>BSDF01000004.1:5931911-7181911 GCA_027925045.1 Hypotaenidia okinawae
TCCAAACCACTTTAGACTCAGAAAATGCCATCTCAAGGCCTCAGCCTGTTTTATGTAGCTCCAGCACAACAGCAATAAGACAGCAATAGTTACCTTGTACCACACCACATCTGGCTCTTCACCGGCTGTTTTATAATCCTCAATATCAGGACAGGAGATTGTCTTTCTCTTAGTGACTTCTGATTTTTCCAGGTATCTGATCTTGCTGTTGTAGCAAAGCCCAGATTCATTCTCAGCTACTGTCAAGGACATGGACACCTTCATGCAATACGTTGAGTTTCTACAGGGACAGAAAGATGTGTTCATTTATCTTACTTCCTTTTTACCATGTTCATTTCAGCACAGTTTCTTTGTTAAGCTCTTATGTTCACAAACACTTCAGCAACACATTCAAATAGCAACTATCACACAGAGCAATGACTAGAAAATGTAAAGGCTCGTTTCTGATTTACTATGAAGAAGCCTCTAGAAATTTTGTTGACAAGTGATCTAACCCAGCAGAACTGCTCTTTTGAACTTGCAAGTCTATGAACAGAGGAACTTGTTGGCACCTCAAATGTTGGTCAGGATACACCACCCTGTTTCCCCTGTGTGTCATAAACACTCCTCCTCTCCCTCTTTCTCCCCCACCCTCGGGGGATTTCACTCTAGTATGTAGTGCTATACATTTGAGAAAAAGGGTTATGAATCAGATGTTAAAGCACATCATCATGCAGGAAGAATTCCTTCCCCTGAAAGAACTGCTCTATAAAATCCTACAGCATCTGATACTGTGGTGGGTCGACCTGGACCAGCTGCCACCCACCCAGCTGCTCTCTCACTCCTCATCAACAGGATGGAAAGGATAAAAAAAGATTAAAAAGCTCATGGGTTGAGAGAGCAACAAGGAGCTGACTTACCAATTACCATCATGGGCAAAACATAGTCAACTTCGAAAAAAATATTTTAAATTAAAATAGCTTTCAGTGGTAAAAAGGATGAAAAAGCTCAAACAGATTCCCTTCTCCTCCCTTTGTTACTCTTCTCCCTCAGGAGGCGCACAGGGGTGAGGATGGGAGTTGTGGCCTGTGGATTGCTCCAGCGTGGGCCCTCCATGGCTGCCATTCCTGTCTGGAAAACCAGCTCCCTGGAGTCTCCCCATGGCATCAGGGCCTGGAACACCTCCTCCCTCCCTGCCCAGGCTGTTTCTCACACTTTCCCCTCATCGACCAGCAGCATTTTACCTGTCCTGAAACACCTTTTACCAGAGGTGCCACCGGCCTGAGGGGCCTGGCTCTGCCCTGCAGTGGGGCCACCAGAACCAGCCCTGGCATGGAGCAGCCCCTTCGCGCTCCTCAGAGGGGACCTTGCAGCCCCACGGCCAGCACCCGCCCATGGGTACCCGCTGCAGATGTGAAGTTATCAGAATGCTGGTTACATGGGTGCATTTTGGCCTTGAAATCTTGAAAATGTAATCCTTTAGCACATCAGACCACTGCCTGCACTATGACCACAGAATCCTGACAGAGTTAAATCCAGGTGAGAGGATTGCAAGCTACACCTAGTTTTTCTTAATACCAGGGTAGGATAAACACAACCAGCCCAACTCCTGTGCCTTACAATCAAGAAAACAGGATTAAACTAAATTCCTTCCGACTTGCATATTTAACAGAGCTATCAGGCACACAATAAAAAAAAAATCCAAATGAGTGTTTGTCATGGTGTTACTGTGAAGCATTTGCACTTCGCACCGGATCACTGCAGCCCAGACTGTCAGCTTCTGCCCTTCATTAGGTGTGATGGCAAACAGAGTCTTTTAAAAGCAAACTACAAAGTACAAGCGACAATATAATGAGGCTCTTCCTCCCATCATGCATCATGTTGTCATTTTAATTGACTGCGCCACAACCAAAAAAGCCTGGAGTAAAACCGACATGCTGGGTGGTTACTCCATCAAAGGGAGCTGTGGAGAGCTCTTGCAGGAGATACTGCCACTTTGCTGTTGCCTCTTCCATTGCAGCTCAGCTGCAAACTGTGTCGGCTGAGGCAAGAGGGTGTCAGGGCAGGCAAAAACTGCCCTGTGCACTTGGAAAGTGATCATCGGTCAAACCCTGGCACTAACGACTCTGGCTGCTTACTCCCTCAGGTCAGACTCATGACAAAGTTTTTAATTTTTAAAAAATTAATAAATCCAACATGCTCCCTAACAAATCTTTTCTTATGCAACGTTTTAACATGTCACTCTGTCAAGTGAGACTGCAGTTAGGAAGAAAATAAAAAGGTCTATAGGGACGTTTCATCACATCTCTAAGCGTCATGTCAAACAAGCACTGACAAAACCCTGTGCAAATGCCTTCTTGTCAAAGGTGTGCCACGAGCAGGTGTTTGTGGAAAGAAGTATTTGCAAGGCAAATCAACAGCAGTCTTCAGAAACCTCCCATTTTCAGCATCGTTAAGAGTTACGTACTCAGCAGAACCACAGCCTTCCCCCTTCCTACTCTCTTCTTGTCAAAACATCACCTATTCATTCACGTAATAAAGTCTGTGGGTATTTTCTCTGTCCCTCACCTCGGAGTGGGAAGGCTCGCTTTACATGCTGCCATGATGTGTTTCAGTTGAGAGGCTCTAAAAAAGCCTCATCCTTAAAAACTACACAAAACACATTATTTTACTGGAAACAGAAGTTCTCTGGACTGAAAAAAATGCATCATTTTGGGTGGGCTTTTCAGAAATATTTATATGATTTACAGAGCATAAGTCAAGTTTCTCCCAGCCACTCATTTTTGAAAAAGGTTTCCTTTTTTTCTGGGAAGAAATCAAAACATATTTGGAAATTTTCAAAGTGTCCTAATATAGCAGTGACAATCCACAAAATATGGATACAACCACTCGGTTAAATCAATAGTAATTCATCAGCAATGATTATTTAACTTTCCTGAATGACTACAAGTATTACTGAGTGCAAATAAGGTCAAATGCGCTGATCCAGGCTAATCAAGAATAATGACTTTGAATAGTTGTCCATTACTTGGTGTTATTTAAAAGCGCTGTATTTTCTGCTAACAATCTTGCATTATTTAGTTTATATTTTGGACAGTGCTGGAGGCTACTTCTATTTAAAATGCTTATTGGAACCATGACCTAAAAATGCAGTATTCTTTTCATTAGTTACAATTAGAGTTGAGTAGAATTGAGAAAACCAAGTGCCTGGTGAGCACTATCACTTTTGTTCACACTCCACAACCGAGACAATAAATCTATTCAGGCTCATGATGAAGAAAGCCCTCACTAAGCCAAAGCAATAGACTTGAAAGCTTTATGAATGCTTCTTCACCAGCCACTCACGTTAGCACTACTGCTGGTAATTCAGAAAAGGGCAACTCGGGCAGGAATTCCAGTGAAGGAAGCAGCAGTCTTCCCTTCATCTAGTCAGCCTGGGATAATGGCTATATTTCAGTCATGTGCAGAAGGAAACAGCGATTTGATCAGCCTCACTGTTTTTCTCAGTTTTGAGGCAGAAGCCCGGGAGCTGAAGGTTGCAGAAGAGGTGAGCCATTCCTCCCTGAGCCAGGCAAGCTGTTCCCCAGGATGCAATGGATTTCATTGCTCAGTCCTCTGAGCAGGTGATAGGTTTGTGCTGCCTTTGCCTTGGAGACTCCCATGGCTACCATTTTGTGTCAATTCAAGTGCTATGAGATGGAGCTTGCTAAAAGGTACATTCCCTTTGTTTTATCCAGAAGGTTGCCATAGAATTGACCGTGTTAATTCTATGCAGGAAACCTGTTAATTCCCTTGTAGAGAGAAAAGGATTGTAATTCGAACTGTAGTTTGCAGAAAAGGGTACATTTGGGCTCACTGGCACATGGGAATGGGCTGTCTTCTCTCACTTGGGGGGCCTGAGGCATGAAGGGGATCTCCAGAAGGTGCAGCTTGAGACAGCTCAAGAAGGGGGACCCCAAAGTAGTCAATGGTCACTACAGCAGTTTTTACCACCCAGGGAAACAGACAGGAAGATTTTGGTGCTGACCACAATGCAAGTCATGGAGGTGATGGGAACTCACCTACAGACATGTTGGGAAGGATCCAGTTCTTTCCTCCCAATCATTTTCAAGCCCCTTGATGAGCTGCACTGAAGGTGTTTATGATAAGGGACTTTATCTTTTTTTTAAGATGTAAAGAGTGACTAGCAGAAATCCTGTTTGTTGCTTTTCTTCTTTTCAAAGCTAAACTGGTGGCCTAAGAATTGCAAAAAGGAAGATCCACTTTTGTTTTCAGTACATGGTCATGGAGCCTGGTGAGGGAGGTCAATGTTCCCAGCACTCTGCAGCAGGCAGGAAAGGTTATATGGCAGTGTTTAATGAGGAAACCCAGAACACTAGAAGAACAATAAATAACAAAACTAAAGTATGCAACCACCCAGGTTTTGCTTGCAGAATTGGTGGCTCATAGCAATAAAAAGAAAGCATCTTCCAGGTGGATGAGAAAGATGCTGGAGGGCCTGCAGTGGTGACTGCAGTATTGGGAGGCCAAGCAAGAGAGCTGCATACGAGTAGAGAATACTGGAAGCCAAATGAACCTGGCAGATTGCAGACAGCCCACTTTCCACGTGTAAAGGAAGTCAGGCCCTGAATCTGAAAGTGTGTCTTTTAATAATTTCTCGTTTTTTGAAAGGTTTCCAAACCATTTCTTTTCCAGGGGAGTTGATTTCCAGTGGATTCCGTTTCTACAGGAGGTAGTGGTCATATGAGGAACGGGAGGAGGGAAGAAAATAAAGAATCACTCCACAGTACAAAGAAAAAAAACCCAGTGTGTTTTGTTTTCACACTGAAAATAAGATTTGTAACTCCCTGTTTCAAGGGACTAGTTACAAACTCGGCCTACTCTCTCAACTGGAAATGTGAGGAAGGGTTTAGCTTCACCAGAGTTCACAAAGCAGATTCCTTTGTTCTGGTGGCAAGGCATCTGTAATCCTCACACCACCTCGAGCTGGCTCTGAACAACAAACTGAAGCCAGTTTAGAATCCAAAAGAAAACCACATGGAGAATCAAGGGAGTTTAACAGGTCTAAAAGCAAAAGCAAGCAAAATTGTGTGTTTGGCTTGACTTCGAAGCAAGGACAAGAGGGAAAAAGGGAAGACGTAAATAAGTGGATAAGAAGGGCATTTGAAATTGAAGTGTCAATCCCAAAATTATTTCATCATGTTTTGGATTCAAGACAATTCATCAGTTCTAAGGCTCAATCCAAATTAGAGGAAACATTCACAACTTTGGAAGAACTTTTTTGGCATCTGTGAGGGTGGTTTGCTGAAAACGTCAAGTAAAACAACATTGTCTGTAGTATGCACTGAACCTTCCCCCTCTCCATTTATCAATTTTCTTATAAAGAGGAAGGCAGCAGCAAAGTGGTTTTATATCTACTAGATTGGGAAAATACCTACATTTGAATTTCATATTTTTACAAAAGGATTTGCAATTTTGAAATTTTTTTTAAAGCGCATTTTTCATTAAGAGTTGAGGGCTTTATTACATTTTAAGGCTTTTGGTTCTACAACTAAGACTCTGGTGTTGGATCCAAAAGCTGGGAACTGTATTTATCAAAGCAGTGCTCAGTGATCAGCACAGCTCAGACTTAGATCTCTCCCAATGTACCCAAACACTCCAGCTGTTTTAATGACATTCTCATTGGCTCACTGAAATACTGACTGTGGGACTGGATGGATCAGCCCTCACATTTGTCTTTGCTTGTTCTGAGTTAAAGCAACAACAGCAAAAACTGCACCACCAACTGTCTTTGTCCACAGCAATTCACGCACCACCAGACCCACTACCAGCTGCTGTAAGAATGTGCTATGTTACCAGCTTTCAGGCTTAATTGGGCACTTGATTGTTTTCCTCTCTCTTCATGAGAATTTTATAAACATATTCCTGTCTAAATTTAACACTTCACATAATGGTTACCATGCAGTTGTATTGGTATCTGAGCTTGTTTCACTCAGCTCAATGAGGCCACGGTTTGGTGATCTGCTTAAAGAAACATGACTCATTTAGTATCATTGTTGGGTTGGGTTTTTTTTCCAGATAACACAAATGTAGCTTCTTTCCTAGAAAGAAATGGATTGTTACTTACTCTTCTAAGGTTTCATTCAAGTACTAACTTACTTCTTGGTGACTACCACTGCTACATGTTTGGGGTCATTGTCTGGAAAAGATCAAATTCCCACTTATGGTGTAAATTACTCTCAGAGCTTACAGATCACAAATCCTTCAAAGTTTTGGGATTTTCTTCTCATCCATGTTTCAAGTGAGAGTGCAACACCCAAAGAGGAACAATTAAACAGACTGCTGACACTGCTGCGGGTTACGCCTTGGACCACAGGCCAAGAGGTTGCTTGATTCTGTGGCTTATGTGTGTGGTACTTGGCCTCAGCACAACTCCAAACATTTCCATCTTGTATTTTACTTGTGTACTGCTGTTATACCTGTAATTCTAATACCAACTCCTATGCATAATAAGGAGAAATCCTAATCCCATGTTACCTCTCCTTTAACGTCTGTCTGGTTTTCAAGATCCTAGTAGTAAAAGAAAGCATCATCATGGAAGCACAATCCCAAAAAATGAAGTGTTAAGACAGTATGATGTTACAAACCCAATGTTCTTGCATCACATGCTTCCCTTGATCATCCAACAGACACCTGCATTGTGAATCCAGGTAGAGGTACTATTCAAGACCCCATTCTCTTCAAGTAGAAAAAAATATCTGTGCTGAGCTAAACCATCACTCTAAGAATGTTAATTCTCTCTGTACCTCTTTTCTCCTAAAATTCAACTACTTCACAAGACTCATTAGAAACAAGGCAACAATCTGAGCTTGACCAAAACATACTAAATGTTCCAGAGGCCCATGTTTTACAATGAAGAAAGATCACTACAATTCAGAAAAAACAACTGGGCAAAGTCACTGAAACATAACCTTTAAGGGCTCATATTAATGATAGCTTGAAAAACAGATATCCAAGGATGTCACCTCAAGTTAACCACCAGGAATATACTTCTCACCAGAGAGACTTCAAAGCCAACCTTATAGTCCTCACTGGGAGTTTAGCCCTTCTTAGGGAATTTGCAAGCTTCCCAGATAAGAAGAAAACAAAGAAAAGAGGTTTGTATCTGGCATTAGGGTAGAGTTTTTGACAGCTAGATGTCTCTGACCAAAACTTAGATCTTAGTTTAAATCGAAGTTGGACTTCATCTAACATCCTTTTTAAGAAGGAAATGTGACACAAAAATGTCAGGATGTGCCTAGTACAGTCAATGATACAGCCCGTAACAGCAAGGCCATGATTTGAAAATTCAGGGATAATCTCTAGGATCACATTTCTCAAGCCTCTCTGAGAACAGCAGTGACAGCCAGCCTGATTTGCACATGGTGTCAGAAGGAACTATTTCTTCCCTGGTTTTCTTCACACACGTGTGCACAGGTCCTGCTGAACACAGTGTCATGACTGAAAACCAAACTAATCAGCAGCCAGTCATTCCAACAGGGGCTACTCAGGCACAGAGGGAAATTCTAGCATTCCAGCTGAATCACACAGGTCAACAGTGTTCCTTGGGTTTGGCTTGGGGTTTTTTTAGTCTTCAAAAACATTAGTTATTGGAAAGGAATATAAACAATATAATACAGAACAAAGAAGAAAAGCAGAAGCCAAAAGAACACCAAGTTATCTCAGCATATCACACCTCAGTTCATGAACTATCTGGTCCCTATCAGCTTCAGCACATCCTGTTCCAGCAGAAGAAATCCTGTAATTGGCTGGGTTTGCACTTAGGGAAAATTTTTTTCTTTGCCCTTAAGAATTACAAGGCAGGAAGTTGCCCTGAAGTTTGCTACTGCAAATGACTAAGCTCTTTTCATTTATTTCCTAATAATTTTCTATTAGAACTCTGGATATTACTGTTAAATTATACTGTCTTACTGAAAAGCCCCATTACAGATGACATAAATCTGAGGCACAGGGACAACTGCTCCCAGGGAAGTATTAAGAAATCCCTTTCTAATAATTTTGGTTTCGCAGTACCCTGTGTCTGAGAGGACTGAACACTTTCTACTTTATTTCTTTCAACCCACACAGTGGGTGAATTAATGTGTCTACTGCTCCATGCTTTTTTTATTAGACATCTAGCACACAAAATGAAAGTTGCATTCAGTATACCCATCAGACTTGTCTGCATTGCTAAACCTCACTGATTTTGTTGCCTCTGGGAACAAAACCTGTGGAGTACCTCCTTCCTTCTGCGTCTAAGTCCTATTTGTAGATGCAATGAGAAAGGCAAGCCCTCCTCTCCACACACACAGAGTTTGTATATGGGCAATTGAGCATGTAAGCCACTGGATCCGCTATTATCTCATCAGGTACACAAGGAATGCTGTCATGAAGAATCATGAAGCAAATGCCCTTAATGCCAATTTGCAATGAGAGCTGTTTGAGTTCCACAGCTGAGTCCTCCTGGCTGTGTCTTCCCTTCAGTGTTTGCCAGAAGAGAACTTATCCTCCAGGACCATTTATCAAATACCAGCTTAAATCCCTACAGTTCTGTCACCTTGTGCTTTGGGATGATGAATTTCCACAAGAAACCTTCCATTTGTCTCCCCAGTCACATGACACACAGCATTGTCTACTGAAGTGTTATAGTTACAGCTGGCTTGGTGTGGGTTTCAACAGGAGCAGTACCCAGGAAAGCATGTTCTCCTCCACTGTTATTTGGAGAAGTGAAATGAAAACTCTTTGACATGGAGAGGAGATGGCTAAGGAGGGCTGAGCAACATCTTGGCAAAAGGTCTCCTGCATGCAAAGCTGACTGCAGGAGGAAGCAGTCACTCATTTCTCTTTGCATCCCTTCCCTCCATCAGGCAAGGTCTGAAGCGCACTTGTAATGGCCCTTCTTCCACAAGCAACCAGTGACAGTGAGCTGAAATGTTACTGTGGCACTGCAGCACACAGAGCTTTTGCTGCAATAATCTGTTGGGACTAGAAAGTAATGCAGGTCACATTAAAGGTAGCTAAAACTGGGACTTTACTATCAAAAAACCTGAAGGATACACAGTATTTTCATTCTCATACATGCTGCTGCAACAGGGAAGTTGCTGGATGCTCTCTGGTTTTCTGCAAGTGTGTCAAGAGAACTGCTAGAACAGATTTCTCTCAATAAAGACAATGTCATCAAAATGATTTGCAGGAGCACCATCAGTTTTTACACAATTTTAGATAGAAATGTGAAGTATTCTGATTCTACTGTCCCCTGCATTTTGATAATGCCAAAACATGATATCTCAGTAAGTGTAACTTTATCATGAATCATACTGACTTTATATTGAATGCACTCTAACACTGTATCCAAGTACTGAATACCATATTTCACAGGGATTTTGTTTATACAGCAACAGTCACTCTTAATGTGGGAAATGTCACAGGCTTTTTTAATGCCTGACGTTTAATATTTGCGTCCTGCAGAGCCTGGGAAACCCGTTCCATGCTGAATCTGGGCACTAAAGGTGAAATCTGCAGCTTCTACAGACATGCCTGGACAGTACAGCCATGAAAGCTGATCAGGTACCAGTGTGCAAGTCTGAGAGGTGCCTATGAGATGTGTAATCCATCAGCTACTTAGACGTGCTTCTCTTCTCCAGATCTTTTCAGAGTAAGTCTATGGGGGAAAAAAAAGCACTTGCCAGTGAAGCATATGGAAGGAGGTACTCCATGGCTGAACTAGAATTACACCACTTTGTTCAAAGGGACTTAAGACACAAAATCACTTCTGTTGTGAGCAGTGGAGCACTGTCTAAAGTACCTGAAAATGTAACATTCTTTAATAAGAAGATATTGTCACCAACAACATGAATGACTGTATGAAAACATGTATTGTAAAAACTATGAGAGATGGCTGCAGAGAAAGAGACCTTAACCCTCCCCATCACACATGAATTAGTCCAGATTTTGTATGGTCTCTGTTTGGATCTGAAAAAAATCTTATTTCACTTGGAAGGCAGACTTCCAGCACTCAGAAAAGTGATGCAACTTTTCCTGGGATGATGGGTGCATGTGCAGGCCCAGGTTGTAGGTGTGGGAAACAAGTTCCTCAGCTCCACCTAACACCCACTTAAGTGAGAGCACATAGGCAATGCTACAATAGAAGTTTTACTGACAGACTCCCCAGGCTGTCTAAATCTGATTTTGATTTGCTGGTCACGCGCTCCGCAGACATTCAGAAGCCAGAAGGCTTAAAATCTACTATCAGTCTATTTTATTACTGCTCAGAAAGTAGTATCTCAATATTTCACCAGTGGCTCAGCAAAGGCTTGATTCTTCTGTGCATGTCCATAGCAATGCTGCTTTCCATTAAGAACTGTGCAGATAGGGACAAAGTAAGGTAAAAAGGATACGCCTGTTTCCTAACTTGATTTGTTGGCAGTTCTCTGGCATCAAATGCCAGCATTAAAGATCGGCAGGCTTATCGCCTCATAGGCATTCAAGACCCTCACTCCCTTGTTATTCTGCATCTTGTACAAAAGTCAAGGCTTCGCTCCATCAGCCAGTCTGGAGACTACAAACCTCCACCTCCTGCTTTCTGTGCACCCTCCCAAAGCCCAGACTTTCTACCCTCCTGACTCACATTTTGAGAACTGATTTGTTTTATTTCACCAACAGTTAACTAATAGCAAATATGCACTCATGTTTTACTGATGTTGTTCATAAAGCATTTGTTCAGAGCTTCTATTTATTTCAGAGCTGGTCCCAGTTAGAAGAAGGGGCTCCAGGACTGGACCCTTCCTGAGGGCAAAGATGCAGCTAAGCTGTTACGAGATTTCTTCCCTAGCTCATCTCCTCTTCTTTTAACATGTTAAGAAGATCTAAATAGGTCCAGTTCTTGTTCCCTCTTTAAAAGAGCAGAGGTTTTTAAGACAGAAAACCAAACTTATTTGTTCAGAGAACAAAAGCAGCACATGACCTGACAAATGACCTTCTTAGAAATTTCGGGCCACTCTATGCATTTAGATCTTTTTCCATGTTTGGTTTTGTTACTCATCTCTGAATCCTTCAGCAAAGGTGCTTCAATCCAGATGCAAAAATCCCCAAACACCAAACCTCTGTAATAGAAATGCTGACAGCTTTATCTGAAAGCAGCTCTGGCACATTCTGGAAGATTAATGGCATATCCAGGGCTTGTACTGCAGAGAGCCCTCTGGAACTCCACATTGGGCAGCAAAGTCACAAAACAAACATCCCAGCATTTAGCCAGGAACTATAATGAAACACACACATATCTATTAGTCAGGATCCCTTTTGTATGTCACTGGATCTTGCTGTACAAGCAATATCCCTGATTTGACACAGAAAAGGCACCTGAGAATAATGTAGACCCATGGAATTCACCTGGATTAGCTAACACAGCCCAACTCAGCACTCTTAAAAGTCCCTGCAGAATCAGTACCCTTTAATATGCTACAGCCATGCCTAACACTGGAGACAGATACCACACATCTGCATGCCAGCTCAATGTCATAATGTACTGTGAGAAGAGAGAAGTTTTAATGCAACCATCATTTCCCCCTACTATATTCACACTTCCACACCTTCCTATGGAACAAAGTCTAATTGGTTAATAAAGGAAAAGCAATATTTAAATTATGGTATCAGAACTCTTCGGCCTGCAGAAGCATTCTCTTTCATTAAGGCTGCTCTAATATCCCTTAATTTTATTCAGTATCTCAAGTTCATTTAGAAAACAGATATTATGATTGCTGAAATGAAAATTCTGTATGAGAAAGAATTCACTGACACACTGAATTTTTACCCATCTCCAAATCAGTGTCATATCAGCCTACCCTTCACCTGCTCACACCAGTCTTGTCAAGCAGCTTCCAAAAACTTCCTTCAACTATATCCATGCCTTGATCCTACAAGACCCCACGAGCAACCACAAAATGCAACTTCTTGAAAAATTGGGGGTTTTTCTAGAACTGTGAAGAACCTTTTCAATGAACAGGAAACTCAGTGAAATATGCAACGGCCATTTCCCCACACAGTTTGCTTATTTACCACTTTGTTTTGACAGGGAAAAAAGTAACTGGCCAGGGAAGAGTGAATTACCACAGCTCTCACTATTGCCAGTGACATCCTTTATGCACAACTTGCTAAAAACTCTTGGTATCAGTTCCCTTCTAGCTGAGATCTTCCCAGCTCGAGTGTGTCCTTCCTTTCAAGCCACACAATTCTTCTGGGACAGGGACCTCTTGTCTCCAGTTAGCCTCACCGCATCCACACACCTCACCCCCTTGAGCCCTTTGCACAAGTAAGTGGGAATTTCAGATAGAACAGTTCTCAGACAAGAGACTTGCCCTAGTTGGACACAGCACATCCCAGCCACTGGGACATGCTGATGTGGGGCTGCTGATGTGGGGCTTTGCCCTTTGGGCAGCACAGGGCTCCCCATCTCCTTGGTGAGTGGCTAAAAAGGCATCATTTTAAATCTGAATTGCTTCTGATTTTCTCTTTTAGAGAACCTAAGTGACAACTCTTTTGTAAAGGACTTACATGTAAAACTTCAACAAAAGTTTTACATTTTTCTTTAAACAAATGCATTTTGTTCCCCCTTTTTCTTTCCCATCCAGCTACCGAAACAAAAGACTCAGTGATGCACACAACCCTAAACCCAGCGTTGCACACTGGTGGACACAATCACCTCTTCATTTCCACCACACTGAGTTCTCTCCATGCAGTCAGTCTACAAAAGAAGGCATCTGTAACAGAAATTGTTAATGTTTCTAGAAAATGAAATCACAGTCTAGAATTACTGCTCTCATTCATGACCTCTTAATTCTCACCAAGCAGGTAATCCTGGTTAATGACTAAAACACAAACATCTGCTTATCCCCCTCCAAAAAAATGGATTAATAAAGCTGAAATTACACAGTTAATGGTGTGGATAGTCTACCACAAAAGTGTGATCGTATTTCAGAACATTACATCTAGCCCAATTTTAATGAAATTAAAATAAATTACTACTGCTATTTCCTCAGCTATTTTAAGCCATCTATGATTTCATAAACAAGGATACATTACAAATTTTTTGGAAGAAAAAAATTAATTCAGTGATGAAAAAAATACAGCCTTGCATGTGCAACCACTATATATAATACCCTGCACTCTGACATAACTCTGAAAAAGGCAAAAATATCTGTAATTATGTAAGAAAATTGTAGCCAGAGCCTGAAAACTGCATAACTGACAAGGAAGATCTTATTGCTGTGTAATGCCTTCCAAGAAGCAAGCCATACAGTTTTTATCTGAAAATGAGGATAATGTATGAATTATTTAAGAACTTGCCCACTTTTTGTTACCAAAAGGACTTTGTCATGTAAATGAGCAAAGAGTTTTGAATCTTCCTAGAAAAAAAGTATGTCCCACAATTTGATCCAAGATCAATTCTTTATTGTTCACATAGGATTCACATTAAAATTTCCAGAGTATTAAACTAGTAACTTAATTACCACAACAGTGACTTCCTATGAAAACAGTACAGCTCCCTTGGAACATGTAAATCACTATCTTCCTGTAATGTTTCAAAATCACAGAGTTCACATCACAGCAAACCTGTGACAGAGAAGCTAGTAAAAGAATAAGTAACTCCAAAGGCTACAACACGGACTTAACAGTGAGTCTGGCAGATGCATCTGATATTTAAACTGGATGTTGGCTCCCAGTACAAACCACCATGTACCACCACAGTTAGGAGTGTTCTTCAGGATCAGAATGGACTGCAGCAGCTGAGACAAGGCAGCAAGGGTTAGCAGAGATGGAGAGGGAGTGGGCTCTGAACAGCACTGTTATTTTGCTACAAATAATTGATAATAAATTCATCAACCTTGTGTATAGTTTCATTATGGAACAGCAAGAATGAAGCTTTTTTTTCTCTGAAACGAAATACTTTAAAACCAAATCATATCTGTAAATGCCTTTTAATTCAAAACTGGATCATTTAAGGAATATTTATTCATTCATTCTTAAAGAGTCCTCCTTTTTCATCTTCTCATTTTAGGCATAGAGCTGACATCAACATCCACATGATGGAAATCACAAGCTCCAGCACATGCTTAATTTAAGGCTCATCCAACAGTTCCAAAATACTTCTGAGACACACATTTCAGTGCCTTACCAAACGAGGTCTATTTAAATTTATGACAAATCATAACTCTATATTAAAATAAACATTTCTTCAAAACCAGACAGAACTGTAACTCCCCATGGCCTAACCCCATCAGAATAATTCAGACTCTAACTCTTTAATAACTCTGAGGATTTGAAAAAGAGCATTACTTAAACAAAATACTTCATGATTTAAGAAGTATCCAATGGTGAAGATTTATGGCAAATTGAGAATTTGAAAATGTTGCATTAAAAAAAAAGAAAAGACCCAATTCAGTGAAAACCCATGTTTAATTATAACTATTGGAAGAGGCAAATATAATTACTATGGAAACTCATTTTGAGACAAAGCATTATGTGACATATATAATCATAAGAATAAAAATAAGGAATATATATTCACTGGAAGGATCTCTTAATCCTGAGAGCTAAAGTTAAACATTTTTTAAACAAGACAATCTATACATTCTTAGTTAGACTTTAACACGATACCCACCTTAGAACACATGTGTAGAAACCACTGTCTTGCAACTCAACCGAGTGAAACCATATTGAATCTTCATCCTTGCTCATCCTAACTTCAGAAAATATAATAGGTTCTTCTAAATCTCCTTTGTTTTTGTACCACATAAGCCTAAGACCTGTGCTTTGGGCCATGCTATAATTAGTTCTGATATAGCTGTAGAAAAGGGCACATTTCACTCGGACTGGTTCACCTGCCAAAGCCATGTATGTCTTGAGATCCACTGACCAGTCAATGCAACCATCAACTGAAAGTAAAACAATAATAAAGAAATATTAGATACAGATATATTTTTTTCAAGATAGTGAAAGGCAGCTTGTGAAATGCAATGCAATTACTTAAACAGGAGGAATATTTGTTTCAAAGGAATGTGAAAATCTGAAGCAACTATTGGCAATTAGGGGGGTTTATACACCGTTTTTTAGTTACATGTGAACAAAAATGTGAAGGCAATAAATAGAGCACATTGGGCCTGCTCGATTCCATTTCTTTACAATATAATTGCTTTCACCCCCCAAACACACTATTAATAAATAAACCAAGTGTTTTCACCCTAACTACTTGCCACTGTATTTTGAATTCTTTCGTTTCTTGTTGGAGGACAATATACACTAGCATCTGATCCCAAGCTTACCCCTTCTGCATCCAGCTCAACTAATTACATTGTTAAAAAAAAAAAAATAACAAGCATGACATTTATCTTTTTTTTAAGGCAGTTCCACACAGCTTTCTTCTTTTGTTTTTTTTTACAGCCCACTCAAACTGTAGATATGCACTGCATACAACAGGATACAATTACGACATGCTACCTATGCAATCAAGCTTAATACAGGAATTGTACAGATGTGAAAAGGGTTTTTTGAAATCCTGTTCAGCAAACACTTTTGAAAACATTTTCTTGATGTTTTACTTCAAAAATGAACACATGCCAGCCAGTTTAATAAAAGATACTTCTCCCTTCAATTTTATCTTTCATTATTTCAACTTACCTTAGTTATTGTATAACCCTAGAACATGCGTATATATCAGGATGTAACTCCTTTAAATCATGTCTCCCATTTTCACAGCCTTCCCTTGAATCCTTCCAAACTAACAATGATACATGAAAGTTTTAATTTTCTCATGGCAGTAAATCAGCTTTAATTGTACTGCAACCACATGAACCATGCAACTGAACCATATTTTAAACATGTTGACGCTGACCGCTTCCACACATATCTAATACATAAACTTCCACATGACATCTTGATGTAAAACAAACTTTAATCTATAAAACAAACTAACATCAGCTCAAGAGAGGAAGGAAACCCATGACTCCAAACTCTACTTTTAATGTATCCACTGACAAGAGGGTGACGGTACGGTAGCTGCACCCCAAGCAGCACGGATCAGCCTACCTGCTCCAGCTCCCACCCCACAGCACATGCAAATGCAGCAGCTGGTTGTGCCAACTGACTTCTGACTTCAACAAAAAAGCCCCCAAACCAAAACGTTCACCTGAAGTCAAGTACACACAGTTTCAGTTACCTCCAATTTTTATTTCCATTCTCATTTTTCTGAAAACAGCCAGCTGATTTAAACTGAAATTAATTGTTTCTTGCTTTTAACAGCTACTGTTAATGACATAAAATGAAAGGCTGGTAGCAATTTCCTGACTTTCCACTTCTTCCTGTTGTTCTCCCCCTCACAGCGTAGTGCCACATAGAACAGGACAGGTTTGCGTAATTGTTAGTTGAAAATCATGTACTGAAGTATTTGTTCTCAGTGCATCCCCTCCAGGTTTACAACACCCTTGCCCATGGCCAGAGCTGTGCACTGTGACTCAAGCATTCCCTCACAGGACCCGATGAAGCACTGCATTCACCTCTGTCCTGGATGGTGTGATACAGACATGGGCAACCGACAGCAGCCCTGGGAAAAAAACCCAACTCTCCCAGTCCTACAAACCTGTCCAATCAATTTTTAGATTAAATCCTCTTCTGACATCATAAATTATTTTATGTAAGTGGCTTTGAGGGTTTTCACATCGAGCAGGTATCAATGTACTCCATACAGAGCTTCCTCACAAAAGCTCTGTGCTTTTTTTAAACCCTGCTCTTTAGGCTGGTGTGAGTTTATAATTAAAGAGCAGTGCAGAGCTTGCAGTCGCCTTCTCTCAGCACGGGACGTGAAAGGCAACCCTGAGCTCTCCAGATGGCTCATCCCCATTGTCCAGGACATAGAGGTATTCCCACAGGCCCCCTTCCTCTGCTGCTTTAGCAAAGTCACAGAAGTCTAAGCAGGGGTGTACGCTGAAATGAATAGGCCTGCCCAGAACTGGAATTTAGATCCAAACTAATTCAGCCGATCTAATTAATCCTGTCAATCTTCTGTCAATCTAATCCTGTCACGTCACCTAATGCTTTCCAACCTGTGCTGGTTCAGCAAAGTTAAACCACAGTAAAGAATAACTGACATTGAGACACACACAGAAAGCTTGTGGGTCAAGCAGAAAGGTGCCAGTCTTTCATTTATTTCACAGAGCACAGGCACAATTAGGAAGACTTATGGACTTAGGTACTGACCCAATATGGAAATCCAGTTTGGAAGCTGAAAAATGCCTCTGCTTCCAATAAAAATTCTCCCACATCCACACCAAACAACTTGTCAAAGCACAGCTCAAACGAACACCAAGCATCCTTCAGTACCACCCCATCTGCCTCATCTTCCACTTTCATTTGAGATTTTCTTCTGCCTTTTAGTGTGCACTTCTCTTATTTATTTACAAAATTACAGCTGCTGGAGTATATAAAGCAGGTGGAATACAAGGAGGACATTTGAACGGTAGCTTATATCCAGGTCTATAGCCAGCTAAACCCCATCTCTCCAGCTGCCCCAGTGCGGAGCAAGACTGTGGGGCTGGGCACTGCTGGCCATTGCTAGTAGCACAGTGGAGACACCGGGCACGGCGACCTGACCACAGCCCCACACCTGTACCTCAAAAGAAGAAAAGGAAGAAGAGGAGACCTACACAAGACACCTTTTTCTCATTAACAGTACCTGACTGGAAGAAGTTCAGCAGCCAGCATCGAGGCTGACCCCAGCGCAGCGGAGGGGAAGGTGCAGGCAAGCGGCTGCCAGCCCATCGGCCCTGCCTGCACCGGCTGCTCCCCCGCAGCAGCTCACTCCCCGTAGCATGCAGGAGGTGTAATTATGGAGAGGGGAGCACACAGGGAACGGAGTAACCACTCATTATAGGGCTGCTGACATCTGCAGAGGGGAGAATTCTCACAGAGCGCCTCGACTAAATCTTAATTATTGAAGAAAGACTAATCAAACAGGAGACGACTTTTTCCCCTTGCTCTTTTTTTTCTTGTTAAATACACAGTCAAGACTGTTTCCTCTTATGAAGCTGTAGAGGCTAAAATCTAGGTCAGGCTCCCCACGCTCACGTAGAAGCTGGAATTTTTCCTCTTGCCACGCTGTCAGTCACTGGAGCGTGAGCACTGTTAGATTCATTTGGAGTATTCTCCAAGCTGTCATTACAAATGACTGGAGCTGCATAGGTGGAGTTTAGCACTCCATTATCCAGAACAAAGTTTGCTGTCATTTTTGTTGGGCTGGCTCTCAATACATAATATAATCAGGGTGGTAAGTAGAGAAAAATAATGGCATTAGAGAGAGGCACTTATTATATAATAAATGTATATACCTCTCCTCTCTGCTACTCAATAATCAGCTGATCCTTAATACGAGCCAGACTGAAAGCCCATTCAAATTAAATCCTGTCTATTGTAGATGTATTTTAGACACTTTCAATAAAGGCAATTACGTGAAATACTTTCTAAAATTTGGAGCAAATATGGAAAAGAATGTCCCATTTTTAGCCCAGCTTCCTAAGGAAAAGAAGTTTGCCCATCCGCCTGCCAGTCCCCTCACCCTGCTAGCATAATATTGACCCAACTGATTAAATTCCATCCTATTTCGTAGAGCACGAAAGCATTTGGGAACACGAGAGCCCTACATGGTACAGGACAGAATCCCAATGTGTCCTGCATGGGCAGGGAATGGGCATGGGCATGGGCAGTTAATGATGGTGGCGCCCCACTGGGCTCATCCCAGTTACCTCTCCAGACTAACACAACCCGAGGAGAGAAGTAAACTGAAAAAGAAGGTTTCCAAATTATTAAGCAAATTCTAGATTAAGTTGGCTTACTATAAGCCACTGTTCTTTCATTTTAGCAATCACCCAGTTGTACTGCATCTCCTTCCCCAACATTTCCCAGTAACTTCCCATTATTCTTATTTTAAACAAATCTAATTGTCCGGGAAGCCTAGATGCATTTTAACATGAACCATAATAATTTATGAGCAATTATAGAAGAGCATGTACATAGTCTCTGAGTAATTTGTCTTTCTGCTTGCTGCCATATAAATAATTTTTTGCATTGCGAATCTGCCTGTAATAATTTCTGTAGGGATCTGTCACCTACAGCAATTTATATCATGGCATTGTTAAACATGTTTGCCTACCTTGTTACCTGAAAATCTCATTTTAAATTGAAATCATCTACCAATAAATAATTTTAAAAATAATATACTAGCTAATGTATTAAATTTATTACTCCACAAAGCAAGCAATGCTTGTGACTGTAAGTACATAGAAAAAAACCCAACATTCCTCTGATACTGGAGTTTTATTTATATATTAGCCATAGAACAGCAGAGTCTGGGAACTGATATCCATCATGCTGGGGGTTTGCAGACACGTAGCAACGATAGATACACTCCATTAAGGAAGTCCAAAAAGGGATGCAAATGTTTTAGACTATTAAAAGAGGGAAATTTGGTTGAGCCCATGAATTTTAGGCAACTTGTTATTTTCAGATCTTGATTCTGGAGAAGAGGGAAGGCACCCTGGATTTGAGCAAACACAGTAATGCCTTTGACAGCTTTGCCTGGACGTGATCTGCACAATGGGCCAGGGTGTTAGATGAGGCTCACCATATGTAATTGGTTTCACACCTCTGGCTTTCTGGCTGCACTTTGCTAATTCTGCTACAGTTCTTGCAGACCCCTGCCAGCATCTCATCACAGCCCAGCACTACCATATGAGACCTGTCAGTCAGCTGAGCCCAGCGCGTGGTCCTCTGCCATCCTGCCTCCTCTCGGAGCCCCCTCCTGCTCCTCACATCATGAGCCGAGTCAGACAGCTGAGCTGCCTAAAAACTGTCAGTAACCTCCACCCCTACCTCTGTCTGCGATTCTTCATATGCTCCAATGTTCAGAGATACACATGCTGGTCAGAGAACACATTTCAAACAAAACAGTCTATTGGCCACTCTGCACCCTCTTCAAAGTCATGGGTGTCACCTCCCAAGCACAGTAAGAGTTCCTGTAGAGTTCCTACAGCTTAGCTGACCTACCAAACTAGATGCTTGAAGGACACTCTAACAATAATAAATAAAAACCCACTCTACCAACAGACATCTGACATGGTGACCAAATCACCCTGTTGTACAGGGGAGAAGGAGCAGCCAGTGCAGGGAGCGGAGGGTGGCTTCCTCCAGCATCCAGGGGGTCCATCTCAAACAGCGAGTGGGGAGGGAGGGGGAAGGAAATTCAGGTCTAGTGTCTGTGATGTTACTTTTCTAAGAGTTACAGCTTCACCCTTCTTTGAGTCTAGTGAAGACCAGTTTTTGACTCTATGCTCTTAGTTTAAACTGCATTTTAGAAAAATATTAAATAGTTGTCCCCTGAGGGATATTGCAAACCAAAAAAAAAGGTGTTGGGTAGAGATGACAACCACTTAGAAAACCACCTTTGATCCTGAGAAAAAACCCAAGTTTATCATGATTCAAGCTGGGTGAATTTTTCAATGTTTCTCCTACTACCCTGTAAGAACTTTAACTTTATTTCTATCACAATAACATTGAGATTCAGCAATCACCAACCAACACAATTTTGCTCTAGAAACACAACATCCATGAAGAGGATTACTCACATACTCTGCAGTTCCTCTATTCTGATCTCTTTCCTGAATATTTTCTAGCAAGATTTAGGAGCATCCAAACTTACTGGTGAAAATATTTGGGACTTTCAAAGCATATAAAATTGAAAATATTCCAAAACTCCTAAATTGACTAATGATTGAAAAAAAAATAATCATTAGGCTTAGTAAAATACAAATATTTCTCCAAATCTGGCTCATAAACACAGAAAAAAGGATTTATTTATCTGTCTATGTGTGCTAATTTTTTCCCAAATATTGATCAAAGCTTCAAATTTCTGCAAGACAGGCTAAAAGGTTTTTAAGACTTGTATATACTTTATTCTTTTTGCCCAGCTTTTCTTACGAGCCACAGCTAAACAGCCCAACTGAAATGTCAAATATTCCAGCCGAACACTCATAATTTCCTTTGAGGTCAAACAAACTGTAAATATATACTGCCAGAGGTCCAAATAACAACGAATTGCTCTGTCCTGACTTACATATGCATATGGAGCCAGAAGCACTTTAGTCTTATCTTGAAAATGCAAAAAGAAAGAACATACTAGTAGATCACCAATCTGTAAAATTCTCTGGGGAGAGAAAAACCAGCTTGGACCCTGAACAAATTCTCAGCTTCCAGGAGCAATGACATATTAATGAGGTTGAGACTTAGATATTAGATTTGAAGAACAAAAAAGCTAAAGCAGTGTCAGGAGAAGTTACTGGACAGGGGCATTTCATTCTGTTGCACTTGTCAGAGCCAGCTTTTCAGGTGGCACCTTATCACAGGGATTTTCGGGAATGCTCGCTGATGGAGAGAAGAGCAAATCACAGCTGGCAGGTTAGATTTTGCTGGAGACAGGGAGCTCTGAAAAACACATTCTGTGATGGAAAAGAAATCTCTGGTCTCATCATATTCTTTGCTACCTCTTCCAAGTCAGATGTTCCCCAAGACAGACAGACCTGAAGTGCCCTTCCAAAGCTGTGCTCTTTGCTTCCAGCGGATTGCTCTGCTGAGCACAGAGAAAGAGGAGGGCACTAAAGCAACTGTTTAAAATGCAGCATGTTTACCCTTAAAATGAGTGTTTGGTGACCTTGATCTTCTAATCACTTCAATATCTGGCAGGTTTTTTAAGAGTCTGTGTTGAAGTAAACAGTACAGAAATTGGAACTTATGAAGTGGTTTGGTTTTAAATATTCAGTGGAATGTCTTGATTCTCCGTGGCTGTCACCACATCAGAAAACAATGCAAAAGGCACCTTGAAAATCAACAGCAATAGAGCCAGGACATGAACAATAAAGAAATCATACTACATGGCTTTATGCTTTCGTGTACTTTGTGAAGTCCCAGACATGGGTTCAAGGACTGTGCCCCAGCCTGTTCTGCCTTCCCAGCCCCTCCTGGCTGCTGCCCTTCCCATTCTGGCCCCATCCTGCACTGGGGCAGGGAGACTGGGAAGTTGTAGGAAAGTTCGTTTACAAAGCTCCTACTTCTTCCCAGCTTCTGCCTTTGCTGCCACAGAAGCAAACCCAAAGGGGTGATCTGCCCTGGACAATTAAACTCCTTTTCTTCTTTGTGAATCTATAAATGAAACCCCACTTCTTCAAAGTCTGCCAGGAAATAACATCATTAAATTCACATCTCACTTTCTTCTTTATCCCATGAGCAAGGGAACATTGTTTAAAATAAAAGCATATGCTGTGCTAGATTGGCCAGTTATGTGATGTCACAGCTGCTTCCTGGATTGAACAAGGAACAAAACTTTCCTGCTAAATACAAAAAATTTAAATTCTATAAACAAACTACTCAGGTACCAAACAACTCAGTGCAAACACAGGTATGAACCACAGGTATGAACTCAAACACTGTAAAATTAGCTGTTCATTCAGCTCCAAAACCCACCTGAACCCCAATTTTTTAACACAGAGCCCACAAAATCTAGTAAATAAAAATACTTTGACTTTCTGAGGTCCAAAAATGGGACAAATATTTTTTCTAACATCTTCCACAATTAATATTGCCATCTTTAGTAGCTTTTTGGATTCCTGAGGAAGTCAACAAATGATGAAAAAGCACAAAGAGAGATTTCCCAGTATCTATGATACTTCTTTGGTGCACACAACTATACATAGATAAATTAGAAAAAGGAAAACAAGAAAAATCAGTATCTTAAGAAGAATAATAACTGATTTATGTAATGAGTAAAACAGACTGAAAATGTTCCACTGCATTAATAAAGAAAATTTATCCTAAGATTTCAGGTAAGAAGCAATGTACTGGAAATACACTTTACAACTGAAGGTACGTGCAATTAATATTTTAAGCAGCGTTGACTATACATGAGCTCTTTGAGGACATTTTCTGAGATGGTTTTAATATTCTCCAGCCGACCACATTAACCCATGGAGACTTTCACACACTTCTGTTTTCATGTCTTTAGCACCATGCAAACTTTGGGAACAAAGCTGAATTCATTTCAATAATTGATGAGTCTCTTTTCATTAGTCCCTTTGAATAAAGTTACTGAAGGTAAAGTAAATGCAAACTAGATCCCAGATCAGGTAGTTGCAGTCTCAAGTAATCCACAATTAGGAAACTCTACATCCACTGCTTCTTATTCCCAGGAGGGAATTATAGGAAAGAGCTGTGAATAATAAGAATTTAAAATTAAAGAGAATGAAACTCTATTAACTTTCTGGTCCCTGTGAGGCTAAAGGATTGGTGCACGTGCACAAGATTATTTTATTTTTCATCTGTTTTTCAAGTATGTGGACATTTTGAGTTGAAGTATCTGCTTTGTATGTCACAGTCCTCTTGAGTTTGGATTAGGTTAGGAAGATGGACTCCCTGTTGAATACACCAGGCTAAACTTGTTTCCTCTATTGTCTGCAGAGGGGAATCCTTCAGTGATACAGGGCTGCTGTAAGGGCTCTTACTACATCTCACTTGTGGCAGAGGAAGACTGCTCAACAGAAGAGCAATGAGACTGTCAGAAAGGCCTAGGGATAGTATCACACATGCCCCACAAGAAGAAAGTGGGACTCTCTTATTCCTGGGGATGAGCTACATGGTATTTATGCCAGGTTTAGACACTTATTCACTGGGACATCTCAGCAGGAACATTTCTGGAAGCCCAAATTCCCCATTTACCATGGACAACTCATGGCTGACCAATGTGCAGGCCTTTCACACACAGCCAACCATGCCATCATGCAAGGCTTTGAGCCGGACCCAAGACTCAAGGACTCCAGAGGCCTCTTCCAACATAGTCCCCAGTGGTTTGGTCCTACTGCTCTTGCTGGTCACAGCCTGCAGACACCCAAAGGTAGCTTTTCATACGAACGCCAATATCTTGAGTGTGCAAGCTCTCTACCCTACTCATAAACATTTTTTTTCTAGATTACAAAAATGCGTCAGTCCAACAGAAGATTACCAAATGTTTCACAAAACTAGTTCCCTGTCACAAACACATGAGGTAGATTGAATGTTTTGGGCCTTGGACATTGTAAATACTTGACAAACAGACCACAATGTTAAAAAAATAAAGAGAAGAAAAAACACAACTTTAAATCAGGACATGCTCAGGAACAGAAATGAACATGTCAAGTTCATCTGAATTTACCTGCAACAAACAACCAGCTTAGCTCATTTGCTTTGTCTCTACACATTTACCTTTGGATATCTAGACATACGTACCATTTTACAATTGCTATGCCATTCCTCCTGTTATCTGGCACAGATAATTTCAGCTGCAGTGAGCCAATTACCATTTCCACTTGCATGACAGGTGCACCTCTGTTTGAAAAGGCTGTGACCCATGCTCTAACCCAGGTTGTAATTCCTCCTCTCATTTTAATTCATTAGCTGCACATATGCAGCAGAATTTAAATAGGAAACTCCTGACTACACCAAATTTCGTTTCAGTAAAATGAACACTCACAAATCAAAACAATGTTTGCTTTTATAGGACAAGCATGAATAGAATTGTTACAGGGTTATTTGACTAAAATGTATCTGTAACTGATGAATTATGAAATGCTTTCAAAATGAGATTTTTTTAACTGTAAACATTGTTCTTAAGACTTTTGTTTCTATTTAAAATAAACAAAGAGTTATCCTTATCACATGCTGTTATAATTGCATCTACAGAAGAAAAGTGAAAGATAATTGAAAAATGAACCATTACAAGAGCTACCTGTGCTACAAGCATGTCTCTCTAGATGAAGTAGCAGGCGGTAACACAGTGCTGTGCTCCGTAACATGGCATTGCACATTTGTTTAGGTAGACCTTTCCCTCTGACATACACATTTTCTAAAATTGCCTATGGCAACATCTGGCAGCACTGCATCCACTAGCAGCTCCACATCCCCATGTACCACTGCCTATGCCAACATCTGGCAGCACTGCATCCACTGGCAGCTGCACACCTCCATGTACCTCCAGGGAAAACAAGGACCACGTTTATAGGTCCAGATGCACTTTCATTTCTCAAGTACAGACTGTGAAAAGGGGGCTGTGATGGTAGTTATCCCCACCCTGTCCCCAGCATCTGCCAGATCCCCCAAATCCCAACCCCTTCCAGATCAGTTGTGAGTGGTGGCCCCAAGCAGGCCCTGTCACCAGCATGGTGGCTCTGCTTGGTCCCCTCTTGGGCTCCTGCTGCCAGGGCCTCGTTCCTCCTCAGCCCGATTGACAGCCCCTCGGTGGGGGCATAGGGGTCATTTTGCTATCACCAGGGCTGCAGCTACCTACAAGGGCACGTTCACAGGGACTTCTTTCACTTTCCAATCATTTTCCCAAGTCTTGACTCAGGAGACTCGGGATCACGGCCAGTGGCTGACAGAAACCCCACAGAAACCAGCACTGCTTTGAGCTGACATAAAGCAGCAAGTATTTATCTTTAAAGACCCACCCTCATAGAGCAGACCAACACCAAACCAGTCCAGTTTACAGCCTTTTCCTCACACTTCCATGCACCTTCAGAAGCCAGAAAAAAGGTGGCGGCAGGAACATTTCATTTATTAGTAAGCAAAAGCAACTCACTGCAAATACTTCATTACTAATACATCATTTGCTCAGAATGGCTCAAAACAAACAGGTCTGTGTTTTATTCATGGGCCTCCTGTCATCCTCAGTGGCCCCAAACTCACTCTGCAAAACACGCAGCTGCTGTGTGTGTCATCAGGCAGCACTCAAGAGGAAGACAGGAAGATGGAAAGATGTCTGAGCTCAGGGCTGAGGCTAGGCAAAGACAGGAGCTGGGATGGGGGATAGAGGAAGGGAGCCAGGGAGGCCTTAGCACCCAAGGCCTTTCTTTGGATCTCACCACATCCTCTAGCTAGGACACTGTCTTGCAGCCCCACAAGCCATCAGCTCATTGTTTCCAATTCATCACAGCTCCACATTAAAAGAAACGCTGAAAAATCATCATAAAAGCCTCTATCTGAGCTACTAATAAATCAGGAAATTTACATAACTGGACTTTTTAAATTAATAACTCCCCATTTGTACTGACTGGTTACTCAATACTCTGTAAGCAATGTGGAGGCTACTCATTTTCTGTCATGCTCTTGTTCACTTCTAGTTTCTTTGCCAAACCTGCAGATGTAACTTACTTTCCAGCCTTGGGAACTGACTGCCATAACAGTTTGAGACAACTGTTTAAGTAGTATTTTAAAATTATTAATAAAACAAAGCAGCAAAGTTGGCTATACCTGGATTTGCATCTGTAGAGATCAGCACAAGGAAAACTAGTGTATTTTCCACTTAGGAAACTATGTTTTAAAATATGGAAAACACATACTTAAATTCTTAAACAGAAAACACAGTGATTAGGGAAGACAGGACAGAAATATGAAGCTTGACATACCCCCCCTTTTTTTTTTTTTCCATCTTCTTCACAAATAGGGTGCTCCTTTTCAAGCCTGGCTGCACATATCTCAGTAAGTTTGAGGGGCAGAAACTGCTCAGTGCCCTGGGGACTTCCATCCTCGCTCTTCTCAGCAGGTTTGAGGAGGACTCCTGGCTTACAGCTCAGGGCTGGGGCTTCTCCTGCCTCTAGTTCCCTGTCCTTCCCTCACCACCCCTGCTAAATGCAAGTTGAATTCCACAAATAGCGTTCAGAGGGGGGATTACTTTTGACAAACTGTGCTGTGAGTGGATGCATTCCCAATTAAAAACATTCTCTTTAATTCCACCTTGTTTGTTTTGGTTTTGGGTTTTTTATTATTTTGACCTTATTTTTCAGTTCACCATGACAGACTTTTCAGTTCAGATGGCAGAACTGTCATCTGTCCAGCTCTACATTTGAGGAAAACGACTGCTCCCAGCCGGAGGGGAAAAAGCACACATGAGGCATGTGACCTCAGGGTAGGGATTCTGGGCTACAGACAGGGAAGGGAAGTGAGAGATCTCTGGCACTGTGGCCCGTGTTCCTGGGGCACAAAACCTCACTTTGAATCGGCTCTCATCAAGGTTAAAGCAGAATTGGATGGTGACAAATCAGTCCTGTTTTCCTTAGATACAAGGTCCAGCCTTAGAGGTGTTGATGGTGTCCAACTGCCATGGAGGTCAGTTCACCCTTCACAACCTATGCACCCTACAACACTGAGTGCTGATACTTCTGGAAGCACATCCCTACAGAACACCTGCCTTGTGAAAGGGGAAGGAGGGAGAAGCAGAGAGAGAGCGTGTGAGAACCAGGGTGTGAATCAGAAAGAGAGAGATGCAGACGTCATGCAAAGTATGTTAGGGGAACTGCTGATAAAAGAGTTGTTCTTCAAAGATGAAGACACTTACTGCTGTATTTCTGTTAAAAATAAGAGTATCACAAATACAACCATATTTTTTCATGTGTCACTTGTGAAATAAATGATATTTCACTGCGAGGTTGACAGTGTAAGAAATGCAATTAGAATGATTTGCATATTAAAGACATTATTATGTCTTCATTCTAAATATTTCCATCATGATGGCTCTGAATAGAATTTGCAAACAGAAATATAAATATCCTCATGCCAGATTTCACATAATCTGAAATCATGCTGTGTCAAGTTGTCAATTTTAAAAATTCTCCTAAGCCATTACAAATCTCATTTTAATCTCTCTAAAGACTCATCTGATTTTACATAATTGAAAATAACCACTGCTTGTAACGTGTTAATTTTGATGTTCAGTGAATAACATGGTGCCAGAACCCTCCCAGCCAACCACTATTTGGAAAATCTGTGCTAAGTTTTCAATCTCTAGGCTGCCCAGGGCCACACAAACCTTTACAATGCAATATTTTTTTGCTATTGTTTACTACTAACTATTCCAAAGTATGTCAGCAAAATTATGAGAATTGGAATTTTTTTTCCCCTCTTCCTTGCAATTGATCATTGTGTCTTCAGTAAGAAAGATAAGCAAATAGTCTCATTAATAAGCTAGAAACTTGAGATAACAGAAAGTGTTGCTAATAGGCTGGTTGCTACTGGACTGCTTCTCTGTGCAGTATCCTCTTCTTGGAAGAGATGAATCTACTCAGCTGGCAAAAAGGACATGGCACATCTTTGGTTCTATTTGCACATAATCAAAAATACTCTTGGCACTTTATAGAGCACAGGTAACACACTTGAAGGATGGGAGGAACGACAGCAGTGTCCAACTAGACCTATACCAACCGACATGTGGACATTGGCATGGACAGAGGAGACTGAGGTCACAGCCCTGAGCCTCGAGAATACTCACAACCTCTCACTGCACATGCATGTACCTAAACCAAAAAATATGGTGCAGGAAAGACTGATCTTCAACCTGGTTTTGCAAACTTTATGTAGCTAAGGGGGCCTACATGAAAGACAGAGAGGTACTCTTTGTCAGGGAATACAGTGATAGGACAAAGGGCAATGGGTTTAAGCTGAAGGACAGGAGATTTAGATTAGATGTTAGAAAGAAATTCTTCCCTGTGAGGGTGATGAGGCCCTGAGAAGCTGTGGTTGCCCCTGCATCCCTGGCGGTGTTCAAGGCCAGGTTGGATGGGGCTTTGGTCAACCTGGGCTAGTGGAGGGTGTCCCTGCCCACGGCAGGGAGGTGGAACTAGGTGATCTGTAAAGGTCCTTTCCAACCAAAACCAGTCTGTGGTTCTGTGATAATTAGGAAAAGATTTCTCAAATGTCCCTGCATCTCCAAACTTTGTGCCGGGAAGACCATTTCCTTCTAAACAAGAAGTGTAGGCTGCATGCAAAATATCCTGAATTTTTGGCTCTCTAAATTACTGTTAACCTAACATTATTCCTGCCTACCTTGGGTTTTTAAATGGAATTACATGGAGCCTGCAGCTTCAAATCTAAATGAAAAATGTAGCTCCAATTGAACCTTTGGAAAAAAAAAAGCAAAAGTTAATGAGATTTAAATTAGTAACAGCCAAAGCTTTCCCTTAAAGAAAACATTATTGATTTTAAAGAGTTACCTAATGAAAAAGAATGGCACTCATTTAGACTTCGCATGAGCTACATTAGAGATTCATTTATAATAATAAATAAGGATGTGCTTTACAGTGTAATGAATCAGCAAAATTTATGTACATATTTTTATGAGTTAACTACACATTCCTTAAGCTTTTAATCACATTTTTGGGTGAACTGTTTATGGTAGTAAAGAAATTACAGTTTCTAAGGCCCAGACCATCAAAGATAATTAAGTATCCATTCCCTGTAAGAGTTAAACACCTACACAAATCTGAGGTTTATAATCTATTCTCCATTTGTAAAATTGAAATGGATACCAGTTTCCCTTTATTCTTTATTAAACAATGTTTCTATTTTAAGTTCCAGTAACTAATTACTGGAAAAATCCTCCTACTATGAATGCCCTGCAGTTTTTACACAGGAAGTACAAAAAAATTCATATTGCCAGGAGAGGGTGTGTGTATATACATATATATATATATATGTGTGCATTCTTTGTAAATTCCTTAAATAGCTAGGAAATTTGTCAAGCTGCTGGTTTTAATATATTTTCATTCAAACACAATTTCATACAATCGCAAGACACTTCATCACAGCAGTACAGTTTGAGAATATAATATTGTGATCCTGTGACATTTAAATATGGAACACCAGTGACCATACACAGGTAATTATCTGGCTGCATTTCGTCAGCTTACCAAATCCAGTTAGTCCTCTGAGAACTGCTCAGAAAACAAATGATGTCCAAGGTCCTCCAAGCAAGTTTCAAATGACTTTTAAAACTAAAATACTTATACAAAAAGTAAGCATGCCTGGATCCAGTCCAAGCAGAATTTCACCTCATAATTAATTAAAGCTCCAGACAAAACCCATCAGAACAAGAGGAACACTCAGTTCATTTGCTGAGATACTTGCAAATGCTGAAACTTTAAACTCTGTTAAATAGTCACATTCTCTCTATCTCAATGGCTGAAGCCAACCTTGGTTGAGGAAGTCCCAAGCCCACAGCTTGCTCTCCAGCTCCCACCCTGGTAGGCATTCACTGCCCAAGACACGGAGCTGCTCAGAAGCACCTCAAAGGGCTGTCATGATGCTACAGATGGGCAGAGTGACCTTCATGTAGTATTGATGACAAAAGATGGTGTGTGTCTGAAGATGATTTTTCTCCCACATACAGTAAAACCAAGAAAGGTAACCACAGTCCTCCTAATAAAGCAAGCAACACTTCCTGATGTCTCAAACTAAGCTTGGGTATACCAAGATAATAAAGAACGTGTAAACGTCCCCCATGCAGTACCAACAAGTACCATGACCCCAGTACAGCACTGGTTTTGCAACGCAGTTCACCAAGTCATCATTTCACTGGAGAGATAATACTTGTCAAAGCAGATCTGAACTGCTGGACTTCATTTTTGCTTTGTTAAAGCAAAAGACAGATTTGCAAAGAGATGCATTTATTTTTAATAAAAACATCCATCCACATTAATTTCACCAGCCACAAGGCTGTACCTTGAAAAGACTGAATAAAACTTAACCCACCTGTTCTGCAGAACTAAGAATTACACCTGCCTATTTGTGAGCTGATTTACAGAAGCCTGGCAGGCCTCCTCCCCTCCCTTCAACATGCTGCCATTGTCCACCTTCATATGATTTTGGTCATCTTATCCACATTACTGTTATAATTCAGAGGAGTAGCGCCGCTATGAATTGAACCCTGCTGCTGTCCTCACTCACATCTCTCAAAGTGGGTTTTGGTGTACGGAAACTACGTCTCACCAGGAGGATGTTACACCAGAGGCTCTACTGCAGATACACACATGCATATGCTCCCACCCTGAATGGAGACAAACGGGTCCAAGCCAATGGTTGGTCTTCAGATAGCTTCAAAACAGATGCAAAGTTGGGAGACATTCACCCCCAAGGATCAGCAGAGCCCTAGGACTCAAGCTGGTCTGAAGCAACACCCTACGCACCGTTTAGATGTGGGCACTTCCACCCCAAATCCGTTGTTCTAAAGATCTGCTCTTGCTGTAGAACACAGAGCTAGCTGAGGGTGCCCAAAGATGGAACCTTCCATTCAGTTTGAAAATTATATGCCTCGGAGTTCATACATTAAGAGTTCCCAGAGGCAAGCCAGCTCTCAAATAGGTAATATTTGCAAAGAATTTTCAGTGGAGAGAAGGAAATTGTAATTGAGTACACAAGGTTGGCTTTGCACTTTGTACTTCCCTTCTTTAATTATAAAATAAATTAATAATCATGAGCATTGTATTTGTTTTTAACTATGGTATTCCCTCAGGCACAACAAAAAACCTGAAACTGCAGGAACTGCATCCCTGAATGGATCTTAAGGGAAATAATGAATAAAAACTACTCTATCATTGCTTGTTTCTATAAACTGTATATTCCAGCAGTATACTACAAAATTCCTCGAAGATCAACATTAGGCAGTCCTTTCTACACCACATAAATGTGACCACAGTAGATTGTACATTGCACCACAGAAGAACCGTGATGATGGCTTAGGAGAGCAGTGCAGATGGGAACGGTCACTTCTGTAACCCCAGCTCTGCTTTAGATCTAAACCGAAGGGACGAAGAATCACCAGTGGACAGAGAGCATCAGCTGGCAGTGGTAACAGCCCTAAATTGAAGAATAACCTAAGCTAGAGCTGAGGGAAGGAGCGAACAGCTGTTACTCACACTCCTGCCACAGTCATTTTCACATCAAAATAAACCTAAATTTCAAAATGCTTCTCTTGCTTCCATTTGATTCCACTTTATACTGCACTGCTCCTGTTCAGTCCTCTCAGAGCTGATGCAAGGGTCACTTTCTGATGTGTTACAGACCACAGCTCAAGCAAACCCGCTTTACCGCCTGCTTCCCAGCAAACCAGGTTGTACGCAACTCAGCCTCCTCTGCCAGGGTGCAGCCTTGTGCTTCTTGTTAACATCCTCTGGATTTTAATTACCACTGCCTACACTCAAGGAAGAAAGCTTAGCACATCACCTCTGGACTTCCAAACCTTTCAGAAGTAATGAGCTTCCACAAGTTGGGGGTTTTTTTGCTTTATTTTTTGCCCTTTCTGTGTGTGCCTATGCCTGTCTCCCTTTGCACTCCGCAGAGTTTAACAAGGTTCCTGAGTTTAACTAGGTTCATACGCACGCTGTACCCAGTGAAACTTCAAACTTGGACATGTGAAGTTTGCCTTTCTCCCCAAGAGCCTTCAGATGAGCGTTTGCTCTGTTTTAAGCATTCTGTGGGGAATTCCTACAAGCACCTTGCCCTTTCTTTTCTGCCTGAGGAGGGCTGCTGCTTTCCACTGCTCGGAGACAACAACTAAAAATATTCTGACCATACACACCCAAGCTTCCCTAATGGAATGATGTACAAGAGAGATGGTATTTCTTTGGGGATGGAAAAGACAGTGTTCACAAGGAGGTGGCTGAATCATTCAACCATTCACGATGTCTGTAACTATAACAAGTCTCTGCTGAGCTTTGACAAGAGTTTTGCAGTCAGGTGAGACCAAGCATTGTGCTCTCTAAGCTTCAAGCTGCAAATGGAAGACTACCTCCTATAAAAAGTATCTGAAGAGCATTTCTTCCAGCTTTCCTGAGGCTTTCTTTGGTCTCACATTCCCCCAGATGGTGAAGGCTATCTTAGGACAGCCTTCTCAAGGAGACAAAGCCTGCCCACCGTTCGGAGGCAAGATTACTATGCTAACAAAATCCCTTGGCCATTAAAGATGTGGTTTCAATTCTGATTTTCTTTTGTTAGAAAAAATGATGTAGTACAGGCTCTGTCAAAAGAGCTTTGTTAACAGTAACACGTGCAAAACAACTATGCTAATATGACATTTTCCTCCTCTTGTTCTGTACTTTTATGCCACTTAGCAATGAACTACATACAGCAGTTCCCCCTCAACCCCCAATATTTGGCCATGTGAGTATGTGGGAGGGCACTTTTTTATTACTTTCACTGCACTGATTTATTGTCATTTATTACCACACAGAGTACACCTGCACTTCAAACCTGACTGCACGTGCAATCTGGCTAATAGTCCTGTTAACACAACACTGGCTTATGAAAAATTGTTATTATACTAGCAAAGTAGTATGTTAGGAAAAACACATGGGTAAAGTTCAATCCTACACATGCAATATCTTCATGTTTCCATACCAAATATGCTCTGGCAGTCACCTGAGCACACAGGGCAGCTGAACTAGTCTCAGCTAAGAAACTTGAATGAGGCTGAAAAGGTAAAGTCTGGGGAAACTCTGGCAATTAAAGAAATAATACCTTGCTGTGACACTGGAGCCACACTTGGCAAGGGGACAAAGTGCCCATCACTTCCTAACTAGCATTTTAAAAATGCACAGGAGTTTTCAAAAAGCCTCAGTTCTGCCATTCAAGCATGAAAGTAAACTGGTACAGCCACTAAGGTATAGCCACACAGCACTTGGTCATCTCCTCTGTGTGATTATTATGCACATTCATCACTTCATGTGCTGAATAAAAATCACAGGCCATGCCTAGATGTTTATCAAACAGATAAAAACAGGCTTATCCCCTGGAATATACAAGCTTGATAAGAAAAGTAGATAAAAAGAAGTAGTAATTATCCTCTTTTCCTAAAGCAATCAGAAATATTGAAGCTCTAAGGCAATAAAACATTTTCATACACAGTAACTCTTTAGAAAGGACACCGAGCGGGCAGTTCCTCATTAAGGTAATAATGGTAGTAAAGCAATCTGACCACAGATCTGCAGTCAACAGCTCTCACTGCATGAGCTCTTGCTCATGGCTTGCTCAGTCTGCAGGTTCAAACAGGAAAAAAAGAGAAATCGAAATTAAACCTGTACTAAAATCATCAGTTTTCCACAGCATTGTCACGGCGCTGTCAGAGTTCAAGAGCAGAGGCCACAATTTAGACTTAACACCACAGGTATCTCTGCTAAAGCAGGGCCCCCAAACTGTGAGAGTCCATGGCTAGAGCCCACCTCAGAGGAGCTGGGTGCATCTAGCACCACTCATGGGGCATCTCTCCCCTCAACACGTCCTTCCCCCCTCACCACCACCCTCAAGCTCGTGGAAGTTGTACATTTGCTGTGTGATGCACATGTAATGATGCCTTAAAAGGTTGGGTGGGGCCTTTTCCCATCTTGGCTCCACGCTTTGTCCCCACCAGCTTTGCCCTTTCAATCAATGGACAGGAATGTTGTAGCTGGGGTGTCTTCTACACACAGCTGGCTACACGAGTCTGCCTATTGGTAACTATTTTTGAAACAGATGAAGAAAGAGGCATTTAGATGAGAGAGGCTGAATGATGACTGGAAGTGCACTGTTTAAAAAGAACAAAAAAAAACCCAGAAAAAACCCCCAAGACAAACCAAGCAAGAAGAAACTTTAGCTAACCACCCCACATCTTGATCTATTTGATTTCCTCAACTGCTGTTGTAATTTCTGAACGTAGTTTTCCTCTCCATTCGTAAAAGTCTGTCCCTGATTGTACTCAAAATTTCTCCCTGGAAAGCCCTGGTGCTGCCTTTCTTGACTCATAACTCCTTATCCACTCAGCCCCACCTTTGGCACAGACTCTGCCCCAACAGCTCAGCAAGGAGATCTTGAACATTTTTATTTCTAAGGAGATGAGGTGAAGACCACATGGAGAAGTGATGTGATTCAAATACATGGCCCCAAACCATTCTGCACCAGACAGATGTCCATAACCATAATCATCACCAGAAGAGTGATGTGGCCTGGACGGCAGCTTCAATGGTGAGCCAGCCCACCCAGAGATATTGGTGCTGTCATCCATGCCAAAACCAGCAAGGAGTGTTTTTTGCCATATGGTCACATCACATTGGGAGTGATGCTCATCAAGGAGACGGTGTGGCAGTTGCTTTCATTCTCTGAACAAAGAGAGCCCTAAAATCTGTAGGCCATCAGTTCAGTAGGAAAGCAGAAACTTAGTTATTTGGCCAATTTCTGGACACTATGATTTTTCATCTGCATTTTAAAGCTTTCATCCCCAAATCACATGGAAGGCCAGGCATCACCGTCTGTCCCTTAAAAAACATTGTAACTGGATTCCATGTACACCCGCAGCACACTGTAGCCATGAAGCTGTAGCTTAAAAAGGTGAAGCTTTTCTAGAAGTGCTATAAAAGATCCTTCATGCTAGGGGGAAATCACTGATCTGCACATTTCATGCAGCTAGTGGGCGAGCCAGCCGTGGTACAAACCTTCCACAGAGCTGGGACGCTTTGCAGGACTCCAGACAGCTGTTCATGGATCGTACAGAGTCAAGTTTAAGGTTCAGGGCAAAGGTTGCCAAAAACTTCACTCTTGGCCAAGCTGAATGGGTGGCTCCTTCCAAACAGGCTGCTGTTATCTCTGCATTTATCACGGTGGAGTGCAAGGACCACGAGCCAGGACTTCACATTTCACAGCAAGCTGTTTGCAAAGTTTTGCTTTCATTTGAGAGCAGGAGGAAACCTAATGAGCATCACCAACTGCTCTCACTGTCCTATTAGACCTCAGCACCATCGAATGCGAAGCAGTGGCTCGTCTCGGCTGTCAGCGGCTCCTGGCAGCAGGATCACCACTGCTCCCTGCAGCTTGCTTCTCCTCCTGCCTGCGCTGCCCTCGCCAGGGTTTCAGAGCAGCCAAGGAAAAAAGGAGTCTTTTTTAAAAATCACTTTTTAAAAGGAAATGGATACCTGAAGTGATTTGTGACCTCGATTAAAGCTTAATTGCCTTTTTTCACCTTGGCACAGTTAAAGTAGGTGACAGCAGTCATGCAGCGCCAGGAGTCAGTGTAAAGGGACACATAAAAGTGAGATTCCAGGATATTATGGTAACTGGCAAGATCTTTACTCTTACTCCTACTTGTCCCAAATTTTTTTGTTTACCTCCTACAAGAAGTATTTGAGTGCAACGACTGGGAGATCATTTCTTCCAAGATGAGGTCCTGAGGGACACCAGACCCTGGGCAAGTTCCTCCCCAACAGGTCTGGGGGAGAAATGTGAATCTCTGAGTTGGGCAGAGGACAGTGAAGCACACTCGGCAGAGTGCCCCAGCCATGCTCCACAGCAGGGCACCATGCAGGAAAAAATTCTCCTCTGGAAGCCCCAGTGTCCCCAGAGGCACTTCAGAGGACTGGTGCTGGCAGAGGGAAACATCAATGCAGACAACCTGCTCTTTAATTGCCTTCTTTCCAGCAGCAGGGTGCAGGTATGATTAGGAAGGTGCTCAGCAGGAGCCCCAAGCAGCAGCACCAGTACAAATGCATGTTGCCTCTTAGCCAAGCCAGCAGGTCCCACTGCACCGCCCGGCAGCCCGTGGGCACCCACAGCAGTGAGGAGGCTGCATGCCCCTGAGCAACATCCCGAGGGAAGGAGCAGTCTCAAGTGAGACATACAGATACTGAGCCTTAGAGGAAAGCTCTAGACCACACGTGTGTGCATGTGGTCTAGAGCTTTCCTGTATGGAAAATCTGCAGTGCAAGCTGTTAAACCTGCCGCAGCTCTGGCTCAAAGCGCCCATGCTGCGCTTACAAAGAGCTGAGCCCGGGATGGCTGCCAAGGCACTGGGCTGCAGCGAGGCCAGCACCGTCTGCACCATGTCCCCAACACACCTCACCAGTACTGGCCCCACTAAGCAAGTGGGAAGGCTCCTCCTCCCCAGACACAGAGCAATCTCCTCAAATGGGCTCAATGATTCACAGCTCCATCCGCTGTGCTGTGCCAGACTGGTCTTGCTTAGCAGCACTGACCCATGAGCAGCCAGTGGTTACATGGGCTCCTTCTGCTCACCGAAGTGGAGAACAGCCTCCAGGGACTCTGCTCACTAACCTCTCACAGCAGCCATCACACGGTCCCTCCGCATGCTCTGATCAATATTTAAATGACGGTGACAGCATTAAGAGGCCCTCCCTCACACACTGATACAGTGCCTCCAGCCATCCCATCTGGCCAAGGTCTGGAGGTAAAAAAGAAAAGATAAGCTTTGTACTGTATCTTGAAGGTCAGTAGGTTCAGGCATGTTTGAAAGTTTAACTAAGGCTTTGTGGCAGGTCATCTCCCTATTTCCTGATGTGGAAACAATTTTATTTAATACTTCATTGAAATAACAGACCGTTGCATAATACCCCTGACAACAGTCTTCAGTGCAAATCTGCCATCCCAGACAGGTAAAGCTCTGCCGCAGCATAATTAACAGACTGTGAATTAAAAGCTCTCTAATGTCCACCCGAAGCTGAGACGCCAATCCCTTCCCTTTCCACATCGATGCTGAACGAAGCAGCCAGACGCTGCACCAAGGTGCTGCCTGCTGCAACCAGCCTGTGACCACTCAGACCTGCAGCTCCCCCAGAAAGCCTCAGCATGTCACCCCAGGCGCGCACCTCCGCTCGCACCCACCCACATCACTTCATCTGTAGTTACTTGCAAGGCGCAGCCCATTACCAGTGACACTGCTGATGCAGTTTCTACTGGAGGCAACAATCTGGCTGTTCCGAGAGCGGGGCTGGGAGTTGAGTTATAATGAAATGCACCGATAACCTCTCCGAAGCTCCCTGTTTAGGGTAAAGTGTGTTTCTCCTCTCAACACACCACAAAAGGCAGCATCAAACCCATAGTGTGCCCTCCTCATCACTTGGTGGCTGCAGGAGCACCACACCTCCCACATGCCTCAAGCCTGCAATGTCCAGCATGTCGGCAAGTAGGAAGGGTTATCCTGTTCTATTTAAAACAGGAACAAGTCGGGAGGGTCCCTCACTCCTAATTCTGACTTTCTCACTGGTACTCTCTTAGTGCCTTTTAATTTTCCTGATTTCTGAGGTAGCGCTTGCCTACACACAGAAAACCTCTGTAAACTCTGACAGAGTAAGACCATTTGGGCTAAAGAGAAGGTCCCTGATAAGCATTGGGAAGAGCACAGACCCTTTGGGGTACAGCAGGTGATGTCTATTCATTCACCTTTTAGGAGGGAAGAGAAGGGAAAGCAGAAAGAACACAAAAGAAAAATGTTTCCCAAACACAGTTTTTTCCAATAAATCACATTCAAATTTCACTGCTTGAATTTCACCTGGAACCGCTTTCAGCTTGAACAAAGCCCTGCTAAAAGCCCACAGTGTGCAGTGACTTGAAGCATCCAGCACCAAGCTGCTGAGGATTTCAGAAAGACTTTGGAAACGTTTCTCTCCAAGATGCCACCAGCAGCAGCAGGCAGGGAACAGCACAGCTCACTGCGGCTGTCCAGACACTGGCACCACAGCTGCCTTCTCACCGGCAGAACCCCTGGGGCTGGGCAAAGCCAAAGAGATGCTTAAAAAGCAGCAGGGGAGGGAAGGTCGCTTGGGAAAGCTCAGATTAAAGACTTGACTTCTGTTTTAAAGAAGACTTTGAATTAAGGCAGGTACTAACAATTTGTGGGTGACTTGAAGAAGGGGCACTTCCCAGGACTCCCTGCCCACCAGGTACAGAGGCAGAACCCATCAGCCAGACAGGAAACACACAATTAATGGAGTACATTCTCATCCACATTTATATTTCCACTCTGCTCATCAAGTACAGTCAGAAATTAGATTTTTCCATTAATGTGTTTAACTATTACTCTTCCTATTCCAGGCCAGCAGAAACTACATACAAGGAGGCAGGTTAGGTTTGTGCATATTTTTTTCACTGACTGCAAGGAAGTTCCATACATTTTTCCTATTTGTCAGGATGCCAGTCACTAACTGCAGAGCAAGATCCACATGTTTCAGCTGTAAAGAACTGGAAGACACGCAGCTCATGGGAAGCCCTGCAGATTCCCAGCAGCTCGAGGCACAGCAGCATTGCCGAAGTCCAGGCATGGATCTAAACATCTCCAAAGATCAGATGTTTGCCTCCAGCTTGAACACATGGGGTGGGTTTCGAGGTTCCCAGCAGTCTGACTGTGCAGATGGAACAATTCTTTCCTAACCAGAAAGTCTAACTGCAGCTTGTCTCTGGCACGCAAGCCTTGCTATCCTTCTGTAGGAACGATGATGACCTTCCAGATACTGCACTGATTTCAGCATTAACATTTTTCACACTTCCCTGTCACAACAAAATCCATGCCTGCATTATCTGAATACAGACACTCGTGGGAGCAAGCATTAAGCAGACTTTCACAAGGTAACACATATTCAAACAGATGGACAGACCCCGGTTTTTAAGCTGTACCATTCCACGGGGTTTCCTTTAGCCAATTTGAGCACCATGGAGGAAGGGAAGCTTTACACCTGATGCATCTGTGCTGAAAGACCTCCTGCCTTTAAAACGACTTTTCTGAGTGTTATTGGAAACAACAACATTAAGATAATGGCAAGACTGGCAGTGAGAAATTCACAGGGGATGCAAAATAAATGAAATCAATTAGTATTATAAATACAGGCTGAGTTTCACGTGTCTCTCATGTCAATTATTCATACTGAACTTTTGAGACTTTATTATTAACAGGTTTGTTTTGGCAAAAGCTATAAAAAATGAACACAAAAACCCCACAGTGCTATTTTAAACTTGTGCCATTGCACTACAGTTTACATAGCTGCAAATAAAATGGAAGAATATTCTTATAAGCCATCAAATGGCTCGCCTAATACCAAGAGGCATTTACTGAAACAAAAATTTTAAAGAAGCCTGCTTCACAGCAAGCCCAATTTTGACTTTCCAATTAAACAAAGAACAATTCATGCCCATATATGAAAGTGGATGAGCTCTGTTTAAGTATCAGCTCTGGTGGAACGCACATTAACCGAACACATCAGTTTTGAGGTCAGCTGTCATTCTTTCCAAATTGCTCCCTGAGCAGATCACAGAGCAGATGGAAAAGGCCAGTTTGACATGACTCTTTGGCTTAATTATAGCATTACTAAGACAGCATATGGAGTCGGTATGTACTGTAGAATTTTATCCAATAACTTTATTTCTCATAAATTCAGTGATCTGCTTCGTTTGCTTTTCCTTGATCTTCAGTATGTACATTCACTGCAATTGAATTGTTTTTACCTGTGAGTTACTAGGTCAAGCTCTCTTAGCAAGTACGAGAGCTGTAAATCCACACTAGTGTTCAAAGAACTACAGAATTTAAATTCTATATCAAACAGCAGATTCTTTCCAAAACATTAGTATTTAAACTGATTCACTGTTTTCAGCGATAATTGTGTCAGATCCCTTGAGTTATCCCGTGACTGCTCAGAGACTAGCAATGCCAGACTGGTCTAGTGACAAAAAGGTTTTGTATTACATAGACTAACACCCCCCAAAGAACCATCTCGTGGCATATGCCCACCCATATGCACAACGCACCCACAGCACAGTGCTATGCAAAGATAGCAAAAATGAGCCTGGTAAGGAGAGCAGAACAGAGAAAATCCCAAAGCACTACCTGGAAGGACAGGCAGTTTTGCATCTTAGCGTAGCACTGCTCCATTTCCATGTCCTTGGTTTACAGAAATCACTGCAGTGCTCAAATCTGCCAAGTAACCACCCATCAACAAGAGATTTACATCCTGGCATGGATCTGCTGTCAGAACACTTTTAGGAAAGGTGAAAACCAAATAAAAACAAAAACTCTTATTCTGGTCCTCTAAACACTGCAGGTACATAGTTTTTTGTAGCAGTTACCTGTGTCACCAATTCCATCTGCAACACTGATATCCTATCTGAACCTTGATCAGTGTATCAGGGCACGTTGTAGGTGCAGATGTGATAAGAGAACCACCTGCCACAGTGGAAAGGCACACTGTAACTGGACTGCAGCTATCACTAAAATTCCTCCAAGGTCTGTTACCATGCAGAGGGTGTTTTGCTGCACTGGGCTGTACAGAATACCCTGTCCCTGCCAAATCTATCAAACCAGGAAGCAGGAAGGTCCAGCTCCTGCTTGATTATTTTAATACCCTTCGCCTGTTTTCCTAAAAGGAGGAAATGAGAAAAGGACAGGGCTGTCAAATTGTGAGAGAACGTAGTTTGTTTCCACTGCCCTCTTTCTAAACAGTTCAGCTTTATCCAGCTGGGCAGGAATGGAAGGACACAGCTATTTGAAATGAGGAAGGAGGGAAAACCAACAATGAAGAAAATTGTGGGCTTTCTATCATTTCTGAATAGCTGAAAAGCTTCAGTTGGAAATTTCATCATGAAATTAAAAAGAAAACACAGATTTTCTTGTAAAAACGTCACCTCTGCAAACCAGTTCTGGAACAAGATGATGTAATTTTTAATCACCTCTCAGTTGCAATACAGAAGACTCTTAATGCAGTGACTTGCCCTGACAAAGCAGACCATCAAACCTCCCATTCAGAACCTCTTTCCAAAGCTGACTCAGGACCCCCATAACACCTCTGACACCTTTTGTTCTTCCCCTTTCTTAAAAGGAAATCCAACTCAAACTACAAATACAGGAAAAGAACACAGCACCAAAAATGCAACAGTTCTGAAAAATTCTCACTGCCTAAACCATTAGAATGTCTGATTTAAGAGGCTGGTTTCTCACACTGCCACGTTAACAAATGATCACCATCAACCTGCAGTTTAACTACTTACATTTATTATCTTAGTGAAAACGGATGGATGGTGGTTAATGGCTCTTCATTTGTTTCCTGGGCAAGAAACAGCCCCTATTTCACTGACTGGCAAGGAGGTACAAGCTCTCTGAGGAGCCCCGGAGTCTGGCTGCAGATACTCTCAATCCCTTCTCAGTGCTTCCAGTGCACCTCACCCACAGGACCCACTGCAGTCCAGGCAGCGCTTTGCAAATGATGGGACCTGAACCTACAGCAAGCACAGCCCTGCTGCACAGAGCAACCAGGATCAAGTTCCACTCACAGAAGAATATCAAATGAGGAAAGAAAATGAGGAATGAGTGCGGATGAATAAAAAGGAATGAAATGAGTACTTATGGATGCTCCTCACAAGGCACTCCGTCTGGCTTGAGTCTTGCTGGTCTCAGCCTCAGATGCTTGCGAGCCTGCAATCTAATATTGTCTCCAACCCAGGAAGAACAAAAAGAAAATCCTCTGGTATCATTATAATTCAGAAACACAGAAATGCCTCTTCTTGACTTTTTTGACAAAGCAGAAGTCAGTTTTGGCTGTTCCCTCTGTATCTACTCTGGCATGCACAGAATCCATAGATAATGCTGGAGATACCATCCCACACAAAGCAAGTTGCAATTCTGCCTTAAAAGGGTGATGAGTAACAGCTGCTTGTGGTGATCACAAACACCATGACCTCTGATGTCTGACCCAGAATTGTAGTTTGAAGACTTATGGTTTTTGTGGAATTCCTATCTTCTGTGTCCCAGCAGGAGTAGACTTTGAATTTCAAAGGACTGGTCCTATTTTAGTCACAATCTCAACCTCCAGATCTCATGACAGCAATAACTTCTCTGAAACTCCAGCCACCTGGGACCCGGTGCTGAAATTCAAACCCAAGAATGTCCCAACTACTTACTCATGTTGTGACTTTGGTCTGGTTTTGTTTCCAATAAGATTAAGACTTGCATTAACATAATTTGGGAGGGAGTGGAGAAGGGGAGAAGAAATTTAAGAAATGGAGGTATTTATGACTGGGGTTTTTAAAAGATTTAGGCATCTGAATGCCATTGGGAATTCTGTGCCTACATTATCCAGCACTACATACAGAGAGCGGTACTCCACCCTCACAAGATCATACACTTCAGCACCCCCAGTAAATGCATCTATTAGCAATATTTTTGGCCTCCAGCATTTAATATTATAAAATTACTCCGCAATGTTTATTGACATAAAAACCACAATGTCCACGTGAGGGTTATCAAACTTTCATATACAAAACTTAGAAGGATTCTCGTTGACATTTGCCTTTGAAATAATTTTAAACCACCCCATTTCTGTCCAAATGGCTTTGTACCATGAAGTGCATTGCTGAAAGACAAATGACAGCCACACATTAACGAAACACAACAGCAGTAAACCTTCAGTTAGCTGCACGTTATAAACACCCCTCCCAGAAGTGATCCCCTACACTGTTACTCCCCTAGTGTAAATGAAAACTAGGTCTCCTAAGAGGTGCTTTTACAATCACAGCACAAAAGCACAGGTGAAAGGCAATTTTTCCTGCAGGTGGATCTCTCAAGAAAAAAAAAAACCTCCTCCTCCATCTCAGGAACACAAAACAGATTTTTAGATAACCTAAAATAGAAATTATTTGGAGCTATTTAAGCAAGAAAAAAATGTATTGCTTTTACCTAACATCTAGCTGTTACAATTAGAAGCCAAATGGCATCTTCTCTATGACAAACTTTCAAGACAAAATTGAACTGTTTCAACTTGGTAAATATAAAAATGCATAGAGGAAAAAAAAATGCCCACCTAGGTTTTAGATAACTCAGCTTGGCACAGAATTCAGTTTGCTTACAACAAGGAAGACAGGCTGCCCAAGGTATAAAAGATGAGGTTGTCTGTTCTGCCTCTGGTCTGGGTCCTGTTACCCCCTTACATATGGCCTATATTAAGTTGTGCTACAAGAACTTGGTTATTGGTAGAAGAGGCAAAATTGACCCTTACTTCCAAATAGAAATATTTATACAAAAACTGGGGTCATCTCTCAAAACAGCTTTATGCAGAGCGGTGTAGAGTGGAGCACCTGCAGGCAGGCTTAGCAGTGCCCAGTCTGCTGCAACATCCCCTCATGGGGGTGACCTGGACAGCAGTGACAGAAGCAGCCAGGCAAAAGCTACCTGTGATGCCCAAGGTCCAAGCATGATGTTACAACTCACGATACTATATGGGTGAAGACAAAAAGGGCCAAGGAAAGATGCCAATGCAACAGTAACAACTAAATGTGCAACCAGTGGAGTGGTAACTAGTTTCTCCACTGAATGGTTCAATGCAATATTCCTGAAGTCTCTAACTATAACATTTTCAATGCCCATTAAAAAAGTAAATACATAAACAAGCAAACGAAGCAGCAAGGTGGATTTAACTGACATATCACAGAAGAGACACTTTGTTCAGGTAACAAATTCCCAAAGTCACTTAGAAACCCACGCACAGCTCAATAAACCCCAAAGGTATATTTTTAATGAGGAAAAAAAATGTGTAATCAATAGCCTCATCTTAAAAGAGTCTTTTCTGAGGTGGAGCAGGAAACAGCAAAGCAGCTTTGGTCATTTCCAGCATTTGGCATAGAATCAGTTTAAACATAATTCATGGTTTTCCCGCGGGTACGCTGTTGGCAGACTAATTTAACCTGCTCCAGACTCTGAGGATAACAAAAATCCTGGGGAAAATGCAAAAAGAATTCTGTAGCTGCAGCATTATCATGCAGAAAGAAAATCTCATGTATAGAATAACTGTATTTCAGATAGTTCTTTCTTATCATAAACTCCTGCTCACGGGCACTGGAACTCTACAAAGCAGCATCAGAAGCAACAAGAGAGCTGCAAACTCCTGGGGAATTCAGAGAAATGGTTTTCTAAAACTATCCCGTCCTCTTCAGATATGACATGATATTCTCAGAGAGTACCCACTAATCTATGCAGCAGGGAAAGTAGTGAGCAGAGAAGCAGGACGAATAAATAAAATAATCCTCTTCAACTTCTTGCATCTCTTCAACAGAGATGAAAGCCTTTCTAGACCAAGTTTATTGGGGAAAAAAACGCAGTTTCTTTTGAAGAGTTGTTAAGATAAAAACTATTTTCTGGATCTTAGTCTTGTCTCCACTGGGAACAGGAAGAGTCTAAATAGTACAAGAGAATTACTGCCAGTTAAAGCAACATTCAAATGTTAAACATATCCCAAATACAGCCTCAGCTCCTCTCCAAATGACTTAACCTGATTAAGGAATATGCATGTGAACAGAGATGTCATCAGCTCACCTCATTCAACATCCACTGCACAAACTGTTAATAAATCTCCTAGCTGCTCTTTAAACAAAAGATCATAGTCAAAGCCTTCTAGCAAAAAAAATAAGTATCTAGATCACTTAAATGTCAATCCTCAACTCTCTCACTGTACTCCCATGGCAACTAAGGGGAGTTTGCCATTGTCACCAAGAGGAAGCCTTGCCCAGGTTGGAGACACTTTGGAGCTGTGAGCCCACTCTCTCGCTCTCAGTCTGACCTCAGTGGCTGGGAAGGTTATGGAGCAGATCATCTTGAGTGGCATCACACAGCACATACAGGACAACCAGGTGATCAGGCCCAGTCAGCAGGGAATTATGAAAGCCAAGTCCTGCTTGACTGACCTGATCGCCTTCAGTGATAAGGTGACCCACCTGGTAGATGAGAGGAAAGCTACTGGGGACAGCTTTCTTTAATATCTTTAGTGATGATGCAGACCAGTAGATCAAGTGCATCCTCAGTCAGTTTGCAGATGATACCAAGCTGTGTTGACATGCTTGAGGGTAGAAAGGCTCTACAAAGGGATATGGATGGGCTGCATTGAGAGGCTGAGGCCAACTGTATAAGGTTCAACAAAGCTCAGTGCTGGGTCCTGCCCATGTGTCACAACAACTGCAGGCAATGACACAGGCTTTGGGAAGAGTGCCTGGAGAACTGCCTGACAGGAAAGGACCTAGGGGTGTTGGTCAACAGGCAGAGCTGAACATGAGCCAGCAGTGTGCCGAGGTGGCCAAGAAGGCCAACAGCATCCTGGCTTGTGTCAGGAACAGTGTGGCCAGCAGGACCAGGGCAGGGATCATCCCCTGTACTTGAGTGCTGTGTCCAGTTTTGGGCCCCTCACTACAAGAAAGATACTGAGTTGCTAGAGCGTGGGAATTGGATATGCTTCTAGATATCTAAAGGGTGGATGCCTACAGGAAGGGGCCAGTAGGGCCCAGTGACAGGACAAGGACCAATAAGCACAAACTGGAACACAGGAAGCTCTGTCTGAACATAAAACAAACCCTCTTTAGTCTGAGGGTGACAGACCACAGGGACAGGCTGCCCAGAGAGGCTGTGGAGTATCGTTCTCTGAAGAGATTCAAGACCTGCCTGGACACAATCCTGTGCAACATGCTCTAGGTGATCCTGCTTTAGCAAGGGGGCTGGACTAGATGATCTCCAGAGATGTCTTCCAACCCTTAATGTTCTGTGAACTAGGAAAAAATTCTTCAACAAAAGGGTTGTCAAGCAGTGGAAAAAGCTGCCCAAGGAAGTGGTGTAATCACCATCCCTGGAGGTATTTAAAAGATGAGTAGATGTGGTGCTTTGGGATAAGGTTTAGTGCTGGACTTTGCTGTGATAGGTTAATGGTTGGACTCAGTGATCTTAAGGGTCTTTTCTAACCTAAATGATTCCATGATAATAAGACTGCTGCTCTGCAAACGTCTAGAATTCTGTTTTCTTTATATGCATATTGTAATTTATTTTTGTTTTTAATCAGGAGCACAAGATTTTCATATTATACAGTGCAATCAAATAAAACCATCAGTATCTTTTAACTGGAAGAATTTACTCAGGTGGATTTTCAACATTAATGTTAGACTAACAGTAATTGCCTAATTATCACCAAAGGATCACAAGGAAAACAATTCTGCAACAAAAGTTATAATAGTTCATGTAAATAGGAAGACTACTGGAGATAATGCTCATGGTTCAGGGTTTGATGCTGTCTGTAATGCTTACAGACCAGAGAGGGATGGGGGATAATCCGTGCTGCTTCCTCTAAGACTTTTTTGCTTGATCCCTCAAAAGATCTAAAGCCTCTAACTGAGTCTCCAATTTGAGGTTCTGTACATAAATACTTATCCACCCTTTCTAAAACTACTGCAGTGTTTAGATGCAGGGCATAATTCATCCCAAGATTTGCCAGGCTGGATTTGCACCTCCTAGCTATTACTCACCTGCTACCAAAAGTCTGACCCAAAACTCAGCTCTCCAAGAACCTTTTCAACCTTCTTTACCATCCCAACCCTATGTAGTGGCTTTCTGTAAGCAGATATTTTTGCTAATGTTTTGGAAACCCTCACGCAAAACAAAAACCAGGTCTTCACTGTGGCAGAGTGAGGTGTATAGGGGTGATAAGGGTGGAATGTGAAGGGTCAGGAGCAAAATCTCAGGCAGACACTTGTGCCTGGAAGCATTTGAAAGCCCAGGTGAAAGAGAACCATTCCTGGTCAGAGCCCAATTCAGAGCATCCTCATTTCAGTCTAAAAACAACTATGCCTGAACTAGCATTCAAAGCATTCCAGTTTGATTCTCACAAGTAACTACCATGATTTGAAGTTAATAACTCGATCACTGGAGATGTTCTGAAGTTGAGGAGCTACCCAACATCCATTACTTTTACTACTGTGTTGGGAACACAGTGCCTGAAGCTAAAATAATTTTTCTCCACAGCAGTCAGAGTTCAGGGCAGAGAGACTCATTACTGATGTGTGCTTCCATCATTCTGGACCATTTCCAATTTTCAGCTCCTGTTTAGACCCCTTCATTCACCCTGATTTATTGACAACTGGAGGATAATTAGTCCATCATTGCTTGGAAAACCTAGAAGGTTTTCTATATTTCTTTCCAATCATTTAAGCTGGCATGCAGTAGTACCTTATACCACAGTTTTGCACTTTACTCTTATTAAGGTCTTTCACCTCCTGTTTCTTAACACTGAGATACAGAACAATGCCTTGGCTTTGTCCAAAAATAAAAGTTATATCGCATTTGAGCTGATGCCTTCCAGCCAACCTCTGCCAAATACAATTTTCTTAAAAACCTAAACCTATCTAGCTGGGGTTGGATAAGAAACTCATGGCAAAAGCTGCTTTATAAATAAACCTGTTATTCTTTCACATGAAAAGAAGAGGTTTTCACACAGGAACCAGAGAAAATCTGACTCCACATAACCAGAGGAGATATTCAACTGTATCAATATGCTCATCCAAAAGGTTCTGCTAATTAAAACCAAATGACTCCTTAAAAACGGAGCAGCAGTTTAGCTGGGTTTGAGTAGGCAGCATGTGACTCTGCTTTCAGTTCTTGAAAATGTGACAGACATAACAGACAGACGTTGAATAAGAAGCCACTGCCTCCACAGCTCACTGAGGGCCAAACTTCAATTGCCTTGTAATGGCACCGTGATTCTGAAGCAGAGTATGAATGGGTTTGAGGGATTCTCTACCTGATGGTACTTACAGCCATGTTAGAATCATTCTGCCAGCCAACACTTGCAGCCTTCTGGCAGGGGAAACCCTCCACTGGACCTCTTTCAAAAGTTGTATTTGGACTGGTCTGAATCAAAAGCACAGAACTTAAACTTGGTGCTACAAAGCTATTTTAAAGTGGCCAGAAACCACTGAGTGTGTTTGGAAGTCTTTCAGAACATTTACTGTATGCACAGGCTGTTTTCTTTTTGAATGCCATGAAATATTAAGAAAAATCAGGTCTCCCCTCCTCATTCATGCTAGTGAATGCCTCTGAAACTATGTTTGGTCTACCCAAAACATAGGTGGTCACAAGGATGGACATCACAAACTAGCACAGATAGATTTAAAGAAGAGACAATAATAACATCAGCTACTTAGTAAAGTGATATTTTCATAAAAATGCATGAAGTTCATCTATAAATACCATTAACTTCTTCAGACCAAAGCAGTTCTCAAGTAGTGACATCTCACTGATAACCACCCCTAGCATAAATTTCAGGTATTCGGTGCCTCTCAGTATTTGACCTTTAATAAAGACGAGCTCTAGGTGCCCTGAAAGCTATATTGAAAAATATATTAATAGTCACACACATAGGAAATAAATTCCATATTCTTCAAGGTTTCTAAAAGAAAAAAGAAAGAAAGCCAGTTTTAAGAGAAAATAAACTGAAAAATCCTTGAAATTTTAGGAGTTAGAATGGAGAAAAGCAAAACTGCCTTTCATAAGTAAAGTAATTCTTTATGAAAATCCCAGAGTCACTTAATTTTCTATGAATCCTTTTGGACACTGTAACAACTGGTTGTCTAAAAATACAACAAAAAAAAGCAAAAACCCACCACTGAATTTCACATGTTTATTTATAAAGCTCCAGGTGATCATCAACATTTCACTTCCAATCCTTACTAAACACTCAGAGCATCAGATGCAGAGTGCTTTTGTCTTGTCTACCATCAAGTAAAAAGCACAGTTATTTGTTATCATTAAAGGCCTCGCAGAGATGCTTTGAGAAGCTCTTTTCTGCTGATGGAAGCCAATTTGTTGGAAAGAAGGGAAATCTGGGCTCTCAAAGTTCATTGAGAAAGTTAAGTAGGCATCTATCTCCCTGCCTGGTGTATTTACAAAATGAGTTCATTAATCTATCGCTTATAATTAGCCTGTTCTGTGAGTAACAGAAAGGGAACAGCATAGCAAGTCTAAGAATTTATGCCAGAAGCTTGATACTAAGCCAGTAGTAGCTTTGTCTTTGCAGGAGTCTCTGGAAAGTTCACAGTAACAGTCTTCCTCGTGGAGAAGGGAGGAAAAAGCAAGGAGGTGACCCTGAAGAATAACTCCCAAGTTAAGTCTAGTTGAAGGCAGGCCAAGCTACATGTGTATTTTGAGATGGTAGTGGGTGAATATGCATGAACATATGGGCTGAATAGACTCTTTTTTCCAGGAATGACATCTGAGTCCCAGGAAAAACTGAAGAGATGGGAGCCCACAGACTACAGAGCATATAGCAGCAGTAAGGACATGGCAGTGCTGGACACGGGCTGCTTCTTCAACCTGTGACATGGCAATGAGCAAGTACTAGGGGGTTACACAGACCAGAGGCAGGTTACACCAGCCAACACAGAACATGCACTGGGCAACATGCATGGGGCAGAGCACCCCATGAAAAAGGAAATAGCCTGTTGTTGAGCGGGATGGGGCGGGAGGGGCTGGGGGCAGCAAGCAGGGAATCGCTATCCATCACAGCCTGTGGCATCACCCCTGCAGATCCACAGCACCTCAACAGTCTTCCCAAGGGCTGCAGTAAATAGTTCACTTCAAATTCAGAGACTAAAGTGTACAAAAGCACAAAGGACACCAAAGCTGCATAGCTTAGTCAACTACTGCACTGTGTTACATTAATAAGCAGCAGCCTGCCTTCTGCACCAGACCAGCACACAGTACAACTTCTCGTCAACAGGTTCTGCTGGGTGCTGAGCTCAATATTGTCTCCTTCCCGTGACAAGCAAGTTTGCACAGCATGATTTTCTATCTGCCAGTCCTTCATTCTGGTCACATCAAATAAAAAAAGCAAAAGACATGCCAATAACAAAGACCAAGCCATAATTGAAAAACTGACAACTTCCCAAATCAGATGTGACTGTGACCCAAATCAGGAGGGGAAGAAACAGTAATTCACTCTGGCGCGCTAATTAATTATCACACAGATTGCTTATTGATTTACTTGTGTTCACTCTGGTACCTTATGAAGTACACTCATTTCATGCAAACTTCTCATAGAACAGCAGATACTGGCAGACCAAAAGCAGATGCAAACACGCAGGTAGGTCAGGTCTCCGCTTCTGAAGAGGGGGACAGCCAGGGCCAGGGGCAAATTCATCTCTTTGCAGCACTGGATCTCAGCATGGAGAGACTCCTTTCTAGTCCCTCTCATAAAGGCTGAATTTTTCAGTAATGATCTCCCAGTGAAGCAAACCAACCCTTGCTGATGAAAGTAGTCAAATTGCCAAGGTCACCCCCGAGTTACTTCAGCTTCTTGAAGGCTTCCTGCATTGGACAATAGGCTGAGTTCCCAGAGAAGTTATCTAACAGAATATTTTCCAATTATAGAATTAATTACTGCCACAGAATAAACAGCAGAGTCATGTCAAGCTGGAGGTAATGATTTGTACAATTAGCTCTTTCACATCAAATAAACATTTACAGCTGTTCTTGAACTGGGAATGCATAGTATAAGGAGGTCCAACTTTCATCGTCCCTGGAATATCCTACTACTACAACAACCAAGTGAAAGCTGTTTACATCTTATCTATATGAGTGCATGTCATTTAAGTTGATGCTTTCTTTCAGCATGTTCTAGATACTGAGGAAACATCCTCACTGCAAATGTTTTAGCTTCCTTTCTTGTGTTTTGATTGGGTAACAAACTGGTTTCCAATGCACGATCACAAACTGCCTGTTCTTCAGACGTGCCTACAGCAGATGCGTCACAGTGATCAAGGAAAATTCTTGTGGACAGCATCTTGTTTGGCTGTGCACAGGGAAATAGCTGCAGTCTCATTTCCAGCTCTTTGCACAGCCAGTACAATCGTCATCATTACAGTGATAAAAGCAGCCTCTGAAGATGTTTGTGTCTAGTGAAAGACCTGTCAAAGAGGGAGCGCGAACGACCTCAGAAATGGGCAAGCATATGAAAGGACTAATTTTGTGCTTTAAAAACAAACATGAATAAGCCAGCAAAAGCACTTACAAAGTTGCATGGCTCTGAGCACGATCTGCTTGCTGGATTCAGCTACAATTCAAGAAAACTTTAACAGAACCTAAAATCAGGATTAGCCCCTGGTCTGCCAGGTCCTTTCAAAACCACCAGCCCCCCATGCCATGCCCTATCTCCCTCCAGATACTCCAGATTCCCTTTATGGACAGGAGAACCAGTGCCTGACAGAGCTTGCCAGGTCTGTCCAAAATCACAGGCTGCAGATCCTGTGATGGCTGATATTCTGCATAGCTTAGAGGAAGGGCTCAAATAGTGAGAAAATACGACCTATTCCAGTTTAACAAGGAGAACCTTGGAACGTTAGACAAGGGGTACAGAGTTTTCTGAATAGGTTGGCTGGGCTCCAGCACTATGCTGAATTTGAAGTCCCCCCTTCAGCCCGCTCTGTCATCTTGGCTCAAATATCCCCTCCCAGCTGCATGTCCCTGAACATGAACCCTGTGCTCAGAGCCAGTGAAACCAGGGAGGTCTAGAGGTAGCTCACTGCAAACGCGTGTGATGCGGTGCTGCCATACAGTCCTCAGCTAAAGGGGCTTCTCGCCTTGTGAGGGTGTCAGCCTCCACCAAAGTCTCGCACAGTAGCAGCACTCTGCGAATCCTGTAAAACCAGGATGTCTTGTGAGATTACTGATGGCTGCTCCAGCAAGCACAGAAACAGAGAGGAGCTACTGCAACTCGGCATCCCTACGGGAAGTAGATCCCCACCGCCCCGCACCCCTGGAGCAAGAAGCCTGGGTCAAGACCTCCATGTCATGTGCTCCTGAAAGGGACAATGCCAAAAGGTGCCAAGGTAACCTCTGAAATAAACTGTGATAACAGTGACCAAAAATAAGGAATACTGTCCAAACACACTTATTTCTGCCTCAATCTGGCCTTCAATTTGACCAGAAAGAGTTGTGAAGTCTGGGAAAAATTGGAGAACTTGACCAATTTACAAACGTGTCGAGGTCTTTGAGCCACAACAAAACTGTGGATACATGTGAAAGGCAACAACAGTCTTGCTCTGTACCAATGAGTAAGCACAGACATATGTACATTCTTCTAGCCATTTTTGCAACAACGTGACTCAAAAGTTACCTTGACAAACTTCCTGTCTCTGAAGTTGCAGAGCTGCCTGCTATAGGAAGGATGTCTCATCTTTGAGTTGCTCACTTAGACCGTCTTGTTGAGGCAACATTACTATTTAATGCTTATAGAACATGCACCACTGTACTGAAGACACTGACAGTTATTTACAGCTCTGACACCGACACAACAGTGTCTCTAATGAGCAAAATTTAAAAATAGGTTTCTTTTGCCAAAAAAACCCACATTAGTCAAAGAAACATTTTTTTTTCTGGGACCAAGCATATCTAACAAATCCTGCTTTCTCCTGGATTTATTTCTTGAGTCAAAGCTTTCCATGTGACTGGTGCCGCATGGCTGGTGCTCTCCTTCTGACGGCCTGAAGTCCAATGGACAAGCTTCTCCTTCGGCCTCCTCCATACCAGCCACTCATACCTGTACCTGGCACTCCTTTTCATAGAACTAGAATTGCCTGTAACACCTGTCAAACTGGGGCAATGGTTCCTAAGTTACTGGGAACAGGGGAAGATAGAGCAGCAAGCGCATGTGCACACACACAAGGTGCTCACCTTACCCTCATTTCCTTATGCAAGCACGCTAAAATGATCAAACTAAACTGAAACTATACGATCTCATGCTTCACAGCTCAGGCATCTTGCACAGTGGCAAAGGCAGAAAACCAAGGGAAAACCCAGCAAAGTCAGGATATCTCACGTGAGGCACTCTGGGGGAGAGCCTGAGTCTTTCAACCCCGAAGTCCTCAGCAAGAAATTCCCAATGACAGACAAGCTATGGGCCCAAACCACTTAGAGCATGGGGAAGTCACCCAAGCACTGGACACTACTCAAAGCCTCCGCAATGAACCAATGTCAATACTGAAGCCTGGGGAGCTTGCAGCACCACGCTGGGCTCCCACAGAGAACCCACTACAGCTACAAGCCTGGGAACAGCACATTACCCCCAGTCCTTCCCACAGACAGATTCTCCAGGACAGAAGAGATTAGGTACCCAGAATTAACCTACAAATCAATTATCAAGATGGGAATAACTAAGAAATCCTGTCTTGTTTTTCTTTTAAATTATTCTGAACACAATGCCCTCAGCCACAAAGATGCAGGCTTCAGGAAGCAGGTATGTGGATAAGTGGCTCAGTGCATTTAATGATGGACACCTGGATCAAACCAGTAGGTCTCCCTGTGGAAAGTGATGAAGATTAGAGTGTGCTTTCTCTGTTCTAGAGGAAAACATAAGTAAGCTACTTAAATGAAAATCAATTTTAGATATTCCTTTATTGCACTGTATGGTCTGTGAATTTCCTTTCTCTTCATGCTGTTACGTGAACGGTATGTAATTCCTACACTGGCAATAGATTTTCCTTTAGAAAAGCAGTGAAGGTCTTAACTTTTTAATACAAATTATTCCTTGGGAACCCTTCGCAGCTATTCAAGCAGTTTAACTCAGAGAGTTATATCTCTCATTCAGAGAACTTTAACTGACACTAATCAGACCCAACTATTTTTATTATTAATTTACAACAACGCTAATCTGGTGTGACTAGAGTCTTTAGCCAGAGTATTAGGGGCTTCTTCTCCCTAAAGTGGTATTTAATAATAAAAATTAACATTTTTGAATAATCTGCTTACGTGTGCTGCAGCCACTGAAGATTAGCTCCAGCATTTTATTCTTTCCTGATCCTCAGCACAGACATGCACATCCTAAAAACTGAAAGGATGTATGTCTGTGAGCTGATGGGAATCTGCTTTGGTGTGCTCATCACAGATGCATCATACGTTACACAGAGACCTTAATACAGCCTTCCAGTACCCAAAGGGGCCTAGGAGAAAGCTGGAGAGGAACTCACTATCAGGGAATGTAGCAATAGGATAAGGGGGAATGGATTTAAACTAAAAGAGGGGACGTGTAGACTAGGTATGATGAAGAAATTCTTCTCTGTGAGGGTGGGTGAGGCCCTAGCAGAGGTTGTCCAGGGACACTGTGGCTGCCCCTTGATCCCTGGCAGTGTTCAAGGCCAGGCTGGATGGGGCTTTGGGCACCCTGGGCTAGTGGGGGTGTCCCTGCCCAAAGAAGGGAGGTGGAACTAGGTGATCTTTGACATCCCTTTCAACCCAAACCAGTCTGGGATTCTATGAACTAAGGTACTTATTTTCTCAGTGATGAAAGCTTTGCAAGTAGTGAACTTTAATCAGACATTCGACACAAACTGGAGTCCAAGGGCCAGGAGAGGCCCAGCCACAAAAATGCTGAATTTGTTTGTGAATGCCTTTACTCATCTTAATTGGATGTTGGTGCTAAAGTACCCAGGCTCCGACAGTGTCACCCACTCTACTCAAAAATAGGGCACAGAAATCCAACTCTGTTTGATTTTGATTAGTCAAAGGTACAAAGCAGACAACAGAGCTCTTGTGAAGTCTACAGGAATTACGCTTTTTGTACGTAAGCTGTTCTCTCCTTACAAGATGCACTGATGCCTCCTTTTGTTTCTGATCCCTTTTTAGCACAGCTCAGAGCCACTCACTTCAAGAGCAGCAAGCAACACAGCTGCCCGTCCCCCTCCGAGCCATGGCAATGCACACAGAGAATCTTCTCTGCAGCTCTTGGAAACCAGCTGACTTGATAGACAAATGCATCACAGACCACAAAGAGATCTCGGTCTGTGACATATGGCCTGACCTCAAGTGACCTACATCAAGAAGGTATTTAGAAGGGTCCTGGAAACAGTATTTTTTCACAGCCCTTTCCAGATCCTCACTTCAGACAAGTGCATCCCCTCATGGCAGTGGGTTCAGAGGAGCCTCCTTCACATACTCCTTCCCATGTTCTCCATAGGTAACACGGCACAGCTGATGTGGGGGATTAAGTGAGAGCTGGTGAGGAGATTTCCTCACCATGGCATTCCAAAAGACATCACCATTCTGCAAAATCACTGTTACCTCCAGGGAAAAGCAAAACAAACCAAAACAAATGTGGTAACAGCTTTCCTGTAACAGCACAGGCAAAGCTGGAGCAGGAGCAGGGCCAGCCAGGGGCTTGGCTTGTGCAGAGCCATGCAAGACTGCTGAAGGAAGTTTGGGAGCTACTGATTCCCAGTGGGGCAAAGATTCCAGTCCTCAGCTGCAGCACTCAGCTCACAGGAGCTTCCACACAGCAGATTAAGCAGCTTGCAAGGTCTCCTCCATGTTGCCCGAAACAAATTTTTGCCTAGAAATCTTCCAGCCTTGGGCTTTAGGGGTGCATTTTTTTTTCCCAATTAATTTCCAACTTTTCTCTTTAGCTTCTTGTCCAGCTTTGAAATGTGTTTCATTAATGCAAAGCATCTCAGAGAAAAGAGTTTCTGAGCTAAAAATGAACAAAGATTTCAGGTCACTGCATTAACACTGATAGCTTTAAAACAATAACCGTGCATCAGGTACAGGACAAGATCCTTTGCTATGCAGCTACCACAGCCTAATACCATGTCGTTATCACAAAATCTAGTTCATGTTTAAAGGAAAAAAATGAATTTATTCCATCCAAAGAGGCAGGAGATTTCTGCGTCTAAAATCGAGGAAGACTGAGTCACAGTGCCAAGTGCCAGGCAGCTGCCTGCAGCCAGGAGCTGGCATCCCCAGCCAGCTAGGCAGGGGCAACTTCATCTGAGGTGGGGCTTTCTCTTTCTATCAGCAGGTCACACTAGCTAGCCTTTAAAAAGTGGGGTGAAAGGAGTGGGATGCTACATAACCACAAGCAGTTTTCTGGGTGTAATTAATCTCTGGCTAATACTACCCCAAGACAGATGAAGGGTTTCATTATCTGCAGCTGCCCCTCCCTGCTCTGCCTTAGCCTCCACATGACAGAATCACAGAATCACAAGGTTGGAAAAGACCTTTAAGATCAAGTCCAACCGTTCCCATCCTATGCTGAGCCATATCCCTAAGTACCTCATCGACCCTTTTTTTTAAACACATCCAGGGCTGGTGACTCAACCCCCTCCCTGGGCAGCCTGTTCCACATCCTGACAACTCTTTCAGTAAAAAACTTTTTCCTAACATCTAATCTGAACCTGCCCAGGCACAGCTTTGTGCCATTTCCCCTTATCCCATCTCCTGTCCCCTGGATGAAGAGACCATTGCCCACCTCTCTGTTCCCTCCTTTCAGGTCACCATAGGCAGGGGAAAGGTCTCCCCTCAGCCTCCTCTTTTCAAGACTAAACATCCCCAGCTCCCTCAGCTGCTCCTCATATGATTTTCCCTCCAGCCCCTGAGGGACATTTCATAGAATCATAGAATTGTAGGGGTTGGAAGGGACCTCGAGAGATCATCGGGTCCAACCCCCTGCCAAAGCAGCTCCCTAGCTCATATTGCACAGATAGGCGTCCAGACGGGTCTTGAATATCTCCAGAGAAGGAGACTCCACCACCTCCCTGGGCAGCCTATTCCAGTGCTCTGTCACCCTCACTGTGAAAAAGTTTCTCCGCATGTTGGTGCGGAACTTCCTATGCTCCAACTTGCAGCCATTGCCCCTTGTCCTGTCTCCACAGACCACTGAAAAGGGGCTGGCTGATTCCCCTGCATCCCCTGCTTAAGATAATTATAAACATTAATTAGGTCCCCCCTTAGTCTTCTCTTCTCAAGGCTGAACAGTCCCAATCTTCTCAGCCTTTCCTCATAGGGGAGATGCTCCAGGCCCTTTATCATCTTCGTAGCCCTTCTCTGGACTCTCTCCAGGAGATCCCTGTCCTTTTTATACCAGGGAGCCCAGAACTGGACACAATACTCCAGGTGGGGCCTGACCAGGGCAGAGTAGAGCAGGAGGATCACCTCCCTTGACCTGCTGGCTACACTCCTCCTGATGCCCCCCAGGATCCCATTGGCTCTCTTAGCCACCGAGGCACACTGCTGGCTCATGGCCAACCTGTCATCCACCAGGACCCCCAGGTCCTTCTCCACTGAGCTCTTCTCCAGCAGGTCATCCCCCAGCCTGTACTGATACAAACGGTTGTTCCTTCCCTTGCTGAACCTCTGCAAACTACAGACCACAATGGTATGAAAAAAAAAAATGATGCTGCCCTACGCGAACCAGTCAGGCAGTAAAGTGACCTGTCAGGAGCTGTAAGTGGTAAGTACCTTCCTACCTTGTGCCTTATAAAGTTAAGGTGAACAATAGTCCAAACACTGACCAGTCTCCAAAGTCTACCACCTCTTGAGCTCCTCTGGTAAAGTCCTTTCTGCTGAGCATTAGCATCCTGTGGAAATGGAGCATGGCATTTCATCTCACATCAACAAGCAGGACCGAGAAAGAAAACACTGGCTTTATGAGAAGAAAGCTTTCTGTGCTAATAAGATAGAGCATTTGAAACACTGATACTTTTTTATCGTAACTCTTTCAGTATTAATTTTAGCTAATACAGTGTGACAGTCTCTAATATGATCAGTCTTTCATACCCCACTGGTGACAACTAACACTAATTCAATACGAATCTTATGTGACAGGATGGGTGGAAAATTGTTGATGTAACAGAGCAAAGATAAGTGCCTTCTGGTAGACTTTTCAAGGACCAGAGTCAGGTCTACCAGTGATTTTCAAATAATCAGATAATATCTCTTCAAATAAATGAACATGTACCCTGATCAAGACATCTCTAGTTTTGGTGCTTTTTTTTCTTGTGCCAGACAAATACATCAAGACCCTTTAATAACTCTTTCTAAGGCAGCTTTATTAATTTGAAATGACTTTCATCATTCTTCAACCACCAGCATGGGCCGTACTGCAGCAACTGCTGGCACAGCATACAACGAACAAGCTCCCTATCCCTGCTTGGTATTTCAGCTCTTACAAATCCAGGGTATTCCTCTTAACCACAGCTCTGCATCTTGGGATCATGTTTAACAGGTTCTCCAACGTGAGCTCTGCATCTTGTTCAGAGCTCCTGACCTTCAAACTAGTTTAAAAGAAATTAATCCTGTTTATTGTGTTGACTGACCTCACAGCAGTCATTATGTAGCATGTTGCCAACATCTAGTCCTTCTACAACCTTAATCAGAAGAATATTTTACTTTAATTTCACTGAAAAATAGAAGAGTGGTAGGACAAGCACAGATCCCTGCAGAATATCCCAGCTGATGGTTACTCCCCATTAACTTTTGGTCCATTTGGAGAAACACAAAGCATTAATACTTTTTTCATATCTAAATCATGTCACATAGCTCATGATCTGAAACACAGTCCTCCATTAATCTAAAGCATATATTTGGAAGAACTTTTAATTTGTACTCTGCAAATTACCCACAGCAAAGAATCCTTCACGCAGGACATCACATCAGCAAAGACATCACATTACATTTAATTTAGTGAATACACTGAAACAAGCCTTCAGTATTTCAGAATGGTTTCAGCAGAACAGGATCCCTTGTGAAGGGATTGGTGTAACATTATCAATTCTTGGTGCACACAGAGCGCTGGATTAATAATCACAAGTATGCAATGCTTCCTATTTCTAACACTATCAAATAATTATCTGGCATTAATATCTTATGTAGATAGGAAGAATAATCATATCTTCCCCTTCCTTTTGTTTTATGTCACAGCAAAGAAACAGAAAAAAATCCCACCTAATACTGGCTATTTTCATAATTGTTTGTAGCCTGGGAAGACAGTAAATACTAACAAGCAGTGGGACTAATGTTACTAAAGCAACAGGACCCTTCACTTCTGCAGATTAAAGAATGTTATTTGATTGTTTTTTCTCCTGAATACAGCCCTTGCAGCATGAACAGAACCACTGTTCAGATGTCAACTGAAAAAAACTTACATTGACCATAATGAGCTTTGGCTCAAATCCTGTGTTGCTGCTCTAGCCCACAATAAAACTGAGAAACACAAAGAACTCTTATAACCCCACATGTAGCATTTAAGTCAGATTCAAAGCCTCGAGTTCAACTGCTAAAGCCAATGCAGGCCTCAGCGCCGCAGAGATCTGCGCACTGGTATAGACACTGCTGAGCTCTGTTTGAAAAGATACCACTGAAATCTGCCACAGATCAAAATGAACAATGCCTTGATAGGTCATTTATTAGGAAAGCTGCAAATCACAGCCATGTTTACATTGCTCCTCAGGGAACAAAATCATACACCTATTGCAATTACTTATGAAATATATACATCTCTGCCTGACAGCAGCGAAAAAGCTTTCCTCTTGCCTACCAGATCCGTAGGGCAGACAGCATGGCCAGGACTGCATTTTTACATATTTGTAGTCATTAGCTAAATATACTGTCCACATGATCCTCTGCATACATATATATATATAAAAATATATATATATGTAGTTTCCATTCTGAAGTCTGACAGGCCATCACTCACTTGCCTTAGTCTTATCCTGAAACTTACTTCCTCTGAATTGGTTTCATTCTACCTTGTACTTTCCCCCAACAGAGAGAAACTTCACAGTTGTCTCCACACTTCAGCCTTTAGAAATAATTCCATAAATTGAACTGACTGTGAGCTGTGGTTGAAGAAGAACAGGACCTTCAGATGACTCAGCTTATTGGGCAGGGGATGAAGCAGCTAAAAAGAACTACTGTGTTTATTATGAGAGCACACACAAGTGCTGTGCAGGCACAGCCCAGCTGTGCTGGATGCTACACTGCTGGGAAACTGGATGCATAACCATGTTCCTCTAGCAAGATGAGATTCAAACCCATCGTAGGGACTTGCAGAATAGGCATCTCTGAAAGAAAAAGAAGAGGTGCAAAGAATGAAGTAAGATAGGAAGCAGCACATACAGGTGATCTCAGCAGTCTCAGAACCAGACATGTCCCACCAAAAAGCCAAGTCACATACTTCTTCAAGAGACCCTTTCAATGACACCTCTGGGAACCAAGCAGTCCCATGCTCTAGTCTTCCAGGTTTTTTTTCGCTCCCTTCTGCAAGGTTAATAGAGTAGTGACAAATTTTATACCACAAAATGCTTCTTGTCTGTCTGGCTGCTTGCCCCTGGCATAGGAGGCCAGGTAAGAAAACAGCACAACTACCCCTGACGGCCCAAGGAAGGAAAGGATAAAGTACAGTCCAGTAGGGAAAAGAATGCCTTAAAAACAAGCATTAAGTGTAAAAGCCTGCAGAAGAGATGAGACTGTCTTGGCATGTTCCTTCACCATAAATTAATGTTAAAATATTGAATGTTCTGAAAAGGAACAAGAAGTTTTCACTCTTGAGTTGATTTAACTGAATGTAACACCACATTAGTCACTCAAACTCCCACTCTCAGAAATGCTTTTCTCACCCTCTAAAAAAGGGTAATGAGAGAAAGATGGTTTGGTTTGTGGGGGTTTTGTTAAGATTTGTGCAATTTCACTTAATTCTAACTTTTTTCAGCTCAAGTTGGTGGGCTCACCAAGTCTCCTTCTTGATACTATCAACTATTTTGTCTCTTTTCAAAGACTATTCCAGAGGGATCCTGGGATAAAGATGGCCTTTCAATGGACATCTACAGAGAAACATGACCAGCTCAGAATACAGTCAGTTTTCCTCCACTTCCCTGGGAAAGTTCAGACACAAGTAAGAGGACAGAGCACCATGGTATGCTGGATATAGATTACACCAGGCCAAGCAGCACAAAACAGGCATAGGTGGAACAGACTTCTGCAGTCCCAAAAAAGCACAACACCCCCAAAATCCCTGGATGGTAGGAAGCTGCTCGTTGGCAAAACACAAAATAAGCCTCCTGGGAATACATACATGTGCTGAGACAATAAAGATGAGGGCTCCAAGACAGAGCCAAAACCAGAGATAGGTTTCACATTTTGGGGTAATGTCTTTATGTTGTCTATTTCAGCAGATGGCTGCATTCCTGAGCCAAGTTAAAGGCAGTAAGCAAAGCCCACTTTGTCAGGCTTACCCAGACCGAAGAACTAAAATCTGAAATTAAGGATCAAATTTCCAAAATCTTATGAGCCTAGAAAAATGAATGGTCAGACGGGCATTTTGTACCATTTCTAGAAGGCCCGTAATTTGCTTGACCAGATGACCATATCTTTAGTAAATCCTGTTGAAACAAGCTGGGAATCATCGTGTGACTTACTGACAGCTCAGGAAACAGTACGGAGTTCAGCTGGTTGTACTTTGATGCTGCAACAAGCAGCAACGGTCACACTTCATAGGCCTTGGGCCGTCTCTGGCTGGCAAGCAGGTTTCAAATGCTCTGCGGGGCCTGAGAGGGACTCAGCAGCCCCTGACTCTCACACCTTGAAACTATTTCTGTGTGAAAGAGCATGTTCAACTGCATATTAAGATCCTGGTGCTCAACTCTCTCTTACAAAGATGTATTTCAAAACTGCCCCGGGCAGTGAGGAGGTTCTTGCTGGGTTAAGAGGGCTCTGGATGCAGGAGAGGAGACAGCTTTACACACAAGCAGGGAAGAGTGCTGCAAGTATAAAGGTTGAAAGACCTCTTCTGTGTTTGTAAACTGAGTTTAAAGGTAGGTGTCTCCTGACATCACCACCCAGCAGCTAATGCCAGCAGAGCATGTCCACAAGCACTGCAGTTGCCAAAACGTCCATTCAACATCATCTTCCAAAGTCTGTCAGTCCTCAAGAGTTTTCAGGAGGTGGTCTTCAGAGTTAACAGAATAAAATCTAATGGCCTTCCTACAATGCATTTACAAATATTTATTTGACTGGTCTAAAACCAGCGTTTTCAATCACCACCCCTAAGATCAGAATCTCAACCTTTAAACATCAATAAAATATTTATTTCCTTAAGTTAATACATTTTCTGTGCAGACTGCCAGGGCTTCATTTCCAAGAGCTCCATGTGAATATTGATATTTGAAGGATACAGGCGTAACTTTATTTACTGTAGAAAAGTATATTAAGACTGATTTATTTAAACACTTTGGTAAAGTGGCAGTTCAGTTTAATCAAATACTGAAGTAATTGGGTTATGTTTGATTTTAAACTTTCAAAACCCAACTCTAAGATTTATCAAGGGCTGAATTTAGCAAAGTTATCACCATTAAAAATTGATATTATGTAGTGGGGCTATGCAGGCTTTGCTGGCCAGTCGCCAAGCAGCAGACCTTTTAAAAGACTAATTGTCCACGCCTGCGTAATTCCCAAAGCGCTCTGCACAGCGGGCCACTGGCTCACAAATGCCAAGTCAAACAGTGCCAAAAGCACCAGGAGGGAAATATTCTTCTATTGCTGAATGGGGAAACACACTGTTCTTTCACTGTACAAACCCCACACACGCCCCAGCCATTACGGCGATGCCAACAAGCAGTGTCCTCCACGGTCCTTCTGGTGCTCACCCCAAAGGCTGGGGAAGGGAAGGGGCAGCCAACTCCTGCAGAGAGCTGCGAGGAAAACCTGTGACTCTGAGTAGCTTCCAGAGTCCCTGGTGTATTTTCCAGCTTTGGTTGCTGTGGGTTTAGCAAGGTGAGGGGTGTTCCCCTGCCTCCCTCTAGGAAAACGTGTAGAGGTCAGTGATTCAAGTACTCTAAGCTCAAGCATCACAGCTCGACTGGCAGGGGCTGGGCAGAGCTCCTGTCAGCAGCTCCTGGGGCAGCACACAGGGACAAGCCAGGAGCAGGCAGACCTCAGGGGCATCGCCAGCCCCCCAACGGGGTCCAATGCCTCTATCCTTCCAACATGGATTGCCCCAGAGGAGCCAAAGCATGGCAGAGAGTTGCAGTGCAGCTCAGGGGCCAGTACGGGCAGTGACATCTCACTAGCACTGACCACCTAGCTCTCTGCTGCAGGCTACATGAGGACAGGGACAGGGCAGGTAGGCCACTGTATACACACTCCATGGGAGGTCTTGGAGCTCTGCAGGGAAGAGTAGCAAAGTCCCACTACAGAGGAGGAAACAGGGCAAGGAAAAGGGTTCCCAAGAATCAGGAAAGATTAAGGAGATCACCTCCCTGCTAAGCACCTGGCTTCACCACTACAGATCCTCTCCCCTGCTACCTTACAGCTCAGTGTCCGTGGACATGTCCCCATCAGAGATACTCTTGTTAGAAGATACCAAACCTCAATAGCTAGCAGCTGCCCCAAGGAGCAGATAGATTCCTCATGTATGAATTATCAGTCTAAATCCACTATTTGCATCAGGGCCACAGGTGACTTCCCTATGGTCTTGCTGCTGGACACCAGCTCAGGATTTATCCTTACACCTCCAAAGCAGCTGAGGAGATAGTTTGCACCTCCCATCTAACAAACCCATATGTAGCACTGAAGACTTTGTGGTCTGTCTCTAATTATCAGCGCTTCTCTTTGCTTCTCCAAGACATGCTCCAAGGGTGAGGATTGAATAATAATCCTCCAGTCCGTGACCCCGCGGGGCACAACGTAGTGCAGAGTCTGCAGTACAAACACGAGGAGCTGCCAAATTTAAATAACCAAAAGCTCTTGCTAGGAAAGGCTGACACAGACACACTCACACTTAATTATTTTTAAAATCTTTTCTCAAGAGTGTAGGAACAAGAAAGCAGTGACAGCTGGAGGAAAACCACTACATCTGACTAAACATTCAAAATTATCTTCTGGAAGGAAATCTGTCCCATTGAACTGAATTTTTCTCTTGTTAAAATAAAAAAAAATCCTCTTGACAGTAGCAACCAAAATAGAAGACATCTAAAAAACCCCAATCCTTGCGACAGCTTGTCAAATTATTCTTCACCAATAAATGATCAGATTATTTGTGTTTGTGCAGAGAGGTAAATTCCTACACCTATATAAGCTAATTATTCCAGAATACACATTTTAAGCAATACACTGTCCAAAATCCATTTTTCCCAGAATGTCAACATGTTCTGTAAGTGGAAAATCTTTGAAAAATATTAGCAAGGACAGGCATGTGGAAATTAAAAAGATGCCTCCTGTCTCAGCTTCAACATCAATGCTTCCTCCCAATCCCCCTCCCAAAGCAAGGGGCTGTGTTTGCACTGCTGGCCCTGACAGCCAACACCCCGCAGGTGTCCAGCTGGCAGCTCACCACCAGCTCTGGTGAGAAGTCTGGTGAAGATGTGATCTGATGTTATACCTTTGCACACGTGAATCGAGCTGTTCAGTACCCAGCCACCCTGCTAAAGGAACATCCTGCCGACGTGCAGGTTCCCCCTTGCTCAGGACCTTGCTCTGGCAGGGACCAGGAACAGGTGGACAAAGATTGATGTCACCTCCTCAATTTCAGAAATAAGTAGCCTAGGAGTCCTGACATAGGGCCTTGATTTAGAGAACCATGTTTAACAGACTTTGACGGATCTAGTCTCCATTAACTTAGACAATGAATTTTTAACCCCTCAAAACATCTGATCTTCATACCACACAGACAGCAAGTCACACCACTTAATTTCATGTCTCATCTAAAATATACTGCTTTTATTTAATGCTATTGTCTCAGTCCTCATGAAGCGCCTTCCAGTTTTTGTATTGTGAGGAGCGATAAACGCTCTCTTAGTCACCTTCTCAAGTTAGTTATTCCTAGTATCAAAGTTACTAGTTTGAGGGCAATAATTTAAAGTAAATAATATTTACAGGTTTTTAGTGTAGGAACTACAGACTGCATGTTCATGGCACTGAAGCTACTGAGAATTTTGTGTGAGAAACTACAGATAAGACTACCAGATTTCTTTCAGTTTTGCCTTACTGAAACTTAATTTTAATGAAAAAGCCACAAAAGCCTCAGGGAGGTTGTTAGATTGTAACCTGAAGTCCATTATTTGTGCCTACCTTTAATTAAACCTAATTAGCTTTCCTCTTGCAATATGAGCTCCACACCCTACGTTCTTAGGAGCTGTCCATGCTATCTGTTACAGCAAATTCCACCAATCGCTGATACCAGAAAACAGATTCCAACTATTCTCTTGCAAATGATGATAGCAAGACCAACATGCAAAATACCTGCTTTAAAATGTCTTCAACTGAGTCTGTCAAATAGCTGAAGCCAAAATATTATTGAAGGGGAGGTTTAAATCTCACGTGAAAGTTGTTACAAAATTTAAGATAGCATATATTTTACTGTCAGTATTTTTCCTACAGTTTAGGGAGCCCACTTCACCCCAGCCTATTTGTACCAGCAAGCCACATGAGCAATGTGCAGTTTAATACTGGAGAAATACTTATAACTTTATGCAGGAAAGGATGACTTTTCCCAGAAAGTTTTAGTATATGAACATAAACTTAAACAAATCCCTTCCTTTATTCTCCTAGCAAACCCAGCCCAAACCTCCAACAAGGCCCTAAGATGCCCCATTTGCAGAGTGTCATCATTTCATCCAGTAACGATATCTTGCAGTTTATCCATAAGCATCACCCCCCACCTGACTCAACCCTCACAGTGATCCCTGCCCAGATCCCTCCATGCCCTGTGCAGAGCCATACCCTGCAGGAGATGGGGCACTGGCACGGTGTTGCCCTCAGGCAGGGCAGGGTGTGTGCACTGTATTGCCCTAACAAAAGCCTAAGTGGCAGGTGTGAGCTGTGTGTGCTCCCTCTGCGTCAAAGGGAATTTCAGCACAGATGATTATCTGACAGCTCACATTTAAGATGAATTATTGACCTCAGCAATGCCCATCTTCCCACAGGAACCATGGCTGCTAATGCAGTAACTAAAATGATAGAGAAAAAGGAAAAAGTCTTCTGTAAATCATGTCTCATCTTGTAAACATGAATGGATTTCAGGAGCTTTTAAAGGGTGTAAGTATTAAAGATCAGTTCTAACAGCTTCAAACAATCCACCATAATGCATTCCACAGAAACCTTTCAAGACCTTTTTGAAGTTCCTCCTCTTCCATTGTTAGAGCCCGTTGGCTCTGAGAGCACTGGAAGCTTGGGAGATGGATTCCTGACATAAGGTCAAAAACGTTTTATGGCCAATGACAGAGGTGGTTCAAAAGCAAGTGAAATACCCTTCTTCAGAAGCAGTTATCAGCAGTGCCTGTGCAGACAGGCTGGGTGGACTCACTGCCGCTCTGCAGGAGTCTTGGTTTGGAGACAACACTACTCCTCAATTCATTCTCACACACAAACACCACCACCCCAAAAAACCCCACCAACCAATACACTCATACACACACACACACACACTAAGTCCTCCCAGACACCTCTGCACAGCAGGGGATGGACCAGCCCCACAGCATGAGGGGCTGAGCCACACCTGGGTCTGCCCATATGGCATCTCCTTGGCTCTCTGCTCCTGTCCACAGTTCCCAGTCCCCAGCTCCCTCCCTCTACTGCCCAGCAGGGTCAGCAGCCAGATTTTGGCTTCAAAAATCAGGTCAGTGACAGCTGTGTAGGAAGAAGAGGAGGAGAAGACAACAGACCAAACCCAGGGATTACAGCAGAGTCCTTGCTGCTCTGACAGATAAAACCCAACACAGGGGTTTTCCAGGGACCAGGAGTGTGCATCTCTGGACAAATGACTTTGTCTCTCCACATTTGTTTCCCAACATTTCCCCTCTCCATGAGACACTGAGCACTGATGACCCATTGTGGAATAGTGTGATGCATTAACTTTGAGTGTAATAGTGCAATGTATTAACTTTGAGTATGAAAAGGCAAGTGTAAAACCCCTGCAAATCACTCCTTTTCCCTTGGAAGCGTGAAATTACAGGAATGGGAAATCCTTTCCTCAAATATCTCTGCACTCTGTTTGCTTTAATGATTCAATCTTTTGACCACCTTATGGTCCCCCAAATAAAATAAAAATAAATGGCCTCAAACAAAATGCTGTGGGGTTTGTGTGCTAAGTCTCAAAATTATTTTAGCAGTTACAAAGAAGGAAATCCCTCCTTAGAAGGGGGATGATTCAAAAACCACTGACAGCACTTCGATGATAATGACACTAATAATGGATCTAATTGGCAGTTGATGAGGATTATGGGAAGGAATGGTATCCCTAGCTCCTCTTCCTTTTTTAGTCCATTTCCAGCTCAAGCAGCTTCCGAAGTGCCATGACCCCTGCAAGCTGGGTTCTCACTGGCCTTGGAAAACAAAGACAACTGACATGGCATCTAGTTCTGGTACCCAAAGAGCAAGAAAATTTATTGCACTGGTTCTTCAAAGTTCCCTGATTAGGGAGGAACACTGAACTCTTCACCGTGCTGAAAGACACACCACTCACATTCAATGACATTCATCCTACACAAAACCCATTAAATTAGGGCAGCAATTTCAGAAACATTTAACATTTCCTAGAACCAGTCTGCACTGACAGCAGGACCCTGCATCCTGGCCAGTCATTTCAGAAGCCAAAGGAGATGAGCAGTGGGACACTGCTGAAACCTGCCGCCTCCCTTTCCTGAGTTGAAATTTTTCTGCCACTCTACAGGCCTAGTCCCTGCTTTCAGAAACTATCCTGAACAACCACACCATGCTGCAGCTCCATAAAAATACGCTCAGCCATAAACAGCTTGCTTACAATTAAACAAAATCTGCTGCAAATGCTTTTCACTTGCACACGAGAATCTCCCAACACTTTACAAACAGCACTGCAGACTGTAACTTCTGTACCCTTTGTTTTGCTTTGTTTCCCTTAGGCATCCATCACTGGGATATTTAAGCATCCAACAGTTACAGAAAACACTCAACAGGTTATAAAAAAGGAAAACTGAGATAAGAAAAACAAACAATTTGCCTGAGATTTCATTACAAGGATTCTGAATGAAATCCAGCAAGTGACACTATGGGAAGGGCTGTGCAAAACACCTCACGTGCTGCTGCTGCTAAGCAGGGAAATGGCTGGTACCTGCCTTAGGCCTCTGAGATGTCTCCACTGCAAACAAGGGGGCAACATTCCAAAGCAGATATGGGTATCTTTAAACCAGTTCCTCTTGACTTGCTTTTAAAAGTAAAGTTTCCCCCCCCATTTTAAGATGTAAAAATGAGTTTGCAGCCTACAGAACTAGTGCTGGGTCAGAAAAGTCTGACCCTGTCCATGCTGTTGGCTTGGCCCAGGGAGAGATGCCCAGCCCCAGCTGCCCGTGGCACTGAGTGGGATCGGAGCAGCACCCAGTGCTGTGGTCCTGTTCCCATGTTGTGCTGGCTCTGTTTGGCCTTTCTCTCCAGCTTAGCATAGCTAAACTCAGAGCTCCAGAGCTCAGGTAAAGCATTTTTCAACAGCTCTAACATGGAGATGCAGTTGGGAGCTCCTGGGATACCTCTCCCATGAGCTCTCATTCCAGTTTAGGGGTCTGCCTTAGAGCTGTGCTTGACCAGCCCATTCTCTGCCACTAACACCTCCAGCAATTAAAAGCAACTGCACATTAAAGCCCCTCACTTTGTGGGGAACAGGACACACAAATGTACTGGAGAGAGAAAAAAAAGCCAAAACCTAGAAAACTTTAGAGCTAATGCTTGCAAAAACCAAAGAGCCCCAAAGCACATGCTAATAAATCCCACAAAGCAGGCAGGATGAGCTCAACAGTCTTTTAAAACTGTCACCAGGGAGAGATTTCTCTGACAAGGGGAGGAAACCCTCAGGATCCAAAAAAGCAGCTCTACAGGGCCATGTTCCCAGCTGCTGCAGACAGACAGTGCTCCTCAGAAAAGGCACTGTGAAAGTGGTGCTTTATACCTACTGCCAGTGGCTTGGCACAGCATCTTGACTGCCAGCTGACTAACAGAGCCACGGCTTCTCTAAACCCCTCGCCTGCAATCCCAGCTCCAGCTCTTCCCCTCGCATGTACCAACACCAGGAATGAAGCTTTAGCAGCCTGCGCTACGTATGCTAAGGGATACTCTTAAATGGAAGCAGCAACAAGATGCTCCTGGCTCAGTGTAAATACCATGAAGGCTTTTAAATACACAACAGTGGTTTTTTTTAAAAAAAAGTATTATTTTTCTTCATTTCTGAGCTCCTAATACTTTCCAAGCATGGACATCCACACACAACATATAGAAATGAATCCTCTTTCACAGATTCTTTCCAAAACTACCCATAAAACAACCCCCTGATGCTGAAAACAACTGCTCAAAATGGTCTCAATCATCTTGAGCAATCTTGTATTCACTGAGTGCATGAGACCCCGTACACCCAGGGACACGTGGCAGGACAGGGAGACGGCTGGCTGCTGGGACTGGGCAGATGGCAGCACCAGAGATGCGTGCACCCTGCAGAGGCTCTTTGGTGCCACAGTCCCTAGGAGCCAGATGTGCCCCCTCTGCAACATGTGCGCAGCAGCTCCCAGACTTGTCCCGGCACAGGGTGGGCAAGTCAGAACATAGAGCGGCTCTGTGGCGACCTGGAAGCAAGAAGTCCTCGACAGACGGTGGAGCTGAATGGCAGCACCAATTTAGTGTTCCATGAAGCACCACGTGTTGGGGGCTGGACTGGCATGCTGCTTGCCAGCACTGCCACAGACAGAGACCGCCGTGCACTTCACTTGCGGCGAGACATTTGGCTGCTGCTCCTCAATCAAGTGGTTCCATATGAAATGGGGAGGAGGGGGAGAGTGACGGTGGTTTGCAAGAGCAATGTGCAATTAAAACATTCAGAAAAAAATAGTTATTAAAAGTGTCTAGGAAATTATTCATATTTATTGACTTCATCAATGGTTTCAACTTTGGTCAGCCTTGCGAATGTGCACTTGATTGTAACACTACTATCAGTAGTTTTTTAAACCATGGTTTCCTAAATTGCTAAGAATAAATGAAAAGCTTGAAATGAAAAGCTTGTAAATTAAGCATACAGCCATCTAAACCCCCCAGCAAATGTATATAATTTAATATAATAGCACTGAAATAGCAGTTCCTTCAGTCAAGTTGGTACTTACAAATCTAGATGGGTATAAAGGTTTCATTATCTAAATGATATGCTAACACTTTTTGAATTTCACAAATTATAAGTTAGCAGTAGCTTCTATTGTACTGCAACTCATTTCAGTATGAAATCACCTTGTACAAAAACCAGCAGTGGGATTTCAATTATTTCTGGGAAACATTATGTATTTCCTAGAGTATGATTAAGTTTAATTTGATGCATTAAAAATAATCAATATTTAATTTTTGCCTAGTACTTCACAAGTGTTCTTCCTGGGGGTTTCCCACAGAATTTTCATTAGCTAATGAGGCAATTCTTCCATGAGAACGTTACTCATTACAGTGGTTTAAGTAGTAAAGAAGCATCTAAATTCGTACTGATCTTAATAGTTATTTCTGTCAAACAGATGGTCTATTGTTCACGTCTACATTCCCTGACTTCTTAATTGCTAATGTACACGCTACTACTAATTGTACAGTACTAGTAACCTCTGTACAGTAATAAATAGGTCAAAGTTTCTTCCAGACTTTGATAGTTTTGGTTCTTATGGTTGCAGCTTAATGAATCATCTACCAGCCACAGCACACCTTTGTAGCACACAACAGACCATACAGCCAGTGGAGATGCAATTTGTCTGTCCTGACACACAGGAGGCTCTGAGAGGAGGGACACTTGCACACTGCTGAGCTCTGAACAGGGCCCTGGGCGGGCAACAGGAGTTAGTCAGTATGCCACTTGAGATGGGTTTGGGTTTTTCAGGTCCTACACCAGGTTCCTTTGCTCCTCCCTTCACGGTGGCTGAGAGGGCCTGTGGCCATACATGTCTTCTCCTGATGTGTTACAAGGGCTTACTGGCCATCATCTTACCTTCCCTTGACACAGAAATAAAATGAGTTTGCTGGGCATACTTTAAAACACTGTTGAGCTGGCACTTTGCTTTCCAGCTTTAACACTGGTCAAACAAGCGTCAGAAGAAAAAGCAGTTGAACAGCTTCCCTGAGAAGACCAGGGAGGGAACAGAGACCGCAAGAGAACCAGATGCTGAGAGCAACAAGTCTGCAAGGCTACCCCAGCCCTTCACCCGAGATGCCCTCTGCAGCGCATCTCCCTGCCTGAGCCACGCCTGGTCACAGAGCCCAGCGCCGGGATGCTGCGGGGACCACGCGGCAACGGCATCCTTTGCACTGCGCCAGAGCAGCGGCGCGGGGCTGAAAATGTGAGGTAACGTGGAGAGGCACATACATTTGCAATTCATTACTTCTTTTCACAGGCCTGGCTGCTTTTCAAAGAGGTTTAAAAACCAGATGTGGAAAATAAGATTGCTAAAATCATTTGGCAACTTAATAAAAGGGTGCTGCATGTTCCCAGGGTAGATTTGCAACAACAGAGCACAACACACACATGAGAAAATGCTTTCAGGGCAAGGGGGAACGGCTTTGAAAATTCAGCATCATGGGAGAATGAAATAAGAGTGTTTCGTTTATGTGATTTGGTTTCTCCATAAGGTATTTTTGTCTATCTTCATGTAAACATTTTCAAGAAGTTTAAATTCTTATTCTCTGTGAGGGGAAAGGATCAATCTTAGTTGCACGTGATTTCAGTTGAGAGTTCTGTTTACATTGTCTTGTCTCATTCCTAGAAGAGCTAGGCACCATAATATATGTTCACCGTACTACAAGTAAGAACAATATAAAAACCACAATTGCTGTTAATGTAAAACTGATTTGTAAACTGTGAGTAAAAAAGGAACAACAAAACAAAAACCAAGAACAGAAAAAAAAATAATCACAGAATCAGGAGGTGGGAAGAGACCTTTGAGATCATCGAGTCCAACCATACCTGTCCTCCACTACATCATGTCCCTAAGCATCTCATCTACCCATCTTTTAAATACATCCAACACATGGACAAGCCATGACACACTTCTCTGCCTCTGTTTGCCATCCCAGTACTTTGTGACATTTTTCTTTTTCTGTTTTTCCTAAACCATCCAATACAATGTGGAAACACATTCTAAAACATAAGCCAAAAAATGCCTGTAAGGAAAGACATTATTACAGGTGGCACCTAGGTCAAGGGCAGAATGTAACTGGGGAAAGCAAGCCATCCAGAAAACCAATCCCAAGCTGTTGCTCACAGCCCAGCTACAAAGACCGCTCTCCCAGACAGCAACAGAGATCCTGTTAGATGCCACTGTTATGTACCCCTCTGAAATGCGGTGTATGAAACAATCAATCCCTCTTGGCAAAGTAAAGGGCTCAGCCCTCGGTGGGTATAAACTGGCAGAGCATCACCGCCACCTCTGCGGCCCCATCTGCTCACACCGAACTGAAGACAGGGAACCATGACAGCGAACACAGACACTCACAAAAGTGCCAACGTACTGCTGGAGAAGGGCTGCAGTGACCCCATCAGAGAGCTGGCTCGCCCTGAACTTCATGGGCAAGGGACAAACACCTGGTATTTAGAGAACAGCTGAAATGGTAAAGCTCTCTAGAGGTGTTTTGCATGCCAATTAAATATTCTAAGTTTATATCAAGATTATTGTCACCTATTTAATGGCTCATTGATTTTAGAAGCCATACCAATTTTCTCTTTCCTTTCCATCGAGTTAGTTACAGTAATGACTAACCATAAAAATTAGATAACATGCTAAAATGTGATTTTAAAACATCTGTGCATTCGGTATCTCTGCTTTTAAGCAAGACATGAGTTAATATCCCCCTGCCTTACTCCACATCACCACCTTTGGCCTATGTGGCTCCAAAGACAGAGCAAGAACTGAATTACACCGAGCACGATTTAAACAAACAAATTCTAGAAACTCTCAGCCATTTCTTTGTCCTTTGTGTACATGGTCCTTTGACGCACGATGTAAATCCACAATCAAAGAGGCCAGTGTTTTTCCAGCTGAAGAGCTGGTTCCCAGGGAAAGGCTCCAGCCTTCTCTGGAACCGCTTCTGAAAGATGCCTGAGAACCGTGCGTGCTCCAAACCCATCCCTGTGCCCATCTCCACAGCACTCCTTCAGAACAAGTCCAAAGAATCACTCCACCAGAACAGTTTCCATCAGATGAACAAAAGCTCAACAGCTGATTGTCACAGCACCAGATCCACTTCCATGGTTTTATTTAGAACAAATGGAAAATATCTGGAAAATGCAAACAAAGCACCACTTCTCTGTATTTATCAGCAGTACGGTGTTTTTCATTTCAAGTAGATATTATTCAGCCCTCAAATTCAACCCCCTTGATTCCCTTTTCCCCCTTGATCTTACTATTGCTTCTACTTGCCTTCTGGAGTCATTGTTTCCCAGGTATTTGATTCAGGAATAACATGGGGTTTGTGTGCCGTGCAGAGGTGTCCTGCCCCTATTTCTTCACAGCACTGACTATCTACCATCTCCCCAGCCCAAGAGGATTGCAAAGGCTCATGTTTGCAGGGAATGTTCACCCCCGGCTTTCAGCCACCTTTCTAGCTGGTGTAGAAAACCCCCAAATTCACTTGCCACTGACCAGAAGGGAGAACACCAGCATTTCTGAGGTACTGAAACCACAGCTCCCTTTTTTGCCTATCAGAAGGCACTCCTTTCCTCCTGAAACATGGCATAACTTTCTCTCAGAAAGAGTGCAGAGCACACTGCCCAACATCCCACCCAGCAAACCGACCCATTCCCCAGCAGAACCTGCAAACCCCACACCAGTAACACACCAGCATGTCACTGGCTGCCTTTTTGCACAGAGTTCTCTCTCGTTACTGCTTTCGCTCTGCAATAATCTCAATGTTTAATCCTTTAAAAAAAAAAAAAAAAAAAAGCATCTTTTTGTCCTTGGTTACTTATTGCAGGTCCTTGCTCAGGCACACTACCCCTTTTCCTTTAACTCCCAGTATTTCTATTGCTAGGCAACACGGGTGACCTTTGGGCATCTGCTCAAATACCTTTGAGGACTCTTCCAAGTCCCACCTGTGTCATTTGATTTAATTAAATTATTTTCACAACTTCATCTCTTGCAAATTTATTCATAAAATTTCATTTTAGCAGCAAGAGTTGATCCAAATGATTATTCAGAAACACTCCATGGGCCCTCCTTTGTTTTGCTGCATCTCCTCATGCTGTTTCAGGGCTGCACACATCACATGGACACGACTTCCCTGAAACGAAGAGTCAGTAGTTTTGCAGAACATTACCAGTTCAGAGCACTGAACATCTCATACCCCAGCTCTGACTGTCACATACCGGCCACTGACAACACAAACCCTTCACAGCCTACACACGCCTCATCACAGGCTTGCACAAAACCCATTTACAAACGAGCTACAGGCCAAAAGCTGCTCATTAAAATAATTTGGCAAACGCTCTTGAATGAAACGGAGAAGAATACAGCTCCCCACTCTCAGGCATTTAACATGCCCCCCAACCAAATCCATTTGATAAATGACTAATTATCTTAAGCTGCATTAAAATTCAATCTTGATTGTGATTATTACTGATTAAGTACTACTCAAACTCTACACTTCAGCTCAGTACAGTATCTGTGATTCAGAAGATGAGCAGAGTGCCCGCTGTCCATGGTAGCATTAGCACCCACTCCAGCCACAGCAACAGAAGCAGGATCTAGCTTGATGTGTACAGCTTTTCAAACAACTGGACTTCATTATTTTCATTAAAATGTGCAGCATCACAATTTGAAAATTATTTTTGAGCCTCTCTCAGCCACTCTTTAGTTCTGTCCTGTCTACAGCAGTGGGCAGTTCCTACCCCATCTTTAGGTTCTCCATATGTACACCACAGTGCTCCTGTTCCTCAGCTCATGGTTGAAATATTTTCATTTTTTCTTTACCCTTCCTTCACCCTTCTGCTGTGACTGGTATGTTCTAACTCCTGGAACTAATCTGTGTTTGAAAGCCCTGGAGCTACCAGCAGGGAAACCTCTAACGTGCAATCTCCAAAACATCTGGAAGGCCAAGGACTGACAACTCCATGTAACTGAGGGTCAAAAAGAGCACTTATAAAATGTAAAAACAAAACAAGGCTCAAGCAGGACCACCTACAGCAGACTGCCCAGGACCACGTTCTGACGACTTCAGAGTATCTCCATGATGGAGACTCCACAAGCTCTCTGGGCAGCCTGTGCCAGTGACCACTCAGTCACACTCACACTAAGAAAAGTAGTTCCTGATGTTCAGAGGGAACCTCCTGTGTTTCAGTTTGTGCCCACTGCTGCTGTTCCTATCACTGGGCACCACTGGGAAGAGCCTGGTTCTTTGCACCTTCCTTTCAGCTATTTATATACGTTGATAAGGCCTCCCTGAGCCTTGTCTCCTCTAGGCTAAAAAGTCCCAGCTCCCTCAGCTTTTCCTTATGTGAGATCCTCCAGACCCTTCCACATCCTTGTGGCCCTTTTATGGACTCATTCAGTATGTCCATCATTCTAGGGAGCCCAGAACTGGACACAGTACTCCAGGTGTGGCCTGACCTGTGCTGAGTAGAGAGAAAGGATTGCATCTGTCCTCTTGCTGGCAATGCTTCTCCTAACACAGCCCTGGACACCACTGGCTGTCTTTGTGGCAAGGGCACGTTTGCTGGCTCATGGTCAACTTCATGTCCACCAAGGTCCTCCAGGTCCTCACCTGCAAAGCTGCCTTCCAGCTGGGCAGCACAAAGCGATGGATGATTAAGGCTGAGCTCAAGGCTCTCACACATGATGCAGTACCTACTCCAGACACTGCAAACAAGCGTTTAATTCAAAAGCAAATACTTCATTTTGCTCATAGCCCTGGGCCCAGATGTTCTGGGTAACAGAAGTCCCAGCTTAATGAATCACCTGCAATTTTGGTAAGACTTGTAGAAAGCTCCTTATCAGCCACCATTTGCCTGCCTTTAAAATGTCTGTTCCTCTTGCAGAAAGAATCCACCTACCATATTTGTGGAACATTGGTCTTTCATTATCTGCTGTACATGATGTAGATAAAATTAAACTCTCTGTGAACAAACTTCTTTGCAAACGTTAAATCAAAGCAAACAACATTAAGTTGAAACACAGCTGATAACACAACATTAATTTCATTGCAAGGAAGAGGTTCAATTCTTGGTATTTGATTTTCTCTGAATAATAGATAGTATCTATTTACTAGACCTAGGAGTAAATCATTTTTCCAATTCTCTACTGGTAAAACACAGTAGTGCATAATAGCACGATTTGGCTGTATTATTAAAAAGAGGGCCAGTATTTCAGTCCCATTCTTGTTATCAATAAGGTTACTCAGCAGTCACGAAGCATAAGCTGAACATCCTGTGACTCTGAAATGTTAAAACATATCATTCCAATCATTTTTCCACTCCTTGCTAAGTACCACTGCAACTCAGATTGCAGTGTCAGCTGCCTAGATAAGGATTATATAACCCAGGGAAAAAATAGCGTGAGCATCTAACTGCAAGTCAGCAGGAAAATAAATGACTCCAACATGGGAGAATTCAGATTTTGAGACCTGCACCACAGGTCACGTCTGGGTCCATTTCTGTGCAGAAAATACATGTTTATTACCAAACAACAAAAAAATACCAGCATTAGATATATTTCATTGAAATGTTCAGCTCCCAGACTGTGGTGTCATCCAAGAAATAGTAGGAATATTACCAACCAAGAATAGAGTTTTGGTAGCTCACAACAAGATTACAGTGCTTACAGCTTGTCCAAAAAATAACTGTGTAGAAAGGAAAGCAGTCAGGGACAGCCAACACAAGGAATAAAAGTTGGAAATTCTGCAGTAAGAAGTATTCAAAAACGGAGGCAAATTTATTTTGAGAGTAAATTGTTCACAAATTACATGAGACACACTGAAGCCACAGTACAGAAAAGATGATGATTGTTTCCTCTGTCATAAAATACAACATGTTTTCAACTGCATATAAAAAGCAAATTTTAGAATGAGAAAGGGAGCTGCCTAAAAAGCCCCAAACCATTAGGATTAACCTGTGAAGTTGGTTATCAACATTGTAGAAAACTCCAGAACAAAAATTATAGCTGGGTAGTTACTTACACTGAAAATAAGAACCTGGGCTCCACAGAAAAAATGAATGCCACAGTCACAATTGATTTAAAAATTGAGTCTTTGACTCACCAAAACCCAGTTAAATTTTGCCTTTTGAGAAGGGAAGTTAAGAGTTCCTTGAAAACGCTGACACTGGTCCCAGTCCTGTTATCACTCCAGCCCTCAAGATTCCTTTCTCATGGAAACCATACCATTAAGCAATACAGTTGTCAGTCAAAGTACCAGTGGTTTTTGTTTCCAGAACTATGTTGTTCTGAGCCAGGTGGGCATCACTACAGAACCTTTCCAAGAGCAGCAGCATACCAAAGCAACTGCCTGACAACAGAGATATACAGGAAGGTTGAGAGAGGGAGAGAAGGCAGCCTCAAAACCTCTTTGCCAGGAATAAAGGAAAAATAAATGGGACAAAGATGATGACATTAAGGCACTGGAATTTGAAGAGAGGTGATGGTGGGTGGATGGAGAGACTGGAAAGTGCCACCTTTGTGCAATATTTACTCAGGGAAGCACAAAGTGATTACAGAAATTCTAATGGCTGGATTTAGTAGTTGGATTAAGCTTGTCCCCTAAAACTGTCTGACACTCATGTACAAGCTGGTAATGTTCACATCCAGACTCAATGAGTTAGAGTAGGTAGCTATGCAGAGTTGTAAACTGGATGGGTAAGCGAGGGGTTAACAGGCACCAGGGGAGAGCAAAGTGGAAAGTAGAGACTTGAGGTGGACCCTGAAGGGACCAGTGATGTGGTAAACGGATTTGAGCAAGATATTCAAGTCTTCAACTTTGTTATGAGCTAATGAAAATCTAATGTTGAGTAATTAGCTGACAGCAATGTAAATCCTTCCAAGAATGAGGGAGAAAGGAACGAATCATTTGCTCTGAGATTTAAATCAATGGGGAGTTTGTATTTTCATCTCCTGGTATATCAAGGAATATCCTTCTCTTCTTATCACTGCAGCTGGGTGACAGCTCACTCAGAGGGCAGTAGGCACCTGGGGACTTCCCAACTACAGGTCGATGGACTAGTCCTTTCGAGAACCAAGGAAACTACCTGAATGAAGCCCAAACTCCCTTACTTGCCTAAATGGCACCTAACACTAAATACATAAGAGCCTCTCAGAGAACTGGTGGGCAGATCTTACCAGGCACTGCTCTGAAGGGCAAACAGGAGCACAAAAGCTGGCTAATCTTCAGAGATTACCTCCACAAACACCAGCAGAGCCCACCCCAAAGTGCAGGACCCAGCATGGCTGAACAGAGAACTCCAGACTGAGCTGGGAAGTAAAAACCAGCAAGGTTGGGGCAGGGACGGACTGTCCAGGAACAGCACAGAGGTATCGCCCAGGAAAGCAGGGAGGGAATTAGAAGTGCCAAAGTCTCACATTCTTCTCCTGAACTCTGTGATTGCTTTCCATGGGAGTGTGCTGAAAGTCTAAAAAAAGTTCAAAGAGACGGGATAAACTCATGGAAGAGATGCCACAAAGACTGCTACATACAAAGTCAGCCCTTCCAATCTGGGAAGTTTCTAATGCACAAGTTGCTTGGGTCTAGGAGAACACTCTGGAAAAACTGCTACACACGCCATCTGCCTTCTCATCCACATTCATCCACTACCAGCCACTGTCACGGGTGGGTCACTGGGCAAATGAGACCTGTAATCTGGCACGGTAGAGTCATCCTTATGTTCTCTGGTCTGTGCTCTACTCTGCTGTACCTGCATATGCTAGATTTGTATTTAGTCACCTTTGGAGGTCAGCCCCACCTTCCAGCATGAATATTTTAAAACAAAGATGACAGGAATTGGCACAGAACATCTCTGTTCTCATGTTGAAAAAACAACAAGATCTCCTAAGATAGAGTAGCGTGCATTCTGAAACAGTTTTTCCTCTGAAGCTGTTGACCTACTTTGTTAGCTATACAAGTTCTTACAAATTTACTCTATTATAACAGCTGTGTTCATGCTGTTCTAGTGTCAGCACTTCTATTCTAAACCCCATTTTTTACACACTTCCGTAATAACTCAATTATAAAACTTGGGTAAAATGTGGCTCTCCACAAGCATTTTCTTCTCCAAAGTACATTTGACCATCCAGAAAAATGCACCATTGCAAAATGTGAAATTGCCCACTTGGGCTCTGATTTGTCTCCCAGAGAGCGGCAGGACTCTGCTTGAGGGTGGCTGGTGAAGGCATCTGAGCCCATTCGTGACATGTGAAAACAAAGATCTGCTCTGTCTTGACAGGCTGCTGGCAGATGTGCAGTGTGGGGCCCTGCACGGCTTTGTGTGTTCCCTGGGCAGGTTTGTGGAGACCCCAGCACCCCATGGGGCAGCACGGAGTGACAAGGACTTCGGCTCTGCAGTCAGGTGTCCCAGAGCAGCCTGACATCACAGGGTGTGTGGTTAAAGAGGGACAGCTTGGGAGCACCTGGTACTGAATGAGGGGGAGGTTTCTGGGGAAAGGAAGCTGGTGTAGGGAGGGAAAGAACAAGATAATCATAGAATCATAGAATTGTAGGGGTTGGAAGGGACCTCGAGACATCATCGGGTCCAACCCCCTGCCAAAGCAGCTCCCTAGGACATTTCACTGAGATAGGCGTCCAGACGGGTCTTGAATATCTCCAGAGAAGGAGACTCCACCACCTCCCTGGGCAGCCTATTCCAGTGCTCTGTCACCCTCACTGTGAAAAAGTTTCTCCGCATGTTGGTGCAGAACTTCCTGTGCTCCAACTTGCAGCCATTGCCCCTTGTCCTGTCTCCACAGACCACTGAAAAGGGGCTGGCTGATTCCCCCTGCATCCCTTGCTTAAGATAATTGTAAACATTAATTAGGTCCCCCCTTAGTCTTCTCTTCTCAAGGCTGAACAGTCCCAATCTTCTCAGCCTTTCCTCATAGGGGAGATGCTCCAGGCCCTTAATCATCTTCGTAGCCCTTCTCTGGACTCTCTCCAGGAGATCCCTGTCCTTTTTATACCAGGGAGCCCAGAACTGGACACAATACTCCAGGTGGGGCCTGACCAGGGCAGAGTAGAGGGGGAGGATCACCTCCTTTGACCTGCTGGCCACACTCCTCCTGATGCCCCCCAGGATCCCATTGGCTCTCTTAGCCACCAGGACACACTGCTGGCTCATGGCCAACCTGTCATCCACCAGGACCCCCAGGTCCTTCTCCACTGAGCTCTTCTCCAGCAGGTCATCCCCCAGCCTGTACTGATACAAATGGTTGTTCCTTCCCAGGTGCAAGACTTTACACTTGCTTTTGTTAAACCTCATCTGGTTTCTCCCTGCCCAGCTCTCCAGCCTGGCCAGGTCTCTCTGGATGGCAGCGCAGTGTTCCTGCGTGTCAGCCACTCCTCCCAGCTTTGTATCATCAGGCACTTGCTGAGGGTGGATGCTATTCCCTCATCAAGGTCGTCAATGAAGATGTTAAACAGGACTGGAAGATAAGAAGAGAAGGAAGTTTTGGTTTCCTGTGAAGAGCCAGTGCACCATCAGTAGTGTCCTTGCAGTGCAGAAGCAGTGAAGATGGGAGTGGGACCTGACAGCTATACAGACAAACTGGCAAAGTGAAATCTCTCTCTCTCCAATTCAACCACAGCGAAACTTTGGCTTTTCTAATTCCCTCCCTCCCTCCCTCGGTGCTCTCCCTCTGTGCTTCTGGACAGCCCATCCCTGTCCCAACCTCACTCACAGACCTTCCTTAAGTTTTCCCTAACCTACTGTACCCTTTCTGATAAAAAGGTACCAAAACCACACAAAATACTCAAGGTGCTGGCAGAGCACACACCTATGCAGCCACACAACAATGTTACTGCAGTTTGTTCCCTGTTTCTCTCCTAATAACACAGTGTTCTGTTTGCTTTTCTGCCTGCTGCTCAGTGCAGCACCCATGTTGTCACAGAGCTGACCACTGTAAGACCAAAGTCTCACTCCTGTATAGTAACTCTTTGCTTAGACGTGTCATCACAGGTAGTGCAGACTCCCAGATGCCTCATCCACACAGCCATAGCCACGATCTCCTGGTAGCTGGGCCCCCACCGTGCAGTCCGTGGCGCTGGCTGGACACATCCTGAACCAGACTCAACAATCAGGCAGGGGTTCCTGGGGCACTTTCTCCCCACAACACAACCTGTGTTGTAGTGCTGCGCCCTCACCTGCCAGCACCAAATCACACAGAATCATTAAGGTTGGAAAAGACCTCTGAGATCACCTAGTCCAACCATCCCCCTACCACCTATATTACTCATCATTAAGTACCTCATCCAATCTTTCCTTGAACATCTCCCTTAAGGGATGGTAACTCCACCACCTCCCTGGGCAACCCACTGCAATGCCCAACCACTCTTTCTGAGAAGAAATTTCTCCTCATTTCTAACCTGAGCCTCCCCTGGCACAACTTGCAGCCATTCCCCCTTGTCCTATTGCTACTTAGCTGCAAGAAGAGGCTGACCCCCAGCTCACCACAACCTCCCTTCAGGTAGATGCAGAGAGCAATAAGATCTCCCCTGAGCCTCCTCTTCTCCAGACTGAACAGCTCCAGTTATCTCAGCTGCTCCTCATAAGACTTCTGTTCCAGCCCCTTCACCAGCTTGGTTGCCCTTCTCTGGACACACTCCAGGGCCTCTATGTCTTTCTTTTAGTGAGGGGCCCAAAACTGAATACAGTATTCAAGGTGCAACCCCACCACAGCTGAGTACGAGCATGGGTTCATGAAGGGCAGGTCCTGTTTGACCAACCTGATCTCCTTCTATGATCTAGTGACCCATCTGCTGGATGAGGGAAAGGCTGTTGATGTGGTCTACCTAGACTTCAGCAAAGCCTTTGACACTGTCTCCCACAGTATTCTCCTGAAGAAGCTGGCAGCCCGTGGCTTGGATGGGTACACCCTCGGCTGGGTAAGGAGCTGGCTGGAGGGCCGGGCTCAGAGAGTGGTAGTAAATGGAGTTAAATCCAGCTGGCGACCGGTCACGAGTGGTGTTCCCCAGGGGTCAGTGCTGGGGCCTGTCCTCTTCAATATCTTTATTGATGACCTAGATGAGGGCATTGAGTGCACCCTCAGTAAGTTTGCAGATGACACTAAATTGGCTGGGAGTGTGGATCTGCCTGGGGGTAGCGAGGCCCTGCAGAGGGATCTGGACAGGCTGGAGAGCTGGGCTGAAGCCAATGGCATGAGGTTCAACAAGAGCAAATGCCGAGTCCTGCACTTTGGCCACAACAACCCCAGGCAGCGCTATAGGCTTGGGGCGGAGTGGCTGGAGGACTGTGTGGAGGAAATGGACCTGGGGGTACTGATAGATGCACGGCTGAACATGAGCCGACAGTGTGCGCGGGTGGCCAAGAAGGCCAACGGCATCCTGGCTTGCATCAAAAATAGTGTTACTAGTAGGAGCAGGGAGGTAATTGTCCCCCTGTACTCAGCACTTGTGAGGCCGCATCTCGAGTACTGTGTTCAGTTTTGGGCCCCTCACTACAGGAAAGACATTGAGGCCCTGGAGCGCGTTCAGAGGAGGGCTACTAAGCTGGTGAGGGGTCTGGAACACAGGCCTTACGAGGAGCGTCTGAGGGAGCTGGGATTGTTCAGCCTGGAGAAGAGGAGGCTCAGGGGAGACCTTATAGCTCTCTATAACTTCCTGAAGGGAGGTTGTAGTGGGCTGGGGGTCAGCCTCTTCTCCCGTGTAGGCAGTGACAGAACTAGAGGGAATGGTATCAAGTTGCGCCAGGGGAGATTCAGGCTGGACATTAGGAAATACTACTTCTCAGAAAGGGTAGTCAGGCACTGGAATGCACTGCCCAGGGAGGTGGTAGAGTCACCATCCCTGGGGGTGTTCAAGGAAAGACTGGATGTTGTATTGAGGGATATGGTTTAGTGGGAGCTAGGTGAATGGTTGGACTGGATGATCTTCTAGGTCTTTTCCAACCTTAAAAATTCTGTGATTCTGTGATTCTGAGGGGATGATCACCTCCCTGGTCTTGCTGGCTATGATATTCCTGATACAAGCCAGGATGCTGCTGGCCTTCTTGGCCACCAGGGCACATTGCTGGCTCATGTTCAGATGAGTGTCAACCAAAACCCCCAGATCCTTTTCCTCTGTACCAACACCCTCAGATCCTTTTCCTCTGTGTGCTGTGCTTCCAAGGTGTTAAACTCTAAAACTTCACCAAGGCTTAAATCAATCATCCCTCAGAACATGCATGCCCATCCATCTTCTTTCTCACCTTAGGTGTAATGAACAAGGAAGTCCCCACACTGGGGGGTTTCTTTTAGATACACAACTGCTGCTACTGTTAGAGACTTACGACTTTCCAGCCCAGACTGTATTTTTCCCTTTGTGGACTCACTTCTGGAAGTCTCCAGTCACTGGGCTCCAAACAGCAGCAGCTTGTTTTGAGCAAAACCATCAGAAAATCTTAATTCAGGAAATGGATAAATTCTAAGTAATTACCATCTTTTATTAAAATTCATCTTGAAAACCTTTTCTATACAAAGACTGAATTTTATGCACAACTGATATCCGACTGAAAGAAATGAAATTCCATGTCTGCAAAATTAGGCATGACCATGTCTGGCAGGACTGTGCATTACAGTGATTCTCTGACTTCTTACAGTAAGGAACCTTGCTATATATTGATGCTGATAAATTACCAAAATTAGATTAAATTCTAAAGTTCATTTTAAAAAGTCAAAGAAAACCTTTTATCTGCTCCTACCTTCTTCAGATGCAACAACCAAATGAAACAACTGGGCTTTAGTCCATCGGCAGACCTTCCCAATCCCTATCTAAGCACATACGTGACATGACAGCTGTCAATTCAGAAGCCATTTATCACAACAGAAAGATGAGAGAAAAACACTGAGTTGATATGACAGCAATAGCAAAATTTTGTTAAAGCAGGCATCCCTGTAGGAAATCTCTCCGCACTACAACAGATGGCCAGTAGTTAGAGGAAACCATTAAAGCTTGAATTGTGGAAATTGGTTAAATTTTTCACTGCAAAGGGTAGCAGATAAAAATAAACAAACTTCACCAACCTTCTGGGGAGAGCCAGTCCTTTCACAGAGTGCAGGTACCCATCCATAGCACAGGAAGGCACTAGATTTTACAGCACACTCCTATATAATGGTTTTGTAATCATGGTATCGTTCCCACAAGCCACGCAGACACAACAGTCACACAAGTGTCATAATTGTATAATTACTACCTTAATACACGCAGGCAGCAATTAGGCAAGTACTACAGCTTTGAGCTCCTGAAGGAGAAGCTGATGAGGGTGCAGCCTGTGGGGCTGGTGGCCAGTGCCCCGCAGCCCCCGCACGCTGCCCAGTCCCGCAGCTCCCCCACCACCAGCACATCAGCTGTGGATCTGCTGTGGAGCCTGGGAAGGAGATGGGTGCTTGAAGGGTGGGATTTTCCTCCCCTAATGCTTTAACAGGAAAAGGAAAGATGTTGTACTTTCACAGCTACTCTGGAAGATACCAATTCACCTGAGATGAGATGTGACCCATAGGAAGATATCGACTTTCCTCTACATTGGGGAATTCCCATTGTCACAAGAGAAATATTGGCAACATACACAGGTATCATGTTTGTATACAGAAAATACCAGTAAAGATGGACTCCTAAAACGATCACCCTCAAAGTTCATGTCCAGTCCTTTATCCAGCAAGTGTTTATGAGGTCCTCTCTTTCACACTACTAAAATATATTCCAGCCCTAGAGAAAGAAAATGAAGATTTCCTAAGAAAGCCTAAAACAAGAAATTCAAGGTGTGCATGGCATTGTGGCGTGTCTGGGTTGCATTCCAAATTATAAGAGCTAATATAGGGGATGAAGGAATGTTAAAAGGGCAAAACCTCACTGAGTTTTTTTCTGGGACCTATTTAAATATGAAACATAGGGACTGTGAACCTATGGGAACCACGGAACAGATGTCAAATTCATTCCCATTTCTGAAAGCCATTTTTAAAAAATAGTACTAATTAAAAAAAAATCCCTTTGGAATCCACAGGAATACTAGTTGGAGTGAGAGCATCTCAAGAGCTGCATGCTTGAGCGCTGAGCAAGGCTGATGAGCACAGCTTGCCTCACTCACACAGCCCAGAGGATATGCTTGTTACAATAAATGCTGTCAGTCCGCATACACTGAAACTTTTCTGTCTTCAAGCAGAAAACAGGATAGGATGGAGTAGCAATAGACCTCATCACCCCAGTGTATGCAGCAGCCAAGCAGTGGGCATCATGAGCTGATGGCACTGACAAGTTCAGTACCAGCTCTGAGTGTGAGAAGTCCTTCTGACTACTGATAAGAAACAAGGAAACTTCTCCACCCTGAAATACAATTTGCATTCTTTCCCCCAACATATGATTCCTATTTTAAGACTGATCTGATCTTTAAAGGAAGAGCTTTTGTGCTTTTTAACCTTACCTTACTATACATTCCACAAGCTGTTTGTTTAGCCCTACCATACATTCCTGTGAAGTGTATGATAAACAAAAGCAATTAAATGAACTTTGTAACACTGTGGTGGGATTTCAAGGGAAAGAAAAACAAACAAACATCGTTATGTGAAGATACATACTTTTTCATAAGATCTCAGCTGTCTGGGTGAGGATAACCATGCTTCCAGCACACTGTTCTCACTTGTTTAATAATGGGATCTAATCTTGGATTGTGTATATGTTGACAGAAAGCAGAAGTGACAGAAAGCTCAGGAAGCTTTGCTTTTAGTATTTGCCTGTTGGAATGGAAATACTTGAAGAGAACCTCTAGGCTGATAAAATCTGTCACTTGAACATCAAATAAAAATAAATAAAACCAACTTTATCAGCCACTAGGAAAAAAACTCCCCAACATCTATTTCCACTGTGAATAGGAAAAGCAATGATATCTAGTTTAGGCTTTTTCTGTTTCAGACATTTCACAAGTTCACTTCTGCTTTAGGGATCTAAATACTCTGAAGCTGCCAAGTACTATAGCAGCATTACCTCAATGTTGTGTCAAACTACCTGCAGAGAAAGACTTTGAAGTCCAGAACCTACAAGCAAAGTTTCCATGCTGAGGGGCATGAACACCCCAGCTGAAGACCAATCCATGGAGACACAGACCAGGGTCAACACAGGCTCTTCTGACCGTGGGCTTTGCTATAGCAATACTGGGCTAATCTGGAAACAGCTCTGCTGCTTCTCCTATAAAACTTGTTTCATCTGCAAGATCAGCATCAGCCCTTAAAGCTGCAGGAAGATCCATCCCCCTGATGAAACATGATGGATTAATAGGGGTTAAAACCTAAATTCCTTATGGATCGAAACATGGTCTGTTTTAAAGCCTTACAATCACAATAGTTAATTCTGACACAGGCTACTTAAGTGCTTAACTTTGATCATCTTGGCTTCCTAAACTTAATTCCATAAATACACAACTGCGTATGTACCTTTTAGACAGAGGCAGTAATTACAGCTGACAGCTGTGAGAGCATTTTCCATGTTTCAGTAATAATCCTATCTATCCCTATTAAATATTAATACACCGTCTCTCCCTATTACCTATTATGTCATCAGTCACATCAGTTTCAGGAGGAAGGTCAGCAAAAACAAGATAACAAGATTTTTGTCATTTTTTTAAAATACAGATGGAACAGTTTATAGATGTTAATAAAAGCCCTGACAAGAGAAGGACTATCTATTAACAGGACTGATTTACAAGCAGGGAAGAATAAATAGAACACTTTCCTGCCTTAAATTTGTTTACTGACTGTATAAATACCAGAGGTCGTATTTCAGCCAGGGTAGGAAGGGCACAGAGAGAGGAAGGTGAAATGAAGAGACACCCTGGTCTTCCTCCACGCTGCTGCCTCCCAGCCTCTCCATGGGGACCTGGAGAAGCCCCCACTGAAAGTCGGTGCCACCCTGGGAGGCAGAGGCCAGGCAGGGCTGCTTGGGCAGGGCAGTGTCAGGACAAGGGCTCCCACACAAACCACGATGCCACCATTTCTCCTCAGCTGTGGTTGAAAAGATGCACAAAAGGTGGCCTGCCAGAGCTGCCTTAAACTCAGTACCTGCTGCTGTCATGTTTCTCTTAATCTCACCTATTATTTTCATGCTTTCCTAATCAAGGATGACGACTCTGGCAAGTGTAAGCACATACAATACCCACAGACACTGCAGATCACCTGCAATTATTCTCTCCATTTTTTTGACTTAATACAGCCTGGTACACAGTTCAAAAGCTGACTCACTTGACATTCAGACTTCCCTAAAAAACAAAAATGCTGATTTGATAAAAATCAAGAAGTTTCAGAGTATACTTCCCACAAATTACTTCCAAACAGTTAAACTGAACTGCATCCTCTTATGCTTGAAATTTCTGAACTATCTATATGCATTTCAAGAAAACTCACACTATTAAGGCCACTTCAGTTTCCCCTTCACCAATTGTTTTTGCCCATGTAACTTTTATATCATTCTCTCAAAAGGTTAAAGCAAAATATATTTTCAAGTTTCTTTTTGTGGAAATTTTAGTGATCAACCTTTCAATTTGGTTGAAAACAAGAAGTTGGGAAGCTTGAACTTGTTACTGGAATCCGATTGTTGTTGTTGTTGTTGTTGTTAAAAACTAATCATCTTTGGTTACCAAATTTTGTGATAGTCACAATTTTTTTCGCCACTTAAGTCTCCCCTCTGCCTCCCCAACAGCCCTCTGAACCTGGGGAAAGGGCAGGCAGCCAAAGGTGGGGCTATTCTAGGGAGGGGAGAAAAAAAGCCCACATTAACAGGTACTGCTCAAAAACAGAACTTCACCCCTGCTACCCACAAACACACCAGCTCATCAAGCTCAGCCTTACAACTAGTTGCTTTCTACTTTCACTGCTTCTGATAGAAAACTCCTCCAGAACCTCCCACCTAAGTAATTACAAATTTTCTTTTAGTTTGGGCATAACCAAGTTACAGCCTGTCATTCTTACAGCAACCCTGCCCTTTTTCCCAAAATAGGTGTTTATTTCATTCCCAGTTAACTCCCATATTATCAATGGCAATTAAATCTTACTTCATTTTGCTGCAAAGATGACTGTTCTGTCCCATCTCCATAGCAAGGCTTCCCATTGCCCTGATTATCCAAGTAAACCCTCTCCATCTTCCAAGTTTTTAGGGATCTATCCTGAAGCTGATAACTGGCAGGCAGTGTGCAGGAGGCTCCAGAGCACAGAGAACCCCAAATTTAAGCCCAGCTTCTCTTCAGCCAGAACTACCCCTGCTGACACTCAGCCCACGGAGTCTTCACTTATTCCCAGATCTGCAGGACTAAAGCAATAGTACTCATTACTTCCATGATAACATCCCCTACTTTATAGGGCTTTCTCCCACCACACCAAAATATATCTGTTCTTCCTGCTTAACACTCTTAAGTTTCCTTAGCCCATCCAAAGCCTCTGAGTGATCTTCATATTTCTACCCTTCCTCCTTTAAACTCCAGAGATGAACAAGCAGAGGACTTCACCTTCAACCCCACCGCTTCAGGCACACGGTACCTGCCCGTACTTTCCACTGACTGATTAATACACTAGGATTGCAGGACCTGCTTGTTTTGGTGCTTATGAATCACTTTTTTCCCCCTCTCCTCCTGTGATAAATCCTACAAAGCACGAAAGAGTCCCTTAAATCATAAAGGCCAAAACACAGGGGGAAGTGCCTCCCTTGGTAAGATGCCTGCTTCTCAATACACAGACACTTATCAATATATTGTCCACATCACTTTTTTTTTTTTTTAAGCAATTAAAAAAAGTTTTACCCACAAATTTTGAGTCAGCTTCAGTGCTTATTATTGGCTTCAATTTTCTTTTACTAAGGGATATAGTTCCATTAAATCAGTGTCTGCAAGATTGGATTCCAGGAGAATTCCATCCTATTTCATGCTTCATTATGAAAGATTCATATAGCTCTACTCATCATGTTTCTACAGTCATCTACATCAACTGTAGCGTACTAAAACGTTGTACTGTATGAAGTGACACGTTGAAATGATCAGTCAAGTTCACTGGGCTTAACCACTCTGACAATGATACGTAAGCTTACTTTGGTTAGGGATAAAATGACATCCTAATCAGCATACAAGAACAATCTTTATTGTGGTAATTAGCATTTACCAAATTGCAACATTAAGCTCAAAATGTTGAAAAGTGCCCTAGAGACAGAAGTACAGGGGAGAGATTACCTACAGGCCACAGAGAATGGAAGCTGCCTTTGTGCTGGAAGAAGCCCTGCAGTGATGTGAGCACCACACGCCTGAGCTTGTTTTCTACGGGGAATGGTGGTAATAGGATTAGTTTCTATAACATGACATGTTAATAAACTGTCGCTTACAAACATACACACACACTCTCCTCAAGAAGAAAACCCAAGTCATTCCTGGGCAAGACAGACTGAATTATTTAATCAATGTAAGAGGTGCCTGGAAAGCAACACTCGAGAGCAGAGTTAAACATTTGAACTTCTTGGTCAGGTACAAGCTGGGATTTTGCTTCACCTTGTTTTTCCCTTGCATGTGAAATACCAACTGTGAAATGTAAACCAGGACTGGAACCACAAGACAGCCAGGGCACTAGGCAGTCTGTCAAACCAGGGTTATGGCATCAAATCCTTGAGCTTTGTTTAACATTGTACAGGGACAATCTGTTTGTGACTGTGTGTATGCACAGGGGAGGTTTAGATTGGGTATTAGGAAAAATTTCTTCACTGAATGGGTTGTCACTCATTGGCACAGGCTGCCTGGGGAAGTGGTGAGTCACCATCCCCAGAGGTATTTAGAAGAGGAAGAGGTGTAGTGCTCAGGGACATGGTTTAGTGCTGGGTGAAGGATTGGACTTGATGATCTTTAAGGCCTTTTCCAATCAAAATGATTCTATGTTTACTGTTAGTGTGTTAACCAAGTCTGAGACAGAAACCATTCAACTGAAGGAAGGGCTACAACACCCAACTCCCAAAACCTGACTAAGTTCCTTTGTCAGCTTTCCATGACACAGACCAGGTAAGGCTTTTGAGAAAACCACCCACAAGCTACAATTTGCCAAAACAGTGTGGGGTTCTACAGCTTTGGTTTGGGTTTGTTGTTTTTTGGGTTGTTTTTTTTTTTTGAAACCTTCATTCTGTCGTCTCATATACTAGAGATTACCTGGGGTGGCTCCTACAGCAGGTAACTCTATATAGTAATGACATTAGATATCTAAATATTCAAGCACTAGGACCATTCAGCTTCTTATTGGGTTGATACAATTAGAGAAAGCAGATTGTTTACTTACCATAACTACTACCTTTATCACTTGTGCTATTTCCTGTCCCTGGGCGTCCTACCTTCCAGTGGTCTACACTTTCATTTCTACATTTGTGCCATTATTTTACTAGAAACAAAACTTCAAGAGACCTTACTGGAGCTTCATTTGCATTTGATGATTCCATTTAATAGCCCTGTGGGCTAAAAGCCAAGTGAGGAAAATTTCTAATTCATGATGGCAGAGGAGGATGTTAACCCCATTAGCATCAAAAAGAAATGACCAAGTGTCAAGACAGTTTTCTCAGTTCCATTCCTGTCCCTTCAGACCAGTTAAAGCTCCCAGAATTAGGTTAGTCAATGGTGCAGACTAGTTGCTCGGTTCACCTGTCTGACGGTGCTGTCGGACACAAACACTACCCAGTCATGCTGCTGGACCCAGTTACTGGAAACATAAAAACCAAGCAAACTAAAAGATAAGCCATTAATTCTTTACAGTTAAAAGCTCTTAATGAAAAAGACAAATTCCATCTTTATCATTTAAAAACAAGCGCAACAGAATAAAATGGGTGAGATGGGGAGGTTAGGTATTTTCTGTACTGTATCATTTGTCCTTCTCACTATCATGACACAGGAAAATTAAAGCAGCTTTATAGCATTCTCAAACTTGACTAGATAAATTACAGGGTAAGCACAGGGTTTTAAAGATACTCCTCAGAGAGCAGCTCCATACGTTTGGCTGGATTCTCATCTCAGTCCTTTTTGACAAAGCCTCCCCACTGAACAAGTTGTTCCAGGCTGGCAGATTGACTGTCACTAGTGTTAGCAAAATTTTACTAACCTTCTCTAAGTATTTACTGTTCTTTCCTTTTCTCTATTAACTTCAGTGTTATGATAAACCTCCACAAATAGTCCAGACAACCTGCATTCCCAAATTATCAGCTGAGGTCCTCTAGAGAACATGCCTCAACATGAGGTGCCAAGCTGGTAACCATAAACACCGCAAAGTCAGGCACATTTTGCAAGTCTGGACTTGCAACTGTCCAGTTCCACAGGGTTTGTGTTCTGCAGGGGATTTAATCTTTGGAATCAAGTGGTGGAGGTTTCTCCTTTGGAAAAAGGAAAAGCCATGTCAGTGGCCAAGCATGGCTAGTTCCAAACATTAAACGCAGAATAAACAAGAGAATTCTAACCACAACTTACCCCTCTATTCATTGAAAAGCTAAAGCAGTGTTTTTGCCAGTTCTCTTCCTGTACTCACCATGGTCAGGAGCAACATTTAGGCTCAAATGAGAAATACACAAGAGAAAGTATGAACAGTCCTCCTACACCCCCCAAAATAACTGAAATCCAATTCCAAACACAACAGATTCCTCAAAAATGTGGGTCAAAAAGCACATTAAAAAAGTTTCATGTAACAACAGCATTTTTCCTTCCAACCAAATTCCTGACTTTCGTCTTAGGCAATCTTAGACTCTTCACTCTATTAATAGCTTAATGCATGATAAATAATACATTATTCAAAAGGAACTTGTACCTTCACATTTGGTATAATACTTGCAAGCTACTGGCACTGTCTTCCACTTGATTTCAAGTGACATGCCCAAAGTCTTTGCAAGGAAAAATAAATCTTCCCATTCAAAACAGATACTGCCCAGCTGCATGCATCTTTTTCTTGTGACCAAAGACAGAAAGACTAAGTTCAAAATGTACTTCAAAGGGGAGGAGAGCACATAAAAAAGGATGAGGTGTCCCATTCAATTTGGGTCAAGCCACTTCCAAAAGGACGTGGCAGAATTATAAAAGTTTCAAAGATGAGCAATAAAAATGATTAAAGTCGTGCTGATTCTTCAGTATCAGTAGAGATTGAAGGTGTTGGGACTTCTTAGATCAGAGAAGCAAAAGCAAAGATAGAGACGACATAAAAATAAAGAAGACAATATGATAAAAGGTAGAGCAAAGATAAATCGAGGTCTACTATTCAGTCTCTTTCATAAAGCAAGATCAAGGATACGTTCAACACTATCAGAAGATTGCAAAATTGACATAGCACATTATCTATCTGTGGAACTTCAGAGTACATGATATCATCAATGTCAAGAGTTCAGACTGAATAAAGGAGTCAGAGAGGTTATGCATGCACAGGTTCCAGTGGCATTTTAAGATTTTTTTTTTTAATTAATGTTCTGATCTGTCCAAGTGAAACCTTTTTCTTAGTCTTTTAGAAGAGATTCCCTGGACATTAATTTCAACAGTGTCAGGAACATTTAATTTTCAGTTTATCAGGTGGCTAAAACACTTCACTGCTTATAAAGTCATAAATCACAACACAACAGAAAATGAAACTAAATGTTCTGATTTTCAAGGTGTCAGTAATTCCATCACAAAATACCTGTATCTCACATTGAGCTTTTAAATGCCTTTGGGGTCTACACTGGAGGAAAATAAATTAAAAAATATTGAAATTTCAGAAGTGAAGCTTCCCATTTCAGCTAGCACCTTTCCATAAATATTGTAAACATCAATACTCTCCAAGTGTCTTTAGAATGAAAATAGCCCACATTGCCAAGAGCACAGACTGAAATAGTATCACACGAACTAACTGTGAACACAAACAAGAAAACAAAAAAGGTGCCTACTAACAGCACCTGTTTTGGCAGAAACATAGAATCACAGAATATCTGGAGTTGGACGTGACCCACAAGGACCGAGACACCAGGCCTTGATTCACTCCTTAAGTGGATATCATGAACAGTGGGGCGCACACGAATTTTAGACTATGTATGAAAGTTAACTTTCCTATCTCCCACTCTTCCCAGTGTGCTGGGGAGTCCAGTACAGTCGTCACCAGGAAGAGGAAGCATCTCATGCCCATGGTGGCAGAGGCAGACTCAGCCTCAGTGGCTGCTCACGCTCTGCACTGATTGAGCTCCTCTCCAGTCCAGGAACAGTGAATGAGGCTGCAGACACCATGTCATGGAGAAGCTTCAGAAACCAGAGGCACACATAGATTTGCAACTAACCTGCCTGCGCTCACACCTAGAGAGCCTTTGAGCAGGAGAGAAGATACTTGATGGCAGCCGAGAGAAGAGAAAAGTCTGTGCAGGAGAAGGTAGCAGGAATGTCATGATATATCGCTTTACCTCTGTGTTACTATTTTCTTGTTGCTATGGGAATACTAGAGAAAGCAGTTACCATTTTGTATTCAAAGACCCATGTAAAATCTAGGTGTGAAGAGTATCGTTTGTTTGCAGCCTATAATTTTCTCTTCAAAGCAGTGTTAAATAGTTTTGTTTGGGGGAAGAGTATTAATAATATCCTCTTCTCTATTCACATGTTAAAATTAGCTAACCTTCTACCTGCTCTGGAGAGCATCCAAGAAAATCTAAAGTAATGACAAGCACTAACTTATCAGGGTAAAACAGATCTTTTTTCTATATAATTAAAATTAACGTACTAACTGGAATACTCTTCACAGACCTGATGTTATCTTACTTTTTATGACGAGGCCATCTACAAAATTAATTCCACCATACTTAACTTGAGTGTCAAGAACCAGGCTTCAAAGTGCTTTAGAGAAAACTAGCTTTGCAAATTTTACTAATGATTACAGGGGCAGTGTGGAAGTCCTTCCTTATCCTAATTAAACAACATTGCCTGCATTCCCTGAGACAGGTCAGTGATGGAAATCAGAGGTAAATACTGGGATTTTTTTTTTCTTTAGTTGTACCAGCATAGAAGAGAAGATGAAAACACACAGGATACACTAGGCTGTGTTGGTATACTCATCTGACAACTTCTCATTTCAAACTGAAGGAAAATGGGATTCCTCACATTCACTCCGTTATTAACAGGAACAAGCGGGTCTTGAAGAACGGGCTCAGCAGCATGAAAACGCTATCAACATTTGATTTTTTGTGTTTGATGTTCTGCCTGACTTAAGCTATGCAGGAAAAAGCACACATACCTACCTAGTGACTGCACTGCAGCTCACCTATGTTCAAAATTTAAACTCCTCCTCAATATCCACAGAGCTTCAGCCATTTGAGGTCCAACAAGTACAGTCCCTGTTCAGAGAGAGTTTTCTACACAACACTGTGACATAACAAAGTAACATACAAAATGGAGAAAATGACAGTTTTCAGTCTCTAGGCTTTTTTGACTGAGCTGTGACTAAAAGTTTGAAACTCAAGCCAGGTATCAACTGGAGACAGTTTCATGACATAAGGGAAAAACCACGCAGAAAGGTTCAAATGAGCAGGCTTCCCAGAGTAACTACTTAGTTACAAATTCTGACTTATTTCTCCCAAACTGCAAGGGCCATTACAGTAATTTCTCCTGGAAATCTTGACAGAGTTCAACCACATTCACAGAGAATTAGTGTTCAGACTGACAGAAGTGTGGACAGGGAGATACTTAGTGTTCTCCCACTTCTATCACTCTTACTCTTGTCTCACAGAAATCAACTGAAAGAGCCCACCTGACCTCAAAAAGTTCAGAATTAGTCCCCTTAATGCCTGTTAACAACACTCCAAAACATGCAGTTTATGTTGAGAATTGATTACTCAAAAGTAAATAGAGAAAGCTGTGAGTAGGCATATAAATACACTGAGGGGATGTTAAAGGGAAAGGCTTTTTCCCCAGGAAGCCATGGAAAGAAGAACTCTTAACAAAATGCCACTTCAAAACCAAAAATATTTCAGCTCAGCACCACATGCTCTTAGCAAAGGTCATTAAGTATCATTTGACATGAGGGAAACAGAAGAGGGAAACATGTGTCCCAGATTTAGACGAAGACTGATGCTACTTGTAGAAGGAGGAGCTGGAGGTATTTGATGCAGCACCAAAACCTGTAGCAGCAGTCAGAAAGGGCTGATTAAAATTCAGATGCTGTAAGCAGAGTGTGTGAAATGTAGAGCTACATAATTCATAAATAGAAAGCTACATTAAATAGCATTAAAGATCGCGCTTACGCAAAGCAAAGGCGCACAGAATGGGTGCTAGCGCGCTGAGCATGCACACCAAGTCCTGGCTTCCCCTCGCAGGAGCAGGTAAGTGTTTCCAGCACGCACCGTACATCTCTGCAGACATGACTCAACTGCTTCAGCAGCACGAGGAGGAGAGGAGCTCGCTCATAGCAACAAGAACAAGGAAACATCAGCTGGGGGATACCACACGATTAACAATTAAACATTGTGGGGAGCCTGGGGTTGCTACCGATAGCATTTAGCAGATTCCTCTCCACAGAGACAGCACCACTTCTGAAGTCAATAGACATCTGAGAGCACAAGGGTCAGCTTGCCACTAAGGCAGCTGGTGCTGCACACACTTTTGAACTTAGTAAGTCATCCACTGCCATATAATCATTATTGCCAGGCATTTAATTTGGGATTAATGGGGAAAAACAATGGGTGCTCAATCTGAGCCAATACTATATTATAAAGAAATAACAGCCAAGTTCTCTATTGCAGTGACTCACCTTCCCTGAGGTCAATGAAACTACATCAGAAGGAAATTTTGTCCTGTTACAAGGATCTAAGCAAATATTTCAGACTGAATCATTTATCTAATTAATCTCAATTTTTCAGCATGAATGCCAACAGGCTCCATATTCCTCTCTTATCTTTATTTGCAGTTATTCACTGAATAATCCTTGCCTGTGACACTGCTGTGAGGTCTCCACAGAAGGATGGGAGACTTTCTGACCCGTCCTCAAGGTTACATCACATGTGTCTGTCCTCAGGAATACACAATGTGGAAAGTAAAAGCTGTTTCCCACCATTTATTCTGTGCCATTTGCTGGAAGGTCAATGCTATTGTTTAAAAAATTTTGCAAGTGAACTTAGTAAAGCACTCCCCCCCAAAAAAAAGAATGCTGAAAATTCTGTGAAAGAACACAAACCAAAGATCATTAACCACTGTTCCTCCACTATTTATATTAAAAAATAACTAGGAGAAATAATCCCTTTTGGTTTTCCCTCTCTTAAAATACATGGAGGGGATTTGTATGGATATGAATAATTGAATAACCCAGTGATTTATAGCTATTATATATTTATGTTTTCTCTTTTTTTTTAAATCAAAAGAGTCTGCAGAGACGAACTATTCATTGGATCTCCCTGCCATGCTCACAGCTCATTTTTTGCCCAACACACTGTATATGAGCAGTTTACTCATTACAGTCATTGTTTTAAGGATGCCCTTTCAGTGCTCCCTTTAGTTCCTGGGGGTCCTTTGTTAAAATTCTTGAGAGTAGGTTGCCTTCATTTAACCAGACATCTGTTTCTGTTCAATCCCTTATGCTACTACACATCAGTATTTAACATTTGTATGGAGTTCATGTTTGAAGGCAGACACCATTATGCCAGAGACCACACAGAGCAGAAAGCTAATCCCCATCCTATCCATGAGCTCTGTGTAGGAGGCACCAGTAAATAACACGCAACACAGCGAAGCATGGAGTATTCCACAACTGAAATGGGGTGGATTAAGCTTGTTCTCAAGTAACCAATGTAATTGCCCTCTCCTCCTGAACAGTCATTAACTTGGGAAGGTGTTTCAATCCTTTCTGAATTATAAAGAGCACCAAAGATACAATGTCATTAGGGAGTGCTCCACCAAGAAGTGAAAAACATTTTTTCTGGCTGTCAGTTGTCCACATGCTGCTAAATGCTTCTCAAAACATTAATGTCACTAACAAAAATTGCATAAAGTTGAGCACATGGTCACAAGCATGCATTATCTGTCATCTGCTCATTTTCAAAACAATGTATTTATGCTCTGCAATCCTTGAGGCCCTTTAGGTTTGTCACAACTGTCCTCTCCCAGTGAACTGCCCCGCATACACCGGGGCCGAGGCCATCGAAGTTGAAGGATGCTTCCCAAACATTCTGTGTTCAGGAAAAGCACAGCCCTTCTCCCTCTTCCACTTTAAAAACAATTCGTTGACTGGAGGAAAACAAAAGTATTAACAGTTCTCATGCTTCCAATTAAATGCTTTGGCCTTCTCTACCTTGCTTTTTAATCAGTGGCTCAGGGGCCCATTCCTTGTATACACTAGCGAATTTAATATTAGCTCTTAATGAACCACTTACTGACAGCCAGGAGTGAAAGCTGCATAGAACAGAGGAAATTACTATAGAAACATAATTTGCCTTTCAAATTGCATGCAAACATAATGACAATGGCACACCAGTTTGTTTGTTTATGTATGGTTTACCTATTTTCACAGATTATTACATAAGCCACTGCTATGTGTTATATAGCCTGCTGTTTATGAAATACTAAAGCCACTCCACTAGAGTCAAGCATCTTATTTTAATCCACTGAAGTTACTGTATTTAGGTCCAGAAGCCCGGATTCCCACCTCCTACTGCTGACCCAAGAGGTCATCAAGCATACATGTCACATTCAACATCAAAAAAATCCTACCAGCCATGCCAAGACACTCAAAGACAACTAACACTTTATTTTTCTTCTGGCATCAGAAGCCAACCTTTGTGATGGTTCCTTGCTTCATCACTTTCTAGGGCTTCGAAGGCTGTGATCAGGACTGACACAGAAACTCCAGCATGCCCCATCATCTACAGCTTTGCTCAACAGAGCACCCAGACTCATAAGCCCCACACTATTTTGAACAGAAACAATGACCAAGAGTTAGGGATCAGCTGTGTCTGAGTACCCTTCTCTGGAAACCATGGCATTTGAATCACTCTGGACATTAATTAAATGAAGAAGCGTGTAAGGAAGACAAAACCATCAACAAGGAATTTACTTGTCTCTTTTTCACCCCCCGTCCCTTTATTCAGATAGAGAGGAATTCCAACAGTACTACATCAGAAGTATCTCACAATGCTTTCTTAATTGGCATTAACCAGTATTTCAGGAGGTAACATTTCACTAATTAAAAGATAATCAGACAGAACTTATTATAGTCAGCTTACAGTAATAGTACCCTTCAGATTTTGGCAGAAATGAAAATAAAGCAATAATGCACTCAAATAATTGTTCCCCACAATTTTGAATCACTTGGATAGCTATTAGCTTAAAGCACAATCATGGCTCATTAGGACTCTCCAAATAATAACTTAGAACAAAAGAGACAAAGGCTCTTCATAAACAAACTCACATAGTTTGTCCAAATCATTGAAGTACTTGAATGAGATTAGAATAGTGGCAAACATCATAGGTTTAAATGATTTAAGCCAAAAAGTAACTTTCAGATTCCGTTCATGACGGTTTCTGCTACATCTTATCTCTCCGTCCTACAACCTCTACTTTTCCCCCAGCTTCTGCTCCCAATTTGGCTTTTTATTTCTCCAGCACTCCCAGTGCCCTCCCAGAGGGAAAGCAACAGAGGGAGATGAACATGAAACAAATCTGAAGCAACTTCAGACAAAAGCACGCAGGAAGCCACGAGAGAGGCACGAACAGGGAGCACAGTAGGGCTGTAGGAGGGTAGGAAAGTCTCGCATCATTACTCCTCTTCCTTTCCAAGAAGCAGCATATTGTAGGAAGTAGACAAATATGTTCTTGCAGACAGAGCAGCAACATTAGCATTGCTAGTGGGACAAAAACTTTCAACGTGCTGCAGAAGCCCAAAGTAAAGAGCAGGATCATTAGCCTGATTATTCCCAGTGCTAAAGACTGAGTACTGCAGGATGCAACAATTGTTGGAAGCAAATTAAAAAGGTAAAGTGAATGTCCAGCTTCATCAACTCAGGCTACAATCATTAACTCTCAGGACCTAACAGAGATTATACCAATGTATAGCTCTATAAACCTACAAGAAAGAGAGATCCCTTTCCAGTGGACCAGCAGTAAACCCAGCAGAACGTAGTCGAAGGTGATCATGCTGTTATCCCCTATGATCTGCCTGGGAAGCTGCTGTCCTTTCTCTCTGTTTGGTGGACAGACAAAGCCTCAGACTGATTAATTCCTTCCACTGAGGATGTGAATAATTAGAGACATTGGTTGCTCCAAAGGAACGAAATATAAAAGCAATTCTGAACAGACTAAAAATAGTTACTCAAAAGTACGCTTCATTCCAAACCTGGCTGGGCTGTGCCATCTAACAACTCATCCACACCTATTATCCAGCCAGCTATAACAGAAACAAAGACAGGAGAGTTTTGGCTCACTAGGGCAGAAAAGCTTTTAGTGGAGAACTTCAGAACAGTTAAAAAAATTTAATAGACCCTATGTAACCAAAACAAGAATGATGCCAGGGTGGGTCTGCAAAATCAGGAAGGTGAGCAAAGAACAAAAGTGATGCTGTGGGCTGAATGTCAGAGACCTGCATTTCACTTCCAGCTCTGACAGTGTCTTCCTATGTGATCGTGAGCAAAATACTTGACCTGTCTGAGTCTACAACTCTTGGACAGCCTTTCTCTACCCGCCCTGCAAGGATTCAGCAGAGGTTCTGTTTTCCCAGCACGTGGCCCAGCTTGTGACCTCACTGGGGTGTTTGCACTGGAATGTAATAAAAACAATTAACAAGTGACTAATGCCAGCATTTTAGTACCTTGGTGGACCAGTGTATAGGAAACCAAACCTTCCTTTTCAGAAAACATAGGGACCTGCAGCCACCAAGAAAGAGAATTCATAGAATGATAGACTTGTTTAGGTTAGGATAAAATTTTAAGATCATCAAGTCCAACCACTGAATTCAGGTGAAGAAGCTCACACACAGACAACTCCAGAACAAATGCTGTGATTAAGATTCTCCCAGTCTGGTCTTGGCAAAAAAAAAAGATAAAAATGACAGATACACATGTCAAGAGAGATGAAGAACTGCTGAACAAAAATCCACACCAGTTAATGTGCCAGAGCAAACAAAACTACCTGGAGTCATATCAGATAAAGACACATATAAACCACTGTCAACAATAAAAACATTAATACAAAATGTTTGGCTGGTGACCAAAAAACATGCTTGGATTGGGAAAACATCAGTAGTTAAAACTGACTGGTAGACAGACATGCACCACACCGACTCCACTCAGGACATGCAACTTGTCCCTTGTTACCCCTCAAAGAAGGGCTGCAGGGAAAACCATTTCCATCCATACTCTGATCACTCAACATTAGACTACTGGAAAGGGATGAAGAACTGTAAAAGTGCAGTAACCTGATGGATGTGGCTGAAGTTCTCCCAGAGACACCTTTTCTCCTGGTAAAGGTGGTACTGACAAGGCAGGGTGACCTATGAATCTTTAGGGAATTCTCTTCCACTAAGCTGGAAGCGAATGATGCCAACTGCAAGCCACACCAGGGACAGATGCAAAGCAGTGCTACCCTGCCCACCTCGTCTAGAAGATGAAGCCACTAACACCAATTTTAAGGCCACTGTTTTATTCTCCTATATGTCAGACCAATGGATGGTAAGTAATTTTTATTTCTAGTTTACAGCATAGGACCTAAATGACCCCTCTGTCTGCTATTACATTAAGATAAAGGACGGTACATAGGTGTAAAATAACAGGAAAATTGACCTTCTGTGTGGTCAAAATTCAGGGGAGATACCAAAGGGATAGAGATCTGCACAAGACAGTACTGCAGAACACCACAAGTGAGTACAGATGGAAGACTGTTGATTACCACAATACACTGAAAATCTGAATACAAGTTACAGTTCTGTAAAAAATACTTGTTAGTACGTAAGGGAATATTTTCAGCCAGCCACCACCTTCAGCATGACTTTAAATTCCCATTTCCCACAACTATCAGGGACAAGGAAGCCCCCAGAGTTATTTGAACAACAACAACTACAGAAGCCAACACATGTGTCTCTGGTCAACAGGTAAAAATTAGTGACTGCTTGGAAAGCCAGGATGTCAACCCAAACATTTGACTCTCATACCAGTTAACTGGAAATTAAATGTAGGGTTTTATTCAGGTCCAACTTCTGCAAAACACACTCTCCTTGCAGGAAAGATGCAACAGAAAGAAAAACTAGAAAGGTCATGTAAGCAAAATAAACATGTGTCCCTATGGAGGAGTGCAGAAGAGATCATCTTGTACTTCTTGCTGAGAGACGGTAGGACTGTAGAAAATGAAGAGCTGAGTTTTGCTTTGTTCCTCCCTGCTGAAAGCTGTTTGCTTATCTCCTTCACATAACCTTAAGGGGCAGAAAAAAGGCCACCTAACACATCTGCCTCATTTATTTCAAATATATTTACATAGAGTACTTGTGTTTTAATTAATCCATTTTGACATTCCGGTCAGCAGAGACAGCACTAGTGGAGATAAAGGGGATACAGAAGTGCTACAGACTGTTAAAGGAGTTAATATTCAGGAAGATAAGACATTTGACCCACACCAAGAAGCAGCTAACTCCCATCATACATCAATGAGTAACATACTTGCTCTTTACTTTGTGGCAATAGTAATTGAGTCCAACAGTCTCCCTACTACTGATAAAAAGGAAATGGTAAAGGTTCACAATTCACACAGATTACTTTGTGGCTGTGACCCTGCACTTCTGGTGTCAGGATTTCATACACTGGAAGTTGAGGAGACACTATGCACTGAAGCATACTCCTAAGATGAAACTTTTTCATTCTCATAGTGTAATTAGCCTGATGCAGTCACACCCTAACAGCAGAACTCGTTTCCACTGGAAAAGAATAAATTCCTTACAGCAATTTGGACTTAATTAAAATCGGCTACCAAGATGCATCTTAACCTGGGAACAGGACTCAAATTGAGTAGAAAATAGACTTGACACCCTCTCACGTCTGGGAGGTCAAGCACAGGGTCTCCTCCAGCATGCCCCACTGCATGGGATTACTTCCAAAGAAGGGGTTTTGTTTGAAACGAAAAGGTAACATGAAAACAACTTTATAAAAGATTTAAACACACCCTGAACTCCAGAGGCAGTTGCAGAGTTTGTACCATGCTCCCACCTGAACCTGCCAGGAACAAAACTGAGAGGGAGTGACCCAACCCACAGCACTGACCCCTCAACTTCCCTGCGTAGAGGGGAAGCTAAAGCCAGATTTGTAACACTCTTCAGGTGCCTCATTCCCATCGATGTCTTTGAACTGAGAATTCAATGGGAGTGAGACGCCTCCATAGCTCTCAGAAGACATCTGAGAGACTTCTCAAGATATCCTGCTCTTTAAAATCAAGTACCACATGTGCTTTCCTTCACCTGACACAGCATCTCTAAGGAAAGATACCATGTCATTCTATTTAGAGAAATCTGGGGGCTGGTTCTCTGTCCCAAGGAAGAGATGTATGTTTGATGTAGACAAGTAGCTGGTGCACCTCATACCTTTCTCCTTGGTATTACCTTCCCAACATGCTCAAGAAAAAAAAAATTACTCTCAGGAGTTTGCTTCTTTGTAAGAATTAATAATCTCTCAGGACTATATTTTTTGCCACTCAGTTTCCTTATCCCCTATCTCATTTGTATAAACTCTTTCAAAAAAAAAACCCCAGGACTTTAGCTAAATATTAAATAGTAAGCAAGTGCAATTTTGGGTGTGACAACAAAACTTTGGCAAGCTTTTTAAATGGTTATTTCATGAAAGAGTCTCTCCATCAACTCACATAGTGGAGCAGGTGCGTATGTACAAGGAAAACAAACTTTAAAGAAATACAGAAGAAAAAAGGCAGGGTGGGAGAGAAAAGAACTGTTTTACAGCTACTTCTGTCACAAAGAAGAAAGTTGATTATTGCTCTTTGATAAGGAAGAAGAAAGCTGTCTAATGCTTCTAAAGCTAAGCTGGTGTATAATTTCCCTTTAAGTTCTTTGACTTTCCCCTTCGGAGACTTTCTTGTGCAAGGTTACAGGCATAAGCAGGGAGCAATTGGCTTTCTGGCTCTTTTCAAAGCAGTATTAGGATCTCTGAACTCCTGTGAGTGTCCTAAAGCAGACATACAAGAAAACTTGCTAATCACCCACATTTCCTTGCACAGGGGAGAACAGGCAAGGCAAGAAAACCACAGGGTGAAGCCTTGAACAAAACTAATCTGGGAAGGCACATGGTTCTCAACTGGGGACCACCCCCTCCTGCATACTTTCAGAATCCTCCATGTAAGCTGACACAACCACTCACTTCCAGCAGGACATTTACAATCACATCCCTCCCCATGAGAGACCTGCTTTGGGATCGAGGATGCGTGTGTGTAAAGATGGAAAGTGCTGTGCTTCAATCAGCGCTATGGCAGGATCTGACTGGTTTTATCTCAAATCCCCATTCTCTCCTTATTTTACAGGTAATTAGTAAATGCTGTCCAACACAAATTCCCTTTACCTCCAAAAATCAAGCTCTACGTAGTCCAGATGTTTTTTTTTTCCCCTTAACACCAATACACCCACAGGATTTGTTCCACAGCTTGTGATTTTCTGTTTTTTCCAGGAACTCTCTGCCAGGTTCAGTGCTGCAGCACAATTGCTAACGTTCAATGACCTTCAACACCCCCAGTCCTCTACTCCTGCGATTAAAATTGATTTTTCTCTTTCTCACTATAAAACAATCTCACGTGCTGTCCTTCCTTTACTATTAGATAATGTAAAGTTGCACCCGGAGTAGAACGTGTGAAATCAGGCTTTTGTATAGCCCTGAAAGCAATTAGTCTCAGCAGCCAGTGAGGAAGCAGTAAGTCAGTGAGAAACTATCTGCCTCTGTCCAAAATGCCCCAAAACAGACTGCTTTCAACTTATAGCAGCACACAAAGCACGGGGACATGCCCAGTAGCTGTGTGAAACACAGAGGCAGTAACATTTTGGAGTCAGTAGCATCTAGTGAGTTTTAATAATTAATCCTACAAGACACAAAGATTAAAAAAGTACTAAGAGCAGACCAAGCTGTGAGAAGGGACATTACTTAGATATTTAAGAAATCACAAGCAAGTACTTCCCAAGATCTGCATGACTTCCTATGGCACGGTGTATGACCAGCTACACCACAAGACAGTAACAGCAAATTGAAGCATTTCACCTCTGTAGAGGAGACACTGCTCAGACAGACATTGGCAGGCACAGGAGGGAAGGTGCTGCTGTCCAGCCTGAGAACAGTAAGCTTCTTCAGTCACTTCCAAGGTGAGGAACACCCTCAGCTCCCACATCAGAAGTCCTCTCCAAACCCCTGCAACCGGACACTGCCCAGATCCCAAGCTTTCCCCATTTCCTAGATCTTTCATTAGCTGTCTGAGGCTCATCAGCTCTGTTCTTCAGCAGCTCTCCAATGCTTGGGCTTCAGAATAAAGACAAAGCATTAACCTCTCTGCAGCACAGATTTTTATATTCTTGTTACAGTAATGTTTTTTGCTTTGTTTTAATATAATTAGATCTACAAATCAATAGAGTCCTCTCCAAGCAGCAATTACAGCTGAAGAAAGATGGCTATCACTAATATGGAAAGCCATTCAAGGAGTGGCTGGTAACTTGAAGGTAGTTTGTCACATTTTGAAGCACAGATATTAAACAATGCTGGTTTTGCTTTCCTTGTTAGAAGGTTCCACAGAGAGAAAATATAATTCAATAACTGTGCTACACAAAGAGGTAACTGGCTCAGGAGCACAGCCTTGAAAGCATGTAGTGCTTCTTAAAAAAATGCAGCACAGAGAAGGAGGAATAGAGGTTAAGCTGAATTAAGAGGGTTGGTCAGTCTACCGAAGCCATTCTGCTTCCTTGTGAAGAGTGTTAATAGCTTCTGCATTGGTCTGTATTAGGGAAATAAGTTAATTCTTTCTTCATAATCCATGTTTCTCACATCCTCACAGCCTTGGCTGTTAATATGAGGAGTTGAGTATAAAAGAATTGAAATAAAAACAACATTCATAATTTAGGACTTCTCTAAAAGCCTGAAAAATCCTTCCATCACCTGTTTTGGGAGCACTAAGCTATGTGCCTGGAGGGCTTGTATTTCAGCTGGAAGCAAAAATTAAACGTGGTAGGAGCTGAAAAATCTTCTCAGTCTTCTTAATAAAAAAAGAAATTGAAAGCAAGATACACTAAATAAATTTTACTACATCAAAGCAGGATGGATTCTACCTGTGCTCAAGTGACCAAGATGTTTCTAAGCACATGCAATCTAGTTTCACCCAAGGGTTGTATCCCTTCCGTGTGCTGTTTGCATTTTCAGGGCATTCAACATGAGCAGTGCTCTACAGTTCATACATCACATCTATTAATTCATTCTTGACCTAAAATGTCTTTAAAAGAAGACATCTCAAACTGGAGATTCTGGCTGTCAGAGCGTTGCTCTTTTTGTCGCACTCATTTAATGGTGAATTACCCCAGTGCCTTTCCCCAGAGAAGTTTCAGTGCACTAGAAGCAGACAACATCAGATGAGATAATAGGATCCATCAATGGGCTTTATCACCAACAAATGGCACAGGAGCCCTACTGGAGAGCACGAAATTTAAGTACAAAATTCAGATTTTTACATGTCTGAAAAATCTTCCCTGGAACAAACTCTATTACGTGGTCAGTCCCTCCAGAACTTCACAGTTCTTTACAAATAACTGAATTATCTCTCCAAAGAAAATAATTAGATGAGAATAGAATATCCTCAGGGATAACAGATAATTCTCTTCACATATTGGAGTACCTGAAGCTGGAGCATATTTTAGTGATGGTTACCAAACAGGAACTATTTGGGAAAAAAAAGAAGTCAATAGCTTTGACAAAAAGAGGGGAGAATTCAAACTTCTTTCTTCACTGCTTCTTTTGTTCCTGATTTAATATAAAACCCTTCCTTAGATTTGGGAACTCACTTCCAGTGTTTTGTTCTGCTTTTACAATTCCATTAAGGTCAGAACCATCTCTGCTTCACTTACGGAATGATCTCTTCTCTGCTCCCCCTGGCTGAAATGTCATTTCAGTGGGGCTGACCTTCAAAGCTTTCAGCTTTAAAATAACTGGCTTGAAGTGGCAGTTTCATTTCCCATTACTGAGTAGAAGTATCTGGGAGCAGGTTCTCAGATCCATTACCTTCCTTTCACAAACAATGAACTCAGACCCAAAAGATCAAGTCTGGTGGTCTCTTACAGTCCCACATACATGATCTACACACTTTCACCTCACTACACCCTTTTTTTTTCTTCTTTTCTTTTTTTCTTCACTCAGTCCCACCAGGAGCTGGGGGGCTTGTTTACCTTCAGGCAGGCCCATGCAGCTGAGTGAGTGAATAGCCCACAGCACTGTGTACTGTGAGGCTTTTTTAACTTCTGTTCACCATATCAGCAGCCTCTTTTTCTCAAGCTTTACACGTGTGCTGAAAATCAAGACAGCTCACTCTACGACACACGGAGGCAGGTAATGATTTTGGACAAACTGACCATGCTGGTGTCCTCCCATGGGCACCAGGCCCTGCCTGTTTGTAAGACAAGAGCCACGCTAGTGTTTGGCTCTGGCAGTGGGAACACACAGACCTGACTTCATCCATGGTTCAAACAGACCTCAGCTTTATGCTCAAGCCTCCCAGCCTGCCAATCGCCCAGACAGATGCCACTACCCTTATGTAATTATCATAGTTACAGAGAAACAGCATACGAGAACAAAGACTTCATTACTAGCTCTAATTAGCTTTAAGCTAAAGGAGATTTAACATAATTTTCTCCTCCAATATGGATGTCAAAGGGGAAAAAAATCTTTTTGTAACCACTCACCTAGTTTCAAGATGAGAGAATGTTGTAAATAGCCAGGGTTGGAGGAAAAGGGAGATCTCTAAGATCAGAAGATCGCTAAAGCTATTTTTATGTTTATTGGTAAACATTACTTCAAATACTTTACGTTAGTTAAGATTTCTTTTTGAACCACAAGCTTTATGACAGGCTTCAGCATCTACCAGAGCACCCCTCAGACGCTCACAACTATTTTTCCCTGAACAAAAGAGGTGGTAGCAGATGCTTCCAAAATAACTCGTGCTTCTTCTTTCCTGATATTTTGGGGTTTCACAGTTTATGGTTGGTTTTGTGCCAGTTTGTTTTACTGTTCAAGGGTGTGAAAACATGAATGTGCCCAGGCTTGAACTTACAGACACTGAATGAATCAACGAGATGGGCAGCAAAGCCATGATGCAGCTATACGTAAGCTTATGACTTTGTCAGATGGAAGTACGGAGGCTTCTCCACTGCAGGTCCTCCAAGGTAGGTATTGCCATGACTCAAATGAAACCACCAGACCACCAGGAATCTTTATCTTTCATAAAGTCCAAAACATTCTGCTTTCTCAAGCACGCTGATGACCTTGAGGAAAAGTTTGTGATATGCTATGTAAGAAAAAAAGTCCAAGGGCAGATTAGAGCATGTAGAGTGTAACTCTTTGGGCAGGTATTGCAAGGTACGTTCTCTTTAATAAGCTGAACAAACTGGGCTACTTGAATTTCTAACTGGTTATTTCCATGTCTGATTTTTAGGCCACACACACTGTATATATGCACATAGTGAGATTATGCCACCCTTGTTTTCCTGGAAAAAAGGGAAAACAGTAGGTTTTGTAGTAGATATATGTATTTAGTACTAAGGATTGTTTTCATATCAAATTTCCTTTTATAAAATTATTTTGATATTCCTTCGTGGAAAATAGAATGGACTCAGACACCCTCCCAATGTGTGAAGAATACAGATTCTCAGTGTTACTTCACATAAATGTTTATGTCTGCTGTCAACATATGGACATGTGTAAAATTTGTAGTTTGGTAAATATCAAATATTTTGCCCATGAAAATGTTACAAAGCTAGATTTCTAGACTACAGCTTTGAAAAGTGACTTGACTCATTTACAACAAATCAACTTTCAGATTCCAGTTGGTCCACAGACTCTGGGAACTGGCTCCTTATTCAGTCTACACTGAGCACCACCAAAATAAAGCATCACCCCCAAAACCTAATAATAGGTTGCTCCAAAATATATTTTTCCCAGGGCTGTAAACTGGCCTGAGATTAAATTTCCATTTCCCATTAATATTTCCTTTATTTTACATTGTCTGAGACTTGTGAAAAACTGCTGGCTCCAAATATTCCCCAGTCTCCAGCACAGCAGATTACAGCAGCCCCACATATAATCAAGGAAGACATGATGAGGTTTGCTGAGTTTCACAACATCGATAATCTCTTTTCATAATGTAGACTTCACAAGATAATGTCACTGAAAACCTCCCTAGCCAGGAGCTGCTCAGAATTTCAGAGAGTGTTTAAAGCCCTGACTCCCTGACCGAACACCTCTGCGTACAAACTGCTCGCTGATTAGTGCCATTGCGGATGCTCGCGGAGATGCTCCTTTCTTACTGCCAGCAGCTTCATCAAACAAAGCCACGCACAAAGCATGGCCTGCTTTTCAGTTCGGCCTCAGATTTTAACAGCCCAATTTGAAATCACACGAGTTTTGGAAGCGCTGTGCACACTTTCAACCTAGTAAAGTCAAAAGGAGCTTTCAAAGTCAGGAGGAGAGTACTTCTCTGAGCTCCTCTTGCCCCTTTCCTCTTCTGTACACTTTCTAAGGGACTTTGTTTTTCTTTGAGGGCACATAGAAGTCTTTGCAAAGTCTCCAGCAAAATCACCTTTATCCATATAAAGCTTATTTTCTGCAGCTTGCTCTGTGTTCATCTTTTCCCCCTCTTTCTCTCACTGCTTTTCTTGATAAAGAGTCAAATTAAAGTTCACTCGAGCAAAGATGCGGCAGAGACGGCTGCTAGCCTCAGGCCAGTTTCCACTCTTGAGATTTACAAGGCAGCCACTTGGAGCTGATTATACACTTTCAACAACACATTTCTGACTTGACATTGGGTCGCATAAGAGTTCCAGTTCTAAACCCCGCTGCATTATAGTGCAAGGAACATCTGCCTTGCATAGATCCACTGCCCCTTCCCTGCCCACAGCCACCACTGGCCTTCCCCCACCTTCCCTAGCACCTCCACAGCTGTGGCACTCTGTCACTTCATCCCCAGAGCCGTGCAGCTATTTCCAAGATCTATGCCTTATGTGTAATGCACTATAATTAAAACTCACCTGCCTAAAGAAAAGCATGCTGTGGGTATAAATACAATATATTAACACATACTATTACCTTACGTTTCCTCCCAGCAGGCCATACTATTTTTAAACCCTCTGTAGCTCTGATTATAGTTCAGCTAACAATAGTACATAAATACTCCACACTCAGCATTTCCACAGCAGGCACATACAGGTTCCTCTTCACTACTGCCCAAGTCCATTAGAAAGTCAACCTCTGTCAGGATGCAGAATAGTTACCAAAATGAACACTCCAGTCTTTCCATAAGGTATTTCTTCCAATTTACACAGACAGCTCAACCATTAATCCATCCATTGCTACCACCCAGAGCAGAACCCAGCCTTTAACACAGACTCTCTTCCCCAGTCACACAGATGACAACAACATGCCCAATTCACAGCCCTGGCACCCAAGCAGTCCTGCACGGACAGCCCAGTCCAACCCACAGGGGAGTCCCGGGACAGGGCAATCCCACAATTCATCAAAAGGTTTAGGTTTGAAGTGCCCTTAAATATCACCTAGTTCCAGCCCCCTTGCCATGGGCAGGGACACCCCCCACTAGCCCAGGTTGCCCAAAGGCCCATCCAGCCTGGCCTTGAACACTGCCAGGGATCCGGGGGCAGCCACAGCTTCCGGGCAGCCTGTGCCAGGGCCTCACCACCCTCACAGGGAAGGATTTCTTTCTGGTATGTAATCTGAATCTCCCCTCCTCTGACTTAAACCCTTTGCTCCTTGTCATACACTGTTCAACACAAACATTGTTAAATAGGAACGTTAAGGTAGCTGGTCTGTAGCAGTTGGGAGGAAGGTAGAAGTGGAGGCTGTGTGCTTAAATTTGCTAAAATTTTTACAATTCGCACCAGGCTCTGCTTTCTTGGCTTGAACACTGGGGCAGGGCAGCACCACGGGCCGCTGGCAATTCTTGGCCAATACAGCAGGAAGGCAGGACCACCTGCTGTATATCCTGTTGAATCTCTAGCTCCTCTGGCTACTGCTTCAGGCTGCAGCAACACCTGCAACAGCATTAATCAATATTCATTATCTCCTATTAAAATGGAGTGTAACCGTCTGGCCAAGTTCATTCCTGGTATGAAGAGACACAGCTCCAGTGAATTCAATACCAGTTACATCTGTTGATTGAAACTGGCATAGCATGTCTGATCCTGTGTTACCTCGCATCAGACTTCTCTTTCATTTTAAAAAGATTGGCCAAGTTAAGTGTTGTGTACTTTTTTAATTTCTGGGGGGTTTTGGGGGGTGGATTTTTTTTAAACCATGCATATAGAGGAGGAAGGTCTCAAGAAATCATGGGCTTTAACCCCAAACCAGTTATGGAGGATTGGTCACTATTTGGTTTCCATCATGGCTGCTGACTGACGATGTGGTAACGTCACTTGTATTTTACAAACAAGCTGGTTCTTAGCTGAAATTAAACATCCAGTTCAATGGTACATTTGAAAGATGTTTGTCTTCTCAATTTTATCAGTCTGAAATGCAGTAGAAAAATATGGTCTTTATAATTGTGTCAACTAAATTGCATTAAACCTGAAAAATAAACTGTTCCTACCGCACTTACATACCCATGGAATCAAAGCATGAATGCACTCAGGCCACAGAAGAGCTACCGAAAACAAACTGCACACACATTTATTTTCCCCCCTCCCTCCCCCCACATAACAGTTCAACGCTTTTTGGAACTGAGGTGTCAGTTTCAAAGCTCTGTTAAACTGAACTCAAATGGGAGCATGGTCATTATCACCCAGAGGATTTGGATTTGTTCATAATCAACTTAAATTACTAGCTGTTTATCCTGCAAATATTAACCATATTTAATCTCTGTCTCACATATTGAGCTCTGAGACATATTACTCATTTTAAATTACCTAGGTTACCAAGTCAATAGAGATTTACCTTATTCTTTACTTAATAGATTATTTGTCATATCAGAAGCAACTACATTTTTATCACTACTTTTGGTGACTCCATTAAACATGGTGGCATTTTAATTTTTAAAAGTCTTTGGTATTGCAGGCTGCCAGCCTGTTGTTTCCACGTTAAATTTTTAAACATCCTAGTCCACAGCCTCACTGCAGTCAAAATCTTTTGCAAATTTAAGCCTGTAGCATCCACTTTCCCTTCCTCCCCACTGCTACAAACCTGCTACCTTGAAATTCTTGTTTAGCAGCGTTTGTGTTGAACAACGCACGGCTACGCAGTAGATCACAGAGCAACACATTTTCAAATCACCAGGGTGGTTTCCTTGGCTGCTTCATTGCCAAGAGCCTGCTTCCAGGTTGTGCAGGGGAAGCAGCACGGAGCTTGCACGCAGTCCCTGCTTGGCCCAGGGGCAGGGAGCTCTGGCTCACTGCACACCAAGGCAGGGCAGGCTGCACAAGCCCGCTGCCCACACTCACAGCACATGCCCACGCTCCTGATGGCAAGTCTGGGTACCTGGGATGGGTGCTTTTGAGCTGAGGTCACAGACCCCATCTTAGCACAGATCCCTGTCCCAGCTGGGGTATGACCTGTCTGCACACACTGTTCTCCCACCTGCACAAGCCCAGAGGTCACAGATACAGAAGGGGACAGGGCTCAGCAGCCTTGGCCATTTCCGTATGAAGCTTCCAGCTGGAACACAGAGGGGCTGCCCAGGAGTACAAAGGCGTTCCAGCAGCCAAAGACAACTGTACACTGTGTTTGACCCCTCTGCTGAGTAGAGCTGACCAGTTTCCAATCCAAACAGCAGCTCGTGCTTGATGGCACACAGAGGTTACTCATGTCAACACATGGAGGTACAAAAACTTAATCCTGCTCCAGCCTGATGAGCCCAAGAGTTCATCCCCACTGGGAACCTGTGTTCCTTCCCAAGCCCTTGTGCCTCAGCACAGGGCTGCACAGAAAGTCAAAGCTCAGGTTCACCTTGTTGTTGCTGCTCATGGGCTCTGTGTGGGTCTGAGAGATCCGGGGGTTAGCAGGGCTCAGATCAGAAAGGCAGACTGTGGTGGAAGAAAGGGGCTGGGGCAGTGGGTTAAGAGCAAGCAGCTCAGATGATGGAGCAGGGCACTGGTGCACTGCCTGGGCACATTGCTCCCACCCTGCTGAACACCCCATCCAGACACCCACCTGACCCCTTGCACAGGGAGGGAAACAAGTGATTTATACATGTCTGTCACTCAACCCTAAGCCGACGCTGCAGTAACATCTGCATTTTCACAACCACCAGTTACACTGCTATGGCTTCACTGAGATAAATCCCTCCAAACTACAGCTGGCAAAAATTGAGCACCCCAATTTTCCAGTGTGCCATTCTGTGTAGAACCTGATCCAGCACACATTTGATAATCTAACAATAATCTAATGATTACCAAGGCAAGTTAGGTTTAAACCACTCAAAAGCCTGCACTGTACCTTTGCAGTGTGAAGGAGCATGCTCTACAAGTGAGCTTATTGGGGTTAACTGCCAAAAGCCTGACACATGCAGCACCCGTGTCACACAGGGCAATGCACATTTTTTCAGCACTGTCCCTGTTCCCCAACACAACAGGAATCTCACCATAAAAGCAGTCATTTTTTTTCCACCAGGCATGAGAAGCCAGTTCTTCACTGCAATACTCTGCGCTCTGTACTTACATGGAGAAGTGGATGATTAATGCCTGTGCAAGAAATAGCAGGGTGAAAAATTGAAGAACATTTTAGAAACGTGGGTTTGTTTTTAAGCTGTGATTACAGGAAATATATTAAAGATGAGTTTTCTGAAGGGATTGCAGCCCACTCCCGAACGAGGCAATTTCCATTTCGGTAAACAGACAAAAATCTCCTCTGGAGTTAATACCCCAGGGGCTGACCCCGTAAACACCAAAACAAACAGATAGCACGGCTGAACGGCCTGAATCCAGACACACTGAGCTGAACACAACTCCAGTCAAACCCGAGTCAAGTGCTTTACGCCAGCTCGCAGCTGGGCATGCCAACCTCTGAATCCTTGTGCACACGCTGGGGCCTGAGCTGTGCCCCACTGCCCCAGTGTCACCCACAACACCCCCCACACACAGAGGTGTTTTGCCCGCGCTGCCTGCCAATCTCCGGCTACATAAAACCTCTACTACAATGCCAACCAACGGGGAGAGCAGCAGCAATCTCCCATGTTAATGAAAATGAGAATGTACCATAAAGCCACAGAGAAATTAACTCTTGTGAGCCAAGATCAGCAAACATAGCTGAGCATGAAGTAAGCTTGTTACATGTGCCAACAAAGAAAAGCAAGAGCTGTAACTTTACATGTATTACCATAAATCCAGTTAGAAAGCCATTTCTTTCTCTCCTGGGATTCCAGTCTGCACCTCATCTACCCAGGGACAAGCTGAACTCTCTGCAGCAAAATCTCACGAATTCCAGCTTGCTGCATTAATGCTTCATTTGCTTTATTTAAATGAAGAAATTAATTTTTAATTTACTTTTTTTTTTTAACTGAATTTAACCTGCATCTCAACAAGACAATCAGCTTGGCTCCTCTTTATTTTCACTTGCAGCAACAACAGGAAGACATGAAGGACTGCAAGAGTCCAGCAGCATCTCCAGTTAAGTCCAGCTTCTGCAGATGAAAAAGGCCGGAATCAGGACCTCCTTGGGGGCTGGGTCCCAAAAAGCCACCCTGCTATCCCCTGCGCTTGCATCAGCCCCCATGCCTGGAACAGCTCAGCCTCCCATTGCTAGAAAAAGCTGTGGGTTCAGCCAGTTTCCATGCTAACGTGCCTGAAGCTGTGATATGCTGGGTGGGTAGCCTCTCATTCAAATGTAAGGTCTCCTTTGGCCTCTGCTTGCAGAGTCTCAACATGTGAAATTCCCTCAATCCCTTAAAAAGCATTTAGTTGCCAGAACTGCTTGTTTTCTACTACCAGGAGCAGCTTGGGACAGCCTCTCACAGCTTTAATAGGGGAAAAACTTGTAAGGTACCAACACCCCTGAGCCAAGAGCAGGTTAATCCAAGTCACCTGCACTGCCAGCATGGGGGACAAGAGAGCCCAGGCCTGCAGGAGACACTCAAGGACCAGCCCCCAGCCTCCAGGGCTCTCTTGCAATTAGCAGTCTGGCTCTGGTCTGGCCCCAAGAGGGCCTGGTTTAAAGCCTGGAAGAACCTAAGACAGTATTTCAGGCCTCAGGCTGGCTGATTACCCTTGCATGCATGTGAAGGGGGAGATGAAGAGGGACGCTCAGAAAATAATAATTTACATTTTCTCCACATAAGTGCCCCTTGCATGTAAGTAAGGCTCATGGAGGATTCTTCAAAATTGGTCTAATGAACAAGTAACTGTGCAGAGGATATCGAACCTGAGAGCAGGCTTCTGAATATGCAGCCTCTGACAGACAGCCATAAGAAAAATATTCAGTAGCAATAAACTGCATGTTAAATAAATACTAGTAAAGCTTATAACAGAATTACAGACAAGCAATTCAACTTCTCTCAAGAGTCTTGCATACTTCAAGGAAAATATCTCCCAATTATCATAAAAAGCTATCTCCAATTTTCACAGTTCATCTATAATATGATGATTGAGAATGTTAAATGTATGGCTCAGGTATTTTTGTATAATCAGCTGTAACCATAACCTCAAGTGTAATGATGAGCAATTGGAATAGCAAGACTAATACTTTAGCTATTTAAATTCAGATTGCCTGGTGTTTATACTAGTATTCCCAACAGAGAAAGGAAACAAAATATTTGAAACAAACAACTATCTTTTCTGTAATATTAATCTTCTCTCATAAGAGAGCCCTGGTGGAAAAACAGATTAATCAACATCGGAACAGAAACAGACAGCAATGCAATTCTCTATACCATGTTTTCAAGTATAAGCAAAAGACCAGTGTGTGCAGGGAACAAATATTTCACATCTCTACAAAAAAAAAAAAAAAAAAAAGAGCTCTAACCTCATTAAATGGTCGCTACAGATGCAAGGATATAAGGAGGGTTTAGTCAACAAATGAATGCAATGGTTTGGGAGGAAGCTGTGGGCAAAAGAGAAGTTGCCACTGGAAGAGTGCAAAGTCATGTCCTTCATCGGTCAGCCATGCTCCAGGGGCCTTGCTTGCCCAGATCTGACCGGTCCAGAGAGGGCTTCAGGTTGAATGATTCCTTATACATGGTTAATGTGTCTTTGTAACAGAGTTGCCCCAGAAGCAAAGGAGGAACAAGACTTTCCAGACAGTACTTTCACCACGAGATAGCGAGGGACAGAGAGAGAACTGGTATATGCAGGATCAGTGCATGACTGTGAAAACCCAAATGGCCTCAACACACCAAAGCCAACTCCTATATAGGCAGGCACTTTTATATTCAACAGAGATGATATGGCTGCTTAATAGAGTAGAAAATGTGACACAGGACTGCTGCATTCCCTAATAAGCACGTCTGTGAAAAGATCGGGTTGAAATCAGCCTCTTGGCAAACTATCAACCACTCTCACAACAAGGAGGTTGTACACGTGCAAATGACCACAGCAAAACAGGAACATTTGAAAAGAGCATCACCAAATCACAAGTGCCTGTTTAAACATCAACACTCCCCACGAGCCACGGGAACAGTTTTGGGAGCAACCTCGTAGTCACACACCACAGCCCTGCAGAAAACCAAGGGTATTCCTCAGTTTTGGCTCTCTGCTTCTCGTCATCTGTAAAACAGTGAAGAGCCAAAAGACAGGCGAGGCTGCAAGCAGGTATCATGTAAATGTGAAAACGCGTCAATGTAAATTAAACATTGATGTCAGGAGGTTTTACAGTTCAGCATGCCCCCAGATGTTGCTGTGTGCACACAGCTGTCTTCAGTACTGTCAAAAAGCAAATTATGCTGCCAAGCACACAGACAGAGATGTTAAGGGGGCCTTTCCCAAGTACAGTGACATTCTGTGCTGGAATAAACCCCATAAGAGCAAAGTGAATATGAAAGGGTAAAGAAACGGTAAACCAAAGCTGTGACGTGAGGAGACATGGAGTGTATTTCTGTAACCAGGGAGGCAGATGCAGCAACACAACCCAGGCTGGTAATCTGGCTCCTCAGTTTCAATGGATCAGAGGGGCTGAGCCACCCAAGAGTGGAGCTGGGCAGCCCACAGGGTCAAGACTCAAACTCCCCTCTAAAAATTCATCAGCCTCAGGAGAAGAAAAATGCAGTTTAAAGGAAGAGAATATCACATGCCTGTTTGATTATTCATTTCATTGCTTGCATGCTTTAATTTCTTCCTAGGAAGTCATTTCTTGTTTGACTTTCTGCATGTTTCCAGGTGCTTGTACACTGGGTAAAATATCTTTCTGCTTTTCCACCCTTCCTTTCTGTCCCTTTGGGTTGCACAGTACCTCTCCTCTCACACTCACACAGTACTAGCCTGTACATGAACTCAGGAGAAGGCAACAATTTTGATTTCTGGAGTAATCACAATTTCCCTAAGAAGTAACCACATTTAATCCTGTTCAAAAGTCCAATGTCTCAGCAGTGCAATACTACTTTCAAATGGCAAAACAAGCGGCATTTAAACACTGCCAAAACCTGCTATTTTATGCCAACATATTCAGAAAGAAACTCACCATTTTTCAGAGAAATTTTAGAGAAAAAAAATATTGGGGGATTATTTGCACTTTGTTCCATCTGGTGCCTCTCTAAATATGCAAGTCAAGGAAAAGAAAACTACATCATATTTTCATGAAGAGAAGAGTTATCCCCCTCGAGCTGAAGCTTCTTCCTACTTCTTTGTGTTTTGTCAGCTGGCGTGGGAGGTGCGTTATCCAGGAGTTAGGCACACTTTTCCAAAAGGGAGAGAAAACAGTGCAGACGGTCCATCAGGAAAGCAGATACTGAAAGTTTCGAATGTACAAGACACACCAGATAGAAGAATCGCTTTCCTTCAGTCCTGACGAGTGTTTCTCTCCCTGCCCCTCCTCAGAAGCTCTAGTTCATAACTCTAAATTTCTGAGAGAACAATTGTCTCAGAAATCAGTGGGAGTAATTTTTATTCTGAAGTTAAACCTGTCCTTAAATACTTTGCTGAAGTCAGCCCTTTGCTGATGAGGCGGGTGACAGGGCTCCTCACACTCCGCATGGAAGAACTGCTAGGGCACATGGAAAAGGAGAGAAGGAGCCGACGTATTTTTCCACTGAGCTTTCTGACACTGTGTCACTCATCCCTCACATTCACATCACCCTCCACGCCAATCACAGAGCAGACAGCCTCTTCTGTGCCCAGCACAGACACTCCCATCCCAGACTTGCACAATTTGGGAACGTGCACACAGCAGAACTATCTAAACACTGACACACACACACACCCCTACACGTTTAAACTGACTGGCTTTGGATACACAGCTACTATGCAACCTGAAGTGTAACAATATTAAATACCTGTAATAAATTGTCAGCCTGATCCTTACATACCACTGTATTAATGAACAAAACAGGCAGCACTGTACCAAGCTGCAGAAAGGCAAAGAACACACTATGGAAAATATTTCTGTTTGTTCCCTACACAAGAGCATTAATTCAATAATTCTTTAAAAATGGAACATAGCTGGCATAATCAAATAAATTATTAGAAGGCATATAAATCATTACCACCTAATATGACTGCAACAAGATTCAATGCAATTTACAGATAAGCATGAGGAATGACTACTGTGTTTTACTGAATTAAAACTGGCAAAAGTTCTAAGAAGACGAATGATGTAAAATGACCCTACATTCATTTGCAAACTAAAAAGGCAGAAGGAAAGAAGCAGACAGATAAGTCTTACTTTTCAACTGTTTTGCAGCTTGCCCTGAAAACAAGGATTAATCATAAAGTGGAAAATCTTTCATTTAATTAGAGATTGAGTGGGTGGGAATCTGAGGACAGACTAAAACTGTATGGAAGTTCTTAATGCTTCTGGAAATGAAATGTCCTGAACTGAGACAGGGAAGCAGCCTCTCAGCCCAAATTCAGGTTGCTGTCTGGATGGCTTGTGCTGGCCCTCGTGGCATACTCTTTACTCCCAGAAGGACATTTCCTACAGAATACACCTTCTCTGATCCTACAGTTGCTCTAGATAACAAGGAGTAGTTTGCATGAGTCCTATTTCACTTCCCTCAGGGGCTGGAAGAAAACATGACCAAAATCTGGTACCAAAGCAGGGAACTGGAGCAAGCAAGCAGCTCGCCCTCTCACCAGGCAAGCCTCTCACCTCCACGGGCAGCCTGGGAGAGCTGGCTTCTGTCCTTGTCTTTGCCCCTACGTTTCTTTGTGACATTATTCAGGATCCTTACACCAAGACTTGCGCAAACACCCACTCACCTTCTGGGTGTTCCTAAGGCAGGAGCACTGTTGGTGACCACAGGGCACCATCTGACATCTCCAACAGTCCCAGCAGCACCAGCAGCGTAACAGCTCCCTGGGACTCAACCTCCCCAACCTCTGCTTTCCCCATTAGGATGAAAAAGGCAGAACTGCAGGCGAGTTTTCTCAGGCTGCCAAAGCGCTGAGGAGAAGTTAATCACACTTACACAGCATTACCCCAGTTACTGGGATTAACACCTTGGAAAATCTTTGAGAAAACTGTTAATTCTGCCCAAGAGCACACACTGAACAGTGTGCAAAGTCCCACACCAAACAACAGGAATCCACAACACTCAAACTGCTTATTACATCCAGATTAGTGCATTTTGCACCCGTGGGATCTCTCTTTCTTTACTCCTCCCAACCTCTGACATGTCCATTGTTCAGATCATGGAAGACCTGCAGGGCTAAGTAGGGATTCAAAAATCAGTGCAAATCCCAATGCTCTTCTGCAAGTCTCTGGCCATTATTTCCTGTTCATCTCACCAAAACATTAGTCCTTTTCATTGAAAATATGAATAGCCTTGAGCACTTCTTTCTTTTTGCTTCAGCTCCACAGTCAAAAAGAGTAGGACAAGAGCAGAGGATGTGTGAGATGAGAGTCTTCAGGTTTTTAGTCCAGATCTCTTCTTTGTGGTTTATTATTGCTCTTTCGTTCAATTTGACACTGTCAAAAAGCAATCTCAGCTTCTAATCCAGGTTCAATGTGGACAGCTCACATGCTTAAAAGCAAAACCCACGTTTACCTGCTGGGGCAGGTGACACCATTTCTCATCAGCTCATCCGAGGCATGAATTCCACCAGAACTGTGACCTTACCATAAACTCTAATTCCCCTCCAGGTCAAAAGTCTCCTTGGATTCCACCTCCTCTATCTAGTATCAGCTACACCTGCACAGATGCTGCCACACCAAAACAGAGCCAACAGAACCACTGCTCCAACTCTCCTCCTTCAGAAGGAATTGAGGGAAAACAGTCTGATATAAAAGAGGTAGTGACTGTAGCACTTGCTGCAGAAACAAAACGTGCTCTCACATCATGACAATGAGCCATCTATAAAGCCTAGACAGAACAGAGGAGATCAATACCTGTCTAGGGTATGATGAATGACACACACACTGGGTATTTATTTTAAGGACATGCACACATACACATAGAACCACATGCAACATCTTGTCCAAAGAGTAAACAACACGTACTTAAATGCAAAAAAGATGTATTAACCCATCAGCATGGCTTGTTGCCTACAGAGTGTGTAGTAAACTGTCATGATGCACATCTTTCTTACTGGAGCGCTGCCATTCTCTTCTCAGACTCCTCCAGCCCCATTCATATTCAAAGGCCTTAAAAGTTTTATACAATTTCTCATGATCTAATCACGAGTTTGAAAATTCTTCTGAAAATCTGGCAGTTACCATCACCACCTTTAACTGAAGGGCTTTCTTTTTGGCTCCACTGGTTTAGTTTTACAGGTTATTTCCAGTTCTTAGACTTGGTGCCTTACCCTGCCACCCCCAATTAAAACAATGGGGAAGACTACCAAGAGACAAGCATATTATTTCAAACCAGGTTTAAAGCCAAGAGCTGACAGGGGCTAGAGATGGGGTGCTGGAAGAGGCAAGGAGAGAAAATAATTGTTTCTTTTCCCTTGGCTGCAGCCCCTCAGTTTCAAAAGCCCCTTGGTTTCAAAGCAGCAATAGAGTTCTTTCAAGTGCCTGTGCTGCTGCCTTCCTCTGTTTGTGACATGTGCAGTCACAGTATTTTAATGGAGCCCAAAGCCCAGTTTTAATGCATACACTTTCGCTAGGGTCTGGATTTCTGCAGCTGACATGACTCTAGGGAACAGCTTTCATTTCAAATAAAAGCCAGAAAAATGTTTCTTCCCTGCAAAGGATTTTAAGAAAGCAGGATCCAGTGTGGCACAGCACATGCAAATAACTCAGACAATGCCATGAACCAGAAATTGAAACATGCTGATTACAGATTAAAGTGATGTACAGATACCTGCTGCAGGCTCGCTCTCCTGCTACTGCTTCACAGATTACAACAAACATTTATTGGTAATGGAATTAACTTCCCCTTGACAGCTCTTTGGGGAGGAAGGGGTTTACGTACATCTGTAAACTGAGCTCCTAAATAACTAAGCCCCAGAGTGTGCCGCTCGCTGCTACTCCACATCACTGAAGCCCTGGACTAAGCATTTCAGAAAGCAGAATTGAAATCACTGTCAGTCCCCTGCCATCCCACAAGAACAAAATTGACAGAGAGGACAGCAGCAATTTGAGATGCCTTTCATGAAAACTTAAGGCACTGGTACAAACATCTGGGGGTACAGCACGTCCCTTGTGTGCCTTCCCTGCAAAAAGGGCACTATGGAAACACTGAGCTCTACAGCAGCTGGGAGAAGGATGGCATTTGAGGAGCAAAGGCCTCCCTAGATCATAATCCTTGTGTACAAGCAGAGTTTGCATTCACACTCACTCCAATCACGCCCCAAAATTAGCAGATAAGATGGACCAATTTCCATCTGCCTTGGCTGAGGCTAGGGGAGGATTAACTAACTACATATTATTCATCTGTATTTTTATAGCACTTGCTATAAACAGTGAGTAAAACTGAAAGGTCTTTCAGTTGATATGTGCCTTCCTCCTTACCATTTGCTCACTCAATCACTGATTTTGCTCAGTCTCCATCTGCATGGAGCCAACATGCTCACCATGCCTTATGCCCACCTTGCTGCTTCTCACATGTTCCAACGGCGAATTCCCCGAGGAAGCTACTGCAGCCAGCACTCTGTATCAGCCAAATCAGCAGTAGAGAGATGGACTCCCATCTCAGTGGATAAAAAATGGAATTTAAAAAAAAAAAAGAGTCTGGCCAACTCAAGCTAGTTAGCAATGGAGAGCTTCCAGATAAACATTCTGAGATGATGAGCTACAGCAGCATGGCAAATCAATGTTAGTAAAGGCAGTTTCCTGCAAACTGTGTTTTACTACTTTCTGGTTCCACTTGAATGCCCTACCTTCTTCATGTCCCACATAAACAGCAGCCAGCAGGCTGGCCTATTTTTTATGCAGCAAAACAACAGTTTTGAGCAGCGAGCATCTTGAAGACTTCATCGAGAAACCAGGTGTCCAGTGATATTTGGCCTCATCCTTCCCCCCATACTGCTGATGGAGATAAAGGCTCACAACTAGGTGAGGGGCAGCAGACAAAGTGAGGAACTGCAAGTTAGAAACAGCCCAGATCTGCTAGGTTCACAGACCCAGTAGAAGTCATCCAGCCAGACAGCTGAACAACATTCAGCCCAAATGCATCCTTCCCAAAGCTTGTGGTGCTTCATCGGGGACCAAAGGGAGAATTCAGGCCTAGCTCCATGCTACAAACATTCCCAGCATGATTTTCCTGGTTTCACTTTGGGGAATTCAACACAACACCTCAACAATTAATTCCCAAACAGTATGTTTTTAAAACGTGGGTGATCTCAAGCGTGTGGAATCTTCCGAGAACTTCACAACATCCATATGTCAGTTTTCATATATAGGTGCTCCATAAGGCATATGTATTGCATCACTCTTCACAGCTGCTGATAGTATAAGGAGAAGTAAAGAAAGCCTGGCTTTCCTACAGCTGATACATCAGAGTCATTTAAAAAGTGCCCATCAAGAGCCTCCAGAGCAGTATCACAAACAAACTGCCCCTGAAGGAGCCCAGCTCACACCAGGACTGAGGCACTTCAGCCGCTTGGAAGTATTTTTAAATTTTTTCCAAAGTCCCCAAGAATTCAGTGGTCCAAAGTCAGGCATACCCCCAGTTCTCTAGCTCTGAATTTCCCTAACAACCTCAAGAAAAGAAAAAGCAACTCCTTACTCCCCCTTGCACCTTCTCGCCCCATCAAACAGGGTCTTCTCTACAAGCCAAAACAAAGACCTTGATTTCTCCCACGTGGCCAGGCACATTTTTCTAGCCCTGCCTTCTTCCACATTTCTCCTGACAGATCACTAACCTGGCACCAGCATCCCTGGCTCACTCTCTTGCTGTTTGGAGCTAAGAGCTATTTAATCAACAGGAATTGAACATACGTAAATTTCTAGGCGTGGAGAGGATTTTATTTTTATTATACACCAAAAAGGCATGTTTCTGGTTTGTCAGGCAGGTTTCATTTACACAGGCTTGCAGCACTTGCACACAGCTCATTTTATTCTCAGCTTGCCTCCAGAGCGGCTGTAGGAGTACATCCATATGGTCAGAGCTTTACAGCTAAACTGGAAGTACCAAAACAGAGATGCAACTTTCATGCAATTATATGCACTGCTTCACTTTCTACATCGGGAAGCACACACCATCTCACTCCCACTGCATCCGCAGAGAAACACGTGGTAGCAGAGAGGTCCAAAGCAAAGCAGCTCTTCTGCCTGTGAGAGCCAGGAGCTAGTGCTGTTCTGCTGCTCACACCACATGGGCCTGGAGGGCCTTCTCAGGTGACACTATCTTGACAGAGTTCCCCCAGTCATCACACCCGGAACTGCCAGAGAAATACTACCAACTTCTTTCAACAACCTAACGTACACAGGGCAGAGTTAACGATATGGAGCCCCTGTGATTTTGTGTCTCTTGAACCCCTGCTGACCATCCCTCTCCAGTGCTGGGTCCTTGGGGGGACCTTGGGTTACTTCTGCAGATGCCCACAGCACCCAGCTGTGAGACTCCCGCAGACCAGGATTAACAGGACTCTTGTAAGCAGACTGTGGGATCGGGCACAAGCGATGCTAGAAGTGTCCTGCACTGAGAGGCAGGAAGGCAGTGCTCTGTGCTGGATCCACTTGCAGAGCTCAATTTTTCCAAGTGCTCTGAAAGCAATAAAAGCTTTCCTTTTTTTTTTTTTTAATAAGCTTGCATTTTAAATCACTTCATATATATATGTATGTGTATATACATCTGAAAACATAAACCCAGTTGAATTTCTCAGTGAAGATTAAAAAATGGAAATACCTAACTCAGTATATCCACATCACAAGCCAGTTCATCTCCTCAGAACTTGAAGTTCAAAAACTCACAGAAAGGAGTTTGATAAGCAAATTTAATGACTTTGCACAGACGTATCCACCTCCTTTTATACCACTTGTGATCAGATGACAGGCACTCACTCCTTGCTAGACTTTTTATGTACTTGCTCATTTGCATGCACTCCAGAATTGCCCATTAAAGGCTGCCTTTTCTCCACAAATTTTTGCCTCTGATAAATGGCTAGCTCTGCTGGCCTGACTTCATGACAATCCTCAGTCCTGACAGCTCAACTTAATTAATCTCTTTAATTTATTGATCCAGCCTGTGGCAAAGGAGTATTCCCCATTAAATAGGATTTTTATCATCCTGAGTTATATGACTAAAGGCCTTCCTAAAATCTGAAATTTAGTTAGCAGCTGACATACTGTCTGTCCATCTACAAAGCCTCTCATGAAGAAGAAGAGTTGGAGATTAAAAATGATTTGATGATTTTACTTAACGACCAGCAGGTTAGGCTATAAGTTGAACTATATCCTGGTTGCCTATTTCACAGAAAAATTCACTGCAGAACAATAATAAATCCTTGAAACCCTATTCTGAAGATTGCCTCCACCACTGGGCTCTGCTCCATTACATCTGTGTCACTTGTAGCCAACCAGACAGTTCTATTTGTGCAAAGTGTGGCAATTATGTCACTGGGAAAGTGCAGGTCATTTAGCGCTACAATGCTTCTTGGATGACTTATTAATATGGATGTAAAACCTTGCAGCTAAAACCGAAACATGTAAGGAAGCATACTATAGGTTTAAACAGATAAATAGAAGGCCAGTGTAGTCTTTAAATATCAAATGAAGAAATAACGTCCAGATGAAGGGCATTTGGGTGAGTCAATTCCCCTTCACAATCAAATAACCAGAACCCATTAAATTATAAGCCTAACCAGGCAGACCAGAGAGCTGACCCACCACACACCCCACACGTTAGCCGTACTGTCTGTGATGCGACAGCTCTCTGTACATCCACATCTGTTCGCAGAAAGATGCAAATGAGGCTTAACTCTTGCAGCAGTCTAGCCACCGGAGGATAATTGGAACAAATACTGTTTCTATGTTAATTACTGTTGGTGTTTTTGCAATGAAACTGATTTGTTCGGGGAAGTTGGAGCAGGTAGGGACAGCTGGACTGGACAAAGGATAAATGGTCTGATCACAATTGCATACAGTCCAAGTTCTAGATATGAAATAAAAATACTCTTTTTACGGGATGCTGGTCATATTATTTCAGTATTAATATACTGGAGGCACTGCAACTTTTGCTTCATTTCCTTGCTAATATATTTTTAAACTGGTGAGAAGCAGGATAGAAACACTTAATATAAATCTGCCCAGCATCTGAAATCACTTTCGTTCTGTGAGCAGCAAGTTGGGGGAGAGAAACCAGTCGGTCAATGTGCATATCTTCAGGATGTTTTCCATCAGCATGTTTGGATCTACATCTCTGTTCACTCCAGAAGGGCATCTGTATTCCCGCAGGACCCCTTATCAGTGGTCCTTACCTCCTCCTGCGAGGCAGGGAGCATGGCAGCAGTCGCTTCTCTCCAGCCCCCGGAGACAAGAGTCTGCAGGCGAACTGAGCAGTCTCATCCAGATGGAAAAATCAGATGACAATCTTTTTTTATCCCAGCCTTGAGTCTGTCTAACTCTGGCAGGTAGCAGTCTAGGCTAACACATTATTATGCTTAATTCCTCTCACAGAACACAAACCAACTGTTACTATTTACCCTCTCTGTGCAAGTTTTTTGAGGGACGGGTCCAGAGCCTTATGGCATTTTCTTTCAGCCTGGGCATTCCCACAGCTCAGGCACCCTCCAACCCTTTGGCTGCTGCGTGCACGCACCACACAAGGAGAGCTTTGTGGTCCTGAGGGCAAGGCACTTCCCCACCAAAAGGGCCCGCTGGTGCCATGGCCCTCAGCCCCACAATTTTCACAACAGACCACAGTAGTGGAGTTGCCTACCTCAACTCCATCTCTGCCAGTGGAAGACAGCTAGTCTGCGTGCCCAGCATGGGCAGATGCAGCAGGATCCCTTCAGCGGAAGGATCCTGTGCCTTCAGCCAGCCCTAACCCAAGCCCTGGGTGCTGAGGCTCCATAGCTCTGCCAAGACCCAGCCCCACGGACCGAACTGGAGCTGCAGCTCCTGCACACCATGAGCAGGTGTGCTCAGCTCACAAGCACATTTAAGAAAATGGAATGCACGTGCATACTGCAAGTACTTCTCTTAAATTTTTCATCTCTGAACAGCTTGATCTCCTAATTAAAACCTACACTGGTTTTAGCCTACACATTCAGATTGGGGGTGTGGGGGGGTGAGGGGGTGGGGGGTGTGTCTGGAAACTGTCTGTTGCTTTGCAATGAAGTTTTAACACATTGCAGATCACATCACACACATACAAGAGTGTGTTTGGTTGTCCAGAGGTGTGGGGTCCAGCCTTTCGAAGACACCAAATTACTTCCAACAACAAAGAAAGCTCTGAAATTAACTTTGAAAGGTGTCTCCATTTTATTATGACAGAGGAAGCAAAAGGGACAGGTCATAATACTTTGCACCATTTCTGTACTCGAGCAGTGGAGGGTGTATATCCTGCAGGATGTGTGCACAGCTCGGGCACGGTGCAGGAGCCTGGAATCAGAGACTGCCTCTTTTAAACTAATTACATTTAGAAGTAGAAGTAGCAGGGCTTAATCTGTGACAAATGCACTAACAGAAAAACTGGATGTGATCGTATCAGAATCCATGGGATGCTGCTTTTCTAAAGAGACAAAATTAATTGCTCCTCTCGACCCCTCTCCATTTCCCCCAACCTCTGTTGAAGCAGCTCTGTGTGTGTCTAAGTGTGTCGATATCAGCACACAGCTGACAAAAGCCATCAAAATACTGCCAACAGAACCACAATACATATGCAGCAACAGACCCTGGCCCTACATCTCTACTGAAAAAACCTGCCCTAATCCTCCTCTCAGCACACATCTGGACATTCCCATGCCTGCTTCCTTTAGCTACTCCTGCTCAGCAGCAGGAGGTTGGGTTTAGAAGCAGAACAGACTTTCTCTTTCCCTACAGACTTCCTCCTCAGAGCCAGGAGGAACTTTGCTTGCCTGGTGGCAATTAAGCAAAGTGGTAAAATAGCATCTCTGTTAATACAGCACATGCAAAGCACAAATCACTGTTTACAGCAGTGTGGCCCTACTCACACTGCTGTAAACATTAACAATTGCCCCAAATTCAAAGGCTGCACTGTTAGATGGAGCTTGAAGTAATTTGTGAGACCTGAAAAGCTGTCCCACAGCCAGGCCTTCAGCTTAAACCACAGCCTGCAAGTGCTCCTGCAGCAGAACCAGGTTCTGGTACCTGCTGATACCTGGACACATGCTTATGTCTGTGAGGAGAAAGGGTTGGGTAAACTTTCCATTGTGAGTTTCTCTCACAGTATACAAAGCTCACTTATGCACAAGACAAGATAAAATAGCCCAGACCTAGGAACCAGGGAGATGTATCACTTCTTTTATGTTAATAAATGAGGCATACAAATTATAAGCTGTAAAGAACTGCAGTCCTGATTCTGCCTCACTGTGTAAAGGGCAAGTCTGGGGGGGCAAAGACTACATACCATCACCGCCTGTGTGATGGGAGACTCGTATGAAAACGTCTAAGGAAAAGGACAGAGGTGCCACCCTTAACATCATTGCAAAATCTTCTCTTTCACAGGCCAAGCTGTCCAAGTGGAAGTGTTTTTGTTAAGCAGTTCAAAGCTTGGTCCATCTCCAGTTCTCAGCATGGAGGCTGCTTTCTGCTCACAAGCAGCATAAACGACACTTCTGTACCCCAGCGGTATTTAAAAACTACTAAGATCCTCACATCATTTAAGTATATACTGAGGAAGTCAGGTGCTGGTCAACTACCAGCAGCTCTCCCAGTATCTCAGCTGCTCAAGACACATTTGTAAGAGCATTACAAGTTCTTCAAACTTTTTTTATCCTGAATTCACAGCACTGCAGTGTACATAAAATTATTATTTTTAATTAAGATGATAAAACATTCTGAAGCAAGAGAAACATCCAATTTTTGTAATTAAAGTGATGCAGAAAAAATTGCCTAAATGATTCCAGGACTAAATTTCACAATGGTTATGCTGTTTAAAAGTTACAGTGCTTGGAAAGTAGGTTGCACTTTTAAGAGACTCTTTAATAATTCAAGACCTTTCAAGGTCAGAGAGAAAGCAGTGGTACAGTGATTTCTCCTCTTGAAATTTAAGAGCTCTGCTCAGTCCTCTCATATACATGCATATATATTCCAAGGGTTACCATGGGATCTGCAACAGTCAGGGTCAACATGTCAAGTCAGTGTATACAGCCCTGCTGTGTACCCGCAGCTTGACTTCAAAGCATCGCTTTTTATCATACTCAGTTTGGTGTACCCTTGACAACAGGGCCAGGTAAAGTCTTACCCCTCAAATTCAAGGCAATGCATTATCCAGAAGTAGTTGGAATGGACAATAATTTTCTCCCTGGCTCCTCCAAAATGGGTACTCAGTACTAGCTTTCTTGAGGTTTCTTTTTCACTGTAAAAGTGTAACTTAGCTCTAAAGCCTATGGAACAAAAACTCTCTATTTCAATACATCTAAATGTCATTTAGTGTAGGAGGGACCTGGTCTCCACCTGAAGCCTTTAAGTGCTACTCCAAGAAACACAGTAATAGCACCTATTGACTGTAGAAAACCAGAAAGAACTCCCACTTAACTGCTTCGGACACACAGCTCCAGTTTGAGAGCCGTTGGATTGAGAACTGGCATGAGAGTGTTCAACTCCCAAGCAATCAGACTGCTGCAAAAGCCACTAAAAACAAGTAGAAAAACTTCTGATAATTACAGATTAAACAACTGCACTAGTAAATACAAGCAGGGAAAAAAGCTTCTAATACTTCATCAAGAGATATAAAATAAAGTATTACTCCTTAAAATAATTGGGGGGAAAAAAACCTCAAGTGGGCTGCAGAAATTAAAGTTAACATTTTCACACAAGTATTGGGCAAAGAAATGGGTGAGTGAAACCCTTCCTCATCTTGCCACACGTTGCAATGCCTGATCTGACCATTGGGTTTTGATGAAACCTTTCCTACTTCTGCACTAATATAGCCCATTCAAAAAGGATCAGTTTGAAAACAGTTTCTTAGAGTCCAGACATCCAAGCTGACAATTACACAATCAAAAACCAATTCACTGACTATGTGTGGACACTGACTAGGAACACTGCTGGCACACCCAAAAGTAAGTTAGTATTCCAATTTAGACTCAAGACTTCGCTCAATAAGGAAGATCACTCTGCTTTCAAGCAGCTCCCTGCATAGCTGGGTTCTCTTTTCTGCCTCCAAAGAGGTAAAAACAGGTTCCCTGCCTTCTACCTGACGTCTGGAAAAGCCCACCCCCTTTCAGCTGGAAAGCAATAGCAGCAGGTACATAAAATCAGTGCAAATGCAAAAGGCACAATTGCAGCTGCTCCCTCTTTCCTGGCTCTTATCACAGAATTAAGAATACTGTCTCCGAGCTCTGTTAGCTAATTCAGTGTCTTTATACATTTTTAAAACACAATTTCTGGTACGTTTGTTTTTGCACTGATCTGTCAGCGTGTTGTGCATAAAATGACAATTCAAGTCTCAAGCTATCAGCCTCTTTCTGCCAAGTAACAAATAGCGGATGCTTAAAAAAAGTCTCATGGCATTCCAGAGAGCTAAAGGATCATGAATCACAATCTCAGATTTATTTTTTTTTTCTTCCCATTTCCCTTTTTTCTTCTCCCTCCCTCCTCCCAGTTGCTCACAGGAGGAGGTTAGGTCACTGAGCTCACAAAAAGAGACTTTTCATTTCTGAGTTTTAGTGTAGGGCTGTCAAGCACCAGCAAAAGCTCATTTTCACTTTGTACATTACATGGGATTTTATCATTAATTTGGACAAGATGTCAAAAGAGTAAAAAACAAGCAGTAACACCCTCCCCCAAGCTACTCTCTGCTGTTAGATTGAAAAGGCCAGGTTAACAAAGGTGCTAATAAAACGTTAGCGGTGTTTCCCTTCTCCATGTAAAACAAACTTGCTAGTGCTTGAGGAAAAGAATTAAGGCTTTAGAAGAATTATATGAAACCTATGTGTTAAGTTTTATTCCTTGTTTTAAATTACTGCTTCTGCCATACTCATTTTTAAAAGGACTTTTTCAGTTTAGGAGTCTCCTCCAATGCTTCGGACAATACACATGGAGAAACCATAATAAATCCTACTATAACTTTGAGAAAACAAGGAGCATGTTGCACACTGAAATAGTCTGTAAAAGAGCAGAAAGAGAATGAAACATCTGGCAGCTGTTTATCACATCTCCAAGGCACTGAAGTCTCAAATACTGAGACGATGCAGATTAATACAGGAACAAAAAAAGCAGAACCAAACCAGCACAGCCATCTCCCATATGTTAATTAAAAAAAAACCCAAAACCCACAAAAAAAAGCCGCCTCCTTGTCATTCTGTCCTGGCAGCTATTTTTACTGTTGTTATGCTCATCACCAACGCACTCAAATTAAACAAAAAGGCAAAAATCCTTTATGGGATTTCACCATAGAGCATTTCCAAACCACAGCCTCTCCAGGCCCCTGACAGATCTCTCATGCTTCATGACAGCACCGTCTTCAGCTGGGACAACCCCCTCCCGGCTCTATCTCAAATCCGGTGCCCAGCCAGCCCAGGAGGTCTCATTTTCTTCCCTTGGTCAGCCTGTGTGGGGACAGGTGGGGGGCCCCTAAGGAAGCCTGAGGTCCAGCACTCTGGACAGATGGAGTCCACTGAAGCAGTGGATGTCTCCCCACCCACAGCAAGCAGCCCTGTGTTTTCATCTTCCTGACCTTGCCAGAACAAATAAATAATTCATCCAGTTGCCGAGATGGGACGTCTTTGTCTTTTGAAGTCTGTGCACAGTTACATCCAGATCCTACAGCCCAGTTCAGGAAAAGAAATTCTGACTGAATATAAACATCAACTTCTCAGTCAAATGTTGTCCTAAAAAATAGTTCTTGTAATCAGATGCTTAAGCAACTCCTTCACCAGTCTCACCAGACCAAAGAACGTATGATGAAGAATGATGATACACAAACCACAGAAGTGTCCCAAATACCTGGGACATTGTCTCACTACATGAAATGAAGACAGTCAGTTATTATCTGGCATCCCTAATGGCTTCTGCCACTGCTGGAAAAGTGGTCTTGAGAAGAGCAGTTTGCAAGTTTCATTTTATCAATAAAATTCCTGACAGACACGAGAAGGTAAATGTCACACAGGCAGCCAGACTGCTAAAGGCCCCTTCCCTTGATGCTTTGAATCAACACATCCTCACTGCCATTTCTGTTTCACAGGAAAGATAGAAAATCCTGAAACAGGGAAAACCTCCACTGCTAGGACACATTAGCAGGCTGTGTGCCAGGCATGCAGCTCACTGAAGACACGGGTAGACCAGAGCACTGCAGCTGCAGTGGCCGAGAGCATTTCAAAGCAGACACAATCTATTGGGATGTGGGGTCACTTGTACATCGCTATTGAGCCAGCTCAGGCACTGGTTTCCAAAGAACCTCCTGACCTACTAAGGAAACAACAGAAGAAGGGCTGAAACTACCACATGTAGGACAGGAAAGATTGCTCTTTTTGTTTGACTCACCAATTTCGTCAGTGGCACCAGTGCTCAGGGCTGGATGGAGCACGTTTCTTTAGGCGCCGGCTCACGCAGGTATCAAGCAGAATGAGATAGAAAGTAAAAGAATAGGAAATGCCCAGGGTGTGTGTGCTGGGCAGGCTGAGCAGCCATAGGAGAGCAGGTTCCCAGCCCCTCACCCAAGCAACATGTAACAGCACATACATGGGGATGCATGTGAGTCAGCCAGGGAGCCACGTGTAAGCAGCATCCCCCAGTCACCAAGCACTTCTGCTCTACAGAAAACAAAACCAGAGGCACAGAAAGCAGGTTTTCGTCATACAACTGTTCCTTGCAAGCATGGTGGTCCATAACTGTGGTGGCCCAGCCCCAGATGGACCAACACTGGAAAGGGAAAGCTTCCCTTTCCTTCAGCAGTTGTGTACCATGTCACTACCACCCCACCCCAGTGTGCTCTCACACTGCCTGAACTTTCCCTGGTATCACTTAGTTTCGTGAGGTCAATGAAAGAACCTGATGAGAAGGGGAGTCGTGATGTGTGTATTTGAGTCAGGGGAGTTACAGGTGGCATTCACAACTAACCAAGCATCTAACAAGTGGTCAGCACAGCACTTCTGTCACCCAGCTAACAGCTTAATATTGACAGTGCTGCTTTTAGGGCACTTCACCTCAACAGGGTTGGCAGCAGAGGGAAGCAGGGTGGTGGCACACTGTTCCCTACAGGGTTACTACCCCTCATGTTACAACAGTATGAAATGGAACTAAAAACAATGAAGAAAGAGGAGAATATGCAGATCACAGGGTGATCACAGGGTTTCCAGGGGCGGGGTGGGGGAAGACCCCAGGTGTTGTACAATAAACCCTCTGACACAGCAAATAATTTAGAAGTGAACAAAAAAGTGCCCCAACGGCCTATGGCAACACAAGAACAGCTACTGGAAGCAGCAAAGGGACATTAGCACCTACTCACAGCAGCACCTGTACTTCTCTGAGGGAGATCAGCTGCCTCCCCACTGAAAGCTGCTACAGCACAAGCAAGTTTTGCCACGTGCTCTGTAAAACCATGTGTGCTCCATGCAAGATCTTCAGATTCCATGCTGAAGGGCAGATATTTTACAGAAATCACCTTTCCTAAAAGAACAGCAGGAATTCTCCTTCACCTCCTCCAGACTCTGAAGGGCAACTCGCATCCAAATCTGTGACCTCTTCAGCAAAGCTCCTCTGCAGACTTTGTCAGTCACCTTCCAGGAAAGCATGAAGCAGTGAGATCTCTCCCTGGTGTAACCTGAAGTGTGTTTCCTGGTTTTAAATTATTAATTCATACAATCTCAGGGCTGTGTTTCAAGAGCACACCTTTGCCACCCTGAACCACCGCAGTCTAGCGGGACAGAGGGATGGGGGAAGTCACAGCCTGCCAGGCCTCAGCCCACAGCGGTGCCCACCATGTCAGCAGTTGGGTCCCTCCTACGTCCAATGCAGAAAGGAAAAACAGAGTAATTAAGAAGTGAGATGATGGAGCACCTGGATACAGGGAAGGAACATGCTGAGGAAATTCAAGAGGGAAAATAAATGACATCAAGGAAAGGGGAGAGGAAAAAAAGGTATTACTGACAATTTAATTGTCAATGCACAGGTCAGAAATGTTTTCTTCACCATTTCAAAAAACATCAAATTCTGTTGTACTTGAACTTTATGATGAATAAAATATTAGCAGTTAACAACGGATGAATCTCTTTGGGAGGGAAGCATAACCTGAGCATTCTTACAATAATAAATTACTGTGATGGGCTCAAGTTCTCTGTGAAGCGTTTCCTTAAATGAATACACTGTGCACACACACACTCAGCAGAGAAAGCAAACCCCTGATCTTTTGAAAACTGAAGTTTCTACATTGAAATTATTTTTACTCGTTAGATACAAATAAAAAAGAAATATGATGAAAAATTCAAAGTGAGTCAAATTAGCCTCTTGTGATCAATGACTCGTTTGTAGGGACAGGCACATTTTTAAGTTGTGGAATTTCTGATGTATGCAAGCCACCAAGGTTGGAATCGATAAAAAGTGAAAATGAAGTGGTTTTGTGTAGCCTGATTTTTTTAAAAGCAAAACTATGCATTATTCATCCAGAAATCTGTCTATAATGACTGGAAGGCAGATTGAAAAGTCTAAAGGTTTAGACCCGGTTGAAAATTTAAGACAAATCACATTATTAAAATGAGCCCTGATTAGTTCTGCAGAACACAGAAATCCAGTCTCGCTCATCTATAGATGAATTTCTCATGCCAGCATTTCTAGGTCGCAGCGTACGTTCAAGTAACTGTTGTGGTTTCCCCCCGGCTGTGGGCCGAGATCCACGCAGCTGCCTGCTCCTTAAAGTAAAAGAGCAGGGGAAGAGGGAAAAAGGGGGGAAACAAGGGAAGGGAAAAGGAAGGGGCAAATAACTCCAAACCAAGAAACTAAGAGGCCCGTGGGTTGGGATAAGGAGAGTTTACTAAGAGAACAGAAAGATAAAATATCCCAATGCTAACAGGACTTTAGAGCAAAAGAAGATGAAACTCTTGATCCCCAATGCAGTTTCTCCCCGACCCACACAACTCAGGCCGTACCACCCAGAGCTGTCCCGGAACCCGACCGTCCCCCCAAGCAGCACGCGTCCTGCCACCGCCCCTCTTCTTCCTCCCCTCAGCCCCCCGTTCTCCTGGGCAGGACGTCATTGGCATGGAATACTCTCTTTGGCCCATCTGGGTCACCTGTCCTGGCTTCGCCCCTCCTTTCTCCTGAATAGAGAAATAGGAAGAAGCTGAGAAAGTCCTTGACTGTCTGACTGCAACTAAGAACATCAGGGTGTTCTCAGCACTGCTTTCATTGTAACTCCCAAACACAGCATTCCATCAGCTGCTACAAATGAAATTAACCCTATCCTGACTGAAACCAGGACAGTAACGAAGACCCTCTTAAAGCAAGGCAGACCAGAGCTTCAGGGAGAAAAAGCTGGGCTTCACAGGAAAAACAACAAATTAACTACACAAGCAATTGAGATGTCAAACATTCACAGCACACATTTTATTGTACAAGGTACCTTCTTAGACATTCATAATAGCTACTTTTAACAGGCAGATTCCTACTTATCAAAACATGTAAGATGCTGCAAGTGGTTAGGAGACTTTTACATGTTAGAAGACTCTCTACATCTGGGACAGGATTTCCAGAAGACACTGAAACTGGTTTTCTATTTATCGCAGTGGTAAAGCAAAATCCATGACTTTGAACAAATTACCCAACCACAGCTTGATCTTCCTTACCAAGCAGTTCAGTGTGACAGGGCGGGTCTGACAAGTGGAACAGTGGGTGCTGAGGACCAAATCCCCACATTTTAGGCACTCAGAGCAGTATCATTCAGATCAACACTAATCTGGGTACAAAGACTAACCACCTCCTAGCAGTTAGTGTTAATCAGTGAGCAATAGGAGCTATATTCACCTTTGCCTTCACTGGAAAGGATTTCAGCCCGTGCACTGCAGTGCAGACCAAGTGAAGACATGCAAGGTTCACTTAAAAATACACTCCTGATCCAAACTAAAAATGCTGACAGAAAGAATGTGTTCTTATTAAGGACTAGTTTCTAAAGATTGCTTCACTGTAACAACCAGGCCACATCCAGTATTTCCCCAGGAGCTTAAATATAAAGCATTTACTGCTCTCTCCTCTTCAACTGCACTTTGCCAGAAGACCAGCTGATCCAGTTCCATGCAACAAAGTCAACTCGGTTCACTCCAAGATAATTTGGTTGTCAATTACCACTCTCACATTTTCTCAATCTCTATTTAAGGAGCAAAACAAAAAAAGCAACAGAGACTAGGAAAAAAAAAAAGTCTTCAAAACCTGCAGATAACACAAGATTTCATAGGGAAGGGGAATAGTGTCAGAGGAAGCTGGAATATAAAAAATGTCAAGAAGAGAGCTTGTACATTTTCAACAGCATCCAGCTGCAATTCAACCTCTGCTTCAGCTGTAATCTCTAAATCGATCCAGATCTGCCTAGAAATGTTTGATTAGCTATATGGGCCTATAGTTACATATGACAAGTACAGAAAATGCAAGTCTGTATCTCTACCATTACTGTGGTTCAACTTTAAAACTTATTTACCTTGAAAGTTCTTAAGGGATTGCACTATTAATTATTTTTAAAGGACACTCAATGCAATTGGTGGCCCAGAATTGATGAGTATATAAAAAAAAATAATAAAGGAGAATTAATTGGGGATCTTGGGACCTTATTAAAATCTACTCTTGATTGAAAGTTCTTTGACTTTCTACTACTAAAGTTCTCTTGATGAGGTAACTGCATTTTTACTTTAGGAATATCATTTAGTGGAGAAAAATAGCCAAACTTTAAAGAAATATACAAACAAGGAAAAAGATTACAGAATCACAGAACAGTAGGAGTTGGAAGGAACCCATGGAGATCATCTAGTCCAACACCCCTGCTAACACAGGGTCACCTAGTGCACGTTGCACAGGATTATTTCCAGATGGGTTTTGAGTATTCCCAGAGGAGAATCCACAACCTCTCTGGACAGATCATCCCTGTGCTGTCACCCTCAAAGTAACTAAGTTTTTCCTCATATTTAGATGGAACTCCCTGTATTCCAGTTTGTGCCCATTGCCCCTTGTCCTGTCACTGGACACCACTGAGAAGAGTCTGGCCCCTTCCTCATAACTGTTGATGAGATCCCCTCTCAGTCTTGTCTTCTCCAGAGTAAACAGACCCAGCTCTCTGTGTCTTTCCTCATACGACAGATGCTCCAGTCCTCTGATCATCCTTGTAGCCCCTCAGTAAGACTGAAAGCCTTTATGCCTAATGGCAAAACAGGATCTGGTTCCTGTATGTCTTATAGGCAAACCTCCTCTCAAAGTGTCACACTTAGCAATGAGTCTTAGGAGGCAAAGAATATGTTCATGAGGCTGCATTCCCAACAGAAGCGCCAAATTGGCCAGGATAATGGAAACCTATACCCTTGCAGGTCATTTAGCAGTACTACCCATCTCTCAGGTTGTAGACAAGATGTGCAGGAAAGGAAGAAAACCTCACTAGTCCAAACAGCCATGGTCCCACAGTAAAAGGCTGGATGCAGTCTACAGGGAGGCTCAATGTGGTGCCAAAGATCAGATTATTCTGAGTAAAGATGGACATGAGTAAAGATGGACATGAGTAGAGACATGCTGGACAGGACATTCATTCCAAAGACAGATGCAGGGGCTATATGGGCCCAGGAGTGTCCATACAGATGATGTTTTCACAGGTCTGAGCAACCTTCTTAAAAGCCTGTGCCAATCCTACATCTTCAAATAGCAAAATTCAATGGGGTAAAAGAAATGAGTAAATCTTCAACAGCATTTTGGGAAATCAGCTTTAAATACAAACACTAGAAACAACTCCTTTTTATCTCATCCCCAGCCAACTTCAACAGTTGCATGGCCACAACGTCCCACGTGCCTTCTCCATCTCCTGACACAAAAGCCCCGTCCACATTTCATTCAATGTTTAGGTTTATTGGTGTTTTTTCCTCTCCACTGGCCTCACCATCCTCTGTTCCAGGACCTCTCTACTACCTGGAGGAAACACTTCACACATTCCCCAGGATTTTTTCCTCACAGTGTTCTTCCTAGTATTCCTGTCTCTCCCTTGAAGGTCAGCTAAGTCCAACGCCCATTTCAGCAGCCACCCATTTGTCCGTCCTCTCCTCCATCCTCAGTGCAACTGCAGGACACGTGGCATCAGCCTCTTACAGCCTTCCACGTCCTGGTGCCTGGCTGACAGAAACGCAGGAAATCTCAATTTCCTCAAGGCACTCATCTGTTCCTGCTATTCCCTGGTAACAGCTGAGTAGACTTTTCACAGCCTTCATTTAAAGCCCTCATACGCTCCCCAGCAATTTGTCCCTTTCACTCTCCATGCAGATTATTCCCAGAACACTTAAGTGAAGAACCTATCTTCACCATATCTTGGCCTTCTTTTCACCTTTTGTTACAAATACAGGCAATATGTTTGCTGTCATTTTTACACAGTGATGAGAGAATCTTCTTTAATATCTCCACAGATAATAGCCCTTTGGAAGTCTCCTGACACTTCCCACCTACTGCTAGAAAGACAGGAAAGAGAAGTAGCTCTCTGGCAGTGGACTCACAGATGGTGCAAGGATCTTTTTCCCTCTCTCTGTATTCATAATAGGAATAAAACACTTGTAAAGTACCTGCAAGCAGAATGTATGTTTCATAAGCAAAATTTCTGCTTTGGATTAACAAAGGGGTGTATCAGGGGAAAGCTGAATAATTTACCCTCAGCTGCTCAAAGGAGATTTTTTTTTTTAACAAAAGATTTAACTGAGTTCTTTCTCCTGCTCCATCTTTAAACCTGTTCCAAGGTTTCACCCATCCCAAAAGCTTTTTTTTTTTTTCATTTTCTTTTAAGGAGATGACTGCTGTGGACAGCAAAGGTACAGAATTCATCATGAGGACGAGTTTGTTGTTGATTTTTTGTTTAATAGAAATATAAGGCAGGGCTGGGTTGATGGAGAACCCCACACCACTAAGCCAGATTTTAAGCACACATTTCAAAGGCAGACACCAGCTGGAAGCCATTTCCCTCCAGAGATGGGCTGATGCCTCACATGAAGTTGCCTTTCTTGAGTACGCTGAATAAACCCTTCCCTTTCTTCTGCTGCTTGTCTTCTGCCAGGGAGGAAAGGCTACATGACAAGGCAAGAGCTACCCTTCCCCAAAATTTTTCCTGAATATTTTAGTAAGAAAACAAAGTCCTTGAAACACCTGAGGGTAAAATAGGTTGGCTGGGAAAAGGAAAAGTTCCATTTTGATCAAAGAACAAAGTTGAAGTTTTGCCTAGATTCTACATGGGAGACAGAGCAAACCCCAGTCATTCTCTTACACTAAGAGAGTCTCACAGAGCTGAATGGCTTTAATAAACAGACATTGTGTGTGGGTAGAACAAGATCATCTTCCAGCAGGCTCCTTCCCCTGAGACCAGCCTCGTATTTTAACTTGAGCTAGAGTCATATTTCATACCATGAAGGAAGGAAGCAGAGACCATCCTCCCAAACCCTGCTAAAGGAAGGGGGGCTGGGGGGGTGGGGGGGGCACAAGTGGAGATAAATCAGAATGAAGGTGAAGAGGGAAATAAGAAACTGAGCTGCCCTCTGGGAAATACAGAATTATGTTCCTCTTCTAAGCATAGACCTGAGGCAGACAGTTCAGGCAAAGCGTTTGTATCCTCCACACAAGTTAGGCAAGTTTTCAGATTCAGCATTGGCCAAAAAAAAAATGCCAGGGGTAGAAGAAATTAAGCATCAATGCTATTGCAGCAGTGCTCCCCTCAGGGTCTCCATGCAGCCAAAGGTTGCAGCAGCATTTATAGCAGAGCTCAGGGAATGCTAATCACGTTGCTCCCTCAGCAACACGCAATAGCAAAGAGGAAAGATGGGATGGGAGCAGAACTGATGGTATGCCAGACTTCAGCCTAGATGGTTACCAAGAGCAGTAGGAGAACTTGCTTGGAGAGAAGGGCTTGCAGGGGCAGTAACTGCTAAAATTGAGGACCTGCTCCAGAGAAGCTGTGCCTGAGACTGAGGAAATACCTGAAAAAGGGACAGAGGTGTGGCTAAAGCACACACACTGCAGCCAATCAAAGGCAGCAATCCTTCTGATGCCAGGTCTTTGCCAGTCTGACACAAGGCTTCACCTTGGGGTATGCTCAGCCCTCAACTTTCACAGGAAAGGGAACAGACCTGCCAGCCATGCACCACTTAAAGTCTAGTTGGCAAGCACCCCTCCAGACCTGCAACCCAGCTTCATAGCTTGTGTGTGGCAACCACTGGCTATTCACCCATGCTGGAGTGGGCAATACTGGCTTGGCCGAGATGCTCAGGGAATGGGATATAACCCAGGTCCTCAGACTGGTTCCACCAGCTCCCATCACGGCAGCACCAGCTTAAAGAAAAGCACCCTGGCCCAGGAAAAGAGTCCCTCCAGAACACCAACACTGAAATAGTACAGGAGGGCCAATGGGGCAGATATGGACCTATCTTGTGCATGGCAGCAGTAGAGTCCCTGGACAACTGAGGCTGGAGGACTCTGTACAGCCATGCCCCAGGCAGCCCCATTCACCAACCTGCAGCAGAGCACTTGGCCTGCTGAGAACAGCACAGCGGTAAGTAAAATGAGAGCAAGCAAAGGAGTTCGTCTTGCTTTAACTTCAGATCCTCATTTTAACTTGAGAAAATTCAATTAGTTTCTACCCAGAAGCAGTTTAGCTGCCATTGTTGGCAATCAATGGTCCCTAAATGCTGAGAAACTGGCAACTGTTCAATGTGCTGGCAGAGAGGCTTTCCTAATTAAAGATGTCACTTTTCCAGCTAATTTAAGTCTGCCATCTCTTTAAAGTACCAATTGCCACAACAAAATATGAATAGGAAATTGACTTTCTGTGCATCTGTTTTTGCAAAATACTTCCTCAGAGTCATATGTTTCAGCTTAAATGGTTTAGGTCACTTGCTGGGAGGTGATAGGAGAGCTTTGTTCTGCCTCCCAAATACCTCTTAAATAAAGAAAAATAAGCAGGGGTTCAGTTGTCTACAGGAATGAGAAAGGTATTTTTGTTGGCTTTCCCATCTCAGCGAGTTGTACTGTCTCTTCCACCTGATACTGATTCCATTTGGATAAAAGAACAACAAAGAAATCCCCACTGAATCAGTCTGCTTATCTAAACTGCTTCCACTGCACTACATCCTGATCCTCCCAACAGCCCTGGGGACAGAGAAGTGCTGTTATTCCTGTCAGAAGGAAATATGACACAGATTTATACATGTCTAACTTCCACTAAAGTCAAATTTCTGATTCATGCTATTTAGCTCCTTTCTAGAATAGCCAAGCATCACACCGGTTTTGCTGAATCCAGCTATCCCAATGTTAAGAGTGTTCACACTCGCTGGCACCAAGCAGAAAGCAGCATCTCTGCACCTGTGAACTGAGTTTCTAAGTTCAGTAATGAAGGAGTGTCACAGCTTCAGCACAGAACCTCATACAGTCCCAGCTACACTCACTCCTCACTCCAGTCCTTTCTGCCACAGCCCCAGACTCCACAGCCCCTTAAGCAACCCTGCTCTGGGAGAGCCCAGGGAGCACAATGAGTCCCAGCAGAGCTGCGTTCATCAAAACAGCTTTTGATTCCCCTCATTCCTCCTAATCTCTTATTTTATGGTCCATTTGTAAATGTGCACAGAGCAGACCATGGTACATGCACTGCTGGTTTGGACAGAGCAATAGAACACATGTCTGAACTAGTTTTCTTTATTCCCTAAACCTCTGACCAACAAAGCCCTTAAAAGCAGGACTTGAAATCTTGCCCTTCCCTCCCATCGAAAGAACAGAAAGGCCATTGAATCCTGGCTTTGCAGAGTTTCTGATACAGCCAGATAAGAGCCATCCTCTACTGAGTGTCAAGAGCAATAAAACCCAGAACTTCAACTGGGGCTTTCGGTCTCCTCATTGTGCACTGAAGTTAAATTCAGCACAGATGAGATATATTCAACGACCAGTGTAGTTACCCACATGGGTATTACTGTCATGATGGCGTGTTTCATAAGCCTGGAAATACTTGCTGGCTAGCTAGAGTTGGTTAAACAGAAGCAAGTCATACATTATTTATAATTTATTAAAATTTATTTTAAACAGTTTCTCTCCCACACCATCATTTGATCAGCTCTGTTTACAGTCTACAACTGTGGAGCAGAGGCGTGTAGCATTAATTAAGCCACCGGGCTCTCCCACCCCCAGGTATGACAGAACAGACCCACACTTCCTTCCTGAAATGGAAACCTCCTCATGTTGGGTAGTAGGGGGAGAACGTTTTATGCTCAGATATTTTCTCTCTGCCAATGCAAGTTCAGCTATTCCCACTGCAGTATGCCCCTGTGTCTCTTCCTAGAGTTCAGGAAGGACTTCTGGCAGAGTGACAAAGCGCCTGGGAGCCGAAATATGGGACTCCATATCCCACTAAGGAGAGAGCATAGATATATCCTTTCCTGACATCTAATCCCTTAGCAGAGAATTTCCTGAAACTGTCTCTTCTTCTAACCTCAAAACGTGTTGCATAACACCAGGCAAGAATCACAGAATCACAGACTGGTTTGGGCTGGAAGGGATGTCAGAGATCATCCAGTCCCACCCGCCTAGTGGGTCACCCTCCACTAGACCAGGTTGCTCGAAGCCCCATCCAACCTGGCCAGGGTGCAACTACAAAGCCAACTCCAAACTACTGCAAATAGTTCCTCTAGACTATGAGGATGGTAACATTTTCTGAGTCCAGGTCAGCAGTGTCACCATTGTGACTGGCTCCAGCCCTGGGGCTGGATGTGAACTCCACACCCCACAAAGAAGGTCAATGAGGCTTTCTTTTTTAAAATTACGTCACAGAGCACTGGAATGAACGCTATGCAGAACTAATTTGTAGGGCCAGTCACAGTGTCTTTCTGTCTGCATATTTGTTGGTGAATTCCCTCCCCCTCTCCCTGGTCCGTGTCCTCCCATTCCATACAGGCACACCATGGCTTAGACTCAATATGTGGAGTGTCTGCCCCTACTTTACCCCTCTGAAGGAACAGCAAATTTTCCACTTCCAACTCTCCCTCTGGAAACATGTAATTATTCTCAAGAGTCTCTGCATAACCGCAAAGTCATGCGGAGAGAGGCACAGTCACCAGCGCACTGGGGCACCTCCAGCCCTCAGTACCTGTACCTTCCCAGAGGACCAAGGGCAGAGCTCTTGTGTACCCTTACAGGTGGCACAGACCCAATGTGGGACACACACACAGCAGCTCTAATGGCACATCATGACCACATAGGAGGCTGAGGTGTAGGAAGGATAAATCAGAGGGTGGCCCGTGGCTTCTGCAGCCTCTGCCTTTCCTGGCACCACACAGGACAGCGGTCACAGCCTGCTCACACCCACTGGGACATGGTACTGCCATCTAAAAGCATTCAAATTGAAAACAAAAAAAACAAAACAATCCCATGAGCATGTACCATGACGACAATATCTGGGGAAGGTTAGGGGGTCTATGCAATTTCTGGAAAGATCCAAGTAACCTCCACACTTGTATACTTGTCAGGGATTCTGTAAATTATGAGAATGCTAAAAAGCGGCAAGAACAACAACTACATGGACAGCCCCAAAGTATCAGGCATGCCACTGCTCAGGGCAGAGTTCTTCCCTGCTTTCTGGGTAAAACAGAGCTTCCCTTCTTGGACAAAAATCCACTTGGCTTTGTGGCCATTACAGTGGCCGGAGAGCACACGCAGACCCCAGGAAATAGACAAAGGAATCAGATTATTTCTGTTTAAACCATTCCTGCTTCAAACCTGTGGTTTGAAAGAAAAAAAAAAAAAAAGAAAAAAAAAAGAGGGAAAAAAAGAAAAAAGGAAAAAAAACCCAAACCCCAACAAAACCCCAGCGTGGCTGCTGAGGGTGGCTTGTTCTCCAACCATCTGTGCTCCTGGCAAGAGCTGTTCAGCTCCTACACACCCTTCAGCGCCTTCTGCTCCCTGAAGTGTTACACAACTGTACAGCGAAAGAAAATCAACAGAATTAACAAGTGGCCAAGTACAGACTTACCAGTGGGGCTGAGCATGGCCCTTGGTCTCCCATCACCTCTGCCCATTGCAGGGTGTTTGCTCCTCGGCACACGAAGCAGAACAGCAGCAACATGTCTCCCTCTTTCCTCTCCTTTCTCCTACCTCTCTTCCTCATTCAAATTACAATTCATCATCCAGAGCCATAAATAACTCATTCTCACGACCAGAGTAAGTGAGCTGCAACTCCAGAGACTCGAGCAGCAGCATCACACACACTCTTGTCCTCTCCTGCATCCCACAGGTTCCAGCGGCCAAGGGAGCTGGCTGTGCTACTGCAGACAATTACCAATGTGCTGCATGACCTCAGGCAAATGACTTCACTTTGTTACATCTTCCTTGCTCCTTCACCCTTTCATCTTTTGTATTAAGACTGCAAACTCTAGGAAACAAGAGTTGATTTCAGCTGTAGCCCGTGGCTACTAATCTAATAAATAATTACCAATTACTTAAGACAGCAGTGAAGAACAGCATAAATTTAAGTGATGCTGCTGCTCGTAGCTCCCTCTCATTTCTACAGCTTATTTTCTGCAGTTGCAGTGTCTTCCACTGCACACCTCCAGTGACCATCATTTCAGGAATTCTCCTCTCTTGTGGATGAGCCTCTCTCCATCACTCTTTCTGGGCTTTTTGTTGAGCAAAGCTCATTGTAAGCCCAAGTCTGGATCCATAATTTCCATATGCTCCACCATTTAGATTCAGGATCTAAAATTACCTCGGTTGCCATAAAAATAGGAGCTTACAGTTCCCCTTTGCTTTGCAATTAGGTCTCTAAATCACTTAATTGTGGCAGCCAGATTTTCTAGCAGAGCTCATTCACGAGCAGAGGGAGCCAGCTGCAAAATATTTATCACTGTCCAACTTCTCTCGGATTTTCAGTATTCGCATGACAGGATTCTGTTCTGATCCAGATCTAGGAGTAATGACAGAAAAATCATAGGAGGCCAGATAAATCAGAAATCATTTTCATCAGAAAGCAGAGCTTCTCCTTCAGGAATCGTTATACTCTGCCAGTTCTTGCACTGAAACTGCAATTTAATCCTTTAAACTTCTTTGCTGTCCTGCAAATTGCAAGGACAGGATAATGAAGGATACTCAACAATTATTCTAACAATGAATTATACTTTTTTTTTTGCTAATTAGCTAGCTGAAAATTTCATTAGCATGAAATTTATTAGTCTGATCATTTAAGCATCTTCTTTAAAAGTTGAAAATTATGAGCACCTTCTGCAGAAGCTCTAATATACCAATTATATCAGTTCCATCAAAAAAACACATGTACACGATTGCAGAGTAAAACAGCCTCAAAACACTGTAGAAGGAATGTTTGATGTAAATTACTTCCCCCACCCCCATACTTACCAATCTCAATAGTAATTTACAGTAACTAAAATTACAAGCCAACAAAGCATCACCAAGAGTAGGTACCTCACGACGGGCATTCAACAAATAGGTTGGGTACTCATAACTGAGTGCTTGCATTATCTACAACGCTCTTTTAATAAGTGGTTGCACATTATGCTTGCTTAAATAATGATTTGCTAGAAGATCATAATCATCTAATAAAAAAAAGTGTTTATTTTTGAACTGGACTTAATTATCAGCTTTAAAAGCTAGTGACAACATATGCACTGGAATCCATTAGCGAGTTCTGCATAGAAAAGGTGACAGGGTAAAATATCAAAAGTTACTTCAGTGATTGGTGAGATCACATTCCACAGGAAATCAGTGGGATTTAAGTGCTTGAAACCTAACTCTCTTTTCAAAATGAGTGTCTTTTTTATTATTATTATTGTATTATTGGGATCCCACAAAGAACACTGCAATCATCTCAACAAATCCCTCTTGCACTTGTGCCAAAGCTTTTTTTCCTCTCTTCATACACAGAAGACAGAAGTTAATAACCTGAAATACATTCCAGATTTCAGCAACTCCAAATACCACAGTGAATTTCTGGGCAGGTGCAGAAATCAAACCGTGCACATTGCTCTGCAGGGCTGAGAAAGAGAACAATTATTTACTTGCAGATCACAATCTGCTAGTCTACCTGGAGGACCAAGGAGTTTTAGGATCAACTCCTAGCCATCAGCACCAACTTCACTTTCGTCCAAGTGTGTCAGAGATTTACCATCTTTTAACCATCATTTCTTTGTATTTATGACTGAATTACAGTTCAATAAGGTGACCTACTGAATCATCACACTTCCTCAGGATAAAAATTCTGCAGGTTAACAACATCTCCCTCCCCAAATGTCCTTCAGGCAACAATGAAAAATGAAGGAGGCTGCAGCACGCTTATCGTGGTGACATGAGTTACCTTTACAAATAGTTCTCAGTGTAAAGCAGGACAAGAGTCTCAAGAGTCTTGTAAGGGAAAGAAAAAGGGGGAAATAAAAGGAGAAATGTCAATTTACATATAACATACACCAGCAATGACTTGCTCGGATCCATCAAAGAAATTATCTGACTTTACAAGTATCAATACCCACAGCAATAAAAAGTAACAACTTGAGAAGACAAGTGACCCCTTGATTCACAAAACAGGATTCAGAGGTTTTCAAAGATTTTCTGTGTGTAACTGGACATTTGCTTTAAATTAATACTATTTTTTCACCTGCACAGCAGATCAGTTTCTGGCTACACAACACAATTTTCCAAGAATGCTGGTTATTGTAGTAGTGCTCCAAGAAATGAATATGCTAGCTGGTATTAGAAATCATAGGAGCATTATTTACCTCTACTGAATACTGATCTGGATGCTTAGCAAATAGAATGCAGCTTAATTAAGTGATTTTATCTAAGTAACTTTGATTTGATAATAAGTAGTTTAAATATCAGCTAGTATTTTCTTATTTCAAGCATTTCAATTATTATTAACAATAGAACGGGTCTTATTGCAACAGCAATGTCTCATGCCAGTGGAAAAGACTTTTAATATAAATTCATAATGACACCATTGTATGGACTTGATTCTAATCTGGAAAGCACGGCGTGCATCTGAAATTGGTGTTCATGAATCACAACCTGGCTTTCTACTGTGGATACTGTTCCTGTTTCTGACACTTCTTCCCAAAGCAGCTAGTCGTGCTAACCGCACGCTGCCACCAGAGCTAGCGGGTACACAAGGGCAAGGGCTGGAGTGTAAGTACTTTCATTTGCTCCATTGAGAGGTGGATCTATTCACTCATTAATGTGCTTTACTAGACCAAAGTCCATTGCTCCAGCAGCAGAGATCACACCTTTTCTGAGTTACACTAAGACAAACGTAGGGCTACAGGCAGCGTCCATGTGTAACGCTGCAGCCAGTCGCAGAAAGCCAGTCCCTTGCCGGGCAGCACTGGCACCTCCTGCGCACCCTGTTTCACCTGCCAGTGTGTGACTGGCTGCTGGAGCAAGCCAGGACAGGGCTACAGTTTAATTCAGAAGAGTGACTGCTACACTTTGGACTCATGCTTGGAACGTGTGCTGGGTAATTTCCTCACGAAGTATTTAGCCAAAGGTAGAGTGTGCCATGTCCTGTATCCTGATGGGGGAAACACAGATGATTGCTCAAAACACCGGGGAGCTGGAGCAGGACCACTGCTATTCAAAGTTCCACCACTGGTGATGGCAAGCAAGGGAGGAACTCAGGCCAACACCACTCCCTTTGACTATGGTGAAGCTTCACAAAGAGCTCCTTTCCTAGAAAAAGACCAAGCACAGGCTTGGCCAGCGGTATCTACAGTATTTCTAGCCCCCCTGGTGCTCAGTGGTTTGCAGAAAAGGTGTCTGTACGTGGGAGGGAGAAATAGATTGTGTAGGTCCTGGATGCTCAGATTGAGAAATTTTCTGTTGCCTTTTTCACATGACTCACCAAGCAGTTTTCCACATTTAGGGCAGATCCCCTTTGGTTAAGAATCCAGGTAGATGGAGGAAAAAAAAAACCCTACACCTGTCTCATCCCATGGGTTGTAGTAGCAAACTCCCTCTGAACTTTAGGTGCAGAAATGGGACCATCAGGGTTGTCATTCTGATTTTACAACAAAATTTCCACCTAAGAATAGCACAGCAAATCACCATTGGAGAATCTCTGCTTCACTGGAGAATCTCTGCTTCCCCAGACATACAACACTCACAGAGCAACCATCTACAGAGCCGTCCCAGCATGTTCCAGCGTTTAGCCCATAGTCTGCAAATGAAAATTATTCTGTGTGTTGAATAGAAACATTCTATGTGTGTTTACATGTCTAGGCACATGCGTATTTCCATGCAGATACATCTATATAATCCATCCTTTCTACATGAATTAAGCCAAACGGTGATCACAACGTGTTATTTAAATATCACCAGGGATTAGGAGGTTCAGAAAGCCTTCAAACCCCATAAAGTGATGCTAAGCAGGATTACTTCCTGGCAGCGTGTGGATACAAGTGTAAGCTGATTATACATTTTCATGACCTACATGGGCACATAAGGAAGAGCCGCGGTCCTCCCCCTCCTCAAGCAGAATCACATCAAACTGTATACTTCCCAGCGATGGATTCCAACTCATCATCTACCTTCCTTCCCCTTTAATGAACAAAAAGGAGAGAGAGATGCAAGATAGACTTCAGCAGCTGAAACAAAGTGGAACTGCTGAGCTGCAGGAATAGCCACAGTGTTGACTCAATGGCATTCAAAGCACTAACAGCAGGGATCAATTGGAAAAAAAGGTAGTAAGGAGTGTGAGTCTCAAGGTGGACAGAAGGTCAAAGCAGCTGGTGGGAGAAAGCTGAGTGATGAGGGGGAAACACCAGGGACTATTCACGTTCGTAACAGTCTTGGAGTATTTGGTATGCTCCTACCTACTTACTGCTAATTTGTCTTATACTGGAAAGACACGCTGCTAATGATTACAAGGTGCTACATACACAGAGCAATGCCATTGCTGTTCCTTACAGGTCAAGGGCAGCATCCTGTGTTATGCTGCTCAAAAAAGGCTAAATAATGCAGTAACTGTTTGCAAAATCATACAAGCAAAACAAATGTCATTTTTCATGCACACAGCAGTTACATTTCTTCACGCATATAACCTTCAATTATTAAAGCAACTGTGATGTCAAAAATAAAGCTGACAAAACAATAAGGGGTTGAAGACAACTTCTGTATTCAGACTCACAAAACTCTTGTTTTACATGAAGGCTGTAATACAGGCATACAGCACAAGAGCAGAAAGCAACATTAAGTGACCTGTGTACTATATCCAGGTTACATAGACAAAGACCTTCAGTTAATGCCAGCCCCAGTTTTCATTCAGACAGAAACCACAACCTCCAGCATTTACAGGGTTATGGGGTGGTTTTTTTAGTGTTTCAGTCAGAGCTGGTGTTGGACTATTTGTAACACAATGTCCAACCCTGCCAAAAACAGTTCTAACACTAAAGGCAAGGGATAAAACGTGCTGGTTGCAGCATGTTTTTCTCTGCACAGATTAAGAGCTGTTCAATAAAAGTATAATAGAATCTGTAAATCTACCCTGACTCAAGAGCAGTGTATCTGACATTGAAGATACAGAGCTGTCATAGTGGAGATAACCTGCCCAGTGAACAGTAGGCATCTACGTTTGGATAATGCATCATCTGACAGCATTAAAGTTTAAAAAAAAAAAAAAAAAAGAAATTAAACCAGAATAAAATAAAAGCTGGTTATACCACAGACTACCTCAAAGCTTTACATTAAATAGGCATTGTATTATCTGCTCCTTCTTTAAAAACATGCTATAAACAATTTGTTTTAAGATTCTGATGTGTAATTAACACCCTCAGCCAGTGCCTGGCCCTACTCTGGTGCAGAAGCCCATCACCTCAGCAGTCACACTGGTACCTCTGCCCAGAAGGGCTCTGGTGGCCGGCAGGACGCAGGGACCACGAGCTCCCTGCACAGAGGGGTACTGCAGTGCACAGCCCTGCATCTCTGAGCTGCCACACGCTGCTGCTCCTGCCAGACCCCATGCAGGAACCACCTGAATCTTTCAAGGATTTTCTTTTGCTTCAGTGGGTTTGCCAAAACATCCTTCAAGCAGGATTTGGGGCTTTCAGCGTACCTTTCTCCCTGGAAAAGCCTCCAAGACTGTTCTGTACGCCTCCTCTCTTCAGTCCCCTTAATCATACCCTCCACCGAAATGCAGTCCCTCACACTCCAGTCACCATTCCTGCACCTCAGCACAGGCCGCCATCCTATTCCCTCTGCCAAAAGAGCTGGCCTCCCCCAAGAGCGAAGCCCCCAAAAAAGTAACATCCCCCTGCATTTGAGCAACTGTCAAAAGGTCTCCCTGTATCTGAGACCTTGTGCTACTACTGCAGTTGAATACCCCAGACATTTAGGGCCAAGTCCTGCAGTCTTTAACACAGGCAAGACTCCTGTTGTTGCTTAGGAAAGTTTCACACTGCTAAGAAGTGAGCCCCATGCAACGCAGATAGATTCCAGAACCCCTTCCCTCAGTTACCTCCTTATGGTACTGATGATCTCTACATCCAGATGAGCCAGAGAAACAGAAATGAAGACATCTACTCCAGCACAAAGTATGATACCATAGAACAGAGCACTGCAACTCCCTCCAAATTCAAGCAAAAAATACCCAGCATCCACATGCTGAGAAAATCAACAGAGAAGAAACCAGCCAGAAATGCAACGTGCCTATACAGGAAAGGGCTAAAATGTCAGAGCCCCGATAGTCCAGACCTGAAAATCCTCCACATACCAAAACCTACAGCCAGATTTCATCATTAAGTATGATGTGACTGCAATTAATTACTAACTCAATTTGTACAGCTCCTGTAGCAGCTCCATCCTATTCAGCATGAGCTGCAGGTTCATTAAAACATACTAATGTTACAGGCTGAACTTTTGCAGTGTCTTGCAAAAGGAAAAGGTAGAGATTTGAGCTGATTAAGATAGCATTTAACCCAGTAACTGTAGTGTAAAAAGGGACTGAAGGTTTGATCAACTGAATTAACAACTTCACTTTTGATCTAGCAGAGAGAAATCCACAAACATCAAAAGCAGGTTTTACTTAGCCCCTTAATATCTGCAACTTGCCCTAAGATGTCAGCTTTTCTCACACAGATTGGACATGAATCACATATCCTGTGATTACGCCTGCCAAGACTCTTCTGAAGACAAGTAGCATTTCCTCCCCACCCCCACCCCTTTCTTTCTAGGGAAAGATAGTTCCTGCTGAATACACGTATCGGAACAAATCAGCAAGGTATTGACCTCTTTGGATGTCAAATCATTAGTACAAATAGGAAACTTCAGAAGCATTGAAGAAAAAAAGCAAAAGATGCTTTGCAATAAAGGCAAGAATGATCTGCATCTTAAAAGGTCACATCTTGTCAGAACAAGAAAATTTATAGAATATATCTAAGTGGGAGGATCTCAAACATAAACAGGGTAAGATATTTTCAAACAACATTTGAAGTGGCAGGGGAAAACACTAAGGGTCTCACCACGAGGAAAGACCAGCCAGGGAAGAAGGGAGCACCAGGATCTACTGGCAGACTGACCGCACGCATGATGCTAGTGCAGAGGCAGAAGATGACTCTTGCACTCTACTGGTTGGGCCAACCTCTGCCCGACAGGGCACTGTTGTTGGCACACTTCAAACTGGCTGAAAAAGCCACAAAAAAATCGAGGATTGCCAAGGCGTCAGCAACAGCCCAGCACTGCCAGCCATGGCAGGGGCTTGACAGCATTCGCGGAGGTAATTGGCAACCGCGGGCCTGCCGGATGGACAGACAGATCTCGCTGGAAACCAAACCCTCAGTTAGCTAATTTAGAAGACAGGCAGGTGTACTCTGACAACTACCTCCCCCACCACAAGTATGAGCACACACACACTCCACAGATCTCAAGATGTGCATGCAAAACACTGTTTTTCCTAGGATTTCTATTATTTTAGCTTTATAAAATGATTGCTTTAAGTTAGTTTACAGCCTGCCAGTTGGCTGCATTTCAAAGCCATTCCAGCCCACACAGCTAGATTTTTAAATTTTTTTTTAAGGCACAAAGAAGTCTGGGGGACAAAACCTCTAAACACCATCATCATTTTGATAATCCTTTTCTGTTAGGAAAGAACTGGTATGCTAATCCCATCATTCTAAGAGCTGGAAAACTTTGAAGGGAGATTTCAAGCCACGTTTCTCTACTTCTCACCCTTAACCTATTTCATGCAATTCGAGCTCGTCTGGCACCAGCAGACAGGCAATACCCTTCTTCTCATCATTTCGTAGTTGAGATATGGGAAGATACCACAACAACCACTCTGCAAGGAAGGGAAGCACAGCTGAGATCAGTGATGTTACAAACAGCAGAACCCAATCCGATCTCATGCATGACCTATAGCTTATCAACCCTTCAAGGCAGGAAGGGGTTATTCAAAAGCGTATGCCCACTGCATACACTGGCATCAGACAGTGCCACCAGCCCAGGTGGCTGCAAAACACACAAGGTAAAAGTTATCTCTATCAAAATGGACCAGCATGGACATGCATGCTCTCTGTCACAGGTAAAAACTCATATGCTGCATCTTCAACACCAGAGTAGCCTGACCACAGCCCAGCTGACAAACATGATCCACAGGGTGCCAAGCAGCGGTGAACCTCTTTCCCTGCATCTGATACAAGCTGAGATCAGGCACAGAACCCAGGGCACAGCAGCAGTCTCAGCCCCTCATCATCCTCCTGGGCCCTGGATATGCACAGGATCTGCTCGTTGAGACCTGTGCAAAGCCAAGTCTTCCCCATACCTCTGAAAAACCTCAGGGGCAATCCACACCTCCTAAGCTCACTTAAGTCACAGTGTAGCTAACTGCTGGCATATCCTAACCCCCATGGATCTGGTGAGGAGCCACCTCCAGCTGTGATTTATTTCTGTCTGGCAAGCAGCAGGCAAAGGCCCCACTTCATCCCTCATTCCTTCCCATCCAATAACACAACTGATAACTCTGAGCATTGGGTTTTGTTATCCTGGCCAGGAGTCCTGCACGTAAACCTTCCAGCAACACTGCCAGCGTCTCCCCAGCACGATGGTGGGCACAGCAGAGCAGATTGTGATGCTCTGCATGCCCATTCCTCATACTCAAAGCTCTATCACAGGGGCTTGAGATAATATTGTAAAAACTGTATCTTTGTGTCTGCAATGAACTGCAGGCTCTTACTCACCTCTCTTTTTATTAGATAAAAATCCTTTCAAAATTGGTAAATTAATGGCTATCTGCCAGGCTTTGGGCTCTACAGACAGGAGCAGAAATCCTATCAAGGTTTGTTCCAAATTTGCTTTTCTAGTAATTACCCCAAAGAAACAAGCAAATGAACATAAAGGCCATATTATATTCCTACTGTGGATTTTCACTTTTTCATTGTAGGATATTTAGTTTCTAATGAAATATGAAATTCAGTGACAAGGAAGATTTTTAAAGCAGATAGCAGTAACAGATCTTAAACTTACTTTTTATGGGGTATTTTTAGAACCCTACCAAAACAACAGATCTCCAGCTCCCATGTTGCCATTAAATGTCAGCATTTGACAGTTTCCATACAGTTATCTCTCAGACAGCAGTTTCTGTCTGTAATTAGGACAATAACTGTTGCAAAGCTGAAGCGGCTCTTGGTAAACAGTGGCATTTTAAAGGCAGATTACTGAAGAGACCAAGGTCTGCAAGAACAAGGTTTCAGGGTGTCCCCCCAGATCTCTTCAAAAACCAGAACATTATGGTCAAATCTAGCCTTTTTTTTTTTAACAGAAATAGGAAATCAGTGAAACAGAAATGGGAATCAGGTAACTGATACACAATCAAAAGCAGATTTTTATTTGTACTGTTTACACAAGGCAAATTTTGCCAAAAGATTATTTCCCCATATAAGTCACCTTTTTTGCACAGGAATCCCACAGAGGCAAATTTTCCTTTCCTCACAGAAGTTGGCAGTTGGTCAGATACTTCCTCATGGAGCAGTGCAGTCAGAACCATCACACTTTCTTTCCTGCTCCATCCTTTTCCCTTTTCTGGCCATTTTGGAATAAGCCCAGTAAATTCTCATCAGCAAACATGTTTCTTAACCTGCAAAATCTTGACATTTCAATGTGCTACTATTTCTCATTGTAACAAAAAGAAATACAATTTCCTTCTGCCCCAGCAAGGAATAAACATACATCCACGTATAAGCATGAGCCAGCAGACATGTGGGAAAAGGACACACAGCCTTTGATCTTACCACTGCTCAACTGCTTTCCTGTATCCCAGGAAAGTCATCTCTATAGGGAAAACTGTTTCAATACATTCATGTAGACCTGTATACACAGACATACACTAACCTGAAACTGTATGTCCCTCACATTTTGTTCTTTTCTCCTCAGATGCAGCCTTTATCTTGGTATCCAGATTGCAGTGTAGGCTGGCTGTGTTGTTATTCAGAAGTGGCAAGGTGCTAGAAATCAGATGTTGGTAAACTTTCAAGTGCCAGGCAAGTTGTTTTCAGTACACTACAAAATCCTTCTTAAAGTTTAGCATGTAAACATTCCCCATCATCCACCTACGAGCTTCTAAAGCCTTGCCCAAAAGACAAACTGGGGGCCAACACCTGCCCTTTGCTATAAGCTCCAAGTCTCAAGAGCTTTGCAAAGATACCTTTAATGTTTTTGGTGTACTTCAATAGGATTTTGTACTTGCACTTGTAACACCACAACTGAATTCAAATACACCAAAGGAGCAGCAGATAGGGCAAGCAATTTCTTATGATGCTCAGAAAGCAAAGGTATTTTACAATCTGAGAACCTAGTCCTGATTTAATGACTCGTCAGTGTTCCTAAAAGCACTGCAATTTTGAGATGTATAAAAGAAAATATATGCTGGACATGCTAATTGCATCTTCTGTCCTCAAAGACCAAAAGGGAAACCAATTATCACATATACTCAACAGGCTACAGCACCAAAATACCTGTCAGCATAAGGCAGCAGCTCCAGCAGCACACCAGCTTATGGCTGTTGCCTTTGTGCAATCAGCAGATGAAAAAAGTTTGCTTGAAGAAGCAGCACAGGATGGAACACGCAAGTGAATACAGCTGGCATTTCCACCAGAGTTCTTCATAAACTGCAGCTGAGCACAGGAGAAATTTCTTGTTGCTTTTTTAAAAGAAATCCACAAAAGCTAAAAGAAAGTTGTCTCTTCCTGAGCTACACCCTGTCCCTGCAAACCACAAACCCATTCAAGGACTTCTCTGAGTCATGGCCTCAAAGTGTGCTTTCCCAGAGCAGCCACATTAAAGCAGAGCCAGGAGAAAGAACTAGTTTTTCCAACTGCTTCAATGGCTGACAGCAATTTCATTTCCATTTGGCCACCTGGTATTCAGCCCAACTCCCATCCTGGAAGTGTCTAGAAAAATTAAAAGAACAGCATCATTTTGTGAGAAAGCAAGGGCAAGGGCTTGCAGTCCTGCACAGACTCTAATGAATCCCTTTTGAATGCTGTTGTGCTTCACAAGATGTAGCAAGTAAGTGTCACTTACAGAACACCTCCTACTTCAGCCAGCGCCAGCACCAGGGAGGGCAGCAGCTGCCACATCACCCCTCCTTGAGGTCTCCAGTCGTGCGGGCAAAATTGAATTTTGCTGCCCATGGATCAAGCTTGGGTTGCTCCAGCTGGTGGGAGACACATGAGGAGCCAGACTTGCTGTTCCTGGGATGGGATAGCAGAGACAGTCAACAGCAGCTGGTGCTGGGACCAAGCCATCTCCTCCTCCCTCACTCACCTGCCTTGCTCCATCCCTCAGCCCCCAGCCTGGCTCTCCAGGGCTCTGGCACCACCAAAGCAGCTGCAGCACAGCAGCAGAGTTGCCCCTGCCTGAGCACCCGTCTGCTTTGCCCAGAGCTGCTCTGCTTTTTCACACCTCAGCCTAGCAAACCTGTAAAAACCAGTACAACCTAAGATGGGCACAGGAGGTGCCTCTACACTGTGGAAGAGAAAAGAGAAGGATCTCTCTTATAAGTTTAAGAATGTTCTCAAAGCAGTATTTTATTAGCCTTCCAAAAAATTAATTGCTATGAATAAGTGTGAACAAAGCAGGCAGAAGTTGGATCTGTATGAGTAGGAGCTTAAAACATTGTAGCCAGCTCTCTAGGTTAAGAAATGTAGTTCATTTTGATGAAGTAAATGAAATGTCCAGCTTGCTTTAGAGACAAATCATGTATTTTATAAGCAGCACTGTAGTCCATTTGCTTTTAATTTATTCCAATAAATATCCTTATTGAAAATCCTTATATATTTTTTTCATATACTAAAGAAACAGAAGATCTTGCTGGTGACAAATACAGAAGAAGATCTATGAGAGCTGGCAAAGGGAGAAAGATGTAGAAATAATTGTATGAAGAACCAAGCATAGCAGAAGGTAGCATCCCTGCACACCAAAAGCCACAGTTTGTGAAAACATACCTAAAGGAGGAAGGAAAGGGATGCAAAGTTGCCCTGGCCTGACAGGACACGTACCCTTTACCCTTTGGGCACACATTATAAGCCCTGCCAGAGGAAAGGCTGTGGAGAACCAAAGCAAGAAGCATTCTGCTCCTGCAGACAACTACATGCACAGGGACTTCAAGCGAAATTCAGCATTTCTGAGTTCAGGCAAGTTAATAGATGAGCAGATTTGGTCCTGCTGACAAAGTTCCTGGTTCTTTCAAGCTGTAGTTTCCAGAGACTCCTGTGCCACTTTGCTTACACACTACCTAGTGGATGCAACAGCCCGGTCCAGGTGCCAGCACCGCTGCGCTTTGTTTACAGGAGGGCAGATCCCAACATATTCCACCCACTTACAGAATCCTCCAAAGGCAACACATTGGGGTTTTTTTCTTCAAAACTGTCATCACAAAGGGACACTTGCTCAGCAGATGTGTTTAGAAAGCATCAGCTCACAACACAAATCTTCTCTACTACTGTGCCACTTTTGGACAGCGCAATGAATTCAGTAACTTCCACATCAAGTTGGGTTTTGTTCTTTCAGAGATTAAAACTCCCTGCTCCTTCCAAACAGGTGGAGACTTAGCAGTCTTAAGCAACTTAGATGAGCTGTCTGGTTGAAGCAAAATTGTACTGTATAGCAACAGACCCAAAAGTCCTTTATCCTTCTCCTTAAAGCTCATACAGGGCTTAAGATCATAACATCACGAGGACACATAATGACATGAGAGGCAGCCCACTGCCTGGAGCTAAAAGGCTCATTTCAGTGGGTGCCATATCAGATGCCACTGAAGTCCTGAGGCTGGCTGGCGGTGACTGACCCTACCACATGAGGAGGTTACCTGGCAGTACGTGCAGAGCTTATCAAGGCAGGAGTTACTGGCTCATCCTCAGCACAGCTCCTTGCAAGCCTGCCAGCAGCAAGATCTGGTCTGGTCTGGGCATTTTATGCCAAAGACACCCACTTCTTGTAGAGTCCAGACTTTAACTCTCAAATTCCTGGAGGTGAGCAACTCAGTATCTGGCTGGAGACCCTGTCTTAAAGCCTGCAGTACCTGCAGCTCTGTTACATAAAGCAAAACATTTGCAATAAAATTAACATAACAAGCAAAAACATAAGCTAGACCTTTTCCTTCCAGGATGGATCCCATCATCTGTTTTATGATCAGAAATAACACAGCAATAACTTTCTCTGTAATGAGCACCTTCTGGATTCCTACCACTGCTACAACTGCCTGGAATGGCAGTCACCTCAAGCATGAATCTGCTATCCTCTGTCAATCCAGACACATCCACATTTTGAACACCTACCAGAATACACACTAACACAGCACAGGAGGGCATAAGCCATGCAGGAAGCTCCCAGACTGCATTAATGATAGCTCCCTTCTCCAAAAGTGAGAGGAACCAGCAATGACAGGTGCCATGCTGGACCTTGTTCTCACCACAAAGAAAAGCTCGTGGGGGATATGAAGCTCAAGGGCAGCCTTAGCTGCAGTGACCATGAAATGTTGGTGTTCAGGATCCTGAGGGCAACAAGGAGAGTGCACAGCAAGCTCACTACCCTGGACTTCAGGAGAGCAGACTTCAGCCTCTTCAGGGATCTGCTTTGTAGAGTACTGTGGGACAAAGCCCTGGAAGGAAGAGGGGCCCAAGAAAGCTCATTAGTAGTCAAGGATCTTCTCCTCCAAGCTGAGGAGCAACGAGCCAACAAAGAAGAAATAAGGCAAAAACTCTCAGAGGTCTGCATGGATTAACAAGGAGCTGCCAGGCAAACTCAAATGCAAGAAGGAAGCCCACAGAGAGTAGAAGCAAGGACAGGTAGACTGGGAGGAATACAGAGAAACTGTGCAAGCATCCAGGGATCAGGACAGGAAAGCTAAAGCCCCAACAGAATTGAATCTGGCCAAGGACAAGAAACACTTCTATAGATATGCCAGTGATGAAAGAAAGACTAGAGGTAAATGCAGGCCCTCTCTAGAAAGAAACAGGAGACCTGGTTACCTGGGATATGGAGAAGACAGAGACATCACATTTTTGTCTCAGTCTTCACCAGCAAGGGCTCTAGTCACACTGTGCAAGTCACAGAAGGCAAAGGCAAGGACTGGGAGAATGAAGAACCACCCACTGTAGGAGAAAGTCAGGTTCCGGATCATCTGAAGAACTTGATGGTCCACACATTCATGGAACCTGATGAGAGGCAGCTGCAGGTCCTGAGGGAACTAGCAGATGAAGTTGCTATGCCTCTACCCATCATATTGGAGAAGTCCTGTCAGTCTGGTGAAGTTCCCTCTGACTGGAAAAGGGGAAACATAACCCACCTTTTTAGAAAGGGAAAAAGGTGAGACCAGGGTAACTATAGCCCAGCCAGTCTCATCTCTGTGCCCAGCAAAATCATGGAGAAGACCCTCCTGGGGAAACTCTGCTCAGGCACAGGGAAAATGAGAGGTTGCTTGGTGACAGCCAACATGGCTTCACTAAAGGCAAATCATGCCTGACAAATCTGGTGGCCTTCTACAACGGGGTTACAGTGTTGGTGGGTAAGGGAAGAGTGACAGACGTCATCTACCTGGAATTGTGCAAAGCATCTGATGCTGTCCCACACAACATTAAACATCTTTAAAATGGAGACACAGGGGGTTTGACAGATGGACCACTCAGTGGATAAGGAATTGGCTGGACAGTTGCACTCAAAAGAGTTGCTGTCAATGACTCAATCTCCAAGTGGAGACCAATGATGAGGGGCATTCTTCAGGAGTCAGTACTGAGACCAAGACTGTTTAACATCTCAGTGACGCAGACAGTAGGATTGAGTGCACCCATAGCAAGACTGCCAACAACACCCAAGCTCTGTGGTGAGGTCAACATGCTGGAGGGAAGGGACAACATCTAGAGGGACCTCAACAGGCTTGAGAGGTGGGCCTGTGTGAAGTTAAACAAGGTCAAGTGCACATAGATCAGCACAATCCCAAGCACATCTACTCTGCTGGTGACCTGAGACCACCTTTGCAAGCTTGTCATACTTCTCAGCACAAGCATCTATATATATTTACATCCTAATACAAGAAGTTCCATCAAAATCAATATATTTCATTTAAGAACAGCAAAATCAGTTCCAAATTAGAGAAGGAGCTCTGGGTAGGACACAAATGTGAAGGTTTACACTCTCCTATTTGGCAGCCAGACTTAGAGAAATACCTTTTACCTTGAGGGTAAATTTTCAAGATAAAGCTACCTCCCATTTTTCTGATCACAGAAGAGATGCTAAATTGCCACAGATGTTCATTTGTAATAATTTTGTGTGTTTTACTTGGTGCATTAGAGTTAAAGGTTATAATAGTTAATTAAATGTAACAAAATTAATTTCAAATTCAAATGTTGAGCCTGCTTAATCTTCCCAACACATCATTACTGTCAGGGTAGCAAAGTTTGAGTGTGAAAGGGGGAACAAGGTCCTTTGGCAGTCCAGTCACAGACCAGCTGCTGACTGGCAAGTCGCTTTATGACTTGAAATTCAGAGGAGCTGACTGCCACAGATGTACAGGGTGCTCAACATCAGATAATATCAGCCCCCCGGTTTCTTTACAGTAAGAATAGTATTGCCTATTTATTTTACAAGAGCTTTTTCAGAATTGTTCATATTCATATATTGTTCTCCTCTTCCTAAGCTCTATTTGCAGATTCTGTTATTCAAAATGCACTGTTATGAAGGTGAAAGATAACAAATAGAGCCAGGCATGTGGTACTTCACAGGACAGAAATACAATTCACCTCACTATAAAAGGACTGCAACGGCATTTAAAAATCCCCAATTTACAGAGTCAGCAAAACTGCAGTTCTAAAGAAAACTTTAAAAACCAGCACTTAACCCACTCCCCCACAAGAGTGTTACTTGAGGGAAATAATGGAAATAAATGGAAAATAAAAATGCTACCTGTAATGTACTGCACAAGGTATTTCAGTTAGTGCTCTCCATATGCACATCTCTGATCTTTTTTAAGCCCAGAACTCAGTAATATTTCCAAGCACTATTCCAACAACCAAATTGGGTTTTAGACCTGCCACAATGCTTTCTGAGGAGGCTGTGGCAGGGTGGAATACAGTATGATAGAAATGCAGAAAAGAGTGGGGGGAAATGCAGCTGTGAGATCTTGTGCTCCTGAATGGCTGTGCAAGCCCAGGCTGCTATAGGCAATGCTAAAATTTGGACTGCAACAGCTCAAAGTCTTTTTCTTTTTCCCAGGTGGGAAAAGAGAAAAGACCATACAGGGAAGGGTTTTTTTAAAATGTTAAGAAATATTAGAAAGCAAGAAGAAAAAGAAAATTTGAAAAAGCCCAACCCAACTAGCATGCTAACATACTTGTCTGTCTCCCCACTGTGAATTAATAAATTTCAAGATGAATGTGCACTAAGTAGGAAAGAAATGTTGAAGGCACCACCCTTCAACCAACTGGAACTAACCAGGCCTTTTGCATCTTCCCAGAAACTAATGAGAACTGATGGAAGGTGATGAGCAACATCATACCTTCAGCAATGCACAAAGATTTCTCTACATGTTAAGATGAAATAATTTACCATCCAAGATTTAACATCCATACTGCCCATTCCTCACTAACATGCCCTTTTTTCCTTAATGCAGCCATTACTGGTATGACCTTTCCAGTTCCCCATATACTCTGTTGTTAATTCTTCTGAGCACTTGTGCTGGGCTGGGCTGGAGTTAATTGTCTGCACAGGGGCTGGTTCGGGGCTGCGGGTTGGACTTGTGCCGAAAGCTGTGCTGATAACCCAGGGATGTGTCGCTCCTGCTGAGCGGTGCTCACACAGAGCCCAGGCCTCTTCTGCTCCTCACCCCACCCCACCAGCGAGGAGCTGGGGGTGCGCGAGGCATCGGGAGGGGACACAGCCGGGACAGCTGCCCCCAGCTGCCCAAAGGGACATCCCATACCGTATGACGTCATGCTCAGCATGTACAGGTGGGGAAGGGGAAGGAAGGGGGGACACACTCAGAGCGACGGTGCCTTCCCAAGTCCCCATTCCGTGTGATGGATCCCTGCTGCCCTGGGGATGGCTGAACACCTGCCTGCCCATGGGGAAGTGGGGAAGGAATCCCTTGTCTTGCTTTGTGTGCGCCCTTTGCGTTACCTATCGAGCTGCCTTCTCTTTCGAAGGTGCACACATGCAGAAAGTCAGCCTTCTTATACAGTGGTGTGTGCAACACCAATGATGGACTGTACGAAGGTGAGCATGAGTTCATGTGTGCCTTTCTCCAGGTTATTCAACATCCATGGAGGTATGTGCACCTCTTCTCAAGCTGCAGAGCTGTTCAGATGGGCAGGGGTTTTGCTTCAGACTGCTCTCCAGATATTAGAGGGGACATGTTTCACAGATACCACATCATATCCCAGACAGACCACATTAAAAACTGCCCCTTACCAGTTTCATCACGCCTTACCCACTCCTGCCACCTTTATCTTCAACTGGACTTCCCACATAACCTGCTGTGAATTTGATTCTCCACTGAACAAATACTTACATAACATTTGACGAGTCTTTTTTCCTTATTCATTAATTGTGATGAACACATCATGAACTCCTCCAATGTATTCATTATTCAATATTATTAAAACATTTTGTCGGCAAATAATTCTTGGTTTATAGGTCATTCGAATTGCAAATTGCAACTATTCTAGTCCTAGTTTGCCGTTTATTTTTTAACATATGTAATTTATTTAACTGAAGTAATGCATACAGCCAATTTAATCCATGTGCAGTGAATTTCAATTTGCGCATTTGGCTTTAATATTCTTAGTTACATAAATCATGCACTCAGGAAACTGAAAATAATAATATGGGACTTAAGTGAATAATTGGAACCACATGAGCTACTTCCACGGAAAACATGAAAATAGTCACATATACAAGCAAATCTAAATTCACTTTCCCAATCATATGAACATTTACAACTCTTTTTTTCCCCTTTCTAATTCGCTCTGATACAGTTAATTTGTAACAAACCCATGCCAGCAGCTACAGCAGGCATTGCCAGATTGCTTTCCACTTCCCCCTCTGTATCCTTATTTAGGATATTAAATAACACTGGTCGCTATTAACTTCTCTTCATGCAGTTATCTCAGAAGGTATCTGACCACCACATATAGCAAAGGACTTTCAACTTCCACAGCATTTGAGAGGCAAACTGCAATTAGCGGTTACCCAAATCGATCATAAATAGCTCCAGTTACTTAATGCTTTTGATTTTATTATAAGACCAGAGATAAAACTATAATGAGGTTCAGTGATAATAGGAAGTTGGTCCTCTGGGACTTAAAATTGAAGTAAGTAGGCAGAAATTAAATGTTTATCTAGCAGATTCTTGTTTGTTCATGCTTTAATGTATGCCTCCATCTATGCTTCTACTGCAATTAAGGAACAGCCTGAACTAGTCTGATCATCCTCCTCCAAGGAGAGAACAAAAAGATCAAGAAAGAAGAAATAAAGAAACAAAGCAAGGCTGACAGTCAAAATCTATTACCAGCATGACTTCTCCTAGTGAAAAGACCTTACTTGGATCTGGCAGTGGACCAAAACCTGCACTACCTCCACAGCTCTGAGACTTCCTCCTTTAACTGCATCCAAGGCAGGAAACATAACTATGCACAAGCAGTTTGGAATAAGCTTCAGTGTGCTCACCCAAATCAATACATTGCACAGTCTAAAAATGAGCAGATGATCTGGAAGCAAGAGCAAAGATATTCTGTGTTGTATCAGCAAAGTCAGGTTCTAAAAGAAAAAATACAGCCCTTATTCTCCATGGGCAAATCTAGAAATGGGTTCCAGACAGAATTGGTACTGAGATTGTAAGAGCTGAGATATTCATTAAAAAAGCATCAGCCACAGGAAGTCTAGATAAAAAAAACCTTGTGTTGCCTCACCTCTTCTCAAGCTGCAGAGCTGTTCAGATGGGCAGGGGTTTTGCTTCAGACTGCTCTCCAGATATTAGAGGACACATGTTTCACAGATACCACATCATATCCCAGACAGACCGCATTAAAAACTAACCACCACTGAACTGCTGAACCAGCATATAAATGGACAGAATTATGGTTATGAACATGAACCAAATCAGGCTTTTTTGAGTGAAGAGGCAAAACAGAAGCAACTTCTGCATTCAAGTTTTGGGCAGGTTATGTAGATAGTGTTGTGTTTTGTGACGACACCAAACAATAACGACATGAGACTTTCACGCTGGTGTAGAATATACTAGTGATCAGTTCTGGAATCAACATCCATTAGAAAGACCACTCCTTATGGACAAGTTCTTCTGATTACAATTACAGAAGGAGGAACAACAGACTTCGGGGTTGTGCTGAGATTGGGATTTTGTGTCTGAGAGGAAAGGCAGAGTAGGGAAATTGAATGGCTCTTCCAAGGAATTACAGGGGTAATCAAACCAGAATAGATGGGAAATGTCATGATACTCTTCTCGTTTGGGTGTTAAACCAGAGTTCTTTAAAAGGTTTCAGACCACTATATCCAGAGTAGATTAACTCAAATGGTAACCCACCCAGGCATCCAAACCTACTGCACTGAGTTAGCTACACCATTGCATAACATGCACTCCACTCCAAGGGGATACAGAACTCACTAAACTCATTCCTAGATTTCAGCACCTTAAATTTCTGCCCCTTTCCCAGGTGGTAGCATCAATCTGCTTAGCTCATGGAGGTGGGTTAATGCCAAGGTGAGAAACACAGCCTGCAATCTATCAATTCTCACCCTCAGTGCCCTGTTTACCAAACAAGGAAGGAAGAACACAAGCTTTTGTGAGCTGTTTCCATGAAAGGTTTCCCAGGAGAGCTCAGAAATCCTTGAGCACATGCTATTTTGTGTAGTGATGGCCTACTGTACTGACAAAAGCAGCCTAATTCCCTCCACCAAGGTCTCCAGTAATGTAGCCCCATTTTAAAGGCAGGGAGAGAGGCAGGTGGCTCAGAGGCAGCACAAGTGGAACTTCACTTTCTTCACACTATGCAACTGGACTCCCTGCAAACTTCTCCAAGTGTGATGCTAGTCTACACTGCTGCACAAACAAAATGCTTATTGCAAAGTCTTTCTTCTTTTTCCACTTGAATCTTTCTCTTCATTCTACGTGACAAAATCTGAAATCCTTACTAAACGCCATGACACACTGAATTGTGATTAACAAGCTCATTACAGCTGTGAAACAGGATTTCCATTACATAAATCTCTTACTTTCCCCATAGTGTAACAGAATACCATCCTAAGTATCTTATAATGCCCAGTGACCTACCTATTGCCTTGTAACAGAAGCAATCATATCTGATGTTGCCCTTTATGAATTCTCCAGCTGTCTTGATTCATTAACATACTGTTAAATGTTCCTTGTCTAGCAGTGAAAATGTCCCGCTCTCCTATCTCATAAGTAGCCTCTCTCCATTCAGCTCCTTGTTTAATCAATGCTAATTACATAGTCCTGTGATCATCTCCTGAAATTAGCACAAATGGTAACAAGTTCTTTGATTGCCAATGTTTTTGTAAATGTTATATTAAAAAATAGCACTAAAATAACAGCATAGACAGAATTTGTATTAGGACCATGCACGCTGCTTCAAAATCCTCAGCAAGGATGGCATGCAGAGTGGGAGCCCACTGCCACTCGCTTCAACTGGTTCAATTAAATGGTGAACAGAGAAACCCACCTACTTCCAGTTTGGAAGCACTGGTGAGGAAAAAAACCACAATCCACAGTGAGTATTAGCAATAAGAAAACATGACATTACAGCTGTAAATTCTTAATGTGCATTTTTATGACAAAAATAATAAAAATGTGTATAACCTCATTAATTTAGCAGTATTTGGGGATGGGGAAGGAGAAAAAACAAATCATTGTATGCCAATTTCAGAATGTTGTTCAGAGATTGCTCAAAACCAGGGATTTAATGAAGATTGCTTCACATTTCTAACTGTGGAGCATCATGTAGTGCCAGTCCCTGCACTGCAATGCAAAAGCCATTACCAAACAGCTCCTGAGAGAACTTACAAAAAAAGACTAGAATATGCCTGTTTGGTAGGGAAAGTCAAACCTCTACAAACTCCCATTACCCAATAGAAGCTAAATAACTGTAAAAATATAGGACAGGTTATTTCGATATACAATGAGATGGGAAATAAATGACTATCCAAGATACCAGGAAAAATGAATGAAGAATGAATTGTGTAACTGGGTCAAGCCATTAATTCTGAAAAGAACTGGGAGCCTGGTGGATAATTTAGAGTGATTGTCCAAGACGAGAAGTAGCTTATTTGAAAAAGTTTCTATGAATATGATGTCTTAAATATTTTATTATGAAATAGTAAAACAAATTCCTGGAGAATGACCAGCTCCATCAAAGACAGGGTGTCCTGGTTTGGGCAGGAATGGAGTTAATATTCTTTCTAGAAGTCGGCGTGGTGCTTTAATTTGGATTTAGGAGAATACTGTTGATAACACAGTAATGCTTTTAGTTGTGGCCAAGCAGTCAAGGACTTTTCAGCTTCTCACACAGCCCTGCCAACAAGAGGTGGGGGGTGGAGGTATTGGGGGCAGGGGGGCTGTGTACTGAAGAAGTTGAGCAAGGGCAGTTAACCCAAACTGGCCAAAGGGATATTCTATACCATACATACAACATCATGTTCCATTTATAACTGGGGGTGGGCTGAGCAGCAGCTGAGCAGCTTGTGTAGCATTGACTTTGGGGTGATGATTGAATATGTCCATGTCAATGACAAGAGGTAAATTAATTCCTTGGATTGCTTTGCTTGCATGTGTGGGCTGAGAGGCTGGGCAGTTTGGGGGTCTTACACATGGCATTGACTTTGGGTGGAGGGAAACTCTGCTGTTTACCACTTTGGGTACATATTACCTTCCCTTACTTGTGTGTGTCCTGTTAAACTTTTTATCTCAGCCCATGAGTTCTCTCACTTTCACAGTTCAAATTCTCTCCCTTGTGTCACCAGTTCACGAGCGGCTGCATGGGGCTTAATTGCTGGCTGGAGCTAAACCACAACACAGGACCACCAAGATGAGGCACAATAACACAGCTCAACCCAGGGCCCTACAGAATCCTACTCTGATACTCTGACCAGGAGAAAAGAAGAAAAAAAAAAGAAAAGAAAAAAAAAAATTAAAAAAAAAAAAGGAAAAATCCTGACTGGCTTCACTGTAGCCCAGCTCCCACCAACTGTCTGGTCAGATGTTTCCAGTTTCCTTTGCCAAATGCCCTGCTGAGGACAAATTCTGAGTCATAGCACCATTAAGATCATCCTTTATGGGATATGGATGGAAATTCATGACAAATTGATTCAATTTCCTAATTTGACACTAGCCACCATTTCTGCATGGTCACTCTTCTACTCATTGCAGAAGTTAAGAACATAATATGCACTTTGTCCCATCAGCTTTTGTTCTTTCTTAATTTATCTGGAAAAGCTCTGTGAGATGGGAAACATCTCAGCAGACATGCCAAAAACAAAACACCATGAACTTTCAGTCTAGCTTGCAAGCACGGTTGCGCATTTCTTACACACATGGCCTTACTCTTGTTCCATTTTCAGAAGGAACACAGAACACTTTTAGAACACAAAACACTGCAGTGCCAGAAAACAGACCTAAAACCCAAGCAATCATCCTACTCTTCACAACATTATTAACACACAAACATTAGAAACCCCTCTTCAAGGGCAATGAGACATCAGAGCAGTACAGGTTATCTAAAACTAAGGAATTTGTTCTTAATTTTTTAAGAACAAGTTGAATTACCTTCTGTTAGGACTGGTCCAAGTCATACCTGTTTACCAGGCTCACCCGATGACCATTCCTTCAACCCTCTGGTTTCTATAAACATTTTTCTGAATACCTAGGAATTCTGAATAAAAAGCAGGAACCTGAAGACTCACTATTATCATGAGAACTTCAGAAGCATGCTGTTACAAATACATATAGTCAGAGATTAAAAAAACACCACCAACCAAATGTGGCTTCTGAACTGGGCACAAAGCTTCTTTGTCTCCTCAGATTATCTAACAGAGAGCAATCAATGGTTACTGCTGTACTACTCCATTTCATTTATACCTGCAACATTACCCCAGGCAAAAGCAGAAGCCTCAGGAGGGTCCACTGCTCCATCAGACCACAGCACAACACAGAACTTCCGGAACCTTTGAGCTCCTTATCTGTGCTCCAAGAACCTACCAGAGCACACACAAACCAGTTATCACATGCAAGTGACATCCAAGGGCTCTTTCTTTTAGTTCCCCACTCTTCCAAAACAAAATGAAGACAGAGGCAAAGTATCATTTAACTAGAGAAACTGCCAGTGAGCAAGAGGTTATTTGTTGTACAAGCAAGAACAGGCATGTGAATTTTAAACAGATGTAATGGGCAATTAATGCTTAATATTCCCTTTGCAGCACTGGAGATGTGAACTAATAACAATTCTGACCTCTTGTAGCGGACAATTCAGTGTCCAACAAGAAGATCATTCCACAAGAAACTCAAATGCAATCCATGTTGAAGTTTTGCTAAAGGGAAATGTGTCTTGGTCCACTGGACACGTCCACTGCAAGGCTTCATGCACCTATGGGACATGACAAGCTGATGGCAGGAAGTCTCCACAGAGCCACACAGTTTCAGTCACCCATGACTGAGAAATTCACATTGAAAGGAGTGCTGAGACGGATTATCTAGGAAAACAGGCAAACTGAGATTCAATTTCACAAGATGAAAGAAGCAAAATAATTGACTCCTAGGTACATCGGGGAAAGCACCAGGGAAGCAGGAAAGCTATTTACACCACCTCAAGTAACCACATGTTCCATTGGGGTGGGAATGAGAAGGTCTGCAGTCACCAGAGCCCAGTAGTTCTGAGGGAGCAGCAGTACTGGGAGCCTGGATCCAACTGCTTTCACAATAGATATTGATAAAGTTAAGGGGACTATGTGACACGTTTGCCCACTACAGCAGAGGACTTGATCTAAAAGCATTCCCACCACACAGCCAAGCATCCAAGTGTGCAATACTCTGAATTTCCCCATTTCAATTAATTGGTTGCACTCCACTATTTCCGAAAAGCACCAGTCTTTAGAGCCTGAGTAAGTATCTACAGAAACAATTCTGTCATGCTCTCAACACATGAATGTTTCTATGGTGACTTTCCAACACTTCACTGGATTCCCTTTCCTAAATGCTCAAGGTACTCCCACACCACCCTGCAATCCCAAGCCCTAGGTAAACCAAAATGGAAAACTCAGTGTTTCTATCCCTGAATGTGAAGTCAAGCTCTAAGCACACGCTCACTGCACTCCCACACATCACACCTCCATGGCCCCAGTGTGTTCTAGGGCAATGCCGGATGATGCCACGTCATCCAACCAGTGGCACTGACACCGTCAAAGCCATCCTTTGCTATATATATACACCATGAGCTCACTTGAGCCTGGAATATCAGAGTATTTTGTCTTGAAATACCACCTTCTCCTGGAACATTTATATTGACAGGCTGTTTGTAGATACTAGAGCACAGAGTCCACCTAAATATGGAATAACGACAAAAAAGACAAACTTTCCTCACTGCCTTCTCCCTTCTTTTTAGTACACTTTCTCCCCCTTTTCTCTTAAGAAACCCCTCCATCTTCCCCAAGGGCTCATTAACCCCTCTAAAACTCTAGCAAATGCCTTCACAATGGACATTGCAGTCAGAGCAAGCTGAGACCCCATGAACACTTCCAGAACATTGACCTCTCAGATGTCAGTTCACCTACAACACTTGCTTATCCTCATTTGTTTGTTTTCAGGTCCTTTAGTCATTTGTTGAGAAATAATCATCAGACCATCCAGGTCCTGTGGAACATCTTATCCTTGTCTTCAGTTCACTATTAGCTCCGAGACCTTGTGGATGGACAAAACCCTCTCCTGTCTGCCTGATAAGACAGTTGATAGAGCCAAGATCCACCATGACATCCATAAAGCCAGCACTGTGCATACCAGTGTATAAACAGGTTAGTTGATTCCTAGACTCTTATTTTCATAAGGGTCTAGAACATGAAGGTATTTCTTGGAAATTCAGTACAGCCCCAAGAGTCACAAAGCTTTCCCAGGTGTTTGTGAGCATTGCTAAACCACACCATCCTTTCTTTGTACAGCCCCCTCTTTGCACATTAGAGGTTAATACCTCATCTGCTACAGAATTCTATTATTCTTTCTCCTTCCATCCTGGCACCAATGCAGCTTCCCAACGAGTTGAACACAACACTACAGATATTTTATTTTCGGTTTTGAGTATTTTCTGGCAAATGTAACATTAACAAAACAAAGGTTCTTGCAGGCAGCAGCTGTATCATATATCCTGTGACGCTGCTTAAAGAAAATAGTAGGGACTGTTTCCTCTGGGAAATACGTATAAATTGAGAGGTTCTGGATAGGTAACTTCAACAGGAATCTGAACCTAAAGCTTCCCTTACAGTCACTTGGGGATATTCTTATTAAACAAGGGTAGGCTCTGCCTAGCAAGGGTCCACTCACAAATCCTCCCTCAGTGCACACAGCTTTCAACAAGCGCAGCAGTCATTACAGCAAATAACCATAGCCGCTCCTCCTACACATCACTCCACTTCGAGCCTTCTGCACAAGACACTTTTTAAACAGTTTAATTTTTCAAGGGCTCATTCATTTGTACAGCAAATCACTCCTCTGTTTAAAACACCACCAGGGTTATGAGCCAGCCTCATAGCGCCACAGCCACTCAGGAAAGCCTGACACTCTGTGATTAACCCACACCACCATGCCGGTTGTTCTTGTCCCCACTAATGCACAGGACAGTGTGTCAACTTCAATTTTGAAATTGTGTGATGCTGTCACTTTGTGTCACGGTGTTAAGTGGTTTTGACTCTTTGATGTCAGCTCCGTTTACTTAAAGCATTCCCACTACTTGCATTTGCTTTCCATCAAAATGTGTCAGAAGTCTCTTAGTAAGAACCATTCTTAACCCAAAGGGTTAGTGGGACCCAGCTGCAGCTGCTGGTGAGCACAACATGAAATGTTTATTTGGAAAGTTCTTCGAGAATGTCTGTCCTCATCACAGCAGCATTCCCACTGGAAACGGTCTGGTCCTTAAGAAACCCATTCTGGAGAGCTTTTAGATGGAAGCATCTCCGGTGACAAGGGCTGCCCGCACTGTGCATGAGGCAGGCAAGCTGGCCATGCTGCTGGCTACCCAGACCTCCTCAGCCAGGCAGAGGGTTTGCCTTCCCAGCTCTGTACCCTTTGCAAGGGAAATACTTCATTCAAGTGTGTGACAAAAGCTCACTCAAGCACTGCCAGCCTTTCAGTACAGTAATGGTACCAGGCAGCAATACTTCCCATTCACTTGCTTCGTTATAAAAATAACATGGGGGGGGGGGTGGGTGGGTGGTGAAGATGGGTACTGCAAGGGTTGGAGTCTTCTCTCAGATACATGCCCTAAGAACGAGAAGCAAGTGATGGTAATTGACTTTCAGCTTTTCTTCTCATTACTTATTCATTTCTACAACCTGAATTCACTCTTCTCTGCTCAACCACGGAACATTAGCAGCCTTCTCACAGCATCCTGGAAGCAATAAACATCAGGTAAAATGCACTCCCACTGACATCCAACTTTCCTGGGCCATGAAAACCTTCACAGCCAAGTGATACGCTCTAGAACTGAACTTGAACGCAAGCTGCAGGGTTAGATGAATGAATCACTGAGCAACACCAAAATTATTATGAAAATGAGTAATAATGTGCTCTTTCAAGCTCTCCCAGCCTCCCACTCCACTGTTAGTGTTGACAAAGTTTCCTTCATGTCAAGGAAACTACATTCATTGTAAACTGATTGAAGCATGATTAGAATCAATAATTTGTGTTTTCAGGATGATCCTGGACATGAACTAATGCCATCAGAACAAGATAGCTAAAAGAAGTCAACAGTGAAAAGCCTGCAGAAAGTAGGATTATTTTTTTAAATAAAGTCAAAGTTAATTAAAGAATAACAGTGTTCTTAAATTACTGAAAGATTTCATTTACTCCGGAAACACCTGAATCATCATTAACACTATAAGGATCTCCTTGCATTAATTCATAACCAAATTCAAGGCTGTGCATTTTGTTAAGCTTCTTGCTTCCTGTTCATATTTGTACCCCATTAAACTTTAGTACAGGTGCATACGGGTTAGTAATCACATTTTTATATTTTGCATGCAGATTAGTCCTATTTGAATCTGCATAAATTTGTTATGCATCACTGCAAAAGTGAATGCTCAAGCAACTTTTATTTTTATCTAATCAAATCACTGCCTAATGAAAAATGAGCAACTGTGCACAAAGGTGCACTCGGGCAGGATCCCTGGGAACAGGAACATTTGCCATGCAGTAGGGCTACCAGGTGCAGGTCTCTCTGGCCTCATGGGCAAAGCCAGATCAGCTACATCCAAAATGCCAGTATAACCTTCAGCAGGTTTCCACTACAGGACGGACCCAGAAAGAGCTTGTAGAAGAACTCCTTACCCAAACCTTAGTGTAGTCAACTGACACTTGGAAGACTATGACTGAAATCCCTCCTCCGATATGGAAATGGACAAGTCTCTCTGCTTCCCTGTATTTTCTGGATGTGCAACAAGCACTACATCTTTTGTTCTAAGATGAGTAGCTGCAACAAGAGCAGCTGAACCTCAGGCAGAGGAACAGTTAATTTAATTAAACTGCCAGCAGTCACATTACACGGTGCTTGGTAATATTAAGCAGTTTACTCTGGAAGTAACAAGACAAAGCAGACACCTTCCACTGCTGAAAGCATGTAAACCACTTTAAAGGAGTTTCTGCAATGAAGCAAATACACACATGGCATGACTTCTTAGTACAATTGGCAGAATCTAGTCCAGAAACAAGTCTGCTGGTAGAAACAAAGAGGGGGTTAAAAATCAAAATGTAAAACACACAACCACTTGAAAGTGTCATCCTAAAGTAGGCACCAGTATTGAGGTAACAATTCATCTACTCCCTCATGCATGCTCCTGTCCATGCCCTCAACCCTGAAGCCACCACAGACATCAGATCAGCTGATAGACTGCTACAGCCCCAGCTCAAAAAGCACCATGAACAATAGTGAGAAAGTAATAATGGAGATGACTTAAAAATTTGTGTGAATTGATTTCAGACCTAAGTTTGAACAGATGGCTTGAACGCCTCAAGTCCTCCCCTCCATGTAGCAAAGGTCAGCAGCAGAGGAAGGATATGGAGAGAGAGTACTTGAGGAGTTCCTGGAGGCATCAAGGCACTCCGCTCACCCATCCCACCCTCAGCTACCATGCTGTACATGGACGCCTCACAGCTCTAGGAAAACCTATCTTTCCTCATCCCAGGAGCTACAGGAACATAGGCACACACGTACTGGGATCCGTGGGGCTGGAGCCAAGGAATCGTAGTGCATTCACCTGAACAGCTGCAGCAGAAGCAACAACGGCTTGAATGGATATGGATCTACATGACATGCAGATCATTTTAACATCTGCCTCACTAAGGGAACATTGCACAATGATCTCCTCTTCAAACTCACAGAAATCCTACAAGCCCGCTGCCATCTCGGAAGCACGCTCTGCTCATTTCCAATCACACAGCACAAACTGGGAGGCAGAGCGACTGCACCCTATTTCAAGTTCAAATCAGCAAGAGGGATGCTTAAATAAAATAACTACACCAAAATTAACACACAGCTCCTTTCCATGAAGGGAAAGGAGGTTCCCACACACCCAGTCTCCCACAGCAGCAGCAGCAGCACATGGTCCATAAGGATTCCTACCAGAGCAAAGCCCTGCAGACATCCCTGCTCACAGGGCTCCCTCCTCTAAACCCCTCCCCACAGGCAAGCACCCACCACTGTAACTCCTTAATTGCCATTTCTCCTTGTCCACATGGACTTGTTTAAGGGATTTTGAAAAGAGGAATCCCAGAGGAATTAAATTAAGGCTTAGGAACAAGTAGCAACTTGCAATAAACAAGTTCCCCAAAGTGTGAGAGTTTGTCCTCCACACTCACAGCACATTTCAAGGTCAATTACACTCCCTAATGAACCGCTTAGCCACAGCCGGGCTGTGAGAGTTACACCAGGCTGAAGAAAAGCACAAATAGCTCACATGCATGATTCTGCCAGGCTGAAATCAAAACTCATCCCTCTCCAGCAAGGAAGGCTCTGGAACACTGATGAAAACTAAAATTCAGCACCTCAGCTCGTCTCAACAGCGCAGTCATCCTGCTTCACCCAACCCATCTTTCCACAAACTTTTTTTCTTTCATTTTCTATAACATTTCTATTTGTGTTCCCTTTAGAAAGCATATCATAGCCCTCTCCCGACTTCCCCATCTGTCACCCCCACTCCTACCCAGAACCTCCCAACATAAACATCCAAACATAAACATCACCACCAACTTTCCTAAAAACCCCATGCATCAAGGTAACTGAGAACCAAATACTTTCTATTAAAATATTTATGAAATGTTGTCCAAAATAAAACATGAAAAAGCATTTTAGATACCTCACTGATCTCTTTTCAGAGAACACATGCTTTTTTCCAGCCTCATTTTTACCCTCCACAGAGTCGGATGGACGCATTGGTAACATATTGGTCATTTGTCCATCTGCACACAGTGACTGTCTTATCTACCCGCCACAGAGCCCACAACTTTTTTCACTTACACAGAAAATAACCTATTTCATAAATCAAATCCATACGACTGAAGAATAAGAACATCATTATTTTGCTGTGGTCCAGGCAGGCACCCTGCCCGTGGGCTGGGAAGAGGCAACACTTCAGTGGCTGTACCTACCCCCCAGGATACAGATTCTTTTCCCACAAAATTCTTATTTCTCATCAAGATTTATTACATGCTGCTGGCCACTGAAAACGGGTAACATTTAGCAAAAATCCCAGCATTTAACTGTTATATTTAAACCATTACTCTCTAATACATTTTAGACATTTTCTTACTGTGTTACTTAAAAAGACTAACATGAATAGGGATCAGTTTTAGACTGACATATTACCTGAATCATTTGCCAGGATAAAACATTTTTACTGAGCATCACATTGCTATTCAACAGCAGAATTATTGCAAATGTTTAAAAGCATTCTCCTTTAGGGAGAACAGACCAGTATGAACACGAATGCATTAAGTCTAATTTTCATTATCGTGGTTGAATACAATGCCAAAAATGTATATAAATAACCTTTAACAGCTCCAGTAAGCAAGATTTCTTAAGAAAAAAAAAAACCAACCACATTAAAAGGACATTTATTAACCACACAATGAAATTAGCTTTTCTTTTTCTTTATAATAAGGGTATGACTTTCAAATTATCAGTTTGTCTTCGCCTGCAATTTACCCAGCACCCAGATGAAGAGTGTCAAGTCTCTCAACACCAGAAACTTTAGACAGTTAAATTTTCTAATTAGCTCCGCTGTTTTCAGCTACTGCAGGATCAGAGGTTACTCGGAGCCACCCCTTCCTCCTCACTGACAAACATTTGCATACAAAAATGTGACAGAGAAAAGCAAAATAAAGCCAAAATGCCCCAAACCCCAGAAGACAAAGTATGCTTGAGGCAGCCGGAGCACAGCGGAGCACCAGGGTAAGCATGTCCAGCTCACTACCCTCGTGCTACCGAAGCCAGGGAGTTTTGCTGCTGCCTTAATCGAGGCCAGGATTTCAACCTACAGCATTTTCTTCTGCAATTTCAGAGATACTCTGAATAACTACAAATAATTAGCTCATTTTAAAATGGTATAATCTTCTTTGTGAGCAATGCACATTCTAAAAATGGATTAGCACAGGGTCTAATGCCGGAGCATCTCCAGCATTAAGGGATTACGGGACATCAATCTGAACTCACAGCTAATTGGGATGTCTGCATCCCCTCAGCCAAATCCACTTGTTCTGCCTGTGCAGGACAGTGCATGGAGGGGTACACCTGCCCCCGTGTGTGCAAATTCAATGGCTTTAGTCCTGGCTTAAAGTGATCACTTTCTGCAGTGCTGGTTTTTGGAAAGCCAGGCACAAGGGCATTCGACTGGACATCGCTGTTTAATAACCCCAGAGTCACAACTGCAGATGTCTAAATTAACACGAGGTTTGAGAGGGTAGCAGATGGTTAGGAAGCTCTTACTGTGAGGGCCCTAACAATTTCCAAAGGTAAATCAGCAAGTAGCTTTTACGTATAAATGACAGTCACCATATGGGAAGCATGATTGAAATTTTAAACAAAAAAAAAATTATTACAATTAGATTGAATAGAACAAAACCAAATTAAAAGTAAAGCTGAGCTTTATGAAAAACACTGGAAGCTGTTTATATCAACAACATTAATGCTGCCAGAAAGGAGAGCAGGGCATACACCAGAAGCGCAGTGTTCTCAAGGACTAGAAACATTTCCCATTAAAATGCATCTTGCTCCTTTGAAGCTACAACCAAAGGTAAGGTTGGCATTTCCAGGCACCCAAATCAATAAACAGACATACAATCCATAGAAAAATCATACTTCATTTATGTTCATTTATTAATTAATCTATTAATTTATAGATTGTGATTACAGGCCCTGATTACAGCCTGATTACAGGCTGTGAATAGGGGCTTTTTTATGTAATAAGCATTCCACAAAAATAAATAACAAATGACACGTGCATTTCTCCAGTTGAGCAGAGCACCTACACATGCATATGAAGGCAGGAAATTACCAGGTGTTCTTAATTTTAAGAAAAAAAATCATCACATTTTCTGGTTTTCAGTGAGAAACCTGGGCACACCCTCACCACTGCTTTTGCTGAAACAGGGAGCTCTTCAGCACAGAAATGAAGATTCTTGGGAGCCTGAGTCCACCCCATCCTGACAGGTACCTGCAGCACCCCACCAGTGTGCCTAGAGATGGAAAGCCTCCTTCCAGCACTGCCACCCCCACTTCTGCATGTGTGGTGGGGGCTACCAGGCCAAGCCCAGGTCCTGTCCCTCCAGGAAGGGCCTCACAGCTAATGTGATGGCTCAAAACACATTCAGCATCATGAGCGGTCATGTCAAAAGACTAAATCCCTCCAACTGGTGAGGTGACATCTACTGCTCTGTACCACTTCTAGCACCAAAAGAAGCACTACCAAGCCTGACAGAGCCAAGCACATCTATAACTTCACACAGTAAAATCAAAATAGCCACCTGTGGATCATTAGATTATCTGCTGCCTCTTAACATAATAAGCAGTTAGATTACACAGCATCCCTCAGTTCATTGAATTAAACCCACTCAGCAGCATGCAGACTGTCTCTTACAAATCTGGTGGTTTACTGAATCCTGTCAGTCATTCTTCATGTTGTCACAGGCCTGTGATAAAAAAACATGTAAAATTCTGGTTTTACCAAAGTCAGTCTCAAATTTCCATAGATTTAAGGTAGCTGGATGTCTGCTGGACGTTACATGAGATAGCCACAGCAAAACCCCAGAGCTAAGCACAACTCTGGTGCAGTACCACTAGGAGCTCCCAATTCTGCAGGGGACTGTCAACAAATCTTCCTATCTTTTTCAGCAAGTCCAGTGTGAGTTGTGAGTTAACCTTGTGCACGTAATATAGAGCCTGTGCAGAAAAACTGCTTTGATCTTTCAGGTTCACTAGAAACCAAAGTGAAACTCATGAGATGCATAAAAAATCCAGGGGAAAAGATCTTTGTACACATACACACAACACCCAGCCTTTCTTTCCATCCTCATTCTGTCCCTATGCCAACTCCTCAAACACCAAACCCCAGCTCACATGGGTACACTGCCCAGTGATAATAAAGGAATTAGAGGAAAAATCTACAAGGTTCCACTGGGATGTTCATTACACTGTGCAACACAGTCCCACTCCTTGAAACACCAGCCCCAGAGAGGCTCTTTGGTATAGACCCGGGTCTCTTCCCAAGGCACAAATTCCACTAGTCCCATGCTGTGGAAAAGGGTTTCCAGGCAATGTTGGAGACGACAGTGGAGGCTGGCAGTCTCATACTGACAGGCAATGGTGTGTTCCCTCTCCAAGTGCCCTAGCAGACCGACCATTAACTACCCCTGTTCTGTACTGCCCGGGAGAGAGGCAGAATCACCCAGGCTCACCCATAGCACAAGTATTTGGAGAGGCTGCAGCACCTACATTTGGCACTGGCAGCTACAGGAGTGTTGGGTCTCTCCAAAATGCCTCCTCCATCAGGGTTGGAGGGCACAGGAACTGAACTTGCTGTCTTGCTGTAGATGGGAGAGGGAATAGGTCTATAAACCATCCTCTGGGAAAGATAGGGAGAGCCAAAGTATGTCTTATTGATTCCTTCATTTTTGAACGTAAGCAGGTAAGTGATTTCAGCCTCCAGATATTTCTGAGTCACTACTGACTTTTACATATTCTTTCAGGGATCAGAAAGGTCACTGTTCCTTCCTTCCCTGTGATGTATGGGGATGATGAGACAAGGAGCACTCAGAGGGAAAGCATCTAGCCACAAGCCCCAGTAAGGACCAGGGCTACTCTAAGAATCCACACTCCATTCATAGCAGAGTATTCCCACAAATACACAGGCCATTGGGATAAATGATCTGCAGCAGCTTACAGCTGAAGCAGAACATTAGGAAGAAAAGCGTGTACACCTCTGGGGTGCGACAGAAGGGGCACGCTCAGTGTTACTAAATCCCATTCCTTTCCTTTCAAACAACCTGCAGTGAGTCACTGCTACACTAGAACATCCCACTGCAGCGTAAAACACCTCTCAGTAGTAACACTGGCTGTAAGTCACGCATCCTTCTCTCCACGGAAGGACTGCGTGGCAGGAGTGTACAGACAAGCGTTAAACCAGCTTTCCTTCCTAGGTAGGAAGCCATCGTCCTTTGCTACAAAGCCACTGCAGTAACAAAGAAGCACCTCCAAGACCTGAAGTGCTGCAGTCTGATGAGGACAAGGCTAGGACAAGTCACCACTGCACAGGCTGCTCATAATATTCCTGATGAATTTCTAATTTCTCTCCCAAAATTACCTTATTCTAAAAGCATAATACATTCATTACAGACTTCCCTGTGAGTGACAACCCTCCAGCCACTCCAAGGTCCATAAATCTTCTCCCTGGTATCCAGTAATAGGACATGTGGGAATGATTCAAAGCTGTGCCAGGGGAGGTTTAGACTGGACAGTAGAAAGCATTTCTTTACCTAGAGGATGGTCAAACATTGGAACAGGCTTCCTAACCTTTAACTTAGTTAGCTCTGAATTGGTCAGGCAGTTGGACTAGATGATCAGTGTAGGTCCCTCACAACTGAGATAGTCAATTCTACCTCAAATTCTTAATTCCTAGTCCATACTTTTAAAAATACTGCACTTTTCCCCACCATCAGGTAGATACATCATGGCAAAACAAAGGATGCTCCCAAAGACAGGCTCAATCTTCTGTATAGGACTGAGCAGACTGGAGGCACTACACTTGCTAATTAACTGATGTCCACTACTGAGGGAAGAAACCCACTATTAGAGCCCAGCTTCAAGATGCTGCTGTTCTTATTTGTCCATCCTGATTTACACACAGCAAAGATGAGTACTAAAGAAAACATGCCATGAGGATCCTATACTTTTAATTATTTTATCACAGCCTTCACGTACCCGTTTTTGGATATTATTACCCTGGAGAGTATGCTAACAACCTTAAGTTGCTGACTAATTAAGTTCTGGTATACTCCAAAGCCGGTTTTTGCACACTAATTAAATTTACAGGCAGTTAGATTTGACAGGTACTACGGTAACTGCCAACGTGCCTTCATAATCAGTTAAATTATTAATTCTGAGGCAGCAGGCCATCCCCAGGCAGAGAGGAGAGTACTCTAGCAGCAGAGCTGCCCCAGGAGAGCAGCAGCCAGTGACCTTCAGCCACAGGGAGCTGGGGACACATGGGTGCTCTCTGCCTAGAAGGCAATGGGCTGCTGTGGTGGATACTTCACGCTCCCAACATCTACTGGGGACCCACTGGAATTTCCACCCAGATCTGTCCCTTACAGGAAAGCAGAGGCCAGGCAGCAGACAGGCATGGGCTGCCTCTCTTACCCCTCCTGCTATCCCAGTGACGGGCAGCAAAACCTCCTGAGAGGAACACAGCCACCTGGAACTACAGACAGCATCTCTCACCTGGCTCTCAAGACTTGCACCTCAGGGAAATTTCAAAAGGCAAGGCAAGCAGCAGGGCCCCAGCAGATACCTGTCCCCAAAAGCCCTCTCCAGAGAGCTGGGCAGCAGACGCAGCCTGCACCATCCGAGCTGCCATTGTTGTGCTGCTGTTTGCAATCACGGCAGCCAAAGGAATCCCCCAGCCCTGCTCTCCCCTGCCATCGCACCTCAGGCCCTCTGCAGACAAAACATTCATTTAGCAATCTATACGATTCGCAGTGTCAAACGCCTCTCTGATAGTTCCCTCAGGATAGCTGCTCTTGCTATTTCATCTGTTAAATATTTCCAGAACCCAGAAGTCCTCGGGGAGAAAAGCAGCTATTTTGACTAACTGCTCCTCCTCCTCAACTAGTTACTGTGTTAGCTTCCTCCTACTCAAACAGCGGGAGTTGATTAAGACATATGGATTATCTCAACACTACCAAGAATTTCAATTTAGAAAGTGAAATATTGACACTCTTAATATCACATTCCTCTCTCACTTGGGAGCCCTTCCCCACACTGACACCGATCCCATCCCCGCTGCAACACGGCAGCACCGCACAGGCTGCGACTCAAGGGCTAAGGCAGACAGACAGCTTTCCTACATGGCTCCTGGTTGGAGCTGCTGCTGGAGTTAAGCCACCACAGTTTTCTTAATTCTACTGAGAAAACTGCTTGCAAGTGACTCATTTATGGAAATCTTTGGGTCATAAAAAGAATTATTTATTTCCACATTACATTTAGAATTTTGTTTTACGGTCTTTAAAAGGTTATTTTGCAGCATGTTGGGCTAGAAAAGCAACACAGAAAGATTCTACCCTTGGAAATCCCTCATTTGGAAATCCTTTAGGAACACATCAGTCTTCAAAGTAAAATCTTATTTCCTGTATGTAGAAACTCTGAAAGTTTTGTTTTGTTCTAAGTAGAGGAAAGGTGAGGTTTTGTTTTGAACTGGAACAGAAACTAAATTTAAAGAGTGCAAAGTTTCCTATTAAACAGAAATCCTGAGTTTGGACTGGCCCTGCTGGGGTCCTACAAGCTCCCATAAACAGCATCACTACTATCCCCATCCACTCCTGCCAGTATCTCATTTCACTGAGTTTTTATTTAAGATTGATGGCTGTAAGCTGCACTTATGTATTTAACCAAGTCAAGAAGAAAATCAGAGTGAACCTCACTGACCTTTTATATGTTGAGGTACTGGGCAGATGCATTTAAGTTAACAAAGTGTAAACTCATGTGAAAAATCACAAAATAAACTCACAAACTCTCAGACTCAGACACTACCCCAACATTTAGATGAGAGTTCCACAATAAAGGAACACCTTTAAAGGAAAGGTGGGAACTGAAGTTGTGCCATTGTACACTTAATAGATAACATGCATTTTCCAGTATCTGTAAAACTCAAAATGTCTAGAGTTAAGGTAGTGTAGGACAGCAGACAGGCTGCTTGGCTGACCTGGTAAGAGGACACACATAAAGGACAAGTGGAAGGAAATGGAAAACAGTTTCATGCTTTTGACATATCATAAATAAGTAAACAGTAGGCAAAAAAATAATTTCTGGCAAGAGACAACAGGGTTTTGCAAACCTCTGAAAACATGTGGTCTCAACCACGAAGATACCAGGTGGGGAAAGGCTGCTACCCTTTCTGGCAAACCTCAGCATCCTGGACCTCAGGTCTTTGGAGACAGGGAGAAAAAAATATATTTATACCATGACATCTACAGAATTTTGGAACAGAGAAGTTCTGACCAAGCACTAATTTCAATGCAGTGTCATACAAAACAAGCTGGGGTCCAACATGGTTTGTGCAGCTGCTGCTCCTGAACACACCACGTGAGTCAAAAGAATTATTAACTGGATTATTTGGGGGAGGGAGATAATCCTAGAGACTCTCTGTAGATCAACCTCACTCCTCAGCATTTTGAGACCTCCCTCAGTTTAAGCAGTTTTAGTTAAGCCTGCTGCTCAGCAGTTCTCAAAGCAATGCCAACCTCATCTTTATTTTAATCAAATCCCTGAGAAGAACCCTCTATTTTACTCCATACAAATTCCACAAAAACCCAAGGAATATACACCTCTTTCAGAAACCAGAGGGACAGAGAACAAAAGGCTCAAGCCCAGGAAATAAGGTTACTTTAAATAGCTGCAGCCACCATGATGGTCTCCTGCACTCAGGAGAACAAACTCATCCTACTGCCAAAGATTTTTACAGCTCTACTCCAACAAGGAGATCTGTAGGCCCCAGAACTGCTTGTAGCTGACATTTCTAGTGCTCTGAGCCACCATTTCTGAGGCAGTCACACATGAAAGAGGTGAAAGTGATTGCAAGGCTTTATGTATTGATGCCAGCCATTGGTTTAGAGTCAGCGAACCAAGAGAAATACACATTGAGATGTACTGAAACAAACAAACTAGAAACAAGCCTGAGGCAAAGAAAAGAGGCTTTTATATATTAATTATACTCTGGTTTTGGTTTCTGCCTTGAATAGTAGCTCTATAATGAAATTCAGCAAGCACTCATCTCAGGTATTGCAGAAATGTGCAACTCAGTCAAATGACCTCCTAGCATCAGGCTCAAAGTCTTCAAACACAAGGGAAGCTTGCTCCAGGCAAAGAACCAGCATTTATCCTTGCTTTGCTGATGCAAAGCCTCTTTACCTTGAGAACAGTCCCTCGGCTTTGGCAGCACTGCCCATGAGAGCAACGTGGCAAGACCTCTGCTCTCAAGTGCTGCCAACCCACCTCTGCCACAGCCCTGCCTGGTGCTCATCACAGGATGATCAGACACCCCCAGCAGCACGTTACACTCATCTCTGGCCAGCAGTAAAATGACCCCTCTCAAGGGCAGGTAGCAAAGACTCAGGGCCTGAGCTGCCAACTCAAACTTCAGGAGTCCAGCCCTGCTCTGAGGCAAGTCAAAGACGACAGAGAGCTGAGCCCCACAAAACTGCTCTCCAGAAAGGGGTTTGATTTTTGTATTCAGTGCATCCACTGAGATGAAACTGGCACTCAGCTGACAGAAGTATGACCCAGAGAGCCTCTTTAGCTACATTATAACAACCCTGTGCATTTTTAATTTGAATGTGCTCCTTATTTGTGTTTGCCAACAGCTCGAGGGGGGCATACAACATTGCTCACCGAGGCAGGTGGGGATGCTGCAGCATCCGAAGCTCTGTGGGCACTACAGAGCCTTTCAATTGGAGGAGAAGTTCTGCCCCGATGCTCCCTGCAGCCTACATGCCATGCCACAAAGCCTGCAACCTGACATTTCCCCTTGAACAGACTGAGCCAAGTCCCTGCTTCTGCACAGGAAAAGATCCAAACAAAAATTAAAAGGTCTGAATGTAGACTGGAAACACAGGTGGAATTCGGTTGCTTTCCCAGCTCTTTTTTGTACTTAGAGAAGAGCTTTTTCTGCCCAACTGCTTGACAATTTCACTTCTCATCTCCAGTATTCTTTACTCTTCATTGAGTAAGCCCACTTCCCTGGCACAAGCCCCCTCCCTGGATCCACCAAGCCCAGCTTTTCCCTCCACCTCTCACCTGTGATGTTTGGAAAGATGAAAGTACATGAGTCCTGTTGGGTTCCCATTCACAGGAGGTCCCAGGTGTTCTGTAGCTACTGGAAGTCCCAAAAGCTGCCAGAGTCTCCCAGTAAAAAAACGAGCCCTGTGCACAGTGGGAGCAAAACTGTGACAGCCCCAATTTGCTATATGGCTGGATGAAAAGAGGCTGGTTCTGCAGCCATCAAGGCTTCCATAAGTTTCAAAGGAATTCAGTCATCCCTTGACAATTTTGCCATATAGGCTTTTTTTTCCTCAACTTCTACTTTGTTTCCTCCTTCTCCTATTCTCTACAAAGCTCTTCAAGGGAAAAAAAAAAAAAATTCCAACAACTCCAGACTGGCTGGGAGCTGTTTGCCTTGGTTAGCATTGTGCTCAGCCAAAGCTCCCGTGTTCCCAGAAGAAACCCCCTTCTCTTGCAAGGCGTCATGAGGACATGGCCCAAGATTCAAACCCAGGCTGTGAGGATCTACACACTGAATGAACAACCCACTCTCCACAAATGCAGCACACTCTTCTATCCAGCTCCTGAGTCCTGGCAAAGCTAGCGGCTTTGCAAAGCTTTTCACTTTCCTCCTCCTCCTCCCTTCCCTCATCTCTCATGCAAACACACTTGCAAAGAATCTCAGCTCCACTCTTTCCATTTGTAACATGCCTGGTTTTTCACTGTGCATTGGTTTATCTTTTCAATAGTTGCAGTGAAGTTTATCTACACTCCCAAAACTCAGCAAGCGTGTGCAGAAGCCCAGGGAACACTGCTTCCATAGAAAGAGCTCACAGCACAGAGAGAGGGAGGCTGTGAATGAGCCAGGCACAGCTCTAAGCACGTGCTCAGGTCCTGCAAAGCTCTTACACTCCACTGGTTCCAGTTTCAGCCCTTCCACACGTGCTGTATGTACCAGGACACAATACTTCCATACTTGTCCTTTTTATTTCCACTTAGTACTACAATTAAAGAAGAAACCCACCTCATTCAATGTTTAAATTTCTAATTCTGAACACACACATGCTACTGTCTCTTATAAAGAAATCATCCTACTAATTTATCTCTTCCATTTAGATCACTCAAAACAGCTTGAACAACATAATGAACCTGGGGTGGATTCCAGAAGGCTGTTCTGCTGCCTCACAGTGTGTACCAAGAAAATACCCGGCAAAGAGCTTTTGGTGGCCTTCACTGGTTCTTCACAGCCACAGTGGTGATGGGAGATGATGGTGATCTTCAGCCAGCTATTCCCAAAATAACCCTCAGACTAACAGGTGTTTTTGTCTGAGGCACCCTTCACACACTCATGTGTGCATATGAATTTGTTCAAAACCAAACCAGTTTGTCCCAGCTACTTAAAAGTATTCCTGCTTTTGCCTTTTACAGGGAGATGGAGATGCCACTACCATGTTAGCAGCATCCAACCATAATGCACCAAGTACCACTGCACAAATGCTTGTTACACAGCGCTGAGACTTTACACCCAAACAAACTCTTTCTCTCAAAGTACCACCTTTATCTATATATTTATACACACACACACTGGCTGCAAGCTGGACAGGGCTGACATGGCCACTGAACAGGTGGTCAAGCAATCCCAGGTATTTTCTTGCAGAAGTAAGTTGATGTGTGTGTTCAGTCAGGCAAGTCCTAGACAATGGGAGCCAGCTCACAGAAGAATTATCAAGCAATCTTGTTCCACACTCTAGTTCTTATCCGCTCAAATGACTGTAAGTTCATTAAAAGTTAATCACTAATAGTGTCAGTAAAATAGTTGTTTCTGAAGTTTAAAAAAACCAGTCCTGCCAGGAACTGCAGCTTTTCTGCTCTTTGGTACAAACTGATCCCAGTGTCTATGAGTAACTTTAATTAAACATTCTGAGAGATTAGTATTTTATCATTATAGCTGTAAGTTCAAACAAGCTCTTTAGGCCAGGCTATGGCCCTCTAATTAGCACTACTGAAGTGTTCCTGGTCCTTCACAGAGCTGAAGCACTCAAGAGCTCCAGTCAAATACAGAAGAGACAATGCCAGTCCATGAGAACTTGCGGTCTGAGTCAACAATTTCAACCTCACAGGTAGTTTTATCACGTGTACTTGACAGAAGATAGTCACTTACTGATACAGTCAAATTCTGGTTAGAATTTCAGTTGTAAATGCAGTTTTTCATGGACAAAGCTCAGCTGGAAACCACCACAGCTTTGTGTCTTAATATCATATGTAATTGAGAAGGTTTCCAAGGATAATCGCTGTTGAGAAATGTATCGATTTGCTTCTGAGAATCTTAAAGATGCTTGAGGAATGGCAATTGGGAGTTCCCCATAAAGCTTGTGTCTTTGAAATAATAGTAGTGCTGTATTACTTTTCTCTTGTGGGCTACAAATCTTCAATTAAAAAAAATCAGATTTTTTTATTTGGAAAGAGTAGGATGGTCTACAAATGGATTAGCATTAAAGGCCCTTTTCAAGTGGATGAAGTGAGGGGATCTGCACAGCATGCCTGACTTCAGTCTGTGCTGATTTTTGGGTCAGACTGCAGCCAAGATCGTTTTAGGAGAATTTCTGCTGCTACACCTACCATATTGTCAGGTTTGACTTTTATTTTTATGAAGAGACAGATCCCTAAAAAAATCCCCTACAGTGCAATTTTCATCATGATCCTATGTAGGAAAGGCAAAGATTCTTCCTGGGGGTTTACTGTGATGCATTTATACATCTCTCTCCATTTAACCATTGAAACATCTGAGAGAGAAGCAGGAGAGGCAGCTATCAGAGTCTTACTTCCACTGGAAACTTGTTTTCCTCCTGCTCATGTTCTCACCTCGGCAATTTGTGGTCCACATCAAATTACACTGGCAGGGAAATTTCAGCTTCAAAATGCTTCAAATTTACAGAGTACAAACATCCATTAAGTACTCATTACTTAAATGATAATTGCTGTCCATTTGCATGCACAATAGTCACAGTCTAGAGGCAGGATACGTGCGTGGGGACCTGCTCCGCAGCCATCTCGCAAGCGGGGTCAATGGGAGGTTCCCTGCAGCAACTGCCAACACAACTGGGCACCATAATAAGAACTGTGTTGTTACAGGCTAAATAAGCAGCTCTGCCGCTTGATCCTGTGGGTTATGAGGTAATTAGCTTCTGAATAACTGAAATCAATGGATGTTTTTGCAGAATCACACCAAATAAGCAGAAGCTTGGCACACAGAAGGGAGAAACAGTCCCATTGCTACACAGTCATGTTTGTTAATTCCTAGTTTAATTCCACCAACTTCAATAGCTTTACAGCAGGAGGGAAAAACACCACCAAAACCCCAGCCCAGGGTTACTAGTAAACCCTATCAAATTACCCTGCAGTCTGAAAGCTAAAATGAAATACTGTTCTTTCTTCTTTGACATCTTCACTTTGAAACCCTCCTTGCTTCCAGGACTGCATACACTGCCACCTTTGAACAGTTTATGAGGTCTCACTGCTACCAAACTCCTGAAATTTCCCTGGGAACCATGTCGCTTGGAGATTTCCTGTCCTGGTAAGCCCCAAACTCTCCCCACTTCTCTGAAGCCAAATCTATAGTCAAGTAAACATTTTAAACGGTTTTCTTCTAAAGCCTTACATGTATCCTTACAAAAAACCTTTCCGTTCCCTCTGCACACCATCTATCCCAACCTCTCATCTCTTGATACACCCCTAAGTTGCATTTCTAGTTGCAGCCATCCTTAAATGACCTTGGAAACATTGCCCCAGGATAGTAAGTACATTCCACCATTTCTTCAGATATTTCAGGTTCAAATATCTGAGTTCCACAAAATAAACCTTGTTTCATGATAGTTCTGCACCCTTCGGTGCAGGCTGTGGAAACCACAGACGCTACCAAGGACTGAACCTAAGACCAAAGCAGGAATTAAACTGAATAGTATCTACCTGAGAGAGGATCAGCATCATTCAAAACACTTGCATATCACTAAAGCAACATGGTAACTATTAAAATATTCCTCAGAGACTACATCTGTTCCATTACCCAGTCCAGGCTAGTACTTCTGAAATATACTCCACATAAACATTAAATCAAAGAGATCTACCCAAACAGCACTGTAATTTGCACATACACATCAGAAAGACTAATCAAGCTGAAGCAGAACCATTCTATTCAACAACAGCATACACTCAAATAAAAGGCAGCCAATCTATCAGACAGGAAAAACAGAGTGAAGCAACAATGGAACTGTATCTGCTGAAAAGGCAACAAGCTGATCTGTTAAGGGCTTGGTGAAAAAGCGTGCACCAGAAGGGCATAACTAGCCACTTAAACACCACCCCACCACCACCCCTCAAAGGAAGATACCACTGAGTTTGCAGAGAATCAACACAGCAAACAGGAAATTCATTCTTTGGTGTTTATCACAGTTCATGACAAAGACATGGTAGCACTGATGGGCAAAGTAGCTCTAAACTACTCTATAACTACATAAGAGACCCAAGCTCTCTTTAGGGAAGAACAATTAACTGAGGGAGCCCAATTTCTTCCCCAGCCCACTCTTAATGATAGAAGTCCTTGAAACAGAAAGATGCTTATGAATTTAGAGATGGTGTGAGGACAGTGAGTCTCACTGCTCACAGTCAAGTGCAGCAACGGACAACAGTAATTACAAGATGGGCTCAAACCCTGTTCTGGCAAGGAGGACTGTCTGATGGAGCAGTTCCCCACTGAATGGGACACGTGGGATGAGGAGCAGAGGGAGAGCCTGTCATTTGCAAATGAAGACAAGATTACCTCCACGGAACTAACCCTACAGCCTTGAAGTCGGGAGACCCAGTGCAGTACCTCTCCATGGCTGTGCAGCCTATTTGTAAGGAAGGAAGCTGGTGGTGCCCCCACTCAGCCCCTGCTCACACATTGCAGGGTGGCTCCTTCCCCCCAGCAGTGCTGGAGCTCCAGGGTCTGCACTTTCTGTCTTCCCTTATTTTCCTATGCACTAGCACTTGCAGAAGGAACTCAACTCATTCAGAAGTCTTGTTTTGAATACACTGTTAACAAACTGCATACAGAAAAACAACATAAGAACAAAAAGCAAAAAACCTATATATATTCCAAATAAAAATTGGGCTCTGAATACATCTCTCCCTCTAGGCAATTATATGGGTAAATTAGGCACTGAACAAATGAAACAGTTATTGTAAGTCTGTTCTTGGAATATAATTTTTCCAGAAACAGTAAACTACTTTGAGTACTTCTCATAATCTGTTATCTGCAGAAAAATGTGAAAAATAAATTTATGGAAATGTCTTTACCTAATATTCACCAAATGACACTGGTCCCTCTGCTGCTTGTAGCAAACTCAGTCACAGAGACTAAGGACAGGTTTGCCTTATTAATACAGAGCTCTGTCTGTGTATTTTAAATACCTTAGAGCACAGTACCATCTGTGTGTATTCTACTAATGAGCTACTTCTTAGACTGAGGAAGGCCAGTCAGCCAACATAGATTACTCAGATGGAGAGTGTCTAATTTTTAAGCAATTAATGAGCTACTCTCACTCTACATTGAAGCTTCCTCTAGTTAATTCTCATAGCATATTACAGCATATCCTATTCTAGAGGAAGTTTCTCAAAGAAGAAAATAAAAAGGAGGAACACAACACAGCTCGGTCCAACTCCTTAAAGCAGAGCCCAAACCCTGTGTGTGAGATACAAGCTTGAGAAGTCCCTGCTGGGACCACCCTGAGCAGGGGCTGCACTTTTGCTTACCAAAACAGCTGAGACGGGGAACAGCATCCTGCAAAGAGAGTAGCTCAGCTCTCTTCATCACTCCTGACCTTTAGTAAAGCCTCAAAAGATGGACTGGAAAAGCCAGTACCATGCTTACATGGTAAAACCTTTGATGGTTTTATTCCCTCTCATCTCTCAGTCATTTGGAAATCCCCAGCACTATCACGAGATACTGCACAGGGCCACAGCTGAGGATCACCAGCCATGGATGCTGCACACTCAAGAATCATTGAACACTTACTGAGATGACTGACTGCTCCCATCTCATCCCTTAGCTGACTGATGTTATTTTAAAAGGTGAGCCTCAAGGAGCTATTAGATTATGCAAAAGAAGAATCCCCGCTTCTGCCACTAAAAAATATTTCTTAATAACCTAAACAAAGTTTAAGGAGATCAAAATTACCTTTCACAGCTCCCTGTTGGAAAGCACTGTAGTAAAGCATAGAATGAGTATTAAATTATCTCAGTAATCACACTGATAATACATAACTTTCATGTGCACAATAAAACCATTAAAGGAGAGCTGATTTTTACAAGTATATTACACATCGTGATTCCAAAAGGGCAACCCCATGTGCAGGAAAGGACACACTTGTCTTACACAAACCTGAAAAACATGCCAACTCCAATCATAGCAGTGGAACTGTTACAGAGGAGAGCTTTTACCCAGCAGCCTCCAGCAAGCAAAACACTCGCCTCCCTTGAGGATGCTCGTATTTACACACCAATAAGAGGCTTAATGTAACATTTCAACTTGGTTTGACATTATCAAGCCATCTTACAACCCCAGTGTGGGATCTGTATTTAAGTTCTCATAACCAAGGTACCAGCATTTCACTGCTGGGGGTGGGAGGGAAGGAATTCCAAAAAACAACTAATTAGTATAGCATGCCAAGTGTCCTGCATGCTACAAGATGAAGCAAGTTGGTGACATGTTCTGAAAGGGACTTCACACAAGAACATGCTGGAAAGCAACTGTACTCACGGGATCTGTGTCCCTCAGAGAAAGCCATCAATCACAGCTCTTTATGAAGGACAGCAAATGGAGCAGTTCATTTGTAGGCACTTACAAAACAGCATTTAATAAAGACCCTTTCTTCCTCGGTTGAGCTTTACCCTTCCCAATGTAAGGTCCCCAACAGTTGGAGCCAGGCACCCCAGGTGGCTGGATTTAGGTTTTCCCTCTCATGCCCTAAGTCAGAGGCACGTTTTACAGTTGGAACAAAACCATTTGCAATAAACACAGAATGGTAAAGAGCAAGTTTAATCATCCAATCCAGATGAAAAAATCATAATGCTGTAAATAATATGATGAAAAGTCACAGTGAATAAGAATTATGTTGACCTACATCAGAAGTCAGCCAAAAAGCTTCAGCTTTCAATCTGCTCCAATAAAGCTGAGACACTCCAGCCCTAAGTGCAGTTTCCTCTGTAGTCCCCTGATTTGCCTACAATTACAGATGTCATTTTGAATGGGAATATTACATCCAAAATGTCATTAGTAATACACATTGAAATTTCTTTCCTTATTTCTGATTGTCTAAAACCACATCATTATTCACAACTCTCTGGCTTTGTACAATGGGACAAGATTCAAGGTCACATCAAAATAAGTAATAGATTCAAGGGCTCAAATCCACAATAATTTTTTTCTTGGCTTGAATTTCAAATTTCCACTTCTAAACCTCAAGTACCACAACAGGCAGGTTTCAGAAATGCTTTTAAATTGGTTTATTTTTCTCAAGAAAACATACTCTGCAATAGGAGCCTGCAACTAGAAAGGAAGAAGCAAGTCCTTCTCACCAGGGAGGTCTGCAAGAGAGCAGTGTTGATAGCTGCACATCCACCACTCACCCAGGAGCCAGGGAAGGCTGAGGGATGACCTGGCTCCACTAAAGAGCCCTCTCTCAGTTTTCAGATCTTCTCTGCAGGCAACCCAACAGATTGGACATGGCCAACTGCCTCCCAGCAGGGAATCCCAGAAACAGTAGGCTCCTGAACACTGTGTGTTCCATCTTGCAGCTTCTTCATCTGACATCCGTACCAAGGGCCTCAGAAGTCTGGCATTCAGCTGCAACTCTTCAATGCTCCCGAGGTACAGAGCCTGGGAATAACCCTGCCTTTGATTCATTTTCCAGCAGTTCTCCACTGGTTGCTAAATGTATCCATTTCAGGGAGTCCACCCTTCAAAATGGAATTGTGCCACTGAAAAAAAACCCATCCTGCAGAATGTGATTATATTTCTGCATTTTACCCTCACCTCAAAGACACCAGAATGGTTATATTTCACATTACTCTTTCCCTTCCAAGCCCACCCACATATATGTTTTGCTGAACATGTGCAACAGCAAAAGCAAGCACTAAGTGGCTCAGCACACTGACCCAAATAACATCAGGATCCCAGCGTGTTTCCACAAAACAATGCTTAAATCCAAGAATAAACAATTCCTGTTGTCTTGTGATAAATTTAACCTGCTATTTGAACATGTCTTCACAAATACTGCCACTTCTATCTTCAGCATACCAGAAAATATCCATTAACTCTCAAATAATAACAAATATTTTTTAAAAAATCTGTGAAACATCTTTGTACTCAAAGTTTTAAATGTATTTCTGCAGTGGGATGATAGGACCAGCATTTCGTTAAACAAATATGAACATCTGGTTAGACAATACACTGAGGTGTCCTTGGATAAAGCTGTTTTAAGCTATTCACACATCTGATGACAGAACTCCAGTTCCTGGAATTGCTAAAAATCTAAAGGCAGCTACTAGGAAAGCACAGATGGAGCCCAGAGTGGTTCAAATGCAGCTGACTGCCTGCAGAGCCACTGCAGTTTACCATCAACAAATGTTCTTTAGGTCACAGGAGTAAGTACAGACACAGGTTTCTATAAACTTGGTTACCCAAGAGACAATTGGCATCTCCAAGGCTCATGGTCCCTCAGGTATTCCATATGCCATTTTACAGTCATGAGTGTTTTTTCCTCCTGCATCCCTCACCGTGCACTGGGAGGACAATCCAGAGCCAATACACACCACAGACTTGTAACATGCCAAGGCAAAAGCACTTAGCCTAGAACTAGTGCACACCACCTGGTATAGCAAATTCTCTCTGCTCTTCCTCCTCCATTTCTAGCAGACACATTTTACTATCTTCTACTGAAAAATAACAGGAGTTACAAACACTGTTCCCTAGCACATGTATCCGGGGACGTAAAAGCACAGTCCACACACATGCTTATTTAGCCTAAAAAACTTCCCTAGGAGATAGTACTGGTTTCCTCACCCTTGCCTAAGGCATTAGCAACATAACAGAACTGAGGGAAACATTTTGTGTTGTTCCTCCACATCACCTTCAGTGTGCTGGGCAACCTGAACACCATGTGTGCCCCGACAGGTACTGCTTCCCCCAATGCCTCCCACCTGAGCGGGGCTGGTAGGTCACGTCAGCAGTCAGGGTCTGAGGCAGGTCCCATTCCTCTCTCTGCATTACAGCAACAGGAATGAAATAGCCAGATACAAAAGGCTCATGCCAGGCACTGCTTTTCTTTATCAAAAATCAGTGAACAACACTTAAAGCTGCCTGGTTCAGTCGGTCTCCTTCTAGTTTAATTCCTATTTAATTTCCCCTCTGGAATAATGGATGCAGAAATCTCAGTATGTATCTTTGTAAAGGAATACTGAACCCTCAGAGATGGAAACCAACTGTACCTGTCTTACACTGAAGTATCAAAACACCTTCAAAACCCAAAGTGATTGGGAGTGAGTTTCCATGGGTCACATGCAGCACAACAGATCTATAGTTTCAGGAATCTCAGAAGTGGAAGAGGTTTCTAACAAGTCAAGCTAACAGAAATGCCATCAACACTGCCTCCCTTTCCTGCCTCAAAGGGAGGAACTACACAAGGAAGGCAAGCAAGAAGGAACTCACAGCAGAGACTAGGAGGCACAGGCAGCCTGGTTACCACCATGCCTCAGAAAAGCAAAGAGCTCAGGTCAGAAGCTTAACTTTTATCTAAGCCTGTCTTCAGCAGCGCAGCACTCTATGTTCTCATATCAGTATGTATTATAAGCACTAATCATGCTTCTTGTAGGAAAGAATCAATTGGATTTGAAAGGGTTAGAGATTAATAAAGTGATAAACCATTCACTCTAGAGGTGACACAGCAGCTCAGATCAATTTTGCTTTCAACTCATAGATAGGCAATCATTTCTACTTTAGCAAGTTGTAACAGCACCACAACAGTCTCACACAGGTCTGGGTACTAACATTTGCACACACATGAACCACACTAAAAAATTCCTTCCTTCTTCATAGTCAATACCTTGAAATATTTATCTCTGCACCTCCTGAAGAGAAACCTCTTGAGGTTTCCTTTATTATTTGTCAAAAAAGTTTCTGCAAATTTATATGCCAAAAAACCAACAAAAAAAGGCACCTTAATTCTCCTTCCTTTTGGTATTTCCCATAGTGATTCCCAACACCTCTAATCTCACATTTTTACTGCTTGCCACTTTCACAGCTAGATCCATGGCAAAAACAAGGAAACAACTAAAAAAGAAGTTTTAGATACAAGGTGTCACACTGACTAGCAATTGAAAACTGAAATGCAAGGTTCTGAAAGTAGAAAAATTTCTTTAAATTCAGTGGACAGCAAAATGAGAATGTGCATCAATATTCACACTTGGTTCAACCTAAGGAGCCTTATTTACATTCCTTCAAACATATACAGTCTGTGAAAGTTGCCTTAGGCATATATTCAGGTTACAAAAAAATCAAACACACTCCAGAATCATCAGGAATTGACCCAAAACTAAACTGTTAGGTCAGAGATTCCCCATACCTCCTACAGGTCCATATCCCTCTAAGTGACCTCTGTGCCTCCACATCACCAGCATCCCAAAAAATGAGCAAGACACTTATCTCTAGGACTAATGAGCATGCAGAGCTTGCAGACTCTGTTCTGGGGAAGTCTACAGCTCTATTATTTATATGTATTTGAACATTAGGTAAGACAGATCTTACAAAAATATTTTCATTAACAAGATGAAAAACACAACATGCCAGAACAACTTCCCCTATCCTGCAGGACAGTCAGTTTCAGAGTAAGGACATTCACCCTCAAAGTGAATAAACTAGAAATACTGTAATGAAATTCTCTCTAAAAATCCTATTTAAGTTCTTAAAGAAAACAAACCAAAGATACCTTGATACATCAGGGTTTAAAAGGTTCCATTTTGGGGACAAGAAAAGTATTATGCCATTAAAGGCATACAGCTGGAAGATTTCTCAATCATGTTGGTATGTCTACTAGAGGTTCAGCTATTATTAATGAGCTCCTACGTGCTGCAGCTAGAGGTAGAACAGGTATCTGAACAGCTGACATGATGCCCATATTGCAAAAATGGAAGACTATAGATTTTTAACTGAGAAAATGACATTTCTTTCATGCTTTGCTTATTTCCACCATCCCTAAAGATCCTACCTTTGTGATTTACTGCAGTTGGAACCATTTAATTGTGTTCATTTATTTTATTCAGATACAGCTGCGGTTTCCCTTTTGGGAAGGGAGTCTAGCTTTAATATTTAAGTATCAGCTCAATATTTTAATTGTATAAATTTTACATGAACTCATTTTAAATGAGTACAATAGCTAAAATTTTGAGTGTTTAAATAAGCTCAATATTTAAACCCTGTCAGGTTGAGGTCACTAAAAAAACCCCAAACCTCTAGCAGATTACTTCCTTTTCTTGTTCTTCTCTATTCATCTCCCTTCCTCCCCACCAGCAGCATGTCTAAATGCTGCCAGCTGTCTCTCAGATAGGCCTGCCTAGCTGTAAATGCTGCTTTCTGTCTAGAGAAGAGGAAACCGAGGCTGAGACTCCATAACAAGGTGCATGGACCACCGGTGCTTCAGAGCTGGTAGCCCCGCGAGGCCTGACTGAGGCACAGGAGCCTGGCTCCTCGCTTCCCACAGATCCAAACTGAACAGATGGAGAGCAGCCCTGAACCTGTGAGCAGACATGGCAAGAGGGACTGTACATTCCTCCACCGCTGACAGCTTAGAACAACAGTGATCCTGACTTTTTTTGTTTGCTGGAGCTGTGAAAAACTTACATCTTCTGGGGAAAGGAAGAAATCAGCACATGCTGATTAGTGCTGCCAAGCTCCCTTTCTCTACGGCTGCACGTTACCTGCAGGAAGGAAAGGCTGAAAGCCTCTTCTGCATCACTCATTGCTCAGAAATAGGGCAGGCTCATAGGCATGAGGGCCAGAAGTCAGCTTTACAGATAGGTGCAACTGCAAACAAACAGCAAACGGCAAGTGTGAGGGCTCATCCTGCAGCTCCTCTCGGTGACCACTTGTCGTGGTTTCACCCCGGCTGTGGGCCGAGATCCACACAGCTGCCTGCTTCTTAAAGTAAAAGAGCAGGGGAAGAGGGAAAAAGGGGGAAACAAGGGAAGGGAAAAGGAAGGGGCAAATAACTCCAAACCCAAGAAACTAAGAGGCCCGTGGGTTGGGATAAGGAGAGTTTACTAAGAGAACAGAAAGATAAAATATAACAATGCTAACAGGACTTTAGAGCAAAAGAATATGAAACTCTTGATCCCCAATGCAGTTTCTCCCCGACCCACACAACTCAGGCCGTACCACCCAGAGCTGTCCCGGAACCCGACCGTCTCCCCAAGCAGCACGCGTCCCGCCACCGCCCCTCTTCTTCCTCCCCTCAGCCCCCCGTTCTCCTGGGCAGGACGTCATTGGCATGGAATACTCTCTTTGGCCCATCTGGGTCACCTGTCCTGGCTTCGCCCCTCCTTTCTCATGAATAGAGAAATACGAAGACGCTGAGAAAGTCCTTGACTGTCTGACTGCAACTAAGAACATCAGGGTGTTCTCAGCACTGCTTTCATTGTAACTCCCAAACACAGCATTCCATCAGCTGCTACATACAAATGGAGTGAACTCTATCCTGACTGAAACCAGGACACCACTCCAGCAGGAGCAATGGACTTTTAAGAGTTAGGTTCCCCTAGGATATCCCACTCCAGGCACAAATCCATGAGACACCCCCAAAGTACAGACACCTCCATTTTCACGTATGTCACAGTTTTCACGGCCAAAGTGATCAGGAAGCAACAGAGGAAGATTGAGCTTCATAGAAGTGAGCAGGGGGAAATCCTTGGCTAGAGCAGTGACAATTAGTACGAAAGCAAAGGTCTCCTGAAACATTTATAGCAGACCACAGTAAGACCTTGTGCTACCTTTAAAAAGAGTGAGATAACAAGCCAGTTGGCATTAAAGCACCACATCAGAACCACTGCAACATCAATGAGAGAATTTGGCTGTGCTCATACACAGCAAGACACAATGCTAAGTCAAGTCCTCTCTCTCCCAATCCACTGGTGACAAAGCAGGATGCAGATAGAGGGTGATGAGGTGGGTGAGGGATAAGAGACACACTTAGTTCTCTGGCATATTGGTGGTCCCAAGACAAAGAGGTGGAGCAGGGAGGCCAGAATCCCAGAGAACATCCATCAGACACACGACTGATCAGCAAGCACAAGGCTCTGGCTCTGTAGCATGGAGGACACAGAGATGCCAGGTCGGAACCAATTAAGCCCTGTTAACCTGCAGGAAGACTACCACCAGCTCTGCAGCTAGAAGCCTCATAGAAACCACACTCCTCCACACAAGGTTGGCATGCCCTCTGGAGCTCTGGCATGCTGAAACAGGGTATTTCAGCTCTGCAAATAAACACAGCAACAATAAATGCCATCAATTATTCACCAATGGAATTATGTCTAGTAAGTCAAACAGAATCTGTAATCTGGAAAATCTTTTGCTTAAAAAATGCAATGATTTTTTAATTGGTTTTATATTCCCTGCTATGATTATTCAAAGCACTATATACAAAAGGCTTGGGAAAAGAAGTCACTTAATCAGATTAAAAGAAAATCACCTAGCAGCTGGGAACCTAGCAGCTCCCACATCCTCAATGTATTTGTATAACCTCCACCTGTAAAATACCCTTTCTAGGCTATTGCTAAGGCTGCAGTCCCAGCAATAGCCATTTGCTCAGTTTGACTTCCTGAAGCAGGAAAAAGGACAAAGTACAGCTTTCAAAAAGCTTCTTAATACTAAGAAATGCTCATGAAACTTAAGTCAACATTACATTCACACAGATGCTTGAGGCAAACTGTTCAGTTCCCACCACAAACAGCAATCATTACTCCGTAGACATGACAGATTTCTTCTGGAGCATCTGGAAGTTGCTGCCTGTAACGAAGAATCTGACTAGCATAATTCAATTAGCTCACCCATTTCAATTATTTTGGCACCACATCTCAAGTGAGAAGCAGCCAAACAAATTTGTCTTGCTACAAGTTTCTGTGTTATTTTTGCAGCATTGCAACGTACTCTAAAATCTATCTGAGGCCTCACATGCATTCCTGAGTGTCTTCTCCAAACAGAAATATGGACTCCTGCATCTCTAACAAAGAGCAAGTAAAGGACATGGGACAAGTCTCTTTGAGTGCCGTTTTCTCTCCACTCCCATAAGAGCTGTTTCTTTGACAAGCTTAAATTCTACACTTGCAACTGGTGGACCATTTTATCACCTTCTGTTTTACATCTTAGATCTTCCATTCCTGACCTCTTTCTAATGACTCTCATCTATTGTCCAGCTCCTGTATACTGCCTGCATTTGCTGTCTGGAGTACCTGTTTCAACCCCCTTACCTTTGAAGAAGTATTTTCCCCACCAGCCTCCGAAGATGACTTCCTAGACAAACCCCTGTTCTCTTTAAAGCAACTTCAGTCTCACTGATAATGCCCTCCTGGACACTCCCCCTCTTTGCATTACCTGAAGACAGCACCACACCTTCTCCCTGCTCCACACGAAGTCTTTCTTAAACTCAGCTCTCTTTAGATTCTGCCTGCCCCTTAGGCAAGTTATATTCTGTTATGTGATACTACCCACATGCTAGTCTACTTTATAATTGCTCTTGTACTTAACACTAATCACAAGTCTGGCCATTCATGCAATAATTCTACGTATTGCTTGGAAAAATGCCAGTGTGCATATATCAACAAAGATACCAATACCCTGATTTTGCTGGTTTAATGCCCTAGTAGCCTAAATCTGTCTCTATCATCAGTGTCAGCACTTTCCATGCACTGCTTCACACAGCTCTACATAACTGTCTGCATAATTTCCCTTCCTCTTGTAAAGATGCTCACCAGCTTAGACATCCCCATACCAAGAGCCAGAAAGACCCAAGACTACAAATCCAGAACACTGATGCAGAGATCCCGTCCCCAGGGTGTCATTTGGGCACCCCATGCACTCCCTCCCCTCCCAGCTCTCCTCTGCAGCCATAACAGCCTTCTTGCTTTCAGACATCCTGCTGTTTACACTGCAGTGCAGCTGCCCACAAATAGGCATTAAATGACATTCCCCTTCCTATTCTCCTTTATCAAGACATCAGTTTAAAACAAAAAAGACCCTGAACTACAGCATGCTACAGCTACTGTCACCCCATCACACAACACAGACTCACTGCTTCTTCATGTTGCCTGGCTGCACCCATACCCTGATCTTCTGCTTAAACAATGTAAATAAAGTTCAGAAGCCTCTGGAGCATTTGCCCCTTCAAAACATGTAACATTCAGTGAAGCCCCAAGCAACCAAAGAATAGTCCTTCATTGCTAAAGGAAGTCAAATTATCAATTTTTATCAATTTTGGTCATTTTATAATATTATCATTTTTGGTAATTTTATCAAATTACCATTTCTGCTCCAAGTACTGAAATCACAGAAACAGAAAATTCATTTCACACACAAAAAAGAAAAAGCAAAAATTAAAAAAAAAAATCAAAAGTTTGCTCCACACAGCAACCTAAAAATCAGCAATATAATAGAATGAATACTGAAGGTGCAACCCAGCTACTTTTTCATATATTTGCACAGAATGTATAATTTTACTTTACCTGCATTTCCCCCCTTCATCTTATACTCAACATACACCAACTGAATCGAATTAAAAGAGCCAGCTATTCATTAGTGGGTTATATTTAGCAATAGGCAGTCTAACATATTAAAACATTTTTCCCTCCTGAATTGATACTGTCATCAGCTGCCAATAACACAAGACACTCTGCAGAGTCAAAGAAAGCAGATTAAAAAAAAAAAAAATCCCACACCAAAAGCCCCACTAAATTATAATTAAAGGTAAACTGCCAGCTGAATGAGCCTATAAACACAGGCATGTTACTTCTACAGATGTGTGCTTCTGACAAAGGAAATGCAAAAGCCTTTCCTTGCAGCCAGGTGGTGTTGCCTGACATCAGGGAATCAAGGCTGCTCAGTTACACCGATTATGGATCTCACCAGGGTTCCCATCCAGGTCAGTAACAGCAGTTCTGAAGAACAGGAACACCACTGCCCTTCGCAGTGTTTAGATCAAGCTCCACTGCAGCCAAATCCAGGGCTGCTCTTAGAGGGCAAACAGGGCTTAGGGCACAACCACAACAACAAAAGGCTGTAGACTACCTAGATTTAGTAAGAACCATTTATACTTTGTAGCCCAGCAGAAAGAATTCAACCTAGCATCCTGTGGTTCCCACAGTAACAATTCCTAGCCTGGGATGGGACATCTAATTCTTTATAATAGATGGGCTAATAAGTTTTGTCTTCCATTCTCAAGAAATGCAGAAATTAAACTTAAAACTGGCCACACCAACTCAAGTCAGTAATTTCTGTCTGTATCTGCATTGCTAAAAGCATTGTTTGAGGACATTCAGGGCAGTAAGACCAATGGAAGCCCTCACACCTGTATGTGTGGCACAGAACTAGGGGGATAAAATGAGTAAGCCAACACACGAGTTTGAGTACAACGTTGATCCTGCATCAGCTGCCAGCCCACAAGTAAGCAGGCTCTAGCAGACCAACACTGTGTCACTGCAGAGAACCTACTTGTCTGCTCCCAGTCCTTCCCAACTCAAAGCTTACTTGAGAAAGAGAAACAATCTCATGAATCCGTTCACTTTGATGGGGAGAGCTGCACAGACTACAGGTCACTTCCAACACTAATTACAGATGAAACATTATCTGGATCAATTCCCTGTCCTGGAAGGAGACACCCTGGTACCTCTTTGAAGTGTCCTGTTACTATTAGTGGGTTTCAAAACCAAATGTAAACATCAAACAACTCCCTCCCATTCCACTGCCACTCAGAAGTTATCTATCTAGGAAACCTCCTCCCAGCTAACCCCACATACAATCTCTCATATGGCTGGCATGACTATTTGGAAGATGCTCTTTGAAAATATAAAAAAAACAAAATCATTCAGACTTAAAATTCACCCCAAACCACATGAACAGGTAAGAAAATCCCTTTGCATGAGTAAGAGACTGTATGTTAAAACAATGCCAAAATCATTATCACCTTTATGGTTTTTCAACCATTATACCATTATTATTTTAATTATTATAAAAAGAAAACATAAGAACTTTCAAAAGTTTAAAGTCACATAAACAGAACCTTATAGTGAGAAAATCCATCCTGTAACATCTGGTAAGCAAACCATATTGGTTATGACTTTTTTCCCCCAGAAGAGAACAAGTAGTGTACATGCAAAACAAAAAGCAGCCATCTGAAATGCTTGATTGCATGAGCACTGGGTCCAGATTCAAAAGTAAAAATATTTTTCTGTGACTTACCAGAATTTCTCTTTGACACGAGCTTCAAATTCATGCTGACTACAGTACAGATCACAAGAACCAAGAGAACAAGAGGCTTCATCTTTCACTTCCAGTGACAGCTGAAATGCAAACATAGTATGAAGTCTGAATCACAGCTCTTCACTACAACAAAGCAGCAGCTACAGTTAAACATTTCTCAAAGAACCATTACAGGGCAATGGCTTAATCTAGTGACTTCTGGGTTTATATTTATGCAGAGGTAGGAAAACATAATGGTTCAAAGTAACTGTCTATGAATAATTTATCTCTATCACACAAAAGGGTTCTGTTGTTTTGGGTTTTTTTAAATGACACTTTGAAAGTATTATTTTGCTTAAAAAATCCACAAGACTTAACTGTTTATTTGAAATAGTATGGGTCTAAACTGACGTATTTCTGGATGTTACTTAAAGGGGAGACCCTGATGGTCATGATTAGTGTTGTCACCTAGAATCAGGCCACACACTCAAGAAGAACAACTTCACATTTTTCAGGAAAAAATAAGGAGTACATTACTCATGCAGTTTCTCTTAGCAACCTCATTTTCCCACTTGTGACCTTGTAAAGGCTCGTACAATGAATCAATGCTATTCCAGAGATTTATCCTATAAAGACAGATGAACAAAATTCAGACATGCATGACTACAGGTCTTGGGATTTTTGATCAAAGTAGTCTGTCCTGTGAACTTTACTACCTATGTTATATTACATACACTTTAAAAAGAAAATATTTGTTTAAAATTCTATTTTCAGTTTTATATACTTACTGGAACTAATTCTGTTTTCATTTACAAGTACGAGGTCATTCAAGAAAACAGAGCAAGAGCAAACTGAGGCTGCTTATCTGTACTTGAAAACAGGTAGAACAAATTTGAACTCAGCAGAGTCCCTCTATATATCTCTCTAAATGGAAGAGAGAGATGCTTAGTTATAAGATCAAGTCCTCAAATACATGCTTAGCCTGAAGTCATGGGCCTTTAAGAGTTTGATATATTTAGACTCCAGGAATTTACCTCCATATCAGATACAGACTTCAGATCAGGACTCTTAGATAATTGGTCAGTCGTCTAAACCAGTATGAAATTATACCGTGTGCCAAAAGATTCATCAAATATTTTATAGCAGTTTCTTTTCAACAAAAATGTACAAAGCTGCCTGCATAAGCAGTCAAAATTAGGGCACCAAAACAGAATCACCACAGCCTCAGCTTTGGGACCCAGACAGACCCTGCAGCTTCCAACATTTGCTCAACATGATAAACCAACAAGAGGGGCCAATGTCCTGCACTTTACTGAAAATAATTCAGTTTAATTTGAGTTTCTTACATCAAACATTCTTCCCTTGCAGTTTTACTATCAGCTTGCTGTTGTGTGAAGCAAATGTAAGGAAACATGTATAATCTTTTACACGATGGCAATTATGCTGCTACTTAATTATTTCAAAATTACCTCTCAGAGCTGAAGTTTTCCCTGTCTCACCTTACCTACTGCCAGCTAGAAAAGGGCAGTGGATTTCCCACCCTCCCACCCCCCACCCCAATTCTGTGTTCCCATGGGCACTTCATGCCTATTGATTCCCCACTGTAACAATGTTAAATGAGTTTTCAATGAATAAAGCGTGTGAATGACAGTGGTTAATGGCAGGATTAGTATTCATTCTCCCTTAACCTCTCCTCCAAGTACCAAAATCCTGAAACAAGCAAGGCCATCCTGACAAGAGAACTTAAAATACAAGGTAATTGAACTAAATTTTTTGACAGATAATTGTAATGATGATGTTACACTAGAGTGATTTTCAAGTATAGCTTTGCAAATTACTTTCTCCACTCCCCTCCCTTCGGTTTTCACAGCTGAGGTATGTAACACTGAAGTCTTTTTTCATGTGGGTCTCTCCATGCCCACCCCAAACACGCCACACTGCATTAAATACAATGAAAGATTCAAAGCAAGTTCTGCCAGCCAACATTCCTGCTAGAGACAGGGGAAAGTCCTTGGTTCTGTCAGCACTGATAGGAGCTTTGCTTTTGAAGGCCTGGCCTTGCCAAGGCAGGCAGTCTCTGTACCTGCAGAAGTCAGGAAAATACAGCAGGAAAAGGGCAAGCAACTACTCCACCACCCAGTCATTCACAGCCTAGCCCAGAGCCTCAGCTTGTCACATCTGACACAACCCCTCTGATGCATCAGAGCTTGAGGTGTCATCTTCACCTTTGACATCCAACCCCAAGAAGGTAGGATCAGTCACACCAGTGTGACCAGTGGTTACTGGTGGTTATTGTCTCAAGACAGCAGACAGCTACAGATAACAAGGCTGTTCAAACTAACATATCATAGATCATTTTTTTTTAACATAAAATTTTACAAAGAACACAAGGTGCAGCATGAGATGTGCTTCTCCCAGAAGAACATCAAGCAGCCAGAAGGGGGAAGGTTGTACATGTTGCTCAGATTTCCAGGGCTGAGACTCCCACCATGTCTCCCAGCAGGACCAGTCTCACAATTCCCTCCTGTGGGCCATTTGCTCACCTACTAGGCAGTGGGATGGACTACTGACTCAAGACGATCCTGCGCTAGACATAATAGCACTTCTGGAAATAAGAGTGAGAGAGTGTCCATGGTTTGATGAAGAACATGAATAAAACTGTGCTAATATGAAGAGATACAAGATGGGATAAACCAGTTAACATTCCATACCATTCTTCTATAATATAGGAATTTTCCTCCAGGCAGGACTGATTTTTGTCATTTAACAAACTATCCCTCACGGGCACTGAGCAGCATTTCCCTGAGGAGCTGCTAACTCTTGATGCTGCCAACTCCAGGTAGCTGTGAGTAGGGACTCACAGCTGTAACAAGGACACAGTACTCTACTGGATACACCCTCTCAAGAGGGGAAGCAAGCTCAGGTCTATTCCCAGAAGAGTGGAAGAAGCTGTCTGTCTTAATAAGAATATAGGAATACCAATTACCACTAATTTGCCCCAGATCACTGAGAGGAGAAGAGAGAAACATTCCTGAGAAGGCTGAAAGAATTGCTTAACGAGTTAATCCAGACCTTCCTGCGACCCACCAAGTTGCTTTTTTATCAAGGTAAGTAAAGGGAGGTTGCAACCATCAGAGGGAGAAAGGACCAGTGGAGAAGGACCTGGGGGTCCTGGTGGATGACAGGTTGGCCATGAGCCAGCAGTGTGCCTCGGTGGCTAAGAGAGCCAATGGGATCCTGGGTGCATCAGGAGGAGTGTGGCCAGCAGGTCAAAGGAGATGATCCTCCCCCTCTACTCTGCCCTGGTCAGGCCCCACCTGGAGTATTGTGTCCAGTTCTGGGCTCCCTGGTATAAAAAGGACAGGGATCTCCTGGAGAGAGTCCAAAGAAGGGCTACGAAGATGATAAAGGGCCTGGAGCATCTCCCCTATGAGGAAAGGCTGAGAAAATTGGGACTGTTCAGTCTTGAGAAGAGAAGACTAAGGGGGACCTAATTAATGTTTACAATTATCTTAAGCAAGGGATGCAGGGGAATCAGCCAGCCCCTTTTCAGTGTCTGTGGAGACAGGACAAGGGGCAATGGCTGCAAGTTGGAGCACAGGAAGTTCCGCACCAACATGGGGAAGAACTTTTTCACAGTGAGGGTGACAGAGCCCTGGGACAGGCTGCCCAGGGAGGTGGTGGAGTCTCCTTCTCTGGAGATATTCAAGACCCGTCTGGATGCCTATCTCAGTGAAATGTCCTAGGGAGCTGCTTTGGCAGGGGGTTGGACCCGATGATCTCTTGAGGTCCCTTCCAACCCCTACAATTCTATGATTCTATGAAATGTAGGTGAAGGAAGGTGTGACAACTTCATTCTCCATCATTCCAAGGCCACCCCTTCCCCTCTCAAACCATCCCATGCCACAGCCGACAGACCTCAGGCAGCATTCCCAGTCTGCTGTAAGCACCCCACAACTACAAGGGGACCAGGCTGCAATGCAGCCCTAACTGTTCTTCTGACCAAAGCCATGGTTCCCATATGCTGCCCAATGCCCTTTACATGTGTTGACAAACTTAGTGCTTCCTTCTAAGCCCTCAGAAAGCAGGGCTTGGGAAGCTGTGTCCCATTTTCTTCCCGTACAGCTTGCTGTCCCTCCAGCACCCGCTTCCCTTCACACAGCCTGCCAGACTCAAAAGAATTTCAAGTGACAAGGCTAGAAGCACTTAAAAACAAGGAGGAATCTGGAGCATTAACATTCTGCACTAAACCCAACACTGAGATCCCCACATTCCAGCTTTAAATACAATGTAGGTTTGCTGTAATTTCTACCATGAGCTTTGTTTATACAGTGTTTCTTCTTAGGAGAAAGCAGAAGGGGGACCTGCCTGCACTCAGACACATGTCTGCACACAGGCTGGGATTGCTGACACACCATGAGGCTCCGGAGGTTCTGCTTTCTCCACACAAGTGGTGATGCAGAAGGTGCTCATTAAAAGCAGCATCCCACCTCTTTAGTGGCTTCCAATTGTCAGGTTTTGTTGCTTAGAAATCTCAGGGAAATAAATTACGGTTTTCACCCCCCACACAAAGGATGAAATGGCAACAGTAATTCTTTTGTTGTCTTTACAATATACTAGATGGTGACTTCTGTTCATTTCTTTACAAACCATTTCCCCACTCCACTTTTAAGGCTTTGAATTCTAATATGACCTCTCCCTCAGGTCTTCTTTTCTTTTGCCAACACACCACACTTCGAGCTGTTTATTACTGCAAGATTTTCAGTCTATATAATATGCTAGATGGAAGCAATTCACAACGGGCACCAGTCCCTTTCAGTTGATACCTCAAACACAAGCAAAAAAAAAATACTTAAGATCAGAGATGCATGCTAGTTCAAGTAATGTATCTTCAGCTCTGCTTGATGTGGGTCACGCAGTGTTCTTCGCTCTCTTGCTCAATGAGCATCAAAGAATATTTCTTTTTGCCTAATTCACTGTGCATCTTCACCATCATAACCAGCCACTTATGCTGTCTAAACAGGCAATGAACATTAATCCTACAAGGCAGTGTACAGTCAGCATTCATTTTGCTGGATTTGAGCCTCCACTGGGCTCAGGTCATTAAGTAAATTCACAACTTGCTAATTCTCCCTGTTCAGCTGAAATTCTACATGAAATTTTACAATGAGATAAAACACCAAGGGACCCTAGCAGAGCTTCTGTTGTGCAAACTGAAAGTAACCAGCAACAGTGAAACATCATCTAAAATACCTGATCATTACTGGCTCAACAGTACATCAACTGCACAACAGCAATAGAACCAGGCCAAGACATTGTCCTTAGGAAGCACAAGGAAAAACAACTAAATACACAGAGCACCTGACAGGGTCACACCACCCACCTGTAACGATTCCTCCAGAGCTGCATGTCTGGGTGCAAAAGAAAAGGAACGAACTTCAAGACTCACAGACCTTCTGAGATATGAAGGGGGTAAACTCAGAATCTGATCAACTGCTTCAGAAGAATCAAATAGCACTGCCTCTTAGGTGTTAATGAGGCTTTGCTTGAAAGATTGTAGTACTTCCTTTAAGATAGTAAGTATCCTCCAAATGGCAACCAGGAGTGGTACCTTAAAGCTTCAAAAGGCATCTTACAGTACAGCACCAAAACAAAAAATGGAGTTCAGGAGAAGGCACCAAGTACTGCAGGTGGTCTCCACACAGTAACTTCTCCCATTAACATTTCTGGCTGCAAGGAGTCTAAGTAACCAAAGTCACATTAAAGGTGCAATCAGACTCGACCCTATGAGCTAAACCAGCACCACAGCCATTCACCCCCTGCCCCCCTCACCAGTGGGATGCGAGAGAGAATTGGGGGCAGGGAGAGGAGAGGGTAAACTCATAGATTGAGATAAAGACAGTTTAATATGACAGAAGAGAAGAATAATAACAAAAGAATATACAAAACAAGTGATGCACAGCACAATTACTTGCCACCTGCAGACTACCAATGGCCACCTAGTTCCCAAGCTGTGGTCAGAACCCCTGGCCAGCTTCCCCCAAGTTACATACTGAGTATGACACCAGAAGGTAAGGAATATCCCTTCAGGCAGTTTGGGGCAACTGTCCTGGCTGTGTCCCCTCCCAGCTCCTTGTGCACCACCAGTCTCCTCACTAGACAAGCAGAGTCAGCAGGAGATGGAAAAATCCCCTGAAATATTACAAATAAGGTAAAGAATCAACATTCTATAGATATTATACAATATCTATAATTCTATAGATGCTCATCACTGCTCAACACAGGCACTCCTCTAAACCTCTACTAAGAAAACTCAATAAAAACCTGAGCAGCCCATCTTAACAGATTCAGGAACCAAAGGAACTAGAACTAGTCAGCGCTGATTAGCAGATTGAGTACTATCAGTTCACACCACACTCTGACCTCGATTCCCGAAGCAACTCACACAGAACTCAAGTTCATTATATCTTCAAATTGGATTTTAAATCCCTGAATCGTACTCCTCCCCTATTGCAGCAACTCCTGCACATGGAAATGCAGAAAGCAACTGTGAGTAGGAACAAGAACAACAAAGGAGCTGGAAAGTTAGCTATTATTTTTTAAGCCTCATGCCCAGCTGCACCATCAACGATGTACCGATTCAGCACTACCCTGGATTCTACAGAGAACTATTGTGCAAGCCTTAACTTTGCACTATTCTAACTACACATCCCAGGATATATGGATACGCTCGGCCACTATCACAGCTTTTAAATTTGAGCAGCCCAGTCCCTTCATAGACATTCAAAGTGAAATACATGTTGTGGGAGGAGGATTACAGCTGTACTTCAAGCCCTCATGGTTTATGAGGTCAACATAATGGATCTATTAATTTATAGCCTTTTTTCCCCCAGAGTAGGGGCTATTAATATTCTACATATATTTACTTCTGCAGATTGTGGTTTAATCAATACAGTACTTCAGGCAACGTGAAGTACCGTAGGCAACATAAGGCTGTCAGACCCAGAGTTTAGGTTTACAGAGTGGGGCTTAGCCTCTTACCACTTTGCAGAAGTACTTAAAAGATTACAGAAAAGCCAGCTGGAGGAGAGAAGAAAACGTGAAGACAGTCTACACTTGGAAAGCTAAACATGTACACCAGTACTGGGGAAAAGGGAATAATTTTAAGAATCAGCTTAAATCAGCGTAAGTCCCAGAGCTGACGCAGTTACTGCAAGGCAGTTCCCAAAGCAGAGTAAGCTGCAGCAGTAATCAGAGCTCCTCCATCCCACAGAAAAGAGAAGCCCCAGTCACAGATGACCACATATGTTTCCCAGTGCTGAGAAGACTGTGGGGCACTGTCCTAGGAGGGCAAACTTTGGGGCTGAGATGAACTCAGGGCTTACTCTCTCAGACCCAGCCCAGCCAGCCCACCCTGGGCTGTGTAGAAGCTCTGCTAAGCAAAAAAGTCTCTGAGCCTGCTTTCCAGCTCTCCGGGGTGAAAAAAAAAACCCCAAGTTTCCAATGAGGTTTCATAGTCACTGGTAAACCCACAGCTTTGCCTGACTCCAGCTTTTCGGTTGCTAACACCCAGAGCAAACACCACTGCTCAGGTCATGGCTTTTTCCTCCTTGGTGCTTTAGACAGCCTTGCCAGCGATCACAGGTCTCCTCTACAGAGCCTCAACCACAAAAGGAGAAGACATTTCAGATCAAAAGAGATAAGAAGAGTCCGTTCTCACCTACACCAATTTCAAAACTCACTCACTGCTCTTACATCAATAAGAAAGTCTGTCCAATTCACAGCAGCCTATGCAAGAGCATTATTAAGCCAAAAGATTAGATGCTTTTGCTTCTTTCATACTCATACCAACCTTGCTCTCCAAGCAGCTTTTGTAGAAAAGCTATTAAAAATGGAGAGACAGTTCAAAGAGAGGTCTCAATCCTGAAAGATAGCATATCACTCCTCTTCCCCCCCACACTGCTGCTCTCATTCCCCTTGTGATCCTCAAGGATCATTACGGAGGTGCTCAGCACAACACAGAACTAGATTTTAGACTGGGCTGCCATCTGCATGCTGAAACATTCCCTGCTTTGATAGAGAAACTGCTTTTACAGCGTCTTAAAACAGCCCCCTTTCCAGGACCACATGGAAGATGGACTGCAGTTGTTACAGGCGTCAGCTGTATTGACTTTATATCCGCTCCTATATACATTCATACCTCTGCAATATTTACACAATAACAATATTTGCATTATTCATGGCAAACCTGGTCCACATTCACTGCTGCACATTAATGAAACAAGTGCCACGAGAAAACTCTGCATGCAGTGTGCTCAGAATTTAATTCATGGCCACATGCTTCCCTAACTAATACACAAGGCTCAAAGAAGACAGAATTAACAGAAAAAGATGACATACCAGCTGTTACACTTCCTATAAAACACTCTTCCACGGTTTTCCACTTAGAAAACAGTCCCTGCAAAGTGAGACAGGGCACTTTGCTGGCAGCAAAGGCAAGTTGATTTCACTGTACTCCAAACCATCTCATGGTACCTTAAAGTGATAAACATATTCTTGAAAAGAATTTTTTTCTCTTACATAACCAGAGACTAACCTTTATCTATATATATCTATATATATACACACACACACTCTCTAGGTGAAAATAAGAATTTCCTTAAGCAAACAAACAAACCTCGGAAGAAAACCACTTACAGAACATTACTTCCAGGTATTTTGTGGAAATCCTATAAACAAGGGAGGTTTTTTTTCTGATGTAGGCCAAACTCAAATTAAATATATGCATTTTACATGCACCAGAATTGCACCCTTGTTAATTTAACTGTGACACCGAGCAGTGGGAAGGAACTCTCTTCCTGTAGTGCTTTGGGATGGAAAGGGGCTGGAAGGGACTAGCCAAACAGCCCTGCAGAAGTTTCTAACACACAGTCTCTCTCCCACCAGCTTTGCCACTGAACCTAACACAACCCTCTGTCCTCCACCAATTCCAAGGGGGCTTACCTAGGTTAAGTAACAGATGCCAGAGGAAAACCTGACCATCAAAGTTAGCAAAAAAAATTGTCATTCTTTTCAGGGAGGGCAAGATCTCTTCCTTTTGTCTTCTTTTCAAGGCTCTTTAAAGGAAGATTTATTTTTAGTTGGATATCCTGAAAAGCAAATGGTCTCTTAAAGTGACTCTTTATTTTTGTGGTACAGTTTAAACTTCACTTCCCTTTCCAGCACTAAAGACCTCTTGATAAATAGCTCAGGCTCACATTGTTTGAGGAGGGCTTAGAAACAGAGAGCAGAAATGGTTTCCCATACAGCCCTTTAAGGCTATTTAATAGTTCTTCACGATTTAGCATCCCTTGATATTTTGAGCTTGAAGTGAGAGATTACTCAGAGCCCAAATGTTTTGGAGAGCAGAAGTCCATACATTACAGATGCCTTATTTGTACTTCTTACCATGAGCACAAATTCTGAGCCCTTTCCCTTGCGTGCACAGGCCAATGCCCCCAGCCCTCCCTGGCAGCTACCCACCTCAGGCAGCCCCCAGAAACGACTGGCTGAACAGGGCATGGACACATTCCTCAGAACTTCTCCTCTACCTCCAGTCCCACAAGGGCATCTCAACCCAGAACAAACAAAATTTGGACCAAACAACCTGTTCTCTGTAGTTTGAACTGGATAGTTGCAACATACCCTTCTCTCCCAGGAAACAGGTGCAAGCAGTCAGGGAACAAACTACTCTGCCTAGGTAAACAAACCCTTCACAGACCCATCCCAGCCAGAGAGCCTCACCTGGATAATCCTATCACCTCCAATAGCATCTCCAGGGGTACAGGGATACATGTTGTCCCCATTTCCTTCCCCTTGCTCTGCAGCAGCCTACTTGCATCTCTGCTGGGCTTCTCACATGCACTGCCTCCATAGACAAGCTGTCCATTAATTCTGAGAACTGAAGCCCGCAGCTGCCTTACACCTCCAGAAACAGACAGTCTTAAACCCTCCCTGTCTCAAGCTTATCATACTACAGGGCACAACACCTGTGAGATACTGAGCCCAGCAAGCATGCTCCTACCTGCCTCTGCTTCCTCACTCCTCTGCAGCCTCCTCTAGGCTTAAGGGTGTGCAGTCCAGCTTCTTCTGAGGCCCAGGCCTCCAGCCTCCTTCAAACTAGAAAACCTGCTCCTCCCTCTCCCACACTGCCAGTCCCTGGCTGATCAGAAGCAATCTGTGCCATGAGAACAGCCCTTTGGCTGAGCTCACCTTCTCCCTGACAGCCTATGAATCCCTCCTAACCCTCTCAGGCTCTTCTTTGATCTGACTTCTATTTGGAGAGCGGCCAGTCCCCCTGACACTGGTTTCCAACAGCTTCAGCTACTGCACTGCTTCAAAGTGCAGCCACTTAGACTGGCAGACCTGGAGATTAAACGGCTTTCCATCGCTCTGCTCAGCAAGATATGGAGCAGTCCTGACAAAGCTGGCTGAGCTACATATACACAGGGGCTCCAGCCATTGTGTGGCATCCACTGAAATTGCCTCAGCTGGCTAAGGGTGTTAATGCAGCACACCTGGCCTCTCCTTGTACCACCTGTGCAAGCAAGTCTTCCTCCCTCCTCCTCCCCCACCCAGTTTCACTACTAAAGCATCGATCACCAAACAATTTGAAGACAAACTTCCAGGTACTGTCAAAGTGAAAGCACTGCCTGCAGAGAACTCTTGAACGCATGGAACAACCAGAGATTCCTCTGTCTCTCTCTCCTGCAGCCCAAACGGGGGTGAGTAAAAGGAATTCTTGCTATCAGTTAACATGTCTGGATGTTCCAGACTGACCAAGCTCCCTGATACCCAGGAGCAGGCCAGAAGCACGCACACGCACACCCACGCACACAGGATGTGTGCTTTCCAACATCCTTGGTGACCAGCTAGAAAGCTTTAATTCAGAGGAGGGAGGTCTCCCCTCACAGACTCAGATCTGGAGCATGCTGGAGGTGCAAGCTGCTGCCTAGCAACACAAGCACTCTGCAGGGAGGTCAGAGCATGCCCCTGTCCTCCCACTGCAAGAGGTCCCCTATGCACAGAGAAACACTCACAGAAAGATGCGATGCTTAGAAATTTCTTGGAAAGCCATCCTGCACATGACCAACCCCTGCTTAATCACAGACTCACCAAATCCTAAAGCACACTGCCTGTGCCTTTGTCAGTTACCAGAAGTCTTCGCTTTCTCACATTTGTTGCATCTGCATTAGAACCTATGGGCTTCACAGAGCCCAAAATCCAAAATCCCAAATCCCAGTCTGTCCCTCTGCATTCTCCAAAACCCCTTGTCTATGGCAAAGGGAGAACTTGACTTGCTGTGAGCCTCCTCCCCAGACTTACTGCCTGTCTCGGATCTGGCAAGAGCAAAGGTTTTTAGTAACTGTCTCACTATCTCTCAGGCATGAGCAGAGGTTTGCAGTAACCACATCCTCAGAACTGGCTCGCTACCTCCAGGGGGAAGCCCCCTCCCACGCTGGCCTGCTCTTACAGTCAACTGATAGATAACCACAGACAGCAAGGAAGCTCCACTGTTTCCTTCCTGCTAGGAAATAACATCCCCTTTTAAGCACGGACAGCAATTGTTTGGGTGAGTGCCTCTCTCCAGCATGAGTACAGTCACACTCACACAACGCCTGCACATCCTGAAGCAGCCTTTCCCCACTACCCCTCCCTGCTCCTGCACGGGCAGCAGCTCCCCTTGCCTTGCATCCACCTCTAACAATTCTCTGCAAAATATCAAAACTAAAGCACTCCAATGGTGATATCCTAACAGTCACCGAGCCTGCACACGCTCAAAAAATACAGTATTTTGTAAATAATCATGATAAATCCAATAATGTATAAACACTACAGAGCACAAGAAAGCACCAATTCCTAACAGGATGAGTTTTTCCTGGCAATACAAGCTAAGTTTGGGTGTTACCCCAACAGCAGCAGAGGCTGCCCAAAGCACACAGACCTTACCGTAACTTTGAGAAACTGCAGCTTACAGCATCCTCCACCAGAAACTTCAGATTTTCTGGATCTTAGCAGAAACAGCAGTCCAGGGACAGGTTCTTTAAAAACAGCCACTTAATCAAGTACTTGAAAGAGGTTTCGTGCTCTTTAGCAGGTTTCCAACAGACCCCCCCAAGCCAAACTTGAGATGCCTTATTGCCACAAAAGTTTTGGAGCAGCTGGAGCTTTGAGTCGCCCGACGTTCAGGACACCATTGCAGTATCTCAGAGCAGCCAAGCCTCCAAAGAACCGGTACCTTTTCAACAAGCTCCACCAAGCTACAACATCCCCAAAAGAATCCCCAATCACAGGTCCTTCCGTGTTTTCACTTCCAACCCGCGGCACAGGCACACTTCTCCCGGGAAGACCCCCGCGCGTTGGCGGGGCGGGTGAGAGCTCCTCGGTACGGACCGAGGCCTCCCTTCGAGAGACAACGCACTTTGGGCGCTTCCACATCCGCAGGGCCCGATCCGGGGGAGCAGCGAAGCCGACACGGCCGGCTCCAGCCCGCGGCAGCCGCTCGCATCAGAGACCGGCGGGCTCCGCGGGAGGAGCGCGACCTGCGGGGCGGCCCCCGGAGGGCGTGGGGAAGAGGGGAGAGGCCACCAGTCCGGGACTGAGAGACGGAGCCGCGGAGGGGATCCCCTCCGCCGGGAGCCCCTGGGGAGCGACCCGGCAAGGAGCGGGGCTCCCCGGCTGCCTCCGCCCGCCCCGGCTCCCCGCGACGGGGCCGAGGGAGGGACACGGCAGAGGCCGCCGTGCAGCCCCGTCCCGCGCACGGCGCCGAGGGGACACCCGCTACCCCCGAACTTCGCGGGGGTTTCTGAGGGAAGAATTCCGTCTCTGAACTGGAACTTGCCCGGAGACGCGCCGCGCGGCAGGGCTTACCTCCTGGGCGGTTTCCCCTCTAGGTCTCCATGCCGGCACGGCCCCGTCCGAGGCCGGCGGACTGCAGGCGGGCTCCCGCCGCGGAGACCGTGCGAGCTGCGGCCGGCGGTCCCGTTGCGGAGGCGGCGCGGGCCGCCCGTCTGCGCGGAGCGCGGCTTCCCGCCGCCGCGGAGGAGCCGGCGCTGCCCCTTCGTCGAGTTACGGCGGAGCCGCGGCGAGGCGAAGGGAGCGGAGCGGGACGGCGCCGTGCCCCGCGCCGCCGCCGACGGCCCCGCACGCGGCAGGTGCGCCCGCTCGCCCGCCCCGCGCAGCAAGACGCCGCAGCGCCCCCTAGCGGCCACACCGCGCCGCTGCCCGCCCACCGCTCCGGTGCCCCCGGAGCTTCCGCACCGGCGGCGAGCGCTGCGCTCCCAGACCCCGCCGGCCCCTCTCTGCTCCGGGGCGGCGAAGCCCCTCGCCGGCGAACCCCCCGGCGCCCCGTAAAGCCCAGCTGGGGAAGGGGCTGTCGGCACCAGCCGGGGACCCGCGGGGCAGCGCACGCCGGGCCGCTCGCGGACGATAACTGTCCCGAGCAAGGAGCGAGCGTCCGCAAAGAGCTGCGGGAGCGTGAGGCGGCGGCGGTGCCTTCGAACGCGGTCTGGCGGCATGGAAACAGCCCTGGGCCGGTACCTGCGCGCTGTGCCCGCCGCACCTGCGGCAGCCGGGGGAACCACCGCTGCTCCGGGCCGGGCTGCCCGCACACCCTGCGCCGGGCCCAGCGCTCTGGGGAGAGGAGCAGCTGTCCCAGGGCCTCCAGCGCTCGCACGGAGCTGGGAGAAGCCGCTTTCGAGCCCGCGGCAGCACCGCCGTTAGCGCCAATCCGACCAGACTGGACAAGGGTCGGTTCCTCTTCCCTAACTCCGCTTCTGATGCGGCACATCCTTTCTACAGCAGGGTAGCGGTATTTTTAGTTTCCCTGCGCTGCTTTTTATTCGCTTTCAAATCTCTGAGAATAGCAGCGTGCAGAATATGTATCTACTTGTGCATGTTGCTCAGACCCACCGGATCCCGTTTCGTTCGGCAGCCGCGATACAGGCAGAAAAATCATCAGCCAGATTTCTGCAGGCACACCTCACACTGGCATACACAGCACAACTTCACAGCGCTGCTGCTCGGACGGGCCTGTGTGGCAGTGTGTGTGTTCATCACTCCTGCACAGGGCCCATGCGGGGCTGCAAACACCGAACTCAGGAGCGAGAAGCTCATGACCTGAACACGTGAGCGGCGTCCACCCAGTCACAGGGAATCGTTTTCCTCTGGACACCCTCACCATAGACCTCAGTGTCCCTCAGCCTCCTCTCCCTCCCAGCCAGGACAGCAGAGAGGAGCCAGGTCCTGCTCAGTCACACACGGCCCACCTCAGCCACGATCAGTGTCAGCATCTCTGCAATTACTGACGTCAAAGCCAATGAAGGACTCGGCTCTGCCTTCAAATCGCTGTGGGTATGTGGAGCTGACAGTTAATAAACATTGTCTTGTTACCTATAAACAAAGCAAATCTGAACTTGGTGTCACACAGGGACAACAAAAGTCGCAGCACTTTTAGTTCTTTTTCTCAGTATAACCATCCCTAAAAACCTCTCTGGGCTTAAGGAAACGCCGGGGATGAACAGTGCTTGGATGCTTTGATCTGCAGGGAGAGGAAGAACTTTCCTTGGTCCCAGCCCTGGGGAGGGCTCAGGCACACACGATGTGTTCTTACCTTCAGTAAGTGAGCAAAACCATCGTAGTGCAGGACTGTGACAAAACCCAACAAACTAACCTGCTTTTACTGCCCAGATAAATCTTTTAACTAATTAGAAAGAGTCAATATGTTGCCAGGAGACCTTGCTTCTCTGTGCAACCCAGGCTTCTTCACCAAGATGCTAATACCTTGGCTGCAATTTATAACCTCTGACACTTCAGCTCCTCTTTCATTTCTCTTGGCATGATTACAGTGTAAAAGTGCTATTTTTTAAATTATTTATCAAGTAACTTACTGAAGTCACTTTTTAGCTGAATTAAAAGATTAAAAGCCTAGAAATAAAACATCCCACAGACTTTGAAACATACAGTTAGGTGAGATGTATTTAATGATACCTTGGATTTATGTTTGAACTTTAAATTAATAGATAAAGCAGTATCATTAGGTACCTCAGCATTTTATAAGTCAAAAAAACTTAATTATTATGTTATACTATATGAATGTATGTATTATTCATAAAAAAGAGATTAATATGCTACTGCCTGGATTTTTTAAAAACTAATTTAATTTCCCTTATTCCAATCTCATCTCAGCCCACTGTGAAAAATAGTCCATTTCACAGGCACAAGTAATATGAGATACAGCTGTCAGTCTTTAGGTGGGCTCCATAGGAATGAAGAGAGGAATGTTGTGTTAATGGAGCTGGATACAGAGCAGAAGGTATCAGCCTTCTGAGGAGCTGCCTGCCATGCACCAAACCCTGCACTAATTTCTGATGTACCACTAAACAGGTAATGAGACCTGTTTTGGCCTTTGCTTCTATTTCTTTTTTTAATACCTGTGATAAAGCAGGCTGGGGACCCCAGCTAAGACGTCTGAGGTGCATCATGTGTTGTAGAAAGACACAGAAAGAACAGAGAATAATGCAGTTGACACTGGTAAAAAAATGGGAGAGAAATCATTCACACCATCATACCTGTCCATACTATGAAGGGATGTCCAAAGAGACTGATGAACTTGGGCAATGTCATGCACTAAGTCCATGGAGATCCAAAACCGAAATGCATCACCTCGAATCCCATTTAGTTGTCCAACCTTGGTTTGTTAAACCTCACAATTCTTTCTGATAACCAAGTTATTCCATGATGGGATATTCTGGGGTTTTAATCCAATGCCCAAGAATTCAGTGAAAAATGCTTTTCCACTGACTTCAGTTAGCTTTGGAAGAGTCTGTAGATACACTTTCTTAATCAATTTGAATCAATCTATGCATGGACTCACCCACATCCTTTACAATTAGACTGTGGCCACATGTCCTCTCCTGGCTGCCACCAGTGGAGTTTGTCCTCCCAGCTGCTCTCTACTCACCTGGCAAAGATAGACAGATGTGCCAGTTGCGTGCCTTGCACTCTGTTCTCTTTCAGTTAAATAAGACAGGTTTGGTTTGACTTTAAATAGCAGAAATTAAAGAGCTCCTACCTGAGCAGCTTGCTTGGCAGAGCTGGGGTACAAAGTGAGCAGCTTCCAGCAGCAGTAATGTAATTTGCAGGGTGTAAACTGCCCTAATAAACCTTACCACTAACACGGCTGCTTCCAGAAGGAGCAATCACCCATGGCTGTGATTGGAGACCCCCAGTCTTGCCATGAACCTCTGCTCTGAATCTACACGATTCTCACATCTTTCTTACCTGAGTGGAAGATGACAGCATGAGAGAATTTACAGCTGTGTGAAGTCCCATTTATTGACTTTATGTCTAGTCTTTTGTATATAGCAGCACGGGTTCAGGTCAGATCTTTGGGAAATATGGCCACATGTGGAAATAATCAGCATGTGTCTGTACGCTCCTGCTCAGAAGAAACCCTACAATGCCCACCATAAGCAAGAGGAAAGAAGGCTGAAAGTTAAGTCTATCTCTCTGAAAACACCATCAACCTTTCTCAGCAATTCATCTCAGCAGACAGTGATGCAAATCTGGTAGATAACCCCACTGCAGCCAGGCACAGGGATCCAGCCTCCCTAAAACCAGGCGACAATGACAGACTCACAGGGCAGTAAACCTGCAGATGCTGCACCCACCCACCTGCAGATGATGCACCCATCCCTGATGCTGCATCCACCACCCTCAGCCCCACTGCATCCTGCTGCCCAGGACCCTGGGCTCTCCACGGGCTGCTCTGCCAGCAGCACCCACATTACCAGAGCAGAGAGAGAGAGGCGGAAGCACTGATCCACAAGGGTGTGAAATGCTGATGCTGCAACAGCAGAGCACGGAAGGGAGCTCATCACAGAGAGACTTGGCAGGGCTGCATTTACACGGGACAAAAGCCAAAGCAAAGAGGGCCTGTTGTGAAAGGAATGAGGAGGACATCACCGGCCGGATAAGACCAGAGGAAGGATTAACTACAGGAAGGAATAAACTGACAAGGAGTGAATCCTGCCTGGCTAGTAGCAGCCATGATTCTGATCGCTGCTTGTCAGGAGATAAACACAGGGCTGCATAGTAGTAGTGTATTTCCAGTTCAACTCTGCAAAGAGGGAGTTTTAATAGGGTGCCAATTCCCTTCAGTTGGATGGGCTTGCACAATAATGTCACTGCTGTTGACTGAAGTTGCACGCAGACAGTATAAAGCAGCAGTAAATGCCAAGATTTCAAAAACCATTTTGCATCTGACATTCTCCTGGGTTATTTCAAGTGAAAGATAAATTCACTATCTCCCAAGCAGTAATCTTACTTGATGCTGACAACATACACAAGTAGTTAAGTTTGGAATAGGGTAACTTTCTCACTTTTATGCCTGAAAGCCAAAGATAAAATTATTAAGCATTTTGCATGTGCAGGGTGTAAAAGGAGTGACTGCTCTGCCTAAGTGTATGGATTGGAAAATAAGAATTCCCTTCCCCAAAGAATAACACGACAGGCTTACAGTAGAGGTAACATCTTCATGCAGTAGGCATTATATTTTTGTACAAGTAAAAAGATACAGCATATTGACTATTTACTTGTCTCTCTTGACTGGTCAACAGCAAAAATTGAAGCACTGTTCCAGATTAATTAAAATCAGACACAAATCCTAACTTTACCTTAATCCAGCAAGCAGCTATGAAGCTTGTTAGGGAAACCACTGAAATGGAGAGCTTTATTTCATGTGCAGAATACTCTGTGGAACAGGAATGTAAAAATCCACTAACAGATAGTGAACTTCCATTTCCCATTGGGAATTTCTCAGACAGGACTGAGACAAATGCTGCCTTTAGCTGTTTTTTTTCAGGTTTTGGTACAAGAACCAATCATCAGCTGGAAAAGGTGGTGGGGAGGAGTAAAAATGATTAGTACACACAAACTCTCAGACTGGTAGTTTCTGTCCCCTGGATGAGATGTAGCTACACATCATACCAGCAGTTGTGAGACCTTTGGTGAGCACCAGCAACATCCTAAAGTAGATCAGCCCCTAATAATAGAAAAGTTCTCCATCAGCCCCTCATTTGTCCTCCCTTCACTGCCTTTCAGCTGCATAGTATCTACCAGCAAAACCATGGTTGGCAGAAACACAGAGACAAAAGTTAAATGGAAGTTCTGCAGCTTGTAACCTCTTGTGGGATTTAGAGAAGCTAATCAACGCTGGATTCACTTGTATTCCACAGATCATTTCTGTTTGGCAGGATCTAATCATAATTGCAGAAATCCCACTGCAATACAGAGTTTGGCAAACTCATCTTGGAACAGCTCATTTGGTGCAAACTTAGATTGTATTTTAACTTCAATGATAAGAAATTACCAAGAAGATGACAAGCATAGTTGGTTTTAGATGCCACAAGCTGAGGAAAAAGAGGTAAGTTACCTAAAACAATCTCATTGTATTTTGTAACTTTGTCCTCATAAAATGCCAATTTCTGCAAGTGGATGGTTTGAAAAACCTAGTTAAAAGAAGTAAAAGGAAATAAAATCTAGAAATCAGCAAATACTGATGTTGATCTTCCATGTTTTTCTATTACAGATTTCTTTTCCCCTCTCCATTTTTTGCTGGTGCTTCTAGAAAAGAAGAAAATAATACAGCACTTTGTTTACTTCTTTCAATAGAAGTTTTACATCTGTTTGTAAAAACCATCCTATTTAGCATACTGGTTCTGCTCAGTTTACCATATTTCAGGCCACAGAACAGAGCAAATCATAACAATGAAGGGAAGGGTAGAACAAATGGTTTGAAACTCTGGACTGATGGTAAAAACCTGCAAATTACTTTACTGGACAGAAGCTAAACATATTTGGGGTAGCTTAGATTTAGTTGAATAATGGATTTTCCAGGTCAGTTGGCAAAAGGAAAAGAAAAATGTTGTTTCAGATGAAAATGAAATGGAGTTTCAGGGTAGGAGAGAAATGTGATTAAAAAATAATGAGCTTTTAGTTTTGTTTCATACCCTTGTTCACAGATAGATAAATCGCTTATTAAACCCACATACCTGGATCATATTGTAAATAAACATCTCTCTCTCAACTTGACCAGCACTGTTACTAAAATGTAAAGTTCAAAGTTAAATTCTAGAGTCTGATTCTTTCGCTTCCCAAAAAAGATACCTGGGCTTCAAGTCAAGCAGAAGCACCTGGCTAGCCTGACCCACAGAACAGGAGAATGTCCCTCTTCTGCTCATGGCTGCACACTCACATGCTGCATGCAGTCACCATGGGCCTGCCAGAGTGTGTAAAAAGAGCCAAGTGTGCCACATGCCCTGTGCTGTGTAGCCACAGCAGCTCAGCTCCCAGCTAGGGCAGTCCCTGCCAAGCTCCAGGTGAGGAGGAGTTGCAGGGATCTGGCTTGGCTCCTCTGAGCTCAGCCTTCAGACGCCGGTGCCATGGTGGAGAGGTTCACATGCCAAGACCCTTTCTCAAGCCCTTGCTGCACCTCGAGGATAAACATAAGCATAAAAACCCTCCAGTTTCGATGCAACATCATATTTGGCAGAAAAGAGGTTCCTTTGTTATTTTGAGGGGTACATATGTGAAATACACTTGGCAAGAAAGAGGTACTGCACACTTGCACACTTGCACATCCACCCGCTGACCCGGCAGGCTGCTCCAGCGTGACCTGTTCAAGGAGTCCTCTAATTCATCACATCAGAAACCCAATTCCGACGTCAATTATTTCAAGGTCTCTTTAAGCACCAGCAACCATATCCTATGAAGGAAGGGGGAAAAAAAGAACACTGTCAAATATATTAGTAGCAGTCAACAAAGCAAAGACATGCTAAAATATTTCTCCCAGCCTTACCTGTTTTAATGCCTGGTAACAAACACATTTTTTTTCAGGCTTTGTCATCCTCTGTTCTCTGTACATTCCAAGGTGCCAGATTCCCCTCTCCCAGTACATCTGCAATGAGAAACATTTCTGGAAATAAAGGGCTATGACTTTATCTCAAATTCAAAGACTAAACAGTGGCTTTAGATACAGCATTTGGGTTTGTTTTTTTCACTATGCCAAAGCCAGTCCTGCCCTCCAAGCTGTCAGTCTGTTCATTTCCTCAAAAGCAATGAGTGTTATCAAAGACAAAAAAACCAAAACAAGTCAGTGGAACTGGAGCTAACAGCTTCAAAAACACCTTTGATTGCCAATGCTTTTGGCTTCTGATAATGCAGTAATATTCTAAAACTGGCTTGAATTTCTGTAAGAAGCTGTTTAGTGTGTTTCAGACTTGAAAGGTTTCAGACTTGAAGGTTTCTTACCTGGGTAAAAACGCCAGTACTTGGAAATATCGAACACGTTAGAATTGCACCCTGTCTGAAAGGAAACAGAGCAGGCATGCTGAAACACCACCCTTTATTTCTATTCTGCATATTAATATTCCCTGGCAGAAAGCAGGTGGAAGACAAGTGAATATGCCTGCTCCGTGCGACACATACCGCCCGTGCTCTCCAGCCTCCACTGCCATCAAACCACCAGTGCGCAGCTTCCCCAAAACTGATGAGGGCCAGAGGCACCTCTTGCACTTCCAAAATAGAGAAGTCACTATTTGGAAATCAATGTCCAGAATCAGTTGCCTGAGCAGAACAGACACATTCGTCGTCTTGGAACTTACATAGCCACAGCTTTGGAATGGGACATCAGAGACAGCCTTAGCTCGAGCAGCAGAATCACAGCATTGACTTACAGCACTTTGTAAGAGCTAGAGAAACACCTTTTGCAGCATAAATCCTATGGTTCAAAACCTTCTGAGAAGGGGGGACAAAAAAAGCCTCAAGAAAAGGGCAGGGTTTGGGAAATAGGGAGCTCTTCATTCAGCTAGGGAACAGCATGAAGAGGAACCAAAGCAGTGGAGTGAAATGGTGGGGTGATGGGGACATGGTAAAAACAACTGAAAAGTGGAGCACAAGAAGGCATCCTGGTGGAGACACAGCATCTTTCATGATGATGACAGGGGTAGTGGAAGCCTATTAGGTTCAAAATTAGGTGAATGTCATGCTTTTTTGGGAGGATTCTGGTGATCAGCATATCTGGAGAGGCCCAGAGTGTTGTTCCATTAAAAGCCCTCAGGTTGCAGGAGCTCTTCAGACACCCCACACCACACAACAAACCAAATACCACTTCTCTGGAGGGATGAAGACAGACCTGCTCAAACATCAAATTCAGGAAACACCAAGGGAAACACAGAGAATGTGTCTGGGGGCAGATGGGAACAGGGGCAGAAAAAGGGTTATAGGGAGAACCATCGTTTTACTAGATTTAGTTTAATGATTAATGCAACAATACATTCAAGAGCAAAAGTCTGACTTGAAAGCTATAAACCACTGACTGACAGCTTTCTGAAATATATTTCAAGTCCAGTTACCTTCCTAAATCCTTGTGTTAAATCCCTGGACTCCATGGCACAGGAGGACAGTGCTCTGCCTGCTGAGGGCACCATGCAGGTAGCTGACATTTCCCCCTTCCTGAGGGACTAAGACAGTGCCACGGTCTCTGAGATCACTGAACCATGTCCTCCCTGGAGTAATCACATCCAGTAGAAATACCAGAAGCAACACTTTCTACAGTGAATAGGGAAGAAATTCTTAAGCAGTCCTCAAATTCACAGAAGTGACTTTTCCACTGCTCCTCTGATAGAGCTTTCCTTTCCTTCTTCTGCCGTATTGTCACCACCAATCTGCAGAAGCGATCCACTAAGGGTGATGAATGCAATAAACGATCTCAAAAGTTTTCAGATCAAGGTTTCTTAAAAACATAAAATTGTGGAGCAAGAATCAACATTCAAGTGCAGTCAATCAGATGTCTGAATTATGTCTTGCCTTTAAAATATACAGTGGATAACAGTTTTTAAATGGTCCCTGTAATAGCTGCTATGTGTACTGTACCTTGACATTAAGACCACAGTAAAGTACTTACCACCAGGATTCTCCCCATTTATAGGTCTTTTATTCTCCTTCAAACTAAACATAGCAGCTGCTCCAGAATGGAAAAAGGATAAAAAAGCAAATGTGTGATTTACTGCTAGACTCCCAGTGAGCAAAAGGGCACACACCCATCACCACAGGCAGAACCCAGCCAGCAGAAGAAAAATGATTCAGAGCAATAGCGGGAAGGTGAGAGGGAAGAGGGTGTGGGCTGGGCAGGGAGTTAGCATGCGATAGCTCATTAATGTCAGGGTGTACAAGGCCAGTTTGACATCAGGGAGGTTGTTACATGATTGCAATGGGATTATGGCATGTATACACAGACAAAAGAGGCTATGAGCTTCAAAGAACCACTTATTTATCCCTTTCGGTATAAAGCAGTGGGCCCCAACCTCACAAAGAGCATATGTGTATGCTGAGCTTTGTCTGTGGATCTAGACCAAAGTGTCAGAGCCTACCAGGTCTGTCAGGAGGTAGCAAGGTCTCCTCCATGAGCAAAACTCCGCCCCACAGGTTCTTCACCCAGACACCACCAACCAAGAGCAGGCTACTCAGCTACAACAGCTGGGATGCTCAAAACAGCATCTGATCCTCCACGAACTGGGAGGGAGAGAGCGAGTATCTCTTGTCACTTGCAGGGACAGCAAAATACCTCAAGGGTATGTGTCCAGCTTGATGTCCTTGATGCAACAGAAGAACCTCAAAAGACAGCATGAGTTTCTCCTAGTTCCAAAGATTTTCCTTACAGTTTCCTCAGGAGTTGCATCAGAGCTCAATTTTCACTGACCCACTCCTTTATGAAATTCTCTACTGCCATTCAGCACACCCAGAGCTATCCCCTCTCCTCTCCTCTCCGGGCAGAGGCTGTTTGCTTTTGCCTGTTAGATTAAGATCTCTTTGATTTCTTCTTATGAAGGTCACTGATGGCAGATTCTTCCATCCTTGGCTGCACCTGACAGCTGATCACTAGTCTGTTTTGAGTGTGGGGTCACTGCAGAGCTGGGCCATTTCTGAATAAAATTATCTCTGGGGTCTACAGAGGACCCTGAGCAAGCAGCAGTACCTTTAGGCCATCCCCGTGCTGCCAGAGCTCAGAAGTCACCGTTCAGGTCAGGAGTGGCACCACGCTAACTTATAAAAGGAAAGATTCAAGCCAGTAGGTCAGTGGTAAACAAGATAGGGGAAAAAAGAAATCTGGCTCTGGAAGAGCATCCATGAGACACAGCAAGGCAGCTGCGAGCCCAGCTCAAGTGGGGGTCGGAATTCCTGAAGCACCATTTCACAGAGATAAGGCGGCAGCTTCACCGTGTCCTGTGGATGTGCAGTCACCTTCCAGCACATACAGCCCCCAGCAAACCCAAAGAACACGGAGGCTGCTGAGGGTAAAGGCCTCTCCAGTTTCTCTCCCAGGCCCCTCCAGTGTGATGTGCTCACCCACTGCTCACTGTCCAGCCCGAGCCAAGCCAACTGCAAACACGTCTGTGCTCCTGCTCTGGGGACATCTCCTACAGCACTGACAGCTCAGTCTTCTGCAGGAAAGCAAATTTGGCCCCTTAGCATGTCATCTCATGTTTTCCAGTAGGAAATTTAGATTGCACATATCTAATTAATGAAAAACAGGGATAAACAAGCAGATTGCTTACTTCAATTATGTGCACAATTATGTGCAGGGTTACCATTTAAAATCACAAAGAAAACAGTAAAATGGGTAAAAAGATGCAGACAGGGATATGCAATCTGCAGCTTACCTTGATGATGACTAAAAACACCTCTCTCCCAAAAGTGAAAAGAGGGAGGTTATTCTTGGCAAATGAGTATAATCCAAAATTTTTCAGCCATCTGTAAATAATATTTACCTGGAGCAGCTTTACATAATTAAGTGGCATCCTTATGAGTGTTGCACAGACCCATCTGCATAGAGAGGGAGTAAGTCCCTCACAATAAAGACAGAGAAGGAAAGGAATCAGCAGTTCTCCATTAATTTATTTAAATGTCTCCCAGAGGCAATTTCTCCAGAATCCCCAAAATTCCATGAAGTCAAGCATCTGCTTTCCTTGCAGCTTAACTTACTGAAAGAAGCATTACCTGGACAAACAATCCTCTCTCTAAGCAGCTTAACAAGTTTGTGTAAATGTTTGAGCTGCTGTAAAGAGGCAAGAAAGTCATTCCATACCCTATTTAGAAAGGTAAACAATTTTCTTGTTATTTTGAGTCCTTTAACTATTTACACTACCGGATGGATTAGATGAATACTCTGTGGGACGACTATTTTGAGTGACATGACTCACATGTAGCAAAAGGTTCAAAACTGGGAGTGAAAAGTGTTTTCCAATTCAGTGATTTTAAAAATTAGATGCAACCCGAGTCCTCTGAATGACTTGATTTGTATTTAGTAAGTATGTTAGTCACCCTGATGATCAACATTCATTGTTCAGCTACATTTGAAAATTTAAATGGACAGCAATGCCAGCACACTGAATTCCCCTGATGGTCCTCTCTGTAAACTAGCTGATTGTAAAACAAACACCAGAGTTATTTCTGTTGCCTTCTGTATTGAATAGATGTCCGTGTTCAGTACTAAGCAGGATTGGTTGAGACATTTGGCATTACACCTTCCTCCTCTTGTTATCCTAAGCCTCTGAGGGAATATTCCCCCCTTACAAGTGAAAAAAAAAAGCTACAGAACATAAAATAACTTTCTGTTCAAAGGCCTTTATGGGACAAAGGGGTCTCGTTGACCAAAATTTAGCTCTACGACAGCTTCAGAAGTGAGCACTAGCATTGCAGCTAGAGCTCCTCACTCAAAATAAACTGGAGGACCAGGTTCTTTACAGGTTTACACCCGAGCTCAGTGATTGCATCAGAAATCTCCAGAGACAGATAGGATCCAGTTTCATTACATCTATCCAGACCCTGTCAGAGAAAATACACTTTTTACATTGCCAAGTGCCCAGGCATCCCTGTGAAGCCGTGCAGTGACCAGTGATCATCATCTCAGATTTAATTGTATTAATGAGCTGAAGCTAAATAAACTGCTAGCTTACAGTTGATATCTCTGGATCATTATTTGCATCTTCTCAGCCACAAAAGTGTTATGTGACTGGAAAAAAATTAGTACCAAACACTCCAAGGAAAAATTCAGCAGATGTGTTAATGGTTCTGACCCACAGCATCAGACAGACCCCAGAGAGAAGATTTAGAAATAAGGTTTATGCAACATATGGTCAGGATGTACAGCCTGTCTTCTTCCACACTAGCTGGTGTTTTAGTGACATGGCAGATATGAGACCAGTGACGTTTGAGATGGAAGCAGCTCACACCAAGCTACAAATGCCAAAGGTGCTCTGAGCACAGCCTGGACCTCCCCAGGGGTTGCAGACCCTCCAGGAATGTACATTGCTTAAGACCAAGGGATAATTATGGCTAGAAGTGACTTCAGGATGTCTCTAGTCCAATACCCTGCTCAAAGCAGGGGCAGACATGAAATCAGACCAGTCTACTCATGGATTGTAGGATCCCACTGAGTATGGAAAACCTCCAAGGGTAGAGAGTAAACAACCTCCTTGCACCCCTGATTCACAGCTTCACTGTCTTTATGGGGGAAAAAAAAAGCTTCCTTTATATCCACTCTTATTTGAAGTTATGCCCACTGTCATCCTTTCACCACACACCACTCTGAAGAACTTGGCTCTGCCTCCTTGATGTTTCCTCATAGGTGCTGAGAGGCTGCTATTGGATCTCCCCAAGCCATCTCTATTTAGGTTGAAAGGCTGAGGGAGCCAGGCTTGTTCACTACAGGGCAAGTGCTCCAGCTCCCATCCATCTGGGACCCTCTGCTAAACTCACTACAGTTTATCAATGTCTCTCTTCAATTGGATGGTCCAAAACTGGACACAGTATTCAAAATGCCTTCCAGCAAGTGCTGAGCAGAAAAAGATAATCACTTCCCTCAAAATACTGCCTATACTCCTGGCAAATCAGATCCTTCACTTATAAGAAGAAAGCCATCAATTCTGTTTTTCAGTGCAGTGAGGAGCTACCTGTCAACATTGTCCTGTCACTCCCTGCCCTTTTAACCAGTCCCTCTCCAGCCCCTTTAGGTACTGGTAGACTGCTCTAAGGTCTCCCTGGAGCCTTCTCTTCTCCAGCCTGAACCAGCCCAACTCTCTCAGCCTGTCTTCACAGCAGAGATGCTCCAGCCCTCTGATCATCCTTGTGGCCTCCTCTGGACTCCCTCCAACTCCCTCAATGTCTTTCTTGTAGCGGGGACCTCAGAGCCAGATGCGGTACTTCAGAGGGGTTGGAATAAATGATCTTTGAGGTCTCTTCCAACCCAGACCTAACGATGATTTTATGATTATCAAACATCAAAGGTACCTTTAGAAATGGCCAGATTCACCACTCTGTTGCATTGCTGGAGTGCTGTCAATACAGGAGGGCTTTGAATCAGTCTGCTGTCCCGATCTGCCAACAGCAGCAGTCCAAAGCAGTGTGTCCACAGTATCCCACACGAGACAACACAAACACATGTAGCACCATTATCTGCACTACAGAGTTGCTTTACATGCACAGTGGCCATCTGTCCAGATGTCTCATGTCTGGCAGCCCATGTTGCTGAACACGTGACAATCATCACCCAGATCAGCAAGCCCAAAGGAAGCTGCAGTTTGAGTCTGCATGAATGATACCCTTGATAAGGAGCCCGTGAAAATCAGAATCTAGCCCTGGCTTTGTAGGAGTCACTGTAAACTGCAGCACGTAGCTCGACCTATTTTTTTCCAGCTGTATGGAGTTCATCCTTACTCTGCCAAGTTAGCACTAAACCGATCCAATTCTCTGAGGCTTCAGCCGCAGGTACAACTCAATGCCATAAGAACCAAATCACAGGCGTGACTGAAACCCCCTCAGATAAAATAAAGCATGCAAAAGAGTTGTAATCGATTTTAGAACAAAGTAAACTCTGCAGTCATTTATCCCACTTCCACTAACATCTAAAGATAAATAATATCATGCATTAAATATCTCCATCACTTTTGTTCCAGCAGTGAGAATCTTCTAGCAAGAACTAGAAAGCAAAACTAAACATCAAGTGCACCAACAATCACCAAAAGCAGAAAAAACCCACCACCTGCTACGGTACACTTGCATTCTGCATGGATTTTTCAGTCAGCTCCCTTACCAACAGGGGAAAGAGTGAGTTCTGGCAACTCCATCAAGTGAGCAGAACTAAAAGAAAGGCAGGTTCATTTTTTGCCTCGGGAATCAGAATCTCATCATCTGTATCCCAAATATAAAGTCAAATACACTTGCCGTTACCCAGCCAAAATCTCCTCTGATAAAGAGAGTAAAACACTTGCTGTACCAAAGCAAGACAGGGAGCTTGCTTCCTTAAGCTAGCTGATGCCAAGGCAAGTATACAAAACATTGTGAATTCAGTCATTTCAGAGCACACGGTTTAACAAGCCTCATCAACCTTTACTCTGCCTAGCACCTCTTAGCAGGCACAAGGGAATGACATATAGTTTTGAAAGCTAAATGTTGTTCTGAGTATAGTCTTCACTGTAGAAGATTTTTGAAGGCAGCTGTCTGCTGCTGAAACACAGCCTCCTCTGATTTCTAGCTAAAACATGAAGTTAAATTGCTCCTAAATTAATTCAATAGATCTAATAAAGGTGGCATGTAAAATCCTCACCAGTTTTGTATCTAAGAATATCCCATAACAACACAGACTCTTGTGAAATTCAGATCTACAGGTTAAGTTTTGCACAGCATAAAAAGAATTCATTTATCCATTTCAAGCTTGTCACCTCTGAGTTTCATGGAGCATCCTCTCCATACTGCAAACACACAGTGAGGACTAACCCTGCTGACCCTCTCTGTGCCAGTCACTATTACACATCCTTCTGTCGCATCCCTGTTTATTAGTCTGCTCTTAGAATTAAGTGGGCTTTATCTTGCCTAATATTGTCTCAAATTAAAATCTCCTTATGCCTGTAATTATTTCAGCTGCCCTTTTTGGCTCCCTTTCACTTTCAGCTCTAACCTTATTTGAAAGGAGATAATTTTGCATCAGTTTCTCCAGCTGCAAAGGAGCAGTAATAAGGTGACTGAACCAGGAACACAGTAAGCAGGGAAGCTCTTGTGTTATTAATATTTATTTCACACTGGTATCTAGAGGCATCAGCTGAGCCAGAGTCCTACTGTGATAAGCTACAGAGCCATGTAGTACATGACAGTCCTTGCTCAAAGGACTGCACCATGAGGGATACAGGGATCTCAGAGAGGGAGAATTCATATTGCAAGTTTGCTTGTCTAATGCAAACTCATTGCCTTTCAACTTCCCAGCAGCCGCAGCCTGTGCTCAGTGAGAGCGTGGTGCATGTTTGATAATTGAGAGCACTTACATTTCATCCCCCACAAAGGGAGCTGGTTCTTGCTGTCACAGAGCCCCGCACAACCTTTACCACAAAGCTACAAACAAACCCTTCACAGCATCTACATCTGCACCAGACCATCACATACCAAAGAACTGCAGTGCTGGCAGCAGTGAGGGGCAGAAAAGCTTAGGGGTCCAGGGAGGAACCTCTCTGCTGAGCAGTCATGGAGAAGACAAGCACAGACCCCATACTGACACGTAACAGTCACTTTAAAGCAGGAAGTATTTCAGTGACTGAACTCACTCCAATCCAAGCCCTGGGGAGAATGTGTAAGGTATTAAACAGCCTGTTCCCAGAAAATGCAAGTGCCCGTTTGGTAATGTCATCAGGAAGAGAACACTTCAGAAACATCAAGCAGATAAGTAAGAAATCTAAATCTCACTTAGAAGATGAAAATCAAAGCACCTAAATTACTTGGACACAACAGCTGGATCCTCTGCTGCTTTCTGCTCACACCAGCTGTATATGAGTACCAGGAGAAGCCACTTCAGGGCCTGAGCTCGCCCTCTTCTCTCACCTGGCAGATAATTCCTGGTCTGCACCCTCCCAGCCACCTCCTCCTAAAAGAGCCCCTTCACTGTGAGCCACAGGGACTGGCTCCTGCTCACCTTGCTGCTCTACACCAGGGAGTCTGTGAGTCCCTGGATGCAGACAGGTGTATTTGCTTGGCTCCATTTCTCTGCTGGGAAGAGTCTGCTGTGAAATGGCCCTGTTAGACAGGAAAAGGCAGGCTGTTTGCTATATAGGCACAAAGGTGGCTCTACAACAGCTCTGCTTACTGTGTACATGACCCTTCTAGCAGGGGAAACAGGCCAAGGTCAAATGGAGCACTCAGAAGTAGACAAAGAGCTTCACATTTGTCCAGCCCAGGAGAACATGAAAGCAGCCAGACTAAAAGAGCGAAAAAAACAGTGATGGAGGAGCTCCTGTAGCATTAGAGGCCAGTGGCCAGCCCTTGATTGTTTTTCTTTTATTACCTTATCCAAGATACAGGCAAGAGCATTTTGCCAGTTCCCACAAGCTCACATCTTACACCCAATTTCTCTTAATGATAAAGGATAAGTTTTTATCTCCCTTGTTGGATAAGTCAGCTGTCCACTGTGATGGTGATGATGCCCAAGTTATTCAAGGATCTTACTTTCCCCCTTCACCCTCCATTTCTAATTAATTTTCTGATTTTGGGCAGGTCAGTCTTCTTCACCTGCCTATATTCTACCATAAAGGCATATTTTTATGTGTGAAATAGCAGGTGGGTTCCTATTACAAAACCAGAACTGGAACACAGGTGACTGCAAAGCTGCAGGTCGTAATTCCTGCAATGTTTCAGGGTGAATGGAGCTTAATATGGTTTTAAAGCAATTACCCAGTTATAAATGTGTCTGATTCTTGGCTTTGTACTTTAAAAATCCCAGCATACTGTGGACTTTGGGAGAGAGAAACTGCTAAATAGAAGCAGTGCTTGTGCCATGAATAAGACATGGCACTTCAGTTAATTCTGGTTTAGAACAAATGTATTAAACATTTATTACATCAAATGTTAGTTTAAAACAACCATTAAAATCCGTTTTCTCTCTGTCCACTGGAGATCAGTTATTCATTTAAAGTTGATGAAGCTTCCCTAATTTCAGCATCATTACCTCTATGTAGGCATAACAGAAGCCATTATATTTTTAGATTCATATAGTGATGTTGCTCAATTTATTTCTCACAATTTCTATCTCCTGTCGCAAGCCTTTTACACTGATCACAAACATTTCATTTAAAGATGAATCTCCTAATGACCATCTTCTGGAAATACATGTTCAGCATTGATTATTTCTGAGCCAGATCATTTCTGCCCTTTGCTTTTTCTTCAGATTTTAGTCATTCATCCTAGCTTGTATCTCATTACTTGCAGAGCTATTTACTTCCCGTCCTAGCTGGAGGGGAGGATGTGGAGCCACGTTATCCCAGACTCTGTTATCCCCAAACTACAACCCCATAGGAGCTGGGGACTGGTCTACCTTTTGCTGGTGCCCTGTGGCACCATCGATGGGTGTGAGTCTGTGGGACCAGCTCAGCTGGCTGCTGAGGCAGGGAGCATCCCCTGGGCTGGCTGGGCTTTTCAGAAGACAAGCGCAGGATGGGCAGGCTCAGGGACTGGTCTCTGGTGTTGCCCAGCACTGGACTGACTAGAGGACAGCAGAGATGACATCTCAGTTAATAATGACTGCTGAAAAGGGCAACTGAAGCCTTTACCTTCAAAATACATTAATTTACAGTAATTAACATACAGATTTTACCAGATTAGGACTAGGAAAATTGCTGCCATCTACTGCTGGAAAGAAATAAGCGAATACTGTCAGCCTCTCCCAAAACCAGCTTACAGACTGCAGTTACCTCAGAAGTTTATTTCAAGTGCAAGCCTAGCTCTGAAAAGGGTTATTCTCACACACACGCAAGAGAGATGTGACCCTGCAGTTCAGTGGCCAGGGTATCAGGCTGGGCAGTCAGAGTGTTGTTCATGCTCTGTAAGCAAACATTTCTCATGAATAGAGGAAGAGAATTAGTAAGGCTGGCAGGCCTCTGTCACACTACAGAGCTCTACTGGAAACACATCTCCCAGTGCCTGAACAGTTCCTAGTTGTGGCTTCACATGAAAGAATAATGGCTTAAAATTCAGGGAAATCTTTTACTTTGGATTCCCCATTTGCTTAAAATTTAGGAGGTGTTTTTCCTCTCTCCTCCAAGTTAGGCTTTACTCCGAGGGGTTGGAGGGGAAGAGGCAGTCTGCCATATGTCACTGCTGGTTCTGGAGGAAGTTAATACAGTAAAGATGCTACACTGTCAGGGATTCGTAGAAAAACTCTATACTGGCCTGCAGGCAGGTGTTCCTTGTGAGAAAGGCAAAGAGAGAAGACAGATCTTACAAGGGGAGGACACAAAAGTCTGGAGTAATTTTCTATTAATTCAAAGCTTTGGAGATGGAGCAAGATCTGCAAACAGAATTCCCACATCCTGTTCCCAGTCCCTGTGCCCATCAGGTGTCCTTGTGCTTCCTCTTAGCCGTGGTGACTCAAACCCATACTCATGTTTTGCACTGACAGTGTATTTTCCCTCCAAAGCATTTGCTTCAACAGCCTCTGAGTCCCTACAGCACCAGTGCCTCTAGAGATTTCATTTCCTTGTACTCAGATGAAAGCAGTATGACTCCAGCAACCTCCCTCACTCTCCCTAACACGATGCTTCTTCAAAGGCTAATTTTTCCCCTTGATTTTCAAGCATATTATTTTCTTCACCACATGTGCCCAGCAGCCTCAGGAATCCTGCCTGCTTTGCTCAGTCAAATGCCCTCTGCCTAATCTTGCACACTTCACCCCTGCTTCTGCCTTTGTTCAAAGGCTTCCTTTTCAGCACTCCTTCCCCCTCTCTGAACCAACTCACAAAAAGTTTTACGAGCAGATAGAGAAACATCTTTGTTACTCAGTGAGATCCACACAGTGGGTCCAATTCCTTTACACAAAGCCATTGTTCTGACTGTTTTTCCAGGGAATTGCTCATCCAGCAGGTGTGTTGCTTTTGCCTTAGGTGAGCTCCACTGGCTTTAGCATTTGACCAACCTCCTCACACTATTCTTTCTCCATGGTGAAGAGAGCAAGCAGCACGTTTTAACTTTCCTCTGGGGCAACCACTGCCTTCACTGAGTGCCAGGACACATGGCTGAGGCACAGCACCTTTTACAGCAGCTTTCACAAAGTCACACCCAATTCTTTGTCCTACAGAAAAGAAAAAAAACCCAACAGTCAAATTTCCTTAGCCCAGCTCTGCAGCAATCTCCCCAGAGCAGCTGCTGCTGTCCAGGTCTGTTGTGAGAGCAGAGATGCCACCACCCATCTGCATGTGTGACTCCATGGGTAGTTCACAAGGAGGGGACAGACTGACAGAAAGGAATGAGACCAAATTAGACCTGTCTGAACTACAAATCAGTTTCCATTTCCTCTTAATTCTCAGAACCATTTTACTCTGTCTTGGGCACAAAGCAGCTGCAAAGCAGCACTTAGACCTCAGCCTAGACCTCAGAGCAGCAGTAATTAAGAGGGTGAAAAGCAGTAATTTTCTTGAGTAGCTCTCTCTTTCTCCTGTACACACATCATGCACAGCACGTTGATTCATGTCAGCAATTAAGGCCTACTCTTTAATCCCAAACACTTCCATTATATAGCCAATGGGCAAAAGTGTCTGAAATGCCCAAAGCAATCTCTCCATCCCTGGCTCCCAGGGGCTAAAAAAGGGTCAGAAGAGAAGAATTTAAAAAGAAAAAAAAAAAAAGAAAAATTACCCACCACCTTCTGAAATATATTTCCACAAGTTCAGACAAACCCAGGCTCAGGCACACGCTGCCTTGGACCTTCTGGAACCTTCTCCTGGCTCCCATCGTGCCTGACACAAAACAACTAAGTCAGCTGCAGTTCACATTGATAGAAGGAGACAGGGAGTCACCCACCCCTCAAGAAGTACAGTGTTTACACAGGGGCACCACAGCATGGACAGACATTGTGCCACCTGCTGCTCCCTCCGAACACGCCTGCGTGTGAGGGTTTCGGGCTGGGCCCTGCAGCTGGGGGCAGAAAACAGGGAGGTTTATCACACAGCAAGGTTTGGCTTTCCATCTTCCTCACCACAGATGCTCCAGGAGGTGATGTTTCCCTCAGATAACTTGCCTGGGATGATTCAATGCAAGACAGCTGTTTCCAGGAAAAAGTCAATCCAGGCAAGAGCTGAAAGCACTGCTAGTGTCAGCTAAACCAAATCCTTCCACTGGGGTAGTAAATCTTCCACCTCACTTGTGAACTTGTACTCCCAGCACTAGAGAAATCGGTTAGCTGAGCACTCCCTGCTGTGCAGCTAGCCAACAGCTGAGCAGGTAAGAATCTCCCCTGTAAATACAAACAGATTTAAGGACCTGTTTAACAGCTTTTCTGAACTAAGACTCTGATGCATTTAAAGGGAAAAAAATAGCATTTTTTATTTGTATTTTTCAGACAGAACCAGGTGCCTGAGCAACGTTTTCCTGGTAGGAGGAAACCATAGAAGGCTTTTTTCCCTCCTAGGAAAACAGTCAACAGTCTTTCAGTGACACAAAAATCAGCCTAACAGAAGCATTTATGTCAGTTTATCCTACAAGGAGCATTTCAGCTGTATTATCTAGAGAAGAACATCTGTACAATATTTGCCTGACAGGAACTGCAGGCATTTTCTACTGCATTTTCCCAGAAGAAAAATTTTTATAACCTTTTGCTGACAGGGAAGTAATAATTATCCACATAGGAGCATGCCATTAGAGGCCCCTTGACAAAGATTTATTTATTTATATGTTTGCCATGGGGGGAAAAAGAGGTGATGAATGAAGTGCTGGCAGATTTCTTTTGCTAACAGAGCAGCGGGGGAAGGAGCAGGGAGGGGGAACCCAACCTAAAAAAACCCCATCAAGTTGCAGTGCAAATAGAGCAGCTGAGAGCACAAATATCACAGGAGAGCAAACAGCCACAGGACAACAGAGACGCTGCCAGAGACTTAGCAGGCGCAAACAAGGATGTGTGCAACTGCAGCAGTGAGGTGAGCACCTCACACCACAAAGCACGACCCACTTACAGAGCACATGGCTGACACTGCCTCAAGTTTAACAGCACTGTGTCTCCTTTGCCAGCCAGGATCCTTGCAGGAGTGCATGAAGGCTGAAGGAGAGAAAGACAAAAAACAAGAGACTTGCAAAGTTATTTTCTCAGCCCTGCTGTAGCATTCTTACAAAGCTGCCATGATGCCAGAAGTTACACATGAAACACAGCTTACCATGCTCATTAGTCTGAAAACAGGAGAACATCACAACTAGTCACAAGGCTGGAACTGGGGTGAGATAAGAGCAAACTCTTTTTTCTTAAAATGTTTTGTTTGCTTGTTTCCTTGTCTAGTTATTGTCATATGAGTCTCACCAGTGAATTAAGGCCATAGTGCTTTTATAGCTTTTTATGTTGCAGTTGTAGAGGTTCCTCTTGGATGAGCATCACACTCTTCATTTGTTCAGCTTCCCCATATGTGTCTCTTTCTCCTGGCCTTCGTCAGCTCTGTTAGATGTGCTTGTTGGTCAGGGGCTGGGTGAATGGGAGAATAATTTACATCAGTCTGCTGTCTTCACGGGCTTCACACAAAATTATTAAAACCGACTACTTTTAAGCTTCTGGGTAGAGAAGCCTCCATGGGGACTTCTCTCAATGTACACAGAGGTGCTAGACATTGTCTTCCTGCCTGTGCAACACTCTGCCTTTTGTTGGTGTAATGGAAGTGATCAATACCCTTCCAGTTCTATCATTGGGGAGAAAAACATGGCATGTGCAACTCCACTTCTGCCACCCCAAGAGCCAGCCAAGCAAGACCATGTCAGGGTTACATTTCTAGATTCATCCAAAGCAATGTCTAACCTGTGGGTACAACTTTGCTGATCTTGGCATCAAGCTCCTCTCAGAAGCTGAAAGAAAGTGATTCCCAAAGCACTGGATATTGTGGAGACACAGGTACATCCTCACCATGGTCAGGAAGTTTCAGCATCTTGGTAACATCCTTTGGTTTAAGGTCTCCTTCAGGCACTCAGCTGAAGGAAGCATGAGATGTTTTTCAGTCCATGATTTCAGAACTATTCAGATATTGGACACAAAAGCCTTGTGCAGGGACATACCACAGCCTTGTCCTAGATGTGCTCTGATTATCAGGCTTTAGGAGTGCAACCGCTTTTTCTTGGGCCCAATGACTCCCAAACTCTCCTCAGCTTGGGGCTGTGCCAGCTCCCTCTGGAAGGCTGGAAACCATGGGCATTCCTTCTGACAAAATAGCAGGAGTAGGTTTCTTGCTGCAAAAGAAGGGAGGCAGATGGAAGCCGAGTCTCCTTTCACCATACCTCTGCCCCTACACTAGGTATCAGGTGACATTTCCCAGCCTGTGAGGCACACCTCCAAAGTGCAAATGCAGGTACCCACATACTACTACAAACAATTCATGGAAGCAAAACATAGGCTAAGAAAAGGCCAAAAGAGATCTGTGTCCAATTCTCCTAGAAGATATACGCAAGGACAGTAAGTGCTGAGGTACTAGCCCTGTGGTGGAAGGCCAGGCTCTTAGGGTCCTTGCTGTTACAGAGTCCTGAGCTCTGACATCTTTACTAAGCACTGCCTTCTTTGTGACAACATCCTCTGATGGGAGCATTGCCTAAACAAGGACTGTAGAGTCAGGCTTGAAGTTTCCATAAGAACATGATCATAACACTTGGCAGAATAACGTCTCACAGCTCCACTAGATTATTTATATCTTTGATTCCTGCTAACAGTCCTGTCAAATGAGTATAGATTTATTATTTTAATTATCTCAAGCTTGTAGAGATTTAAACATCTGTTATAGGTGTTCAATAAGTATTAGAACAGCAATCAATTTTTTCTTCAACAGGGGAGTGATTCACGGTGCTCTGTGAATAGATGAACTCACTGTAGTCAATACCAGAAAGATACTTTGAAAGAAAGCAGGAGGCTCTTTTAATTAGCTTCTAATTAATTCTATTTGGGAAGTCTAGATGAAACATAACATTTAGGAACAGTAAAAGTCATTTAATTACAGGATTTTGTGTGTTATCCTCAGATCTTTCATTGACAAAGCAGCAGAGTTTTCTGTTCTGTTTCCCAGCAGGACAGTGTTTATGGATTATCTATACAACTTCTGTTGAACATCCTCTGTCCCACATGGCTTTCCTGCTTATGTAATAGATTTATCAGTTAGCAGTGATAGACCATCGGAAGAATTCATCCCAGAGCTTTGCTTGATGTGATTTGAATCCCCCTTGGACATTACTTAACATTAGTAAAAAAGGAGGAGACTTCCAGGTTTGACTTGGCACATAGAGCTCCATTAACACAGCATGTCTTATGCAGAGACCACAGACAGACCTTGGAGTAGCAGCCCTTATGTCTACTGTCTATCCTGTGGTGAATAAAAGAACCAATGCTCATCTCTAGAGTAACAGATATTCCTCTGCAAAGTTGTGGGACTTCATTCTCTGAGTAACCTCTCTGAAGTCAGTGATGGTATAGAAGGGTCAGAGCAGCAGGCAACAGGAGTCCAGGATGAGACCTGTTACTGTTCCAAAATCTCTCGTGCCTCATCAACCCACTCAGGGTCTTAACAGGAGAACTCCAGGGCCAGCATTAGGCTTCTCAGTGCTGTCTCTGAGGGAGGTGGAGGGCCCAGCAGACAGTACCTGCTGTGTGGGGGGTGAAGAGATTTCTCAGGCCCGGCCCAGAAGACACCCAGGAGCTCACCAAACTCTCCATTGCAGAGCTCCCTGTCACTGGGGGTGAGGTCACTGAAGCCTCAGAGCTGTGACAGGCCATAGGAGGATGGGTAGATGGCATGTCTGCCTGTACCTGTACTCCATGCCTAGGGTCATGCCTAGCCTCAGGTCAGCGACCATCTCAGGAGCTTCTCAGCTTGGCTCAGCCCAAGTGTGTGCCTCACACCCCTGACACTGTCTTCTAATGCCTCACCCATTCGCTCTCTCCCATTTCTGACTCTCCCACACAGTGCTTTTTCCATCCTGTTTGGACTTCATCTGTTTAGGATCTAGCCCAAAACAAAACAAAAACAAAGGAGAAACTGATGACAGAGAAGACTACTGAGCTCCTACTGCTACCTCCCAGCTCTAGCCTGTCATCCCTCACTGTCACTTAAGTTAGAGGTATTTTTACAGATGCTTCTGAGGACATCCTGTTCCCAAATATGGTTTGCAACAAACCTTTAATCTCCCTGCACAGCACAGAGAGAGTCAAACAGAAAAATGTCTCTCTCAAAAATATTTTGAGCCACTGCCCTGGAAAGGAAAGGAAATAGGTCTTTGAAGGTAGCAAGGCTTCATTTCATGCAGAACAATAAAGTACCACAACAATAATAGATGCTTATCCATTCTTCCCCAGCCTGTCCTTGAAGAATTTTAAAGGATTACAGAAGTGGAAGTTGAACCAACCAAGAAAGTGCAGCGTGCATTGAAGACTGCAAGAATAATAATGGTCCTTTTATGAAGTTTTACAAGAGAAAGAGACCTGCCTCCTTATGTGTGTATGAGAGAGAGTGCAATTCCTACAATCTTCACAGTAAAATCTTGCCTTTATTGAATGGTACATGGGAAAATTCAGCTTTTAATTTTGGGAAACAAAGGAATTTATTCTCATAGACATAGATTTCAAATCCATCAGACCAAACACACAAGTGGTCTAAAATCCCTAGGAAATCACCAGTTCTTTTATGCAAGCCCTTGATGTTGCCTGCCTGTAAACACTACAGTTTTACCTTTCCAGAGTGAAACCTGACTCAAGGCTCCAAAAAATATAAACCTGTGTTTGAATCGGACAGCTGAGGACCTAACACTAAGATGGTGATTACTTTACTTATGGGTAGTCTTAAATGAATTCTCAGGGGAGACTTAAGCTGGGAAGGAGAAGGAATTTGTAGTTAAGTGCTGTGGGTTAGTCCCAGCCAGCAACAAAGCACCATGCGGCCCCAGATGGGGAGGAGAACTGGAAAAAAAGGTAAAACTCATAGGTTGGGATAAGGACAGTTTACTGGGACAGCAAAGGCAGAGAGAAATAACACCAGGACTTAGAACATACAAAGTGGGTGATATAGAATGCGATCTGCTCACTGTGTGGAACCTGATGTCCAGCCCCTTCCTGAGCAGCAACTCCTCATCCTCAACCAGCTCCCCCTTAAATACCAGGCATGGCATCATATGGTATGGAATATCCCTTTGGCTAGTTTGGGTCCTGGCTGTGTCCCCTCCCAGCTCCTTGTGAAAATTAACTCTTAGTCAGCTGGAAACCAGGACAATAAGCATGCATCCTGTGAAACGGAGGCAGCAGGAAAATGAGACACAGCTGTTTATGGGAGAAATGGATGAAAGGGACATCGAGGCTCATGAAGTTAATGAGACAAAGCCAGATGTCTAAATAGAGAAGGGTTTACTAGGACATGTGAAAGATGCAATGAGGAAAAATAAATACCAGAGATTGGATTGCTGCTATCCAACAGAACCCAGACAGCTTGTACCTCAAATTATCCCCAACAGCAGTGAGAGGAATGTCATTCTCTCCTGTACAACAGATTTTTCTCAGTTTCCAAACCTCAAAGTGAATCTCTCCTGCAATCGACAGACAAAGCAGATGCAAATGCAAAGGCCAGCTACCAGTCTTAATAAATAGACCATCAGTTCCAAGAAAGCCTTTGGCTGTGTATTGAGTGGATGAAAATTAATACACTGGATCTGTCAACTGACAGAACTGTAACACTGGATGTCAACCCCAAATCTGTTCATTGTACAGAGTTACTGACACAATGCAAGCGCTAGTTTCACACCCCACCACATCACTGACATCCCCACTGGCTTCAGAGACTTTGGATGAAACCAGACTTACCACAGTACTCTGGGGGAAAAAAGTGAGGAAAAAGCTTGCTTCCTGTCATTCCTGAGGCTCGTTCCACATCTGTAGCCAGGACTCAGTGTGTTTCTACACCAAACCTTGCTCGTATTTTCCAAATAAACAAATCACTAGAATTTGGTCAAGAAGAAAAAGTATGACTCTGAGGGAAAAAAAAACAACATATAAAAAAAAGACATGATTTCAGTGCTAGAAACATGAAATAGAGAAAAAAATTCCACTTATTCCCACTCCCACTCTTTTTTTCCTGATTATGTATGATGCTCTGGGCACAGAAGCAAGAAACTTTCATTTTTTTAAAACTCAAGCTGAGTTTGCAGGACCAGCAGTTTTGAAAAATATTACAAGACTGAGCAAACGTAACAGAACTCACTGAGGAAATGAAAAGGTCTAAGACTGTGGTATTATTTTTCTATTGCCCTTTTTTAAAAGAACTGCACAGTTATTTTCTATTTTGATTTTTTTTCCCCCCAACTGAATCTAATTCTTTTAATTCAGGATCATAAAATCTAGGGAAAGAAAGAATCCTAAATTACCAAAGGCAAGAAACTTTGGTTATAGCAATTTCCATAGTAATTATGTTATGCACATCATCTAATACCTTGTCTAGAGTAAATTCTCTACTTCATTTTAGTACCATCCCAGGAACATATATTTAAGGAGTTAGAAGAAGGAAAGAATTGCCTTGGGGAGTCACACTTGCTACTGTGTTATAAATTCTAAAACAATGATTCTAAGAAAGGAGATTTTCTTTTTTGAGCAACGTTATTAATTGAGAGCAGGAAACAAAGTACAGTTTTTGTAATTAGTCTCATCTCCTAGGAAGAGGCAGGCACTGTTTGTGCCCTCTGTCCACCCACCCCCAGGAGTTACTGAACTTGCTGACCAGTTTAATGTAAATTCAGCAAAAAGTGAGACATTCAAAAAGATACTAAAGTTCCTACAAATTTGGCAAGAACAAACATATCCAGGAGACAAGAGTCATACAAGGCACTCAATGAAAAAAGGAAAGCCTCACAAACTTTACTTGGTAAGTGAAAATAACATACTGGGAGGGACAAAACCCCTCCTACTCTATGATTCTATACTCCTGTGCTATGCTGAGCTCTATTGCCTAATGGCATACAGGTAAGTCCGTTAACCCAATACAAGAATTTGCTCAGTAAACCCACCCTGGCACCTGGCAAAGAATACAGAATACAGAAAACACAGATTAAAGGCAATTCCTGCTCTCAGGTTTATGATCAAAAGCAAGTGTAAAGTCTTGCACCTGGGAAGGAACAACCGTTTCTATCAGTACAGGCTGGGGGATGACCTGCTGGAGAAGAGCTCAGTGGAGAAGGACCTGGGGGTCCTGGTGGATGACAGGTTGGCCATGAGCCAGCAGTGTGCCTTGGTGGCTAAGAGAGCCAATGGGATCCTGGGGTGCATCCGGAGGAGTGTAGCCAGCAGGTCAAGGGAGGTGATCCTCCCGCTCTACTCTGCCCTGGTCAGGCCCCACCTGGAGTATTGTGTCCAGTTCTGGGCTCCCTGGTATAAAAAGGACAGGGATCTCCTGGAGAGAGTCCAGAGAAGGGCTACGAAGATGATAAAGGGCCTGGAGCATCTCCCCTATGAGGAAAGGCTGAGAAGATTGGGACTGTTCAGCCTTGAGAAGAGAAGACTAAGGGGGGACCTAATTAATGTTTACAATTATCTTAAGCAAGGGATGCAGGGGGAATCAGCCAGCCCCTTTTCAGTGGTCTGTGGAGACAGGACAAGGGGCAATGGCTGCAAGTTGGAGCATAGGAAGTTCCGCACCAACATGCGGAGAAACTTTTTCACAGTGAGGGTGACAGAGCACTGGAATAGGCTGCCCAGGGAGGTGGTGGAGTCTCCTTCTCTGGAGATATTCAAGACCCGTCTGGATGCCTATCTCAGTGAAATGTCCTAGGGAGCTGCTTTGGCAGGGGGTTGGACCCGATGATCTCTCGAGGTCCCTTCCAACCCCTACAATTCTATGATTCTATGATTCTATGATCTAGGACAATGATTTACTCAAGACAGCTCCACAAACCTCGCTGCATGGTGCCATGCTCTGGAACCAGCCAGCAGATCCAAACACCAGTGACCATGTGGGATGTAAAGAACTATCTTGGTGAATCCCATGGGCACAGAGTTCACTCAGTGCTTCCCAAGAGCTCAACTGCAGCACCTGAAACAGGGCCTTCAGTGGAGAAAACTTCCTGCTCTGCCTAATGAATGAGGCATTGAATCAGTGAAGTTCTACCCCTATGCAAGCTAATTAGTAATGAATTACATTTGTGATCTCTGGCTGTTGTGTAGCACCTCTTCACTTCAGTGCACTTCTACAGATTTGTCAGCAATCTCTCCATTTCTCTGTGAGGAAAAAAAAGTCCTCAAATAAAGTAAAAAATCTGTAGCCTCATGAAGGGAACAAAGTTAACAAAAGGGCAGGAAGTGCCCAAGCCCCCCGCCCCTTGCTCCACATTGTTGAAACATATTTACTGTATTACTGAAACATGCATTGATCATTACCTACAGAAACATGCAGCTGCCTGACATTTTAAATTATGAGCACGAGGACTTGTGGTGACATAAGACTCAATCCTGCGTTTTTGACAGACTTCCAGATCTCCCTGTGACATTAAAAGGTATTGGAGCTCCATAAGGAACATGGGATAGGGGAGGACAGGCTTTCTCTTTCAGATATCAAGTCTCATTATGCACAACTAAGTCTGAGACTTGAGCCCATGCCATGGGCTCAGGCTTTCCATCATCTGATAAAAGCATCGCTGGACTATCTGTGCTGATCACTTGCCTGTTCCAAGTTCTTTTTGTCTTCAGTCTGTGTTCTCTGAAAGAGAAAAGAGAAACATGTCTCTAAAGACTGGTGGAAAAGAATCACAGCTGTGACCCACAAGCCAGTGACGTTTCCCCTATGCACACAGTGTACCTGTGCAGCAGTTGTTCCCATGGTTCTGCCTTTTGCTATGAAAAACAGAAAGCAGAGCAGCATCTGACACGCTTGTTTGCAGTGCTGGACACCCACCCTGAAGTCCATCACAGCAGGGATTCACACATGAACCTGCCACCTTCCAGCCCAGCACCACATGTTCATTGGTGCTCAGGGATGGACTTAGTTCTCTTCTACAATCATGCTGTGGCCCAGAATACTCTTCCCCAGCAAGTGCCTGTAAAAGGTTTTAACACATATGCATTTGTCCAAAGCAGGCCATCTGATCCTGAACGTGGTGCCTGACCACATCCTGCATTCCCAAACTCCTTCCACTGGAAGCAGGGATGGGACCAACCACTTCGCTGTGACCCTTTGGAATATTACAAAGCTTGACTCACTCCCAAATCAAAATGACTCAAGGGTGGCCTTTCTTCAGCACCAGGTATCTGCACTGAACCCAAAGCAATCTTTCAGTAAGAAGCAAGGCCCCACTGCGACGGGTGCCATCCAAACACCCTGGACAGCATCTGCAGAGGAAGGTCAACAATCTCAGCAGACGAAGCAGACAAGAGCCACAAGGAGAAATAACAGCATAAGGGTGAGTAACATCCTCAGGGTTGCAGTAGAGAAGCTGGATACAGAACCCAGGTGTCCTGGCTCCCAGCCCTATGCTTACAGCAACACATCACTATGCCAGGCTCACAGATGCTGCAGTTTTAAATCTATCAGTCTTCATGTCAGGTGTTACCTCAACTAACATGAAGTAAAGCTGCCATGGTAACTTCTCCCAAATTTCTCTACTTTTTTTTTGGCTTTGCCAGTCTCGTTAGAAAGCAGCCCACAACAGGGGTGTATTGAGACCTTTCTGTTTGCTCCTTTCCTCAGAGCTTTTGCTTTGTCTTGTTTTATTGTGTATAAACAAACCTCATCCCACCACAGGTGAATATAAAAACACCCACACATAGCAGTTTTGGATGGTGTTACACCTCCCCCATCTCTCCAAGCCTTGGGCTATCCATCAAGGATTTAATTTAGTTCAAAACAGTCCTCACAGCAAAACATGGCTTTAAGAACACAGTCAGCACACTATTGTCAGGAAGCTTACCCTAAGTAACTTCTACTTCCAGGCTGCTTCCAAAAGTCTCTCTTGACTCTGACAGCCAGCTGTGCATAAGAGGAAACCAGCATCCAGAGAACATGGTTAAAATCAGAGAGGAAGGTTAAGAGGAAAAACAGCAGGAAAAAAAGATCACAGTTTAACATCCTAGTCTTCAAAGGCACTGCTGAGTTACAGGAGGTCTATAAACGCTCTTAGATGCTCTCTGAGAGAACAGGTCACTGAGAGGTTAGGGAGAGGAAGAAAACCTGATGAAAGATCAGCAAAATGAAGGAGGGCTGTAATTTCATCTAAAAGAGGAGCTCTGAATTTGATGGAGCTGCCAGGGCAGGCACTACCACCCATCAGAACTTTTCTTCTTCCCTGTAGAGAATGAGCAGATTTGTAAGAGCTCCACAATCTTCAAAAATTGTCTCATAATAAGGCACAACAGTATCTGCTGCACAGCCAAGAAAGCAAGAGTTTAGGTTGCCACAGTAACCTCTTCCTGAGATGTTATGGTGAGGATTTTTCACAGGAGTCTGAAAGAGGAAGGGGCCCAAATCACGCTGACAAAAAGCAAAAGGACCCAAATGTCTCATAACTCCCAGCTTTCCTTGAGGGAGAAACCCAATTAGTCATCCATAATAGGTCCATCTGTCCTTAGTCTGTGAAGCGTCTCAACCATCTACATCTTGGCCTGAGTCCTGCAAGGACTCTCCTGGTGGAGGCAGCAGCTTAGGGTACTCTGAAACCTGCATGCATTTTCCTTCTGCTCCAGGCTTTGCAGATTTATATTCCTTCCAAAAATGAACACAGTCCAAACTCTCAGGTGGGGTATGGCACAGGACCACCACTAAGGCAGCCTGTAATTCTTCAATACTTTAGAAAGACCATGATTATCTTATGACCAGACACAAGATTCACCAAAGGCTCAGGTTCTTCCTCTCTTCACTGGCTGCTCTATGGCTGACCCTTTAAGCAGGATCTTCATGAACTACAGGAATTTGTTCTATCTGTCTTTCCCTAGAAATTCACTATACAAAAAAAAAAAGTAGAAATCCAAATTTATTAATGCATCTTCCCCCCACTGTTGCTTCTTGCTCACTCTTTTCTCAGTTCTTTTTATTTTAATTAAGCATTTCTGACAGAAAATGAGGGTGAGTCTGGCAGAGAGGGACTGTGATGGAAACATGCTCAGGTGACAGGGAAGCCTTCTGAGACTCTTCTGCACTCCACCAGAAGACAAAAAAGCAATGCAGACACCTACATCCTCCATATATTCCCAGGGTGAGACCTGTAGAGTACAAACTCCCACCCCACTGGCCTTGTGAAGGTAAGATTCCACAGGAACTACTTATACAGAGTTGGGCCCACTTGAATTCTTCTTAGAAGAAGAGACCTTTAAGTGGCCAAGCTAAGCCCTAACACCTGAGCTCCATGGAAGAGCAAACAGCTGAACATAATCCTTCATCATATGCATTTATCCCTCACTCTGAGTGTCAATCTGCATGCACTAACTCAGGCAAGAAGGAAAGGGTTTATATCAGGGGTTCTGTGGTCTATGAAGACCTTATTTCTTTCTGCCTCATCAGTGCCCACAGATCTCCCACCATCACACTACACTTTATACGTGGGCAAGGGGAGGGAAGACTCCAGAAAGAATGGGAACAAGATGCAAGATCAGAACCTGAGTAGAGGCAATAAAAGCTACACCAGGTGAATGTGTCAGCACAAAGAACACTTGCTTTACTCCAAAGCTGAAGTTCAGCACCTTCACAACAGCGCTGCATTAACCTATTGTGGCCAACATTAAAGCAAATTCCAATCCATTTTTCCTGACAAAATACCATTACCAGGCTTCACTGCACAAAGACCCAACTGTACATCCCCTCGACCTCTCCATACTCAAAGAGGTCTGGATATAAATGAGGGCTTATGGTAAAGTCACACACATCTACACAGGCACCATCACTTGAGGAAGTAATTCTCTGTTTTGATATTCTAACAAATGTTCTTCCCCTCAAGTGCAGGGAAGACACATGGTGAGAAACTTGTATAGAGCATATGGTGCTGAAATAGCAAGCTGATAAGTCTTTAACAGCTTTTGACAGTGGTAAAAGATCAATTATTGCACCATAAATATTAAAAAGTTCCTCCAGCCTTTCGCTGGAATGAATGTATATTTAAATATCAGGCTTTCCCTGTAATAGCAGCCAATTTGCCTCAGAATCTGAAAGTTAGGCAGCCTCACAAAGTTAAATTAAGTGCTCGATTGCTGCATGTTTACATCTCCAGCTGCTAAAGAACAGGCCTTGCATTTGCAGCACAAACTCCTGAAGCCATTGAAGCTGCAAGCAATCCAAAACCAGCCCTTGACCCTGTGTTAAAAATAAAGGGCAACGTGCCATTGTTTTCCTTTCCCTTTCCTGTGATTACCAGGGTTTACGACAAAAATAACCAAAGATGCCCCTAGAAAGAATGAGGCAAGAAAGGCTGATCTCCCAGACTGACTGCTGTGCTACTGAGATGTGTGAGTGCAATGGGTTTTATGCTCTGAATTTCTTGGCCCATGAGATTTCTGCCTTGGATTAACATGCATATGTATCTATACATATGTATGTGTGTGTGCATGTACAGACTCACACTCTTACTAGCCTTAATTTTATTCATGAAGAAAATTAAACCCCCTTTCAACAGTTCTGTTTAACCTCAGTCACTTCCCACAAAGATGACACAGGTTTGCTACTAAAACTAATACTATACACAGCATTTTTATGGAGATCTGATGACAGAACCACATGCAGTGACCCTGGGGTCCAGTTCAAAGCAGTGCTAAACTAAATGGCAGTTGACACTGAGCTGCACGTCTTGGGTTTGGATCCAGAGCTGAAGTGTCCTATTGTGGTTCTGAAATTATTCATATGGATCCACTTCAGGGCACCATACTCCAGTAGCACATCAGCTTCTTGCCCTGGAAAGCTTCCCATCTAAGGGAAGGTATCTTAGCATGCTTTGGGCTTTCAAAAAGTACCTGTCTCTTCTGACTGCAGTACATAGGGCTGTTAAAAACTGTATGCATTATTTACACCAGTGGGATCATACAGTGATAGCAACAAAGGTCAAGGCTCTTTTGTGCACCAATGGACAGACTTGCTCTGAGAACAGACAAAACCAGCAGAGAGAGGGAAAAGGATACAAAGGGTAATGAATTCCTAAGTCCCAGTACAGCACTGCTGAAAAGCAGCGTGGAGTTTCCTTGCTTCCAGGCCAGTGCATTGCCTGCCAGGCCAAATCACTGCTCTGCTTCTCATACATTCCAACACTTGCCTATATTTGATTGTATATGCTCCAGATTCCCAACATGCCCCGAGGGCACGGCCAACCCTACACACAGCAAACCACCTCATGCACAGGCATTGCTTTCAGTGGAACATTTCTATCCACATTAGTGCTATAAAAATGCCCCCAAAAGTGCTATAGGTTAATTACAGCCAAATGGGCCAATTAGAAATACTGCATTAGGAATAAAGAAAAATGGCTTAGGTCAAATCTATCATGGAGTGGTGTGAGGTTGCACTTCCATACATAATAAGCCACGTGTGCCACTGACCCATACCTCTCCCACGTGGGAATCACCTTTTTACCTCTCTTGACTGTTCTAGACAGAAAGACACATCTTGTCTTCAGGGCTTGTCCCCTCCCCATTTTCCACCCATACCTTCCTACTTTACATTAACTGAATCCCTTCAGCCTGCCTCATTTTCTGCCACATCCAAGGTGCAGTGCTCAGAGTGGTGGCCACTGTCAATCATCTGGATTGCCTTTTCTTGGATGATTAAATTTACCTTCCCCTTTCTCTGTGCGTTTGGGGTACAGATCATTAGACAGCACAAGCACAGCAGTTGTTGGCCTTTGCATCTCATCACCTAATGGCAGCCTTGTCCAGCAGTCTTAAGTGTTCTCCTTTGTTAGCAATTGCACTTATCTTAGTTGGAAATACTACTAGACCCATCTAGTAGTACTTCCTGCTCCTAAGCATCCTTAGTTCTCCAGCCTTTTGTTCTTACCTTCAGGTCAGACCTGCACCAAGGTTCAGATATGTCCCAGCAGACTGTGATAATAGCAATTTGTACTACTTTTGAGTATCTTCAGCCAAACCTGCTAGGGAAATTAACCTACAGGGCAAAGTCAGAGAGCACATGGTTAGAGATGAAATTACAGCAACCAGTAGCTGGTGGGGTAAGTTAAACATAAAAGGAACTAATGAAGAAAAGATAAAAATTGTCGTGGTGCCCTTTGGAATACAGTGGCATGAAAAAGCAGAGCTTACGCCTCCCTTCCACACCCAACATATAATGGTTGTCTATACCATTTGCATTAAATGACCCCTTCCTTGCACAAGAGGCAAGGCCAGGACAACATCTGACTGATGGGCAGGTCAGCAGAAGAAAATTGAATCAAGCCAGTGATTATCAACCTGCTTCAACCTTCTCCATGAAGAGACTACTCACAGGCAGTTAGAGAAGGGTGGTTTGTGGCTAGCCTTCAGCAAACGACTGTTTGCAGAAACTATATGAGACCTAAAAGAAGCCCTCTCCTAGTCACCAAACAAAGCAAGAAACTGAGAATCCCAGGAGGGAAGAAGAGAGGAGAAGACCCCACTCACATTGAGAACAGCAAGAGAGGCAGCCTGGAAGCAGGGAGCAAACATGGTACCTGTGAAGCAGCCTGAGACCATGCCTAACTGAGCCTCAATCTATTATCAGAGATCCTTAAGATGAATTCTCATTTCTTCAAAACTAGGCACTTTTTCCCCTTCTCTAACATTTCTGTCATTTAAAACAAAACAAAACTTTATGCTTGTCTAACTCTGGGTAATTTATTTCTGCAATTTGGCTCTGCTCAGTCCTAAGGGTATTTTTTTGTTTGTTTAGGATTTTTAAACAGGATTTTGTGCTCACAAAATATCCCAGATTGACAACTCCAGGAAATAAAATCTCCCATTCAGCAGAGTGCCTGCATCAGCCATGACAAGTGAAGCGCCCTGCACCGTCCTGCTTCTGCTTCCCAAGGTGAGCCACAACATCCAGCACAGCAGAGGGTCATTGTCGTGGTTTCCCCCGGCTGTGGGCCGAGATCCACGCAGCTGCCTGCTCCTTAAAGTAAAAGAGCAGGGGAAGAGGGAAAAAGGGGGGAACAAGGGAAGGGAAAAGGAAGGGGCAAATAACTCCAAACCCAAGAAACTAAGAGGCCCGTAGGTTGGGATAAGGAGAGTTTACTAAGATAACAGAGAGATAAAATATACCAATGCTAACAGGACTTCAGAGCAAAAGAATATGAAACTCTTGATCCCCAATGCAGTTTCTCCCCAACCCACACAACTCAGGCCGTACCACCCAGAGCTGTCCCGGAACCCGACCGTCCCCCCAAGCAGCACGCGTCCCGCCACCGCCCCTCTTCTTCCTCCCCTCAGCCCCCCGTTCTCCTGGGCAGGACGTCATTGGCATGGAATACTCTCTTTGGCCCATCTGGGTCACCTGTCCTGGCTTCGCCCCTCCTTTCTCCTGAATAGAGAAATACGAAGAAGCTGAGAAAGTCCTTGACTGTCTGACTGCAACTAAGAACATCAGGGTGTTCTCAGCACTGCTTTCATTGTAACTCCCAAACACAGCATCCCATCAGCTGCTACAAATGAAGTTAACTCTATCCTGACTGAAACCAGGACAGTCATGCTGCTCTCTGGTGTAACACACTATTGCTTCACTAGGGTGAGCCAGGTCTACAGAGCAGTCCTGAAGAAACCCAAGAGACCGGTTGCTCTGAAATGGCATCCCAAGCAGCAGGCCTGCTAACTGGCAACTGTGATCCCAAGAACCCAGAGGTGAAAAACATCTCACAGGTTTTGATATAAATCAGACAGATCCTGTGTTGATTATCACTGGCTATAATGTATTAGCAACACTGACATATGTCAGCTGCCTTCAGAGTTAGCCACCACACAGTGGGAAAGGAATAGAAGAACACAAATCGGGGCTTAGGACTTAGAAAAAACACCAGTTTCAGGTTTAATGGATTACAGGAATTTACCAAATATCAAACTCAAGAGAAAAAACAGACCACAGACTTACTGATTCCGAATACACTTCAGTCAACAGGTTTGGTAAGATTAGTTAAGGAGAGAGAAAGAAAACATCAGTTCAGGAAAAATATTTCTTCTTTGCCTAAATGTTAACCTCTATTTTTGTACCCCAGTGCTCTTTTGTTTCATATAACTACACATTGCTATTGTTTCCTTTTACATTCCTTTTCTTTCCCATTTCAGATACCTTCCTCATCACAGTGTCCTCTGCACACTGCTCCATAGAAGAAGCTCATGCCTTATAAGAACACAGTTATAGTCTCAGTCCCTGATTCTGTCGTTTCATTTCCCACACACGTGCTCACTTTAAAAGATGTGTATTTCATGCCTTACATTCAACAACAACAGAAAACATATATGCACTCTCTTTGGGGTTTATGAATCACAGATTCCAGCCCAAAGCTTCTCACAAACCACATGATACCTGCACACAGGACTATAAAATAACAGATCTTCTAACATGTTCAACTGCGATTGTATCTGTGGAAAAACTTGGCTACTCCTTGGGCTCCCTGTTAAGTGCTTCTGTCTGCACCCTGTGTTCACTGCTAAAGCTGAGGAAATAGCAGGTAGGTCTAACTGGGCAGTATGCAAACCACTCCCTATGCAATTTCCCTGTTGGGACTGGGGCCCAGGCCTGGGAAACTGATGGCAAGAGCCAAGGAAATTCTTCCAGAATGTAGGCAGACATAAGAGAAGACTTTTTCTTCAGGACATTTCCACTGTACATTAAAAAGTAACTGCAAGACCTGATGGAAAACATGTGCCTTGGAACTTGCTTTAAAGCTAGAGACATTTTCCATCTAAGTTCAGAGCAAAGAATTGCAACATTCATAAAAAAACCCTTTCTAGTGAGCCATCCTCTTTTAAATCCACATAGCACAGGGAGGGGAATGACTTCTCAGATGGATGAGCCACAAGAGCAAGGTCAATCCCTTAAATCCCACCTTGGGAACTGTAGACAAGTAACACAGCTCATGGGCTGTTAGTGTTACATTAACCCAGCAGCAATGTTACTCATTAGGGTACTAACCCAGGTGAGATACCTGTGTGAACTCAGGACCTGGACACAAAGCAGAACTGCTCTGATCAGCGTGAGCCCAAAGACACTGAGCATCTCAAGAGCTCCCACTCAGGAGAGGAACAAAGCACATACATCTTCAAATGAAAATGAGATCTAGGGGTGGGGTGGTTGTTTTGGGTGTTGGCTTTTTGAAGGCAGGCTCCTGCAGGAGTATGGCCACTATAGTGTTTAGAAGGGCAGAAAACTTACTGATGCAGTGCCACGGTTACTGACTTCAGTTCCCAGACTCACAGGCCACAGACCAAAGAGTGAATGCAGGAACAGCATCTCTAACCAATGAAAATCCAAACAATAGCAAGGAGCACATCCAAGGACATGGCTGCAAACTCCTGCACAGATCGAGCAACACCTGCTAAGCAAGAGCAACAGCAACTCCACACAGCAATTTGTCATGTCCTATGGCAAGTGTCCATCTCTCACAGCAGGGCAGAGAGGAATCTTGCCATTTCGAGTCTCTTCCCCAGCCTCTCAATTACATTGCAGGATTATCTACACAAAGCTCCAGCCAACAAGCTCTTACACTTTCCAGACTGCCAGCCTCTGGCATGGGTTCAAACAAAGAGGAAACAGAGGTGAAGTAATCAGTCTTCTAGTGACTCAAAACTGTTCTGTGCAGCTATACAACTTCCTAGAAATACTCAATGCTGAAGCTATAGGAAGGTTGTATCTTGTTGAGCAACACTACTTTGGTCAACATCATTAATGTAATTTCAATTGTGGCATCATTACCAACTTTAGCATGCTGGAAAAAATGCCCAAGTCCTCCTTTTTATTTGGAAGAATTCGTTCCCCATTTCATATCATTTACAATACTCACAAAGCCATCACTTCCAGACTGTGAGGTGCCATATTGTAATAAAATAAATGTTTTTATTTCGTGCCTTAAATCAGCACCAGCAATTTTGAAAAACCTTATCAGTATTACAGAGTCTTCTCCTGAGAAGGGACTGACACAATTAGTGAGGCATTACAAGTGAACATTACTAATGTGTTGGGCAACATTGTCTAACAAATAACAAAATGAAAAAGGGAATGTCCTGGTTTCAGTCAGGATAGAGTTAACTTCATTTGTAGCAGCTGATGGAATGCTGTGTTTGGGAGTTACAATGAAAGCAGTGCTGAGAACACCCTGATGTTCTTAGTTGCAGTCAGACAGTCAAGGACTTTCTCAGCTTCTTCGTATTTCTCTATTTATGAGAAAGGGGGGGTGAAGCCAGGACAGGTGACCCAGATGGGCCAAAGAGAGTATTCCATGCCAATGACGTCCTGCCCAGGAGAACGGGGGGCTGAGGGGAGGAAGAAGAGGGGCGGTGGCAGGACACGTGCTGCTTGGGGGGACGGTCGGTTCCGGGACAGCTCTGGGTGGTACGGCCTGAGTTGTGTGGGTCGGGGAGAAACTGCATTGGGGATCAAGAGTTTCATCTTCTTTTGCTCTAAAGTCCTGTTAGCATTGGTATATTTTATCTCTCTGTTCTCTTAGTAAACTCTCCTTATCCCAACCCACGGGCCTCTTAGTTTCTTGGGTTTGGAGTTATTTGCCCCTTCCTTTTCCCTTCCCTTGTTTCCCCCTTTTTCCCTCTTCCCCTGCTCTTTTACTTTAAGGAGCAGGCAGCTGTGTGGATCTCGGCCCACAGCCGGGGGAAACCACGACAGGGAAACAGAATGAAGTGCAAAATAATATTTTTATAACTCCTTTTCAATTATATTTTTTTCTTTTTTTTTTTTTTTAAGTGCTGAGTTCATGCCTTTGGCACACACTGCAGGCCAGGCAGTTGGGGATGGGGTGCATGACTTGAGGTTGGCACTGGAATCCTTTAATAACTCGGGAGAAGTTAAGTCACCCTGCCATTATCTGCCGACCTGTGAGCAGTTCCCTTGCTTTTTGTCATTGGCAGGGATGTCTCTCATTAAACATTGAAGATCATAATTTTTAGATTCCAAACCACCCAGCCAATGTAATTAACATTGCATGAGCCAAAAGTAGTCAAGCATCACTTTAGGATGTTTTCTGGGTGTTTCTGTTGGTTTGGGGTTTGTGTGCTTTTTGGTTTTTTTAAATAAGCTGTGCAAGCATGTCCAGGAGAATAAGGAATTAATATCTCTGCCTGGAACCAGTCAGGTGAAGTGCAGCACTTGTCTGTTCAGAAATTTCAGTCTCAATTGCAGGGCTACACTACCTGACCTTCCCTTCAGCTCCAGCTGCAGCATGTGCCAGACTGAGCATTTCAGATAGGCATACATGGAGATGAACCAGAGCTCACAGGTCACCTAGCAAGGTCAGGGCAAGACCTACATTAATGAAAGCACAACTGTGTGTACTACACTTAATTCTTAAAGGAGTCTAAAATGTCAGTGGAAACATTCAAGCAAATAATAAAAGCACAGAAGATGAACCTGAGGCTGAGATGAGAAGGAATTTCAAGGAATAAGGTCCACTGGGAAGAAGGTTTCCCAAAAGTAGAGTAGGTTTGAAAGCAACACTGATACTAATCCTAGAAATGTCACACAATGAGGTAGACCAAAACTTCCCATAGAAACCAACTTCATCCAAAATACTCTCTATCAATGAAGCCAAAACACATTTTTCAAAGCAGGTTTGACTGATTCTGGACAATCCAGAGAAAGATCCAGTGATTAAAGCCTGGCTGCAATTAAGTGCAGAGGTATGAGGAACTTGCTCAGTGTAGTAGCATAATCAGGGCCACAGAAACCAAGGACCTGGGCAAGCCAAGATGACACTGAGTATGTATGCAGAGCATGAGCTTGTGTTCAGGAAACCAGGACTCCTTACCACAAAAAGGGGTCCTGAATGACAAGTAGACAGGACTAGAGCCATCAAGAGCAGCAGCCTGAATAAACAACAGCAGGAAGGGTAGCAGGGGAGGAGACAGAGCTGGGCTGACTCAGCCACCAGTGCTGCTGCCTTGACATGTCCCTGGCAGACACCTAGAAACCTACAGGGCCCAGGGCTCAGAGCACATTGCACAGGACAAGCCCCAGCTCCTCAGACCCTCAACTACTCCTGCCTGTTTCACTGCTTCTGTCAGCAGTGGTGAAACTGAAAAAGAGAGAAATGTGTTTTGCCCAAAAGCAGTGTGGGCCAAGGGGAGTGAATTTGCAATGACATATTTCAGCGTTTCCAAAATGATGTTTTCCCAGGATATCCAGTTCACAGAAAGTGTCAAAATATTTGGTAGCAGTCTGATTCAAACTGACACCAAATATAATTTTAAAAAAAGTTGTTTTACAACATGGAAAATGTGCCTTTTGGCCAGCTCTAACTGATAGCCCAGTGTCAGCTCAAAAAAACTAGGCATGTGTTGCTTCCTTCTATTTTTCCCTTATTACTTTGCACAACTGTAAGAACAAGGGGGTGGCTTGCCTGTTAGTTTTCACTTGCCTAGTATGGATCTGTCCCTCATTCCCAATCAGCAGAATTAGCAGTCAATCGGTCAAGTCCTTTTCTAACACACTTGCAAAAAATGCAAAAGGTTGGAATTTATTGATCAGCTTCACAGCAGCAAGGCTGCCTTTGGAGATTGGTGTCTCACTTCCATGCTTTACAGCGCTCCCTGCAACATTAGTAATAGCATCTCAGCAGGAGCAATGAAACACCAAAACCCTTTACCACATGCAAGTCTGTCTGACACCAAATCAAGTTTCTCAAGTGAAATATAGATTGAAGAAAGAAGCGGCGTGAGGAGCGGAATCAAATTCATCTCAGTTATACTCATGCCACTGATGTCAATATATTACATCCTTACCAGGCTAAACCAAGTGTTTCTTCTGAAAGAAGTACAGCTTTGGATCTGAAACTAGACTGACATGGGGGTCTGCATCTATTTGGAACATTGCAGAGTTTTATAGTTTCTAACTCTGAATTAGACCTTTTTTTTTTTAATAATAATTTATATCCTTTCTGTTCACAGGCATCTAAAAGATTTAATAAGGCTGTAGGAAATGTGTATAGAGGAGGAATAACAGACTGATTTTAATCCTAGTATTAGTCAATGAAAAGACTGTAGATGAAAGACTGCAGATAACCTAATAGTCTTTTCAGTCTCTGGCTCCGATTCCCCAGATCTTGTGGGAGAATTAAATATGAATTACAGCCACAGTCTGGTGATCACACTAGATATTTATTTTCCAGACACTGTTGAAAAGAAACATTTACTTCAGAAGACTTTTCTTCTGTGGACTTATGAGCACCAGGTTGCACCAAGTCAAGACCTTCTCCTCACTCAAGCTAAGACACCTCGTGTCATTCTGACACTACTAAGAGCACTTAATATGAACACACTTTGTAGCCTCTGACATGCTGTCAAAGAAGGGGAAAATACAAACTGCCATCAGAAGAATGACTTCCATAAATGCCTAACGGACAGAACCCAAGCATTCCTCGGGGTGCTGGTTGAATGCCATGATGTACATGCCAATCTTCATCCATCAAGAGGGACCAGCAGCAAAACATTGTAGTTACCATGTTGCCCTCTTGAAATTTTCTGGTTGTTGCCAAGCAGAATTGTAAGGCTTTTCCCTGTTATGCTGTCCTTGACAGCTGTCAGATAGGAGACACCTCCTGCCAATAACGTTGTCCAAAAAGAGACATCAGTCAAAGCATCTGTCCTTAGCTCACACTGCCACTTACTGCCCAGTTACTTGCTGCTGTAAACGCTTCTTCATACTCCAAAGTTAAATTACTTCTTCCTTAGCACAAAGAAGTCCAGGAGGACCAGAGCTCAGTATGTCTCCAAATATATTTATTAAGATGTACCTTGCTTCATTAACATCTAGGTTAAAAATTTCTGGTTATCTACATCAAAACAAAATCTCCTGGAAATGGGACTCTAGCCTTCCAGGACCAGTGCCTTTCAACTACTGAAATAACAACTTTATAGTGCAGAATGAGGTCTGAAACACAAAACCTCCTGTCCATAAGAGGTTCTGCTGTGCCCTAGCTGTAGGGCTGATGAACAGATCAAACACGTTGCACGTGTTGTGAGGGCAACTGTGAGTCCCAGGCTCCAGGTAAGTGTGTTTTGGTAATTAGTAGAGTTCACAACTGCACATTCAACAACCTAGAACAGAATTTCTGACCAACAGCCTGCCTTTCACGTGTCCAACTGCCAGTGTCCCCTATCACACTGATCAAGTGCTCATGAGCAACAGTAGTTGGTCATTGATAGGGCACGTTCTAGGTGGGCTATGATGCACCCATCCACTACGAGGCATCATATCACACATGCAGCATAGGGTTCAGAACAATAGTGTTTAGAAAGAGTATGTGAGAGTGCCCTACTATGAGATTAACTACAGCCACCAATTCCACAGCACATCTTCCACACTGAACAGGCTGTGAGCCTGGCCCCACATGCTGCCTTCTGGACAAGTCTTTCTGCTAACTCAGAAACTCACCCACAAATGTGCAGTTCTGATGCCTGGGGAAAGGACTCACCATGCAGGCTACTCCCAAGAGAGAAGTTCACTTTGAACCCATGAGTTTTTTCCTGCTTTCTGTGCAGGGAAAATTGAGAGATCATAGCCAGCATGCATTGCTTTTTAGAGATCATCAGTGACAGTGATTTATGCTTTAATAGCAAATTCCCCATGAGTGTTTAATAATACAGATTAAGCCCTAATAAATGTATTGCTGCAGGTTTAAGTGACTAACTCTATGATCTATTAGACTTGTCTCATAATACATACAATTTTTCTTGTTAACTGTGGAAATTTCTAAAGAATTGGCAGCATCTGTGCCTGGAGTATTCAAGAAATCTACTTTTTACTGGAGGAATTGTGTACAAATTAATTCCAGCCTTGGATATAAAATGCTAAATTTCATATTCTCTGTGAATATCTATTAGAAATATTCAGAACAAACACTTGTAATCATTCAGGAAATTAAACTGTTAAATACTCCTCAAACACTGTAACAAATCATGTCAAGCTGCAGTTACATATTTTATTTTCTAGCTATTTTATCTGTTTCAGTTATACATTCACACCACATAATATATTCTGTGTTATTCCTCCGAGTTTCTCATACTTTCATGTGTTGATCACTAAAGGAAAATTTTAACATACAGCTTCTTTTAGTTAGCATCTGTCAGAAACCCAAAAGATTAATGAATCTGGTGCTGAGTAGCAGGTCCAACCTTCATAAAGCTCCAATAATGTTTTGATCAGTCTGGAGCAAAAGGGTATTTAAGAATCTCTCTGACAGCTAGAGGGAGGGAAATAATCACTTTGAATGAAAAATCCAAATTCACTCAACTGGTAATGAAATTGCACTGAATATTGATTCAGGGCTCTAATAAGCTCAGAAGTTCAAAGCAAACACTGGAAGGCAAATATTCCTTCCTCTTCCTTCAGACAAATCTGTAGTACTACCACAAGGTAGGATTTTGCTTCGTTCTAAATATATAGGATTATAAAAGAGTTCTGAAAGCAGTCCTGCAATCTCTCTCCCCACACACACACACATTTTTAAGCTGACAAATTCAACATCAACTAAATTTCAACCCAGAGCAGCACTTTAAAGTGATTTACATCTAAATGAATAGGTTTCTGTCTCCCTTTAGTTTTCAGAAATTATGCAACTGCCTTTTTTTTTTTTTCACTAAACCAGACTAATCTGAGATTAATGTTCAGCTAAAGCTCATCCTTCATTCCTCCCAACCATGCCAGAGACATTAATGACAATGTTAGGAGTCAGCTTTGCAGAGGATTTCAGACACCACAGCACTGGAGGAGGGTTACTCATGAACAGTAGAATGGGACCTCTTCATATTTTTGTAAACCACTTACCAAATTGTCTTTCCCTAGCAGATGGTGGGACAGGCTACACTAAGAAAGGAAAGCAAGAGAGTCTTTTGGTGAGTGTTTTGCCTAATTAAAGTGTTGCACAAGTGACACAGTGATCAGAGGAGGGTTTCTAGTGATTTGCTTTCCAGACTGTAACTCAAGAGAGACGAGAGTTCAATGCCTCTATCTGCGTTTCCTCTGGAGCCCTCCTGGTGCAGCAAGGAGACTGCCCCTCCATCCACTCTGGCAACTGCAGTTTGTTGTGTGCAGCCCCATGTTCTGCATGCTAAGTAACACAGGAGGAATCCATGCACCTGCCTGATCAGTTTGGTTTTATGAGCAGTGCTGCCAGTGGGAAGAGCTGGGACTGTGGAGGTCAAGGCCGCAATCTTGGCTATGCTGGTGACTGGGCAAAGCACCTTGCAGTTTGATATTTTAATTCTCTACTTGTCAAGTCAGCATGAAGTCCATTGCAAAGTGCTGATGAAAACACTGGGAACTACCTTGGAATCTTCAGCTGCAGTTAAGTGCCACACTGACAGCTCACAGACTGATGTCAGGCTGGCTCAGCCTTAGGCAGCTTGTGCCTCTCTCCCCACTATCCCAGCCATCATATGGGGGAACTTCGTGCTGCTCTAGATCTGCTGCTTTTAGTAAGTAAAGTGCCTTCCAGGCCATCACTGCTTGAAGTCCAATTATCCGTATCTTTTACCAACAACACCCATTCCCACTCCCATTCCTCCTGTCATTTGTGAGAGTTACCAGCCTCAACCTCCCCATCCTCCACAGAAGGGACACGCATCTCTCTCCATACCACCCAGAAGCTGCCACTCTCTCCAAAGAGCGAGGCACTTGCTCTCTCCTCTTTGAGATCCCATCCTGCCCAGCCCATTAGGGTAAGGACCTGCCACTACTCAGATCACCTCCTCCAACTCTGAAAACCATTGGGAAGAGCCTAGAGGCAGAGTGTGAGGAGCACAGGCAACAAACCGTGATGGAGTTCTTCATATCAACCAGGTCTCCAGCCACTAGGCGTCAAATAATAAGAGCAACAAAGTGCACCTCTGGCACCCACTTTTCCTCCCACTCCTGCTCTGTGAGGCTGTCTGCACGGTGAGACCTTATCTGATCACACTGAAGGCATGTCTCAGAATGAAGCCTCAGAAATGATTTCTTGGAATATATCAGGTAACAGACTTTAAAGCTTTGCCCCTGTATCTTCCTTATCCTAGTGTAAAAGCTCTATGTGCTAACGACTGCCTTGTGATTCTCTCCCACAAAGAAAAAGACCCTAAATATTTCCAAGGGAAAACAAGTCCTCTTGTTAGAGCTCTGCCCAATCCAGCCAGGTGTGACGGGGCCAGTACTTCAGCAAATCACTGCAGAAGTGATGACTGTTGTCAGAATGCCTTTTTCTCCACTGAGCATCCCCTTTCTCTCCCGCAGTAAAAAGTCTCATTTTTTTTCAGTTGGCAAAATACTAAAACATGCAGCTCGATCTCTATGGGAGACTCATTATGGCTGTCATTAGATGGTCTTTGATCTCCAGGAAAGAGAGAGGAGAGCAGAAAATACCTGGACTTAAGTGCTTGTCATCAGAGCATCACTGTCGTATGCTACCAAAAAGGAGATCAGATTGACTCAGTTGAAATTCAGAAATTCAGAAAACAAAACTCCCATTAAGTATGAATAAATGTTCCTCCTTTTGTTCTTTAAGGGCCTGAACACATACACATGCTCTTAACCTACATCTCTCAAACTTGTCCTTCATACACCTCAAGGTAATGACCCTGACAGGTGATCACTTCCATTTTTTTGCACATCTGAACATCACATTGATCACTTGCTGGTGTACAAGTGCAGATCTGAATCCTTATCTACACACACCTCAAACAAGAAGGGAGAAGAAAGCCAACATGATGGGGCAGCACAAAGGTTGCGTTGCCATCTACTCAGAAGAGTCACATTATTTACAGGCTGTGGACCTGAGTGGATTCTGAGGAATCTTAAGAACATGCAACACCCTCATGTATTCTGCATTTGCATCGGTGTCAGGAAGAACATGCACAAGTGGTGTTTTATACCACTGCATACAGGAACATTCCCTTGCAGGGGTAAATTTACTAATACACAGAGAAACACTGTGGAGGAGCCACAGTGGAGGAGTTGGAAGTAGGAACCAGTAACATGTGAACTGCACTAGCACAACTATGAAATCTCAGCTGCTCTGAGAATACAAGTTAGGAGAGGATCTGGGCTTGGGAGGGGAAAGTACACCTCAGAGCACATATAAACTTTGTTCACACGGATAAAAAGGACTGTTTCTTCCTCTCCACTAACTTTTTATATGACAGCCAATTCCAGAAGCACTCCAAATTCCATGACTAGGATATAGATCAGACCCTCTTCAGGCAAGTTTGTTATTTGCTTCTAAATGCTGTCCTGAGGTTGTTTGCAAAACATCTACTTAAACTCTGCTGAGCTGTAGTAGGACCATTAGGTTTCATGGTCACTAAGCTCATTCACATGTGTCTGGTAGGAACATGGGTTACTTTGCTATCTGTGTGCAGAGCTGGGTGCTTTAACAAAGCATTCAACTACAAACACCAACCCAACTGGTTTTTACTACACCACTACACCAATTTGTTTTGGCCGACGTTTGTGACTCTGGGCTGGAGAGGGAGAAGCACTTTTCCACCATGGTATCTGTGAAGCTTTAGAGCTGACATGCATGCCCCACTCCTGCTACCTTCTGTCCTCTCCTGGTAGTCACCATGTTTCACACTGCAGACTTCAGACAGACTGGTGATGCAGTGCGGTCACACCTTTAAATGCAGTAAGTGTCAGGCTTGACTCTGGCTGCCAGCATCTCCCTCCCTGCACAGCATGACATACCTTGCAGAGCAGCACGTACTTCCCAATATGTCTGTTATAAGTCACAGCCCTTTGTACATCAAGGATATCACAGGATAGGGCAAGTGAGGAGAATAGACTATTAAATTATGTCTTATGTCATGCACTGAAATGGGATGTTAGTTATTGTAGAAGACTCAGCAAGGACTGGGATAAAGGACTGAAAGAGACAGTTGGGTTACTGTGACCCATTCCCTGCTGCTACCAGTACCTTGCCACATCTATTTCTTCATCTGAACAAATTCTGTCTCAAGAGTAATCAGATGCTGGAAGGGCTGAGACTTTTTTGGGTGCATTGGCCCAAATCCACCAATACCGCATAACACCGTCACAGCGAACTGCCATCCATGGCTGTGCCTTGTACCTGGTAAACAGTAAGCACACAGCCTGCTGCCAACTGCATATGCTCACTCCATATAGATCAATAGAGTAATTGGGAAAAAATACTTGCCAAATCCCTGGATGCAGCAGGGATATCAAGGTGAAAATAAGAGGGAAGCACTGGCCATATAAACCAGACAGAAAGCATCCCTCTACATGTCTGTTAACAGAGGCAGGGGTGGTGGAAATTACTGCAATTACTACCACAGATTAAACCCTACATGCACCTATGACAATGAGGTAGGCAAACATAAACCTTGCTTTGTATACTCTTTCTCACAGCCTAGTTATCTTCAGGATCCAGCCTAAGGCTCCAACTCTGCAAACAGCAATTTCTAGTCTAAGTACCCTAGTAAACATTATGGTGCATGGAGCTTAGGGCAGGAAAAGCTGTATGCAGGCAGAGCCCAGGAACCAAACAATCCTGAGACTGAATCTCAGTTCAGATTCATTTTCAATATCTCATCTGCTACATACAATGAGGAGTGGAGGAATGCATTTATACAAGGCCCAGGATATGGATTAACTGCTCTCTGATGACAGGCAACATCTGGCATTTAAAGAATAGTAGCTCTACCTACAAATTTGTAAAGCCCTGCTTGAGAGCATACTATCTGAAACACAAACTAAGCCATGGTCTAAGAGCTGGGAACAGGAGGCAAAGATATATCTCTTTGCCATACCAGAGGTTTTTAATTTTAACTTCTTGAACATTCCATTCTGTGTTACTGTCTTGCTTGAGAGAACCACTTGCCTCTCTGTTTGTCCATCTGCAATTTTGCAGAGAAAGAAAAACCATCACCAGCTTTTCTTTCATCACATTCTTTGCATGAAACTAACTTCTCTGAATTCTCCTAGCACATACAATGTCCCTGCTGCTGCAAGATAAAATGTGTCACTGCTCCATCTGCTACTCGTTTGCTGATGAGTCTGTACAGCAACATGCTGCTGAGCAGAATACTCAAAAAAAGAAGAAACTGTGCAGCCCAACAGATCTGGCTTTGACAGAGCTAGGGCCAGGTCTCATTAATCACTGTGCTGTGTTGCTTACAGTACCTGGAGGAAATGCCTCCCCAATTTAGTATTTCAAGGTACCATCACACCATAGTTAGACAACTCTTCATTTGGTGCAGGAGTGGAGAAACAGAGGCAGCAGGAGGTTCTTATTGCTAAATTATTCCTTATTTCAGTACTGCTTTGATATTGATAGGCCAAAGTCCTCAATTTCAGGGCAAGGAGTGATGACAAAGCAGATGCAGAATGTACCCACTTGTCACCCTCCCCTGTACTGCATTAAAGCTACATCAGAAGATGCAGAAATTTTAAGACGTATGGTACTGAGGCATTGCCAGCTACTTTGGACTCCTGCCCAGTGCCTGCTTGCCAAGGGGAGGTCTTCCCCCATGTTTTGGAGGAACTAACTACCCCTCAGCATCAGCCAGAGGAACACAGCAAGAGATGTGCAACCTCTGGCCACACTCAGTGGAGGCTTCCCACCATGCACAGAGCTTGTGCAGGAGACTCCATGGTTCCACCAGTATTCAAGCAACAGCCAGAGAAATCTCTTGGGGGACAGCTCTTCCCCAGAGGAGAAATGCCTGCTTTCTTCCTGGGCTTTCCCTGCTGGGAGCTGATTCACTAACAGAGGTAGGCAAACCTGAAGAAGCTGGGAAGTCCCATCATCTCACGATCAGGTACACAGGCCTCATTAACATCACCTGAAATGTGAAACTTCCCATATCACCGTAACTGACCCCACTGAAATCACTCCTATGACACCTGCATCACTTCCCCTCTCCCACCCTGCTCAGATCCGGGGAGATGCAGGGTCCTGCTCTCCTCTGGTAGCCCAGCTCACTGCCCACCAGCATTCTGACTCTGTCCTCCTTGCTTCCATCACAGCACTCCTCATCCTCACAGCCCCACCACCTCTGGGTGTCCTAAGATGTCTGAAACAACAGAGCTCTTACTCAGACCCGAGCAGAGTAAGAACACTTTTGTCTCCTCAGAAGGCAGATTGGTGAAGCAGAATACATATTTTTTCCATTCAGGTCATTCATGTCCAGCAAGCTGCCTCTGAGGAAAGATGGCTCCACTACTGAGGGCCTGGGGAGGCCTCTGGTATCCCAAGAGTGCTTAACCTGGTTTTGCCCACAGAGGCAGCAACACACGCAGGACTGCATCCTCGTCATAACATAATATATTAACTGGAAGCCACAGACTGGGGGGAAGTTTCCTAACAGCCATGTCAGTTCAAGTATATTTTTAAGTTTTAAAACCAAAAAAGTCATCTCTACAACATAAATGTTATTCTGTTTTTCACAATAATTGAGGGAAGGAAATGGCGATGATTTGTACTGCATTTTCATTTTTCAAACCAGCTGCAATCAAAGAAATGCCTGATCTCTATTGAATTACAACCTGCCTTTGAACTCCTAATGTACAGCTCTTTCCTGTACTTTACATAAATAATGTTGTTGTAGTACATGCCCAGTCACAAAGGATACACAGGCAGAAGATACAAGAAAAGTGAAGAATCTGAAAGCAAGGTGATAAGATTTCCAAGGCAGAAACACATTTTTCTACTTAACCATTGCCTAAGGATAACACTATTCAAAGCACAAAGACATGTAAGCTCCTCATGTTTGATGAAAAGGTTACTAAAAAAGAAGAGAAGAAGAAATTATGACATTTCCCCCCACACTCTTTCTGGTTTGAGTCAGAAGAGAAACCGAACATGCCTAAAGGGGAAGCAAGGCAGCTGCCTTGAGACACTGTCTGAAATTCAAGTTTTTGCTGAAAAACTGCGTGGTGAAGTTACAGTCCAGGTTGAAGTTGACAACACAGGATCCTTAAATTTAACAAGTCAGGTTTCTAAGACCTGAAAAGAGGAGCCCTAAAGGGGAATTGTCAAGAGATGCTATTACAGTATACTACAATTTCATTACAGACCTGATGATCTGACAAAGGCAAACATCCCTCACCAATAGAGAAGTGTGAATAACTGATCTTTTTAGCTCAGTGCTTTAGCTGGGGAGAGAAAAAAAGACTTCAGGTAGACCTGAAGCAATTTATTTTTAAAATATTATTTTTATATTTTTACATATATATAAAAGTGTGTGTGTGTGTATATGTATATATATATACACACACAATAAATGGTAACAATTTGTTTTGGCTTCAACTACTCATTTCACTCCCAAACGATTTTGTTTCACTTTGCAGTACCTCAAATAACAGCAAAGGGTAAAGTTGCCAGCTGCACACTATCACAAAACCAGCAAGACATCATATCTGCTAATTCAGCTAGGCAAATAAAAATCTAGAAAAGAAAAGAAAAAAAAAATAATCTGGAGACATATCCTTTTCCTACCCAGCTCAGAAGGAGGTTCCAAATCTATTTATCATGATAGGTTTTTAAGCACCAAGATCTCTCTGGGCCAACAAAGTTCTGCTGAAATTGGTCCACTTTGTAATCAACACTGGAAATTATTCCTTGAGTCTGCAACATTATTTTAAACTAAAATCAGGCGCATATATATATATATATATATATATATATATATATGCAATCTCCTACCATCATTGTTCTTCTCTTTATGGAATATTTACATACCTCAGAGGTTCACACATTCACAAGGCATACCAGAACCATCCAAGGCATTTTACCATAGCTATCGTAAACACCGGGCTTGAAAAACTGTGCCTAAATCTAATCAGAATTTCCCAGCTGGAAATTCCCCCTAGTTAAATTCAACTTGATTCAAAGCAAAATATATTTGTATAAATCCCAACCTTTTGACTACCATCACAGTACATGGAGCTGCTGCAAGACAAACACAGGAATCTCCATCTTGATCCAGAATCAGGACCACAAGCCTGTTTTGCAGGGCCTTGCCATCCCAAAAACAACCTTGCCCACAGCTGGAGGTTTAACTATTCCCTCCAGTGAGGACTAATACCATAAAGTTAGTCTCCTTGTCCTAGATCTCACAACTGCCTCACTATTCTGCTTCCAGCTCTTCCGTGGTCATACTGTGATTTAACAGGCTCCTCCAAATGCTCCAAAGCAGCAAAAACCTAGCAGCAACTACCTGAAAACTTGCAGAGCCCATAACAAGGCAGCGATGAGGCTAACCCTGGCACACTGAGTGAGCCAGGGTAAACAAATAAAGCTGCTATGCAAGTCCTAATTGCTCATTACCAAGATGCAAAGGAGAGCAAATCTGGATGGCCCTGAGCAACAACCTCTTACTACTATTCCTCCAAGTCTCAGCTATGGTCAGCAATTACCACACCAGCTTCACCCTCCGCGACACTCCCCTGAGACCCCAGGTACTACTCACACTCTCTGCCACTTCTTAAGAACTGCAGATGGCAGCAAATTTTGTTGGCTGGCTACTTAGTGGGTTTTGACAGGGAAGGGGTAGTTTGTAAAAGAAAGTCTTTCAAAAGTTGGAGAAATGAAGGGTATTTATAAAAATAACCAGAATCCTTCCCCAAGGCGTTCTGAATACGACATTCCCAACAGCCTTAAGGTTTAATGTCAATGTCAGCAATCCAAGGGTTGATGAAGGATTGAAAAGGCACGCACCTCTCCATAATTAAACAGTAACTTCACTTCTGATGACTTCAGTGGAGTGACAGTGAGTACGTGATTAACTCCATATCCAGAGAACCACACACACTCAGATCACCCCAGAAGAATCAAGCACTTGAGAAGGTGCAATGAAGGTGAAGGAATTTCAACCAAATGTTGAAAGGGTGGAAAAGTTTCTGACAACTGGAAGCAGAGTTATACAGTGAGAAAAACTGGGCAACAGTAAAAATCACCAACAATACTAACTTGTCAGTAGATCTAAAAGCATTTTAGGCTGTGTATGTGTGTTCTTGCACCAGGTAGTGTATGCCTTGGTCTGCATACTATTTCCCCCCACAGCATGTGCTATTTGTTTCTTCTCCCAGTGCTCAATGACACGTAATTTCTGGAGAAAGGCTTAATCAGTCTCTGCTGTCTTTCAAAACCCAGCGTCAGCTACAGACATCTCAATGGTGAGGATTTATAGCAAAGAAACCTCACAAAGAACAAGATGGGCTTCTAAGGAATAAGGCAGAGATGCCATGCTTCAGTTTTACAGATTTTTTGGGAACCGTACGCAACATCGGGTAGCCCCAGCACGAATCTGAGGCCAGATGAATGGAATACAATTGTGTCAGAAAAACTTCATTGTCTTCATCAGAACCCAGATGTAAATTTGGAAGATGTCTCTAAAAAATACTGAAGAACACTGTTTTCATTCTGGAAGTTAGTGGTGGGGCCTTTTTGCACTCAACTGATGAGCAAACCCATCTTCAAACTTCCCTGGGAAAAAGCTAACTTATGTCTGTAGTGAAGGTTTTATTCTCTCAGATATTGCAAGCTCCAGACACCAAGAGCTCACCTCCATGGAGCCAAGGAACAGACCCTGCATGGCAGTGCTTAGGATCCTGTTTGCTTGCTGGCAAAGGATCCATTAACATCCCAACCCCTGCCAGAGTTGCACAGGGTAAAATCCTTTCATGGGTGATGGACCCAACCAGCTCTGTCACCATGTCCTTAGAGAGTTTCTGCCCCAACAGTGAAAAGTGTGTCTCCCAGTATCAGTACTGCATTCACAGAAAACCTTTTTCTTTTTCCCCAGGTCTTTCTTAAAGTTCAAAGTCTCAGCCAGTCCTCAAGCAGAGCTGTAAGAGCTTTACAAATCCAAGAGATAAACTCTTGCTTTTATACCTAATACAGTTGGCTTCCAAACCTCACAAGCCCACTCACAAGTCTATTTGTTCCTCATCCTCCCCAGCTGGGATACAATGATCCACAAATCCTTCAAGCTTGCAGCAGCCAGGGCAAAACAACTGTACTTTCACCTAATTTATCATGCTCCTTTTGCCTTGGCCACAGCTTACATCAGCTTTCTTGCTTCCTTCCTGCTCTGTCCCTTGGGTCTTTGAGACATCCTACAATACAGGGTCTCATTAGCTTAATAACTTCAGAGAAAAATAATTCTGTTCTTGCAGGTTTTCCTGGAGTCTCCTTGGTTACACTCAGGCATCCCTGAAAATCTGGGCTCACAGAGGAAATCCCAGTCATGACATAGAGCTTCAGCTTAAATCAAGGAGAAGAGCCAGACAAATTAGTAGCATGTTCTTCCCATACTAAACACGCTTTTCTCCAGGGCATCACACATTCCAGCTTTCCAGCAGGAAGAGCTGTAATTTATTTCTGGGCTTCAACCCTAGAATGATCTCCAGCTCAGCTGCCAGGCGTCCACACATTCCTACCAGAGCCGCTGAGCCACGTGCTAAGCTCTGCAGAATGCCCCCATTTCCAGTCTTTTGGGAAGCCCCAACTTGCCTTCTAGGCTGACCACACACCTGAACGTTCAGAGCTCAAACATCCCTGCACCACTGGCTCATGAGCTGCCCAATTACTCTGCTCTTGCATGTCAGTAAGTCTGTCAGGTCTCAAGTGTTGCTTGAAGTGCCTGCAGATCTCAGTTTGAGGGAGATGCCTGCACCCTGATGCTACACAGAAATGCCAGACCTGTTCGAATGCAAACCACCGGCTCTGGAGGGTCAGGGTCCCCCTGCTGCTGCTGGGCTGAGAGGGGCAGTGCCCCACCAGGACCTCTAGGCAAGTCCTTTGAGCAGGCACAGTGGTCGCAGTCTGTTCTGCTTGCTTCTTGCCCTTGGCAACTGCAGGTTGCGCCCAAACTGGGGGCCAGACCTTTTCAGGCCCCTCCCAGGCCTGGTTCTGTTCCTCCCTTCTCACAGACATGTGAAGAAGTGAAGTCTCAGCTGTCGGGGGGTTGGTGAGAGGAGCAGGGTTTGTAGGTGAGAAGAACAGGCCAAATGCTCTCTTTCTATCACTCTCCAACGTGCCAGCTTCACAAACCTGCTGACAGTCCTTGAGAGCTGATGACATTTTTCAAAACATTGACAAAAATAGGCAAGCACTCCCCCCTGCCATTGAACACACTCATCAACTCTTTCCACAAAGCCCTTCTGCTCTGGACTCTTTCTTCGGCCACCTTCACAGCCAGCGCTTCCCTATCAAAACATTCACAGCGACTAACCCCTTTCCATAGTAAAAACCCTGTCTTCTAGGGAGCTGCTGGCACCCCAGCCCATTAAGAGATGCTAAGACTGTAATGGCAACTCCCACACGGTGTAAATTCTGGTCCTGTCCCCTCACACAAGAATAACTCCTAGTGACTCCCCATGACAAGATTTGTTTGAGTGCGAGTTTAATGTGATGATTTAACATAATGTAAATGAAGCCATTAGTACCTGTAACTAACACTGGAAATAAAGTGCTTGCTGAGCTCAATTTCAAATTAAAAGGAAAACCAAACATTTTTAAAAACATAATTCATAACTCTCTGCTTATATCTTGGCTTGCTGTTTAAATACTTCTGTGTTTTACATCCATTTCAGTTCAGCAACACTAATAAATCAATTTATTTCTGTAACCTGAGTACATACACTTGCTATATATACACAATGTCTTTTGGCAACATGCAATAAATTGAAGTGAATAAGGGTAACAGCATTAAATCATTGCTTTTTAAAGATATATTTATTTCATAACTTCTTGTACTGATCCTTTAAAACCTATAATTAAGCCTCTGTTGGATGTAAATGTACAAAACTATTTATTCTAGAGAGGCAATCCGAATACTTTACATAAACAGGGATTAATATGCCCATTATGAACCATTAGCTGGCCTGGGAATCAACCTGCAAGATCAGAAGTGTTCTGGCCCTCATTTAACTTGAAGTCAATATATTCGCATTCAGCATATGCCCAAGCTCCCTGCAGAACCAGAACCAAAGTTGCTGATGAAATTAGGGGCATGAAATCCAGCATCTTGAAGGATCAAACTCTCATAGATAAATGATGTTGTTGTGGCAACTACTGTGACTTGTGTGAATAATCAGGTATCACAGAGTAAAATCACAGTTCTACTAGAACCCAAAATACAAAGCAACTGAGATTGAACTCATACAGGGGCTAGGTCTATTTATGAAATGCAGGTCTTTTTCCTAAGCTCTTTAGAGTTAGCTTTGCTTTGTGTGGCTCAGATTATGAAGAATTCCTCCTGTTTCTTATATCCCTCCATATCCAAGTAGCTCTTCTCAGGCAAGACATAAGTGGTGTAAGACACACTTACTCCTTGTTCCCTTCGCTAACGAAAAGCTCACCATGCTAAGCCAGAGCTGTGCAGAGTGTAATTCTGCAGAATTCATTCAACATACATGAATTCCATCTTCCAACTGAGGCAAACAAAGCTTTAGAAACCTCTAAGGACCTCATGTGCAAGCAAAGGATGAAGTCAGCACTGCAAGAGTTACAACTGAATTGCAGTTCTGCAACCTGGTGCAATTCCTAGGATTAGCTGTAGGTACTACCTAGCCTGCTCCAACAAGTCCAAGAACATACCTCAATCATTGACAGTGTTACCATTGACAGCCTTTAAAATAGAAGGTCACAAATAATAGCTATCCATGCTGCAAGCTCACAAACCTGAATGCAACATTTATCAACCACATGAGCTGGTACCATACTCTCATAAAACCTAGGGAATATAAGGAAAGTTATTGACTGGGTAGTCTAGGAGAGACAGGAATACACCAAAATTGTCTTCTGGGCTACAGCCCACTGGGATTCAGCTATCAGTGCTTTATTTGTGTCGTGGTTTCCCCCCGGCTGTGGGCCAAGATCCACACAGCTGCCTGCTCCTTAAAGTAAAAGAGCAGGGGAAGAGGGAAAAAGGGGGAAACAAGGGAAGGGAAAAGGAAGGGGCAAATAACTCCAAAACCAAGAAAACTAAGAGGCCCATGGGTTGGGATAAGGAGAGTTTACTAAGAGAACAGAAAGATAAAATATACCAATGCTCACAGGACTTTAGAGCAAAAGAAGATGAAACTCTTGATCCCCAATGCAGTTTCTCCCCGACCCACACAACTCAGGCCGTACCACCCAGAGCTGTCCCGCAACCCGACCGTCCCCCCAAGCAGCACGCGTCCCGCCACCGCCCCTCTTCTTCCTCCCCTCAGCCCCCTGTTATCCTGGGCAGGACGTCATTGGCATGGAATACTCTCTTTGGCCCATCTGGGTCACCTGTCCTGGCTTCGCCCCTCCTTTCTCATGAATAGAGAAATACGAAGAAGCTGAGAAAGCCCTTGACTGTCTGACTGCAACTAAGAACATCAGGGTGTTCTCAGCACTGCTTTCATTGTAACTCCCAAACACAGCATTCCATCAGCTGCTACAAATGAAGTTAACTCTATCCTGACTGAAACCAGGACAATTTGGTTTTATCTTATTGATATTTTGGTAGGTTCCTCAATTGCATTCAGCTTATGCTGAACTAGCTCTGCTATCATTACCTGTTCAGTTCATCTACAGCTGAGCAAGAAACACAGAAGAAAGATGAAAATGAGAGAGTTGGAATGTTGGAACATTATGATACACAAAATGTTACCATAAAATTATTACTAAAAATACTTGTAAGAAACACCAGTTAATATAAAGATTTTCTTAGTTGGAAAGAAACAGCACAAAGTTAACACCTGGCCTCATTAATATGCATGTCAACCTGCTTTCAAGATAAACAACAGCATTCATGTAAACCATCTAATATAAAAGCAATCACACAGAGATGTACACAATTCAATTCATGGCAAGGTTTTAATTTAGTGTTTAGATCACAATTGTAGCTCTTTAAATTGAGCATCAAAAATAAATAATAACCAAGCATAAATGGTTGCTTTAGATTTGGTTTAATCTTCAAGAGATATACAGTCTGAAAGAGGTAGTTAACAATTTGGGACTCTCAGAAAAAATACCCCCAAACTCACAGAATCACAAGGTTGGAAAAGACCTTTAAGATCATCAAGTCCAACTGTTCCCGTCCTATGCTAAACCACATCCCTAAGCACCTCAATGAACTCCAGAGGTTCTGTTTATGGTTTCCACTTTTTACCTCAAGACTACACATTTTTTGGTGAATTTCTTAAACTTCCAGGATTAAGAAACTCAAAATATCCTTAGACGTGATCACCCAGGAGGAAAAAATCAGAAAACTCAGAAGTTAAATCAAAAATGTGATCCCTGGTCTTAATCAAATAAACCTTTAGACAGTCTCCACTATTCAGTCTGGACTGACATTCAGAGTATGAAGACCATAGTCAAGATGGACAGAGCAGTATAATGTAAGACTTAGTCTGCACTCAGCCAAGCAAGGACAGGCATGGACAAGAAAGGAGACACCCATCAGTGGGACAGGGCTTCCACCATTCTTTAATTTCAACTCTAGATCTTATTGTTCCATCCCCAGGTCTGTGCTAAGCAACAGGAACTGACAGAAAATCCAGGTGAGACCTAGAGCTACAGGTTTGGGCCTCAGGTCCTTTCGTAGTTCAGCCCTCCATTCAAGAAGAGCTAATTTAATCAACCCAGCAGGCAGCCAGGGGAATAAGCAAGACACGTGCTTCTGACTACCCGTGATATTCTCAAGCAGAAGGGAAGCACTGCAAGTGTCAGGCACCCCCTCCATTCCTCAGTCCCATCATAATATGGCCTAAAACCAGAGGATGGCACTGACAGTGAATCAGATGGATTATACTGCTCTTTCTTACCTTCTTTTGGGATGATATTCTCAGCATCATCTTATGCCTGCTAGAGACTTCCATTGGAAGGACAGTCTGTCAATAAAAAGGGGAACAGAATATATGTTAACTCAGCAGTTGCTTCAAGAAAGGCTACTTCTTTCTACTGCTACTCTCATCTCACCTCTAACTTCCATCTCCAGTGATAACATCCTGATAGCTTTCTTTGCCTACTCCTTCAGTCCTTTAAGAATAATCCCTGTTTCCTGTAACTACATTGTTATTTCAACAGAGTAGAAATGAGTCCACTTTCCATCTAGTCCCTCTGGTGCTGCTACAAGTTTTAGCTCAACTCCAACTTGTGCTAAAGTTTATCAACCATATTCCAGTATAAAAACCAGTCATCACCAAGCTTTGGTTTTCTCATTTACTATGTTTTGACTGCAAGTGCTTAGTTTTATAGGATAGAGTCAGTGAAGAGATGCAGCAGAAGCCACAGCAGATATTATTCATGTCATACTTGCAGTTCTTTATGATTAAAATTCTATATTCAAAAAAAGTCTCCCACCTCATAGCTTAATCAGAGGACAGATTGCATTTGCCTTCCCAAAGGCACGTTGAATGTTTTTTTACAGATTCCAACTTTTCAATAAATCACTCTTCTCCCTCAAAAAAGTCACACAAGCAAATAAAAAACTCACCCCACCTCTTATATAAACAAAGTTTATTTTCAGTATTTTTGTGTTAAGTAATCTCAAATTAATGACTTGTATACTGGCATAATACTTAGGCAGCTGTATCCTTCTCCTACACACCCTGGCTCTAATATTTCTATCCTGATGATTACCATAAAATTCTTCTCTCCAGTTGAATAACTCAACAAATTGCTGTAATGTACATAACATAGGTAATAAAGAGCTGGCAAACTTCACATTCACATTAAGGTAGCCAGCCATCTCATAAGCTTTTGTTTAGCAATGATTGATAGACCATTATTAACTAGCAGAAAAAGATGCTGTAGCAGTCATTTAGTCCAATTCCACTCATTGCTTATATTCATTGAGGAAAGATGAAGATCCATGGAGCACAGCTTGTCAATAAATAACACTGCTTATACAAGATTAGAAAGCCCTCATTAACACAAAGCAAGACATGTAATTCCAAAATGAGCAATCAGAGAAGATACTTCTGTATGTGTGTTCTTGCTCTGGAATGTTTGCAAATAGAATGAAAATCATTCTTGAAACCTCAACTCCCCCAAAAAGAGTCATAACTCAGCACCTCTGTGGAATATTTTTTATCACTGTCCAGTTAGACAAGATGTTGCACCAAGGCAAGTCAATAAAAGCCACCACAACAGCAAATGGCTGAACCTATTCAGAAAGTTTGGATAGCTCTTCAAACATTCCAATCAATTTTGTTTGATTAGCAAATATATCACTTTCCTCCTATTGACAAACCTGGCCTGTGCATGCTACCGATCTGCCTGTGCATGCTTCCCCCATCTCCATGCAGAGATGGAAAGCAGCGAGCTGGACACAATACAAACAGTCCCAGCAGTAACTCAGAGAGGCCAGCCTGACAGAGCCATGAGTAGCTATGCATCCAATCTTATGACTCCTAATTTTCCTGTGCCTCATTGTCACTAAGCATCAAAACCAGTCCTAGTATAAACACTTCCTACACAGGATCAGAGGCAAACGGTCTGAATTTGCACATTGGGTTTTTATTTTATTTTTCAGCTCCATCACATCTCATTTCAGCACCACTTGTGTGTGTATTCCTGTTACTGCTCTTGGAACTACATTGTCCCTGTGTGATGCTACAGCATCTAAGAATGATCGGTTTGCTCAGCCTCAGGTCCTTAACTTTGAGAAGCAGATCCATCTGATGTACAAGCTAAACATTGTACTTCTGGAGTCTACATTTAAAAATTTTATGGAAATCCCATTACATTGGATAGCTGGAAGTACTGCAATGTATTTGGTGCCAAGTGCCTATACACAGAAGAACAAGCAGATATTGGCCTAATTCTTGGCATCCTGAAAGCTGAGATACTCACATACACTCTGAGCATACAGCACTGTGGATTTAGTTAGTGGAGAACAGCTCAGGAATAAGCTCATGAATTTAGGTCTTTTGCCTGGTCACAGAGTCAGACACTGTATTTCACGCTCCACAAACAAGTCCTTAGTTGCTCACCCAGAATTTTGAAGGGAAAGTCTACTATGCTGGATACTTCTGTCTATTTGACTAAAGCAGATTCATAGATTTCAGATGAGCCGGAATCTTCTGCCTTGGATCTTTCTTTACCTAGTCTTTATTTGATTGTGACAAGGACTACACAGAATTTACACTGTTCTATTTTTTGCGCCTTAAAAATTATAAGTTTTAATGAAAGACACAACATAAGAAAGGAAGTTTCTACTAAATTTCCTAGCTAATTTTCAGCCCATTTTATTATCCCACCCAAAACATACCCAAACATAGCATCAGAAATTAGTTGCCAAAAGTTATATGCTAATTGCTGAGAAGCTCACAATTGTCTTGTGCAAAAGCACAGCTTTTTGTAGCCAACAGATGGATCTTGCCTTGCCCTTGAGTGTGCAAGCACTCTAACCGCTACCAGCCCAGCAGCTGGAAGGCCTCAGGATACAACACAGGAAAACAAACGAAGGCAAAAGAGAGCTGAGGGGTGGCTGCCTTCTTCGTAAGTCATAGTAACATCTTTTACTATAGCGTTACACCACAGGTAAGTTCTTTGTTCAAAACTGCTAATACACCCTGTAATCCATGGGCTGGGGCAGAGCTAACCGTGTATCTGGACTACCAGTTCACATTAAAACTGCAACCCCTTATTTTTTTGCTTAGTAGTACAAAACATCCCAGTTTTCCTCAAAAAATAAGGCTGTGAGGAAAGGTGCTCTTGTCTAAGCTGTTCACAGTGATTCTTCAGGGAGATACATGCTTAGAAAGAGAGAACTGGGAAACAGCTGGTCCTTTCACTCTGATATGGAAACAAAACTACTGCAGTCCTGGCTAAGGAAGCAATACTAGAGCAGAGCGATCCTATCTTCATTTGCGCATATCTCCCAGCCAAGCACCTTATTGTTATGCCAGGAGGGTTGGCTGTAGACCCAGTCCCCTGCACTCTTCAGAGCTCCCTGCATCTCCAGTGCCCAGGGACAGAGCAGTCCCTGCATCTCCAGTGCCCAGGGACAGAGCAGTCCCTGCTGCCCCTGGAGAGCAGAGCCTGCAGTTCTCTGGGCTTAAATGGGACAAGGGAGAGCTCTCTTGTTTACTGCAGGCTAACAGGAGAAGCAGGCTGATGCTGGCCCAACTCTCCCAGGCTGCCTTGCATGTATAAATAGTCAAGCCCTCAGAAGATGCCCATTATTGCTGAGTCTGGAGAGGAGCTAATTTTAGTCAGCAGCAAAGCTTTTAAACCAGAAAATCTTCATCAGCCAAACCTTCACTGCTGGAAAATAACATCTTTCACCTGAAAGACAGACTTACACAGCTCTGTCTTTCTGGTAACACTAATGAGTTACTGCTCTGGGGATAATTCACTCAGATCCCTCCAGCTGGCTTGCTTTAAGCTGTCAACTGCTGGCTGCACCATAACTCCCTACTACTGAATTAAATCCTCCAGGGTAGCACATTCTCTATGCGCTACACTTCCTCTATCAGCTTCCCCTCTCCTCAGATCTTAACTTTATTCTCTAAACTTAGACCCACCACAGATCAGGCCATGAAGTGTCAGAGAGATCCTTAAATATGAATTCATTCTCTTCCTCCCACATAACCCTCACCTGCCATCACCTCCCTGAATATAGTTACCTTCACTCCATCTTCTCAGTCCTTTACTTACACTTTGCTCTTCTCCAGGCTTCGTAAGATGCAGATCTACTTTGAAATGTGGCTACTGAAATCTTTTTATAAGATCTCATGCTTATTGTCTCTGACTGACCCCAGATCAGACACAGTCTGTTCATAAGAGTGGTGGGGAGAAGAGAACCAAACTCAGCAAAGGTTCTGCCAGCTGCAGAGTTTGTGGCTATCCTGCTTTCCTCAAAAGGTTCTGCAGGATGAAGTGTGCATTTTGAACAGCTCCCTGCAAAAGATCTACCACTGTTCTCTAACCAGGTCCACAGGACTAGCAGGACGAAAACCCAATTCAAATTGAGTGAATGACTAAAGCCATTGGACCTGATTTCATGGGTACAGGGATCCAGTGCAAATAATAGTCATGCATTTAACAAGGTCCTCACACCTCAAATTCACAGGACCTAAGCCTTCTGTTTCATCCAGTGATTCTCTCAACCTGAGACTAGCTCCTAATCCCATCCATCTTCCCAACCTTTTAATGATGTGACTGAAACCAGTGCTGATATGAAAAAGTTGTCCACAGATAAACTCACCTCTGGCTTCCGTATCTGGTACCTACCTCTTCCTCAGTCTGGTCCTCTCTCTCCTTTTTCTTGTCTTCTGTGTGTCATCATCTATCAGTGGAGGCTGCTGTCTTAGTAGTAGTGCCTGCTGAACTGCCTTCCCAGTCATTGAGCAAAGCTGTAGGAGAGCAGCAAATGTACAAAGTTTTCATGGGTTCTCACGTGAAAACTTATCTCCTCTTTCCTTTGAAAAATGTCAAGACTTGGACACTGAGGGGTCAGTGGGCCATTCTGGACATTAGAGCAGGGTCTCATGAGATACAAGTTCTTCATATTGCTAAGCTGAAAACAGTATTCCAAGCCACTGAGAACTAACCAAATCAGATGGAAATAAGAACTGCACAAGACTCTCAGGACAGAGAGAGACAAGGGGCTTGCAGGTTCTGTGGTGTGCAGCTATGTGCAAGGACTATTCTAAGCTCAGTGGTAAGTACATGAGCCTTCCTTGGGCATACAGGAAGGACAATATAGACTGATACAAAGTTGTAAAGAGCTCTACAGGCGTATGGACACTAAAACATCAGGCACTGGTATAACTTCAGTCTTTCCAGTCATCAGCCATGAACAAGTGAGAAGAAATGCAAAGGGGTAAAATAAGTAAAAGATAATGCAAGACATTCAAACAAATAATACTAAAAAATTCAAGTCCAGGAGGCACATGGGATGCTATGAGTGAAGCAGCCTGGATGGCTCGGAGGGATATAGCAGCCAGGCTAATTTATCCAGATAGCAAAATGACATTTTCTAAAACAAGATAAATTAATTATTTGCCTCAGCGCTCCCAAAGGAGAAAAGAAGCTGACAGAAAATGACATGTCATATAATTCTCTGGGTGACAAGGAGGGAACCTAGCAGAGATGCAAGGGCTGAGGCCTACATATCCCTCCTGTGCTACTTGGCTGCCTAGGGCATAGCCTTTGGTTGATGAATGCAGACAACATACCAATGACACGCCAGCAGTGCTCTGCGATGGGGAAGGGTTCTGTCTGATCATTCTCATGAAGCTCAAGACAATCTCTAGGTCTGACTCTGCTTTGCCACAGCCTTCATGTCTTCATTTCTGTCTGCATAAAGTGAATATGAAATTCTCTCAAATAAGAATTCTCCTTTTTTTTTTTTCCTTGGTGGCAGCTCAACACTCCCAGTTCACAGGCATAAATGTCTAGACAAGGTGCAAAGCAAAAATCCAGGCATGAGCTCATGTCACTGTTCACAAGGAAAACAGGTCAGAAGCCTTTTCCAAAGTCATGTGAAATTAACAGTGGGGAGACCCTCCTGCCTTGCTGCAGGGTGAAGGGGTTGCAGGCTGCCTGATACCAAAGAGACCTCAATGTAAGATAGATTTCCAGAAAAAATAGAATTTAGATGATATTTTTTCTCTCAACATCAGTGTTAGCTCCACTTTTTCCTTTTCATAACTCACTTCCATTACAAAATAGCTCCCCTTAGTGACTGAGGGTAGCCATGCATGTATCCTGTGCAGTGTTATAACCACTGTTAGGTGAATGCCTGGAGAACAGTGTCTGCCTCCAAGGGTCTCACTCCACCCCTCAGCCTCCAACAAAGTGAACAGCAGTTCTCCCATTGCAGGAAATTGCACCTGCAAGGACATATTAGAGGATTCACTTAAGTATAACCAACTCACCAGAGACAAAACTGGGGTAAATAAACTCATTTTGATTAACAAAGAGGGACACCAAAAAGCAGAATGCAGAATTCTTCTGCATGCTTTTCCAGCTTTTAAAAAGTACATTAATGTTCAAAGCTTGGGATAAAAACCAGTAAAACTAGACCCACATATACACCTGGTGTTACTGCTAGTTTACTATTCATAAGCACCAAACAACTTTCAGACACCATGGTACATAGATAATGAGATTGCACGGTGTAATGTTATTTAGAGTCATTAAGAAGTGGAATTACAGATAAGCCTTATCAAGATCTGTTTAACCACAGAGGTTAGAGAAATCTTGAAGAAGTGGTAACACACTTGGCAGTGAAGCTCTTGAAACTGCAATGATCCAGAAATGTTCTGTTCTTCTTACACAGGTCTGACCAATTCATTTGTCAGCTGCACATTTTCTGACTACAGTAAAGAAAACCACATTGCATAGTATTATCATCATAATCAACACAAGCAGGCATAGTTACACATAATAGATGAACTTAAGAGGGGGCAAAGGGAGTGAAAATAATGAGTAAGATACACAATTCCATAAATATGTTTAAGCAAAAGAGCCTGAAATGAGGCTGTTTGAATTCCCTCTTTTCAGATGTCAATGAGTTGGAAGATCATGGCAATTGCTCACTTTAGACACGCTCCAGAAGGTAATCAATAGAGAAGAGAGAGTAATAATGCAATTTAATTTAATATAAATAGACTAGGATAATAAATCTCTCTCTAAAATAAGAACTAAATCCTTTCCCATTATGTTTCATTCTGTGCTTCTAAACCAGCATGTGTGTGTCTGATAAGATATGAACAGTGCAAAACTAAGCTGCAGAGGTATGCACAGAATTACACAGGAGATGCAGTCACTAAGCAAGAGGTCATTCAAGACAAGGATAAATCTTTCCCATTGACATTTCATAAATGTTCTTTTAGCTTTGCACTACAAGCTTCAGACAGCAACCAACCTACCTGAATCTGTGATATCTTAGAACGATGCATTTTGGGGCATCTGTAGCAAAATGTAAGAGACAAGGATGTTGCTGTAATTCCAAGTGACAGGAAACAGCCTAGATCAAAGCACTCATGTCAGCATGTAAATAATTACATACTCTTGCTTAGTCCAAAGCTTGTTGACTTCACTGGACGACTCTTGTTGAATCACATGCTCTGTGAGTATCAACACAATCTCTAAACTCCTGTCCAAACATATCAAACACTATAACATTTTCTGGGCAGGGTATCTATTAATTATGCTGAAGTTCAGGTGAGTAATAAACAAAGGAGAAATTATTTTAGTGCAATGTAGAAAAATCTGCACCTATTGCAGAGGGGATGGGAAAAAGGGAACTGTCCTGGTTTCAGTCAGGATAGAGTTAACTTCATTTGTAGCAGCTGATGGAATGCTGTGTTTGGGAGTTACAATGAAAGCAGTGCTGAGAACACCCTGATGTTCTTAGTTGCAGTCAGACAGTCAAGGGCTTTCTCAGCTTCTTCCTATTTCTCTATTCAGGAGAAAGGAGGGGCGAAGCCAGGACAGGTGACCCAGATGGGCCAAAGAGAGTATTCCATGCCAATGACGTCCTGCCCAGGAGAACGGGGGGCTGAGGGGAGGAAGAAGAGGGGCGGTGGCGGGACGCGTGCTGCTTGGGGGGACGGTCGGGTTCCGGGACAGCTCTGGGTGGTACGGCCTGAGTTGTGTGGGTCGGGGAGAAACTGCATTGGGGATCAAGAGTTTCATCTTCTTTTGCTCTGAAGTCCTGTTAGCATTGGGATATTTTATCTCTCTGTTATCTTAGTAAACTCTCCTTATCCCAACCCACGGGCCTCTTAGTTTCTTGGTTTTGGAGTTCTTTGCCCCTTCCTTTTCCCTTCCCTTGTTTCCCCCTTTTTCCCTCTTCCCCTGCTCTTTTACTTTAAGGAGCAGGCAGCTGCGTGGATCTTGGCCCACAGCCGGGGGGAAACCACGACAGGAACAAAGTGTATCTTTAGCAGCCACAGGTTCCAAAATGCCCAAGTCATAAGAAACAAAAAATGTTTATATACATACTACATTTCAGACCTGTGCTTACGCCAGAGGCTAATGAAGCTGGCTTCAACTTGTACCACAACTTTGCAGGTATAGGAAGGTATAGCAAGCTCTAAAAAGATATTACTCTAGGCCAGGCTAAGGGAGCAAAGAAGCCACACTTCAACTGCACTACATACAAAATAAATCATTCCAATACAAAAGGATCATTCACAGATGAAGAAAGTACAAGAAATAGCTGGGGCATAATACAGGAACATGAAGTTACTGTTGGTTTAGAAGGTTTTAGGAAATAAGAAATTAAAATTCTACTCCAAAGAGATGCTGGGCCATCCTGAGGTCCAACACAACCAGATACCCTACAAGATCAGCAAAGATTTGCCAGTTCCTGGCTGCAGCAGATGGTAAAAATAAATAGATAGAAATCTCTGTCCAGCAAAGTGAAGTGGCTCTTGTTCCCAAAGAGCAAGAAGACTCTCTGAATTGATGTTTATGCACAAAAATAGCTCTCAACATAAGATCAGCCAGACCCCAGCCTGATCAATAATTCCAGGATGGCAGTATGTAAGGGCACGTTGTGCTCAGAGTAGAGTTGATCAATGCTTCATTATCCTCTGGCACTCGGTATCAGACCCTGCAGGATGCTCCCAGCTGGACGTGTTACACTGTGGTGCTTTTTGCCACAACACAAAACTCTCAGTAAAAAGCCAAGAGGAAACAGGGTCTGTGGGTAACCTACCAGTCTGTCAATGATTCTTGCCTCTGATATCTTCTGAGCTCTGCTGCTCCCTGAAAACACAGTAACAAGTTCTGGTCCCAGTTGTCCTCTCCATCTCCATCTTGTGAGTGAAACAATGGAAGGAATTACCAAATAGTATGAGTTGAAAGGCACCTTTAAAGGTCATCTAGTCCAACCTTCCAGCAATGAGCACAGACATATTCAGCTAGATCAGGTTGCTCAGAACACCCTCCAACCCGATCTTGAATGTTTCCAGGGATGGGGCATCCACCACCTCTTCTACCACCTCTACAGTCAAGCTGGTTCCAGCGTTTCACCACCCTCACTGTAAAAAATGTCTTTCTTATCATTACCCATTGTCCTATTGCTACAAGCTCTATTAAAAAGTCTGCCCTCATCTTTCTTATAAGCCCCCTTTAAGAACTGAAAAGCTGTAATAAAGTATCCTCGGATCTTTTGCTTCTCCAGGCTGAATAACCCAAACCTTCTTAGCCCATCATCATAGCAGAGGTGCTCCAGTCCTCTGACCACCGTTGTGGCCTCCTCTGAACTCACTCCAACAGGTCCATGTCCTTATGTTGGGGGCCTCAGTGCTGGATGCAGTAGTCCAGATGGGGTCTCACAAGATTGGAGTAAAGGGGCAGAATTGCCTTCCTTGACCTCCTGGTCACACTGGTTTTGATGCAGTTGGGTTTCTGGGCAGGACATTGCTAGCTCATGTCCAGCTTTTCATTCGCCAGTACCCCCAAGTCCTTCTCTGCAGGGCTGTTCTCAAGCCCTTTGTCCCTCAGCCTGTATTATTACATGGGGTTGCCCCAACTCATGTTCAGGACCTTGAACCTGCCTTCTTGAACCTCATGCCATAGAAATATCATGACTGATCTTGTTGTCTTGTTTCTGATGGAATCAAGACACAAGCTATAGGAAAAATAAACTGAGGCAGTAAAAACTGACCATATTTTGTATCTTCTTTGCCTTGAACACACAGGAATTAGGTTATAGGCTCAGTCTTAATCTCAGGTCCCCTAGAATTTTTGTAGCTTTTCCTCTAAAGCTCTCCAAGAGACCTGGCTGATCAGCAGGATTAGAAGAGTTTCTGAAAATGGGCACAGGAAAAAAAAAGCCAGAATAGTTCTACTGAATTTCACATGTGTCTCAGACTATGACCATCCCATGAGAATCTTACTTCACCCAAGAACAGAGAGAATCCAAATTCCCAGCTGAGATGATGTAGTGGTAATTCAGTGGCACATTAACAACCTCTCTGGGATTTCCCCTCACAGAAAAATCTTGCTAAGCATTTCTCTGAGCTTTTGTGGTAGAGTGTCTGGTTTTGGTCTGAAACCAGTGCTGCAGGATTGCTACTGGAACAGACAGTCCAGCTGGGTTTTGCTTGACTTTTGCCTCACACCCACAAGCCATAAAGGTAACCGAGACATGAGGAAACCCTGGACCTGTGGCAGATAGTGCTGGGGACAGCATGTGAACCTCTTCCCCAGCTGGGTTAGCTATGCACTGTTGATTGATTTTAGCAAGCCAGAGAAACATAACAGGGTGTTAGAAGACTGAGAGGGGATCTGATTAATGTTTATTAATTAATATCTGAAGTGTGGCAGATGAAGGGAAATGGCCAACCTCTTTTCAGTGGTCTGTGGGGACAGCACAACACGTAATGGCTGCAAGTTGGAGCATAGGAAGTTCTGCCTTCACAGTGAGGGTGACAGAGCCCTGGGACAGGCTGCCCAGGGGGTGTGGAGTCTCCTTCTCTGGAGATATTCAAGACCTGTCTGGACACTGACCTGTGTGACCTGTCCTAGAGACCCTGCTTTGGCAGGGGGTTGGACCTGATGGTCTCTGGAGATCCCTTCCAACCCCTACAATTCTGTGATTCTGTGGATCTGTGGGTGCAGCCCTCCATAAACTGATGCCAGCTTCCTGCAGGTGGGACACAAGCCCTGCTGGAAAGGGATGATAATGCATCTGTCATACACCTGAGGGAGACTACAAGATGTGATGTCTGACAGCAAAAGGCAGTTCCTAGCACAAAGTGCTGTTTCAAAAGAAGCATGCAGTGAACATATCATCAGATCACCTTTTGCAGCTGCCTTGCAGACAGCCAACTCGGTGCCAACAGTGACAAACTGCAAGTTAAAAGAACTGCAATAGAGCATTGGATTGTACTCTGCTGTACCTTGGTCATAGCCAAAGACTCTCTTGGCAGAGTAGCTTAGGCTAAAGGGCTCACGTTTCTGATGATAGAAGGAAAACAATAATCCCAAACACAACAGAGGGCAACCAACTTTTGCTGGGGTTATCAAATCAATCCTAAGTGTTCAAACCAAAAATTATTCATTAGTTCATGTTAATTTAACACCATCAGGGGACAGCTACTCTTCTGACATCTTGTTCTGCAGGGATACCTTGCTATTTTGCCTACAGGAAGAGAGAGAAATACCTTCTATTGGGAAGTTCAGCTACAGAAATCTTTCAGAAAAGCTGCTCTCCGTGGGATTGGGGCAGTTCCTCAGTGTAGCAAACAAGGAACAATACAGATTTCCATTTTGTTCTAACCATCAATGAGGAGACACCAAATTAAAACCTCAGATTTCTTTCTGGTATGAATTTAGGGGTCTGATTCACAAGCACTTTCAGGCTGAGTTGCAGCAGAGGAAGAGGACATGTACAAACCAGCAGCAAAGGTTTTATCTTCAGCTGTTACAGCCTGTTCCACAGAGATTGTGAATTGGGGGCTTTGGCCACTGTACCTCCCAGTGCAACACGTTCACAAGCTGGAATCAGTGGTGGTTTAAGTTACAAAAAAGAGCTGTGAACTGTGAGGGCTCAGTAACTGAACCATCACCTGCTCTGCTACAAGTAATGTGATGTCTGCAGAGGAGCAAGGGATGGCTGGAAGTATTATCTCACACCAATCAACACAAATTGCTGGGGTCATGCATGCTCAGCATCCTGGATTCCTACAGCAAGTCAAGAGGATGCTGAGACCTTGCCTTCTCAGTCACCTCTGAAAATAAGAAGTGTTCTGGAATGCACAGAGATTTTTGAAAATGGATTTGACACACGTGCAAAGCCTCTCATGGTATCTGCAGCCTCATGCTTCTGGGATTCAGAAGGTATTTCCTACCCTTTGTGTCTGTTTGGCTGGATGCCAAATGGGTTCACTCTGAGATGTCACCTCTATAAGAGATATATGTATGATCCTGTTAAATTCACACCTGGATCCTACTAGATGAGGGGGATTCGCCTTTTTCCTCCTTGGACTTTCTGCAGAAACCAGACACAACTTACAGTTAGTTCATACAGACTGAGTAACAAATGGTTTAGACAGGGAAGCAAACAGAAGTTGCCTTCCTGTCCTCCACCCATTTACTCGTGTCGTTTCTTAGCTACTGCCAGTATTTGATGCTGAAAACAAGTTCATTTCAGCTGCTTTCCCGGGACGCTGCAGGAAACAGTAACCAAGCTTTTGGAGAGGATGGAAGCTCCAGCAAGCACAAAACCCAGCTGCCCAGCAGCGAGGATTGTTTTCTTCCATGCTGCCGAAATACAACCACCGACAAAAGCTCGGGGGACACGCGGGCTCTGCAGCTAAAGGCGACTGGAGCGCGGAAGGGCGCGGCCGCCGCACGGGGGGGCCCACAGCAGCAGCGCGGCCGGCGGGCGACACCCCGCGGCCAGCCCGGCCCCGCGCCCCGGCTCGGGCAGGGAGCGGCGCCCGCCGGGGCCGCCCAACGGAGCCGGGTGTGGCGCAGCTGCGCTCCCGCAGGCGGCAACGCGCCTCCGTACAAAGCCAAGGCGGGAGCCTGGGCTGCCTGCTGCGTCCAGCGCTTGCCTGCAGCCACGGCGGAGCTGAGAGCAGCGCGGGGTTAAAGCGCGGTGAAATCCACGCTGAGCTGTCATTACCTGCGTGAGGCCTGGTGCTAACTGAAGCTCTCACAGCCCGGTAGCACTGGCACGGCATTAGTGGGCTACAGGAATCAATCCCTTGTGAGGGCAGAGCGTGTTTTACAGACAGTCGCGCTCCCTCCCGCTCCCACTCTGCAGCCAAATTTGTTATATGAAAATTAATTCATTAAACATTAAATTAAACAAAAAATTAACACAGTTAAATTCAGTCGCCTGCATTCAGCAGATCTCTCCCCTTAGCAAGGAAAAAAACATCCCCATGTCCAGCTTTTTCATTAAATGTAACGGAATTCTCCAAGCTCAACTCCTCCTTTGTATGCACTTTCACTGCCTCACAAACACTGTTGGTCGCAGCCTCAAGCAGTGGTACTACAGTATCGGAGATCTGTTGTGTTGCTAGTAAACATCTTAGGGCTTCCCTGAAACAAACCCGATCAAGATCTCCAGACCAGGGCAACCACTACAACCCCAGGGCAGGAGAATCACCATGTAACAATACTAGACCATCTCACAGCCCTTTCTGGGAATCTGCCAGCATCAGAACAATTGGGTTTGGGGAATCACTACTTGCGTGCTGGGCTGCCTCCCTCCCAAATATTGCTCCAATTCAGAGGAGTGAGTATATTTTTGATGGGGGGCAGCATACAGTTGGATTCTATTCAGGAATTCAGCCACCTTACCAGTCTTGCAAATAAAGTATGCTCTGCAATTCTTGCACCCCCTTATCAGTTGGCTCAATAAAGCAAGCAAGCTTTGAGAATGTAAGCCCTTAATCACGGGGAACACAAATAGCTTTCCAGGAAAATTAATTTTCTTGTCTGTTTCAACAGAAAGTCTTCACATAACTGAAATGGCATATCTGTTTGATGGATGCTGCCACAACACTCAGCCTTTTCACACTGAAGATTGATGGCTCCTAGAAATAGGTAAATGTCATTCACCTAAGAACTAGGATCCAAGCTTCAGTGGAATAAACAGACCTTTACTGCATCTACTAACCACTGAAGCATTTCCTGGGCACAAGACTCCATCAGTGCCAAAAAGAGAGAAGGTCACTGCACAAAGAGTCTCAGAGCAGGAGTGGGTACTAGCAGTAGGCAGCTCTGCTCACAGAGGTAAAATGACACCTTACTCCTTCTAGAGAGAATCCCTTTAATTCCTTCAGGTCTGGGAAAAAGCTTTAATTCAGAAGAACGAAGCAATGTTTATAAAATATCACAGCATTGAAATGAAGAGGGTTGCTCCTACACGCAGCAGACTTGCAAAATCAGAACCACAATCAGTGTCTTATTTGGAGAGTTCTGAAAGGAGCAGGTTATTTGTCTTGGTGCCTGTCTCTGTTACCTGCCTCTCATGTCTCAGCACTACTTCTGCATTCATCAGCAAGGCCAGTTAAAAATCGCCTGAACTGCCATTTGACCAAGTGCTTATCTGCACAACTGCACAACCCATACCATCAGTTAGGGAAAAACAATTTCCCCAGCTACTAGAGACAGCCTAATTACCCAATCTGACAGGTTATTAATGGTTCAAGTCAACAAAAAGTATAATGGATGCTGATAAGCACAAGCTGCCTGGACATTTGGCACGTACAAACCAGCTAGAAATCACTGCTGTGAAAAGCTGCCACTGGCCACAGGACTAAATTGTCTGATCTCTCAGGGTTATTTAACAGGTCCATCAACATGATAAAGAGACAAACTAGTGAGTTTAGTCCATTAATGAGGACTGGGAAACAGCCTAACAGGGTAAAAGATATTTATGTTACAGGTTAATGTAAAAATAAATCTCTGCTTCGTTCCTTTAGAATTACAATACCCTCCCCCTTTTACAGGGCTACTCAGGACAAAAATCATGTTATTGTCTGTACTGAGGAGGAAAGCAGTGCACATAAGGGTTCACAAGGAAATGGGCAGCAAGAGTCAAGACAGAGACATTTTTTAAAGCATTGTCAGCCCTCCCATAACTCACCACAAACGCTGCACTATTTCATGGGTCTGTTTTACAGATCCAATTACTAGACTCACATGATCCTGTAAGAATCTCAGGTTTTCATTTCAAAGAGGAGAAAGAGACATATCCCTTGTAGGTACAGAGAGCAGCACATCCCAAACAGCTCCAAGCCAGAAAACCTAAAAAAGGAACTCATGCTGTCAGTTATTTATTGCAATCTCAAGGTTTTCCAGGCCACTCCTGTTGCCATTTGGCACCTTTCTCCCGAGGTATAAATGTGTGGAGCTAGCAGCATTGAGGCCGTTTAAGGATGAAAAGAAGGAAACAGATTTGTCCCATAGGCTTCAACTCCTCATTAGCACATTTCAATACTGACTGTCCCTGGAACAACTGCACACAACAGCAAACAGCAGCTGCACCTCCAGCACCCATGAGACAGGTTTCTCACAGATAACTATTTAACTTTAATCTGGTTCATTGGTTTCTTTGTTTTTAATTAAGTAGAACATTTATCATTGTGTTTTGCTGCTCCAATTCCCTGTGAGCTCTTTCCTCCATCACTTCTGCAGGTAGTCCATTTCTCAGTGTAAGCATCCATCCTCTATTTCTCATGCAATAAAAGGGCTTAAGGGGGCTACTTGAGCAATCAGTACTCCAGTAGATCTCATGTATGTTTTGAGACATGCATTAAGCAAAACTTTACACCACTGAAATATTCATCTCTGCAGATTCCCAGCAATGTTACAACAATACCCTAGAAAAATATGAGAGGGGACACCTACCCACTTAAGTGCATGCTGGATAACATGTTTGACTGGCACATAACATGAAGATATTTCAACTCAGGATGTTCCACATTTATAACAGCTTGTACGTCCTAAAAATAACAGTCCTTGTGGCTCACTCAATGCTTGCACTGCTTGGAGCACTTTAGGCCTAAAGCCCAACTCTATTCCAGATAAAGCAACTATTGATTTCCTTGGGTTATTTTATTTCTATGCCAGCAGTAAAACTAAAGATATCTACATAATCATTCTGCAGCAAACTCAAACTCTGTAAACCACAGCAAGGTTAAATGCAAAGCAATTTTGATTGAAGCTGCCAAAAGCACCACATCAATTAAATCAGAGGGTTAATTGATGTTAAAACCTTTCAACACCTTCTCAAAACCACAATATATCTGTCAAACACTGATGGTTCATACTGTCCACAAGACTATTGGTGATAGCACAGATTGCAGGCATGTAATAGATATAATTATGGCCAAAAAAGTCAGGGTATAGGCTACATGATACTATTGGTCTGGGATACTGTTCTTCAGGCAGTGGCAAAAGGTGGCTTCCATGTTCTACCATCAGGCAAAACAAGATGTTTCTCTCAAAACACTGCATAGGAAGTTCAGGACTCAGAAGGCTCAAGGAAAAGAGTCCACTGCTGCCATGAGGTCCATCTGGCCAAAACACCTCCCCGGCAGGCAGCTGTTCTGCTTGAAAGACATTTTCACACCCTGGACCAGACACTGAAGAACAGCAAAGGAGGCAGCTGATGTTAAAGCAATTCCAAGAGGGTTCTTTCCTACCAAACACTGCTGCAGATTTTATTTTTTTAATTAGGTGAAAGAATTAGGCAATGATACCATAACTGTTTAACATCAAAACTAGTCAGGCCAAAAAGGCAGTAATTATATTGTGTTAGGTTCTGAATAAACAAGCTAGACATACCTCTCTTTTGTTATGAAGGGGTAATACAAGTTACTGGTTGTAACCACTACACAACTGCTCACCTGTCTGAAGTTCCTCACTTGCCTCTTGCAATCTTCAAAATTAGGCTTTGTACCAGTTCATTGCTGCAGAGTATCTGGGTGTCCTGGAGGCTCTGGACACTCCCACATGTCAGTAACACATGCAATAATGCCACAGCCCATTGCAAAGACATGAAGCTAACTATGCACTGCCAGCGAAGCTCCCTTCACACCAGGTTCCTGGTCCCAAGATGACCTTGCATACTGCTCCACTATAAAGAATTAAAAAAGAAAATTACTTACAATTCTTCTGTAAGTGCATAAATATTTCCAGGGGAAAAAAAAAAAAAAAAAAAGCAAAAGTTATTAAAGATGGTATGATGAAGTCCAAGGAAACACATCATCTTTAGACAACATATTGTAACCTGCAGTGATCTGGGGTCTTGTTCTCTGTTGCCATTCCTTTTCTCATTTCTAGAGTACAAGTGCACATGATTTCCATCTTTGGGATAAGGATCTTCAAACTTCTGTCTAAATGCTTTGTACATTCTAAGGTCAAGAAAGCTGACAGGGCACAAAACAAATGCATTTTCTACTACTGGATTACAAACCTGCAGAAGACTCAAGAGCATGTACAGGAAAAATTACACCAAGTGGCAGGAAGATCTCAAGTAGGTGGCATAAAAACTTTAACCAATATTAGACAAATAGCCATAAGGTTTTCTTTCATGTGAATATGCAAAAGTCATGCAACAGAGCATATATGCAACTGTATTTTACCATTCTGCCTTCCCTGGCTGTTTAAAAGCTACACCACAGTTTAGAGTGTATTAGCCTTGCTTTACAAAGCTATTCGCTTCAGGGCTGCGTTCTGATTTCAGAAAAACTTTCCCTTTCATGCCACTTGAGGGAATGGCAAAATTGTCATAGAATTCTGTCACAAGATGCTAAGGAAAACGTAGGCAGCCTCTCTCACTGTTATGGGCAGATTTTCCCCAACTTTTTTCACATTTCTACATCTACCACAAGAGGGTGCAAAGAGTTCACCTTCCTTAAATTCTCCATGCCAAAGAAAACGTATAGATAAGCGGCTCGATGCTGTCATTACCTATGAACAAGCTCAGGTTAGGGGTTTCCAATGCTTCTAATCCAGAACACAGGTCTTCAGATAATTAAAAGGGTCATTTTTTGCCTTGAGAAAGGTGTTGCCTCAGATCCACACTGTGCACAGCCCTCTTCAAAGCCAGCAGATGCTACAGAGCTCACCTGGGAAACAGACACACAGAGTGATGCCACAGGCTGGTAAATTCAAGACAACCCTGACGGCTGCAGCAGTGTCAACAGGATGTTTGCAAGAAACTGATAAGCATTTCCAACCAGGTTGGATATGCATGTGAGGGCAGGGGACAGATGAGGAAAACTACACCCTTCTAATTGCATGTACTGCTTTTAACTACAGTGTACCATGATTTCTCATTAAGACACATCAGAAAATAGCTCCATTAAAAAAAAAAAATCCCCCTAAACCTTTCTTCTGCAGCATACATGACCACAAAGAGGGAACAAAATCTTTGCATAGGAAACTCTCCCTAGTTCTTCCTTCCTTCTCTCTCTCCACCAGTACCAACCTCCCCCCAAATCATCAAAACTTTTTTAGGTTCTACCGTTACAAAACTGAATAGTCACAATGATTAGAAATTAATCATGAATCTGGGCAGTTACAGGCTGCTGTTGAAACATGACACCCCTGCTAAAAGCAACAACAAATACCCCATTCCAGCAGAGCAGCGAAGCAGGTGCTCAAGTCCACTGAGCAGTTCCCACTACACTGCTACAGCACCAACCACCCAGCTCCGCTCAGATCCCGACTGCACTGGTGCCATCATTCACAACTGGTTTCCAACAAGCAGATGAGGGCTTTCCTCACCTCATCTGCCACTTAGTTGTCTCCTTTGCTAATTCACTCTATTCCAATTCCACAAAGATAATTACAGAGTAATAGCCTTGTTTATTCATAAAATACAGAAGCCAAGCAACTAATGTCAGTGTCTCACCCGTGCTTTTGGTCTGTGGAACCAAGTCACAGACTTTTCCCAATTTAACACAACAAACAGGTGCCCTTTTACTGCTAACATTCCCCGTGGAGCCTCCAGGAGGTCAGCTTGGCTACAGACCGCAGTTACTATCCTCTGATCTTGCCAGCAGCCGTCACAAACACCATCAGTGGCACTTGCTGTTACTAAGTGTGAGGCTCTCTGGTCCTTAAAAAGACAGGAACGGGTCAGAGAAGCAATCCACAGAGCAGTGCAGGAACCTCACTGCAGCCACAGCTGTTTTGTGGTAAACTTCTCGTTTAGTAAGGAAGCACCATGAGCACACAGGCTCACTAGAAGAAATGTACTGCAATGGTCTTTAGCTATTGACAGAATTTTGTCAGAACAGATGCAGATTCCATCAATTTCTACAATTATGCCTACTATAAAATTGTTAGTGTATTAAAGTGGGTGCATTAAAGGGGTAGTCTGATTGTTCAGTCAATGGGGCTGAACATGGTCAACACTTTATGTATCACACAAAGCCCACCACCTTTCCTACATCCCTTCATCCCACCATGCCTCAGCTCCCCACATAAAATGATGGCAGCAGGAAAAAGTGTTACAAAGAAATAGAAATAGGAGTTGAAGCAGCAATCACTCCATTTGAGGAAGAGAGAGAAAGATAACACAGAGATGGCAGCATACTTGTCATTTCACACTCTACAGAGTTCAGTGACATTGGTTCCTGTCTGTAACACTGAAGTGAGTCACAGTATCCACAGTGTTCAGGAAAAACTGGGTACCTCCAGATGTGCATAAAGGAACCCCAGGGGACCTCAGACAAACTGAAGAACCCATTTGATAAAGACTCTTTTCTAAGGTAGTTGCGATACTCAACTTGCATATTGAAAAAAAAATCAGAAACAAAACTCATTTCACAATCATAAATGGGTACACATCAGCTATGAAGTATTTTAACCACACTCAGCATGACAGAGATAATTCATTAGCAGAGTCCAACATATGGCAAAGAGAGCATGACTTTCCAATTTTATGTGTGAATAAATGAGGCATAAAGATACAGTGATTTGTCCTGATGGGCAAGCAGAGGAACCAGGAACATGGTCTTCTGATTTCAGTCCAAGATTCTGTCCAGTTAGCCCCTATACAAACGGCTTTGGAAAAAAGAGTAATTTTCACTCTAAGAGTGTGCAACCATGATAGACGACTGACACCTCTCAGAAAGACTCAAAAAGGAACTTTAAACAGAGGTAGGACCTGGCTTTTTAATCTGTTATCTGGCAGTTTGTCTTAAGAATGCCAAGAAAAAAAATAATATTGAGAGTTTTTTTATCTTTGAGCTTGCAGGCCTCTCAGCTCTACCAGGTTTTTAAGTTTTTCTCCATAAATCTAAAGCCTGGAAACTTCTAGAAGTTCAAACATACATTCTTTACCTTCCAGGAGAAATGAGAGCCACATATAATCATGGCCCCAAAAGAGGTGGCTTTAGCAGACCCAGTAAATATTACAGTATCATAACAGCACTGCTAGAGGTATCCATGAGGCAAAAAGCTCTTCACACTATTCACCTAGAAGGTTTGAGAAACAGCAGTTGAGAAAGAATACTTCGTGCAGTATGTTTAGGTTGTCTGAGGTCTCCCTCACAGTACTTTATCGTATCAATTTCAACTGGAACATCTTATAAACTCTTACACACCTGCCCTTCATGAACAATCTCCATCAAGAACCAAATGCACAAAGGGAAGACTGAGGCTTTCACTCCATTTGCCTGGATAATGAATGAGCATAATCACAGCAGTGTCACCAGCCATCTCAACACAACAGCTTCTCCACAGTTAGACAACAACAGCCCAATTCTTATCTCATTGTTTTCCAACTGATATTTTATTGTGCTCTTGAATATGCAGCACAAAATGAGAAGCTGATTTGACATATATTGTGCACATATTTTTTTCCAGGCAGTCAGGTATGCCTAATCAGCAAAAAGCACTTACATAATTTCCAGAAGTTATTAACTGAAATGGGAAACCAGCATACTGTGATTCCATTACAAAAGAGTTACTGCACTCAAGTGTAGCTGGTATAATAAGTATCAGTTGGCCTGAGAGAACCTGTGCCAGCCAAGGCTCTGTCCCACAACACTAAGTCTTGCAGTTCCCCAGTATTTACAGGATTGCCACACACAACCTAGCTCTAAAGCCATAAGTAGAGAGGTGCTGATGTTCCAGTTCACTCAGATCTGCAGGCAGCTGTGTAACACAGAAATACGATGAGTACCAATTGTATTAATAAGAATATGAAACCATCTGGAGAGGTACATTTGCATTAAGTTGGATATTAGAAAGAGGTTCTTTACTGAGCGTGTGATCAGGCACTGGGATGGGCTTCCCAGGGAAGGGGTCACAGCCCCAAGCTGGGCTGAGGTCAAGGAGCGTGGGGACGATGCTCTCAGTCCCATGATCTGACTTGGCTGGCCCTGTGTGGAGCCAGCAGTTGGACTCAATGATCCTTATGGGTCCCTTCCAGCTTGGGATATTCTATGATTCTACAATTAAAGATGTTCAGCATCTTTCAGGATCTGGTTCCTAGAACATCAGCCAAAGTTGACTCAGAGCTCTCATCGGAATCACTTTGGCTTTATCCAAATTCTCTGGTAAACAGGTACCTCCTTTCTTCAAGCCAATAAAGATCAATGCTGAGCTGTCAAACTAACTCCTTGGACTTTCTTCAAGATGTTTTTATTGTTAACCTTGTCATAGATTTTATCTCAGGACTTTGAATATAAATATAGCCAGGACAGGCTTTGTTCTCTAAGCCTAAATATTAAAGTTCATTAAAATATACTTATGTATTTAAGCACTACAAAGAATGCCAATGCACATAATCAATGTGCCCTTAAAACAAACCAAGAAACCTTTCAACACAGCAAATACCAGTGCCCCTTATGCAGCTGTAACTGTGCTGTCATCCACACTCATACACATATGCTTCCTTACATCTTTCAAACACTTTCTGGACAAGGGGAACTTAGTGATTCATCTGTCACAATTTAGTTTGTATGGGAGCCAAAGAAAACCAAGAAAGTGGTAGCTGTGAGGTTGGTTAGATGTGAAATTATGAAAATGTCACTTAGATCACATTGTTTTAGGGCATTTTTCAACACCATTAGGCAGCAATGACAGCACAGGTTGTCCAGCTCATAACAACACAACTCCAAAATACCAAGTCAAAAGTCCAGCCAGTAGTGTAAGCAGGGGGTTGGAACAAGATGATCTCTAAGGTCCTTTCCAACCCAAACCACTCTATGATTCTATGATTCTAAATGTGCACTGTTTGAGGACATCCAAACAATACAGAAGTGTGGTAAGTTGTCCTTGGCTAGACACTAAGCGCCCACCAAGCTCCTCTATCACTCCTGTCCTCAGCAGGACACTGTGAAGAGAAAATAAGATGAGAAACTTGTGGCTCAAGATAAAGGTACTTTAATAAAGCAAAGGCTGTGTGTGGAAGCAAAACAAAACAGAAGATTTATTCTCTACTTCCCATCAGCAGGTGATGTCCAGCCACTTTCCAGGAAGCAGGGCTCCAACACACATAGTGGTTGCTTTGGAAGACAAACGATGTAATAACCAATACCACCCCCACCCTCCCCATTCCTTCTCCTTTCTCTTAGCTAACTACTGAGCAGATGCCACATGGTATGGAATAGCCCTTTGGTCAGTTTGGGTCAGCTGTCCTGGCTGTGTCCCCTCCCAAGATCTTGCCCTCCTACTGTTGAGGGGGACAATGTGGAGAGACAGCCTTGGTTCTATGCCAGCACCGCTCTGCTGTAGCCAACACGCCTGTGTGTTACCAACACCCTTCTACAGCACACAGCACTATGAGGGCTGCTATGGGGAAAATGAATTCCATCTCAGCCAGTCCCAATGCAATCTCTGTCCCTTATTCCATACCATTTGCATTATATTGAGGTCCCACATAATTTGATAGACATATATATATAAACTTCTAAACATCCCATTGTATTAAATTCTTATCACTGAAATCCCTTCTTAGCAATATTTACAGGTTATGCTATATACTTAAACCATCTTCATACCCAATACACAGAATTACATACTCTCATTAACTGCTATCCTGTCCTTTAACAGTTATTACTACCCCATTCCACAGGTGTCCTCTACTCTTCCATATGTTCATGAGAACAGGAAATTACTTGAGTCCCTTCTGTCAGGATGGGTCTTCAGGACAGGAGAAGCAGCATGTTCAGCTGTTGGGCACCAACACAAGCTTGGTTTGGGCCAGTCATCACTGCACCCATCACAGTACCTTGCAAAACTCACTCTTCATTACTTCAGGTTGTTGCCAGTACATCACTTCCTACAACATACTACTCACCGGCCAGATTGTTTTTCTGCAAAATTTACATCTCCTTGAGGCACACACTAGGTCTCCCCAGTGTCTTCCTAATGCAGTTACTCACAAGTACACCCAGATCCTTGAGCAAAGACAATCCCAGGAATGGGTTTGCCTTTTCCCGTGGGAGGAGCAATCCACACCACCTTCCCCAGCCACTCCCCATGTGCACAATGGGGACCTTATCTCCTCCCACTCTAAGGGAGGCAGGACCAGGACAGTTAGCAGAACCTCTGGTGTTAACCAGCCAAGTGGCTTCTGCTAAGTTTATACCCCAGTGCTCTCATGCTCCAATGCCCAACGCTCCCAACATGGTCTTTAACAGTCCATTCTCTCTTTCAATCTTTCCAGAGGCTTGTGGGTGATAAGGGGATGTGATACATCCACTCAATGCTGTGATTCTTTGCCTAGGACTTTATGAGGTTATTTTGGAAATAAGTGCAAGTGTCTGGGCACCATAGTGGGTGCCAAAAAAGGACTGTGGTGAGTTGACACTGGCTGGAGGCCAGGTGCCCACAGAAGCCACGCCATCACTGCCCTCCTCAGCTGAGCAGGGTGAGAAAATATAACGAAAGGACAGGGAGATCACCCAACAATTACTGTCACAGAAAAAACAAACTCAACTTGGGGAAATTAATTTAATTTATTGCCAATCAAATCAGAGTGGTTAATAAGAAAATTTAAAAAAAAAAAAAGTTCGGATACATGATCTTTCTCTCTTCCTTCCTGCACTCCCCTCAGCATTTACCACCACTATGTGGCTCTGTGACCCTAGCTCTCTCCTGATGACATGCTTCTACAAACATAAGCAGGACCTTAGAAAACAAAGACAGAAAATGCAGTCTGAGGTTTGAAGCTGAGGGTCAGGATCTGAACAGGACAAGGATCTGTCAGAAGTCAAGAAAACTATGTATAAAAACACTTTCTGAAATGTTACACTCAAATATAGTCAACTCCCATGAAGGAAGCCTACTTTTTCCAGAGTTGGTAAAGTGCTTTCCCAGAGCTTCCCACGTAAAGTGCTGCAGGAATGGGTTCACAAAGGCATTGCTTCAGGCCAAACACAATTTTCTTAGCAAAAGGAATAAAGTTGAAGGCTGACTTGAAGAGCCTTGTGGCAGAGCAGTGAGACAGCAAGGAGGTCTGTCAGGAACAGCCTCTAAAGTCCTCACACAGCCCTAGTGAGGTAAGAGGTGAGAAGACAACAACAAAAGCAAAAACATCACTTCTCTGTGGACTACAGTGCCAGAAGGATCCAAAAGATCACTTGGCCAGGCATCTGGTATAAGGCAGGTCACAGATTCGGACAGCACCTCAGCACTGCAACCTGTCTGTCTTCAGCTAAAACATAAAACCATCCCGCCGCCTCACTGCAGAGAACCCACAACTTCACCAGCTGTATTGCTTCAAAGGTTAGTTACAAGCACACAGAATTTCAAATCTATGCCTCATTTCTAATCTAAATTCATCTGGCTTCAGCCACCGGGGTTTGGATTTATTATTTTTCAAGCCCTTTCCCACTGCACCGACAACAGAATTGCAGCAGGGGTGGAATTAAAGATCTCCAGGGGAAAAAGACTGGGTCTTAAATGGCTTTGTGTTTTGAACCCGCACTTGTCACACACGGCTCTTCACAAGGTCAGCCCTAGAAATCTGAACTCAACAAGTTTAAGTTTGGCAGAAGCAACGGAGAGCCAAACCTGAGGGACCCTTCTCCTTCTGCGTAAGGTGCAAGTTTCCCCTCGCGTCCCCTGAGCCCGGGCAGGTGCTGTCACGCCTCGGTCCCTTCTTCCCGCAGCAGCGCAGGGGGTGAACGAGAGCCCCGACCCAGCACCGGCAGATGGCGACGGAGCGGGCAAAGCAACGCGGCGAGCATCGGCACAACTCCAGCGCAGCCGCTGCCAACCCGCGCCCTCGAAGGAGGCTCTAAAAAGTCATCGCCCATCTCCCCCGCCCGGCCTGCCGGGAACCAGCGGGTCCGGCCCAAGCGCAGGGCCCGGCCGTGGGCGCCCTCGCAGTGGGACAACGCCGGGCGGGCAGGCGGGCGGGCTGCTCTCCCGGGGAGAGGTGAGTTGAGGTGGGGAGAGGTGAGGTGGGGGGGTGGGGGGGGGCGGCTGCCGCGGGGCCGGCCCCTGCCCGGCGAACTGGACCCGACGCGTCCCACCCCCGGCCTTGACGCCAGCGCGCTAATGAAATGCTAATGCCGGGGCGCGGAGCCGCGAGCTGCCCGCGCCAATAAAACCCGGAGCGGCGCAGGAGCCCTGCCCGCCGGCAGCCCGCAGCTATGCAGGGCGCCACCCCAGACGCCCCGCCGGCTCTGCATCTCCTCACCTCCTACTTCATCGACAGCATCCTGGCCCGGGGCCCCGCCGCGGGGCGGCACGGTGAGGGGCGGCGGCGCTGGCGGCGGGACAGCGGGGCTCTTCCCCGCTCGCCCCAGTAACTCCCCGCTTCTCTCTCCTCAGGCGAGGAGCGCGCGGCGCAGCCGCGGCCCGGCCGAGCCCGCGCCCCCGCGGAAGAGCCAGCGGCGACGGGGAGGGGAGGGCGCCCGCCCGACGCGGCGGCGGCGGGCTGCGAGGCTCCGGGTCCGCTGAAGAGGAAGCAGCGGCGGTACCGTACGACGTTCAGCACCTTCCAGCTGGAGGAGCTGGAGCGCGCCTTCCGCAAGTCCCACTACCCCGACGTGTTCACCAGGTAGCGGCCGCCGGCGGGAGGGGGAGGCCTTCCCGGGCGGCGCGGGCGGGCGGCGGGCCGGGGGAGCCGCTGAGGCAGCGCGGCGGCTAACGGTGTGCTGCCCCCGCAGAGAGGAGCTGGCCGTGCGCCTGGACCTGACGGAAGCCCGCGTGCAGGTGAGTGCCGGGGCGCGGAGCGCGGCTGCCGCGCCCAGGAGCCGCTAGCGCCGAGGGGGCTCGCTCTCTCCGCGGCCTCCCCGGGTTTCAAAGCCGCCCCCGGGCCTGAAAGCAGCTCGAAAAGGAACGCTTTATCCCCGGCTCCCCGACGGGGAGAGGAGGGAGTGACGGGGGGAGGGCGCAGGAGGTGGGGGAGCCCCGTGCCGTCCCTTTCGGTGCTCGAAGGACGGAGAAATTGGCAAATTACCTCAGCGACGGGAAAACAAACGGCGCCTTAGGAACACTCCCCGAGTGCGCTTCACGCCCGTGTTCGCTGCCGCCTTCGCGGGTCTCCAGCCAGGTACTACTGCCTCCTGAGCGGGGACATTATAACAACTATCTGAAACGCGTTGGTTTACAGCGAATGAGGGGTCGTGTGGGGCACCCTAAGTTACTCACCTGCGCTTCAGAGGGGCTTACACGCTCTCCTTGCCCTAGCTTAGACCAATAAAAGTCACGCTTCTAAATGACGCGTTAAAACAAAAGATTAATTTGACAGTCGTATGGCAGTCAGGCACTGCCCAGAACGGAGTGGCCTAGCTGGGCTGTAATAACAGGAACGCCCCTCGAACATCTGCGTTCAGACACTGATCACCTCGTAGCCGGCAGTTTGCTTAAACTAGGAGTGACCCGAGCAGCTTTTCCTGACTCCAAGCGCTTGTACTGAACAATGCCGCTTAGGAAACAGTTTCCTTAGATTCAGCTGTTGTCTAAGCTAGAAATCCCTTCACAGACAGAAACACTAGCTTAAACAAACAAAAAAAAGTTGTCTGAAAAGGTTGGCAGGCTTTCAGAGTATTTTTAAGCTCAAAATGACAACTGTACTAAATTTAGCTTGTGCTGTATATCAGATATTGACTGAACTCCTGTTCCAGCACAGCTCTGGGTACATGGGTACATTGTGAAAGACTAGGAACTGGCGCAGCCGCTCAGTGTGACAGCCCTACTTCAGCAAAGCTTTCTTACTTTTGATGCCAGATCCTTGCTTATATATGTTGTCGTTACTTCAGTCACTGGATCTACAATGGTTCACACTAGTTAATGTCTGTAAAACTGTAAGTTTTTTAGCTTTTTATTTTTAAAAGGCTTTAGAAGGATGAATGGTACTTCATAATTGACGCATATCAGAATAGCTAGAAGTACTTTTCATCTCTCTTTTGGGGACTTGTAAAAAATGACATATCTTCCCCTCTCCCTACTAATAAGAATCACTAAAACTTCTAGTTACTGAAATACCCCAATATCTGGCAGTTACACATGACATTTACCAGAGAAAAGCTGTTAACTTACTGGTTGCTTACCTCACATCGTGGGGTACTCGCTCTGTAGTCCATTTGACCTGTGAAAGAATGGTGCAATGGTAGATGGCAAAGGAGAACTCTTCTAAAAGAAATGGAAATGTTTATGTTTGATGGAATCAGGAAGGAGTTAGCAGGTGAAAGACAAAAGTTGATTGATCTTTAGTGGATGGAAGGAATAGCAGAGAGTTGTTCCTTGCACCTCCTTACTCCCTGTCAGATCTTAACACAAGGCTCCTGGGCACAAGTAAAGCACAGTTTGCTCAGGGTGCACTGTGCCTCTGCCTCTGTGTGTGTTCTTGTCCTGGGGTAGATGTGAGACAACTTGGGCTGGAGGTAAGAGGGTGCATAGGAACAGCCACTACACAGATACTCCCCTCATTTGCCCATGCTTATAGTTGCTCTCTACAGTGTCTTTTGTAAAATGAAGACTCCATACTTATCCCACAGTATGTGGCTAAACCAGCTGGCATGAAAAATGTTGTCTTTTTATTTACCGAAGTGTAAACCCAGGAAACTAAGCTTACCTGATGCAGTCAGACCATTTCTTCACTTCAGCATATTTTCAAATTGAGGTCTGCATCTCTAGGGAGAAGCGTCGCCCTGCATCAGCCAGGTGAAACGGGTACCAGCAACTACATTGGGCCTCTTTTGCTTTTTGAATCTTAGATGAAAGTGAACAAACAAGAGGAAAACTTGCCCATAAACTTAATGTCATTTCAGCATCACTTCAATGAGATTCCCCTCACCCAACCCCTGTTACTTCTTCTTATAGAGGAAGGGAGATGGCAGGAAGAATCTTTGTATTCCTTACCTTGGGAAGGGGGTAGTCAGAGCAAACATGTTCATTATCTGAAGCTGTTGGGATGCTCTTCAGTAGCGTTTGCATGTGTTGTTGCCATTCTGCTTCTCATAATTCCTATTAGGATGGGAGATGAATAAGAATAAGTTAACGGAATATTTTGTTTCATTTTCTTAGTGTGAGAAGTGAAACATTTGGTATTTCAGTACCATAAACACCAGTGCTAAAACATTAGCTTACAAACACAACTAATCTAAGCATCCTTGTGGTATCTTCTGATTATGTTCCTGTATTCTGCTACAGCAGACACACAGTGCAGTTCAGCTGCTTCTCTGTATCTTTTTATCAGTTATGTATTACCTCAATTAAATAGGATATATTTTTAAAGAAAACTACAGGAAGCAAGCTATCAATTTTACACAATCACCATTTTCCTTTTAAAAGACCTAAATCTCTTCTGTCAGGTATGTGAGGTGATAGTGATTACAAAAATAACCTGGGTAATATTTAGCATACAGTTCAGATGTGGCAGTTTAAAAGTTATCTTTGAGTATTAACACATTTTACCTCTGAAACTACAGTCACAACATTAAAAAAAGAATCTTAACACTGGTATAGCAGTTTCTCTTATGTTTAGTTTGGCATTTCACACGCGACTGAAGATAGAGTAAAGGCAAGTTTTTTTATTGGAAGCAATAGAAAACTGCTTAACAAAAGGTTCCAGATTACTAATCTAAATGTTAATGACTATAATGTAAGCACATTTTGAATTTTGAAAGCTGTTTGTCATAGCAGCATAAGGCATGAGCATGCCTTTGCCCCTTTTATTACTTACATTGATGAGCTTGTACCAGTGAGGAACCGACAGCCAACTTTTTTTCTAAAGATAAAATGATTAGCTATCTATACTGGTATTTCCTTCCAGTTTGATAAGCACAAAATCTGAGAGATGACTAAAGTTTCATTGTAAACCCCAAATCACTTACAACATTAAAAAGTTATCCTGCAGTCAAAGTGCATGTCTGATCAAATGGATTTGCTTTAGGGCAGAACAAGCAGAAAAGCAGGTGTCTCGTTCTGTGTCAGGTTACTTTGTGAAGAACAGATTAGAGACCAATGCTAAGATTTAGTAAGGAAATTAATACCTGTGCAGCATTTGTTTTCTGTTTAGAAAAGGCTTTATCTGCATATCTGCAGTATAAGACAGCTCACTGCCTTTTTAATAGGATTATTTTTCATAGAAAGCACTAATACTTTTGAGTTGGTGGTCTTCTCCTGTGAGATAGCTCAGCTAAGCTCCACTTACACATATTTGGGATTACTGGTTAACAGAGATTTAAAGTCATGAGGTCCCAGTAACTGAGAAAATTTTTCTTACCAGACCTCTGCCTTGGACTAATACAGACCAAGTGTCAAGTCTTCACTGTTGTGCAGGCATGCACACACTGTCTGGTGTCAGATATTCCTCTGTAAGACACCTGATCATTTCAAGCCCATGGGTACTGGAGAAACAGCCAGAGAATGAGTCAGAGCACTCAAGAATTTTATGTACCAACTTCACAGTTTTTACGACTTTTCTTCTAAGGGCACCTCCCTGTGCTGACTGCCTGGACAGTCCAACAGTTCTGGGTGATGTATGTAACCTCTGGGGTATGCATCCCTCCCCAGCAGGACAGCAGCTTCCCTGTGTAAAGATAATACATTCAGGGAAAGGAGTAGTCTATTCTTCATCCAGCTCCTGAGAACCCCATAGCAAGAGCTTTGAAAGAGTAAATTGTTACTGACCTGTATTGGAATGACATGAAACACAGGAAGGCTGTGGCATGATAGAGCCTCCTGTTTTGGGTGTCAGCACCCTGGTGCATGCAGGGCTTTCCTTCCAAACACACTACATGTTCTTTAGGCACCTGAAGGTAAGTCATGTCACTGGAAACAGCTACACGGCGTCTCTGAGATGAAAGCAAGCAGTGAAGTGGGAACCCTCAAACCCTGATTTTTTCAATGCTACATGACAGAAATTTTAAATAATTTGAAAACATTTTTTGGCTGAAGTATAATTGCAGGTATAAACAACTATTAAAAAAATCCATGCATCGGTAGAACTTATGCATCCAAAGATTATCTCATAATGAACACTTTCTGTAGAATTTTACTTTCAGAAATACTGAATTAATAACTGTTTTTAGCATCTGTTCTAATTTTTTGAGACTTAACTTTTTAGAATTGAATGTTACTATTTTGTTTAATGACTTTGCTGCATTGTTAATACAAAGTTATCTACATTGTATGGTAAAAGACCATATTTAAAGTCTACCTTTGTCCTAAATCAGAAGTAACAAATGTCAGTCATCATTCTGTGCAGGACAGAAGCTGTTCTTTTGTATAATTCTTGTTCCTTGTGTTACCACTCTACTACCACAGCACATGCTTGCAAGCAGTGCACTGGCTTTCAACAGCAGTTATACATAAGAGTGCTGAATGATATCATGGGCCACAGCTAACGCCTTTCCTTCCACATCCAGATTCAGTTCAGAATCCACCTTCAGTGGCCTCCAGTACAGAGGGGGACAGCTGAGTACATTTGGATGTTCAGTGTTCAGTCTAGCCAGCATCCATTTTCAAATATCCTTGTTTTCAGTCCTCTCTCCCTGGTTTTAGAGCTGATGCTCTTCTTCACTCTGCTGACATCCTGGGTCTGAAAGGTTCTGCTCAGTGAAGAGTCTGTTTTGTGATACGTAGATTCAACTGACTAAAATCTTTAAAAGATGTTTAATGGGCTAAAATAATGACTGGTCAGGCTTGAAGAAGGAATCTATTCAACAGCTTACTACACAAACCCAATACTGGCTCAAGCCCCTTTTAGGCACAACTTTTTTTTTTTTTCAGAAATTTTTTCACAGTAAAGGTGATGGAGCCCTGGGACAGGCTGCCCAGGGGGGTTGTGGATTCTCCTTCTCTGGAGATACTCAAGACTCATCTGGATGCCTACCTGTGTGACCTGTCCTAGGGAACCTGCTTTGGTGGGGGAGTTGGGCTGTATGATCTCTCAAGGTCCCTTCCAACCCCTAAAATTCTGTGAATTCTGTGAACTTGATACCCTGTTCTAATACTGCTTACTAGATTTTCTATCTTAGTATTGGCTTCCACTGCAGTTCAGTTAACCATGTAACTATATGGTGCTTGCTTTCATGGCAGACAACAAAAGCTGCTCATTTCACTTTGGAATCCTCTATATAAAAATGTGTGGTTCAACTATCAAGATAAAAAGCACATGCTGCATGTTTGGCCTAGTTACTCTTACAGTCAGGATTAAGTTGTTTCCTGAGGTGTCTGTGCAGAAGAAGCCTCCTCTTGAATGGCTTTGTTGAAATCTAATTTCCAATAAACATCTTTGGAAAGGAAGAATGATCATTCTTAAGAAGTGATCATGAGCTCTCAGGTGGTATTTCGATGGCTTTAAAACATATGGGACGATTCAATCAGAGCCAGAGAGTAGTCAAATTTACAGTATTTATGACTTCTATTTCTTGATAAACCCTCTAAGGCATTTATGAATAGATCTGTAATATTGCAGAAGTGTTTTTTGGTTAACAGTAAATATTTTGCCACCTGTAACACTGCATGCAGTAGTAGCTGGTAAGACAAACTGCAGAGTAAGTTCAGCTAATGCCTTTATAATTTCTTATTGAAGGTCTGGTTCCAAAACAGAAGGGCAAAGTGGAGGAAACGTGAAAAAAATGAAATTCTGGGGACTGTTCCAGGAATCTCCTTAACGCACCCTCTTGGTCTATTTTTGGATGTTCCACTGAGTCATTCTCCCCTCCTAGATCACACGTGGAGGTCAATGCCTCTTTCAACACTGGCTGTGCCATCCATGTCTCCAGCCTTTAGTCCTTCAACCTTAGGGCCATTTGGCCTCAGCAGCCTTACCTGGACCTCTCTCTTCAGAAATCCTATTTTAAATCCACATTTTGGAAGGTATAGAATTAAATTTTTTTATAAATCTCAAAACTGTCAAAAAATGCTGCATTTTTATTAGATTGATACTCACATGTTCTCAATAAAGGTGCTCCCATAGATAAACAAACTTTGTAAAGCAGGGTTAGGGTAGGGTCACTTGATTAGGAGTAGCAGGATTTACTGTTAAGTCCCACAAGTAAAATCTTAACGTGGAATTGCTGTTTGAAGAAAAATTGTGTGTACTTACTTGAATTTTGGCCCCATTGAACTCCAGTCTTCCCAGACTGCTGCAACCTGGGTGGCTCCAACTCCATCCTTATCTCACAGACTGACACAGATTATACACCATAAAGATGTGACTGCAGACAGACATGGCTGGTAGGCAATTTGACAGCATAAAGGTGTTTGACATTTCATCTCAGGAGAGCAGGGGCCTGACTACACATGCAGGAGAGACACAGCCCTAGAGAGAAAGAGATTGAGAGAAGACTGTCCTGATTCTTGCTGCTCTACTGAAAGCCAGTCCCTTTCCCTTGCCAGGTGATGTGCTCTCAGTACAGAACAAGCCCACAGCTACCTTCCTTTTCTCTTGCTGTACACACACCTAGAACTCTAGTAACTCATTTCAGCTAAACCTGCTGTCTGGGTCCTCTGTCAACCTGAAATTTATCAGTAAAATGCTGCTCTAGTCCATCCCATAAGACAGGAAGAAAAGCATTTGTATAGTTTCTGTGTATATACACATAATAGGAGTATAGATACAGATACATATTTTAAAAATGGCCCAAAACCTAGTGCTCTCCTCTTGCTGAAATTATAGCCTGTATCATAGTTCCACAGACAGACAAATGCTGCCTTTCACGTGGAATAACTTGTCTGAACAAATTGGCTGCATAAACAGCCTCATCAGTTGGTCTTTTTGTGAGGAGGTTTATTGCTCCCACAGAAAAGGCTGATCTACAGCATCCAGCATTTGTTTAGAAAGGATTTAGAAATAGGAGTTAAGCAAACTAGTGCTGTTCTAGGTATCTGCATGCCATGTCTGATCATCTCTTACTGGTTCCAGTTAAAAATATTGGGGTTTTTTGGTGGTTTGTTTGTTGGGTTTTTTTTTAAGGGCAAGACACTGTAACACAAAATAAAGCTAAAAATGCATTCTGGAAAACGGAGTGTACATTTGGAAGAAATTGGGAATTTTGGCACATTACTTGCTAATGCTTGGGGTGGGGCAAGCTGCAGCTCAGTAAGTACTTGTTCTCCAAAACAATTCTTAATTTGGATAATATTGACTTCTTTCAAATACAGGTTTCTCAATGCTTTAAATCCTCTCATGACAACAGCTTCAGTACTAATGAAAGCTCCTGGACCCCCGTCAGACCCCGCTCTTACTGCCTTCACTGATCCAGCAGCAGTTGAAAGGAAAACGTCAAGCATTGCAGCACTAAGGCTCAAAGCGAAAGAACATTCAGCACAAATCCCTCAATTAAACCTCATCTCCAGTCTTACAAACACTAACAAAGAACTTTGTTAGGAGCTCTCCCACAGACCACAGCTATGGAGGAGAAAGTGAATGCCTTCTCCAGTAAGTAGGTCCCGTTAGACGTTTGAAAGAAAGAAAGAAAACACACAGAGCTGTAGTTCCTCCATCTTCAGTTATGGACTGAAAGGAAATAACCCCAACTCAAAATTGCCTTCCTTCATTACAACATGGCATCAGGTAGTAAATTGGCTTGCATCATTTCTGACACTACACAAATTGAAGCAGAAACTCTCTGATCTTTGTAATTCAAGCTAACGGGAGTCTCAAGCTTTGAAATCCCCAAGTCACCAGATGCTAGTCCAAAGGCTCCAAATTCTTTGTAGGAATAACTTCAGTTTTATAAGCAATTCTTAACTCATTTCTCAGGAGGAACTCTTACATGCAGTACTTGAGATACAAGAATTGGTATGCAGTTGTTAACTTTGAGAACATGCTTCATGTTGAAGTGCAAATGCCAGTGAACCCTTGCATTTTAGACAGACTTAGCAGAAACAAGATGGGGACTATTTTCAGCATAGCCTTTTGATTCAGAAATAGGTTTGTATGGAGAGTACCTTGTTCCAAACAACTTAATAAATGTTTGCTTTATGTTCAGGGTGGCAATGTTTTAATAATTAAAAAAGTTTAACCTTTGTATATGAAACCTGTATCCTGCAAAAGTAGTTGTCAGTGTGCTGTCAATTGTGTCTAGTTCTCTATGTATGTATATGCACACCCAGAAGTAGCTCCTAGCTGCACATATAAGGCTGCTGAATACTTCTAGTACACCTCACCAGCCTGGTAGGGTGACAGACATTTCATGCTTTGAGTAGAGTCAGAATTTAAGGGAAACATAAATGTGAAGTGTTAAATTCTTCTTTGGACTGATGCTGAAGTGAGTGAAGACAGGGGACTTACTGAGCAGGACTCTGCAGTTCCATGAAAACCCAGGACTCCCTTTCTGGCCTCAAGACAGGTCCTTTTAAAGTTTTTGCTGAATTTCCCCACCCAGGAAATGGGACTGAGGACAACTGTCACATCCATAGGTCCGATGCTTTAGTGTACAGTGAGGGTAAGTAGTATCCTCCTCTGGCAGCACACTGGCCTACCTCACAGGGCTGTTGTGAGGGCTGATTAAACAAACATGACACTGTGCAAATGGCAGAGTTCTACAAGTGCTAATTGTCACTTAGCAGTTACAAAGGAAGGGCCAACATTACCTTTCCCCCACCTGTACCAGCAGCTCAAGCAAGCTCTCTGTGGGCACATGGCACAACATGGAACTCCTCCATTGGTGCTGCCTGGCTCCTCAAGGCTCTCCTCCAGCACTTAACATTCACACCAAAAAGATTTTGTGTATTTTAGGACTTCTGTGACTATACTTAATACTGCAAGGATGTTTTGAAGACCAGAGTTTGGAGTGCAGTGCTCCAGATACCAAACCACTGCTTCTGTAGGTTCCTCTGAGCCAGTTCAGTGGATCAGACAGATCAGTTTTCCATTTCTTCTGAAATGTTAATAGCTTCGACTGCTCTTGAGTATTTCTAGGTACAGAGGCCTCATTGCTAGCACAAGTAGGAGAAGGCTGTGGATTTTTACCATTGGGAAAAGCAAACATTCTGCCCAAGTTATGCTAGGCCTGCACTGTGGGACAAGTGGCAGGAGATGTGGGAGGTAACAAGGGCCTCACACACAAAGCATGAGCATGGTTCTTCAGTAACAGATACTTGCCTCCACCATTCCACCCTCATGGCCCAGACTGCTAACCAGATGTCACAACACTGTATATCCACCCAAGCACCGAGTTTGTTCCAAATTATCTTTTAAGTAGGATAATGGCTTGAAAACTGTCATTGCAGAACTCCTGTTCTGTACTAGCTTCTGTGACATCTTTCCTTGCCCTTCGGGCGTCTGTCACAACACAAAGAGGTTCTGCAGGGAAGATGGCTATTACTGTTCAACTTAAAACTGTCCCAAATTTGCCATGAACCATTCAGGGAAAAAAAAAAACTGCAGTAAAAATAAAACCTATGTATTTTTGCCAAATTGTATTCCTAGAAAAACTCACCAGAAGCAGCACATGAAAAATAAATGCTGCTGGCTGTTCTAATACATCACATGAAATAGTACCCAAAAACTCCATCATTGACCACTGGGCCACAGAGATCTCACTTGGGGTGGGGGAGGAATCAAATCCACGAGCTAGAATTCCCCTGATTTCAGCAGTTCATCAGCAATAACTTCTATCTATCAACAAAGTTTTAGCTACAGACAGGAATCAGTTCAGGGACAATAATTAACATGCAGAGGCAAGTGACTTCGTTGCACTACATGTCACAGCAGAGCTCGGAACCGCTGGCGCTCACTGGCTCAGCCAGCCACTTTACCACCACCCCGGGAACTGCAGGGCTGGCTCCACAACCCTTCCCAGACTGATTCAGTGTTGCTCTTTCCCAATTCTCTTTCCAAGAGGGCACCCTTCCTCCCAGACACCCTCCTCTCCTACCAAGCCCTCTGCCACCGCCTGCTTAGTCCCACTCCCCTGCCACCACAAGCCGTGGTTTCTGCTTCAGACACCGTCACTGACACTGCAGCATGTATTTACACGTGGCTCTAACTTCAAGCTACCATGTCCTGTTAGATACACAATAGAACTGCAGAGGGAAGTACATTCCCTGTGATGTCACATCTCTGATTAAACTGGAGCTGCCATTCCTGCACCATTCGGGCAGAAAACAGTGTCTGCAGCCAGTAGCGTCTCCCGGTGGGTGCAGGTAGAGAATACAGCTTACTGATGTTTCATCTGGGTTTGGTTTGCAATGCAGAGAGGTTTCCTTTTAAACTGATTTCATTTTTTTCAACTTCAGTGAGTCCTTCCAAAAAAACGTCCATTCTTGCACGTGAATGAAATGTGAGAGCTAATGATATTATGAAAATAAGTAAGTAGGACAACACTTTGAATCAGCTTAGGAATCCAGAGTGTATCTGTAACCAAAACTCAGCAAGTTTTTATGGTAGTTACTACTATCTTATAATGAAATACAACACCAAGGGAAGAAGGTTTACTCCTTCAGTCTATTTACATTTAAAATAAAGAGGCTTAATTACAAGCTATTACAGACCTAGAACTAAAATTACATTTTAAAAAGCGTTGGAGAGCATTTAACTGAAAAAGTTTCAGCCTAGTTTCACAGCTACAGGAGGCAACATGCTTACCATGAACCAAGCAGCGACATTCACTTCCCTGGCTTTTCTCTGGGCAACGAGAGCAGCAGCCCACATTCTAAACAGGCCAGCTATTTTACAGAGAGTTTCTCACACTGAACATCAGAATTATTTCCCAACACTTTATCTTGCCTTATGCACTAAATTCTTTAGTCCTAATTCAGGCAAAGCCTTCACTGACCTGGATTAAGACTGCAGGATTTGACCCTGTGCCTCTCTTCTGAATAAAGAAGGGTTGCAGCCTAATTCTTCTCTGGGTGACACCAAGATGGTTTCCTGGCAGAGGTTTCAGCTGAAGCAGGCCTGGAGCCCTTGTTGTTTTATTGGGCTTCTCTGGTTTTCCTGAAAGCAAAAAATGTAGAGGAGGATTTTTAAAGCAGCAGAGATGATCTAACTACACCACCCCCATTGGCTTTCCACAGCCACAAGTCCACCATGAAAAATAACCTCAGCCTCCAAATAAAACCTGACATAAGCCTCCGTGTCACAATTTGTGAGGTGTTTTTTCAGAAGATTCTGCAGCACATTGGTGTCTCTTCAGGAAGTGTACACAAATATTTCTATTGGAGTGCCTGCATTTGGCTAAATTGTCTGGTTTGTTCAGTTTGGTCTCTGCCCTAAGTTCAGTTCTGATAACATGGGATGTTGGGTAAATTTCCATGTTTCTAGTGACATAATATCATCAGAACCTTGCCTACAAAGAAAGAGCAATTTTGTTGGGGAAAAAAAAAGGAGAATAATAGGCCAGGTGTTTGAAGAAAAGACAAAGAAACAAGCACAGTAGGGTGTTCTGACTCACAAATCTGTATTGAGAAAGAAGTATTCATGAAGAAAATTAATTTAAGAAGTATGTAGTTCAGGTTTTGAGCCCATAAGTTCCTTTCAAAAACAGATTAGTGATTAAAAACTTTTTTAGTCTAGCAATCTCTTAAACAATTAGCACAGTAATTGGAAAGGGACTACAAATTCAAATCTAGATGGACATAAAAGAGTTTCCCCATAGAGCTTTGCCTTGGTTTTGTGGGTAACTGGCATGCACCTGCCTTTACCATCAGTGGGGTTGAAATACTGAAGAAGTGCTCTGAATAGGGATACAAATGCCCCAAACAGTAATGCCATACAAATTACTTAATTCATGTAAAGTAGAAGTAAGTGTATTGATTATGAATGTGTGAGTGACTCCTTTATTTCAAGTTATATGAGATGTAAACCACCAGCTTAGCCTGCAATGGGGTCCTCGCTGCAAATTTGCCAACCGTAGGGTGGGATGTTACTTTTCTTTCCTTATTCTGAACAGTGAATCCAAATGCAGTGCCCCATGGAAACAGAGATCCGTTGACTTTAATCTAAATCAGGTAAAAAAGAATTTTTTTCTCTGTAAAATTTCTTCTCCAGCCAGGTAACAATTTTGCTCCACTTGTTCATCCTAGAAAAGATGCCTTAAATAAAGGAAAAGGAAGATAAGGGAGAAACATCCTCAGACTTCACATACTTTACCCCAAAACAGAAATACTTTTTTTTTTTTCCTTTTCTTTTTCTAATTTCTTTTTAACAACTTGTTCATTTTCAACCCTGTCATTAAATGTCTTGGATCACAACCAGGTAAAGCCCAGATTGCCAAAAGAAATAAATAAAAAAATAAATTAAAAAAAAAAAGAGTGAGAGAGACAGACAGAGAGATAGTGTATCCTTGGGAACGTAATTATACTTACCAGCAAATGCCTGAGATGTGTCTTCCCAGGAAGCTGTATGAACAACGTACAGACAGGAAGAAGATACGTGTGCCACCTGTTCTTCACTTACTCAAGCCATACAACCACCCGAGACTGCGTAAAATGCAGTTAAGGACAGGGCACTTCTATAGGCCTTAAGCATCCTACATAGGGATGCCAAAGAAATCAAGCTAGTGTGTTACTCTCTGCACTATGATCTACACAAAACCACCCCCTGCTCCAGCGTGGGCCCTCCATGGCTGCCATTCCTGTCTGGAAAACCAGCTCCCTGGAGTCTCCCCATGGCATCAGGGCCTGGAACACCTCCTCCCTCCCTGCCCAGGCTGTTTCTCACACTTTCCCCTCATCGACCAGCAGCATTTTACCTGTCCTGAAACACCTTTTACCAGAGGTGCCACCGGCCTGGCTGAGGGGCCCGGCTCTGCCCTGCAGTGGGGCCACCAGAACCAGCCCTGGCATGGAGCCGCCCCTCGGCGCCCCTCAGAGGGTACCCTGCAGCCCCATGGCCAGTGCCTGCACCTGCTGCAGTGATGGGTATGTACAAGAAGGGACATGGCACAAGCTCATCTCTGTTCCTAGAACTTCCCCATGGCTGCAGAAATACCTGGCTTCAGGTAAGGCAGTTCCTTCTGCCCAGAGAGAACATGTCCGTGTGCTACCTGTATGCGATGTCCAGGCTGGGACACAGTCCCAGGCATCCCTCCTGCCCCATCCACCCCGAGGATAGATAGGGTTGACCCCGCTGCAGAAGAGGCGGCTTCAGCACAAAGCAGCTAACACATTACTTCACAGCAGTGGCAGAGCATCCATAGGAAGCCAGCTCTCCCAGCTACTTGTCCTCTCCTCAGCCCTTGGCCATGCTGTCCCCCAACCCCTACAATATATGGTTTACTGAAAAATGTGAGGCTAACCTTCAAGGACTGAAGATGTTCAGTCAAGCAGCATGCCAAGGCACAACTCCTGGAAGAAACATAATATTCTCAATTAACTTCATTTGTTGGCTGCAGCAACATTTCCTGTATTCCAGATGGAGAATTGCTCTGCAAAGGCTGGTGGGAAGTCACTGGGAGATTGGGATGAGCTTGCAAAGGCACACTGAAGGAGTAACAAAACTTTTGCATTTAGAATATACACTGAATGGGGGATTGTTGTTTGTCGGTTTATCTTTTATTCTTGAAAACCTACCTTATCAGTAATGGTCTGCAGAAAAACCAGGGCAAAATACCTGATGTGGCTGTTAGAGATAAAAAACTTCAGCCTTTGGTGTGAGCAGCATAGTGACATTATTGTGAACTAAAGCAGAAGCAGACAAGACAGCTTGAATTACAGTTTCATCTGGTTCAAAAGGGTTGCTAGTAAAATGTATTTAGGTGATCTGCTAAAGAAAAGAATACATTGCATTTTGTAAGTACCCAGTCACAGCCAGAGATTTTGACAAAAGTTGACTTTCACACGCAATTAAACAAAATAATTTCAGTTTTCTAGTTTCATAGAAGCTGATCCACAGACTGCCCTATCTCCAGGGTTATTTTGTACAGATAAAAAATCACGGGATTAATGTTTGTGAAAGAAGACAAGAAAGGACAGCATTATTATAGCCTTATTTTCTATATATCCCAAAGTGAAGATAGAAAGAGAAGTGGAGCAAGCTGCAATGTTAATGTATGAGAAGAACCTGGAGATGCTTTCAACAGTAAGTTATCAGAACACCTAAGTCTTAACCTCTGTTAGTGCTCTCTCAAACTGAACTAGCAGAGAAGTTGCTGACTGCAGCAATAAAGTTTTCAGGTGATTTTTTAGCAGTGATACCACAAGGATTCACACCTTCTTTGTGCAGAGCTAAAGCAAGGACAGAGTGAAGGAATGAGGGGCTACATCTGAAGGATGATGGAACAGATGGAAGAGATTCTAGTTCCCAGCTTCACAGCAGGGTTTCTGCTTTGGGACTGTGCTGAGCACACTGCTCTGAGCCCAGCCCTGGACGTAAAACAAATAACCCTCCCCAAGCAAAGTGGATGGCAAGAGCTGAGGACTGCCAAGACATGGCCTTCAAGACAATAGAAAAGCAGCTCCAAGCATTACCAGAGCATAGACAAAATTCTCAATTTTAAAAAGAACTCAATCTGCATCTCAATTTCTCATTCCAAGTCCGAGAGAAGGCAGGGAAGAACCTCATTTATTGTTTCCAGCACAGACATGGTCATCACTAATGGATCTTACAGAATTTCATCTTGTAAAGGTACCATTTCTCAGTTACTCCTGAAAACATTTAAGACACAAATGCATGTCTATGCTGCTGCCCAATACATGAAATTATTCACAGCCTCAGCACTGAAGTGTTCAGCAACTTTTCTTGTGGAAGAACACTTCGATCAGGGAAATAAAGCACAGCACAGGCTGTCCCAATGCCAGTACAGATCCCGGTCCTGTGAGCCTCAGACACATGTATCCCAGGATAACGTACCTGACAGTGATGATTATTGCAGCAAATCTAAAAGCACCCCCAAAATCCCAACTGTTGGTACTTAAAAACTACTTATTCCCACTCTGCCTTTGATTAGGAGAGGTTTCCATTCCCTGCTACATCTTAAAAGTTTGACAGGTGTTACATACCAACTCTGCAGTTTGGCAGCTACACATCAAAACAGGCAGAAAACATTCTGTTCTCAGCTACCATTTCATTATGGAAAGGTCTCATAGGCAATGCAATAGATTCACAGCAGGTCCTTAGAAAATATTGTACCTTTAGCACCTTCGAGTAAACAGGGGACTTCAGAAGGAGAAAAATGAATACAAGGAGCAATCCAAACAAATTTTAAAATAATTTCACGAATGGTTTCCCTTTCAGAAGGATAAAAACTCTGGCTACTCTCTAAAACACTCAACTGATAGCTTACTTATTAGACAAAAATTAGTGTCCATTCAACCATGAAAAAGACAAGCCATTATACACTATAAGAGAGATCAAACTGACATCAGCTACTGTACATCTTGACACCGACTACATAATCAAAGTAAACTTTGCTATATGTGACTGATCTAATGTACCTGTCAGTTATCACCATCTCTGCTCAGATGAGTTCATGTGTCACCTGTGTATGTGGGACAAAACAAATAAATAAATTGCAACGTTATCTCTCCAGGCTGCTCACATAGTACGGGGAGAGTGCTTAGTATTCCATAATGGAGTTAGGAGTAATTTACTGAGAGATAATTTCTTTTGGACCTAAAAATCTCCTGTCTCCTGTAGAGCAGACAAATAGAACTATCTAACAGGAAATGGGGCATGATAATACTGCTCTTTAAATAGAACTAACAAAATGGAAATACAATAGGCATTACAAAATATACAGCTAACAGTTATCAAAACGTTTGATGTTTTTATAGCTATTTACTGCAAGAGATTGTATTAGTGCTCCAGCCTATTTTAATACAAGAAAACTTTAACATGTTTCTTTAAAACACTTTTTAAACAAAAAGTTAAATGTCTGAAGTAGTACTCTTGGGTATCTGGGGACACCAAGATGAGGAGAGAAAGCCACTTCATTGATGAAATAACAAAAATTCGACAATCGGCTCTGACAGGGGTGTACACAATAGACTACAGCTGTAATAGCACCGATGGTTTAATCATCCAGAACTAACCTTTCTGTAACTGAACAGAGATGCAGCAGGGTACAGAGGCCAGGACACTCACCTAGAACTTTAACGCCAATTCTACTTCTGACTCTGCCCCTGCAGCTCCACACGCCATAGGTAAGACATTCCATCCTTTTGCCACACTTCTCCCTGTCTGCAAACACAGGGAAGGGAGAGGAGCAGCCCTTGCCCTGCAACTTTGCAGTTCCACCAGGACCCTGGGCCTCAGCACCGCCACAGCACAGCCCCTGACATAAGCTGTTTCCGAAGCGATCGCCTGGGCTCCTCTCAACTGGCAGAACTGATCTCCCCTGGCAAAGCTGGGAGGGGCCAAGACAAGGAACCCTTCTCACAGCAGTGTCACTTATGTATCATCTGCTGCCCTGTGTAAAGAGTCACGAACTTCAGACAGCAGGAAGCTCTGTCATGCCATTGCAAATCCCATTCCTGAGGAGATCCAGCTCAGCTCGCTTCTTTTACTACCCTTCCTGGCTTCTTTGCAGGGGATGCAGTCCATTGCTACTGCACAGCCAACGATGACACAATTAGGCATTAATGCACTAGATATCCTTACTGTTACAGGGGGCTTTCCCTGCCTCTACCTTCTCTTTAAGCCATGCTTTTAACTCCAGTTCCTGAACTTCAAAAGGAACAGGTCTGGAGGAAATCAGCCATGGATCCTTGCTCAGTGATGTTGTATTTAGGTTTCTTCCTCCTGAGAACTTATCAGCTCTCCTCCAGTTTGCCAAACACAACCCTCAAGCACAGCACACCTCCGCCCCTTGCCTGCAGCTCCCAAGACAATAACTGAGGTCTTACTGGACAAATTAAATTCATTGAGCTGATTTTTGGGGTCATTTAACCTTTTTTTTCCTGCTTAATACATCTAATCATAGAATCATAGAATACTATAAATGCCTTTCATTGTATTTGCTCTCGATTGTATCACTATAATAAAAAAATCTTGGTTCAGGCCTTTCTTTGGTCTTTTCTCTTCCACCCTGGGCCCAGCAATACCCCTCTAACCTGAAAAGATAAATTACAGTAGAAAGTGAAATGACTGCAGCTCCCCAAGCTCAGCTTCACTCTGTATCCTAGAGTCAAGTTTAATCTCCAGCCACCAAGAATGCTGCTTTTTATAACAAAATTTTCAGGGCACTCTATGCTGAGCTTTTTTCCAGAGCATCACTTTTGTCCTTGTGGTTGGTGTCACTTCCCTCTCCGGGAGCTTTTCCAGTACAACAAAGTTATTTATCAATGCTGATTCTCTGTGAAGTAGAAGAGGTGGGAAGATTCTCTTCAGTAGAAGCTATTTTAAATATTCCACTTTCCAAGTAGCTCTGTGAATACAGGGGAGAAATACATAACTTAAACACAAGTAGTTACTGACCCAGAAGTGATTAGCATTAGCGTAAAGCTTTCAGACCCTTTTTCATCTTATTGATTCTAAGCAGAATAAATCCCTAAATGATAATAGGGCTCAATTTAAATTACCTACACCAAGTGCTGCTTTGCAGCTCTCGTCAGACAATCGTGCTGTTCAATCGGCTCCATTCTGTATGTACAAAGCAAATTAATGTGTATAAAACAGTCGTAACTCAGGCCAGTTTTCAACAAAAGAATCTTTTATGTATCACACAACTGCCTTTTATTGACGTGCTTTTAATTGAACCTATAATGCTGTGTCCATATTCTACTTAATTATAGTGGGAAAATACATATATCTCTCGGAATACTGACTGTACCTTTCCCTTTGTAAAGTTTCCAGAAACTTCACCAGGGTAGAGGAGTGATCTCAGTTAAAGCCTGGGCTTGTTTAGAAACACCAAAAGGGCACAAGAAGACACTTCTGAGCACACTGCAGCCAAGCAACGTCTCAAGGACGGTGACATGAGCACCCTGCATCGCCAAGGCCGGTTCCTCTGTCCTTGCAGCCAGGCTGTAAACATGCTTCTCAAGAGCAGTCAGAGGGACATGGGCAGAGAAGCCTCCAGCCTGGGAGACTTGTTTCTTAAGCAACTCATTTCTGTTTCAAAAGGGATCCTTAGCATCTCTTAATTTACTTGTGTTGCTCAGTTTACCAGGGGACAGGCAAGTCCCAGGTAGGTGGGATACTGCTTCTTTAAAGGATGAATGCCTGGGACAACAGAAGCAGTGATGGGAGGAAACCAAGAATTAAAGGTGAACTCTTGAAAATACTTCTAGGTCAATCCAAGACATCTGCCTAGTGGGATTATCTTTGTGAGGGCACCAGTGCCAGGGGAGGGGACGTTACTCACACTTGTCTCCGTCATTTCAAGCAGGAGGGCTTAAAAGACAGCTAGTGGGGAATTCTGCAGAGGCAAAGGAGGAGGACAGAGCACAGCCCTTTTATCTCCATTTTGACACCACCAAGTCCAGACCTTGCTGTGGGTAAGAAAAATCCTGTTGACAACTTCCACAGTCTTTGCAATAAGGCCTCAGGCTAAGACACCACCACATACTCTTCTTTAAAAGCACACATGGCATGTTACCCGTAGCAAAGGGCAAATAAACCCAAGGCTAAAATCAACTACACTGTTGATACCCAGTTTAACACAGGCAGAACTCCACCTCAACAATGTACATTGACCATTAGTCAATCTTACTGCCCGGTTCTTCTGCCAGGGCTGCACGTCACTGACACTACGTGTGGGACTCCCACCTCCCATTTTGCTTTAAACATTCTACCTGTTAACGTACCAGAGATTAAAGTGAATTACATGGGTGCTGCCACTCTCACATGCACACAGGTACAGCAAGTAGCTGGGAACACCACACAGAAAGGTGAGTTCGTTAGCACAAGACCAATACTTCTCCTGATCGACACAGGCACAAAAAGAAGCCTTAGCGGAAACGATTCAGCTACAGTTCCTGCTCTGTGAACACACTTGCCTGGCATTCAGAGGAGCATTCCAGCCCGTGCTCTTGCTCAGCACGACAGCTCCCTACACTGAGTGACCTTCTCTTCCTCTTTCTTCACTTTTCCTTTCTTGAGAATTTGGTCAGGCTCGTCAATTGAGGTCTGAAAGCACTGGTGGAGTTAAAGTAAATGGATGTTTAATCTCTCTGAGGAAGTATTTAAGAAGCGTACTAAGATTTATTTACTGGAGATTTCTCTAATTCAAATAAACCAAGTTAAAATTACAGGCTAGACTGGCTACTGTCAGTTTTCTGAAAACCCTTCAAAAAAAGCAAATAAAATGGCAAGTTCATTTGTCCTTTGCTTTTTGACTGGGAGCAGAGCTGACATTGACGTGATGAAAGACATTAGTATTTAACTACTTGAAGAAATTCACATTACCACAGTGTCCTTTTAAATTGCTGTACTTATGTTCGCCACATAAGTTGCTATTAGCAACTGTAAAATACCAAAAAAATACCACCCCAGCCTTATATTATTTGTCCTGAACACAGCAATGGCTTATTGTACTGAATTCTTTGGCACTTTCTTCACTCAATATTTGAAATAAAATTAAAATGCTATCCCTGAAAAAGAACTATTTATTTCAAATATGTAGCTCCTTCACTGTAAAAACAGACTTTAAAACCCATGTAGCTGACAAGTAATCTCCAGGTTTTATGTCATGAGGTAAAACAAGTCCTTGTGAGAATATTGACTTTCCCTTAAACTTCACTTTCCAGCTTTTATGCTAAAAAAGAGCACAATGCTAAAATCCTTATGTTGAAGTGACTTAGATTTCTCTGAAGCATGTGATAATTCCTATTTGCCCTCCAACGCCATGGGGTTTCTTTTTTCCCTATCACTTTTCCAAATTTATATTACCACAAAGGTCTAGGGTTTAGAGGCTATGTATTTAAAGATGAAGGAAACATTTTATTTAGGACAGATCAAACACTAAGATAAACTGTCATTAAATATGTAAGCAATGCTTCTCCAAGAATGAGAGAGTCCATCTGATGTTAAAACAAAGTAATTTCTTTAATGTCTGCTTTACTAAATAGAAAACTTATCCAGCATTCAGATTTGGTGGACAGAGCTTTCCATTCAGTTAAACAGGCTCAAATCAAAAAACCCAGCAACAAGCCAGTAGATTCCCATTTACCATAATCTTTACACAAGAGGATCAAATGAACAACTCAGATGAAGCAAGGTGCAGTCCTGTAGTGCTTTCATATTAAAGAAGGAATAGATACGTAACTCGGGACGAAGGTTGGAGGGTCCCGATCCCCATTCTACTCAGCTTGGGGCAGGATCCTTGTTAGCTCACAGCATCTTGTTTTCCCCTCTCTGAAATGGGGCAGTAACACCTCTTGGACTTGCAGGAACATAGGATTGGCCACCTTCAGTACAGAAGCAGCTTTGGTGCTCTGTGCATGCAACATACTTAAGTACACCCACCTAGTCCTATGTAAGTGAGATGAGATAAACAAAAGTTTCAGAGGATGGAGTTGTTTCACTGGTGTCATTCAGACATGCTTCTCTCACTACCAATTTATATCTAAAAACTTAGCTAGTCTCTAAACTTCCCTTTATGAAGTTTAAAGTTTACTGCCCTGCACCAGCACAGGCAGAATCCCTTGTTTCATTAGGCTCCAATATCAGTAATATTCTTTATGGTATTTTAGTCAGTGGGACACAGATCTTTAATAAATAACCATGGGTAAGGAGCCAGGTAACAGCAACAAGAAGAAAAGTCAGCTCTGAATGGCAGGAAGCTGTTTGTACTACGGGCATCTGGCTAGGTGAGCTTATGGGCATGGAAGAGACACGTCCCTCATCAGCGCCACTACACGGCACTGAAGAAATGCAGTTACATAAACCTTCAGGAATGGGCTGAAATATTGCTGAAGGGGGCTTTCAGGTCTGACTTTAAAGCATCAGCTCCTACTGCACAGATTAAATAGGGACCAAAACTTCTTTTCCCTCCCATGAGCACTGACACAGACCAGCTCCAATATTTTTTTAAAAGTCATCATTTTAAAAAAAAAATTATAGCTGGGCTCAAATTCTTCTTAACTTTTACTTATTTTACTGTCAACGCTGAAAAAAAGTCTGTCTAGATTACTACATCTTAAGTTAATTGCTCTTGTCTCAGCAGAACAGATCCTAGATTTCCATGCTTTTTTGCTCATAAAAACTGTGGTTTTCTTCTGGAACAGAGGACCTAGATTTAGCCCAGTCATTACATTCATTTTTCTAATGCATTCCAGGTCTCTGGAGACAGGTGGTTCAGGATGGAGAGAGATAAATATAGCTGCTTCTCCATGGAGCATTCTGTTGCCTCAGGTTTCCAAATCCAAATTAAGTAGTTAATGATTTATGCATACACTGAGCATTAGCATCTTTGTGCCACGTTAGTCATCGGATCACAAGTGGCTCTAAAGAGGCTTTAGTCAAACAAATGAATATTAGGTTGAATGATTTGACTTACTTCACGTAAACAGTTCCAGCATGTTCACATTGATCACCCCTGAACTGCAGGGAGGCAAACAGTCTCGGTTGTAAAGTTAAAGGAACAAAACAATACTGCCACAGAAGCTGCAACGAGTCCTTGGCTCTTCTTTAAACTCGAGTTTGATCTCACTGACATGCCTCTCTCCAGATGTAGCACCCAGGGCTGCGAGCGTTCACTCGTGTTTTTATGAAACCTTCGCTGATGTCGCTGAGGAAGAGGCAGAGTCCTGCAATTCCATTAGAGATGACTTCCGGCTTTCATCGCCACAAGAAGCCCTGAACACATGCCCCCTAAATCCAGAGCCAGAGGCCAGGTATTTTACATGGACATCCAAGGATTTTTTAAGATGTAACTTCATGGTGCAGAGATGTATCTCAGGCCTTTGAGACACTAAGCAGGCAATACAGGGCAGGTGGATTTTCTTCATCCTCACTAAACTTTCCCTACATGCTGCTCTTTAAACCAAAGTCTCATCAGAGGGTTGTTAGGCTGTGGGGTTGGGTTGGTTTGTTTGCTTTTTCTTTCTCAGATCTGATACTCAAGAGGAATCCTTTTATCACACTGGCAACACACACAGATCAGGAAAACTATCATTTTGGATAAAATAGCATCTAGTTGTATCAGTGTTTGTAACTAACTTTTTCAACCTTCAGTTGTGGAGGCAGTTGCATGTGCCAGCCTTTGCTTTGCTAAGAACACCTTCCTAGAGTCCCAAACAATGTCAACAATCTTTGTCTAGCACGTAACTGCATTGTTTTCCTTTTCAGTACTGCCCTACATTATCACAGTCTGTTATTTCATTATGGTGTTTCCTACATGCCAGAAAACTTACTGTGCCTTCTGTCTGTTCTCCTACACAGCACAAAAACACCTCACATATAGACTGTACAGATATTTCCCTGATATTGGGATAATCATCAGTAGCACCTAATCTACCATATTAACTCCAGCAAAGCCTTCTTGGACTTCTGTGACAAAACACAGCATCCCATTATTACAGGAGCTATCATCCAACTCTACATTTGGTTTCAGTGGGAAACCTTTATAGTGTTTTGTATTCTTAACAACTCCCTTCTGCAGGCTGTTCACAGGGGAATTTCTGTCACTCCGAAGGACCATACAAGTACAACTCACCTTCACCTTCAGTCTTCGGTAACAAGCAGAGGCCCTGGCTCACACTGCAGTGCTGTGATGCTGAGGGCAGCAGGGAGAAGTCTGAAGGTCACACCAGCTGAAGAGTAAAGAGGAAAAGACACCAGAAGCACTCTGCCAAGAGACAGAGCAAAAGAACAAGACAGGAGCCACGAGCCCTTAGGCAGCTCCTTTCCAGACCTAGGGTTCCATTCACAGGACCAAGAAGGCAGATCTTCATTGTTATGACGTGTTGAGTAAGGGACACTATAAAATAATTCTTCACATGTCAATTCCTGTTCTTGAGCAACACAAGTCTTACCACAGAACAGTGTCACTTCTTTTAGGTTTTTTCCCCCTCAGGCATGGGGTACTACAACCATTTCTAACATGGAACGATTAAGAAACGTTCTCTAGAGATAAGGACTATCACTTTCCATAACACTCCTTAGAGTGCAGTTTTAGAAAACCATTCTGATGGCATCCAACTAGAAGCACAGTGCTAATATGGCAAAGCCAAGCATTCTAGAAATGAGCAAGGCTTAGGTTTACTCTGCAAAACATAAGAAAAAGTCTCAAAAGTGGAGTCAAGAGTACTGGTTAACTTGCACAAATGGTCTTTACAAAAATCAAAACAACTGGAATACTGGACTTCATGGTTAAATTAGTTTTTCTTTTCAGAGGCAAGATCATTACCATGAACAGCGTGGCTCGACCATGTAGAATAATTAAGTCCCAAGGAAGGAAATGGTTAAAAAAAAGAAAAAAACCCCAACCAACCATTTTTTTTTGTCTATACTCTGCTTTAGGTAACCTGACATCATAAGTCCTCTAAGAGCAGTACTGTTCAGCTGTATTCCCAGCCCCACATTGACAACAAGGCAATTCTCCGAATGCAGAGAAGATAAATGGAGTTAATGCCACTAAGCAAACATGACATTTTTGTTGTACTGTGATCATGGATGAGTCACTAAGTAAAATGATTAATCACAAATCAATGTTACTAGGCTCATTTAGAGATGATGCTCCCTTTGCAAAGCAGGTAGAAGCTCTAAATTTATAGGCTAATGCGTTTATTCTAGCTGTAGCAGTCTCGTTATTGGTCTTAAGCATCAGAGTCTGCAGGAAATTTGTGCGCAATTAAGCTGAAGTGATGACCTCCTTATACACATTTTGGCACTTTTTTATCTGATAGTGTGTTGTGCAAATATATAAATGAATTGAAGCATTACATAGAAATTACAGCTAATGCAATACTAAGAAAAATAGGCATATACCAGAATTTTAATACATATGCCAATAAGGTATCTAGACCATAAATTACACTCATTTTATCAGTCTGCAAATGGGTTTATCAGTCCACAAATGGGTTTGTACTAAGATTTTAGACTGCTTCGCTTTCGGTTGACTAACATTTGTAACTTCTACAAACAGTTTTATGATCTAAATCGTTTCAGGAGGAAGTGCATGGATTTGTTGAGCTACATGTTTATAAGACATACACACACTGTGAATACTTTCTATTTGGTAAATAAATTCACCTTATTTAAATATTGAACAGAGGAAAAATATTCTTTCAAACTTCATAAAAGTTTGCTAGCACCATAAAGATTTTTTTCTCACCTTGAATTTAATGAAATTAAATAGTTGCATAGACACATGCATGTATCTTTATCTGCCTACCTAATCTGTCAATAGAAATTGCTTCTGAAGTGATCACTTCCAGTGTACAAATTTTCCAGGGCAAAAGACTGCACTAGTCTTAGACATGATAGATCCCTGGTCGTACAGGGATCCAGGCAGGGACCCTTTCAAAGCAGAGCTGGCTGAATATCAAACATGAGTTAAAGAACCTTAAATAAATACGTGACAATTTGATCAACTTCAGTGTTCAATGATGCTTTCAGAAGGGAATCGTTAGTTGAATACAATAAATACACTCATGACAACATGGTGAGATTCATCTGTTCAGGGCCATAATTCACAGGCTTTTAGACACTCCTAACACAACATTTTGGCTCTGATCAGCAGCCTTTGCAATCGGAGGAACTACACAACCAAGGTTTACACTGACACTGCCAGGAGATTCTCCACAACGTAGTGCTGCTAAGGAAGGGATGTGGTGGCAATGTCCTCAAACTGGTCAGTGTTCTATTGGAGCAGAGAGGAGTTGCCAACCTGAACCATCCAACAGTTGTGAGGTTCTAAGCAAAAATGATCTATAGTAACTGGCAAGAGCCATGCAAGCTGCTTCACGGACAGTACCAGCCCGTAGCGAGCACACCACTGTGCTCTGTCTTAGGAAGATGATCAAGTACAAGATCTTTGGACTTGCACAGAACTGTCCTGCGTGTGGAGCAGTTATTGCTCAAAGAATACACCTGTTGTTAACAGTTCTTGCATCCTTACAGTGCTGCTCAGGATAGTAATTGATGCATTACGCTGGTAGATAGCTTCTAAATGCAGGTGTCAAGCCTACAAAGTGGTCTGAACTGTGTCTGAAGGCAGTTGTCCATATGTGAAAACTGACCAGCCATTAAAGTGAACTTGTGCCAGCAATTCCTTTGCTTCCAAAGGAAGGTGAAACAAAACCCTGCGACTCATCTATTTATTTCCACACTGAACAAAACAAGCAAGGACTAAACAACTGCCTTTTAACTAAGAATGGAAACATACTAAGAAATCAAAATTACCTAAGTAATTACAAGAGTCTACAATGAATTAAATACATCTTTTCAGAAACTCCTGTGATGAGCTGCCATGTCATACTTGCTACTTACCGTTTCTTGTCACCTAGTTCCTGAAAAAAACAAGTTGAGAGCTACATAGACATATGTCACATTCTAAAGTTCTGTACTCTGCAATCATAATTTAAAAATTTACTCCCTCCCTGCAAGATTATTTGGGCACACGTTTTCCCTATGGGAGACAGTCCAGAATTAATGACTTAAGAATCTGCTACCAAGAGGCTGAGCAGGAATCGTACCTTCACAGGAGCTGTGTTACAGACAGGCATCTATTCAGACATTAATGTTCTATTTTGAACCTGGCACCACAGCTTTCAGACCACTTGCTCTGTATTTTCCCCCATTCACAAGCCACCAATAAGGAGGGATAAGCAAAGCATTCCCAAGAACCTTTACACTGTGATACCAGTGGAAGCAACAGCCCTTCAGAGCAGTTCCCTATTTTCAAAGGAAAAGTGCATTTGAGGGCCAAGCCACCTCAACTCTTCCACAGCAGAAGCAGCAAACTGCTGCTAGACATAAGGCAACTTGCATTTTGATGACATGCTGGTGTAGTGCAGCGCATTAAACTCAAATGGCAGCACTGAACTGATTCAATCAGGAGCTTCCCATGTTCTTGCAAGGCCATGATGCAGCAGTCAGGAGAAGTAGAGTGCATGGGCTCATGAAGTCAGGACTTCACAGGTCCTACGCCAATGGCATCCATTCTCCCAGCACTGCAGGAGCAGCAGCCAAGCATGCTGCAAAGTGAACGTCACTGGGTCATCAGATTTGCACAATACTGCTTCTGTGACAAGAACTTCAAACTGAGAAGATAATGCTTTTTCTGAAGGGAGCACAGGTATTGCAAGGGCCAGTTTGCAGGCAGCTGCCTCTGCCCACCCTGCAACCAGCCAGCATGCCCAAGGCCTGATGACAGAAGTTTCCCTCTGAACATGACAATTTAAAACCAAAGATCTTATAAGCCCCACAGTGAGCAAAGATTTGTCTGCATAAGTATTTCACTTGATGACTAAAACTTGTATTTCCTTCTGTATTTTGTTTTTATGACAGCTACTCACACAGAGATAGCAGAGGACAAGTCACCAGCATATCTGTATGATCATACGTGTGCTCAAAGCCTTCTTAGTTCTGCACAGGGCCATTAAAAGCTTGACTTCCAAGAAGGAACCTGAGATTCCAGGAGAAACCCTCATGTGTTCTCTGCAGTCATCATAAACATTAGTAAGCTTTTTTTGAAGATTGCAATAATTATCAGAGAAGTAGAAAGACAAAACCAAAACAACCACAGAACAGCTCCTGCTCAAGCTGCATTTGCCTTTGTTTCCAAGGAAGCCCCAAAGCTCTGATCAGGGATTGTTATCCAAAAAAATAAAGGTTGTCAAGCTACATCTCCTTTCCCCTGCCTCTCAGGGACAGACAGGTGCCTATGTTATGAGACTGACCGCTTCTGTTCTATCATCACCCAATGGTTTCAGCTGCGAAGTTCTCGGCCCCCGTTGGGGAAGGCTGAATTTGAAACAGAGACCAGGAAGTTTAAAGCAGCAATACAGCATGCACACACAAGTTAACCCTGAACAGGAATATAAGGAATATACTTTCATCTTTCAACTGCCATATGCAGTACCAGGCAGGAATTAGCAACCACACAGAAAGCAATGTTTTCCTTAGTCACTGGAAGTGTTACTATTGTCAAACGAACTCTTAACGGGCACGTTCTTCCTCCAAACACAGTGTGAGAAGCAAATCCCCTTACTTTTATAATCTGACAGAATAAAGTGTTTGTAGCAAAGCAACTCTGGCAGCTGCCGTCTCCAAGGCCAGTAAGATGACTACAGCGCTCCCTCTAGTGACAAAGCACACAGGTGAGATACCTTCCCTTAACATCACAGCAAAGCGGTGGTCAGGTTCTGCTACAGCAACCCTCTTTCTTCGAGCAACTTTGCAGCAACGCAGCAGGTGTTTCAGCTGAAGTAGCATTAGAAAGACTCTCCAGCCAAGATGAATTATCACAGACCTCAGAGATATGGTCTACATTACAAGGAACAAGTTTTTACACCAGTGATGCTGCCAAGTGCAAGGTGTTGCAGCACGTAAAAAGCATGAAATAAGGTCAGAAATGTTAAATTTGATCTCAGCACTAGAGAAACCATTTACAAGAGATGAATGTTCTGGAGAGAGTTAGAAAAAATGCTTTCTATCCAGTAGGACACAGGACACTTAGGAGAACATAGAAAGGATCTCAGGAAACCAAAGTGTAACTCCTTCTGTACTGGGAAATGTTTGGATGGAGTGCACAGGTCAGTACTACTACTGAGCAGTAGTAAGAGAGGTCTGAGGCCAGAAAGAACTGAGCCAACGAAGCCCTGTGAGTTTAGCAAAGGAAATTTATCAATTTGTTTTGCCAGTCTGAAAATTCAGTTCAGCTTTTGCCAGTAGAGTTTGGCCATCAGTGAGAATCTCTCATCACCGTGAAACATGCTGCGTTTACGAGACAAATGAAGAAAGGCTGGAGGAGGGATAATAAGAGATGTGCAACATGCAGTGTTTAGTTGTGACCACATGACCTCACCTGACAGAGAGAACTGTTTCCCAGGGGTGTAACAACTCATCCTTGCAACTGTCACCTTGATAAGGAACTACTGCAGCAGGGCTCACTGGGAGAGTTCAGAAGTCCAAAGCACAGCACCCTGGCTCACTGAGATCCTGTGACTGTGAAAGCACAAGCACCATCTTGCCTGCAGCTTCAGCTGCTATCTAGGGAGCAGTAAATCCACACAATGGATCAAGGCCCCTGGTGACATTTTAGTATGTTTTGCTCCAAAACACTCTGCACTGTCACTTACCTTTGGGTGAAAACAGACCAAAACCACAAGCAGGCTGCTGAAGGCAAAACAACACGACAGCAATAGCTTCTGCAGTTACTGTGCAGGTTCCCAGACACAGACTGCACAATTAAAGGTCTCTGACCGTTTGAGAAGACCTGCTGTAACATGCAGTATTTCCACCCTCATCTGTTCCTCTCTGTCCCTCAGTATCTATGGAAACAGGCTAGGATGGCAGTATTTGGTCACTTCACTTCTGTAAGTGTGTGATGAGAATCAACTTCTGTAAGTGCTTGACGAGCCTCAGCTAAGGTGAACAAGGCAGTTTATATCCCCAGGATGCTGCAGGAGTCTTTCTGAACACTGAGGAATGCATCTTTATGCCAGGTCTTCTCAGGTTTTCAGATTTTTCTGCTGGATTCCAAGGGGAAAAAGGAAATTTTGTAATATTACACCCAGAAGTTCAGTATTACAGAAGGCAAATGTGGTTCAGGGACAACATAGAATATACAGACAGGCTGGCAAATGTCCTCACTGTAGCCTACACAAACACTGGTGACTGCAAAGCCACTGCCATGTCCTTGCTGATGCTTCATGTCTTGATCTGCATCACTGCTACTTCAGGTATAACCAAGCATACCTGCTTCTGCCAGAGCAAGTGAGATCTGGATCTACAGTAGCAACACATGGGTGTTTGCATGATGAACACAACAGTTTGTCAGCTTGTCGGTCCTTCTACGTGTTTTAAACATCACAGGATAACAGGTGCTGGTGTGATAGCTATGGGTACTGATGGTGACAGCACAAGAAGATTCAGTCATTGCTGGCAACAAAAGTGATTAGACTTCCCATACCCACAGCCATAAAGTATATAGGCATATATATATATATAACTATCAAAAAATTCTCCAGCACAGAAATCAAACCTAAGGACAGAAAGCTTTCAGTACAAGATTTTGGCTTATGTCATTCACAACAAATAATTGTTTTCCTCTGAAACAGCTCTGATCAGAACTGTGGATGATAAACCGCTTGTTACGGAGGGACAGGCTTGCTTTCTGTCACAAACACCAGTCACCATATGCCACTTGATCTGCACTTCCTGCCTGAACAGCGAGCACACAGGCCCTACAGAGGAATCCCCCTGCTCTGAAGAAGGTACCACATAGGTTCACCAGAATATCTTTGCTATATCATCAATTTTAATTCCAACCTGTACTTCAATATGCACATAACTATTTTCAAATACAATGAAAACTGGAAGTCAACAGCATCAGTCACCAGCATTGCAGCTTTCAGTAAATCCTTCACAACTTCAGAAAAATCTTTATAAACACTGTGGAAAGTAGATACAGAATGTACAGAGGACAGTTTTCTATACAAAAGTGCATTTTAGCAATACAATTAGCAGAGAACTTGGGAAAAACCTCCCTTAATTTAAGCAGTACCATATACTCTAACCTATACCCCATCTCTCCCCCCCTAAACAAAAAAAACCAAAAAAAACCCCCAAAAACCCCACTTTCCCCTTGCTTTGGTTATGAATTATATTCAAAGCTTCATTATTACATTTTTTTAATTGAAGAATTTATCCATAACATGGAAATGTTTTAAAGGTAGCCAGATGAGAAAAAATGCAAATACGATTCATCAGAGTTAATAGTCAAAATAGACAGGATTTGAATATTACTAGGATTTGTCCTTGGTCAATTAATAAACTATCTTTTCAATCCTTAAATGGAAAATGCATGTTGATTTTTCTTTTCTATGCAGAATAATTGCAAGATCAGTAAGCTAAAGAACATGAAACCAATGTATCTAACAACATTTGCCATGAAAATCTGGCTTATAAGAATGAACTTCAACAGTCCCCCAGAACAGTCAGTTTTATTAATATTTATAGACCAATGCACAAGTTCAAATCTAACAGACTGTTAGGAGACGAGAAATGGCTTCAGGCCATTCAGCATAAAATGAACAGTAAATATTGCCATTTTTATGTTTCTATATTGTATGTGCATTCTGATGTAAATGCTAAGTTCAAGCAGGTTGGTTTGTTTTTTCCCCAGAGAATGATCTTCACAGGTTTCAAGCCACAAAGATGAGAACTAAAAGTTAAGCCCAGGAAAGTCTTACAAAGAATTTTCTTGCTTTTAGTAAGCACCTCATTCTGAGCATAGTATAACCATCTTTTAATCAGTTTCCCAGAGAAAGAAAAATAGATCATATCTTAACAGAGAGAAAGGATAACATTAGATACACACACAAAAATTAGACAGGTTTGTCAGGCAGCTAGCTTTCTTCCTCATATTTAAAGTCATATTAGAAAAGAATGTTCTCCATTGTTTACAGTCCTATTGCAACCAGACTTTCAGTGCTCCTTCTAAGCCTTTTTAGAGAAAAAGTTACCATGGAAGCAAACTGTTAATGTTACAGAGTGTAAACTGATTACATTCATTTTACAGTGGGTACAGAGCACCTAGGTATACAGCTTCAGTGCCATGGAGCCATACAACCACGAGCTTTTTCCTATTTGCCTCTTTTGCTTTTGACTTTTAAACTATGAATAAACACATAGATTTGATTGGGTTGAAAAGTGCTAATAGGATGCATGATTTTTTTTTTTTTAAACTATGAATAAAACACATAGATTTGATTGGGTTGTGAAAAAGTGCTAATAGGAATGCATGATTTTAGCAGTGTTACTCTTTATCTGAATCCAGTAACCTGCAGATAACTTCCTGTAAAACAAAGCAGTAGCCACAATGGCCAACATTTTAATCAGCACAACTGGGTTTAACTAGAATTCTAACTGTTTGAGTAATGCCACAGGTACCCAATAAAAATTCACTTAGGTTGGATGACCTTTAAAATCACCAAGTCCAACCATGAATGTAACACTGCCAAGTCCACTGCTGAGCCATGTCCCTAAGCACCACACCTGCCTGTCTTTCATACAGCGCCAGCGACTCAACCACCTCCCTGGGCAAGCAGACAGTGAACTGCAAGGAAAGATGAGAACCTGATAAGCACACTCCCCAAAATGAGAGGGTCATTAGGACTCAGGAAGGGGAAAAAACTTGAAGAATAATGTGAGAACTCCTGAATCCCACAGCTACCTCAGGCCTGATGCTCTGAGATGCCAAGTACAACCATCAGGTAAGCAAGATGCTATTCTTCATTTTTATCAGAATATTCAGAGTTCTGAATTCTTAGGTTATAAACATCCCAGGAATATAAGATTACAGAGCCATAACTAATTACTGTGGAACCCCTGGAAATCCACTGGCTTGTATTGTTTTAATAATCACACAAGTGACTGAAGTACCGAGTTGGATTAATCATATCACAATCAGCTCTGTGGCACCCAGGACCTTTTCATCCAATGTAAAAGATTAGCAACTGGACCCATCTAATCACTTGGATTACTTCATACTTGTATGCTCACACTACAATCACAATGGAAATACTACCCTCCCTCATTTCCTCATCTCTGGAAGCTAGTAGCCAGGTGACACAAAAGAACTGTACCTCATGTAAATTAGGTGGTCTTCTCTCAACAAAGCCTGGGGAATTTTGAACTTTGAAGAGCTGCTGAAATGGAATAAAGTAACACACTTTCATGCTCCACCACGCTGAGATATTGTGCCTTTCTCACAATTGATTCCAGAGTCTCAGTCCTCTACAGTACTAAGTGTGCATTTTTCTTCAGGAAAAAAAAAACAAACATCACATTTCAAAGTCACTGCAAAAAATAAATGTTGGGCTGAACTGTGACAGTGTGCACACAGTGAAGTGTTTCATGATTAATTCATCCATTACAGCCACAGAAGTTGCAAGAGTTCAAAAACTGCACCCTGAAATTAGCTGAACTGACAGCAATTCAATTTTTTTCTTCCATCCAAGATACTTAAAAGAAGCTCCAGATTTACATCAGTCTAAAATCCCAGTAATTTTTATACTGTTAAGAAGTTTTGGGAACTACTTCTACAAGAGGAAGGCAGGCACCGACCAGCTACAGTGCAGTAAAAGCAAACACTGACAGGCAACAGTCACTTCTGCTTAGTGGCCAAACAACTGGCCATATGGGGTAACTAACACTCAAGTTTACAATGACATTGCACAGCTTTTAATCAGTCAGTGGCTAAATCTGGGTACTGGATGTCTAGCAGCAGTGACTAAGTTCACATGCATTAGTTTGACTACGAACCTCTTATTGAAGCCTTTTCAGAGACCGTTGTTCAAATATTTTACTGGTCAGTTTGTTTTGAGGCTACAAGGAATGTCACTTCTGAACAGAAAATATTCAGCAGTCAGGGCTGGTAAGTCTGTGCAGGACAAGCAAAACCCATGTGAGTAGCCCTACATAAACCTGGTGATGCAATTCTGCAGGACTGGGCTATATCCTGCACCTACAGGCACGTGTGGCCACGCTAAGCTGCCAAACTCCTTAATCACAAGAGCAAAATGAAAGTAATGAAGCATCAAGATGATGATTACTTCCTAAACTCAGGACTAGAAAATACTTTGATAGTCTTTTAAATTTCACATTGAAATGTATCATTTATCTCAGCTGCGGGGGGAAAGAGTTCTGGAACAAGTAGTTCAGGATAAAGAGAAAAGTCACCTTACAGGTTGTCAGAATCAGGAAACAGGTTAAAACTACTTTTACCTCCCTACCTGGAAGACAGAATTTCACCTCATTTTCTTATCAAGAGAAATTTCTAAAGCAGACAACAAAAGGAGAACTCTGAAACATGTAATGGTGTAACAACCCACGCAGAAGACACATCCTCAGCTAAACGTACAATTAAAAAGCACAGCTGCATTAATGAAGTTCTCTTGCCAACACCATGAATTTATTTAGATATGCTTCTGGGGAAAAAATGCCAAAGTTAGGCACCACTTGTTTGTTACTTGTGTTTCCAGTAGCATGTTTCACTGTAAGTAGTGTCCTAGACAACTTAATTGCAGATTAGTGTACTTTCAATGCATAAAGATGTTTTTATTTCAATCTTTTCACAACAATACTAGGGATGCACTGGTCAACCATTAGTAACAATCTGACTACAAGATATTGAGCAGCAAAATAACTTTCTGAAGACTAAGCTTGCAAATTGTTTTTTGAATTCTAATTGCTTCCTAAATAACTACATTAGCCATTATTTCTGTTACAGATTCCCAGCACCAGAAGTCCTGCTTCTTGTTTTCTGTGTAGTTTGAGCTAAATCACAACTTCTAGAAAATGGTTTATCACAGTACTTTGAATTTGTATGATCCAAGAGCAAGACTGAAGAAAGCCCTATAGAACTAAAGATTTTTTTCTCATGCTAAACAATTTTCCTTATAATGGGAAAGGAAGGCAGAGCAAGCCAAGTGTAATATTAACTCCAAGCTGGAAAAACCAAAACAGCTGAAACATAGTAATGCATGCTTAGTGTCATCCAAAAGCATCCCTAGACTTATGTTAACTTATGTGCAAGACCTATCAGCCAAGTTTGAATTCCATTAAAATTGTATCTATTCAGCAGCTTTTCAGAAGTCAGTAAAGTTTCTGAAGTCTTCATTGCAAAATTAGTCTCAAAAAAGCTGAAGGTACTCAATTCTTAGACCTTTGTAGCAAAACTACACTTGAGAAAAGATCTGGTTTATACTGTTAGCACTAATCAAAATTTGGTCAAGAAATATATGTAAACAATAAGGATAATACATTTAAGGCTTAGAAAGAACACTGATAAATTCACCCCTGTCACATTAAAACATCCACATCTCCTTCATGGTCCTCCTCAGTCACTTTTAAAGAGAGCACTTCTTCATTAAGAAATAATCCACTCAGTCTTTCCTTACGAGCTTGTCTTTGTTCTTTCAGCTGTCTCTTGCGTAAGGCCTTTTGTTGTAGTTTCCGTTGCTTGGACCGTTTCTGTCAAAATACAGAAGAGACAAAAAAAGGTTTTGTTCTGCAAAGCTGGCCAATACAAGTGTGTTCTGGTTTTGAGCTGGGATGGAGTTAATTTTCACAAGAAGCTGGGAGGGGACACAGACAAGACAGCTGACCCAAACTGACCAAAGGGATATTCCATACCATGAGATCATGCTCAGTACGTAAGGGAGACACCAGCCAGGGAGGGGTCGTTGCTGCTCAGGTTCTGGGCAATGAGTACATTGCACTGTGTATCACCCACTTTGTATATTCTTTTAGAAGTGGTGTTATTATTTTCCTCTCCCTTTCTGTCCTAGTAAATCGTCCTTATTCCAACCCATGAGTTTTACCTTTTTCTTCCAATTCTCCTCCCCATCCCACCAGAGAAAAGAGCAAATGAGTGGCCACATCATACTTAGTTGCCAGCTGGGGCTAAAGCACAAAGTTAACCTCTAAGATAATATCTGCTCTGAAAAATAACTAAAATGAAATCTCAGAGGTAGTTCAAATATTCATCCCAAATCATATCTAATATTAAAATATCAAGACCATTTACCACCTCTGAATTATGAAGAGCTACTCCATGATCCTTATGGGTCCCTTGCAACTCAGTATATTCTATGATTCTACATCAACCTGCGAGGCCGCATGCTGAGTCTGAGATCAGAAGAATCTTTATTGCAGAGGGCACGGTAACAATCCGAGATGTTCAGAACAAGCAGAAGCTGCTCCTCTCCTCCACAACTGAAACTGGAATTATGGAGACAGGACAAGTGCCACAGTACTACTTGAACGGAAACATGCATCAGCAGGTTACTCCTCACCAAGAAATCTCATGAGACATGATGGAAGAATAAACTGAGGAAGATTCAGAAAGCCTGATGAAACTTCTGTTTGTGTGTTTTTTCCCCAATTAAGACAGTATTCACTATACAGAAACTATGCCCAGATTAGGTTGATCAATGTTGAATAAATTTTTTGGGAGGGAAAACTGTTTTCATTCAAAGAATTGTTAAATGCACAAGTCCTTATTCAACCCCCACTAACCTTATTCTAAACAAAAGAAATTAGAAGATCTACTACATATAAACTTCAGGCTTTGATTTAGAAGTGATAGAGCACAAGTTTAAATACATTGTGATGTCAGCAGAAACAGTAGCATTGGTTTAACTAGATAACTTCAGCAGATCCTCAGTCACTAACCACGCTCCTTCAGAACAAATAAGCCAGTTAAGATGACATCAGCAACCTGAACAAGGCAGACAGCTTAATACACATGCACATAATTAGGAACTTTACTTTTGAATCCCGGATTCTTTCTGCAGCACTTGTGGACAAATTACTATCGCTGTGAGCTCGACTCATGTTGGCACTCGAGTTGGAAGCGGAGTTGGCGACACTAGAACCACTGCTGCTTGCTGAGCTGACCATGCTGGCGCTGCTGCTGCTGGCACTGGTACCGCTCACACCACTGGTACTTGCACAACTGTAGCTACTTCTCTTCCAGCTTTCCCTTACAGGTCGCTGACGAGGTCCATGTTCCTTGATATAATTTCTCACCTTTAGAACAGAGGCAGCAGAATTAATAAAAGCCTGATAAATACTGCACTGAGATACTCCTTTTCATGGAAAGAACACAATTTGCCTATTAATGAATGACCAAGTTATTGGATCAGTTCAGTTAGTCTTTTAAAACATTTTGCTGTGCCTGCTTAAATCCTAAGCCATCTGGCAGTCATCAGGAGACTGTAACTAAGTTAATACTAACTTCATAATGGAAGGAAGAAAATTAAGTAACAAGGTTTGGGATTTTCTCCCCTCTCCTGCCCCCTGAGTTTTCCAGTACGTAACAGAAGTAATTTAAACACTAACAGGAAAAGTACTCAAGTTCAACCAAACTAAGTTGCTTACCTAACATATCAAACCCCTTTATTCTGTAATGTACAGTCAAACAAAAGTGGCTGTAAGAAAACCGGTATTTTTCTACTGTAAGAAGATACTTATAGGTCAAGCCCATAAGAGCAGGGAATTATTCACATTTTTAATCTTTACCTTCATCATAATCACAGAGTAACACCAAGGAGTTTGGCTTGGACACTGCATCTTTTTCCAACTCCACATCACAGTAGTACAAAGACTAAGATGGCGGTACCACATAGCCACCATGCCAATCCACTAGCCTTCTTGGTTAGAAACTGTATTTTGTAACATTTTTAAAACACATTTTTCTACATAACTTTTAACATGAAATTTATGGTCATTGTCTTAAAGTCCTTCAGAGTTTTACATCCTAGTGTATATTCAGTGAGCAAATGAAGATCCTCAAACAGTTAATGGCCACAAAGTGGAATACACTTTGTCACAAGCGATAATGGGCTCATAGCATAACACATCACACACGCTAGTTGAGGCTTAATACACATTAAGAATACATAACCAGAGTAATTCCACATAAAGGATAAATACATGCTTTGGAACTCTATTTTCCCTCATTGACAATACTGTACTCTGGAGTATCTCCCAATAATTATTATGTACAAAAATTTATCACAACTCCATACGAGATCTTGCAAGACGTGACAGATGCTGAAATGGCAAAGTCATACATACAAGCCTTAACTCACCTGTTTCAGTTTTTCATCTGTGAGACAGTTCAATTCAATAATGAATTCACTATCTGTAGGTGAGATCTGAGCAGTAGGATCAATAATTTTAATAATATCAAGTTGCTCTCGAAGTCCCATCTCTGTACTGACTTTGCGACTCAAGTATTCAATATATTCAACCTAGGACCCAAAGAAAGGCAAGTCATTTAAAAAGTATCATTGGTTCTAAATGAGTGACAGAAAAAGGGGAAGGACCAGCAGAATAAAATGCGCTCAAATATCACACTTCCTACGATTCTAGCCCCAAAAACTCAGGATGAAAACTGAATACATGTTAACCTGCCTACTACAGATGCAGAAGACCAGATTTAGTTGAGAGCTATGCAGTACTACTCCAGCCTTAACATTTACACCCACAGCAATCGGTATGTCTAAGATGTGGCACTAATTGGAAGTTCTGTATAGTACAGTTCTCACATAAGAAAAAAGTCAGTTTCACCTGTTCATCATTTGTCATTGCACTCCATGGAAGTTCATCAAGATTCCTATGCTTGTTTTTCTTTTTGGGGAGCAGACAGGGAGAGCTCGGAATACTGGGTATAACATCAGAAAGTACATCACTCCCACTTGTAATGTCGCTGCCAGGCAACTTGTAATATGCAAGAGAAAGAACAAAGCCTTAGAATACAGTAGGCAGATTTAAAGTCATTCTAACGCTATTAACGATTCAAAACATACCATCAGATTAGCAAAGCATCACTTATCTATGTACTCTAACAACTTAATAATTACCCATAACCCTGCAGCACTCCTTTGAATCTTCCAACAAACAGCAAGTGCAGCAAACTCAACTCACACTGTTTCCTTCTTATCAATCTTCTTTTTATTAAATTTTCATTTAAAAGAAAAGCAGAATGATGTGGCATTTCAACTATTCCTCTTTTCCAACTTAAATTGTCCATTATAATCCAAAGCTAAACGTTCCATTTTAAAGCATAAGTCTAGTTTAAAGAAGATAATTTCAAAGTAGGTTTAATTCATACCACACCCCATAATTACAAAAGACAATTCAATTAAAATCACTGTCATTTTCCTGTAAGCAACTGCAGAACTTTAACTAGCTTCATTTAAACAACTGACACTTAATTTCTGAATGCACTTCCAGTTAAAGTGTGACAGTTGCATTACTCACACTCAGATTATGCCAGGTAACACCATAAAGAGCTACAAAGAAGTATTTCCAAAAATCTACAAGTCCAATCAAGTATGTCTCTTAAGAAGTGTTTGTTAAAAAAACCCCAAAGTATAATTAAAAAAAAGCTACTTACTAATCAAACACACTGTCAGCTAACTAAGACACAGGCAACTGCTTCTTTTCAAATCAATCACTAACTTTATCAGGCAATTAAAAATTTGCAACTCAACAAAGCTCTGAATCTTTGGGATCCAACCTGAGTTGTTCCTACAGGCTGCGTTATACAAACACACTTGTAACTTCTGTGATACGATGTACATAGAAAGGAGTAGCTAGGCTAAAAGAAACCAAACTCAGAGCTAATCTCAGTCCATGGGATATTAATTTGTATCTTCTGGAACAGGGCTTGTCTTTCCTTGAAATCAGTGTTTTCAGCCCTTACACTGTGTAGAGGAGACTGTACCTGCTTTGCCTCAGCTTTGTGACAAAATTTAAGCGTTCCTCAGTTTATTCTGAAGCACCAGGCTTCCTATTTCAAAGCTATGTATACATTCACAATTGATTTAAGTCTTTAATATAAGAAATCAATTAAAGTCTATAATACATAAAGATATTTGCATATCACAACTGAAAACCTGCCCAACAACAAAGACTACCACAAGCTAGAGATGCCTGACCAGGACTGCATCCAATACAGACTACAAAAAAGGAAGACTTGGTTCACCTTCACACTTTTCCCATGCTGGTGAGTCACAGGAAGCTCTGTGTTCTTACTGGCACAGGGAAAAAAAAGCTGGAAATAGGCTTAGGCAAGAGCTTCTACAGTTTACCTAGGTGCCAGGCTCCATTCCAGAAGATGATATCATGTGACCAAATCACTGGAAGCAGACATCTATAACCTGATTTCAGTAGCTGAGCAGATCCTCAAAATCACAGGGTTGGAAAAGACCTTTAAGACCATCAAGTCCAACCGTTCCCATCCTATGCTAAGCCATATCCTTAAGTACCTCATCTATCCTTTTTCTATACACATCCAGGGCTGGTGACTCAACCCCCTCCCTGGGCAGCCTGTTCCAGGCCCTGACAACTCTTTCAGTGAAAAATTTTTTCCTAACATCTGATCTGAACCTGCCCTGGTGCAGCTCTGGACTTCAGTACAAAGGATCTAAGCTCATCGTTACAAGAGACATGTTGGGCACTAAAACCAAACTACCACAACGTGCAAGCACCCCTCTTTGAAGAGCTGACCCACAGACTCTCCTCCAGATTTAGCATGCCAAAATAAAACAGAACAGAACATTTCCTTTACTGCTGAAGATTCAGGTATCTGCTCTTACACTCAATAGTAACCAAGAAACAAACGCTAAGGACTTTTAAATTAAAGCTAAACCCAGCACTTATTAGGTTATAAAAACTTCCACCTTTACAATGGAACTAGTTTACCTGCCATTCAAACTCACTGTCTGACCAATCCCAGTATGTGCTGATGGAAGAAGAGACATCGCTGCAGACGCTTCCCTCAGGGAACAAATCAAAAGAGGTGAATTCCTGGTCATCCAGAAGGGAGTAACAGTCATCTTGGTCACCAACCGAAACGGATGAGAACAGCTCCTCACTGCACTCCGAGCTGGCTACGCTGGTTCCACAGGATGTCAAGTTCCACCTGCAAAACAGGACAAAGCAAATAGGCAGCAGCAAACACATCAGCATCACGGCCTGAAAAATGCTTAGTTTTTTAAAGCCTCATAAAACTATCCCAGCTTGTGTAGGAACATCATGCCTTGATTTTATTTCAATAATGTAAATTATTCTATTTTTAATTATTTTAAAGGTCTATAGATAACACCAAAGGAAATGCAATGTTTAAAATGGCAAGGCAAAAATCCATAAACAGTATGACCACACCTTTACTTTAATATATTAACAGCTTCCACCCCAGATCTGTGATTTGTGTAGTGTGTAAATTGTCTTGGTTGAGGTTTTTTTTAAAATACACAGAACTAAAAATATAATTTCTGATCTGCTAGGATATTTAAAGTTCTGTGTGAACTGAAATAGACAAAACTAAGAAATAAATCAACTGGACTTCAAGACAAAGTGGAGTCAAGAAGAAAGTCTGTGTTGATGGTCCCACACAAAACTAAGGCTTAAGAAGGAAACACATTATGGATATACCCAAGGCTCTGCTGTTCACTATTTTCAACTCTGAGTGCCAAAAATGTTGGACATGTTGTTAGAGTAAGACAGTGCAAGATGGGAGAGTGACCTGTGTGAAAATGTTACCATGCCAAAACAAAACACTGCTGCTCCCCCCATCCCCTATCCCCCCGATTTAATTAAAAACCCTAATTAATGCTGATGCTTAAGGAAAACAACTGAGGACTCAAACCTCACAGAACAGGTGTTTTACTCTAATGAGACTAAGCCAGAATTTAACAAGCTCATGAAATCAGTCTCTGCATCTGGATTTATTTGCATATTTGTGAAAAATAGGTTGAGACAAGTACAAGTCAGCACAGCACTGCAATATGGCCAAAATAATTGGAAAGGGACTTCTAAAATTTACTACACAAACCTATTAGATTAACTATTATTCCCCTAGTCTACCCACTTCAGCCTGGCTAACTACAAAAACATTCCTCTATCCAACTGCAAAAGCTGAGCAACACCATCACCCAGAAAGGCTGGTCCTCCCCAATGTCATTTAAGCTGCATACTAGGCTGGTTAAATATGTTTGTGATGGACTCACTCCCACACCTATTCATCCAACATTAAAGACATTTTAAATACTTTTCTTTTAGCAGATTCAGGAGATCTTGTCCTCCCTGTCTGCATCCCTTATGCATGTGGTATTTCACTGGCACAGACTTTTGTGGGCAGGGCAATCAATTGGTATAGAGCAGAACATGAGCATGGTGACACAGCATGCTTTTGAATGTTACTACAGTTTCAGTATTCATGAAATATTGATGAATGGAAAGAGAACGTGGACGAAGTTTCCAGACCCATGAAAACACAGGGGTATGGGGGTTCTACCAACCAACAATGCACAGATACTCTGAGTATGCAGTAATCGCAGCAGTCAGCCCTCCCCTCCTCATACCCAGTGGGGCTGTTGTACTCACTGGGGTGAAATGGATTACCAAGAAATGGGAATTACATTACAATTACCCCTAACTTTAAAAAAATGTAACACTTTATGTGAACACTACAGACTGAACTGTGCATCTGTAATGATTTAGTCAGTGCAAGACAAGGCACGCCCTTGCCCAGAGAAGTCAAATACCCACTCAAGATGCCTGGGTTTGTAACATGAATAAACCGGAAGAGCACACTTAGAAAATGAAGAAGAAACACAAAAAAAGTATTAAATGCAAATTTGGTGAATATCACACATTCACCTGACAGATAAGCTGCAAATACGTCCTACTGTTTATAGCACTGTTGGGTCTTAGAATGTAAGAACTAGATCATGGAAGTGTAACACATTTGATCAAGGCTTTTCATGCTGAATCATTTAAGGATCTGCCACCATGAGCTTGCCCTCGTGAATGACACTTTTAAAGTGTAGATTTCCATGTTTTCATACAAGTTCAACTGAAAGATCATTCACTCTTTATTATGGTGTGCTAGAAATACTAAGGACCAGTAAAAGTATGTCACAACTCTGGAACAGGAACTAAAACTCTCCCACACATATGTTCAAATCTCACAAATTGTTCTCAAAAAGATAGTGCCCTATTCCTGTTCAATGCTGTGCAGAAGGAGTAGCAGAGTTGTGTCCTTGGGTAAGCAGGCCTGTTTGCTTTATAAGCACTAGAATTTCCTTGCATTTTCAGACCAGACCTTTTCTACAAATTACAGACAGAGCAATTTGCCCTGAATTAGCAGTGTGGGAGGGAAATGTTTCCACAGGAATCGGAGTGGCCACCAAGCCACCGGAACCGTTCCGACCCTCTGCGGGTGTGCCTGGGGCCCGCGCCAGGCCTGCCTCCCCGCATGGCAAACGCGCCAGCCCGGCTGCCCGCCCTACGGCGCTCGAACCCGCGCGTTAAGAAACCCAGAAAGGAACAAACACGTCTTTAAAAAAATCCGCCAAGCTCATCCAATAACCGGGATGTCGTTAGGCGACAGCAGGCCGAGCTCACGCACAGCCCCGCGCAACCCAAGCGGGGCTTGCGCGGGGCCAGCGGGAGCAGCCGGAGCTCGGCCACACGCCGGCTCGCACCAGGCTGGGGAGGAAGGGAGGGAGGAAGCACAGCCCTCCTGCGCGGCCAGCTCCGCCGCCACCGCTGCCTCAGGGGCAGCCCGACGGCTCCTCGGCGCCGCCGCGCCCACGCCCGCCCCGGCAACCCCCTCCTCCCCGGGCATCACCGAGCCGCCGCGGCCCAGCCGCCTCGGTCCGCCCCTCGGAGCCGCGGGCGGACCTGTTGGAGTGGAAGCGGTGCAGCGGGTAGGTGCGGTGGCAGGACGAGAGCTGGCAGCCGAAGTCGCTGACGTCCAGGCAGCCCTCCTCGCTCAGGCTCAAGCTGCCGCCCCGCGGCGGGTGCTGGTGCGAGAGCAGCGAGCACGGCTCCTCGGGAGCCAGGAACTTCTCGTACGGCTCCTCGGTCATGGCGGCGGGAGCGAGAAGGGCTCCGGCGCGGCTCGGCTGCGGGAAGAAGACCGGCACCTCACGCACGCAGCAGCCGAGCTGCAAGCGCCGCCATGAGCTGCCGGTCCCAGGATGCGCCTCTCTCTCCAGACAGGCTCTTTCCGGCACCGGGCCACCGCGTCACCACAGCGCCCCCTGTCGCAGCGGAAGGCGGGTGGCTGCTCGCGCCTGCCCACACCGGCACGCACCCACGCGTCAGCGCCAGGCGGGGCCGCGCTGCTATGGCGGCGGCGGTGGGTAGGGCCGCGGGGGCGGCCTACGGGCACGGGGAGAGCGGCGCAGGTCGCGGCGGTGGCTTCCTGGGGCCTCGAGTGCCGGCCGAGGTGGAGGCCATGGCGCGGGGCGTGCAGGACGTGGGCAAGGAGGTCTTCCGGCGGCTCCTCAAAGGTAGGGCCCGAGCGCGGCCTGCCCCGGTGCTCCCGCCGCCCTCTGTTCGGGCTGGGCGCGGGGAGGCCCTCGCTACCTCGCCATGGAGGGACGGGGCGGATGTCCCGCACAGATCCCAGGGGCGGGCGCAGCCCTCCTTGGGAAGCCATGGAAGGCAAGCGCAGCTGGACGGTCCGCTCTGCGTGGGCAAGGGCTGCGGCACTCCTGGGACGCTTCCCATGGCTTTTCCTCGCAGGAAGCAAAAGCAGAGGGTTAAACGCAGCCAAGGTTTCTTGGTTGTGCTCAGTAAAGCCTGTTAAAACGGGGTATGGGCTGCTGCGGCTGTGAGTGACCCCCACGGTCACCCTGAGCGCTGCTCAAATCATACCTCACTTGTCTTTTGGTCCCAGACCCAGTGGCTGAGCCACTTTCAGGCTGCGGTGGGCGTGTGGATGTCAAGACCCCATGGAGAAAGTAAAGGGATCTCAGAGTGCAGGTGTTCTGTCTGCAGGGACTGTGAGGGTGGAAATGCCCTGCCAGTGATGAGGCTTCCCCCTATCCTCAGGCAAGTTGAGTGAGAATTTATTCAAGGTACCTCTGACTACCGAAATCAGAGTACCTTGATTGAATAAATTACTGTATTCAAAATAACCACAGAATGGTTGAAGCAGAGCAAAAGCACAGCTTATTGGTGGTCAGCCGGGAGGAGAGTGACTGCCACACAGCACGGCGTAGCCCTGCTGCCCGTATGTGTTTGCTCAGCTAACTTCCTCTCAGGTTTTTTCTCCTCGGGTTGAGTCAATAAGGACTCAAAGCATCTGGTAGCTGGTTTGTCTTTAAAAGTGTTGTTGTGTGGTCTCAGAAACATAGCAATGTTTCCAGGGTTGTCTTACAGTAACTGAAAGCAATAAAGCTACACGTAGGCAGAGTAAATATAGATGTTGAACCATATTTGCTGTCTAGTGCAGGGGCAATGTAGACCAAAGAGTTATCTTGGTGCCAGGAATCCTGACCGTCTCCTAAACTCCATCTGGGTTTAATTTCGGTCTAAATTATCACCTATATTTAGGTGTGCAATAACGCTTCCTACTCCAGGGGGAGCAAACAGTCCTTCGGCTCCATCTGAGGGCAGGTGACCCCACCGCCCTGATTCACCCAAATGCCCCAGAGCAGATGGAGGTCAGCCTCTAGATTATGCAGAGCTGGCAGAAATCTCCCCGGCTTCTGCTCTTGCTGGTCTGTGGTTAACCACGTGCAGGACAGAGGTTTTTTCCCTTATAGGTTTACAAGACTTTGAAGACATAGTGGATTTCAGCAGTGTATCTAAACTGTTCTGGTGCTGGCACCAAGTTAGTTTTCTGGGTCTGTTGCTGTTACTCTATTACTGAATAATGATTAATATTAAAAACCCAAGATGTTGCTTCGTATGCCTGGTCAGTTCATGATGTAAAAACTGTACATATCATTATCTTCAGGGTTATCCAGCCAGTGTTATTGCAGGCTCTGCTAAACTCTTTGAGGCTGCAGGCATCTTCTGCTAGGAGCAAATGACCCATCAGTGAGGTATTCTTGGGGTGGGTTTTGGTTATTCTTTTTTTCTCCCTCAGAGTGACAGCTGGAAATGTTGGTACAGTTATTTCAGAGTCCCCTGAGATATGCTGAGTAGAAAAGTCTTGCATTCTTCAGTGATGCAAGTAGGTTATAAAAGAAGATGTGGATTTTTAACCAGTTACTAATGTTGGTCAACAGAAAGAAGACTGATACTGTCATTAAAGCTGTCTAGTTAAAAGCTGTAACTTGTTCTTTGAAGAGACAAGTCAAAGTTGTATTTAAGCAGGTAAGTTGACAGCTCAGTTTGTGACCTAGGAGGCAGCCCTTAGTGCTGATCTGTATTTGGCCTTTCTAGTACACAGACTCTTCTCAAAGTCAGTTTTGTTGTCGTAGAGTGGAGCCTTTTTCAGACAGCGTGGAAAGCTTGGTACTAGCACCTCACACATCCTAGCTACTCTGTGTGAAATATGCTGTGCACGTAGTGCCAGACAGATTCAGTCAGCTGCACAAATGATCCGGGACCCGCCACTGAATTTGGTGTGGATTTAAAAATATGAAAAGCAAAGAGAGTTTATCCAGAATTAGAAGTCAGTGGAGCCCACCTGATAGCAAAAGGAAGGCTGGCAGTTTTGTTAAAACCCTTTCTTCCCCAGAAAATTCATTATTAAACTAGTCTTTTAGCGTTGACTTTAACATTTGTTTGACGTTTTCTACTTTTCATGTTTTATTCCCAGCACTCCAGGTCTTCCCCTTTGTAAAGGGATCTTGCTTTGTTCTCTTATTCACAGTCGCTGTTAATGCATTGGAAGGAAAAGACTGCAAAGAATCTGTCAAGCTGATTGCAGAAAGCTCTAATCTCTCAGAAGAGCAACTTGCTTTCCTCATTTCTGGCATGTATACGCTTCTCCGAGAAGCACTGAGACTCCCCTTATCAACCTTCAAACAAGAAGTAAGTTCTGGGAGTACTTGGAAGTCCTGATACATTAAAAGTTGCATCAGACCTGAGTTACCATCTAAACCCTTTTTGCCAGGGTGAGGAGCTGCACCTGAAGATGTTGCTCTGAGTTGAAGTGGTTAGAAGAAACAGTTGAAAATCTAGAGCTTAGTATTTTACTTGTTGGGTAGATTTACAGTGAGCTTTTTGGAAGAGTATTTAAGCTTTGGAAAAGTGATTCCTGTATCTTTTTCTGCTTCAGTATCTTGTTTACTATCCATGCTTGTTTTCAAACTTAAAATAAAATCCCAGAATAAACCATTGTGAAGTATTATTTCGTTGGCATCAGTTCGCTCTCTTGCCCATGTATGCACACATGCTGCTCATTGTAGGCATCCTGGCCATTCCTCGTTCGCTGCCTTTCTCCATTCTTCTGCCACAGAGGAAGGAAAATCTTATGGCCAGAACAATACAGCAGAAACTGGGAGAAAGTGCTATTTCTGTGTATGCTATGGATGTTCTGTGTGAATATCTGTACATCTGCCCTGTTCCCATCCCCTATTCCTTTTTCATGACTGTTTTCTTTCTTTTTCCATGTTCCTTTACAGCACTTTTTTTTCTCCTGTCATTTTTACATAGCAAATCACTCCCGCGCTTCCGGCACCTCTGTTGTTTAAGAGGCTGGTTCCGTGTTTACCCAGGCATGCTGGGGTAGCTCACCTCTTGCAGGAAGCAAAGTGAAAGTATGCTTTCAGCATTCAGAGCTTATCTTTTGCCACTTCCTTTCCCTTGTTGTACTTTAAACAAGTTACTGCAGAACATATTTGAGAATAAGGAGGTGTGATTACTCTAAAAGAAAAACAAGTTATGAATAGATATATAAAAGGAATGGCAGTGATGTTGTTTTCAAGAGTAAAGGCTTCCAAGAGATGTAGGTCTGTCAAACCAGTTTCTCACAATTTGATTGAACACTTCTGGCAATACTTCTCAATACCTAACCTGTCATTTCAAAACTACTGGAACTTGAGGCTAAAACTTTGGGGGAGAAATACCAAGCAAGTAACCACTGTAAGTTCACTAGATAAACGATCTTTTAAGACCACATCCTGTAAATTTTCACCTTCCTTGTCTTTCTAGGTTTTTATGGAAGACCTAAAGGAGCTCAGGTACGCAAGTTTACGTGATTTTTTTAGTATGTTTTGTTTTTTCACAACTTTTATGTAACTGTTTCCCCAAATCAACTTCTTTACACAACAAAGTTGGTAGAAAAATTACCTGTAAATAGCACATAATACATCTGTTGCCAAATGTCATGTGAAGCCAGATGAAAAAAACAGGTGCCATGTAAGACTTGATTTAGCACTGAGCATGAGCACTGAATTTCACATGCTGGAGAGGCTGGTCTAATTTAGTCCGTAATGTAGGTTATGCAAATGTGAGTGACCTTCTCTCTGCCATCCCCACCTTGCCCTGCAATATTTTTTAACATGTTTGTAAGACAGTGGTAACATTTCAGAAGCCAAGAAACTGCCCTACTTTTTTTCTTCTTTGAAAGGCCAATGATCTAATGCTGATGAAATCCTGCTGCTGTGTTCAGCTATGATCACCCCTGCCCATTGCCCAAGACAGCGTAGCGTTTGGTACAGGCTTAGACAAAACCTGTGTTGGTTTATCTCTGAAATAGGAGTTCATATCCTAACAGCTAGACATCAGGTGCTAATAATCTTTATAGGTTTTCCCTTATTTCCATATTCAGTAGCAATGAGAATAACAGCAGTTGATGTTTTCATCTCTAGAGAAACTTCTGTGCTGAGGCCCAACTATTTGAAAACACTGATTTCCCACAATGCTTAGAATTCTGATTGCTACCTAGGAGAAACAGATAGGTAGTTTCTGGTTCTTTTTTCATCCTTATTTGTCCATTAACCTGCAAATTTGCTTTCTTCTCAGATTCTGTTCTGCAGAGTCATGAGCATAATTTACTTTATGAGCAACTTCAGTCAAATTAAAGCTACAGATTTAGACATGTAATCGGGGTATAATCAGTGAAAAGTTTAATTGGGGCCATGATGAAAGGTGCTTGGCTTGTTGAAACAATCTTGTCTGCAGCTCAGTGCTGGAGTTCGGTCTGCCTTTTGTCTTGTGAGCTAAAATGCAAACTGCTTCCTCTACCACGTCATGGACTTCACACCCAGGTTAAAGTAGGTCATTGAGAAACTGATGAATTGCTTTTGACCCAGTGGGAGTTGGTGGTTCTTTGAGGTGCACGCAGAATGTGTTTGGTGTGATGAAGGAATAATGAAGAGCGCTAAAAGCCCCATGCCAGGTTCTCTGGGCGGGTGAATATTTTGCTGCTGAGCAGTGGAGAAAGTTGGTGGTGCCCGAAGTCGCTGGGCTGGCTGTGCACGCTGGCTGTACCTGGAAATACAGGCTCCCAGGCCCCTGTCCCTGTCATTTAACCACACTTTAATGCCTTGCACTTATGTAGTTTGGGTTTTTTCCTCACTTTATGGATTATTCATGGAACTATAATGACGCTTTTAAGTCTGGATCATCTTTATATATTTATAGCTTGAAAAATCCTTTTTTTATCTTGTCCTGGTTAACATGACTGATATAACAGCAGTAGTTCAGGTAACTGCATTCGGGTTGCTTGCAGACTTGTGTGGTTTATGTGCTGCTTGTTGCTGCTGTTGCCCCATGATTCTTACATGGGACTCTTCTTAACCTCCATCTCCAGCAGCCTTATTTCCTGTGAGTAGCTCTCTTCACCTTGTGGCTAGACTTTCAGAAGACTAAGTAACTTCCTCCACTCTCAAGCTATGATACGTAGTAAATTCCATAGCACTTTTGGTATCTTCAACTCCTACAGGAGGTGTAATTTCCCATGGTTCCCAATGCACTTGTGTTTGGGGATGAAATGCCTGCTTGTTTTTAGGGCAACTACTAATTACATTTGGACACCTATCCTGCAGCGACTCCTGTGGATCATCCTGTAATCATGTGCATTAAGAACTGAATTGGTTGAATGGCTGTGGCTTAGTGTTATTGGCATCCAGTGTTTGGGCAGGAATTTTGCATTTTAAGTAAGAAAAATAGCTTATTTCCCTTTTTTTTTTTTTTTTTTTTTGTTGTGTCTTCTTTTAAAAGGTTTGGGCTCTGAGCCAGGTTACCTTTTTTTCACCTCTCCTGCATTCCTTTTTGTTTTCTTCAGTGAAGTTGAAGATTGGACTAAATCCACCATTTAATTCTCAATTTTTCAATACAGCTGGTCTTGGCTTCTAGTTTCAGGGAAGCAAGAGGCTGGGAGACATGCCCACTTCTTACTGATTAGATAGCTACTACTGGGTTGCCATTCCATACCCCTAATAGAACAGTCCTCCATGAACTTCTCCAATGTGAGTCCTTCCCACAGGCTGCAGTTCTTCATGAACTGCTCCAGTGTGGGTTCCTTCTCTGGGGTGCAGTCCTTCAGGACCAGTCTGTTCCAGTATGGGCTCCTCCTCCCACAGGCTGCACATCCGCCCAGGAGCCTGCTCCTGCACAGGCTTCCCATGGGGTCACAGCCTCCTGTGGGCATCTACCTGCTCTGATGTGGGGTCTTCCACAGGCTGCAGGTGGAATCTCTGCTCCATCATCATCCTCCACAGGCTGCAGAGGCACAACCTGTCTCACCGTGGTCTTCTCCATGGGCTGCAGGGGAATCTCTGCTCTGGTGCCTGGAGCACCTCTTTTTGGCTCACCTTCTGCACTGACCTTGGTGTCTCCAGAGTTTCTCACATGTCATTCTCTCTCGTGGCAAAAAGCTGCTGCTAGGTTGATTTTTCCCTTCTGAAACACATTATTGCAGAGGCACAACCACCATCGCTGATGGGCTCAGCCTTGGCCAGCAGCAAGTCCATCTTGGACCCAGCTAGCATTGGCTCTGTCAGACCCGGAGGAAGCTTCTAGTAACTTCTTGCAGAAGCCAACTCTGCAGCCACCCCTGCTACCAAACCTTGCCACACAAACCCAAAACAGTAATATTCATATTACAACCTCCCTGTGTCGAGCTATTTCACTACATACAGAGGATATTCAGTCATCATCTGGATGGGTTAAGTGATAGACTTGCACAGAAAGTAATGTTTGCAGAAATAGTCTTCTCTGTTCTGAGAGAAAGACAGACACATGCAGCCAAAAAAGCACAGTCTAGTCCCTCCTCCTCACTTCCCAGTTTGCCTCAGATAACAATCTTGGTAATACAGATTCAGTTTTATCTGAGCATTGTTTAAAAATGTGTTTTAACCCCACTTCTTCCTTCAGGAATTCAAGCTCCAACAACTGCTTTTTCATTTTCCCACTGTGTGAGTTGATGGGTTGGTTTTTTCTCCCATCATTAGCCACTGTAAGCCCTTTAGGACAGACAGGTAACTTCCTTGTTTGCTTTGATTTTTCTTCGATTTTTGTACTGCTGTGTATCTCAAGCCACTGGTGAGTAATGTCTCTGGGCACTGATTCATGTTGAGTGCTGGATTTAACCATGGCAGTTGTTACTTCTGCTTGTCCAACCTGCCTCTCTGCAGGAGGTTACTGTCCCTGTGGCAAAGGCAGCTGAATGGATAGTGTTTGCTCTGCGGTCTTTGCAATTCACAGCCTGATGTATTGAACTGCAAATCAACAGTGTCAGAGGAATGGTATAGTGGAGAGGCATGGAGTAGATGAGTGGGAGTGTATTCATCCAGTTTTCATGGTCCCTATCAAATTTATGCTTGTTCTCTCCATGCTAGATACGCTCCTTTTGTAAGTAATCTCAGATATGAGGGCTTCTGGTTTTACTTTTGAGGGAACAATCCCTTCTATCTTATTTTCATTACACTTCAGATGAAAGGGAAATGGAAAGTGTAGGTTTGGAATTTTTGAAAGCATACATTGCTGGCTCATCTGCAGTTTCAGAGCCATCAATAAAATTAGTCTTGACTTTACTGAGCAGTTCTGCAAATACCTGGTTCTCTTGAAACTCAGTGTTGCTGTACCAGGTAGGACAGGAAGATGTAATACAGTTTTATGGATTCTTGTTACCAAAATACAGGCTGTCCTTTTGAGGAGCCTAGACTGAATCAGTACTGAAATGCTTACGTAAGAGCTGATGGCAATTTTAAGCAATGGAAGATGGAAAATGTTGACATAGTTTTTGTGTTCTATAATAGGTTTTTTATATATATATTTGGCAAAGGCCATATATTTCTGGTTACAAAACATTTAACTATTTTGTATTGCTCTTCTCTTTAAGGATACCAGAAGATTTCATTGTGGACTTCTCCAGTGTAGTCTTTGGTAACAGGTTAGTGTCTTTGTGTATGCTGCAGCAAGCAGGGTTGCACAGAGCTCTGCTGACAGAAATCCCAGGCCTCTTGAAGGAACAGCAGAATTCTCTAAATGAGAGTAAGATTTGTCCCATTATTTTGATTCAGCATAACAAGATGTCCATCATGCATGGTTATATATAAAGTAGCTTTCATGCCAATTTTCATTTTTTCTGTTTTTATAATGCTCTACAGATTCTGTAGGTGGATCAGTACCTACAGATGAAAAATGCACTGCAGAATTATTGATTGTCATCACAATCATTGCAAGTTAGAGTAAAAGAGAAAGACTTGCTTTGCTGAGAGGTGAGCTACATATGCCTTTGACCTGCTGTGGAAGCTTTCTCAGTATTTAACCAGGTCTTAATATACAGTTGAGTTGGAGATTCCCGATGACACATATGAGGAATCAAGTGCTCTGCTAGCTCTAATCCATTTTCTAAGCAGTATATATACCTCAGTAGCTCCAGAGGAAGCACTACATCAAGAACTTTTTGAACAGTCTCTTGTCTGCTCTAGGGATTCCTTTTCTCTATGTGTCTGTCTGCTCAACCATACTTGGCTTATTCTACCTCTAGAAATTGCTTGGATGCTTTGCATATGCAGAACTGTCCTGTTTGAAAGCTGAGGTCGCTCAGCACATAGCATCACTAACCCTGTGCTGCTCCAGATACTCTGTGTGGAATCCTGGTAATCATAGTTGTGGTATTCCAGTTACCCTCACAAGGGTCTGAATGCTGCTACAGAAGTTAAAAATATTTTTCATTTCCTTGGTTAAGATCTTGGCTTAAAGCAAAAGGTTCATGTAGTAAAAATAAATTCAGCCTTCTCATCTTTTCTTTGCTTTGAATTATAGGTGTTAAGAATGCAAAATTCATGGTTGCAAAGTGGAAATATTGTTTGCAGTGGAAAAAGAAGATAAATTTAGATGTCATTTGAAGCATGCATGATTGTCTGTTTTCTGCTCTGAAATCACGATGCTGGAAAATTTAGCTTTTTCTCATTTTGAAAGCTGTGATTATCTAGAGTAATCTTGCTCTGTGTTTTGAGACTAGAGAAGAGTACCTCACATTTGATTTCTAGACAGATCTGCTTTTATAATCTTAAATGTAAATGAATTTATGCTTATTGTGTTGTGAATATATGTGATTGTGATGTTAAGAGAAGTATTAGCATCTGCTCAGAAATTCACTATGAGCTAGATAACACAGAAAAATCCATATTAAATACTTTTCCTGACATTGTACCCCATTTTTGCAATGTTGTTCACTAAACAACAGATCTGAAGTACTGGAAATTTCACATTCATATTTCTGTCCTCACAGTTCCATTATACTATAGACTGAAAGGAAAGAAAAACTTGCCACAGCATCAACTGCATGAAATTAAAACTGTTCTTTTTAAGGGAAAGGATAACCCTAGCTTCCCCTCTCTGAATGTTTATAATAAATATACTACCTTTTAAAAAAAAAAAGTGTAGCTTTTCTTTCTACCAGGATGTGTGTTCTGTGTGCCATTTGTCAGCATTTCACACACACTGATTTGTGTTCTCCCTCTGCAGTAGCCTGCTAGGTGGGTGTTGTTATGTGCATAGGGATCATCTAGAATTTGTCTTTAGTTTTGATATTGTTGGGTATTACTTATCTAATCTTTCATTTCCAAGTGCTCTACTGTTGTATCCTTTGGCAGATAATATTCCTGTCACCAGGTGTATCACAGAATCATCCTTTCCATGTATAATTAGGATGGTTTCCAGCTGATCCATGGTGATTTACTTGACCTAACTTCTGCCTTGTGCACTATGTGCAGCTGTTTGCACAGAATGTTTACAAAATATAACTACAGTCTATAGGTTTTGGATATAAGATCCATTGAGTCTTTTCTCCTCTATGTTGTTATTCCTCTCAGAAATCAATGGCTTGATTAATGATTAGTGGCCCATGTAAATTCTGTATGTATGTTGGCCACTATGCACATTGTGTCACCCTTAGTGAATTCTTGTAGTTCCAGTTGTAATCTTCTCCAAGCTGGGAAGGTGCTGACAGAAGCTTAAACTAAGATATACAAGCCATGACTGTTTCTGAGGGAATGGTACTGAAGTGTAATCCTTAATTCTTACCAGAACTGAAGCTTTGTGGTTTGGCCTCAGAAATGCCAGAGCATAACAAGTCAGGAACTTTGATGTTTGGGCATTGCTGACGTACCACTGCTAACTAGAACATCCTCCTGTTGCCTGTACTCTTTCTTCCCCGTCAAATGCTGGTGTTCCCACTGCTGGGAGTTAGCATGTCTTAAGGAAGTGGTAGCAGTGCAGCTATTTGTAGGTGTATGCCAAATTAAGCAATGCTCTGGCAGCCGCTCGACACGGAGGGAAAGGCCTGTTCTTATTGTCTAATCCTGCTAACCACCGTTCTAGACTCCAGCTCCTCATGCCTGCAGCCAGCTGTGGTCACCTACTTCCTATCCAGTAGTTGACAATGAGTAAGAACCAGCTGATTTATTTTTTCTTCTCATTCCTGTACCATGCTATTAGGAATGTGTGTCACTTCTGACACTACCATCCCTCTCCCCTTCACCCCCCCCACCCAAAAAAAAAGAAAAAAGGATACATTCTTTCTTGTATTTCCTTTGGTAAATGCAGGAGCTCTGGAGGATCACAGCCTGTCAGTCCTGTGTATGTTATCAAATCATTCATCTTTCTGGGCAGTTTCTAAGGGCACCAGCTAACTTGCACACAAGAATCTGAGTAGTATGGATGTTAGCCTATCATTCCTACAGTCCTTGATTTGTTCAGAGAGGATTCCTTTCTGATGTAAAGACTCTAATTAGATTATGTTTAGCACCATGGATAAAGGATGTAACGTCTCTTATCCTGCCCTTAGCAGGAATACTGGAGTAGCTTTGAAATGTACTGTAAATAACTTCAGAGACCTGGGATGCTTACCAAAAATAAAAATGTGGTAAGTAACACAAAGTCCAGCCTAGCTCCCAAATGGACCAGCACAGTGACCTCATTCTGAAGATATTTCTGCCTATAGATCTAAAAATGGGTGGTTGTTATGTCTTTGTGTCAGATTTGGCTTGTTTACTTACCCAGAGCTTAAGATGCTGTTAAAATTTTAAAGATTGTCAACCATCTGAAGCTTAATCGCTGTCAAATGTATTTCCACACAGAAATAAACGGAGGCTTGAGCACCCTGATTCTTTCTGCAATATGAGTAACAGATGAATCCTCTGGCTGCTTACACATAGACTAGACAGAAAACGTGAAGGTTGTGCTGGGCTTTGCAGTGAACGTTATGTAAGGAACTTAGTTTGTGGTGATCACCAAGAACCACTGTGTGATTTTGATATCATTTTTTTTAAAGTATGCTTCAAAGTGCACCCTAATATTACTATATTTTACAACATTGCTGCTTAGTAATACTAGATGTTTCTTGCTGAAGGAGCACAGTGATCCTATTCCAACTTTTTTCTCATCTGTCTTGTTCCTGTTGCTTTTTCCTCTTGGATCTGCCTGAAGGTACAGATGTAACTGCAGATGCCTTTCTATTCCTCACAGTTGTATATAATCAAAATAACAGATATGCCAGGCACCACAACGACTCTTACTAAACTTCATAGTGACATCAGTTTACTGGAATCACAGAGTCGTTTGGGGTCTTTTTTTTAAAATAGACATTGGTTAAATGGGTAATCTGAGCCCAGCTGTCTTAAATACACAAAACCTCTGCTTGTTCAGACCTCTCATAAGTGAGGATAGATGTAGGAGAGAAACAAGCTCCAGAGAAACATTACTTTAGGTTGTTGTTTCTTTTATGAATCTTCATTTCATTCTCCCATTTCTGATTTTCTCTGTAGGCGTCCTGCTTCCGAAGGCACAGCTCTGGTACAGGGAAGTAGGCTGCCAAGCATCCAGGACTTCAAGTGGAGAGTGGATGTAGCAATATCCACAAGGTACAAGAGAATCCTGCATGACCCTAGAAATTATTTTGCCCAAGGTTAAACTGACTTCTGCTGCTGCTTCAAAATGTTAACCGTATTAAAATGTATCTTGCTGTTAGGGATTTGCATGTAGCATTAAATGGACACAGATGAAAAGATAGGGAGGGGGTTTTCTGGACTATGTAGAAGTTAGTTTATCCACAGGATGTTAACATGGACCTGTCAGCAGGCTGCTGCCTTCATCTTCATCTAGTGATAGATTTTTAGGCTTCTTATTTATTTTGATCTCTCAAACCTCTGTGGTAGAAACATTTGAAAGTCTGAGTCTCTCCTTCAATGTTTTAAAACTTAACAGGGCTGATAAAACTCCACAGGTCCTCAGAGATAATGGAATAAATTAGATGGACTGAGCCTCATGCAGCCAGCCACGCTCTTGGCTTCACTGGAGCAGGGGAGGGAAATCATCTATTCAACTTCTTAAGTAGACTATCATCTGTATGTTGCACTTGTAATATAACATGACATTCCATCACCTGTTCATGCTTCTGTAGATTCTACAAAGAGAAGCTTCTGAACAGCACCTCTACACTGCCAGTTATGTGGCTGGTAACTGATCTACCTCCTAGTTTCTTTCACAAAATGGGTGTGAAGGCCTTTAGGATGATCCTGTCTGTGCCTGCAGTGAAAAGCTTTTAGCCACCTGCCACAGCAGGGGCATCTGTGGGATAGGTCTTTGTCTAGAGACAGAAAGAAACAGAAACCTGCTTTCTCTGCTGTTCTTGGTCTTTTTCTAGTTCTAACCAAGATAGACCAGGGTGAAAGAAATTGGAAGATGACCCAGTATTTGTCAGTAGCATAAACTGTTAGCATGAGTGACTTTGTATTGCATTCATGAATACTTGCATCCAAGGTATCCACAGTCTCCGCTGCCATAGTTGAGAGGCCCACGGGTCATCAGGGATGGTCCTCCTGAAATCAAGAAAAAAGGCTCCTAAGTGAAAACTGTCATGGCCACAAGCACTAGTTCCAGTGACTCTCAGATGAGTGGTGCTGTAGGCAGCAGAAAAAATCTCTCCTGATAAGAGAGCAAAATGTACAGATAAACATCCCCGGGCATATTGCTTGCAAGCTGCAGGCAAGTCCTCTGATTTATTTTTCAAACAACTCAGGAGCAGTACATTCTCCTTTCCTATTTTCCTTCCTCTTATTTTCCTTTCCACTCAGCCTCATCCCCTGAGATTTCTTGTTTATCATCCAGCAACAGCCTCTGTGAAGAGGTATGGCTTCTGGCTGTAGCGCCTGTCAGTACCTGACTAGGCTTTGGCAAAATCAGTTGATGGAAGCTGCACAAGAATGACTCATTTTCCCTCTCTGGGTCATGAAATAAAATAACAAGCCACAAATTTAGGATGAAGACTGGAAGAGCTTGATTTCCCCAAATGAGATGGCAGTTTAAAGTATGGATGGAAAGGATTAATGCAATGTGGTAAACTGAATAAGAAAACTGTGCATTGTTGCTAACAATACTTGGTCAGCTCTTATCCCTATTAAGTTTCATGAAACTAATTATTATGCAAAATAAAAATGGTCCTAAACTTGCTGTTATGAAACTATTAAAAAAATTTTAGTCTCAGTACTGAGGTAAATTGGACAGGACTCCTGCATTCATGAGTTTCCAGACAGGTACAGGACTCTGTGATGGGAATTATTCATGTTCTGTGTAAAGCTTACATGAAAATCTGAAAATTGTCACTGTACAGTGCTGTACTCATCACACTGCTGATGTCCATTGTTGTAATACTAATAATATAAATAATTTCAGTTCACTGGCCCGTGCACTTCAACCATCCATTCTAATGATGATGAAGCTCTCAGATGGGACAGCTCATCGCTTTGAAGTAAGTCTGATTGCCATAATAAATACAAAATGAAAACACTTCAAGTTCTTTTTAGAAAGGTGAACTACTGTTTAAAATATTAAAGTTTTTGTAAATAATGCATTGTTATTGGTTGCTTTGCTTTAGAATCCTTCCTGTTCAGTGTAGCCACATAGAACACCAAACAAAATCATTTTATACCTTGTCCCTACACACATTTTGCTGATACCTCATTTGATAGAAGAAGAATTACTGAAAAGCACTGCTTTGATGAAAAATTATGGGTTTGTGATCAACTGTAACCTTCAGACCTGATGGTGGCTCTTGAGGGCAGAAAAATTAGATAATGTAGGATATAAATCTCCTAAATTCTGTAGAGAATGGTAACATTCTCTTCTGTGGCAGAGGTAGGTTTATTCTTTTTCTTCAGTACAGTTGTTGCTGCTAAAAAGAAAGTTTAAAAAAACATATTTGCTTTTTACTTCAGAATTAGTCAGTGGCAGTATTTATAATGCTGCACATAAAGGCTTGCTGGAAGATGTCATAAATTCTTCCATATTTTTAACCTTTGAAAAGGAATGCTGTTTGTTCTATAAATAACATGGTGGTGCACACAGGAATTCAGTGCACAGCAGGCATTGTTGCATTTCAACTCTGTAAAGATTTTGGCTTCAGTTCTTGTATTAGTAGTAACTGTTGAGAAAGGCACAAGTTCTATGTTACGTTGCAAAGTATTGAGGTGTCACTCACAGGAGACCCAATTCACACCTCTGTGGACAGTCCAGCTTAGAGCATCCTGTACACTCTGAGGTCTTCCATGGACTTCCATGATGACATGGACTTCAGGTTAACCATTTATGACAGGATAAGTTTTATGTGTGAGAGTAAAACTCAGTACATATTCTTTCATGTTTGGATTTGGGACTTTATTTCCTGGTATACAGTGCTAGGTCTGGGTAGCATTGTTCCTGTTTGGTTTGGGTTTAGGGTTTTTTTGGTTGGATGTCTGTGAAAAACTGCTGTTATGCAGTGGAGGTGGGTTGGTGTGCCTGACCAATACATGCAGAAGTGCAGATATCTCATAGCAAATACCATGCTTCTATTAGCATCAGCTCTTCACTGCTGCTTAGATCCAAATGCCAAAGATCTGGCTGTAACACAATTTCTGTCTCTGATGAGTGGTCTTACCACAATTAGTTGCTCTGGGATAAACCTGTGTTTTGATGTAAGGTGCCATATGCAAGCAATGATTGTCCTCACCTCTTCAGTTTCCTTTCATTCAGACCTGCTCAGAATGTCATGCTAACAGGGGTTATGTAAGATGATAAGTCTAGAAGATAATTCCATTATGAACAGATTTAGAATGTGTATGCCACAGGGAGAAGTTACACTCCTCAGTCTCTTGGGTCTGGCTTGGTTTTTAAAATCACAGCATGCTCCCTGACAACAAAGCTTTTTCTGAAAAGCAATAGGAATTGTGTCATTTTGAGTCTTGTCTGTATGTCAGGAGTGAAAGGGACACGATGCCTTTTCATGCGTGTCTGAGCCATATGGAAAATGCAAATCAGGTGTTGGATTCCTCTCACATAATTGATATTGGTGCTGTAGTAGGCAGAGGGATGACAAGGAATGCTGTCAAAGGGAACTGCATGTCTTCAGTGTAGTCAGAGTAGTAAATTAGGCAGTGCTCTGCAGAGCAGCCTGGGACTAGCTAAGCTGCTGCTGGTACTCTTGGGAGTGCATGCGTTTGTGTGCTGCACTGATGTTAATCTGTGTCACCCAGGCTGTGCCTGAGCTTGGATGTGGTTCTCTGTCTTAGCAGATAATAGATTGACATCCATTTGGCTTCTCAAGCTTGAAAAGATAAAGTCCATTAATCTCCCACATAGTTGAAAATGTTTTGGGTCTTTAATCAAAATCTTTTGCTTTCCATGTATAGACAGTACCCAGTCCTGTTGCTGTTGAGATTGCTGCCAAGTCTCTTGCTTTGAGGCTCAGTTCCTTTCTCCTCAAGTTTGGGCAAACAGAATATCTGGAATTTGTTGCTTGAGAATTCTGTAGGCTCCACAACATCCAAGTGTCTTTATCTTTCCTTCCAATCCTCAACTGGCTTACTTCACCACAGCAGCCACCATTTTACATTCTGGAGTATAGAAAATGTTACTTCTGGGTGTTCCCACTCTACACTACTTTTTCACCTAGATGATTTTGTTGAATCAACTGAATTTTATTAACCTCAAATCGTTAAGTCTTAAAAAAAAAAAAAAGGATGAGAGAGATTGGGTCAGCACCGTTGAAGGAATGTTCCCTATTCACAGGCATGCCCTAGTCAGAGTTCCAAAGATGTTTCATGTTCTGAATATTTCTGATTTTTTTGAATATTTGAATTTATGAATATTGTGTTTCAGGTGCCAGTTGCAAAGTTTCAAGAACTGAGATATAATGTTGCCCTTATACTGAAGGAAATGAATGATTTGGAGAAAAGGAGCATACTGAAGATCCAGGACTGAAATGCCTTTAAATTGGGAGTGTATAGAAAGATCTGAAACCCTCTGCATGTTTTGTGAATAGCAGAGCGGGGGACCATCACCACTTTGCCTGTCTGAACTGCCATGTAGCATTTATGATGTCTGCTGTAAATATCTTTGTTTTTTATTCAAGTGTTAAAAGCACAAGCTCTTTTCATAAGACTTAGAAAAAAACAACAAATATATCTATGAAGAAGTATAATGCATTTTTGCATGATTCATCAAAACATTTTTAAATAACTATCTTAATAGATGTAAGAGTCATTTATTTCTGATTATGATTCATCACTCTAATTATTTTTGAAAGCTTGCTACCGGAAGCCTTATCAGTGTACATCACAGGAAAGCTCTGCAATATCTCAAATAGAAAATAAAACTTCACAAAAAAAAAATCCTGTGCTCTGGTCTGACAAATATGAACTTGAGTTTTGCATAAGTAAAGCTGCAGTCTGGCTTCTCCCTAAGTGACTGAGGTATAGCTACAGATACACAGGCTAATTTGGAAGAAAACTGGAAGTCTGTAGATCAAGAAAGATGCATCAACTGAGCTTCCAGAACTAATCCCATGGAACTGCAGAAGGGGAAAGATGCAATCTAAGTCTTTCTTTGGTTAATCAGAATAACTACATGGCTGTAGTTCTATCAATTTCTAATGGGAATGTCTGCATCTTCTTTCATGTGTTGCCTATTATGTTCAGTGTGGGTGGAATCATCCAACTCATTACGGGGCAGAAACCTCCTGCACTGTGATGATAACGAGTAGGAGGAGGTAGTAACCTTGTACACCACCACAGCTCTATACTCACTAGTAGTGCAAGTCAGACCCTGGGATGAAGAGGCTGGTACAGCCTCTGGGGTGAAAGTCACAGCTCTGAAGACATGCAAGCCCCCAGGTCAAGAGAACGGTTAGGCATAGGCTGAAGTTCCCTGAATTGGTCAGGGAGTTGGACTCACTGATCACTGTAGGTCTCTTCCAACTGAAATAAATTACTACTTTGCCCCATGAGTAAAACTTGGAAGAACTCCCTTAACTTGAAGCATATGTTTAAAGTCTCATTTAAAGGCCATGGGACCACAAGTATGTCTCTAAGAGCTTTGCCAAGAAGGGACACATTCCTTAATTGTTGCCTGAACAATTTTTTTCCTCCAGCAGCAAAGATGTGGAGGCTGTGAGGAATGGCCCAAATGCAGCACAGCCCTAGAACTCTAAGATTTATCTGGCTGACAAAGGTAATTTAGAAAGCACATGCCACTGCCAGTGTTAAACATTGGCTTATTCTAGCTGCTTTCAGGGTTTCTATCTCACCAGTACCACCTGTATTTCTCTCTCTCATTTTTTGTGATTGTAGAACTTGCCTTTATCTCCCTCACTCCCAGCAGAAAACTACTGAAATTAAAATCGTGGATTCAGGAGGCCTTTTACACTCCCACAGTTGTTTGTGTAGGAAAGGATGACTTGGCTCTTGGATTTTAAGACTCACAACAGGCATAAAAAGACTTAGTTGTCATATTTTTAAGAGAAGACTTCTCTGACAGCAGTCCATACCAATCTAACAACAGCTAGATAGTAGTGGTCCAGAAAACTTAAAACCTGTGCAAGAATGTCTCCTATAGTTTCAAATAAACCCGTCAAATGTTTTCTTTTGTTGTCCTTGTAAAACACTCATCAGTAACTTCCAGGATTGATCCATACTGCATCTTAACTACCATGTTTGGGTCACATCAAAGCACATAAAGTGGAATTGGCTTCTAGCTGTGGTTTAAACCAGCTGGCAGCTAATAAAACCACATGACATTGGATGGATGGGGGAGATGTGGGAGGATGGGGGAAGAGAATAAAATATTTTAAAACATTTTTAAAAAGGATTTCTTGCCACATGCTCAGCTAGCTCCCGAGCTGCTCCAGCTCCTGACCAACCCCCCAGTTATACATGGAGCAAATTGCCATATGGTATGGAATATCCCTTTGGCCAGTTTGGGTCAGCTGTCCCAGCTGTTTCCCCTCTCAGCTTCTTGGGCACCCCCCACCTTATTGGCACGGGAAGCTATGAGAAGCTGAAATGTCCTTGACTGCTTGGCAACAACTACAAACATCAGTGTGTTATCAACATTATTCTCTTCTGAAACCCAAACCACAGCACTATACCCACTGCTGGGAGGAAAATTAGCCAAAACCAGGACACTCCTATAACTTCACATGGACTGTACGTTGAATTAATGTGTGGGTTTTTTAGTTTACTTTGTGAAGGTTGTTCACCTTCTTTCTGAAATTACATTATCACAAGCTGTGAAACCAAACATGCATTCTTACTTTCCTTGTTAGAACCTTTCCCATGTGAATGTTTAGGTTTATGTGATTTCAGATTGGAAATGTATCTCACCTGAGAGCATAAGAGTGTGGAACACTGTATGGGTGTAAAATGATCTATTGCTGAAGACATTTGCAAAGTATTGTTTTACTACTCAGAGCAGAAGACTCCACAAATAGCTTTACCTTCCAGACACAATATATTCATTCAGTTGTTCTCCTGTAGCAGCAGTCGCCCATGTTCTCCAGAAATGGAAAGGCTTCCTGGCTGTTTTCCTCATGTTTCCTGCAAGGGGTGATCATGTCTTAGTCTCACGTTTGTCTTGCCACACATTCAGCAAGCGTTTGCCCTAACTGGAGATTTACAGTGCGAACGGAGGGGTAAACACTTGGGGTTCCCATTCCTCATACTTCAGAGTTAATTTGGGCTTTTCTTCTGACAGATTATCATTCCAGTGAAAGAGCAGTTGTCACCAAAATAAGCGGTTATCAGGAAGGGCTAATGGACAGTTCCTCAGTTTTGCTAAAATATGAGCCTCCAAATTATTGTTAGGTTTGTCAGAAAGTTATGGTGAATTGTGTGTTAAATATTTGTTCAACACTGAAATATCTTTTAATTTCACAATTAAAATACTCTAGAATTTGAATTCCATCGAATTTCTGACTGCAGCCCTCTCATTCTAATACAGAACAAAAATAACCTGCTAAGAATCTGGGTACATCTGAACAGCAATTATTTTACCCAGCTCACTCTAGGTTTGGTTACGCTTCAAGAACACAGTGAATTCTCCTTTCTGTATCACGTGGTGAAAGCTGTAACTCCAATGGGATGCTCGCTTTGTTGGTCCCAAGGTCTTGTCAAGCTGATCACTAGTCACTCATCAATTAGAAGGTAGGAGGCTTGCGTGGGAAGGGCACTGGGGTTTTTTTCTTGTTACACACTGTTCACAGATCAACAAGGACCTGGTGGAGGCTCTATTGGTAGTTTTCCCTGAAAAACAAACCCCAGCAATCCAGCTGCTTTCTCTATTGGGTGGTGCCATGCATTTATTTAAACCAGATAATGTATTCCCGAACGACTTCATTCTGGAGATTTTCAAACCATGGCATATGAACATAAATTTCTCCATTACACCTTTTCTTTCATTTTCTTTGTAGTTTATGGAACATTATGCCTTTTCTTTCAAGATCAATGTGTCAAAACACATTTAAAATAGAACTTGAACTTGATTGCTTTTCAATGTAAATTGTATGTGTGTAATAGCAGGCATCTCCAGTGCATCCAGGAGTAGTCACAGTAGGCAGAATGCAAAAGGAGAATTAAAGATAGGTGCCAGAAGCCATTCAAAGATTCAGAAGCAAAATATCACAGAACTCACATGCCTTTACTTCCTGTTCTCTAACTGGAAGTTAGTGCAGCTTCCTGACGTAATGGTCTGACCTCCCTCTTGTTTGGGTTTTATTTAACTGGCTCAACTCCACAGCCCATCAGTCCAAATCTGTTCTTGCTGATGGCCTATGACAGTGTACACAGAGCACTTGAAAATAAAAAGCCATCTGTGGCTGTATTTGTGATGTGACTTTTCACATCCCTACTTCCAGTAGTGAAGGAGCTTTGTCAGCGTGACTAGTAGGTTGGAATTTCACACTTGGGTTAGCTGTGTTTGAGAGGAGAAACAAGCAGGTTTGCTGGTTGTTTTTGTGGTCTCAAAGTGTGATGCAGATTATAGCTCCAGAAGAAGAAGGCTGAAGAATGTAGTCATGCTCTCATACTGCCTGTTATGCCAGCCATTAACTGCTGGAAGAAGTTCAGTATTGTGCTCATTGTCATCAAAAGGGAGAAATTAAACCTCCCTTTGTAGAAAAATCATACAAGGGAGATGTGCTTTTGCAGAGTGAGTCACCTCCTAGCTTTAACTTCTGTTTAAGTGAAGGATAAATCCGTTCTTGATCTCATGAACAATGCAGGTAGGTAGGGTTTGCTGGGATTTTTTTTTCTTTTTCTTTTTTTTTTCTTTGCTTTCTAATCAAGTGCAACTCATGACCCACCGCTGCTCCATACATATATGTATGACTGTATGAAAACTCCATGCTTTCAGGAGGTGTTACATAAAAAACTCCCCAGCACATCTAGATTATGTACATTCAATTTACACAGCTGTTTTTGCTAAAACAGTCTTTGCAGAGCCAGGCCTGATGTCAGAATTAAATATTTCATAATTGTTTGACTTCTAGCGAACAGTGAATTAGTCTCTTGCCTTTAAACTATTCTGCCATTAGTGACTGCACGGCTCACTCTGTACCTGTCACACCCCACAGAGTACTAACATTTACCAAACATCACACATACCAGGAACTAGCAGAGGCAGAACCAGCTGGCTTCTCCCTTAAGAAGTCACAAAGTTGTTGCACATAGGCCATTTGTGATAAGGTCTTAATTGTGTTCTGGCTTTGGATAAAGGTCTGTATGCTGAACCCTCCTAAGCACACAGCTTCCACCACAGGAGTAGTTCATAGGCACAGCTGCCCTTTTCTCTTGAAATGTTTCAGCCACATCCCTGCTGGTGTAAGAGAATTCCCAGGAGTACATTTCACAGTGCTTGTCTTAGCCTCATTTCAGTCCCAAGTGATCAGACTGTCAGCTAGCCCTGCAGATGCTTTCATAAATTGTAAATAGAAACTCTGGAAGTTCCTCTTAGAGCACAAACCCTGATTACATTTTCTCTGATAATCTCTTTCCATTCCCTATCTTGAATTCATGCGCTGTGAGAAACCCTCCCTTTATACCATGACTTATCTCTTTAAGTGTCTGCTATGTAACTATGTAAATACTGGTGGCGTATCCCTGATAGAGAGATTGTCATTGCATTGCTACTGGTAACCAGTGGTTATGTCACTTTCCCTCGCTTGAATAGGCTTTGACTCATAGTGGTTTTCAGGACAATGGTTATAAAATAACACACGGAGGGGTTGCCGACACTATAGTTTTGCAACAGAGACAACTGTCGACCTCAAGCCCACAAGAAAGCAATTTTCTTTCCTTTTTTTTCCTTTTTTTTTTTTTAAGGGTTTTGTTCTTTTCTAGTATGACTTCTTTCTTGCATGGAAGTTTGGAAAACAAGAAGGTACTGTTAGCAAGCTTGAGTCTGGTGGGGAAACCCCACAGGTCTGAGCACAAATGCTAATTCCTTCTAACTATTCTGAAGCACTGCTGAACTGAAATTTGAAGTCCTTCTGTTGCCCTTCCTTTCTTTGAATTATTTGATGGCAGGCTGTGCCATACTTTGGATTATTGTCCGATGGCAGAAAATCACAGAAAACAGCTGTTATTTGATCATGCTTTTTCTAATTAACAGACCTGCCTGGGAACAACAGCTAGATGTTGAACTTGTTTTCTTTTTTCTTTTCCTAATAGATTCAAGAGCCCCAGTGACAAAGGCCAAGTTTATGGCTGGCACAAAATGTATTAGCAACATATGAATCAAAGACAACTCACGAGCCTGATGGATGGCTTCTCTTTCCAGGTTAATGTTTGACTTTCCATACAAGTTTAAGGATTGCCTATAAATGGACACATAAACATCACAAAATTAGCCCTCGCTGTTAAAGTGTATATTGATAAGATATAAAATCCATATTTCAAGTCGTTTAAAATTAGTTTTTCGCTTTATTAAAGTTCATCTGAACTTTCTCAAGTATGCTCTCTAAACCAAGTCTTATGAAAGTCATTACCTCTCCTTTCTTCCTGTCTGCTCCAACTCCATAGGTATGGCTTGCCGCTTAATACGCAGTCCAAGCTGGGGAGTCCAGACACTTCTGTGAATAAGAAATGGGTAATTAACTCTTTCATCCCCCTCTTGAGCTTTAGCAAAGAGGCAAATAGTACCAGTATTAGGTAATTCACAGAAAATTCAAATTGTGCAGTGGATTTTAAGGCAGTCTGAAAAGGGCCCTGTATTTGCAGATGTACATGTACCTATATCATGGACATTTCTAGAAACTTTAACTGTAGATCTGCTTAAAACTGCAAACAAAGCAAAGCAAAACAAAATCATACAACTTCTTTTAAAACAAACAACTGTTTCTATTCTAGGGTAGCACAGGTCATTTTCTCCCTAGGCTACATTTAGCACAAACAGTTACACAAATGGGCAATCCTGCCTATCATGAAAATTGGTGGAAACGTGCAGATTGAAGTGGTCAACACAGCTGGTCTTAAATAAAGCAAACACATCCCATACGGCATGTGCTTTTAATCTAGCGCCTGGACGGGCAGGTATACCTGTGCACTGTGCCAGACCGCACGGCCGAGTAAAGGCGGCGTTTCCCCTCTCATGTTCGCCTGCTTACCCTAGAAGCACCATTACCTGACAACAGAGTAGGCTCGCTACTAGGCAGATTCGTTTAAAGGGAGCGAACAGCCGTATAAAATTCCTGTTCTAGCAGGAAACGGCATTGCTGTCTTCCAGCACCGCTTTGAAGTACTTTTTCTGATGCGTTACCGAACCACGGAACCCGGGCGCCAAGCCAGTCCCGCACCGCGCTGTCGGGGCAGGCCAGCGGGCCGAGCGAGACTTCTCCTCACAGCGCGCCCGGACTGCCAGCTCGCCCTCCCGCCCGGGGGAGACGCTTCCCGGGCCGGCGGGTCGGAAGGCGAGTGCTGGCTCATGTCAGCTGCGTGCGACACCTACCAAAGGGAGCGAGAGGCAGCGGGCGGTGCCGAGACGGAGCCGCTTCGGTGCCCGACGGGACTCTCACACCGGCCCGCCCGCCGCTGACAGGGCGCCCGCCGCTGACAGGGTCGGGCCCCGGCAGCCCGCCTCAGGCTCCCCAGCGGGGGCAGTGCCGGCCTTCCCCCGCCCTCACGCGACCTCGGCCGGGGCTCCGGGTGGCGGCCCGGTCTCAGGCGGCGGGCAGGCGGGCCGGCCGGCCGGGGGCCGCTGTCGGCGCGTTACAAAACCGCCTGGTTTTGTAACAACCTGCGGGCGCTGCCCAATGAGCGGCGCCGCCCGGCATCACGTGCCCGCCTTTATATAAGCGGCGGCGGCGCGGGGCGCTCCCGGCGCGGGGCGGCAGCAGCATGGGGCGGTGGGGCCGCGCCGCGCCCGCGCCCCCTCTGCCTCCGCGCTCCGACACCCCGCGCCGCCCGCCCTGCTAAAGGCGCTGTCCGCCGCCATGGGCTCCCACCTGCCGCCGCAGCAGCAGCGCCCGGAGCCCCAGCTGGTGCTGCAGCTGGCGGCCGGGGCTCTGCAGGCGCAGAACTTGGAGCTGTCGGGCGGCGGCCTGGGGCCCGAGTGGCAGGTGCTGCTCGGGCGGGCCGACGCGCTCGCCTACGGCGGGAGGCTGCACGAAGCCTTGCCGCTCTACCAGCTGGCGTCCCGCCACCAGCAGCTACGGGCGGAGCAGCTGGAGAAGCTGGTGGAGTGCCTGGCGCAAAGCGTCCGGATCAAAGAGGGGCTGCCCGCCGCCGGGAGCGGCGCCCCGCAGCCCCGCGAGTGGGACGTCTTCAGGTGCCGCAAATGCCAGGGCTTCCTCTTCGAGCCCGTTTCCTTGCCTTGCGGACACACGTTCTGCAAAAAGTGCCTGGAGAGGGACCGGGCGGCCGAGTCCCGCTGCGTCCTGTGCAAGGAGGAGGGCGGCGCGGCGGCCGGGCAGCTCCTGCGGGTCAATGTCATCCTCAGCAACCTGCTGGCCAAGTGGTTCCCCTGCCAAGTGAAGGCTTCGCAGCTCAGGCACGAAGGGAACCTCTTGTACAAGGAGAAGAAGCTCCAAGCCGCCCTGCAGAAGTACAACGAAGCGGTCAGCCTAGGTAACGGCCCCCTCTCTCCCCGACGCTTGCCCCCGAGCGCCGTGGGGGACGCGCTCCGGGCCGGCCGCCGCTCCGGGCGCAGGGGCGGGGAGACAAGTTGCCGCCGGCCGGGACTCGCTAGCTGCAGCTCCGCTCCGCGCATCTAGCACCGCCGAGCCCGGAGCTCGGCCGGGGGCAGCACCCGCGCCCGGGGTTGTGCTGGCTCCGCGCTCCTGCCCGCCTCCGACCCCCCGCGGCGGAAGGTCGCCGCCCGGGCCGGGTCCCGGGCGGGTGGCGTGGAACGACGGGAAGGAGCCCGAGGAGGGGGAGAACCCCGGGGAGGGGTAGGGGCTCCTCGGCCCGCGGTGAAACTGGGTCAGGAGAGCAGCGGTTGCGTAAGCCGGAGCCTGCGGTCCGGCCGGGCTCCCCCCGGCCGGCGCCGTTGTGTAACCGGCGGAGCCAGGCGGGAGCGGGCCGCCTCGCCCAGGGCATCCCGCCGCTCCCCGGGAAGGGCCCTCGGCGGGCGGGTCCGCGGGGCGCGGGGTGGGTCCTGGCCACTCGCACCCGTCGGCCGAGCGGGATGGGGGCGGCCGGTCGGGCTCCCCGCGCCCCGTCGCTGTGAACGGGGGGGTTGCGCCGGGAAAACTTCTGACGCGGTCTGAGGGAAAGCAGCTGGCGCCGCTCGCAGTGCGGGCGAGGTAAAGGCGAGGTGTGACGGGCGAGAGTTGCGTTTCGGTGGCAAAGGGTGCCACGCGGAAGCGCGCAGCCTTCACCCCGCGCACGTTGCGCCCCGGCGCCGCACCGCGCGGTGTGCGTAACTAGGAGGGCGCTTTCCGCGCTGCTGCGGCGTTACCTGACGCCCGGAGCTGTCACTTGTTTCCTGACTGTTGCTCGCCGGCCCGAACGAGCCTTACGCATCATTTTAAAAACTTTTGATGCTGTGAACGTCGAAACTCGGCCCTTCGGTGTGACAGCCGGGCCGCCCGCGGCCTCGCGCGTCTCCTGGTCGTTTCTAGCAACCAACTGGTCCTCAGTCACAGAGCTGTAAGTCACTGTGCGAGCATCTCGGCGTTTATTTATGCAGTGTTCCCCGCCGTTATATAATACGGAGCTGACGTTTTGTCTGGAGTTGCCCAAAGAGGTTTCCAGACTTGATTTAGTACGGTTATTTTAAAACGGGGTCTTTCTGTGAGTTCATACTGCTTGGAAGCATCAGCATGTTTGTTGGGTTTTCCTTTAAAAAAAGAAAAGGTTATACAGCTAACTTTTAATTTTCTTCAACCAACCAACTTTTCTATTTCCTACAGCTCCAAATGACCACTTGCTGTACAGCAACCGGTCCCAGATAAACTCCACTTTGAAAGCTTGTGAAGACGCGTTGCATGATGCAGAAACGGCATGCAGACTCCAGCCGTACTGGTTGAAAGTAAGTAAGTTCTGAGGCCAGTTATCCTTTGTTTTAAAACTGATAGGAAACTGTAGATATATCAGACTGCTGAATCCAAGGGAGGCTTTAAGTCCTGTAATTCCTTGAACTCCTGTGACTTAGGGACATTTAACCATGGTATTCTTGAGCTACCTGGGGCGAAAGAAGAGAGCGGTAATCCCGGAGGATGAGCTAACACTGTTGTCACTGACCTGAATAATATCTCAAGTTCATGAACTCTCTCTAAAAACTGAATGCTCTGCTGACGTTGTTCTGTAAGGATGTAATGGCTTTTTTTAGGAGATTAATGTTGAGGAAGTGGGTTTCTCCAAGATCCGTTGGCCTCAGGTGATGTGAGAATCATTATTTGCTTGAGTTAGACAATATCCTGGTTCTACTTGTAAGCTTTCAGGAACACTGCGATTAAAAATCCAAGCACTGGTGGTGTAAGAGACAGTTGTAGTGATTCTTCCTGCCTAACCTTTTCTTTTCTGGAAAGGTCTCTTGTAATCTCGTAGTTTTTATTGCATATTCTCATGCTGAATAAAAGCTGCAGCTAGAGATGTGTTTCATTGCAGGGTCACCTGAGGAAAGGACAAGCATTAGCTAATCTGGGGAAAACAGAAGAAGCTTTAAGAGAGTTTCTATTCTGCCTTGCTCTAGATACTGGGAACAAGACGGCCAAGTCTGAGGCACAAAAGGTGAGTTCTTTAAATCATCTGGAACTGCATTATTGTTTTCAGTGGCCTCTTTTCTTTTCCCTTCTCTAATGACTGCAAAGAGCTGGATGGAGGCGCATATCCAGACTGCTGTTCAAATTTAACTTGTGTCTATTGCTTACTTGCAGATAGGGAGGTAGCAAGAAAACATACTCAGCAGGCACTGTGTGGAAACAGTTACTCACTTTGTTAGCATCATCAAATTTGAAGTAAAGCTGAATTGTTAATAATTGCCACCCACAGACTATTGTGAGTCTCTGTAGTCAGTTTTCTAATCTGTGTCCTAACCCAGCAATGTGTTACCAGGGAGGGAGCGCAGAAGAGGGGGAGTTAATAACGTTGTTGAGTTGTATCGAGCCATTGACTGGCAGAGCGCAACACGCAGCACCACTCAAACTCCACTTGGGAGCAGCAGCTCTCTTCCTACTGCCAGTCGTGCTGTGTGGAGTATCCTGTGTGAAGGAGGCGTGAAAGCAAGCAGTCAACAAAAGGAGAGCTATTTTAAAATAGTTCTTAAAGGTTGCTAATAATTAATGCTAAATAAGCAACCAAATGGGTCTGCAGTGAGGGTTTTTTTCAGTAGCAGCCTAAGAGGTAGTGTGTGGATTCTTAAAATGTTTTTTTTGTGAGGAGTGCTCTGTTTTTATGCCCTCCAAGTCTGCTTTCCTATGAATCAGGGGTTTAGCATTGGACCATTTTTTGTTGTTGTCATGGTTAAAAGGCTCAGCATCGCACTGATAACTTAGAGTAATAAATGTAATACTCCTATTTCCTTTGTACTGAATTTTCTTTCATGGCAGTACATTCATGCTGTTGTCCATCACTGTCAGGATGGGAACTCTGGATTTTGTGTGTGCTGTAATACGTAAGGCATAAAAAAAGGCAGTAGAATTCTTAGAGTGGAGCACTGTTCATGAGGGTAACAGCATAACCTGGAGGGCTGTAGTGCAAGCACCTTTGTATCTCACTCTATCTATGGTTGAGATCTCCATCTCCTGTGAGGTTTTTGTCATCGGGTTTTGGCTGGTTGGATTTTTCCCCAGTGGGTTCCATGCAGTCTTTCACTGTCATTGTGTCATGTTCTGTTCTCACAGTCATGCTGGGAGACTTCATGTGCACTAGAGCAAAACCAGCAGGAACAAACAGTTACGTTTCTGAACTCTGGCTCCAGGTAGCCTTATCCAAGACAGCTAATTTCTGAGCTGTGGGGTTCTGAGAAAAACTACACTTCTTATGACTGGAGGAATTACTGATGCACTCATCAGACAGAGTTCATCCATGATGCAATATTCTACTGGGTCATTTCCAAGGCTGTTTGCATAACAATGACATAGTATGTTTTACCAAATTCTTTGGGTGCAGCTGTGATGTTCTGCTCATAATGGTCTGGCCATGTTAGTTTTGACACAGTGTGATCCTGTGGAATCCTTTTTGGCTTTAAAAAGAAGTCTTAGCTGTCATGTGGCTTCCTCAGGCGTCAGCAGGATCACCTCGGTAGTATGATGAAATTAGGTTTTTTTGAAGTGCGTATCTTCCACTCAGCACTGTTTCTTTCCTTAAATAATCATCTGAATAAGTGATGCTGTACAAGTGGCTAAAAGCTGCTACTTGAAACAGATTCACCTATTTTCTGATAGCAAACATTGCCTTTTCCTGCTGCCTACATTTTTTGTATTCTCACATAAGTGAATTAAAAATAGCTGCAGTTTGCAACATCGGAGACATTTACTTAACTGAACTTGGATTAAGCCTGTGAGATGAGTGCTTTCTGTAGTGTAAGCTCCACTGAAAGCTGATGTGCAGCAACGAACGTGTATAAGAAAGATGTTAGTAATTTCTGGTGAGCTGTGAACTGCAGGCCAAAGGTGTGTGTGTCACATCAGAGAGTTGTTAATAACTTTATGGGCTGATTTAACTCTGAAAATGTCTCTTGCTGTCTGTTTGGCCTATATTGCATTAGCTCGTGCACTTCTTTTTGTTCTTACCCTAGTTTAAAGGGCTTTTAAAATGGTTTTCAGCTATTCCCTTACTTGCTTTTTCATTTAGAGGTTGCAAGGAAGGAACTAAGCAGTGAAGTATTCTGTTTTATATCACAGCTTCTACTTAGTTTGTTTTCACTCATCCCGGGAAATGCTCAGGAACACTTACCCGATATCCTGCAGCTGTTGTCACATCACTCTAACGCGATTAAAGGGGAATCTCCTAAATTCAGTGGGATCTGGAGGCACCAGCCATAACCTACAGAGGTTGCTCAAGGTAAAGATCAAGTCTGATGTGTGGTTCTTAATTTGTTTTGTGTTTTATGTTCGCATTGGGAAGCCTTCTCTCCTTTCCACCTCTGGGAGATAGGAGGAACTATCTAGTAAAAACTCCTAGGTTTTTACTGAGTTTCAGCAGATACCAACCAATGTTGACTTACCAAAGTCTCTTCATCCAACTTCTTTAACAGAAGACTTCTGTTCTTGTTCTGGTCATTTTTATGCCAGAACTAAGTAGGTTTTATTCCTGCAACTGTCTTTAGCTCTTCCAAGTAGTTGGCAGTGGGAAAGGGCCTCTGAAGATTGGATTGAGAAACCCTCAATTAGCTCCTCCATAAGTTTGGGTTCACAGCCCTAGTTTTGTAAGTGGCTGTGGAGGATTACTTTCATGGGTTTGTAAGGACCATGTTTGCTTCACTGCCACCCAACCTTTGAGGTCCTGTATGCATAGGAGAAAACGTGACTAGTCCTTACAAACAGAAATGGTTTTGAGCAGCCTTGTTGAGGCTGATGAGAACAGTTAGTGACATCGCCTTCCAGAAAGGCTATTAGGATATTCTAACAAGAAATCCTTTTGTATGACCCTTGTGTGAAGTCATTTGAGGGACAGCTCACTCATCTTCCTGTGTGCCACACATCACAGTCTGCAGTATCTGCTTTCAGGTTCAGCTTGGGAGTTGTATGTACCAAGCTGATAGGTGATGTCCTGTGTCCTGGCTGCTCACAGGCTGTTCTGTAGCCATAATGGGGTAAAGACTGAATGCTTTACCCTTTGTGAAAGAATCTGTCTTGCTGAAGGAAGCTCTGTGTACTTTCTGTTATAAATTTGGTGTGCTTATACTGCTTCCTTAAAATAAACTGGCATTGTTTTGGTTATTTTGATGGCTGATACCATCAGTATGGCATAACCAATATGCATTTTCCCATAGGTTAAGTGATAACAATACGTTTAACCCGAGATTGAGGCACATTTCTGCCTGTATCAAGTTCCATGACCCAAGCTATAAAGCTACTCATGAGGGCTGAAAATACTCTGAGCCGTGGCGGAGCTGGGGAAGGGGCAGTGGGAGGGTAAAATCAGGCCCTGAACCAGCAATTCTCAAACTGTTGCTTCTTGTTCTATGAAGTCCTTCCTGGTGATTCAAAATATTAAAAACTTGTGACAGGTTTGGGGTTTTTCTTCCTTACAAAGCTGTTGGAAGATTGGTCTGATGTCAATCCTCTCTCCACACAGGTAAATGTGGAACAGAAAAAGGGTTTTCCCATTCAAGAGGAACCAAATGTAACTACTTCTGGTAGTTTGAGGAAATCTGTACAAATTACAGAGATCAAAAAGGACTGCTCAGAGGAGGAGAGCACACTCACCTCCATGCCAGAGCCTGCCTTTCTCCTGTCTGAGAAGTGCAGCCTCCTGAAAAGGAAATGCTGCTCAGAGGAGACGCGGAATGCTGAGGTACCCTGCAAACTGATGAAGAAAGGTATGTTCAGTTACACATGGAGTAAATTCTGTGGCATGCAATCAGTGGAAGTTTGGCCTCTATAGAACTTAGAGGAAGAGGGTCCAGATTACACTTCAGCTTTTGTATTTTCTCTTTAGCCTAAGTAGGGCTTGATGTGGAGTCTCTCTTGTGTGGTTAATAAAAAAAACAGGTTAGTCTTAAAACAGGGTTAAGAAATAGCACTTGACCCAACTTCCTCAGCCAAGCTCTGAATCTGTTACGGAGCATCAGTGTTGCACATGATCTTAGCACTTTCTGGATTAGTTCAAAAAAAGTTGGTTTAAAAGCACCAATTCTGCTTGTTCATGATAGCTGGCTTTGGTTTCATGCTGTGGGTTCTATTTCCAATGGTGTGACAGAAGAATTTGTCTTGCTTTAGACTTCCAACACTAATAAAAAATGTTTTGACATTAATTGTTAATGCAAGGCTAAATTCAACCCTCTGCAAGTGGGTATAATGTCATCAGAATTACAGGGAAGTATGCTGACTTGTGCCAATTTGATGTTTTGCATAGAAATTATTGTAATGATGCTTAATGGTTCAGTAACTTGCAGGTATGTAGGATGCACATTTAAATGTTGGGTGCTGCTTGTAGCGACATACCATAGTACTGTGTTTACATAGTTCTGTTTGATTATAGTATGTTTTCTGTTATTGATAGATACAGTTGATACTAAGGGAAATAGTGCTGGACAACATACTCCATTTGAATTTGTGGATCCATCAGATTTGGACTGCTCCTTATGTATGAGGTACTCATTGTTTTCTTGTGGATGTTTTCAGCTTTGAAGCTGTAGCTCTTTTCCTTTTATAACCTAGAGATGTTCTAGTTTTTTCCCATCTGACTTCAAATTAATTTTTATGGTAATTGTTACTCCAAGGGTGTCTTTCTAGACCTTTGTTTCTGAACACTGTTGATGAATAGGAACTTTGATCTCCTCTAGACTTGGGATTGTTTGGGGAAGGGCATGTAAGAGTTAAGAGTGCTAGTCAAGGTGTCTGAAAGATTTTTCTCTCACCACTGACACCCACCCACTGACACACATAGTGCACAGAACCACAGCTTGTCCTTTGGAATGTGTAGAGCTGTGTATGACGTTACATAATGTACAAAACAGCCACAGAGATGACGTCTGATGAATATTCCAAGTCTGCACGTAACATGCTGTGCTGGGGAGATTGCAGTAGGAGGCTCTTACAGAGGAAAAACATGCTCTTGTTTTGCTGTTGCTTAAGAGATGTGTTCCTTCACTTATTGTGGCACTCGCTCCATTTGCTTCTTGGCCTCTTCCGTTTTGGAGGGCCCGTCCATTTTGGTGCTCCATTCTTGGGGGCTGCAATGACTTGATAAAATCAGTAGGATTTGTTAGCTACATCTATCTTACCACTTGTTTTGCTGAAAACTTTTAACTTTGGCAAGTAAACGTGTGAGCTTTGGTTTCTGAGTGCTGCTTAGGTTTGTCTCTTTAATTACCTAGATTTATCAACAATTAATGTCTGGGTTAGTTTTGCACTATGTTTTAAATTCTTAAATAGCAGATAGCCTCTTCATGGGCTCTTTTCTGAAGGCTGTGCTCTGAGAAATCTGGATTTGTTCTGTAGTTTTGGGGGGCTTCAATTAATTTCAGACAAACTGAAACCTTTGGGGGAACAAAGCTGTGTTTGATTCGCTTCTGCTTGGAATAAATCAGGTCTGCTCCCTCTCCCTCTGCCTACAGCTGAAACGTGCTCCAGAAGTTTGTACAGCTGTCAAAACACTTGATACTGCTAAGAGCAAAACTTTCCTTTAACAGAAAGCCACACAATAAATCTTGGCTGGCTTTAATAAGTCTGCATGTTTATGAGCATTATGTTCACTAAGCATTTTTCAAGATGTTTTTAATAAAATTAATTAGCTCTACTTCCTCCTCCTCTATGTTAAATCAGAAACAGCCAGACTACGATGCTTTTGCAAAGGAATTAGCTCAAGGATTGATGATTCCCTTACCAGTACAGAGGATGGTGATGATGATCTTGCAATTGCAGTCACAAGTACGGGCGTTGCATCTAGAAGGCTGTTCACTGGGGTGTTCCAAAGCCAAGGCTTGCATGAAGGGAAGCTGTCAGAGGAACTTTTTCTTGCTATTAGTGCAGATCAATTAATTATTTCCTGTCACGGTCTTCAGAAGCATTTTAGGGATTTGGATCCTGAGATGCTTTGGACTAATTACCTAGTAACCTACTGACCTGTTCACAATTAACCACAGGAGCTGTTATTAACCGATTTGTCTGATGGAGTGGCCAAAATGTTATTGATCTAAATTCACTCCAGCAGCAAGCAGAAAATACAAAGTAGAAATGAAGGAGCATTGCTCAGCAGGAGTGAATATTTAGTTTCTGCTGTTGCAATAGCTTGAAATGATGTCAGGAGAAATCTTAGTGTTTCTGCAAGTCACAAGGCTTGGTCCGTGTCCCCTTGGAGCCGTTGGGAAAAGCTGCTGCTGGCTTTGGAGAGCTAGGGCAACATTGTGCATTTTAACAGGAATTTCTGGTCTTTGTGCTAACACTGCAAGGAAGTCACTGCTAATTACATATGCAAACCAGTGCTCACTGGAACTTTGTAGAATTCATTGCTTTACATGGGGTGAAGCAGTAAGGTAGCCTTGTTGCAGTGAGGTTTCTGCTTGTGAAACAATTAACAAGGGGTGTCAGTTATTCAGGTTGCAGTAAGATAGGTGAGGTATTTCAGATGCATCTTCGTATGTGCCCTTGCTTAAATGTCAATATTTATCATAACTTTCATGAACAGGTTATAATGATCTTGTTAAGAACCAATTACGTTCTTAAATAACACCCAGCTTAAAGATGCTGCTAAATGTGGGTTTGCACACACAGGATTTCCACATGTAAAATAGAATTTAGTGTACTACTTTGATAAACTGTAGCATTTTAAAGTAAATGTTCATTTACTTAAAGTATAATTAGACCAATATTTGAGACCTTAAATTGCTTAGACAGTATGTTGTAAAATACAGTATATGCCAAACAACTTGATTTTTACTTTCTGTATTTTTCCATTTAAAAAGTAAAAAAAAAAAATTCTTTATTTGTCATCTGAAGGTACTTACTGGCAATGAAACATCACTTTGCAATATCATGTAATCCTAATAAGTAAAAAATCCTTACATCAAAGTACGTGTCGCAGAGGTGTTTGAAACGGGTGAGGGTTAGATGCTATGGCACTTTGAAGACCTGGCCTTGCATATGTAAACATCTTTTCTAGAAGAAACGTGAACCCAATGTCACTCATTTTTCAGGAAAGCAGCCACTTAAAGGTTAAAAAGAGCCTATTCCAACATCACTGCTTCCCAACTGCATCGGAGTTGGCAATAATAGTTTATTACAATCACTTATGTGGGCTATTACTGCAAATAGCTGGTTTGTGCTTAGCTCTACATATACAAGTAATCACATGATTTCCACAGTAATAGTTGTGCAAGTATTGCTCAATTTCATTAGGAAAAGTCAGATGGTCCAACTTCTGCTTCTATTTATTGCTCACATAGAGGGAAATTACTAAATCCTGACTTGTTGGAAATTAAGGACAATATTCTGTCACTTGAACTGAAACCAACAGTTCATGGGCTGCCTTTGTGTTGGGGGCAATAAGTCTGTAAGCTGAATAAATACCAAAGTTAAAGAAAAGAAAAGCAAGGAACAGCTCTTTCCTTGGAGTAGTCAGCAGTTAAACTACTCAATGAAAAGCACTGGGTTTGGCAGCAGCTTTTGCCCTTACTTTGGTAGGCGATATTGTTGTCTCTTTGTTTTTGGGTTTTCCAATCCAGACTCTTCTATGAACCTGTCACTACACCCTGCGGACACACCTTCTGTCTCAAATGTCTTGAGAGATGCCTGGATCACAACCCAAAATGTCCCCTGTGCAAGGAAGGGCTCTCAGAGGTACTGAAGCTTGCGTTTTGTCTGCATAAATTCAAGGGCAAATGTAGCACCTTCAGAAACCTTTGATATTTCCTGACTCAAAAGAAATATTACATAACTTAAGGGCAAAAAACCCCATGACTTTTAAAATGCTCTTGTGACTTATAAAGCATGGATAGTCTCTGTTCAAACCTTAGTGCCAGACCTCTAATTAGAAAATCTGTAGGTGATTTTGCTTCCCAGATTTCCAGAGATAATGCCCATAGCAAAGGGAATAGAGCAATAAACAACTCTTTAGTGGCAGTGCAAGCTTATAAGATGATTTTGATGATTTTCTATAGATGTAAGGAAATGGAGGTAACGGATGAGTACCTTGTGCATAGGCACTGCACGCTTTGCAGTGCTAGACCTTATCTGTAACTCCTTGTGTGTGCTTCTTCCTGCAGTGCTTGGCCATGAGGAAATACTGTAAAACAGTATTGATGGAGGAGTTAATAGCTAGGTATCTTCCAGAGGAGCTCACTGAAAGAAGAAAGATTTATGAAGAGGAAATAGCGGAGCTTTCCAAGTATGTAATCCATTTATGTAAAATCTGATCTTTAATGCTACTGGTTAGCTGATGAATGGCTCCTGCTGCTGTGGAACAGGAGTGAAGGTGCTGACAAAGGAGCTGCTTTCTCAGTATCTTGTGATTTCAAAGAGAATGGGGTCCAGGTGAAGTTGTGCTTTGAGTTGGCATAAAAACAGCATGCTGTGCTATACAATAACAGAAATTCAGGAGGATGCTTTGTAAACAACATGCTACTTTAGAAAGCAGTGTGGTGGCTTTCAGTGACTCTCCATGAAAGCCACAGAGTGAGACAATAGGTGGAAGTAGTCTCACAGGCTGGGGGTTGGAATGTTCTGGGAAGAAATGGGACTAAGAAAAATAAATAAAAGCAATAATAGAGATGCAATAATGATCTCGCTAGCAAAACCTGGAAGCTTGACTAAAAGCTCTCCTGCTAGTATATCACTTTCCATGTTACAGTTTCCATGTTTTTGTTTTTACTTCATTAAGCATTTCAGTCTAAAGATGTTAAGCTTCTATTTAAACATATAATTATTTGAAAGAATGTTAATTGTAGAAAATGGATTTTATACTTTATCAGAGAAAATATCACATCTGATTTTTTTTTCCTTTTTTGCAGCTTAAACAAGAATGTTCCTATATTTGTCTGCACAATGGCTTACCCTACAGTCCCATGCCCTTTGCACATCTTTGAGCCATGTTACCGCCTGATGATTCGAAGGTGCATGGAGACTGGCACCAAACAATTCGGGATGTGCATCAGTGACCCTGTGAAGGGGTGAGTGAGCAGTGTGCTCGGACCATGTGTTGTACCCCACTTAGTCTGGAGCATGTATCTTTGAGGACGTGGAAAAAGGTCCATGGCTGTAGTATCTGCCATATAAGGACAGTTTCTACCTAATCATTACAGTTAAAGACATGAAGAAGACTGAAGTTTCTCTCTTGAGCACTTATATTCTGACTAATATTTTGTGACTAATATTTTCTGCACATTTTTCTTGAAACACAAGTAGCTAGTGTGTATTATATGAAGTTGAGCTATTGCAATACCTGAAAAGGAAGCATATTTTCTACTGTTTTGAAATATCTTGAATGCTTTAGCACAAGAAATCAAATTGAAATGACAGTAAGATGTGTTGGCGTGTTTATTCTTTTCTAAATTACCAAATGAATAGCTAAGCTACTGGGATAAGTGTTGCTCCTCACTGTTCTGAATTTAGTGGATTCTGCAGAGGTACAACAGGATCTTCACAAGGACTGGCTGAGAATTGACATTGAGCCCTTTACAGTCAGTTTTAGGTAGTTTGATCCTAAAATCTCTGTTTAGCTTTCCTCACTTCTTTTTATGGTGTATATTATACCTCCAGGGTAGGTGTACACCAGAAAGAGTCAGATGTACACAAAAACTGACTGGCAATATTAGATTTTGGAGAAAGTGTGCTGCTGAGCTGTATAACTTTCAATTTCATAAGATGTTCCCTGTATTCCAAAACATGCAGTTAGTGTTAATCAGATTAGACAGCCTGAATCTTCCTGATCGTTTTGAAAACAATTGTGGAATAATTTGTACTACAGCAGGTCAGTGCTGTGAACAATGGAAATGAGCTGACACTGGTAAATACCTTTGTGGTAGGGACTGGCTGTATGGCAGTTCTGTGGAAAGAAGGCTGGAGAGAATAAGACTTGTTTACTTGCTTTTGTTCTGCTTTCAATAGGTTTGCAGATTATGGCTGCATTCTGGAGATAAGAAACGTTGAATTCTTTGCTGATGGTCGCTCTGTTGTAGACAGCATTGGCAAGAGGAGATTTAAGGTGATACAGCACAGCCAGCGCGATGGCTATAATACAGCAGACATTGAGTACATTGAGGATCAGAAGGTAAATTTGGAACTATTTCATTTAGGCTGTATTAGATAGGAAATTCAAAGCACTTATGTTTTCAGTGAGCTCTTTCATAGAATGGTACCTATAAAGCACATCTGTGGCATTTACTGCTTATGGCTAAACGTGGGAAACCTAATAGTTACCACAGGCATTGCACACACACTGCCCCTGTACTGAGTGTTTTTCCTAGAGACTTCTAGCAAGGCAAAACTAAGTAAGCTCAGGATGGGATTTTACCACTCCTAGACAGAAAAACTATGGCTTATAAGGTGGGTTGGGGTAAACTTGCCTTCATTTGCATGGAAGCTGATTAGAAAACCCCTATTCAGGTAAGAAGGAGCAGGATTGGGCCTTCAAAATTATTTGTTTGTTTAAAAACATACATATATGTAGGCAGCCCAGGTATTCTGGGTGATGGATGAGCTTTTAGTATATGGTAGGAAGAGAAAATGTCTACTCTGAGGAGGTGCTAATAATTAAAAAAAGCTTTGCATAATCTTTTCTTCTGTGTGGTATGATGTATCTGATTTTCATATAGGAATCCAGAACGTGCTTGTTCTGCAAATAGGTCTCTGGTTTAGAATATAGGGTAAGAAAGTGAAGGATTTTATAGATGGGGATGGGAGGGAGCAGAGGAAACACCAAACTAACTTGCAGGATTCATCACATAACTCTCTTGGCATGCTTTTCCTTTTCCCTACCTACCCCAGAAAAGTCTAAAAATGAATGTAGACTGAACTAATTTCCCTCTCTCTTGACTCCTTTCAGGTGCAAGGACAAGAGTATGCTGCATTACTTGTTCTCCATGATTCTGTCTATGATCAAGCATACATGTGGTTTAACTCCCTCAAGCAAGCACTCAAAAGTCGAATTCTCAGTCATTTTGGTCCAATGCCAGCTAAAGATCCTGACCCACAGGTATCCTGAATTGGTGGCTGATGTAACTTTTAAAGACAGAAATAGCAGGGACATCAGATAAGCTGGGAGGCATTGTGTTTTAAGAAGGAAGTATGAGTGTTCTTCACAATCCTGCATGAGCTAAGTATCTAAGTTACATTGCCATATGCAAGGGGTAGCACATTAGGAACAAACCTCTCATATGTAATGATGTAACTTCCTGAGACTATTTAACTGGCTGTATTAATCCCAGGAGACTTAAGTGCCTTTTTGCCTACCCTGCTTCCCCAATTAAATGACTGAGAGAAAACAGACAAGAGGAGACTCTTGTTCAAGGACTGCAAGTGGTAGGGATCCTAGAATAGCAGAATATAACAGAAATTAAATAGTCATGTCACTGTACAAAGAAGGGAGGCAGGAATCCCAAGGAACTGGGTTGTTAATGACATGGGAACCATGTACATTAAAAAAACCCCAGTACAATCTAGAGTCTAACCTATAAACCATTGCTAGAAACAGAAGTGCATCTTGCCTCTGCCTTCAACATCCTATTTTCAGGAAAGGTGCAGCTGGGTTGTGATTTCTTTGAGGCGACCCTGTACTCACAAGCCATGAGGTTGGCATCTGCTTGCTAGATTGCTATCAGAATACTCTGTGGTCAAAGTTAAATCCCCATAAACAAGCCCTCACTGTCTATGTGTATCCTAACATTATTTTTTTCCCTTCTTTGCTGCAGTCTAACCCAAACGGGCCAGCCTGGTGCTGGTGGGTCCTGGCTGTCCTTCCACTTGAGAACAGAGCTCAGCTCCCTTTCCTAGCCATGAAGTCCCTCAAAGACCGCTTGAATGGCATCAGACGTGTCCTTACATTCATGTCTCGTACAAGATCACGGTGATGGTGAGGAGGAGAGCTGTGAAGTCTCCCACAGTACTTGACTGTAGACTGTCTCTTGTAACTTCATCTAACTGCAATAATGTCTTACAGATTTGAGTGTCAGGATGCTTCAAGCCTGAATTTCAAAGAAAATGAGTTATAAAGAGCAAGGGATGTTTATGGATACTTTTATAGTTTCCATTTGGAGCTCTTGAGATGATTATTCAATCACTGCACTGCTAAATTAATAACAAATGTGATAGAACAAAAAGTGATCTTGTTTGCCATAAACCTTTTAAAAAGCTTAAGAGGTTTTTTTAATTTATTTTATTTTTATTTTTTTAGTGGATAAAGGATAAACTGTGCAGTTTAATGTGAAGCAGAAATAATAATAATGTTAATGCATTTTTTTTCAGTGAACTGCAAAGTCTTTTATTCCAAATGGTTCAGGTTTTCTATAGCATTGTGTAAAATAATGTTCACCACTTCCGTTTGATAATTTATTTTTGCACTATGGTTTTTTGTTTCAAACTGTATATTATTTATGTGTTCATTCTCTAAAGGAAAGCAAGCTGCTCTATTTATTTATAGTGTTTTTACCCTGTATTTATGGCTTGGGGCAAAATGATGATTCTAGCAGTGCACTACTAGCAAAGCAACTGCTTTGATAATTTTTCAGATATTTGTGTTGAAATACTTGGAATGTTTTTCTACTTCTCCCCAGTCCCGCTGTAGCCTAAGAAGGAATTTTTTTCTCCCCCTGAAACAGCCTGCTGTGAAGTCCTTGAACACACAGATTATGTCTAAGATAATTCAAGCACAGTTGTTGGAGCTTGATCCTATGCTTGCAGCTAGGTTCCTGATACCACAGAACAGTCGAGCGTGTGCTTAACCTGAAGCACAAGTGTTAAAGCGCTTGGGTAAACTCAAGTATTGATCGGTTGATGTCAGTGGGAATTGGCTGTAGTGGTGATGGAAGGATCTATCCCCTAATTTTTCACAGAACAGAGAATAACTTGGGAGTTGAATTTTTATCTGAACTCTTTCTTGCAAGAATGGATAAATGGCTACAAACAACTGCAAAGAAAGAGCCACAGTAGAAGTGGCTTCTCCTAAAGAGAAGGGGAAGTACTGGTATCATTTCATTGTAGGTTACTACATAGATTATTTTTTGTTTTTACATCAGCTGTTGTTGCTGTTAAGATCAGTTTGGGGTTTTTTTTTAATTATTAGGTGGGATTGGGCTTTGGAGTGTGTGTATATGGGGGGAGGGAGTTATTTTGAACCATAGGACTCAGAGGGCAGTTTGTGTCACGTGAGAAGGAATATGTTGTAACGAATGCTATTTATTTCACCCCAATATTCAGGTTTCTGTTAGCTTCAAACCTCTACCCAGCCATTGCATTTCTCTTAAGAGACTGGGTAGTGTTGCTAATAATAGTTAATTCCCAAGGAAAGCGAGTGAATTTTAGCATGATTACTTCTGGCTATAAAGCAGGTAAAAATAGGGCAGAATATGAAGTATCTTGGGTTTTTTAATTTTGTTTTTTTAATCAACAGTTCATATACTTGTTTTGCTGCTTTTATTGCTTTCAGTGTACTACTTTCTGGGACTGATCTTGCCTCCATCTGACTTTCACTGATTTCAATGTGAGCAGAACTGGGCCTTTTCTTCTAAGCTACTGTTTTCCTTTTCAGTGGCCAAAAAAAAAAAAAAAATTAAATTGAGAATGTTCTGGAATGCTAAAGATTTCTTTGTTATTTTTATCCAGGCTAGCACTCTTTCCCATTCCATGCCTTTATGGAAAATTGCAGTAGAATTTAATGTCAATTTTCTGTGTGTTTTTCCATCATCATCTCATCCACCAGAAGTATTTATTAGTTAAAAGCAATTTCCATGCTGTTCAGTTTCCATCAAATGATGCTTGTTCCCCCTCTTGTTAAATTCTATAGAACTTTTCCATAAGGGTACCAAAGAAAGGAATGGAAGACAAACATGTTTCAACCTTGTGATGCAAATGGAATACGTATCCCATGTTTGCTCTGAGCTGCTCTAGAAATGCTACAGTTCGTTTCCATGCTGGTAGATTGCTGCACTTCTTCCTTAGGTGGTACTTTACATGCTCTTCTGTAAACAATGTATAGAAATACATACACATTCTGAACATTAATGAGTGTGGGGTGGCTGACATCTGCTAGGGCACATTTCTGTGTAAGTCAGTAACAAAGTGATTTCTACTTGTTTGGAGGTGGAGCTGTGTTAAATGCAAGTCTTCTTGGGTATTACTGGGTAACATAAGGAGCCCATAAAGTTTCTGTAGCAAAAAGCCATCACTTTGTTACTCTTCCCTGAGGGAAAAGGACCTTAAATACCTAATTCCAACTGTTTCCTCACAGACCTCGTTGTTCCTTTTTACTGCATGCTGCATATTCTACATACTCATGTTCTGCCTGTTTTGCTGAATTAGAAATAGATGGAGGAAGAATCCTTGATTTTAAAAGTGAATATTGTCTCTTAGCCTTCAGTAAAGCTGACAGGGTTTTTCCTAAGCAGAACCCTGGGTACATGTACCAGGAATGCCCAGTGCACAATGACCTACTGCATGTAATGCATCCAGCTGATCTGTGTATGCACAACAAATGGAACCCATCAGGAAAGCCCATCTGTGTATGTACAGCAGCGTTCCTTGTGGGACTGCTCTGTGGCCATGCATCCCAGGTTAACAGCTGAAGTCTGCAAATGTAGCAAAGGAAAAAAAAACCCACCCAACAGAGTTGCTAGAGAACACAAACCTGTTCAGGGAAAGCTGGAAGAGGGAGCAGCCTCAGCCTCAGGGAGCTGAAACACTGAAACTTCACTAATGAGGTTTAAAAACTAAAATGGCCACAATATTGCTGATTTTTTTTCAGTTGTATTAACCTGTACAAGGGTATCACTGCAACATGCAGGCATGAATAAACAGCTGACTAGATTTTACAATACCTTCACTTTAATTATAGAAACAGCATTGCTCAGATAAAAGATTAATGGGGGGTGGGGTTGGGTATTTAAGGTTCTCACATTTTCCTAGACACTTTGTTCTGCAACCTGCCTTGCTCAGCTGCTTAAAAGAAGTCCTGACTTGACCTTTTGCATTCCCTGCTTGGCCAGAAGTATTGATTATTTTTTGTTAAGAGGGTGTAAGTAATGCATAAGGTTTCTTGGTTGTTGTTCTTGCTAGCCTATTTCCATTGACCATAAATGAGTTAGGATTACTAAATTTTTTCTTTAATTTCTGAGGAAAAGTCATAACCCCCTTTAAAAAAAAAAAAAAGAGGGGGTGGGGGCAATGCAAAAAGCAAGTTTTCTGTGATAGGGGTGGAGAGGGACCCAAAACCAGGCCAAACTATAACTTAAGTGCCAGCCTTCTGGGAAATATCATCTAAACATCTCCAAGAGATTTCTGCAGAGTTTGACTTGCATGGTTACAAGATACAGTTTCATTACTTTGAAATTTCTTCCATTTTCTGTACATAAAATACTTAAAATACATTGAAATAAATAATACAGACTGGCTGGATCACCTTTCCAAATCTCTGTACATATACATGATATGGTTTCTAATCAGTTTTCTGCAGGAAGTAATACTGATTTTTTTTCATTCCCAGATACAGACACACTCCTGACACACTCACATTGCTTTGTCTGATACACACCTCTGCCTAGCAATAACTTCAGGGGATCTGTTTCCAGGAAAACAGCCATTCCCTTGGCTAGCAGGACTTGGCTGAAAGGGCTGGATTAATTGGGGAAAAATCATGAAGCTTTATAGTGAACTTGGCCACAGTTGTGGAAAGCAGTTCAGTAGTTTTAATAATGAAATGATAAAATGATGTGAAAGGCTGTTATCATGCTCTGCCTTAAGCTAGGTGTAACTGTTCTGGTGTTAGTTATTACAGTTCCTCTCATTTTTAAGTGCTGGTATCTTCTCTTCCACTGCTGTGTAGCACTAAGAAATACCAGCTGTCACACTGAATGGCTGACCTATTGCTTGGCCTGTCCTTCTGTCCCTAACAGAACACCTGAACTGTGGATTTTTTAATCCAAAGATTATTTTAATCTTAAAAAAATCATGTGGATTTGGATGTAGCAGGTCTGGCTTAATCTGTGCTGTAGAGGAAGAGATTTATGAAATTAAGTTTTGTTTTAAATGGTCTTTTCATAGAATACCAGGTTGGAAGGGACCTCAGTGGTCACCCAGTTAAGCCTTTTTTGGCATAAAGCACCCTGTCCAGCTGAATTGAAGTGCCCTATGTGGGGAATCCACTGCTTCCTGGGGACGTGGTTCCAATTCCCAACTGCTCTCATTGTGAAAATTTTTTCTTTTAATGATTTCTACTTGGTGCTGAAGTTTTACTGGCATTCAGCTTAATGTCAGATGGGGGTTTTATTTCCATGCAGTGTTTAGGAATGCAGAACATGTTCACAAAATTGTATTAAGAAAAAATGTGTAAATTAACTACGGGGATATGTGTGTGCATTAAACCCTGATGGAACTATTTGCACTTAGGGTAGTGTTCCCCATTCCCAAAGTCTTACATTAGATGAACTCAACCCCTCCTTAGTTCTCAGTGAATTTGTTTGCTTCATGACTGACCTTGTAACCAGTGCAGCACATAGGTTAGGATCTGGGGCTTATTCCAAAGCCCAGTAAAGTCAGTGTGAGTCTTAGAGCTAAAGAAAAACAGTTTCAGCAAAGTCAGTATTCTGAAACACTTTGCTAAATAAATATTGTCTGGGTACAAGAAACTAATCTGCTTAGACAGGATTAAAATGGTGGATAATAAAAACCTGAACTATTACGTTGACTTACTCATCCAGGTATCATGTGAAGTGCTTACTAACGTTGGAGTTCCATAAGGTCTAAAGCAACCCTCACATAGAAGTGCCTGTATTCTGTTTTTGCCATTCTTGAGCTTTTTAATAGTCATAGCCATATATTTTATAAATATAAACATATGCACCTTTAAATCTTTACATTCAATTTGCAGAACAAAGGTTTACAGAGCAGAAGTGTAGCAAAAACAATGTAATAGCTTCTATAATTCCCTGGTGAGGAACAGGAAAAGTACACAAATGAGGAGCAAAAGACTATCTGTGTAAGATGTCTTAATTTGGCACCATATACTTGTCCAATTTAATGCCATCAAGCTATGTGGTTACAAGAGTGCCAGAAATATATCTATCAAGCCATTTTAAATAAAAAGTTTTGTGGACTTGTATATTCCATTTGTTTGTAAAGCATCCTTTTGTGCACTGTAATGAACTTGAAATGAAACTTAAGTTATACTCTCATATCACTGAGCAGAGTACTGTTCAGCTACCTCTACGTAAGGTTGAAGTAATTTGTTTTTCCAGATTTGTTCACATTGTCATATAAAATATATTTTAAGAAAAAAAAAAATCATAGTCCAAAGAACCTGTATGTGTTTGTAGATGTACTTATAACTATGTTGTACCAACAAAGTCTGTGTGGAGAGTTGTTTGCTAATTAAAATTTTTGTGTTCTTTACTCTTTGGCTTGCATAACAAAGAACTACAGCGGTGAACAAATGTTACATGTGAACTGCTTTTTTAATTGTGTTAGAGGAACAAAAAGCAAATCCTGCAGTCACACAACAGCTTTGAGGGGAAGGAACCAAACCAACCTCCCATGTGTAAAGGACAAGTGCTTTTTCATCCCCTTTGCTGTAGTAAGTACGATGGGAGCTGAAGAGGGCCTGGCTTACAGCACTACCATGCACCTTTCTGGACTTCAGTGCCTCTCGTGCATTACAGTTGGCTTTACAGGTTTCTGTGATTTAAAACTATAAAAGGTATCTTGGTTAATTTACAGTCTTGGGCAAGAAGGAATCCCAGCTGCATTTAAGCTGCATCTGTGAGGCGATGAAAGGACTAATTTGTGTGAAACCCTCTTAACAAGAAGTTCCACAGGCTTTTCAAAGCCCTTAACTTCATCGAAAAAGCTGGAGAATATGTCACTTCATAAACCTAACATTGCAAGGAGTGACTCCATATCTTATCCTACTGAAAATGTGTAGGAATTCCCAAAATTTTCAAAAGTTACATGTGGGTTGTTCCTTTTGCCTTGTCATTGAAGCAAGATGTGGTGTGCTTGTGTGTCCCAACCACTGCTGGTACCAGAGACTGGCTTGCTGGTCCCTCACATAAGCTTGTTCAGGCCCTGTATTTATTTTAGAATCCAGGGCACAAGCTAGGACTGCCTATGGTAAGCCAACAGCTAATTATGTTGAGGCTGCTGTTTTCTGTAACAGGATACTTTTGTGTCTGAGGAGAGGAAGCGGTTTGGTTGAAGAGCTTTTCCATCAGGAAATAGTAAATAGTCAAAACTGCAGCTTTGCTTGGGAACATGTTGATTTAAACTATTCCTTTTATGTCATGATTTCAGTTTTGAAAGTTTTAAGAACAGTTATAAAAAAGTGTTTATATGGAATATAAAGCAGAGAAAATTTAAACCAAATATAGGATAGCAAATTATTTCCCCGCTCCATACTTAGTGTGTTCTCGTTTTATAACAGTGTACCTACACAGATTTATTCAAATGATATTTGAAATAGTCTGAAGTCATCTACACTTACATAATGCTTCATGTTAAAATGATTATCCAAAACTGCTAATGATCTCTATCATGTAAAGCAGTTCAAGAGAAGCTACTACCTCCAGTCAGGCTTCGCTTCCCTGTGTAGTTCCCAGCACAAAGACCTGCACAGACCTGGCTCAGGCCCGTGTGCCACATGAGAGCTCCTGGCCTTACTGCTGTCATTCAGCTGCTGTGTACTTTTTATTCTGTGAATGAGGTGCCACAAAACCTTGGAACATCTCCTCATGTGCTGTGCCTTTCAGTGAATGGCATGGCAACATCTTTATCTGACCTGTTAATTTAACAGTGATTTAGCCTGTGCTATAGCAGTCAGGGACTGACTGTCTTACTACTCGAAGTCAGTAACAACAGACGGTACCCTGCCTGTCACCCGCTCAGCCACAGGCACAGATGAAGGAAGAATAGAAGCTGCATTACTAAACCACTGCAGGGCTGGGCTCAGGGTGGTTTTTTTAAATGGTATTACTGACTACTGATCTATTTGACAATTAGAAATCTAAGTCCTCAAAAAACCACACAAGAGAAGAACAGATTAAGTCATGCTTACCAGTAAACAGTAACCTCATCAGGCTGCCTTCAGAAGAAATGTTGTGTTTTTAACTAACCAGATAAATTGTACATTGATACCAAAAAGTAACTTACAGAGTCTACCTGAAAAACAGCACTGATGTAAAGAGCAGGATTTGCTTTGAAGGCTAGCCTTCAGCTGCCACAGACCGACCAGTCTGATCGTACCATAGGATAGCTTTCAAGTTGTTAAAGCAGAAAAATTACTGCCTGAAAGAATCTACATAATGAGAGCCTGCACAAGCTGTCAATGCCGGTTTTATGCCAGTGTAACATCTTTTGTTTCACTAGATCTGCTCTTGATTTATAATGCCATAAATGAAAGGAGAATTAAGCTATTTATGTAAGTGATTTTATTTATATAACTGACTTATACTGTATTATGTGATGGAAAAGAAAACGAAGCACATGCCTTTTTTCTGTTCTCTATGAGCTACAGAAAGATTTGGCAAAAGTAGTGCTAGTAATGCTAGTGATAAACAGTTTTCTCTATGTGACATTAGAAATTTTGTCTTATCTACCATGAGTAGAATACATGGTAATAGCTGACATGATAATGTGGAAGGATTTTAGCAAGTCTGCAGACAGTCTAGAAAATGTGAGTGCTGAACATCACAATTTAGACTGCAAGTTAGTTCAACAAAGCAATTGTTATTCAGGCTCTTCCTTGGATGAGTCAATGATTTGTACCATGACTATTAGTACTGAATGTACCATCTAAAATTCATTTTGAAAGATTACTGAAGCATTAATGATTTAAAAGTGGTTTCTACAAATACTTTTTATCAATGAGAAGCCCATGCACTATCAAGGTTAAAGAGCACACATGAGGATTTTTGAGCATAGCAGAATTAGGATGTTTTTGCACATGCTTTTACATTGTTCTTCACTCCTTGGTGAATGATGACTATATAATATTTAGGAAATCAGGGTCAGTAGAGTAAATGTTTCTGTAGCAATTTGGCAGACACACCTTTCATAACTCATAAAGTCACTACTGGAAAGGCACAACTGGGTCACAGAAATGCATGGTGGGATGCTGCTTTCCAGTTATGCAACCAGGGTAACTAAAGGTTAGAGCAAGCACTTGAATAACGAGCTTTTTGCCAGAAAGAGTAGAAGAGAAAAACACAGTGTTTTTAAATGCTGGCTTCTGAGCAGCAGCCGCCTAACATGTCTAGTTAGGAGTCATCAAACCGAAATAGAACCGGATGCGTCAGAACTTTGAAGAATGACAATTCAACATCCCAAAAGAAAAATACATCTGCTTGTATTCCAAAAGCAGATCCTACCAGTTCTCATTCCAATCGATGATACTAGAGCTGTTTGCAGCGTGCTGCTCAACTTTTTCCTCCGGCCCACTGGAACTGGCTTTATGGCTCATCTCTCATCCTTTTATTTCCCCCATTATCCAGCAACATCCTCAAGTTTAAGGAATTTTACAGTTTGCCTCTGTTCTCATCCCTGCCTCTATGTATGTCACTGGATCACTTCTAATAAATATAATTATTGCAGAATTCTTGCCTAACTTCTGGCAGAGGAAAAGAGAGAGAAAGGAAGTTGTCCTTCCACACTATAAAGATTTTCCAAGGTTTGGGGGGCTCAGGCCATAGGCCAAAGGCACAAATTATGACATAAATGTAACTCACATCAAGTTTGGGGATATCGGTTACAAAAATGGACCACTGTTGCAAAGAGGCTACATAAAACAGTGCTCTTCTAGTCCCAATTACTTCTCCTGTTACAGCTGCACACCAGATAAATATATTAATCAAAATGACCTCATTTTAGGCATGCGTAGCAGCGTGTTATATAACCATGTTAAGTATGCTATTTTATTTCCCTCCCGCCAAGGAGAAATAGTGTTTGTCTTACAAGAGTTCCAAATAAGTCTGGTTATGAAGTGATGGGGAAAAGAACAGGAGGGAGAGACGAAAGTGAGAGAATTAATAAGCAAAATGACTCATTCCCTGAGTGCAGAGGTGATGTTATGTTCCACTTAAATCTCAGTTGCTCTATAGGAAGCGAATGTTGTCACCAGCAGTCTCAGTATTCCTGACATGCCCAACATTTCTCAGGATGGGAAAAACAGATGTGTTACAAGGATGGAAACTACGTCTTTTCAGACCTCATCAGTTCTCAGCATTCCTGTTTCAATTTCAAAGCTGTTTGTGAAGGCTGCCTCCATAAACAAGGAGTTTGCAGAATCTCCTGCCACTCTTTTTGTTACGCACTGCTTTGGTGAAAAATGCCATTCAATTAATTCTTTTCTAGTGCTACTAACGGTGCTTTAAACAAGCTCAAAAGCACCCTTAAAAGTAGAATACATTCCCCCCACATGTTATAACAAGGCTGAGTCTCATCTAGATTTACTCTGCACTACAGAAAAAGGGACCAAGAGGCGTACGTTTCTGCAATATAAGATTACTCAGACAACTCTTATAAGTGCTGAAAATATGAAAAACAAATGGCAGGGTATGCATTTCCCATTTGCTCAATACACACACATAAAAGAAACACTGTGTAGGCTTCGCTGCAGCATACCAGTGCGTCCAAAACTCAAAGGTTAGTTATATAAATGATAAGGCGTGGGCTTAAATGCTTCATTCAGCTTGTTAATTACTTGCTTTGTGGCCTGAGCCAATGTTCTGAAACAGGTTCATCCAATATTGTGTTGCTTCCTCTGAATTTTCATTTAGTGTATTAAGCTGAAGTGCTGGGAACAATTTGTTGCAATACCTAAGAAGAGTCTGTTTTCTTTTCCAGCAATTTACAGAACAAACTTACTCAGACTAATCCACAGATGCTCTTTAAATGTCCTTGCTATTTCAGAATATTATGAAATTTAATTCGTAGAGCATTCTCTTTAAATCAGAGAACTGCTGGCTGCATAAGCATACATGAATTATTGGCGTACATTTTGTGGGTTCCTTCTTTGTGTTCCTTTTAATCTCCACAGCCAACGTGGCAAAATGAATGGTGGGATGTTAGAAAACTCTCAAAATACCAGCAGAAAACTAGTAGAAGCTAACTTTTAATGGAAATCTTTCCACCTTCAATTCACTTAACTGGGATACCCCATTGATGAGGCTCGCTTAATGCCATTGCTATGACCTAGGCTTCATTACTGAACAGCCTACCCTAAGGAAGACAGACCACTTATCTATTTCATGAGATGTGCAGGCAGAAACTGGAGGTTTAGAATTCCTTCCCTCTGTGGAAATAAATCATCAGGTGTTTGGAGTAAATTGTAGTTTTGCCACGAGATATCTCATCAAGATTGTACCTGGGAAGCCTGTCTAAGATTTACTTCAAACAACAGAATTTGTTTTAAAACTAAAATGACACGATTTGCCTTGTTTTCATCAGTGTATGCTTGCAGACATCTTGATTTCTAACTCAGACATAGGCTAAGAAGCACATTGCATTGAGACCTTGCATTTAACAGCCACAATGAAGTGGAAGCATGCTGAATGCAAAGATTTCAGAAGTTTTTGACTACCAGCATTTTAAGACATTGATAAATATCCTTCAAACCTCACCTTTCTATTTCTATACAAAGGCTCCATCTTTTTTCTTCTGGTAAGGATGCCACTTAGATATTTCTGAGTCAGAAATGCAGATTAGCATTTGGATTTGAATTACAAGTCAAAAAATGGAGGTTGACTAAACCAGAAACCTCATCTGGTCTGTTACAGGGACCAACAGCAAAATATAGATTGCAGCTGCAAATCCGGGCTGAAGCCTGCACTGTTAAGTGAAAGGTGAGGAGATGAGCACATTGCCACTCTCCATATAACCTTCTTGCTCCACAATTCTCCACATTTTGCAGGTGTGATCAGTGGAGCAGAATCTGACTGGAGGCCTGTGACTAGCGGTGTTCCCCAGGGCTCGGTGTTGGGTCCAGTCCTGTTTAACATCTTCATTGACGACCTTGATGAGGGAATAGCCTCGACCCTCAGCAAGTACGCCAATGACACAAAGCTGGGAGGAGTGGCTGACACGCAGGAACACTGCGCTGCCATCCAGAGAGACCTGGACAGGCTGGAGAGCTGGGCAGTAAGAAACCAGATGAGGTTTAACAAAAGCAAGTGTAAAGTCTTGCACCTGGGAAGGAACAACCGTTTCTATCAGTACAGGCTGGGGGATGACCTGCTGGAGAAGAGCTCAGTGGAGAAGGACCTGGGGGTCCTGGTGGATGACAGGTTGGCCATGAGCCAGCAGTGTGCCTTGGTGGCTAAGAGAGCCAATGGGATCCTGGGGTGCATCCGGAGGAGTGTAGCCAGCAGGTCAAAGGAGGTGATCCTCCCCCTCTACTCTGCCCTGGTCAGGCCCCACCTGGAGTATTGTGTCCACTTTGGGGCTGGATTAAGGGCCTGGAGCATCTGCCCTGTGAGGAAAGGCTGAGTGAGCTGGGACTATTCAGTCTTGAGACAAGAAGACTAAGGGGGGACCTAATTAATGTTTATAATTATCTTAAGCAGGGGATGCAGGGGGAATCAGCCAGCCCCTTTTCAAGTGGTCTGTGGAGACAGGACAAGGGGCAATGGCTGCAAGTTGGAGCATAGGAAGTTCTGCACCAACATGCGGAGAAACTTTTTCACAGTGAGGGTGACAGAGCCCTGGGACAGGCTGCCCAGGGAGGTGGTGGAGTCTCCTTCTCTGGAGATATTCAAGACCCGTCTGGACGCCTATCTCAGTGAAATGTCCTAGGGAGCTGCTTTGGCAGGGGGTTGGACCCGATGATCTCTCGAGGTCCCTTCCAACCCCTACGATTCTATGATTCTGTGATTCTGAGGTTGCTCATTCCCTTTGGTTCTGCATTTTGTATTCCTTTCCCTACTTGTGCTGGCTTGCTTTCCTTTCCACATTTCATTATTTCCTGCCCATGGGCCATATCATATCATGTCATCAATATTTCATCAGCATGACTCCCTGCTGGAATTAGTATGGATTTCTGCTTAAAAATTGATACTGCAATATGGCCCCACATTTCTATCCTTATGCACCTGTTCCTCTTGAGTTACAATCCCTGTGTGTCTTAATACTTCCACTCTTCACATTGCTCAGCACATGGGAGCATTCTTAATGGTATTTAAACTACCAGATGAGCACAATTGCTAAGTTAGAACAAGTAGGAAAACGCCTTTTCTATTAGCAAGTAAGACTCGACCACGCTGTTTAGCTGGTATCACTACACAGATCACTTTTGTCTGCAGGCTAAGCATTGTTTCTTCAAACTGAAGATGAAAACTGCAATTAAATATAGGCCACAGATGTTCAGGATGCAGAGGACAAAAATATAGGTTTCATAACTCGACAGTTATGCAACCAGTTGCTTTTCACATATTAAAATGAACATTTAATTTTATGCTCCTATTTACCCTTAATCTAAACACAAACAAACATATAAGGGGTCCTTAGAATAGCAAGACTTAAAGAGAGATCGATTTTAATAACAGATAATATTTTCCTCAAGATGTTAGTTATTTTCTAATGTAACTTCAGACCCCCAAATACTCAGACATCTAGTTCTCCGTTGCATTAACGAGACACCTAAATAACTTTGAGGATATCAGCCTTAATTTTGTCACAGATCTAGTAAAGGCAAGACTATTTTAAAATAAGGTCATTATCTATAAATGTTATTTACCTTACCTACTGAATCTCAATTAGATGTCTACCCCAATAGTCCAAGTCCTCTCTGGGACTGGCTGCATCACACCCTGCAGCACTGACATTCACAGCTAATACAGCACAGTCATACAGGCAAGAGACAAAATTTTTACAGCAGCTGAATTTAATTCCTTAGCAGATATAAATGATCAGGGGACTAAGTGCGTTCTGTACTTACATAAAAACCCTTTTCTTCAACTCAGCTTCCCTCTAGTAAATCACATATTAATTCTCTCACACAAAAATCAAGCAGCAAACCAAACAAGTTGTTCTGTTTGCTGACTGTAAGCACAGACAGAATGCAAAAACCAGACAGCATCCTTCTTACAATTACTTATCCTGTTTTGCCTGGTTTTCTACGTGAGCTTCCCTTACAGTACCATACCGCCTGTCCCCCATCCCTGATAGGTTTTGAACCAGATAGATGACTTTTAACAAACTTCTTTGAGATTTCTATTACCTTCTTTCCATTTTGGAGCTGCCAGCCAGCCACCCAGCACAAAGGCACACACAGAGGAGGTGGTGAGCTTCCAGGGGGCTCCGGACTTGCTGCAATGTGGAGTGGATGGCACAAGGGGTGGGAGGAGAGATACAGTGGGAAATGTGGAAGGTAAGATACACAACTCCATGAGAGCAAACTTCAGGAGACACTTGAATACTCTGGCAGTATGAGCACGGGTCACAGAATGAGAAATACAAACAGAAAGGCTCACTAGCTATTTAGCAATCTTTGGATTTTTTTAAGGTTACAGAGCACTGTATTAATGCTAAAAACTGTAACAACCAAAAGCAGAACAGGAAGACAGCAGGTTTACCTGGAGTCAGTAAGGTTGTCATTCCTCAAACAAGTCATTTTTGGTGACAAATGAGAAATGAGATAGGGCTGTGTAAATATCTCCACTTGTTTTTTATGTCACAGTGTAAATATGCAGAACTGGCACCCTTCATTTTTAAGCTAAAGAAGTTTAATTCAGGCACAACACAGAACCTCACAATTCCATTTTGCAGTGGTTTCAGAGGCAGAATTGCACTATGGAGAACCCAAGACAAAGAGCCAAGAGCACAAGAGTTCTTAGAACAAAATCCATGTAAACATCTAGAAGAGCTCTTGACCCTTCTGCAACATCTGTGGAACTGGAAAACTACACAAACAAGACACTTAATGAACTTGAATTACAGCTGCTGGTATAAAAACCTAATGTGTGCATCTATTCATTCTGGGTGCCCACAGAATCAGCTGGTCCCAACCCCTGCAGAAAATCTTCATTAATCTCTCCTAAGGATCTGACACAAGTCAGTTGGGTTTGGCAGGGTCAGCCAAGCTGCGTGAGTCAGGTCACGCGAGTCAAGAACAGAGTTTTACTGGTAACTCAGAGAGACAGAGAGATGGTTGTTTTAAACCCCCTATAATAGCCAGTCTGAATCTGGCAGGCCAGTTCCTCTCCACAGCACAAAGCAAGCTTCTCACAGTTTCTAAATGAAGCACAAAGTCCTTAATGCAGTTACTAAATGTGAAGTGGCATCTCAGTGGGCTGCCTCAGTGGATTAATTTTAAATGCATAATTCAATATAGACCCACATAAACCTTTATGAATAGAAATAGAGGTTATATAAGCACGTTCTTACAGCAAATACTGCAAATTTAAAGGCCAGTTTGGGTATAAATCTACTCTATCTTTTATTAATATTTTCACCTTCCCCTTGGTTCCTTTCTCTAGCAAATGTGCTAATCAGATTACTGTCCCCACTCGTACACTGCCTAAAATAAAAAGAGCATTTCATTGCCAGAGACCAACTTTTTTCCTCAATCCTTTAAGAAAAGTTTACATTGGGCTTGTTCTGTGGAGGCAGGTGGCATCAGTGCTAGTTCAGCACTGAACGAGAAGCTATCATCTCACATTGGTCAAAGTTAAACAGTCCTGCAGGGACCTGCATGTCTCACAAAGCCTTGTCTCACAAGAGAAGAAAAGATGCTGGACAACCTTCTACAGATAGGCAGTGCTTAGAGGCAAATTTGTAATGCTTTTATGTCCCAGGAAATATCCTTGGGCAAGTTTAACAAGATACCAGGTAAGAGTGAGGTAGGATGTCTTCTGAAAACAAGGGAAAAGCTCTACGTCTACTTCCTGCCTTCCTCAGAGCCAAAACACACACACTCCTTGGGGAAAGCAGAATGGAAATCAGTTTCCTATTTTCAGCCCTTCCCAACCAGACAAAACTGGCATGCTTGCTTTAGACACACAAGTGCTTTGCTACTTTTGCTACAATAAACCGTAGAATCACAGACCAGTTTGGGCTGGAAGGGATCTCAAAGATCATCTAGTTTCAACCCCCTGCCATGGGCAGGGACACCCCCTACTTAGCCCAGGGTGCCCAAAGCCCCATCCAACCTGGCCTTGAACACTGCCAGGGACCCAGGGGCAGCCACAGCTTCTCTGGACACCCTGTGCCAGTGCCTCACCCCCCTCACAGGGAAGGATTTCTTCCTTGTATCCAAACTAAATCTCTCCTTCTTCAGCTTAAGGCCATTCCCCCTTGTCCTGTCACTCCCTTCCCTGTAACCAGTCCCTCTCCAGCTTTCCTGGAGCCCCTTTAGGTACTGAAAGGCTGCTGTAAGGTCTCCATGCAGCCCTCTCTTCACCAGGCTGAACAACCCCAACTCTCAGCCTGTCCTCATAGGAGAGGTGCTCCAGCCCTCTGATCATCTTTGTGGTCTCCTCCTGACCCACTCCAGGTCCCTGTCTTTCTTGTCCTGGGGACCCCAGAGCTGGACGCAGTACTCCAGGTGGGGTCCCACCAGAGCAGAGGGGCAGAATCACCTCCCTTGACCTGCTGCTAACTGATCAACTGAAAGACTTTAGAAGGCCAAAATAAATTAAGTCCTACCTCAAAATTATTTTTCATATGGCAGATGAACCGTTCCCCATAAATCAATTTCTTCCAAACCAATAGCAGCATCCTTTACTGCACTAAAAAAGAAAAAAATAAAAGAAAGAAAAACAGAAGAAAGAAATTAGTTTCATGGTCCCAGAAATAAAAAGATAGTCTTATTTTTAGCAGGGATTAATATTGCCTTCAAGCAAGGTAAATTCCTAGTCCACTGAATGGCAGTTCTGCAAAACTGATGAGTAGTTTCACCAGTTAGAAAATATATCCAAAGCATTACTACAATTTACTATTAAGCATAATCAGATTAATTAGAGTCAGAATGTCAGGCTTGGGCTATTAGTAGAAATATTTATGATTACGTGTTGATAGTAGCAGCTACTCTGCAGCTAGGCTGCATATTAACAGACCGGGTCCAGAATGCACAGTTTGTAAGAGCTAGAAAACTGCATGGGCTTTACAAAATAACCCAATCCTCCAAATATCCCCAAGCCTTGAGGGAGTGCAGATCCAGATCTGGACCAGAGCGCTGCATCTGAATCACACTTCCACAACACACAGAGCCAAACCCTTAACTCATACAACTTGCTGAATTCCAGAGAACTTTGCATCTACCTCAAAATGTGGCTTGCTACCTTGGGTCCACCCTCCATGCAAATGTAAGTGAAAAACATGCTGTGAATGCCTCTGGAAGTGCCCACCTGTAGTTTTACAGGGAGATGGGAGCTTGCTCTGTTTTCTCTGAGTCAGGTGGGCACCGGTCTGTTCTAACCTAAAAGCTGCTATGCCACAGCTCTGGCTTGCATCAGGAGTGCTGTACCAGAGGTGACAGTGGTGGCACACAGTCTGGTGCAGCTCTGAAGGTGAGCAAAGTTAGCTGTGGTTGGCCTGTGAGATCTCCCACCTTGAGAATGTTCAGTGGAAGAAATGTCTGCGGTGACACTGAGCAACTCAAAGAAGCCAGTAAGATCTGGTTTTAGTAAGAAACAGCTATTATTTACAAGTCAAGCTCTGAAAGGGCTACCTGGGGAACACAGGTCTTTACTCAGCTATTTTTTCATTGTGGACTATCAGACAGCACAAATTTGGGGCATTTTTTCCCCAAGTTCAGATCTGTTCTGGCACAGCTGGGAGGAGACTTTGCCCACTTTACTTACTGAGATTTATTTTTGAGCAACACAGAAACAAAAAGGCCCAATTATAATCTTATTTAGACCAAACTAATTCCACTGGCTTTAGTAGATTTGTTCCTGACTGATAGAGCCGTTCCTGAGCCCTGAAAGCCCAAAGCACCACTTAGTGCTGAAATCCTTCCTGTTATTTTAGATTTCTTTGGAAAATTGCATGAAGTCTGTTGCTGTTTAAGTCACTCCCTGAAAGAAAACCTCTTTGCTGCAGTGCTGTGGTTACAGATCCATACTGGTAATAAAAACAAATGCCAAAGTCTAGTAAAAGTATCAGTTCTGTCTGGAAAATTATTGGGTTTATCTGCTCAGTCAATACAAAAGTGTTGACTTCTAAAATTCCTGTCATTAAACAGAGTGAGAAGGCTGACAGGCTGTCTGTCCAAGGCAAGGAAATCAGAAGGTTCCAGCAGCTCTGGGTCAGGACACCGCCAGCATTGCTGGCTCAACTTCTTTCACATGGTAACAGCTACAACAAATTCATGTTGAAGACCAGGTTATTATGCAATGGCCTTGATTACGTCAGCACAGCAAGGGAAACACTAGGGGAGGGTAAATAAATGTCAAGGTTCTGCACGTGCAAGACAGCAGCTACCTGCAGAGTGCCCACAGGACACCAAGCCACTCGCTCTGGCTGTGGGGCACGAGTGGCACCTGCTCTGCACAGGCGCTGCCACCTTCCCACAGCATCACAGCTTTAGTCTGCTTCAGACAGCAAGACTCTGGCACCCACAGCAATGCACAGCACAGGGCTGGGGTTGGACATGCCACCCCCCTGGTTCACCCCATTGCACCCAGCGCTGCTGGCCAGGGCAGAGGAGGTGAAGCAGGGAGGGAAGAGTCTCTGGCACAACTGAAGTCTCCACAGAGGGATCCAGGCACCCCACCGCTCCACCCCAGCTCCCTCTGCTGTGCCATTAGCTTTCCAGGGATACAAACTGTCATTCTAAAGGACCAGCATGCTCTAAAAATTAACTACCTGATCATGGCAGCGTGTCTGTATCATCTCACTTTTGAGCCACTGCCTTCAAAGGAGAAAGCCATGAGAAAAAAGGATGGAATAAGATACAAACCAGCACTAACAAATTACATTCCCAGCTGATTCCAGTGACTCTGGAGAGCTGCAAATGAGACCATTGCTGCACGTGAACTGAACACACTGGGCCAAATCAGGGGCATGCTGTCACAAGGCACCTTTGCTGTAGGAAACCCAGTTAACTAAATTAAACAAACATACTGTGAAAGACACCAGAGATCACACCTGGGCAATGCCTGGCAGCAGCTCTGTCACCACAGTCCCTGAACTGAAGCTGCACAAAGGTTTCTCTTGCTTTATCACAGCAGGGAGCTTCTGCCTCAAGGGAGAGCAAAGCATCCTATGGGTCAGGGTGCCTGTTGGCATGTCCACCCACCCACCGCATGGGGCGGCTACTTGGATGCAAAAGGCTCTCAGGAGTGACTTATCGAACTTGGCTTTGCTTGGAACTTCTGACTGATCTCCTCTGATCCTTCAGACACCACCATGTGGGGGTACGTTACCTTGGAATAAGTGAAAACCTTCCCAGCCAGCATGTCTGAGGCAGACATATCTCCTAGACACGTTGGGTGGATCGCAGCCCCAGAGCCACACCGACATGGTTACCAGAAGTGGTGACACTCAGCTTTTCCCCCATCCAAGGCTGTTTTGACTCAAGATTGCAACATTACACTTTGTCACAACAGCCCATGCCATTTTAACCCCCAAGTTACATTACTTGAATCTGCACGATAGGACTATCAAAAACAAAAGCAACAAAATCACTTTCCTAAATGATTTTGCTCCATTTTACTTAAAGCTTCAAAGGGGCCAAATCCAGCTTCCACTGCAGCCAGACAAGAACAGGACTAGACCTGTAGTCTGGCCTTTTGACCGGTCACACATGCTCAGTCCAAGCCCTGGCCCATTCTGATCCATGCTAGATCTTTGGAGAAATTGGGCTTTAGTAGAAAGTCATGCTCTGAAACTATTAAATAAATAGCAAGCAAAAAGTGATGTTGATTCTTCCAGCATTTGACGTACAACATACATATTCCCACTTATTATTCTACCTCAATATGGAGTAGCACTTCTCATAGCCAAAGCTCTAATTTTATAAACAATGTAAAGGAGACAGCTATTGCTATAAGGGATTTTGACACTAACTGCTTATGTAATAAGTTGTCCTGTTAAAACAAAGAGGGGAAAAAACCAACCACAAAATGAGGCTCTGTTCTGATTTCTTTCATGGAAGTACAGATCAGATCACTCATCTTCGGTAGAACTCCCTTTATGAATGAAATGCTCCACTAAAGATACACATATTCCTCCTGTTTGAAATATGTATGGTTCAGGATCCAAACTGAGTAAAGGCCATTTGTGTTCAAAACACAGCTCTAGTTTAATGCAGACAGATCCTAATTCATACCTCTAGCTGTGACAGAAAAGTCCCTTTATGTACTCCTGTATGAATAAAACAAACTGCCAAGGCCCACAAAGCCCAGTTATTTCACCCCACATGCCCAACTGGTAAAATGCTGCACCCTTGGGGGACACACACTGCCCCTCCACTGCTTCTCAGTGACTGCCACTTCACTGCACTGCCCACGCCACCAGTGACGTGGGTATTTAGCACAACAGGAACGATGCACTCCTTGGAGCCAGCCAGCAACATCTCCTCTTGCTTTGTTAGCGCTCAACAGTGCCCATGACATCATTAGGGAAGGCTGCTGCGTGTCATTCAGACTCTATGGAAACACAACACAACCCAGGGACTTTGACCCTTTCCCATACATTGCTGCAGTTGCTACAATGGATTTATTGTGTAACCTGGAAAAAGTTACCTCAATGCCACAAAAACATCTTCTGCAGCAACATGGAAAGCTGCTAATTTTAAAGCTGTCAACCTCACCCTCTGTGTTGGAAAAATACCTGTAAATCCAAACGAATTTGGAGCCAGAAGAGTACAATAGGGAAAATGTCATGAAGTATTAGCTTAAGCAGGTTAGGGTGAGCTTTGAACAAGACAGTGTGGTCGGTATTGGTGGGTAGGTGATCTTGGATTTGTCAGCTTTTCATGAGATTTCTGTAAAAACAGGTTAAATAAAATTGGTTTTGATCCCTCAAATGAGAAGTAAGAACGCTTCAAGAGAGAAGCTATGGGGTTTGGTTTTTTTTAAGAGCACTATTCTGATGCATATAGAAGCAAGGCTGGAACAAGAGTTTCAGGTATCAAACAGCCTGTTCCCTGTAGGTGATTTATGTCAGTCAGTCTGTTCTTGCTGCCTTTTCATTTTCACATCATGCAAAATCGTACTCCACACCTCGGCCATTTTCATACCTCTTCCCTGTTTAGTGACTAACTTGGGTTACAGATCAGTCTAAGAATTGACAGTAAATAATCCTGTTTAGATAATCTGCCTCTAGATTTTTCTTCCTTTAACTGCCTCTAAAAAATAAACAACTATCAAAATAGCTTACTTCTAAATCTCTCCTAGCACAATAAGAAAAATAATAGCATCTCACATTTTCCATACCCAATAATCTGCCCCTCAAGTCAGGGGAAGCTGTGCAACTTCAGCTTAGCTCACTCTGAGAAGCTGCATTTTTACCACACAGATCATACAGCGCATCCATCTAAAGTGCTGCGCTGCTGTGGACTTGACCAGCAGGTCACAACATCCTTTGATCTGCAGTGTAGTCAAGGTGTTCACCTGCTTAATGTGGTTTAGAATGAGGTCTGGTATCAAAGCAATACTTCTCCTGGTCCAAATAAAGTGGAAATGTATGGACTGCATCAAATGAAAGGGGAAAAGGAAAAAAAGACCATGCCTGGCAGTGGGCATCACTGATGTATTTCCATTGCTTTACAAGAACATACCAAGTTCTGCTTCCTCACGTGCAGAGAGATGCATGAAGAGCTTTGCTACTTGAAAAGGCCCCTTTCAATTCCTCTCCTTCTGCTTAGTCACATCCCACTATGGAAAAGAAATCTGAATTATAGCTTCCCACTCTAAGCTTCTTGTCTCTCAACCTGAGCTGTTGGTCTTCCCTTGTCAGTCACCTTCATCCAGCCATGCCCCTTCATCCATCCAGCTGGAAAAACCTGAGCAACCTTTTTGTTCTGAGCAGATGCATGGCTTTGTGTTCCAAGTTCAGAATTTGCCATTTATTTCACCTGCCTGCTTCCATTGAAAACCATTTTCAATGAAAATGGGAGGCTTCAGACCTCCACACCAAGAGTTAACCCAGACCATAAACAGCCTGTAACAAATACTGATGCTTTGGGTGCAATGCTTCCTGACAACATAGAAAAGACAGCTACAGCAAGCAAAAAATCAAGGTCAGAATCCTAAACAGATGCTCAGATTCCCCAAATATGAGAGGTTGCACATCATCATTACTAATATTTTGGTGACAGTGGATGAGACAACTTTGTTAAATCTTATAACCAGGATACAACTCTGGTAGGTAAGCTAACACAGACCAGAGAAAAAAACAGAGATGTTTGCCCTATTTAGCAGGCTGCTAATCACATCTCTTCTTACCAGTATCTCAGATGCATCACCTTCTAAAGGACAAAGGGTCTTCACAGGCACAATCTTTCCTGAATTGATCTTAAAAGCACTTAACAGAGCAGGTGGCACAAACTCAAGAGTTGCAGCTTTTCTAAGCTGAGAACTTCTACTATAATACTTCAAAAGAAATCACATTTATTTTAGACTACAGTACTCAAAAAGAGATAATAGTGGTTAGGGGGCCCCAGTCTAGCATGAAAAGGGCTAGTGTCTAGTGTTTTCAATACAGTTAGTCTTTCCTTGCTATTGTAACACTTTCCTTCTAAGCACAGCAATTGGACTGAGTATTGGCTCCTCAGTTGTATCTGAACTTTAGAATTTATTCTTTGGGTCTGTTTAAGGAGAAGTGTACACAAGATTCTGGTAATAAGAGTTGTGCTGGAGCAGAAGTGTGTAGCTGTGGAAGTTTTGGAGTATTTTTCCCTCATTTAAACCAATTCTCTCCCTCTTGTCCCCAAACCCACTGAATTACAAGCCCGTTCCCAGCTGGATGACGACACAGCAGTTTCTCTTTTAGCCCAAGACTTCACAGTTCACTACTACAGCAAAAGGAATCTCCATAATTACAATTAGGCGCATGCCAAGTTGCTGTTTGTCGCTCTAATCTCTTCTGTAAAATCACTGGGTTCTATGCCTGGCTGGGATGAAGCTCAACCTGCAGCCAGGCAGGAGTTGCTCTAAGCAGCAGTTAAAAGACCAAACTGCATTGCTCAGTTTGGACACGGTCACCTATCTTCCCCCACAGCCCCACTGCAGGACCACCTAACCTACCTTTCCCCATCAGAGGTATTTCCATACTTTATAGCCTGAACCCCTCCATCAAATCACAACTCGAAATGCACCTCTCTTTCAGACCCTCCGCATTAGTGAAGGCCTCCAGGCTCCATGCTGGAACAGCGCACACAACCGTACACCGGAGTGTGCGTTCCGGCAGAGCGAGAGCCTTCTGCGCTCCTCGGGATGGCACTAGCACCCTCTGCTGTCACGGCACCACCGAAGCCAGCTGAAAGCCCAGACGTTGTACCGTGCACAGGGCATTTCAGCGACAGCCTTCTCCATCCTCCACAAGGATCCTGAGCCATAAAACCTCGCAATGCCATTCTGCGGGGAACCCTGCTCTCCAAGACAGCTTATTTTCAGACAAGAACTGTCTCTGGAAATCATCACCCAAACTGAGCTTATTATATTAGTTATTTGCACTGATTGAGCACCTAAAAACTTCACTGGGACAAGAGGAAATCAAACCCAGGCTAATAGAGTTAGAAATGTCTATAAAGGCATCAGTAAGTCACTGATACTCCATGTTTATCTTAAAACCCATCTTCTAAACTCTTACCACTACATGAGACTCGGATTTGATTTTTTTCCTTTACATGCTCTTTGTTTCCTTGGTTGAAGAGAGAAACTTGAAAACATTAATTGCAGAAACCCAGGAGGTGAGTACATTTCAGATGGAACATCACCCCATTCTTGTGCTTTTTCTTCTTCTTTATAACAGCCCCAAAGTGTCTCAGCCCAGCTGGCTGCCAACACCAGAACACATTCACGTGAAGATGAGGAGCAAGGCTTCCTGTGACCACAAGTGCTAGCCCCTCAAGCCAACCTGTACTGAGGGAGCAATAATTCCAGAACAAAAGGAGAGCCATCAGCTCTCTGGTGATGTTTGAAACGGTTATACAGCTAGATTTAGAACAGTTCACTGGGCTTGCCAGCTGTGTTTATCAGTCCTAAGCCACATAAAAATTGTCTCAGAACGAGATCTATGCAGTATATCCATACAGAGAGTCTGTATTGACCAAAGGCATCTTTTTTATTTCTCCCTTAGTGAATGAGGGCCATCAATCGCTCTTCTTTTCCCAGGAATGATCTCGTCTCTGCTGGCAACAGCATTTAATTGTAAACCAGTTACGGGAATGGACTCGAAAGGGTTTCAAGACAAGGGTTACAAAAACATATATACATACCAAACTTAAAAGACCATATTAAGATCAAAAGCAAATACAGGGAAAGAAAGATTACAGTATCGTCTGCAGTTCTTTGGGTGGAGGATCACAAGCCACGCTAATAAAGAGAGAAGAGAGTTTGCTGAATATAGAAATGCACATGTTTTACACAGGGTCAGTAAGCCTGTGATGGGATGGCAGCTGTACAAAACTTCAGGAATCAAAGCTGAATATGTTCATTTACATTACACAAAAATTTCAGAGAAATACAAATGTTTCAGGTTTTTGTAAGAGAAGATACGCTTCCCAAAATACAGAAAAAAACAGTAGTAAAATAGGCATGGATTACCAATGGGAAAGTCTTACTCTTCCTGGTGTTAGTACAAAACAAACTGTATCTATAGCTTCAGTGAGCCTACTTGGGTGAGTGGAAGTTTTCATCTACATTAAAATAAGATGAAAATCACAGCCTAGCTCCTAATTAATACTATCTTCAAATTACAGGAGCTACATATTAAAGTCAGGCCAAGACCAAAAGATTAAAGTCTTGCTTGAACTGATCTGAAACCAAATTTGTTGGTTTGCAGTTAATCCAGTATTTTCCTTTAAAACACCTACAAACTTACCAGCTAAAACCTCTCCATCAGCCAGGTCAGCCTTCAAATTTTGCACTGACTGTAAACAACAACTGTGGAAGTGTGCAATGCTGCAGAAACTGAAAAGGACCAGTGAGTGCCACTGCCAATTAATTAAGCCACAAAGCTTAATTTTCAAATGTCTGCTTCCTTCAAAGTCTGAAGCAAAACTTCTGTCAACTTAAGTGACTTCAAGGCCAGGCCCTGAATAAATAATCCTTTCTCAGCTGCACGTTATTTGATGTTGAGTTACTGGTTAAAAACTGATGAGGCAAGGAGAAAAGCAGATGTCCCTTTTATCACTAGTATTAAATACAACCAAATAAAGACACATCCATATGAACATGGCCAAGCACACCTTCTAGGTAGCAACTAGTTCCCATCCCCAACAGACTCTTAAAGAGAGACAATTGGCTAAGGAATCTCACAAAAAAGGAATTGCTATTTGCCATCATTAAAGGATTTTTTTGCTGCTGCTGCTGTTGAATGCCCAAATCCTCCCAGATTTCCAAAGGTGTGAGCAAAAGCAGAGTATATGCCAGAGTGTGGTGGTTTCCTTGTGTGTGGGAGAGAACAGGTGTGTGGCTCTGAGCCATTTCAGCAGGCATCAATGACCGAAGCACAGACCCACAGCATTGTGACTTCAAACCACCCAAAACCCAGAATAACTCCAACTCACAATGCTGTTCAGATCCTCTGTCACAAACCAGATCCATTAACAACCAGAAGCAAAATCAGACTGTGCATCCCAGAGTATTAGAGAAAGAAGTGCGATGACATCAATGCCCATGAGTCATGATGTGTCAGTGCCCAGCATTGTATCTGTTTTATAGAACACATTAATTTCTAAGCCATTGCACAGAATACTGAATAGTATGCAGAAACTTTACAAACAACTTTACAGGGGAAATGTTTCAAAAGCCTGAAGCATGTCTTCTTTGAATGTCACTGTCAGATGTGTAAAGACATGAACTGATCAAGTTTTCCTAGTATTTGGTAGTAGGAAACGCTCAGCTTCCTAAAGCTTCCAGTTGAGCCTGCAATGGCATTTCTTCACTGTGTATTTACATACAAGAGTCTGCTCAGAAGTTTTAAGGCTCTTAATTCTCAATAAAATGGTCACAGTAAAGAAGGGATTAAATGGAGTTAACGCAGCTATTGGCAATACAAAGAAGGATGCTCATGTCATTTGCTATTGTACAATCTGGGGCATTTCACTCCATGCTTTGGCTTTCTTCTTGGCCAGGGATAGCCACGGTGGTTCAGCAGGACTGCATGGGGTCATTGGCAGGTTAGAGGAGTGTCTTGCTTCCTTTTCAACAGCAGGAATCACAGATGCTTCCTGAGCAACAGGTCCAACTTTACCTGCCAACAACAAGATATCCATCACTCATCAGAAGGCTGGAGAGTTAAACGCTCCATTTCTGCCAATAACATTTCCTTCTCTCTAAAGCAATTGTTTCACAGCCCAGAATGTTTGTGACTCAAAAATAAGTCAGAAGAATTGTCACACAGGGTATCACTAGTGCTATCTGGTCTGGCTGCAACAATGGTGAGGACTGGCTATTGCAATGGAAAAATTGATACCAAGCTGTTAGTGAGTAATCTCCCTACAAAGGAATCTTCTCCTCAGTCACAACAGCAAGTGTCTAAGCCCTGATAAATGAAGAAATTAGTCAGAATTCTTCAAGCATGTGGAGACTATAACCCCAGGTGCTTTTACAGTTCATGTTCTTGGCTAACTTGTTTCTCAATCTTTTCAAACTCCATGACACTGCACTGCAAGGAGTTCCACAGGCATATTCTGCTCTGTGAGTGCAAGAAGATGTAGGAATATCTCTCCTGAGAATGCAGGAATATGGAAAGAAAATATCTACAGGTTAAGGAACACTCCAGGCTTGCTGTGGGGTTGAAAGTAACTGTTATGTGGTTTTCAACACTGAGAAATCGTAGATTTTTTTTTCAGTCTTCACTGCCGACCCAAGTGTTGCTCAGCAATATTATTAAATACCAAGTAGGGATCAAACCAGTGTTTTGATCCCACCAAGAAGGTGGGATTCTGGTGGGGCTAGGTGTTCCTCTTTCTGCAGCCTAACACAAGCCTGGCATGCTCACAAAGAACAGAGGAATACAGATGACACTCTTTGTATGGCTTTGAGTTACTATTTAGAAAAGGCCTCCTTCATCTATCTTGTTTGAAAAATTTGAAGATAATCATCTTCAGACACACAGCCTGGAATGGGGCTTCATAGGAAGCAGCTCTGAAGAGATACTGTTCTCATTTCTCAAGACATGGTTCACAAGCTTTCAACATCATCTCTTGCCATTCCTTTCAACCCAGGCAGTACTTCATTGCTGTGTGTAAGTCAAACTGAGAAAATTCAAGCTTTTTCTTGTACTTGATCGGCCTCTGCATGGCATGTAGCAAACACAATGGGGCTGCTGGGCTCCAGCACAAGAACAGAAGCCACATGGGGACTTCAGCAATGTTAAGTACAAGCAACTTGATCTTGCTCACACTGAAATCAATGGAACATGTCCATCAGCTCCATCAGACACTCCACTCAGGAAGTCTCTGGTCTTTTAAAATCCTGGTTTATTGGTAGCTCTTGCAAGAGGCACGCTATACTTAGGAATACTGAGGAAGTATACTGCCCATTAAAAACAGGCTGCAGCTCTGCATACACAGCAATTTTTCCAGAAGTATCTAAGGTGATGTAGGAATTTAAGTTACTGAAATTTTATTTTTGAAATTAATTTTCACCTTTTTGTGAGACTTCCATTTTTACAATAAGCAAAAAGTGAGACTAAAAAGCCCTTTGCAGCACAGGGTAAAACAAAACCCAAAAATGGTGGCTCATGCCTGTCAAAAAAGACAGGCTTTGGAACAAACCTCACCATGCTTAGGGTGAAAAGACAAAGAGAAGAGGCAAGCTAAGTCATCATCCTTTAGCTATGACATGGGCTGCCACGTGTAAACAAAGAAGTCACACTCAGTAAAGTCAAGATTTGATTTCTTTGAATTCTCTTCCAAATTTGGATGACTTTGAGCTGTCCTGGCTGCTGCTGTTGCATGCAGGATGTATGCACTGCACAGAAAACCTCAACCATCCACAAAGAAAACTGCTAGCAGTTAAAATAAGCCAAAAAGCATGATCCAAATTAGTAACTCCTTTGGATATAAAATCTACACCTTTTCTACCACCAGCACCTTCAACTAGACAAACTGCTGGCTGTGCAATAGGAACCAGATATGAGAAGAGTTTACATTTAGAATTCCAAATCATCTCCTACTCAGTGCTGACAATGACCAACATTTCCTAAACAACAGGGCATGGTTTTCTGAGCAGTAGAGGAGTAGTGTTTTCCTTAAATACCAGCGCTGGTCAGGGGTCTCTATGATACTCAAAGAAGGAAAAGCAGAATGTGCCTGTAAATGCTGTCTCTGGAGGGGAGGAAGCAGTTGCTGGGTGTCAGGAAACTAGGCCAATTCTTGGGAAGAGGTGATGCAAAAGAGCTTGTAATTCTGCTGCAAGGACTCTAAGTAGTGCAAGTTCTTGTAAACCAGCAGCAGAGTACTTTGTGAAGCTCTGAATTTTGACTGAAGGCTGTTGGGCTTCCAAGGTTTAGATGATTTGACGCACAGAAATACAGTCTGCCTGTGCCAGCCCTTCAGAGGAAGGCCTCCTCTGAGCAAAGATCTTGTCCTGTTTATGTTTCATCTCTCACTTTGCACCTAGAACTGTGAGACAAAGCTGGCCTGTAACAGAATCCTTTTTAATACACACTAAAAAGCTAAAACTAATAACACACACAGAGGCCTGCAACTGACATCAGATCCTCTGTATCGGTGCACATCCCCAGCTGGTCAGCTACCTGTAGTAAAGGAGAGAGCTTATCTTGTAGGGCCTGTAGATTAACAACACCAGATAAAAGCTCTAGAAAAAACTACTATAGGGAAGAGGGACAGAGGCACCCTCTAATATCTCTAATGCAACAATTCTGGATGCAGGTGAGTTATAAAGGGAAGTGCCCAGGTGCACATGTTCTCTCCAGGCACCATCTCTTACCGACCACGTCAGCAAGAAGAACCTGGGCCGGAAAAGCCACTGCTTGACACAGTGGGGTATTTCTTATCTTTGTAGGCAGTATCTGAAATCAGTAGCTTTCAGCTAGCACAATATGCTTTCACATCGGAAGAACTGGCTTATCTATATCTAGCTGGAGTGTGTCTCTGAGGTTTGGCACCACACTGAGTAAAAGCAGGGAGAGAGAAACTGCAGCCCAGCAGTAGCCTTGAAGAGGTATGTGAGTCACGATGTCTGAGTCACACTCTTCCCCTGCATCTTTCTTATAGAGAATCACAGCTAACAGGGAGGGAGAGGAGCCACCAAGCCTCTGTGTTCACCTGAGGGTGGAACTGACTCTACCTAAATTATTCTTGAGACATGTTTATCTACCAAACACATGCAGCGATGGAAACTGCACACACTCTGTGAGCAACCTATGCAATTCCACACTTCACCACTCATTGTTCCAAAGTATTTCCTTATGTCTAAGCTAAACCTCCCCTGGTGCATTTTAAGCTCATATAGGGCACAAAGACTAGTCTTGTATTTTGCAGTGAATTGTGTTCTCTAGACTAAACAATTTCCCTCCTATCAGTATTTCCTGCCTGACTGGAGATCTAGAAGACCTGACCTTTTTTGCTGCTCTCTTCTGGACACTCTCCAACTTCTAATGCTATTCTTTAGTACTGACATTAGCCAGTAATAAATCACCATACTGTTTATATGCCATTTCATGAACTGGCAGTGGAGATAAAAGTTCCTCACTTGCTTTCTCTGTTGAGCGACAAGCCAATACGTTGATTTACAAGCAACCCATAGTCTGAACAGGCCTTACCTAAAGTGTGCTGATTATCAACAAGGTAATTAACTCCTCCCATTACCACTTACTGGTATAAACTGTAGCCACTACGTAAAGATGTAAAAAAAGAAAATACCTGCTGCAGCAGACATACTGGTCTTCATTTGTGTTTTCTTGTCCTGAGAGCTCAAGCTGGAAGTCATATTCTTCTTCAGTGTGGTCTCACTAGCACAGATCCCTTGCTACAAAAGGAGGAGAGAAAAGGAATGCAACTAAGAAATGTGCTGGGCACTGGCACTCCTGAAGCTTGTCCTGGCAACATCCCTAAACTTGACTGTGGAAATGCTGCACAAGCCAGACAAGGATAAGTAGAGACCTCCTGTTGGAGGGAGGGAGGGTAGGAGAAGGCAAGAATGGAGAGAGCTGCTACAATACAGGGTGACTTCATTGCAGGCAAGTTTTCTCTCTCTCTTATGGAAGGGGAATTGCAGAACCTGCCCAAGCTGCACAAGAAACTTGTGCAAGAGCCAGTGGAAAAAACAAACTTTGTTTACACAGTCTGCAGAGCAGAGCAGTGAATGTGTTCCCTAGATCATTAACAGTGAGGAAGTCAGCACAACTCAAAGCCATTCTTGGGCTATATAAACACATTCTGGGTAGTTAAACTCTGAAAAGGGTCAGGTTAGAGAAGTGCAAAGGAATATATAGGAGGATCCAGCTCTGTAACCAGTCCCTGTGACAGTACAATCACATGTGTTCACTCACTTGTGTCAGCTGTATGACTTGATGAATTTTAGAGGCCAGACCTGAAAATCTCTCTCTGAGTAGTGCTCACAATGTGCCTCCCATGAAGACGATACTGAACTGCTTGCAGAAGTACCCAGACATTCTGGTGTACCCAGTATCTGGTGCAGGATTCATATCCATGCAACATTACATGATACTTTACCTCCTCTTGATCAACTTTGGTCAAAGCTTTGTCTTCAGCTTTATGTCCTTTGGCAAGAGGATGGTCCTGGAAACCCTTCTGTTTTAATTTTGCCATGGAGATCCAAGCTGGTTCAGAGGAAGCAATTTCCAAATGTGGAGAGGGGACTTTTTCTACAAAAGAATCATAGAATCACAGGTTGGATTTGGCTGAAAGGGACCTCAAAGATCACGTGGTTCCACCCTGCCATGGGTGGGACACGTCCACTAGCCCAGAGTGCCCAAAGCCCCATCCAACCTGGCCTTGAACACTGCCAGGGATCCAGTGGCAGCCACAGCTTCTCTGGGCACCCTGTGCCAGGGCCTCACCCCCCTCACAGGGAAGATTTCTTCCTTGTATCTAATCTAAATCTCTCCTCCTTCAGTTTAAGGTCATTACCCCTTGTCCTGTCACTTCTGGTCCTGTAATCAGTCCCTCTCCAGCTTTCCCACCCTTTAGGTACTGGAAAGCTTCTGTATGGTCTCCCTGGAGACTTCTCCAGGCTGAACAAGCCCAACACTCTCTCTCAACCTCTCCTCACAGGAGAGGTGCTCCAGCCCTCTGATAATCTTTGTGGCCCTCCTCTGGACTCACAGGGCCATGTCCTTCTCATACTGGGAACCTCAGAGCTGGACACAGCAGAAGCATTTTTGAAGTAAAGAAGGGATTTAGGTCAGGTCAGTCTAAAGCTAGTGTGTTTAAAATCCTTCAGCATCTGTAATACCCTTTGAACAGTGTGGAGATAAGATTACCTTCCCTGATGATTTTGTTCTTGGCAGTAACTGGTTTTATGCTTATTCTGGAGTTTTTGACCTGACTCTCCTTCCATCTAAGTCAATGGCAGAACTCCCACAGCAATCACTGTGAACCAGGTTTTGCCTTTGGAATAACATTCTTACCTTGCAGATTAAATGAGTAGGATAACAATCATTTTTTCATGGAGCTAGTAAAATACAGGCTGCCTTTTCACTTTTTAAATTATTTCAATTAAGTGAAAGTACATTTTAAAAAAAGCATAGAATCACACCTAATGCAACTCCTAGTTAAGGCCTGAGCTGCTGCAGTCTGGAAAATTACAAAACAGCAGCAAGTTTTCAAAAACTGTGTTAAAACTCCAACTACATGCACAAGTAGGTCACACCAGAAATGTTTCAGAAGCCCTTAAGCTATTACTCTGTTATTCTTGCTGAACACACCCCTCATTAAGATAAGCCAAGAATTCTCTTGACCAGCCAAATCATCAAGCCAATTAAATTATGGTACTGAGGAACTCAAAGCTGGATATGGTTGTTATCAGGAGGATTTTTATCATTTGTTTGCCACTCTGCCAAGGTTCTTACACAACTGCTCTTTTCTACAACATTTAGATCACAATATAGCATAAATACCTGAAGGTTTATGACCATTTTGCTTCTTTGCCACTTCTTCCAATCTTATCTTGGGAGGGTTTTTGTCTTCTATGAGATCTGTTTTTTTAACAAATGATTTTGTGCTGACAGGAAGGCCCAGCAGTGCTTTCCCAGTGCCCACCAATTTCTGATCCTCCTTGACTGAAATGCAAGCAGCAGTGGGAACAGCTGAGGGAATCAGCTTTGGAGACTCAGCACGGCTTTCATTCTGGTATTTTAGCAAAGATGATGTTCTCCTTAGTCTGACCCCAAATGGGTTTTCAACATTTTGTGCTTCATGGTCAGCCCACTCCATAGAAGAATTCAGATGCAAGTCACTGTCCTTACAATCTCGATCCAATCTATCTGAGTTGGGTTTTGCTGATTCCTGGATGGCTCCATCAGAACGTGTATGTTCTCTTGTCATTCCTTCAAACAATTCTGGTCTTATAGGGGACGTTGGAGAGCTTCTGGTATAGGAATCTTCCTTTGAATTTGAACCCCCTGAAAGAGATCTTTGCCATGCTGGTGCAATGGTGAATCTGACTGGTTTGGCAGAAGCACTCTTCAGTGGGCTTTTAACATTTTCATCTGAAGATTGACCGTTTTCCACTGTTTTTTTGAGAGAAGCTGTACTGCTTACCTGGTGCTCCTTACTGTCACCATCAGAAGAGATATTACTCTTCAAGCCAGCCAAACTTGAAGAAGCAAGACATCCAAGGGAAAGTTTTTCAGAAATGCATGACGTGTTGGCCTGTTGAGTGCCTTGGTTACCCTTTGAAGCAGTAACAGGTTCTCCTTTAAAACATACTTCCAATTTACTGGGAGGCAGCAGGCAACCCACTTCTGAGACAGATGCAGCAGTGTCTATTTTTTTTCCACATTGCCTTTGGATGACTGAAATTCCATTATTTCACAAGTTTCTTTGTCATTTCTTGTTACAGAACTGGTTTTAGGCTTCAAAACAGCCAATGCCTTGATGTCAGGCTCTGAATTGGCTACTGCAACCTCTGAGGTGCTTGGTGCAGTATCTGAGAAATGGTGGTTGCAATGAGTCTCAATAGTACCCAAGCAGGCTCCTACTTTGTCAATGAGCAGTGGATCCCCCTTTTCCTGGTCTCTGATATCTGAGTCCACAGAAATTGCTGAGGACCTTTGTGTAACATCTGCCAATACATCTACACATTCTGTTTCCACATCATTGTTAAACAAGTCATCTGCCAGTATGTCTGGAAACACAACAGCTTCTCCTTCAATTTGTTGCAATTTGGGAAGTGCAGATACTTCAGTATTGGTATTTTGCTGATGTAATTTCAATTCATCATCAGACCCATCTGAACAGCAGGACACTTTTGCACTGTGGTGTTCCTCATGGTTCACTGGAGAAGCCTCAGGTCTCAGAAATGCAGGTGATTTACAGTGATGCTCCATGTCTGGAAGGCACTCATCCTCTTGCAGCAAAGCACAGGAGTCTTCTGCCACAAGTGTGGAATCACAAGAGTCACAGGCAGCATCAGCGGGACTTCTTACACTTGGTGTTTCCTTGGAACTGCCTCCCTTTGCACAGTGTCCCTCCGGGGCAGACAAGCCTATGTCAAACGAAGAAGAGTGTGCACTTCAAGAGGACAATTCAAGCACCCTCAGTATTGGTAAATTCATTGGTAAATTCAAGCACCCTCAGTATTGGTAAATTCATTCCAGGTAGTCCAGTCATTTAGCATGACTTCCCCATGTCTGGGCACTGTTATCTCATAATGAAAGCTATTAAAAACCTATTTAGAAATGGGCTGTCCCAGTGAGGAGCCTAATAAAGCTTTTAATTTGAACACACATAGTCCCAGGATCAACTGAATGTTGTCATCTGTTTAAGGTGTACCAAATCAGTTCCTGCTCAGTTCTTTTCTGCTCGTACCCCTGGCTGCAATACTACTAGCCAGATTCCCCAAATATTTCTTCCTGTGTATGCCTAGAAGGGCTGCCTGGAATGATCTGAAGGATTTTCTGTATTTACACAGAAAATCTCAGCATCATGTAGCTCTGCCTCCTGCAGCTCCAGCAGGGCTGCTGAACATCTGGGTAGCTCAGATGTGTCAGCACACACAATAACTCTGATCTGTAACAGCATCAGGTCCTGAGTATGCACAGACAACAAAGTGCCAGCATTCCCACTACACTAGAGCATTACCATTAGCCAGGGTGTTTCTAATGCAGTGCTAATGAGAAAAGTCTTCAGTGCCACTTGGGAGAAACTGAATTTCTTCTTACAACTTACAATGTACAATCTTCTTACCACTGGCAATTAGCTACTATTCAAATAAGGGAAGGGGGAGATGGCAATGGAAGATCTAGGAAGTAAGTCAATTAAAGTCACATTACACATATAACAGACATAAAGCTGAGATTAAGGTTTTCCCGAGTTTCAGGAAACTCAGATCCCCAGTGGGTAAGATCTAGATGACTGTGTAGAGCAGTTACTTCTGAACATGGTACTTGTACCTCATGGTTTTTTTAATGCTGCCATCACAGTGTTGAGTGGAGTACAGGACTTTTTCCATAACACTTCAGCAGCAAGGATCAATTTTAGGATATAAACCAAGAAGATAGCTAGTTTGAAAGGAGGTAGAATTCAAGTAGATCCTGCAAGCCTTATGTAGAAGAGTTCAAGCACCCAAAATAACAATTCTTAAGTCTTCATTACCTTCCCAATCACTTTTATGCTGGTCACTCTCAAGTGATTCTGTTGAATTTCCCTTCTTTTGTGGAGTTGCAGGAAGACATGTTTCATTTTCCAGCTGGTCCACCTAATAAGGTACAGTAAGATCTTTTAGTTAAGGAATAATGCACAAAAATTGATTTTATAGACATGCATGTTTATGAATACTCAAAACATGGGCACAAAACCCCCATCCTGTAGTTTACCAACAGTGTGGGTAAGGGACTGTTTCAGTTAAGAACCTAGAAATCATTCATGTTTAAAGTGTCACAGGCAGCCCATTTATCTCCCTGAATCTGAAACATTCTGCAAGTGACACGTTCTGAAGGGATATGTTTTTAAGACATCACCTAAACTACCTGTTGACATAGAAGAAAACAAGGCAGAGACATTACCATCACTTCTGGTACCTCTGACACTCCACAAGTAGCTTTTCCCCTTCAGCATTGTAGCTGTACCAGTTGCAGCACAAAGAATATCCAGCAAAGATGCTGTAGGGCCTAAGTTTCCAATAAAACCTTGTTCTGCATTACACTCATCCTGAATTTTTTCCCCCACCCTCTCTTTCTCAGGGCAGGGCACTTCTAACTCCAGGGCAGGGCACTTCTAACTCCAGGGCAGGGCACTTCTAACTCCAGGGCAGGATTTCATGTGTGATTCCATTCTCTAAGGGAGAGGGCAACGCACAGTTGAGAAGCATTGCTCCTGGTATCTGCCACACTCCAGCTCAACAACGTCTTCTATATGGCAAACTTCATCTTCACACTATGTTACCTAGAAGCCAGGATGAGAACCATCTCATCCTAATTCCCACATGCAGAGCCACAATCCTTCCCAAGGCCCTTCAGCCTTTCCTTTGAAATACAAAGAATTAAATTAAGGCTAATCTGAATTCGCTTTTAGAAATAGACTCAAGACTTCTTTAAAACTGAAAACTGGCTTTGCAAACAAATGAAGTGTGACCCACAACTTTTTTAGTTAAATAATGAAAAACAAAGCTGCACTTTTCTTCACCTCCCATGATATTTAGGTTCTCTGAGTCTTTTTTGGTTGGTTGGAAATTGGTGGTTTCCCTTCTTTCAATGGAAGAACAAAGAAAGTAAAGGAGTTTGGATACAAAAGAAAAAATAGTATTTAAAATAAGAATTAAAAATTCACCTCCATTTCCCTCTGCATAGTGATTTCTCTCCACTCACCTGTGGGGGTTGCTGATTCTTGTTGGTAAAGCCCTTCTGTTTCCTGGGGTTTATGGCAATCCTGTGCCTGGCTGCTGAGGTGTCCAGGCAGCCGAGGGGACTGGCGGGGATGGTGAAGTCAACGGGAAGGAAGCTGCTGCCTCGTGAGCCAGGGGCCCCCAGACTGGCAGGGGAGGAAGGACTGATGGGCCTGGAGGAAGCTCTAGAAGGTACCTGTAAAACAGAAACACATGACTATACATTTTACTTCGATTCTCTGCGTCTCTGAAACAATTCCTTTGCCCAAAATGGCTGTATTTTTCACATAAATGCTCACTTTGAAATGCATGCCTACTGTCATCTCTGCATAGCATTACTCAGTTCTGTATACAAAACTGTAAGAATACCTGTCTCTCCCTCCCCACAGTAAGAGCCTCAGCTTGTCTCCCTTCCCAATTCCTATCTGAAAAACCATTTGCAATATATTTATGCACCAGTAGGAGACACTGGTGCAGTTTTTATAGCTCCTCATCCCACTCTGTGACACACTGCAGGAACGTGTTATTAAAAATCCACAAAAGTAGCATGGGTGCTTGTCCCTCTCTAAGAAAGTTACCACAGCCACTTTGCTCCTTTAATGTCCACTCTCCCTAGAAAATCAAATGCTTCTCTCCAACAAGCATCCCAGATCCATCTTCCAGTGATGGATCTCACTGGAATCTCATCCTCACAGCAATGCTGCTCTGGAGAACTAAACAGCAGTAACCTTAGATAATGCTACCCAAAAAAAGGGGTTTACAGAAGTGTTAGTAAAGAACCCCCCTTTGACTGGTTCTGTTACTGTTTTGTAATGTAGACCAGACATTTTGGAACATTTGCAAAATTCCACAGATTTCATTTAATATAACATACCTTCTCTTTTGCCTTTGGCCATAAAGCTAGATGAAACACAGCCGTTTAACTGTGCTTGGCATTCAGATTTTAGTTTTAAGCTTAGGATCTAATGCAGCATTTAAAACACATATGCTTGTGAAGTGTTAAAGATAACAAAAACATCTTCCCATCTGACCTACAAAAACTATCTACATACATTGCTATGTGTTCAGGAGAGCTAAAATTAATTTCTTTATTCTCCACTGTGGCTTTTTTTTTGGTCCTGGATCTGAAATAAACCACAACCAAGTGTATTATGACAGATACAGACTCTTCTCATGAAAAATTAACATGTTGTGAAAGAAAGAACACCACATCTAGTACCTAAGCTAGCTATTGTTATAAATCTGCATGATTAATGATAAACCTGTAAGGATCACTGATTTATCAGACAAAAATAGTAACATTGTTACTCATTTCCACATACAAATTCTTCTGCCTTTCCATTGAAGAATTCCAGTTCTGCTTATTTAATGTATCTGAGCTACTGCTGTACATAAATGGCAGGTGCTCTACTCTGCTGAGAATTCAGGGTATTTTCCCTTCTGAGTGCTGACAGTTGGTATCTTCTCTCAGACAGGGGAACAGACACGAGGTTTCCACATCAGTGTTTAAGTGTAAGATAAAGCTGGTGTTTGTCGCATACTGGGCAGGCACAGGAGCCTACAGAAGGAGAATGCTGCAGCTCAGAAGCCCATTTCCTAAAGAGTGTGTGTGCCAAAACCTGTCCTCAGCCCCACAAGCTGAGCCCCTGTTTTGCTTTTAATCAGTCTGGGCTGAAGATGCCAGGAAGGAAGTGAGATTTCTATAAAGGCCATGTGGCAAAGCTGGTGATGCTGGTTAATGTCTCTGTGAAGTCACTTGCTGCTCACTCTGAGTGATAACCTCACATTTAGCTCTAGGCCAGACACAAAAAGTGGGTATTTGTAACTGTGGAAGGGACTGAAAAGTTACATAGGTGACACATCAGGGTTTCACACTGAGGTGACAGCAGCACAAAGCTCTTAGTGAAGCAGCACAGGGCAAAGGAATGAAATAACTATCACCTGCAGCAAGACCAATACCATAGTAAAATGTAACTTACCATTGCTTAGGCTTGAATCATTTTTTCCTTTACTAAATACACAACACTTATATGGAATAACAGGTGCTTTTCACAATTGTCCTCATAGCATTGCTTACAAGCCACTGCTGACAGGTAGGTATTACTGCTGTTGGGTACTGGACCCCTGGGACATAGAAGGGGAATTGAAGGACATTGCCTTGTCCGATTTCTGTCGTGTCACAGAGCTGGCTACACTGCTCACACCAACCACTTCCCAGTAGATACCTGCCTCTATTTGGTTCTCATTCAAAACTCTGTGAGAGGTACGTTTTCAGTATCATTTACTCCCTGCTCATGGTTTGCTAGGGTGCATTGTACTCAGAATGGATTTTTAAAAGAAAAAAATTCTTGCACTGGTTCCATACAGACACCACACATGCTGCCTGAGGAAAGTTTATTAGCAGGAAAAGCAGCTATTTACCTGTTCATCTTCACTGTCTGTCCCACCTAAACTCAAAGAGCTATGACGCTGAACAGGGTTGGAGGACTGTGGGATAAAATAAGGAAGAGGGTAAGTCAAGGGAAGTACCACATTGAATTATCTAGGGCTGGACATCCAGTGTTAATTATGAGAAAACACAAGAGGAAAGATAAAGGAAAGGGCACCGAGTCCCTGCCTCACATAGTAGGTTCCATTTCTTCACTGGGGATCAAATACAAAGTAGAGGAGCTTAATCCTGCTCTGGGATATGCAGTGAGGTTTGACCACATGAGCCAATACATTTTATAAAGTTATTTTGCCTTCTTGTTTTAATATCTTTGCATTTACAAACGCTCATGTGCTCACTGAAGGCCAAAATCATGCATCTGCTGGGAGAAGGTAAGAAAGAAGATAACACAAGCCTCCTCTGAGTCCCATCACGACCCGCTCTCCTCAGATTCAGGACTGTCAGTTTTCTGTCAATTCAACTAATACACCAATACAGTTTTGAGCTATTTCATTCAAACCCAGCAATTGTTGAAGATGCTCTTGCAGTCCTCAGTATTTCTGTTCTCCTCAATAGTTTTAAAACACCCAAAACATTCTCCCTTTTTACAGGCAGGACACTGCCAACCTCTCCAGAACTTGGGAAGTTTGTTTGTGCAGTGCAAGTACCTCAGCTTGCACTCGGTCTGGAAGCGGAACAGTCAGTTACACAACACTCACCCGTGAATCATCCACTTGTTAGTCTTTCTGCCATACGACCTGCCCAAAGGCACTGCAAGTTGTCAGATCAGCTGAGTTTCTCTCCTCTTTCCCTAACGATATAGGTCACAACTGCCCCAGCGCTGCTCTATGTAAAAGCACTGAAGATTATACTCAGGAGGGGTTGTTAGGCCACTTCTGAGGTATCCCACACAGTGACAAGTCCCCAATACACCTAGGTAATCTGTTCTAGTTGACTGATCATTATCAGATCTTATCACAAGCAAGCAAATGGTCTTCTCCTTCTCCAAGCAGATTTTATCTTTACTGTACAGGTGGTCACTGAAGGGACATAACAATTATACCTTGCTTGGTGAATCTGTCAGAACTTCATGAAGGGTTGAAATTTCAGGAGGGCTTCTAGGTAAACCATCATCTTCAGAAACTGCATCTTCCAGTTTCTTTCCAGCTATAACAAGAGGAGGTGATCCAAGTCTGATGTTCTGTTGCAACTGAAGCTGTAAGAGAAAAGAAACTTAGAACGTAATGGCATTGTTTATAGGGGACACTTTGGACACATGTGTCCCAGTTGCTCCCATTACTCATATCTCTTAGTTAGCAGAAATACTTGAAGAAACAGACCATTTACAGAAAATAGCCATTAATAAAATTTTAATTAGTTACATTCATCAAGGACCCATCATTAGAACTGGCTTTGGTATAAAATTAAAATCAAAAATCAGTTTTCTTCAGTAGGTTATTGAAGACAGAAATTTCACCATTCCAGAAAACTTACAGCAGTTTGACTCAGTTTAAATTTCAAACTTTTAAAATTTAAATCTTTAAATAATTGCATGCATCCAGGTATCTCCAATAGTCACACAGAGTATCGTCAGGCAGCAATTCCCAGCTGCGGGTTTATGTGGTCAGCTTTCCTTCACAAAGCCCTTCCAAACACTGAGAACCTGCCACCACCCTCTCCTGCATAAACAGCCAAGTCCTGCTTTTTATACAAAGACAATTTAACTCATTTTTTGGTGCACCAACTGCTTCTTAATTTTCCTCAGCATCACATCCTGGTCCTGTCTACAACAAGCATGATAACAGCAGCTTTGTGAAGGAGGATGTAACTGGGGATTCTTTTCCAAGATTGCACAAAGGAATTCTCTGGCAGGCCTTGGCCCTAGAAAAATAAAACAAAGTCTGCAACCTCACAAAAGCAGACAGATGTTCCCTCAGACTCAAAAAGTTCAGATCTCAGGAAACACCATTACTAAAATTCTTGGCTTAAGCCTGTTGGCTGTGTCAAAGCTGGAACAGAAACAAGGTCTGAACAGAAACTTTGTCCTTCAACTAAAAACGTCTCAACTGAATATTCCCAAGGTAAATATGCAACCTGGAGGGGTTGTGTCTTTGCTTATTAAATCCAATTGGGAAATTCTAGCCCTAATTCTGTGATCTTTCATAAGCTACAGATTCATTTATACCTCTGTACAATAGATCTGAAATCTTATTTGGCAAGATTCATTTCCAATGTAATTCTTGTAACAGCAACAGAGGGTAGCACAATGTCACCCTTTAACCCATCACACCCCTCCATTTCAAACAGCTCTCTTGTCCTCTTACCCACAACAATCAAAGTAAAGCAGAACTGACGACAGGCTGCACAAAGACTGCAATCTTTGGGGGAAACAAGCCACACAACATACCTGTGCACTTCGTGGGATGGAAAATACACAAAGTCAATTTTGCTTTTCCATCTTTTCACAATTCCCCAATTTGATTTATTAAATTTCTTACATGCAGAGAGTAAAGTGTTGTGGGGGAAACTGAATTTACAGTCTGTCTTCCACTGGTAGAAGTTAATTTAGATTGCTAAGAAAATAACAGCCTTTATTAGTGCTTGGCTTTTATTCTGACAAGAATCAAGCTCACAGAAAAGGCTGTCTTTTATGGCTATAAAAATAGTGCTGGCAGAATTACATTACCATGCAGGGTGGATGCAGAAAGGGTACAGCAGGCTGGAGACAGCACAAAGAGCTTTTCCCCTCACACACAAAGTTCTGTCATATACAAACACCATTTCTCCTGCTACTCCTATTGTTATACAAAAAATACCCTGAACTGATGCTTGAGACTGCAAAACAGTTTATGGAGGAAGAGATCCCTTTGTGCATCTTTTATTACTTATCACATGGTGCCAACTGAGTTTTGCAGCATGAAGCTCACACTGAGCAAAGGAAGAATTTCAATGGCCTTTGGCCACCTTATCAACAGTTTGTTTTCAGTCTCTGGACAAACCTTAAACTTTTATCTCAGTGCTCCAAGCTGGGCAGTTACTTAAACGCAATTAATATAACCAACAGTTGATAAGGGAGCTGTCAGGAAGGGTTCAGCATGTGCCTTGGAAGAAGGAAATGACCTAGCAGAATACAGTATCCTTTGCTGGCAGAGGTCAGAAGAATAATGATATAAATAAAGCTGTCACTAAGAGTGCCCTGACATATCCATCATCCCACACACTTAGGCAGCTGCTGGTGCTAACTTGTACAGTGAAAACATCATAGCCAGAACTGCCAAAAAGAATAACACATAAATAATAGATAGAGAATAACAGTGTGAGGGACATGCTGCAGTATAAAGGTATGGCCTTCACCCAAAAGCAGTAGCTCTGAAGTAAAGAACGGAAATCCCACTGGAAGAGGACAGGCTCATTAAGGAAAGTTTCCAAGAGTCCATGAACTGGATTTATGTCACTCGCACACTATGAGACCTGGGCAAGGCTGAACCCACCAGGGCTGTTCAAAGATGCAGCTTCCAAGAAGCAAAACGGATCCAAGAGTAGTAAATCTGGCTTTGGACACTTTAGTCAACAAAGTCTTAAGGAGAGGAATCGAGCAACAGGCCTCACAGGAGACAGCTAAATACAAAGCAGCACCATGAATGGAGGGAAGAGGTTCTCACCTGCAACGTTTTCACTCTTCCAGGTATGTTTTCCTGAGACAACATGTCACCTGCCACATTTCCTGGTGCAGACCCAAAAATGAAAACACTGTCATGGGACAAGGCTTTGCTTCCCATGCTTCCTTTGGGCCTGAAAAGGAAGGAAGAGTGGTGGTCAGTGCCCTGGGTACAGCCCAATGCTTCCCCACACTACTTCACCAGGACAGGGGGATCGTAAAGAGGTCAGGGTGAGATGCATCTGGCTTAACTTCAGCTTTCTGCATGGTAGCTAAGGCAGTCACTGCTAGTTTCTTTTATACTCAGAAAGGAGGAAAAACACTCTTTAGGATGCTCATTGAATCTTTTCAGATGTACTCAGCACCTGTATTGAACACACTGGCCTGTCATTGTGGACTAGAGAGAGTCCAGAGTGATTGTGTCAGATGCTGAGATTTAGTTGGATGTATGCCACCCTGAGAGATGTCTACAGCATGGGGGCCAGCGATAGGAGCCCTCTGACCTCCTTCGGTGGGAATGTACCAAGCAGGAGACATTCAGGAAACAAGCTTTGCAGCCTGGTATGTGTCATACCTGCCAAAGATTGTGGATTATTTTTACCTCTCTTGCAAATGTGGGCAGAAAGTGTAATTCCACTACATTAATTAATTAGATTTGATTCAAATCCAGCAATAAAAACAGTTCTGTTCACCTGCATTGCAGACATCACCAGATGCCACGCATGTTAAAAGAGCACAGGTGGGACAAGTGTCCATGGCCACGGTTACATGCTCACCCATGGCCAAGTTACAGCAGCCAGGTTAAGATACTCCTGCTGTGCCTCTATGCTCACTAGCTGTTCAGCTCACCTAAGCACTGATAAGCTCCCACAATAGCTGTTAACTGAGCAGTAATTAACTGAGAGCGAATCGGGTTGGACTATTAGGTTGTGCAAGGCAAATTTTGCACAACCAAGGCTCCAAATCTTTTATTCACGAAGTTCCACCAGCACAGGAGGGCAGGGTCTGTACATTGCTGTCTGAAAGACCACACGGATGGCCAGGATTTCATTCTAGCATTTAAACTGGAAAACAGAGAACACTCATGTTGTTGGCTGCCAGCCTTGTAACTCACCAGTTACCCAGATTCCTTGGCTCAGCTGCCATGCAAGGAAATTCTCATTGCCTCCCAAAGTTTGACTCTGGGTTATAGGGGATGGTTAGGGGCAGAACTGTGACACAGGAAATCCAGTAAGTCTAACACTCTTCTACAGGGAAATCAAATAGAAGAGGTATTTGCCTGTTAGGCTATTTGCCTAACCCCAGATTCTCTTTATTTAGAGGAAAGTCCTGAAAGGCTGTAAACTTTCATAATGTAAATACACCATGTAAAAAACCTCAAACTACTCTTTTTCCTCCTGCATCTCCCTTCTTAACATCTCCAGAGACATCATCTCCTTTGTCTGCCTGAGTAACACCCAAAGGTGTAGTCAATCAATACACACATGCAACATAATTCTGCTCTATGTTTATGCTGCGTCAGAGACATTCTGAGCTCCTTCTCTCACAGCACAGCTCAGAGTTCATGCTTCCTCCCATCACATTTAAGAGTTAATGTCTGTGTTAGTTCATAGGACAGCAGTTCTACACAAAGTAAGGTTGGACAAGGTACTTACTAAACCACGTCCCTAAGTAATATAGGTAGTAGGGGGATGGTTGGACTGGAATATCTTGGATGTCTTTTCCAACCTTAATGATTCTGTGATTCCATCAGAGGGAATGAAGCCATGTTACATGTATAATTTTAGAGTCTTTTTCAGTATAAAAAGAACTCTACATGGGCAAGACATCTTTTCACTGCATTCAGAAAGACAGTGTCATGCAACTTTTATTTACTATAATATATATTCATTATTAATTAGCATCTTTTATTTACTGCAAAGAATTCATGTGCATTAGGATGTATTAACCTTTTTAACTGTTAATTTCCTCACTTCCTTTACTTGGAATTCTTTAGCAGTACGAGCTGAGGTTTCCTTGGGCTTGAGCCTGTCAGAACAAGATGTATGTCCTTCTCTCTCTCTCTGCATACATATCATGTGTTTGCAAGAGAATGACTGCATTTTCTTCTGGCAGTCACAAAACCAGCATTGGATTAAATATAGAATTAACTGCAGCTTTAGTAGAGATGAGTCTCTTATGTACAAATATACATCTATGTGTAATTCCAGGCACTGTATTTATGTTTGCACTGAAGCTAAAGATGCACTGTTAGCTAAACCCCCAGATGTTTTAGGCACTGTATCTCTACTCTGATTTCCCTATACAAGTGTTCAATTCATTCATGTGCAGCAACACTAGAGCTGCCATGACTGAAGAAAGGATGGGACTCTACAGCCAGCAACAAAGCTGCTCTGAAACTCATGACAGTCTGTGTTATCTTCCATTTCTTACTGCTGCAACTCCACTTCTTTTATTAGTGTCCAAAGTAGGGAAAAGTGACACATCTCCTTCAGACAGCCACTCTGAAAAACACCTACAGCCTGCCAAAGGAGTGAGCGTTCATTACAAAGACCAGGACAATTTAAAATGTTGTCCCAGCAGCAGTTTTTCCTGCTCAAAGCTTTTTAACTGGAGTAAGATTATTTGGGACAGAATTTTCCCCTGTGTAATGTCTTTTATCCATCTGATGATACAGACAAGAAGCTGTCCATGGCACATCCTTTAACTTTGCCATTAACATTTTTCCATGTCCATTGAAAAATCATACCTCCAGAAGATAAAGGGTAGTGGCACATAATGTTCCCTTCCCCTTTGTAGATGCCCAGTCCCACTGATTATCTGCAGCCCCTTGACACCTGGGCACATCCCTTTGGCTCTTACAATAAGCATCTGGCACATCTGGGGGTTTAGTCTCTGGTTACTATTCAGAAAAGCTAGTTTTAAAAAAAGACTACATGGTTTTAAAAAAAAAGAGAAAAAGAAAACCAGTGCTTCTGCCTCAAGAACAAACAAACAGCAACATTGTTCTAGGACTGTTTTTTCTATTCTGGATGCCAGAAAATGCAAAGTTCAGGGCCCTGCCATAAGCCCTTCACAAGTTGTATTCCCACTGGCTTTCAGTTTTCCAAAGGATTATATTGTTCAGTCTCCCTAGGTGCTTATGAAGGTGCTTATGCCCATGCAGGGTCTGGGCACAATACAGTTTGAGCACCACAAATATTTTTTTTTTTTTTTTTTTTATAGTCTACCTAATCCTATCTCTAAGGGAAAAATCACAGAGGGTTTTACTCACTTCCTGATCTGATCTTGCAAAACAGTTCATAATCACTGGAGGACAGTGCTGAGATAAACAGTAATTGAAGTACTTGGGTAAGGGCAAGAGAAAGAGGTTGCACCCGCACTGCCTCTGGAACAGACAGCAAACTTTAAGCCAGATCCCTCTTATGGGCTGATGAGGTAATTAAGCCTTTTGGACTGGGTTAGCTGAGTCACTCTAATTCCCCTTACCCCAGGGGGCTGGTAGTGTGGTCACTTACTCTGTTGCTGTTATGCTAACAGACAAAATAAAGAGATTGTTGTTTCTTTCCCAGATCATTTCCATGATGCAATTCCATAAACACAACAGAGAGAGTGGGGAAAGGTGGGGCAAGGAGAAATATGTACCCATGAGAAAGTGACATCTATAAACTGTTCCACCAGAAGCAGCACGGTGTGCAGCTCCACCAAAGCCCTGATTCCATGCCACTTCCAGCACATCCACCTATTCATACCCTCTGCTTTATTAGCCTGCAGCTCCACAGCCTGAGGCCAAGAGTAAGTCCAAAGAGAGGTCTGGCTGAGTAGCTAATGGGGGTATGAAGAGAGTGGGGATATGAAAAAGAACCGGATTATAGGCTGCCAGACACCCATTCATGACACCCCTGGCAAGAGACATCACCAAGATCAGAGGGTTATCCCACCCCAGATTCAGTCAGACATGCAATGGAAATGCCAGACTACAGCTATCAGTGAAGCCATATCAGCAGCACGAGCTCATAGCTTGTATTGCACTAACTGGGAAAAGGACACAGTTTTGAACTAACATCATTCAGGGATCTGAGACTTGCTCTGGACACAGTTGAGGGACTTGCAAACCTCACATGTACAGACCTTCAGGGGTAGTTGATACAAACCTAGAGGCTTTCAACTGTTATCGATACCTAAATGGCTATGGAACCCAATTAAAGCAGCAATCTCTTACTGATGACACACCAAAAATACTTCTTTCCCTTTACCCCAGCCATGACAGAGGTCATCATTTATGGTAAAAAAACAGCAACCCAACTTCACACACATTCTCTGCACTAGCACCATTCAGTCATCATCCTCTTGTAAAGCTGCTGCTGATCAGACCTTCCAGGACAGATTTCAAACACTGAAACCAGAGTATCCAGATTATGTGCAGTTTTAGACTAAGGGGTTGGATCTCCCCTGCCCCTGGCTGTCCTCCCCCTCCTCTGCAGGCTGGCTTTTGAAGCACTAGCAAAGAAAGAGGAAATTCCTGGAATTCCTTCATCAGCATTAGGGCTTGTTTTGCACAAACTTGGACAGAGGTTGCTCCTAAGGGGCCAACTTATGCTTTCATCCTACTGCTGTGAGAGGTCTGCTTTTATTTATTTATTTTCCTTCCCCACCAGCTTACCCAGCCTCCTTCGGTGAATGAAGTGCAGTAGTGCAGAGCACAGAGATGCTGACATCGCTGCTGGACTGGCTGGGTTTTAAATTACTCTCCCCCCAGGAGGTGGAGGCTCTTTCCTTTTCTTCTTGGCAAAGAAGTTCTTGAAAGTCTGAAATTTGGATTTTTTCTTTCCTGCAATATGAGAAAAATGAAAATTTATGGAAGTCGGAGGTGTTGCTTAACTTGGAGAACATTATCACTTAAATTCTGGAGGAAACCTCAAAGCCAGAGCAGCCCATTCAGTTCTAGTCAGCTTCTTTGTAAATAATTCAGTGCTGGAGTCCAGTGAAAGGTGAAGCTGCAGTTCTTACATTTTGCTGCACATAAAGCAACACTGGAACTAAGCTGACAGTAAGTGGTGCCTACTTAGGTTTCAGTTTATGAAAAGTACACTGCAACTGAACAGGGATCGTGCCAACCACACTTGATATAGTTTCAATTCAAAAACTGATGCCAATGTCTAACTCTTACTGGTCTTTACTCAGCTCAATTTAGTTCTGCTTCGTCTTTACTCAGTGCTGTAAGAAGACAACACCTGAAAGACAGTCAGTGTTTGGCAAAAGATTGCAACTGGCAAAATAATTTATAAACTCTAAACCCAAAATATCTGTTTCCACATTAAACCAACTGCCCCAAAACAAAATCAACATCTCCCCCGAGGACAATGGAGCCAACTGAAATTAAGACACTGCCCTGCAGAACGTGACCCACACCCCAACATAGCAGTCCTAAGAAAAGAATTAGGAAACTGTTCATCTGGTTTCAGATTTCCCATTGTCCACACGAAAAGAGATACAAAAAGGACAAAATAAACCATATGAAACATCACTGACTTCTTTCTTTTTCAATAACTTAAGATACTTTAATATTCTTATTTATATTTTCTTTCAGCCCACGAGGGCAGCATTTTGTCTGAGGGGTCAGTTTGGAGTGGTTCAGGCCAAACTATTGTACTAAGACCCCTGGGATTGACTTAAATACATATGCAGAGCAATAGCATCACTGCATATCTGAGCCAAATTTGTTGTTCAATTAATACTTTGCAGCACTTGGCATAATAAATGCCCACAGCTGGAGGATTCCTTCATAAGCAAGGCATTATTTCAACACAATTATTGTCTTCTCCCAGCAATGATTTAGTTGGCGATGCTCTGTCTCAACGTGTGCCCTGTACGTGTAGGGCGCTCTGCCAGTGGGCCTTATCTGGGCTGAAACTGTGCCACCACACAGCTGCATCAGACAGTAGCCACTTTGAGAAATAAACAATGAGGCTGAGATGCACTCACCCCATCTCCTCCCTGCTCTCAATACCAGTGCCAGCACCACACGTCAGGACATACAAGGGTGCTGCTACACAGTCCAGCACAGCCTGGTGAAACAGCTACCGCTGTGCTGAGCGGTGGCAGCCAGGGAAGACCTGCACACAGCTTTCCAAGTGACTCGGGCTGTCACTGAGACAAAATTATCTTTCAAACCATGTACAGCAAAACTATCAGTGGAGTCCCACTCATCTGAATAAGAAGAGGATGTGGCATTCCTATGGATGGTTTATCAGTGGAAGACCTTTTCATCTTCCACTGCTGCTTATCAGGCAGCAAGTGAATGCGACAATCACAGAAAACACACAGATGATTTGCCTACAGAGCTGACCCCAAGGATTTGTTAAGACTGTTACAGGGCTCTGAATTTCCTTCTGTTTCTGTAGCAAGAACTGGAAAGAGAGGACAGGTCACACAGCACCTGGAAGACCATATGGCCTATCAGATAAACAAATGTATTGGGGGTCCTTTAGAGAGTCTTTAGAAACGCTTCCCTACCGCTACTGTCATTCATAGAAGCAATTAGACAACACAGTTATTCTTCCACAAAACTTATAAAAGAACAGTTGATTTATTTTAAATGAGCAAAACAAAAGATTAAAAGCAGTGCCTCAAAATTACCAATTCAGCAATGTCTGCTAACAAAGATAGTCCAATGGGTCAAAGGAAAAATGGCAGGCTGTTTCATCCAGGGAGCTCTGCAACTCTAAATGAAAAACAAGGACATTGTCATGTGTACAGGTCAGCTGACAGTGGTATGACAGAAAGCAAGTTGATTCCAGTGCAAGTATTACTGATGAGCTTAATTAGCTGCTGGTATTTCCAGAGACCCAGAGGAATGTTTAAAAAGAAAACACCAAAAAGCCCACAATAACAACTACAACAGGAGTGATCCTAAGGACATTTAAGAGAAACAGACATGAGTCCTACCACAAAGGATAACATTGCCAAGGTACTTCTCCGCATAGTTGTTTAGATCAGAAGTGGTACTGACATTAGACTGGAGCCCATGGAAAGGATTTGCAAACACTGCCAATGAGTAACCCTCAGCTGGCACCAGACAACACTTGGGTATCATTGTGCAACAGAGAGTCCTCTGATAGACATACGAGTTACTTCAGTGCCTTCTCTAGCCTCTAATTTATTACTGATGTACAACCCTTCCAGCAAGAATTCCTCCTCTTCAGACACAGCCTGCTCAGCTGCTTCAGATGAGTGAGAAAACAGTTAAGTTTCCCTGCAGTTCCAGAAGATGGGTGCTTGCCATATTATTATACAAAAGATAAAATCACTACTAGACACTTAGTGCTGTGTGCAGATGAACACTGTGGGACTGCTCTATGTGAGAGCATCTGGCAATAACAACAGGGTTCAGAAAAGCAGTGGTCATATTCTTTTCCTGGTGCAAATGGTTGTGCACACCATTAAAAGGATGCCACGTTTAATTTAAAGGCACCTAGATTGCAGTGCACTGTGAAGTAGCCCAACATATTACTAAACTGGTAGAGTGCTCTATGGTACTTGAACTAATAATATCCAAGATCATCTTATTGCTTAAAATGGAAAAAATCCATTGCATAACAAAAATCCAGTCAAAGCAATCCAAGCTTAGACAACTGTGCCTATTTCCCCTTCACCCACTGATGAATAATGACTCATGATTTCTGAATACTTCTGGTCACCAATCTTCAATGGCATTAAAAATAAAAGATTAAAGGCTGCTGCCCTAAAAAGCAAAAGCCTTCCCAAAAATTAGTTTCTTCTGATAACTACAATTCAGCCCACTAACAGAAAAAGAGGAGGAGGAAGCAGCATGTTTCTTTCTCTGCAAAGTTTGTTTATTCTGTAACTTTTACTGTTTGTGTACTGCCTATGTTAGAGTTTTTCCTGTGCCCAGAAAGAATTACTGCATGTCTTTCTGCTCTTTGCATGGTTCTTCCCTGTAATAAGACAGAAAAGAAAACAATGCTTTTCCCAGTGCCGAATTTAGAGTGTAAAAAGCACAGGGAACATCTGATTCAGGGGTTCAATTATCACAGTTAAATTAAACAGTTAATTTTGGGATCTTCTATGTTGTCCTAAGATGTGTTCAGGACACATTGTTTTCAATACAAAGACTAGATACTTTCACTAACAAAAAACACATGATAAAAAACCCCAGACAATTACTCCAGCATAGTAAACAATACCTGATATTACCAGGAAGACAATTAAATCATGGAATTTCATAAGGCTAACATTGGGTGCTGACAGTTTTTGGACAGTGACCTGGTGACTGCCATCAAGAAGCAGCAACAAACACTGGAAGCCCTCTACTACTAGTAAGACAGTAAGGTAAACCTCAAGAAATTAATCTAATTGACTAGACTGTGAAGGCTGGGAATTTTTGAGTCCTAGAGCTTTTACATCACAAGCCAATTTAAGTTATGAAGAGGAAGAGACAAGGTAACCCCACATTATGTTGAAAGTAAACAAAAGACCCTAATATGGCTTTACCCAGGTCCAGTCAAGTGTCTTTTAATACTTCAGCCATAGCACAGCAGCCTTTAACTTTCTGAAATCTTGTTTGAGTTCAAGACAGGAATACTCCTGGTGGCTTCAGAGCCAACACTCAGGACAGCAAGTCACGTCCCGTCTTCCCTGTCACCTGGGTCAGAATTTCATCCATTCTCTAAATCTTCTAAGAAAACCCAAGTACAAAATCTGCACACGTGGGTTCCACACAAGCTCAGCATGTGCTGTGGTTAGCACTGAACTGTGGGATAAACTACATTACAAATTTAAGAAACCAGCCATTGCTGAGCACCCTTCGTTACACTTTCTTCATCCCTATCTGCCATGCAGACTTCAACTAAGAGTCACTTTGCTATTTGCTTCTCTCTTCTACCAACATTCTGATGGTGGTAAATCTATTTCTGAAGGACAAAGCAAGATGACTTTTGAAACACAAACATTTGATGCAATTGTGAGACATTAGTCAAAGAGAAAAAAAAGAAATCAAGTGATGTGACAGCCACATCTCCTGAAATGCCTCAGCCATGATCCTGTTCTTCATATTCACCTATCTCCTCAAGGATAGTCTGAGCACTGCTGCAGGGGCTTGCCTTTAAGACAGACATCCCTTTGGCACAAGCAAGGTGTTTTCCTTTCTTGCCTATTATTCCATTCCCTCACGACTGTCTGCATCAGGCCGTGCAACTGGATTAAAGAACTGTAACACCTGGCTGTCTGCAGTGGACACAGAGGATGAGGCTGCAGTGGGGGTACCAATACAGGTCCCACAGACAGAGGCTGGCTAACAGGCTCAGCTCCCACCTCTGTAGCAGCCAGCAAAGCAGGCACAGCAATCAGCCCTTCCAGCTCTTACATCCTGAGTTTGAAAATACAAGCCAGAATCAGAAAAGAATATCCTCCATCAGGTTACAACCCTCCAGTACTGTACATCAAAAGATCCTTCCCACAATACTGCCAGCTAACAAAACCACACAGAATTCTTATTTACACTCCAAGAAACAAAACAGCACTGCAAAACAAGTCACTACACATGCCCTGACTTGAAGAGAATAAACCTTGGCTTCTAAATCAGCTGTACATTTGGGGAACATCCACTTACCTGTGCACTCTTCAACTGTCTCTCCTGTTTCAGATGACTGTGTGACCTCTGTTGGCCCCGTAGCCATGATATAGTCACTGGAATAGAAATTAAAGCACCAGTTAAAGTTTAGTCCACCTTCCCAGCAGAATATGGTCCCACCCAGCACAAAGAAAGAACGTGGCTGGATCCTTTCTGAAACTGCATCCCCAAATGCTTATCACAAACATGGCTTGCACGCTTTTCTGCACTTTAAGCCACAGAACTTTTCCTCATTTTTCAGTAACAGTTTTTTCTCCAGCCAAAATTAACAAACCAGTCTAATTTCTTTCCAGTACCTCTCTCTTCTTAGAAAACCAGGATCAAAGTTTGCATTAATGAAAGATGTTATTAGACTTGCTCAGTGAAGACTGTGATGCTTCCCAGCCTCAGAATAATGAACCTTTACAACTGCTCTTTCCTAGAGTGACAGCTCCATGCTACTGTTAAAAGCATCTTAAGTGCTGTGTTGCAGAGGGTTCGTTCATGTATTACAGTGTCCTCACAGCAGGCACCAGGCTAATCTGTCAGCATTATCAAAATTAGTTAAGCATCAGCACTGAAGCATCATTCTAGGCTACGCTACATTTGTGGAAACCAATAGATCAAATTTATTTTGGATCCAGTGCAATCAGCTTTTAGCCACAAGCTTTGAAACCTTATCGCAAGCAGGGCTATTGATCAACCAAATTAGCTGATGGCATCATCTTCCTCCCTGATGAAAACAAAAGTTCAGCCTAGTTTTAAAATCATTCAATGTTAACTGGCCCCACTTTGTATTTTCCAAGACTCCTAAATGGGTGTCTGTCAGAGACAAAGGAATTAAGCAACAGAGCAGAGAGTTCCAGTACAAATGTCAAGCAACAATGGAAACGTGACAGTTTAGCAGGACAGCTCATAAATACTGTCCTTTGTTCTGGAAGATATCTAGGTGATACATTTACACAGTTAGCAGTTCCAATATGCTGTGTCAGATCTTAAGGAGTAAGAAAGCTTTATGAACAAATGAAAACACCCAGAAACAAAGCCTGCTCCCTTTCTTTTTTCTTTTTTTTGGCACAGATCTTACCTAACATTTTTCCATCTCAGAATCATATAAAAATGCTGTCAACTTAAGCATCTCATCAGCAAGCAAGAAAATGATTCGATAACTAATTTGGCCAACCAGTAAACTAGCTCAGATGTATCACCCACACCTTCTATAATCCATCATGCCAAAAACACTGGGGTTTTCCTAAGAACCCACGTCCTCAGATAACCTCAGAAGTTAAGGTGCACAAAATCAGAGGCAGATTTTATAACAGATGGGACTGTTATAAATAAATAAATAATAGAATGAAGGGAGCAGACCATAGAGGTAAAAATAGGCAGGGCTCCTGCTAAAAAACAGACTGCAGAGTAAACTTCCCTTGTACTGGTTACCCAGAGACACAAACTGCCCAGCTGCTGAATGGCAGGCAGAACTGGAGGAGACAGGCTGCAGTTTTCTGCTGGTTTATAACTGATCACTTGTGAGCACTGAACACAGGGGTGCATTAATGCACTGTAGTTCCAAACATCCCATCTCAACTTGCTAAAAATCAAAGAGAAGGTCATTGCAGCAACCAGGACTGATGACACCCCTTTCTAAATAAGGTGCACTGAGGATGTTGTTGAAACAATTGCTAGACAATACTGAGAAGCAACAAAACCCATGGCTTTTAAGATCTTCCCTTTTTTGGATGATCATAACCATTCAACTCTTCTCCCTTCCCCCCATCTCTCATCAATTATCCATGAAAATGTCTGCATTTGCTGCATATTTCGATTAGTCTGCCTATGAGCACTTTTTCTCATAGACTCTCTGTCTTAAAAAGGAATTTGATTCCAATTTCCCCCTCATCTTTGTCTACCATGCACACTGATTAAGCTGGCTTTTCCTAGAGAAAGGGAAATGCATTTGAAATAAAACATCAAGAAAGCACTCAACAAATTTACCAGGACAAAATGGCAAATCCCCAGTCTTGCATTTACTTTCACAGATGTGAGTGGGTCTGACATTTGGCTTATTTAGACCTCTAACTTCTGCTTTACCCACCTTCAATAAAATCAAAGCAAGAGAAAATACTTTCAGATCCAGCTTTGTTTTCACCATCTCTACATTTATTTAAACAGACTAAATCATCTCCGCTGCTCACTCAGAGTCCTTCCAGCCTTTGGAGATATTTGACTGCTGTGTTTATTACAACTACAAGCATTTACTTCCAATTGGTGTATCTTTTATTCAAGTAGAACTATAATTGAAAGCAGTTCAGCTCCAAGGCAGTCTCTTCACAGTCAAACAACTCCTGTATTAATTCAGTTTTATAGCTGAGTTCTCTGGGGCATATGGAGGTCAAGTGTTAATTGGCAGGGTGCATGGGTTGTTTGCAAATGTGCCCCACTTAGGACCTAATGGCTTGTGCCTTTGTAGACATCACAGCACCATCTTTTCCCAGTGAACTGAACAGTGACTTGAGGTAAGGGAAACCACTGCAGAACGTTCCAAGCATTAAGTTAGCAAGTACATAAATGATAGGGGGAAAAAATTTCCAGTAGAGTGTACGTTCCACCATTAAAAGCTTGATGTAGCAATTAGAGGATGCTTAGACTTCAAATTCTGGTGACAGTGAGTTGTACTTCACACAGAACAGCTAGCAAATGTTCTGAGCAACAAACCCCAGCCTGGCAATCAATGTAATGGAGAAAAAGAGGACAGAACCCCATCAATACATGCACATGAGAGCGCAGAGGCATTAGCTGATCGAACCTTCAGACATTCACCACTTCCAGGCCTTAATGACAGCTGACAGACGCAGTGTCAGGATGCATCAATGCCATGTATGTTCAGTTCAATCAGCTGTGCTCACCATGTGCACCCTGTGAGCTTTCCCAGAGCATTTTGCCTTTAGAGACAAAGCTTTAAACAAATAGTGTGTGTGTGTATTGATTTTTAGTGACAAAAATATCAGATTAAATAAATGGCCTTTTGGAGCAGTGTTTCTTGTACCCTTCAGGCTAGGAGATGCTAGAGGACAGCTGGGAGAAGCAGCTCACAGAGGGAGGAAGGAAACTCTTCAATGGGGGAAGCAGCCAAGGTGGAGCAACAACAGACTGATAGCTATGGCTGGCCAAGATAGTAGAGTTGTCAAGTCCCAGCTACTGTTTGATTCTCATTAGAAGTGGAACAATGGACACATTTCCCCAGTCTACAACTTGCTAATCATGTTCTTAATCCTCTCTCAAGTAGCATCTGCAATCCCTGTGTGGGCACAGACTGTAGAGGTACAGCACAAAGATGCTGAGTCTCTGCCAGACACCTTAGAAGCAAGGCCTGGCCCTGCCCAGCAAGGTGACTGCAGCAATTCCTGTGTGAGGCCATGGAAAAGACTGAAAGCTTAGTAAGAGCAGCAAGGATTGACTACATGGCCTTCACCTCTCCTTGCACAGAGTGGTGGGCTGGATTACTACACCTGTGAATTACTGAATTACTTGCAAACAGTGAAGTGGCATCGTGCACAGATTCAATCACAATGATACAGTGACATTCCTAGCCCTTATTTTGCATTTCCTGGGTGTATTTTAAAGCAATTAAATTTCTATAAAGTTGCAGGGCTTGCTTTAGTTTAAAAGCAGACAATAGGACCTTGTTAGCAATCATCATCACCCTCACCTAGCATAATGGTTTAGACTTCAGCTCCCTGCCATCCCATACAAAACTGCCATTTATAACCCTACTCTGTTGCGTTCACTTGGAGCTCTTCAACTCATTAAAGGAACTAACGAGTCTTAAGAAGAAAAAAGAAATCTCCAGGAATAGGAGAAATATCTTCATCTCCCTTTTACAAACTGGGACAACTGGACAAATATTTGGAGCGCTCTATGGGAGGGCAAAAGAAATTAAGTCCCAGCGTGGTGTTCTGACCATTCCCTTTTCCCAGCCAAGCACATTACTGAATGTACATCATAGAGGGGGGTGAGACTGCTAAAAGAAGAAAAGATGGTTCCCTTTCACTGCTCAGTTTGTCTCCTGGGAAGTTAACACTGTACAGGACTCAAGTTTCCTCCACTTAACAAAGGTCCAAGAGAAACAGAAACGCTTTCTGCTCAGCCTCAGAAAAGGGACACAGCTCCTTGCTGTCTCTCCAGCAGAGCAGACTTGGAGACTGCACAGCAAGCAAGCTTCAACCCCACTTACAGTGTTTCTTCAGCTTCAGACCCCACTTCTGCATAAGCTTTCCAGAAGGCCTTATGACAGAGAGATCAAAGGAGATGCTGAACCCTGAACAGACATTCTCCTAGCAAGTAATTTTCTGAGGAAATAAAGACTAAAGATGGCATCCATTTAGCATCTTCACAGCTGACAGAAAATGGCAAGCAGCCAAAAAAAGAAGTAAAGTTTCTGCCTGGAGCTTTTAAAGACCAATTTCCTTCAGGCTACAAAAATTAATTGAAATCAAGCTCACGCTCCAGATTTCAGGACACACACCTTGCAGATCAAGATGGGTCAGCACATGGAAGTGCATGCCCTTCATCTGGCCCTCTAGGCCACCACCCTGCAGCCAGCCACCCCCCGCAACACACTTCAAGCAGGGATCTCAGCCCCTCTATTTCTCCTGAGCACCAAGTTTCAAAAAACCCCACAGAATGCAGGATGGCTTCGTGTTCATATTATCTTCTGCAGGAAAAGATGACTGACAGGTTAAATTTTTACCCTGTCTTATTAAAGCACATTAGAGGACTTTGATCTAACAAAATGTGTTTGACTGCTTTCCTCTCTGGGAACCCTACAAGCTAACTATCAAGGAACTCATTAATCCAATGACAGTAAATGAAGCAAAGTTTACCCTCCACAACTCCATGGAAGAGGATTTTCAGTCATTCAATAAGCAATAGCGGAGACAGCAAGATTTCTGTTCAATTTGCACATCCCTTGAGCACATCAGAAACTCAAAGCAGCTCCCTTTGCCCTCCAGGCAGCGAGCCAAGCAGACTGTGCCTCAAGGTCCATGCTCAGGGAAACACGGCGAATAGCGTGAGATCCCGCAAACAGCTTAGCTGAAATGGGGTATGACCCAACACGATGGCAGGATCTGGGATCCGACCTTGCACAGCTGATCCCGTTGTACTCTTCTACAGTATAGTGTTTCTAGGATGAAATTCCCAGGTTTTACCAGCCCCTAGGTAGCATATCCCTAGCCAGACCATGAGGGGTTTAGGTAGGCATAAGAGAACAGCACAAATGGCAGTTGATATTAGGACTCTTGTTATTGCCACTGATAACAGTGCAGGGAGGAATTTATAAAGTTAATGAGTTGTGATCTTCACGGAAGGAGGGAGAGCTTAAGAAAGTTTAAGGTCCTTTTACAAGGATCACAAATAGTACAGCAATAGTAGGCATCAGGAAGTCTGGATAAGCAACTAGATAATATTTAATATCAATAAGACACTCTCCCAGGATCAAGTAGGGGGTCATAATTCCCCATAGCAACAGACAACATTCAGCTCCTACCCTTGACAAGATATCCAGAGCAAACAACCATTCACATAAAATGATCTATTCATAGCTTTCACACTTTGCATTCAGACAACACCTCCTCACCACCCTCTGTCCCCACACCTTGGCTTCTCTGAGAAGGCTTGCAGAAGACAGGTCCCAGTGTGCTGAGCTCTTTTTACCTACAATTTGCTTTGAGAAGTCTCTGTCTGACAGCAATTCTGAAGGATTTGTGCTATCCAGTAGTGCCTGAAGCACTCTGTGCTGCCCTCCTGGTGAGTGTGTGTGTAACTCTAATGCAAAGCAGCTGGTGGGCTGAAGCCGACTTTAAAAAAAAAAAGTAACAGGAGGAAATGCCTTTCATACAGTCACACAGGCTGAGTCTGTAATTGTGTGAGAAGCCAAAAGGATAAGAAGGGGGAAGGGAAAATGAGACAAAAACATTCATAAGCTACTACAGAAAACAGTGGAAATGCACTGTTACATTTCCCAGGGACTGGGAGAGTAAAGGCCTCCGTCCCCTGCACCCTGCCCCATCTCCACACACTCACTCCCTCTCAGAAGTATTTGCTGAGATGCCATCTCCTAAATCACTGCAGAACAGTCTGCACTGCAGAACAGCTGCAGCATACATACACAGACCTGTGTTAACTTAAACCTGAGGCAGGTACCAGTAGCAGACCAGCTGCCGGGTCACACTCAGCCCAAGAGGGCAAACTGAACAAGCTACCATAGCTTTGCAGCACTTGGCACCTATGCTAGACAGATTAACCTGTTTTAGACATGCCACATCAAGCTGCCTTCATATCCCTCATTACTCCATGCTGCTTATTAGCGTGACCTTATGTATTTACTATCAGTGAAAGGATCTCCACTCCAAGTTTGTATCTGCTCAGACAACAGATCAAGTATCTGCCAGTTTGCCAAAAGCTAAGTAAAATGTTTCTGGATAGTCCATCCTTGATAATAATTTATCACATTGTTTTTCCAGGGCATTTTCTGGTCTGCACCAATCACAGAACATTAGGAGTTGGAAGGGACCTCAAAAGTCCAACCCCCTGCAAGAGCAGGATCACCTAGACTAAATCACACAGGAAAGCATCCAGGAGGGTTTGAATGTCTCCAGAGAAGGAGACTCCACAGCCTTTCTGGGCAGTCTGTTCCAGTGCTGTGTCACCCTCACAGTGAAAAAGTTTCTCCTTGCATTCACATGGAAGTTCTGTTGCTCCAGCTGGCACCCGCTGCCCCTTGTCCTATCGCTGCCATCACTGAGAAGAGCCTGGCTCCATCCTCCTGACTCTCCCCCTTTACATATTAATAAACATTAATAAGGTCACCCCTCAATCTCCTCCAAGCTAAAGAGACCCAGCTCCCTCAGCCTTTCCTCATAGGGGAGGTGTTCCACTCCCTTCATCATCTTGGTGGCCCGGCGCTGGACTCTTTCAAGGAGTTCTGTGTCCTTCTTGAACTGAGGGGCCCAGAACTGGACACAATATTCCAGGTGCAGTCTCATCAGGGCAGAGTAGAGGGGGAGAAGGACCTCTCTTGACTTACTGTGAGGAAAAATGTGACAGAACTTTGCTCAAACCAAGACTGGTACTATCACACTCATGATCTAAGCACACAGAAGAGCTCTGCCAATGTTTTGGGCCCAGCCTGCCTCCATTTTAAAGGAATGTACATTAAATTACTCTATTGAATTGCACCGTTTGGCATTAGCACAGGAATAAGTCAGTGCTTTTCCCATGTAGTAATTCTGTTCCTTCACACTACTACACCAGGCAAATTTCAGGAAACAGCTGGAATGATGATCTTCTCCCACTCTCCCTAAAAAGAAGTAAAAGAAGCAGCAGAGTCATCTGGCGCCCATGCTAAGGAGCTAGTACACTGGCAGCAGTAGGGAACACTCTCAGATCTGCTTGACATGGATACGACTGGAGTAGTTGAGAAGGTGGGGGAACACGTTTAAAAATCAACATGGATGTAACCAAAGGCTGCCTCTGCCAGCTCAGGAGCTACACCCAGGAAGTGTTACTGCCTCGGGAAATGGTTTGTTGAGCAGAGCAATAGGAAATGTCAAGCCACTATCAGCGAACAGAAGACATGCCTCATGCCACCAGAGTCAAGACGTCAGAGTGAAATACAGGAATAAAAATAAAGCTTACTGTCTGCTTCTTCATGTGGCAAATTCAACAAACACACATAATTTTCTATCCCAGACCTGGTGGTGGGCAGATTTGGCCACTGTTTTCTGGCTTGTGTACCAGCTTTTTACCCCTCTCAACTCCTAACTCATTTTGTTCCACCTGTGGCCACCCAGAATCAAGTTAGATGACTGGTACCAGACCTGTGGTGTGCAGAGCACTTGGAGCCCACAGGCTACTTAGCAGGAATCAGCAAAAGGTAGCTAAGGAAAGGAGTTTACCATCAGCTGGCTTCAACTTGCTCTTCAACGTCTTGAAAAACTGTGTGTCTGAGAAAACTCGATGGAAATTACCAATAGCTGCAAACTGTGAAGGTGACAATTATTAGTTCAGACAGGAAAATCTTTGAGACAAGAGCTCATCTTAAACATATCCTAGCAGATGGAGACTGCTGGGCTGGGACTTGGGAGAACTGGCTGATTTTCTGGGTAAGGGGGCAAATTACCGGATTGCTGACAGTAGCCAAGTTATTTATTGCTCAGCCTTGAGTTTCTTTACCTGTGAAACGGAGATGGTTGACACTGAAAGCATAGAAAGCCTGATGAGCCCTGTGGAGGAGCTAAGCACTACCTCCACATGGGAGACCAGCAGGTTGGAACGATACCAAGTGATGGTGCTATCAAGTGCTGCCACTACACAAGAGAGAATAACAAAACCCACACAATGTCACGCGAGTAGCCTGTGTATCTGCCATGCCCTTGTATTTGAGTCTCACACTGATTTCCAAGATCTTGTTCTCACAAACTGCAGAGAACCATTCCATCCTGGGCCTGGAAGAAATTCTGGAGCCATTTTTACCAAATTAAGTTGTCTGAATATTGCCAGGGAAATGAGGCTGAAACAATAGGGAACTGAATGCCAGAACTGAACCATGGGACTTCAGGCTATTTTCAAAGCTTTTTTTTTTCTTTAAGGTTTTTCCAAAACAGTCACTTATCCCTCAATATGTGGGTTAAACAGCAGCTCAACGATGGGAAAAAATAAATTAAAAATCTTCAGATAGATCAAACTTCCCAGAGGAGGTAATACAGATATTTAATGCCCAAGAATTCAAAGTGTGCTGAAAAAAAGGAGAGGCTAACAGAAATTTCCAGGGCAAACTGTGTTAGAGATTTTCACTCTGAAGATCAAACTGTCATAAAACCAGCCAGCCATTTTTTGGCTATAAGGGAGCAAATAAAATGCAGGCTTTGTGGTCTCAGAGGCTGCCTTTGGCAGGAAGCTCAGGAAAACTCTCTCCATGCAAAGTCCCAGAACCTAGCTGGGGCAACATCTCCTGCCTGTACACACACAAAAAGGAAAACAAGGCCAGCTCCTTCCTATGTTGCAACAAACTCTGCCTGGTCGCTAAACTCCCCGAATTCCCAATGCCCAGGGGTATTTCTGGAATTCAGACCCTATTTTGGCTGCTGATCAAGGAAGGCCTGGGGTGGCTTCCAGGCTTGCAGGAGGTGGTCTTCCGGAGCTGTGCATGGAGTTTGAGGGTCTCCCTCCTGCTTTAAATGAAACCACCCGCTGTCCCTGCTCTTCTCTCTTGGTTGCTCTCCAGGCACAGAACTTCAAGTTAGAGTCAACCACCACTGTGCATGTGTTTAGTGTAATCCCTCAGGCATTTCTATCCCAAGGGCAACTACTGACTTTTCTCTATTAGCAACCTTTGAAAAGGGATCCTCTTCTCTGAGACTCCAGACACAAATACATCTCTAAAATAGGATCATCTAAAATAAGATGATCTGAGCTAACACTGATTTGCACCAACAGACTATCAGGCTGTATTCAACTGTTTTGAGGAAGGTGGTATGGTTGCATCAGGGAGCAGAGAGGTACATGAAGTAGAAAAAAACCCAGGATGGTGACACCAAAGACAAGACATGCAAGATAGGTACTGACACATAGGCATTGGGAGGGGGGCAGGGGAAGCATATGGGCATTACAGGCATCCTGTAAGGTCTTCAACTACCAAGGCTGCAGGAAAGGAAGCAATATGACAATTTGCATTTTTTTGAAGGAAAGCAATAAATTTCAACTTCTGGAACATTCTTTTCACTAAGCTGAGATGATAGTAGTTTGACTGCGAGAGGGGACCAGAACAAATCCTCTGCACCTCTGCCAGGTATTTGCCCACATACGCAGATTGCTTGACAATTAACATGATCTCTACATCACAGTTCTGAGCAAGAGCATTCAAATACATCCCGTTTACATCCAGACTACTGTGTGGATCAGAAATGCACTGTTAGAGGAGTGATACTTAAAAGGCCTGGCAAGAGCACACACTTACATATTTCTGAGAATGAATAAGCATAAATGAATTCATCATGAATAAAAGTCAAACATTTAGTTCACTAATTAGCACCAGATCCTTGAAACTCGAAAGCCAAAAGAAACAACCGCCACAAAAATCTGAAGCTGGAATGCTGCCTCAGCTCTGGCTGGATGGTTAAAAACCAAATCAGGCAGCTTTATGTGCACAGCCAAGTTACCCCACCACACCTGAGAGTGGCATGACCCCCCCATCAGTCACACTTGCAGTGAGGTGAGAGGATACAACTGAGCACAGAGAACCGCGGTACCTGTACTCCTGTACAGATGCAGCAGCACACAGAGGTGTAAGGACAGGGTTAAAAACTGAATAATGATGTGTGTGGCCCAGTCTTGGCGTTTTCATGTACATCATGTTGGAAATGTTGAGCTGTTAGCACAACCCTGACTGTTAACAGTGATGAACAGTGACAGCTCAGCATCTGCAAGCAAAATCAGACAGGGTATCAACTGACTAACTCTTTTTGTTGTTTAAACAGTGATTCCCACTATGGAGCCTTGGAGGGCCATCTGCTGCCTTGATAAAAACAATTGTGTATAACAAGATTTTAAAAAATCAAAAAGCCTGCAGTTATTATTTGCTGTATCCAAAATACTGCCTAAAACTGCTTGATCCATAAAGGTTTACCAACCATGAAACTACAGCAGATTTAATGCAGAACTACAAGCTTAGATCATGTTAGAGTAGAGCACCTTGTGCTCAAACTGTCTTCTTAGAGCACCAACCTTCAGGAGAAATTTGGGGAAAATAAAGGGGGGTGGAGGAGGGAAATCAACCTTGGAAATACCTTGGAGTTTTTTTTCCCCTGTTTCCCCACAGACAGACTTATCTCAGATTTTCCCAACTCTGGCTGGTAATCAGCTCTAGCTGCCCAACACCAGCTCAGGTAGGTTATCTACTAGAAGTACAGCTTGGGCCTACCATTTTGTCCCACATTATGTAGCCATATTTCGATTTCTAAAGCCTCCACATCACAGCTGATAAACTTTATCGATCTCTCTACAAGGAGGAAATGACAAATTAATCTCCCCAATTGGCTGTAAGGGTACAAAGCCAGACACTTCGAGCAGCAAAAGCTTCTGTATAAAGAAGAGAACACAAAGCAAAATTATGACAAGATGTTTTCATGGCTCATTCTGGCAAAATCATGTAGACAAAAAGCCTGATGGCCAAATTGTGCAGAAAAGCGAGAACCACATTCAGCAGATTGTCCCAAACCAAGAACCTTCTGCTCCAGTGTTAGAAAAGTAGGACAGGTGGTGTTAGAGGTTCACATCTGTCACATACTCAGCACCTCAGTGAAAGGGAGAGGGCTGTTCTGCTGAAGCCAAATAAACAGGCATGCCTGCTTGGAATTCCTCTGCCCACAGCCAGCAAACACTCTGCATCACTGTGGCTGCTAAAACAAACACCGTCCAGAGAGAAGCTCGAGCAGAACAAGGAGGGCTGGGAGACGTGGAGTGACTCAATGGTGTATTAAGCCAGAACTGAACTTCTAGTACAGAGATGAGTCAAATGGAATGAATCAACAAAGAGAAATAGTTGATCTTTTTGTTAATAATACAGCATCATTGTATTAACTGCGCTCAACTGCCTGTGGGGCCATGGCTCTGCCACCTCCTGATTGCTTTTGTTCACCCTTTGTGCTATTCTTGAGTAAGAAAACAGGACTTAAGCCTCCACACATCAATACCAGGCCCAGTGCTGAATGACTCCTGTGCACTGAAAACAGAATGCTCAGATGTCCAAATACTCTGTATAACTGCCAGGTGCAGGAACATGCCCACAGTTTGTGTATTGGAGGATTACCCTTGGAGACTTGTGATGCTCAGGGAATCCTTTCACCTCCACCCCCACTCTCTGACTTGGCCCCAGCCAGGAGAGCTCTCCACTTTCCACAAAAAGCACATCCATCCCTTCTCCTGTTCAGTGCTTTTCCTCATGCATCCTCTGTAAGCTGTTCCTTAAAACCTGGTATTGTGATCCCTGTGTGGACCTAGGGACTGTCTCTCCACTGGTGCACTTGTTTTACTGGGGAAGAACCACCTTTCATCCTCTGATGTTTCCATCTCAAAAAAGAACCACCTCAAACTCCACAGAGAAAAACTGTTAATGAGTGATTCTTGTCCTCATTGGGAAATACTGTAAAGTAGTGGACAGTAAAGACAGGTAAACAAATGTATTTCAAGATACCAAAGTGTTCATGGAAAGCATTTTACCTCACTGGAATTGAATGTGCATGCCAACAGACACCCTCCCCACAGATAACCATGGGACCACAGCACAGCTCCAGGCCAGCTTGCACTGACATCAAGACCACATGGCCTCCTGACAGCTGCCAGCCCCACTGAGCCTATGGACTGCTGCCAAGCCCAGGTCTGCTGGGGAATGCCACAGGCAGGGATGGCCAGGGAACTCAGTGTCTGACTTTGAACAGCCTGTGAGAGCTGGAGAGATGCTCCATGTCTAAAATGGTGCCAAAGAGCAAAGCATCACATACTGTGAGCACTCAGTAAGCACAGCTACTCAGGCTCCGTGGTGATAACAGCCTCCAAAAAGTGAGAGTGGCCACAGGAGGTCAATGAGCTGCTGACAGAGAAGAGCCAACAGTTTTGAACTGCCCCGTTCCCCACAGTGCCAAGTTCCTGCTGCAGTAGCACTTGGTGGAGCTTTAAACCTCTTCCAATTCACTTGCTAGTGTCCCAGCTAAGGCAGCAGCTGCTTGCTGTGGATGAGGAACCAAAGGCTCCAAGGACACCACACGGATATAAAAGCTGTAAAAAGTGTATTTTGCACCAAGGACAAAGGGACTCCTGGCACTTCTTCCACTGTCCCTCTGAGTCTGCCCACAGGTGGGCTTGGGACGAGCGTGCAGGAGGCAGGGAACAGACAGGTATCTTAGCTGATTAACCATCAGGTGGACAGCACTATACCATCTTTGCATTAATCCCAGTAAGCACCGAAATCTCTTCCTCACATTCATCTGAAGAGGCAACAATGCAAGCTACAGCACCTCATCCAGAAAACACATTTTATTCAATTTCACGTTCACCAAGTCATTTTACATTTGTAATGACTTTCATGTCAAATAATCTAAAAATATATTGAAAATTATACTGATGCATCCCTTGATCACCTTCTTTTACCCAAATGCTCAACTTGTTTGCAGGACAAAAGTGTACATCAGCATTTTTTGACAATTTCAGACTGTAAGGAAGGAATACAATATGTCCCACTGGAAGTGCACAGCTTGGCACAGCAGAAAACATTCAAACCAATCTACGTCCTAATTCTGGGATTGCTTTTGAAAGGCACCATGAAACCCTGCGTGACCACATTAAGTATAGACCAGCTAAATACATTTCCTTATAGTCTATTGTAAAAAACAGTTCTGAGCTGGCAGGCAAAGCCTTCAACCAAACATTTTATATAGCTTCTAACACACTATATTTGTCTTTGGAAATTGGCAGTTTGAGTTGCCCATCAGTGAACCTTGCTATTCAAGCAACCACGTTTTCAGCTCGTGACCATGTATTTGGCTAGTACCAAAATCTGAAAGACATATGAAAAGATTCCTTCACAGGCTTTAGAAAACTTGATCTGATCTCTTCAGATCTAGTATTTTTTTCTGACACCATAGTAGGACGAAGCACAATGACACTTTGCAACAAGACTGATGAACTACAAGCTTACTGCAAGAACAATTTAACATTATTCAGACTGCAGATGCTGGTTAAAGAGAAATACAAAAGCAATCTACAACTTTAATTTCAGTGGAATAGCCACCACGAGTGGGCTGTGACAAAGAATTACCTAGATTAGGCTTTGGGCTTCTCATAAAAGAACATTAACAAAGCACGGGGACAAGGCTCTGCAGAAAGATCATCTTCAGCCATATGTTACTTCAGTGTACCAAGGCAAAGCCTTTGCTTCACCTCGCAGAATGTGGAGGTGAAAGCATAGGGGAGAGCTACCCAGAGCAGCTTTTAGAACAGTGCTTTAGCTGGACCCAGCAGCTGACGTTCCTGGATGGATCCCTGCCCCAGTGGCAGGTTTTATGGCTTGCACCGAGCTATGTGACGCTTTGGCTAAAATCCCTACTGGAACCTAAGCCAATCATCTAAAATACAAAAGTAATTTCACTCCAAAATAGCTTTCCAAAATGCAGAAGGCAAACAAACTCCTACAGGTTAAATGACCACATGAGGTTTTGGGGAAGCTGTTCCAATGCCCCATTTATCAGGACAGACAAATACTTCATGTCAAACTCCAAACAAATCTCATCCAACATTAATCTCAGGCTAGAAACATCCCTGTACTTACTGCAGTAGGTGTCTTAGACTCATTTTAACTGCCAATAATCACAGCCAAAGCAGCACACAAAATTTGTAAAGACTGCTGAGTACTATTAGTTCCATTAATCCACTTAGGAATACATCCTAGGGCTGAAATAACAGGTTGGGGAAATACCAAGGCTAAAGACCTAACTGAAGAGTAACAAGAAAGAAGAATTTGATGAAGGAAGGAAACTGTTCCTCACAATCAGGTGGATATCCACCAGGAAAGACATTACATGTCATGTGAAAGAAGCTTCATCTAGTCCTCAGACTTCCAAGTTAGTTTTAATTGCATTTGATGGAGGATTTTGGAGAAAAAACACGTTGCATAAACCAAACAGTGTGAACTGAATTATTTATATTTTGGGGGGAGGGGTCCACTGAAGTGCCATTCCTCTTCCTTTCATCAGGACTCCCCTTTTGCTAGTTCTGACTGCATCCTCCTCCTTTGTCCAAGGCAGACTTACTTTCCAAATATTAATTGACTCTTATACACACCGTTAAAAGTTTCAAAGGAGGCAGAGTCAATATGGGGTGGAGATGGTGACTGAAAGCCTTTGAAAACGCATACTTCCACCAGAGTAACATGAGACACACTGCTGGTATGAGGGGTATAATCTTTAGGAGAGGGAAAAGGAGGAGTGAATTGCCAGCTTCACGTTTGAATTGTTTTCCCCCCTCTGCTAACCAGGGCTTCCCATGCATTTAATTATTAGCATTCACATCTTAAGCCTCAAGATACCACTTTGCTTGCCTTTCACTGTGAATTTTCACTTTCTCTGACCCCACACGGTATGCGGGAACAGAGCCCTCTACAGTGTGCTGGTGTAAAACATCACCAGAAAACACTGTTCGGTTTTTGCAGCAGAAAATGTTGTTCCATTCCTTATCAGGGAGAATGTCAGAGGAAAAACAGAATGTACCTTCATGGTGGTTTAAAGCACAAACACTAACATCCATTGTCCCGCTCTCCCTTTATAGTCTGTTCCAACAGAATGTGTCAGGGAAACAATAAAAATATTTATTTTAAATACAGCTGAATCTCTCAACAGGGAGCAATTACCAAAACAAACCTCAGGTTGCTTTATACAAAAACCGAGCACATCAAGTTCTCAAAGAGCATTTACTGCCACATTTCTAGCTGCACATTTTTAAAAAGCCAATGTGCATTTCTGCATTTCTCATTTTTATGTGTTAGTATGTTAACAATATAGCTAATCAATAAGGAAAGGGACATTTTTCTCCTTGCTATAATTAGACAGGGAAAGGGTCTGAATTCCTTTTTCAGTATTTCATGTTTATAGCTTTGAAGGGAAAAAAAAACCCATCACCAATTTTCACTGATCTGGTATTTCAGCCAGGATTGCTTTTTTGCACTTTTATACCATACTGGCAATTCAGTCTCAAGGCATAAGCATTTTCTTTCAGTGCTGCTGCTGAAATACAACAAAGACAGAATTTCAAAGTACCCACTAGACTCAGCTCTCTTTGGAAAGGTGGAGGGGAGGGCTCAGCATGGCACTTACTTTTTACTTTTCAGGCAACTGTAGAATCCAGCCATGGTCCTTCCCAGGAGGCGTGTGTGCGCTTAATTCATCCCTGCGTGTGGATGCCAGCACAAAGACTCTGCAGCTCCGTATCCTGCTCACCAAATGCCCACACAGGCACAGAAGAAAGCCAGCATGCCGATGCAATTACTAGCCAGATAAAGTTCCTGATCTGAGGCCCTCAGACTCTGCTGAACTGGGTCCAAGGAGGGCTGTGCCTGTTCCATAAATGGTTATGAATTGTTAACTCCCCCTTTTCCTGTCTCCTTAATGCTCTTGCTAAGCACAGCATCCTAAGTGTAAAATACCATATGGCATTTGATTCTGTCTCCCTGTGGGACTAATGAGAGGCTTGGTTGTAATTAGGATGTCAAGAATCCCTGAGGAGATTAATTGTTATTGTTATTTTTTAAACAGAGAAAGGCTACAGAAAATACTTGCAACATCTTTGAAATAACCACTAAAAGCAGTAGTCATTCTCCAGCACATAAGGGGTGCACAGGACCTTCCAGAATCAGCATTATCCCATCTCACTGTAAATCACAATCTATTCTAATAAGCTATTCTGCACATTAACAGGGGAAGGGGAAAAAAAAAAAAAAAAGAAGAAAAAACCCAAACCAAACCCAACCCACACACACACACATCCCTGCAATACTGCAAAGCCAGGCAAAAAGCTCTGGAGTTTAAAGTAGCCAGCACACCCATATGAGCAAAATACTGCCTGGTGATGCCCTCTGACAATACACTAACAGTTGTTACTATCACAACTACGGAAGCCCTTGCTGGGTGTGGAAGGAAGAAATGGGGTATGGATTAATGCTCAGGAGCCCAAACCTCAAGCAGCTTCATTCACTAGGGTGACCCCAGGCCCTGGGTACAATATAACTGCACACATTTCTGACATTACATTGCATTAAATTCATATGGAAATGAATCCACATCACAGCCGCTAGTGACCTCTGTTGAGGTAAAAGCAGAGAGGTGAAGCAAGACACTGCTTGTGCTGCCAGCACTCAACTTGGGAGTATCAGCAGCCTGTTCCTGGAGTCCCATGTCTTCCTAAAAATCTCAGCCCTTGTTTAAAAAAAATGCATATTGAAATGTAAGTTTGTAACTCTCAGACTTGTGAAGGAAATATTTATATTGTTTCCTAAAAGATCAGAAGAAAACCACATTGATTTGTATTTCTCAGCTAGTACATAATATTTGAATACTTGGGTCTGGCACAAGTCAGTTTGAGGGAGTTTTCTCTTTCTCTGTAAGTTCCTCTTACAGGCTTTGAGTAGCAAGACCAGATCTAAGGTGGAAGAGTTCTTCTGGAGTACTTGGAAAAAATGTTTTAACACCTTTCCCATAAGAGAGATGTGAAGTTTAAGAAATGCACCTCTGGTGAGTCCGGGCAGTCCCATAACTGACTCAGTGACAGCAGTTTCATAACAGTTCCTAGATGGAAATCTAGGAACAGACAACATCATTTCTCTATTTTCTATTAATTTCCCTATGCAGAGGAAAGCTGTGACAAATAGTAAATGACAGCAAGTGACATCACAAACAGGAGCCAAATCATATTCTACTCTAGTTTCCCACTTAGCAGGAAAGAGAAGGCCTTTACATGCAGCCATCTTCAACGCCATCCACAGATCTGCAAACCAACCCTGACATCAAGCAGATACATTTTCTCCCTCAGGAAAAGACAAAGAAGCAAAAATAAAGTAACACTAGCTGAAGTTTTACCCAACTGAGTTTTAATGTTGTCCTGAATTATGGCATTTGTCACCATGACTTTGAGCTGAACTGCTAATCCTAATGGAAAAAGGCCAGCTAGAGAACATTCATCTTAACTCATCAGAGAAAGCCCATGAGAAAGAAAAAAAAAAAAGGCAAAAATCAATGTTCCAGTTATTGGGTAACAGCCACCAAGAAGGAATTCCTGGAGATTACTGGAGAAACCTTCTGACTGGCTTAATGTACAAAGCCTCGGACATAGGATCGCATCCGAGATGTTTCCATTGGCAGCACTTCCTGAACTAAATGCCAGGCACATCTGTAGTAAGAAACAAAGGAGACCTCATGAGAAAGTCACATTTGTATTGAAAAGCAAGAAAGATCAAATGGCCTTCCAGGGGGAAGGGCCAATCCCTAATGACAGCAGAAGGGTGCAATCCTGATGACTTTGGAAGAATTTCATCACTTTAACTCCTGTAGAATGATAGAGGGTTGGAAGGGACCTCAAAGATCACCTAGTTCCACCCCCTGCAGGGACACCCCCACTAGCCCAGGGTGCCCAAAGTCCCATCCAACCTGGTCTTGAACACTGACAGGGATACAGAGACAGCCCCAGCTTCTCCAGGCAACCACAACTCTCTCAGCCTGTCTTCATAGGAGAGGTGCTTCAGCACTCTGATCATCTTTGTGGCCTTGTTCCAACAACTCAATATCATTCTTGTACTGGGGTCCCCATTTTCATACTGGAATACAGTGCACAATCTTCAAAATATCAGATTTTTTTGCTAACGTGAAGCAGATTCTCTGTCTCCTCCTCAGATGTTTTGCCTTCAGAATAGATCTCATTAATTTTTTTTCTTTCATGTATTTTTGTCTTGAAGTTACTTACTTGAATATGCAAATCTTCATCTGCTGGGTTCCATTTAGGTCAAACATAGTCCTGTTCCCAGGATCTGCCTGTTCAGCAATACACATTGCACCATCTAGAAACCCCCTTAAGATTCCAAAAAGCACAGACTAGTAAACAGTCATTAAAAATAATTACCCCACCTCAGGATTTAATGCTTTTTTGACTCTCTATCTTAATATCAGTCTCCAAGCCACTTCATGGTAGCATTTATTATTCACTGCTCTACCTCTTTATCACTAGCTCAGCTCCAAATGGCTACATATTGACCTTTTTGGGTACAGATCTTAAGTCTTAGATGTCGATAAACCTCATGGCTCTACATTCTCAGGTAAATCAGGGCAACTAATCAGTTATGAACTGTAGCCCAAGTCTGAGAGCCAAACTGGCACTACACTGATATAAGCTCTTCACCTGTCAAGTGCTAAAGTAAATGGGCTGCTCTACTGCCAGTTAATTAAAGTTGTTTTCAGCTTGGAAAGTAAATGAACATCAAATAACCACAGAATACAGGCTTTGGCAAAGTAAGGATGGTTCCTGAAAGACAGGGAAGACAGCAAGTTTAAACACCTGGAAGCTGAATCATATCTGGATTTCCACCAAAGTTTTTGGCTTGGTCTGACTGAAACAGCCCAGTCTAGGCCCACTTTCATTTGAAAATTATGGCCTTCCCTATTGGCTTCTTCAAACTCCCTGTCACTGCTTTCCCTAAATATCACGACATTGCACACCCCCGTGATCACTGCATGTCCAAATCTGCCTCACTGCATCTTCTAAGTCTGCAGACAGAACAGGCAGTCCAGGTGGCAAGCTGCCCTCCTGCAGTGCTATCAGCACTGATGAAGAGGAAGCAGAAGAGTTCCCAGCACCTGGTAAACTTCCCAAAAAGTTTCCTAATTTCTCTAAAGGGAAGGAGGAAGGCAAGTCTGAGCAAGGCCCAGCAACCCAATGACTGAGAAACATTTGCACCAAAATAGAGCTCTTAATCAGCAAGTTACTTGTTTCACAGGTACTTTTTTTCTTTTTTTCATAGAATCCTAGACTGGTTTGGGTTGGAAGGGATCTCAAAGATCCCCTACTTCCCTAGTTCCACCCCTGCCATGGGCAGGGACACCCCCCACTAGCCCAGGTTGCCCAAAGCTGCATCCAACCTGGACTCAAACACTACCAAGGATCCAGGGGCAGCCACAGCTTCTCTGAGCACCCTGTGCCAGGGCCTCCCCACCCTCACAGGGAAGGATTTCTTCCTAACATCTAATCTAAATCTCCCCTCCTTCAGCTTAAGGCCATTGCCCCTTGTCCTGTCACTTCTGGCCCTGTAACCAGCCTCTCTCCAGCCTTCCTGTAGCCCCTTTAGGCACTGGAAGGCTGCTCTAGGGTCTCCCTGGTGCCTTCTCTTCTCCAGGCTGAACAAGCCCAACTCTCTCAACCTGTCTTCATAGGAGAGTTTTACAGCCCCATCAAAGTGGACCCTCAAAAAATTCCTTGACACTTGTGCCTGTTCCCATCCACAGAAATCTTAAGTAAGAAGTGAAAAACTTACACAGTCTGAAAAGAGAAATTTTCACCTATGTCACTGCAAAGGAGTTCTCATCAACACAGCAACTGATCATCCAGTGGGGAGGGGAACTCAAAGTGAGCTAAAAAACACGGGCATATTTCCACAGCCACTTCCTACACATACATGTGTACCCAGGGTACATGCCAGCAGCCTGACAGCAGAGGTGTTAGGAACTACACACACAACCAGCAATTCAAAGTATGTTTTTTGTCTGATATCTACTGGTTTTGTTGCAGGCTCTTGCAAATAGATCTCCAGGGGTTAACTGTGTCCCTGCTTTCTGATTCTCATGAAACACTTCACATATAGCAAAGCGCCCATGTAAAGCCAGCTCGCACGCAACCAGGACAACTATCAGTGCAAGAGCAGCAAGGATGGACCAGATGTCCCACAGTTAGGAAATCCCATCGTTCACAAAGTGTGTGTAACAGGGATGTTTGATTTATATTTTTAAAATTTATTTCCAGAAAGGGACAAGAGTTTCATGGGAATTTTTCACCAAAGAAACGCGGGGGTAGGAGTAGAAATCCTACAGCCAACTGACAGACCGTAACATTTCAGATTTCCTGTATACTTTGGTGTCTCCAGGCTAACTTCTTGTTAACAAGGCAGACTTTAGTTTCTCATTTTTAGCCTTAAGTCTCTACCAAAATCCAGTCTGCTTCCTTCTCTCCTCGTCCCTGTAACAAAATCACATTTCAACTGCGTTCCCCTGGTAAGTTTTGCTGTTGCAAAAATCAAAGAATTTACTGCAGGAGGTTTGCAGCTCCCCTGCCACCACTGCAGTGGGGTGAGCTGTCATATACTCATCTCTATCCAATTGGATTTTTTCATTATGAGGATTCTGTGTCTCTCTTACATGCGTGTTCCCTTTGTACCCCAGAAACATGTTGCACTTTTCAGTTATTTTGACTCTCTCCACCTCTCCAGGTACTGTTGGCCTGAGCACCACGTGCCCTCCTCCATGCCGTAACGCAGCTGAAGCTACACAGCTGCACAGACCCTCCCCTCCTTTTAGGGTATGGCTGCATAACCTCAAACAACTGACACTTTCTAGTCATTTATTTAACTCTGAAAAAGTAACCCTGTCAATGTCTGGACATCAAATGAGGCATCTGGGGAAAATCCAAGCCTAACTCCCAGCTCTTGTGACTATACCATTGAGCAATGAAGCCTAAGTTAGTTGAGAATTTTCAGACTAGATTTTATGCTGCACTTGATCTTGCCCAAGTGTTTATATAAAAGTGCCATTCCAGATGAATACCATGTAAAGCAATCCTACTGTTATAACCTGGAATAAATGCTGCACAGAAATCTAACCAAAACATTGCAAGACACTCTTACTCTACCACAGTTCTATTTGGCATGTGGATTGTTTACCTGTGTGCTAACGTAAACCTGAACTCCCAGCACACACTTTCTTGAAGCAGAAATGGACTCAGCTTTCCTACAAGTGAGGTTCTCAGGCTGGCAAATGGGCCTGGCTTGGAAATTTTCCATGAAAACCTTGCGGTATTAAAGAAACAGCTGAGCACGTATCCCTGTTAAAAGCAGCAGTATCAGAGCTTTAAGCAAACAGGGCTGGAATCAAACACAGTACTCTGCACAAAACAAAGGAGTGGAGATAAGAGGATTTCTGCCTTGCAGAGTTTATATATCCATCTGTGATTAATATTAGAAAGAAAACGAGGGTCAAAGCCTGTCTCAAACAGAGAGCAGTCAGGGGGCTCTAACTACGCACTGTATCCAGCTTTTTATTTATGCATATAAGCCTGAAGCATTTGCCATGATACTTGCTCTAGACTCTAATTACGGTGTGTTGTTCTAATTCTGTCTATTTTCACACTGTGTACAATGTGTGGGATTTGGGGGATTTTTATTGCTGTTATTCCCTGTCATAGGACTTCCTGCAAGCTCCTTCAATAGAAAGTATATTACAAAGAAAGCAGCGGATCCTTTTGAATCCGGATTTTCCTTATTCTGAGTCCGAGTCATTCCTTGCGATTTACCATAAACATGCTGTCTTCACCTCTGAGGAAGTGGTGAAGATAAACTTTGACATGGGAACTCCAGGGCATTACTGAATTCTAAAATATGGCCAAAAAGCTACTGGTATGCTAAATCTGTCTTTTGTGTCCTGAGAGTCAAACATGAACTCTTCCTGGATTATCTGGAGATGAAGGTCAGGCCATGTGTCATTCAAAAGGTAATTTCCCCTAGATTTGCAACAGGATCACAGATGTAACCTCAGACTTCAGAGTCAGAAAATATCAATTGCCAAACAAATAACACAGATAAATGTGTTTGTTAGACCTTTTACAAATCTAAAGAGATTGATTTGCAGTTATTATTATTACATGTCATTTATTTATAGAGAAAGTAACGGTATACACAGACAATAAAGCCAAGATGTGCTGCCTCTCACATATCTGCTTTTTTCTTCCAAGATAATAAATCTAAAACCTATGATTTTAATTAGTCTGAATGAAAAGCAGATTATTTTTGACACAGTGGAAGAGCTTGGTATTTCCTGTGAAAATACAAGCACGGTCAATATTTTATATACTGGGAGACTGTGGTTCTTTTGTCTAAGGGGCAGTAGTGCAGAAGCTGAACAAAGGAGCTCTATTTCTACACGTTCTGACTTAAGAAAATACCATGTTAAAAAATATTAAGTTCCAACAACACAACTTTTCCTTCTTGGCGTCCAGGCAGGCACCAATATACAAGACCATCTGGAAAGAAATGTGAGAACACAGTATGTAGCTACAGGCACATGGACCAGTGCCTAGTCTGGATGTCGAACATCAGAGGTAACAGTTACTGAGTCTAAACAAATATCCTGAGATGTGAATAATGAATTGAGTTTTCTACACCCCATTCTTCCCAAATTCCCCTCTAGGGATAGATCAGGCCCATGTCCTTGCAACGCTCCCAGCCAAGCTCCCTTGGAGACAGATCAGACTGATATTGCCACTAATGCTTGTGCTGTGTAATAGCCATCAAGTTTAATGACTTCCCATGTATATTAGTTCTGCACTAACATAGGCCCACCTCTTCAACAGAATTACCCCTGATTTGTTTTTACAGGTATACACACAAGGAGAACCAAGGACTCTCGCATCTGGAATAATACTCCTAAAACCATCAACATCCTAAATTTCAACTGCAACTGAAATAAGAATTCAAAGGAGAAGGTCATCTCTGATACCATCTCATTGGCTGTCAGCTGAAGTAATAATATGGGAAATCACGGAAGCACAGCTCTGGGGAAAAGGCTGGCTGACTCCTGTGCCTGCAAACACAAGGCTAAAGATAAAGTGACCATTAACCTTCAGAGAAGGGCAGTGAGGTCCCAGAATGTCCTGCCTGCAGGCTTTATTGCTCCAAGGGGAAATGAACAGAAAAATAAAAGTCAAAACAGCATACTCTTGACGTTTAACTCAAATTAGTAGGCAATGGTAACATCCCACTTTTCTTTGCTAGCTTTCCTCTGTATAAAGGCACAAATACAGTACCTGGTTAATTCTACAAACTGAAAATAAGTAGAGAGTATTGAGTAATAATAGATTTACTCCTGCCACCTGATATCTGCAAGATTAATCACAAGCAGCAGACCTGTGTCCCTCTGCACAGAATATAACATTACTCCATACTGCAGATACAGCTGGGAGAACTGAGGCAGAGTAATTCAGTGACTATTCCAGAATCCATAAATTACAACTAAACACAAAGTTGGTGATATCTGGAACTGTGTTTTAGAGTCCTTCCCCACTCTCCCTCACTCAATAAGGACAGCCAGAAAGACTCTACAAGAATAGGCACTCTATAAATACCCAAGATAACTTTAAGCTCACTAGCCAGCCTTCAGCCGTGGGAACTCTTACAGGATCACTGGCATCAAAATGCTGAATTAAATTAGAAATCAATGACTGCACTACATAATTTGCCCCGGTCTGTCCAGAGTTTTAAAATCATCACATAAAAAAACCTCTTATTGAGCCAACTGCACCAGAACAGACCTGTAGCACACCAGAGTCCTTACATGGCAGCCCAATGCACTGCTTATATTCAAGTTCTGGGAATCCTTAAATATCCCAGTGTGATCCCAATTGTCTCTTAAATATGCTGGAGTTGTTCCCGTCATAATGGGAAGGGAAAATATCTAATAACTATCCAGAGGCAGGAAATTAGCTAATTGCAGAAGAATTTTACCTAAAAACCCCTGTTGAATAAACTAGTTCTGTGTCACTAAGAAACATAATCACATGCTTAAACTGGATCCCTGCTTGGTCCCCTGTTTCAAACAGTGCAGCCACAGAGCTGGGCACACACTGAAGAAATGCTCTGAGCTGATGGATCTATCCACTGTCCCAGAGCCAGCAGTATCTGAAAAAGATACAGTTAAGAGTCATGACAAACTTAAGTCCATTGCTTTAGTGTCTTTCTGCTTTACCATGGGGAGTAGGGGATAACTACAGCTTCCCTGGGATAGGTGCCCCACTCAGCCTCACTACCCTGGCTCCTATTGCTAGCCTTCAAACAGATCCACCAGTATTAGCTTCAGGTACTGAATCCTTCCTAGGAAGTGGTTCATTTCCTCAAGGTAGTTTCCACACAGCAAAATACCAGCCAGTGCTGCAGGTCTGAACAGGGAGAGGAGTTGTCACCATGCATCACGTAGCTGAAAAGTCATTTACCCCTTCTACAGGTTTTATCAGCACCTACACAAAACTGCAATTTCAGACCTTCTCATGAAAAGGCTCCTTTGGTTATAACAGAGAAGCCAACATAGCCGATACTGTCTGGCATGGTACTAATTGGGTCCTCAAGGGACTCAGTATATTGCCCAGACATACACTACTGTGAGGTCCTGAAGTTTAGCTATGCTTGTTCTGTGCTCAGAGAGCTCCCTTTGGTCATGAAAACACTAAGCAAGGCCTCCATGTACTAAGGACTATTTATACACACTGTGTATAAGACTAGGTAGTACTGAAAAGCAACTAAAGGTTGATGAGCAAAGTTATTAGATGATTTGCACTGCTTTCTTGATTACACAATACCTCACTGTAATCTTTTCTCGCTGTGGAGAAGATTTAGTATTTCACAAAGGCAGCTGCAGGCAAGGACAAACACTAAATGCTGGTAAGACTCCTGGATTTTTTTCCCAGGTTGTGCAATGTTTTCTCACTATGATGTTGTATGTAATTGCTAAATATCATAGAATCATAGAATTGTAGGGGTTGGAAGGGACCTCGAGAGATCATCGGGTCCAACCCCCCTGCCAAAGCAGCTCCCTAGGACATTTCACTCAGATAGGCGTCCAGACGGGTCTTGAATATCTCCAGAGAAGGAGACTCCACCACCTCCCTGGGCAGCCTGTCCCAGGGCTCTCTCACCCTCACTGTGAAAAAGTTTTTCCGCATGTTGGTGCGGAACTTCCTATAATGGGATATTAGTAAAAAACACACAAAGGAAATGCAATTTAATGTTACAGAATAGCCACTGGTCATCAGTTAAAATGGCATTAGTGATGATATGATCAAGCTTTAATTTTGATCAGAATCAGTTACAAGACTCAGGAAATATGCTATCTCTGAAGAGTCACATACACAACACAGATGTAACACCCCTTCCACTAAAGTGTGTTTAGAAGCTGAACTGTTTTCTCCTTCGGAGAAATAAGGGCACATGATTGCACTGATGCTGTGTAATGTATAGTAGAATAAAACCTAAGTCAACTCTGTGACTGTTTTCACCCCTCATGTAACTGCAGACTGAAAAGCAGTGGAAATCGCCATAGCCTGAGAGCCAGTAGAGCAGAAGAAAGGTGATCACCAGAGTCAGAGCATGTAAATTGCTTGCATCCCTTTTTTTCATCTAATTCAATCCACAAATGTTGTGGTAGTATTGTTTGTATCATAGTTTCTTCAGACTCATTGCAATAATAATGGCTGGTTTTCTCCTTCCTCCCCCCTCTTTCCTCTATTTAACATGATGTTTCACTGCTTCACATTAAAAATACAATATAAAGCCTTTTGCATAGCCTAGAAGCTTGACAAATCAACTAAAGCAAGAACTTCTCAGACAAACAATAGTCTTTCCTTGACTCAGATTTCTTGCTTTTAGCTGCTTTATTTTAAGAACCTTAACATAATGTATTTTCTTATACAATAAGATCATTTTTAATTACTGCAGAACCCACAGCTTTTGGAGTTTAATTCTCTTTAAATCCACTCTTCAGTCAGCACAGTAAATACAAAATGATAATGTACAAGAGATTAAAAAAAAGAAAGTAAGCATTAAAAAAATAAATGCTTAAAGAAGTACCTGCTGGTAGCTAACAGGTGTATAAACAGTCTAAATATTGTGCTCATGGTACTGCTCCTGAACATTTCAGCACACACAACCATGTTGCATTGTGATTTCAAAATTTACTCTCATGAGGAATAGCTGCATGTTATGTATCATTCAAAGGACCAAAAGCTTTAAAACCATAGAGCCATATGCATCTATAAATAAAGTATTTCTTAATATATCTGCAGAGAAAGAATGAGGGATTTTCCAAAAACCTTTCATTAGGATTGTGCACAAGGCAATTCTGAAATAGCACCTTTGGATGAGTTTACTCTCCTAAAGCACAGGAGGTTTTCTATGCCCCATTCTCTGTATCACTGTGTTGACATCTCTTTTTGTAAAGCTACAATTTAAAGAGTCAATTATATAAATCCACAAGCTCCTTGTGAGATGTTAAATCATTTGCTGACAGACTCAAATATAATGTATAAATTGAAAAAGCAAGAAAATCAAGAAAGCACCATTCATACACATTCACCACTTGTAGCATGTTCCTGGGTAACTATACCACAGCTCTATAGTTGATATTTATAGAGAAGTCGTGGACCATTTCTCAAATGCCAAGTAAACCACACAGCCTACCTCCCCTGCTTTCTTTCCCTCACCCTTTCACGTCCTTCTACTGAGATAATTGAGTGATTCATATTAAAAAAACCAAACAGGGTAAATTCAGGAGAGCTCAGAAACCCTGACACTGCACTGAAAGAAAATAGGATGAGATAATGTGTCTCCTCTAAACCTTCCCCCTCCTGTCATTACCAGTGCTTAGGAATATATGAATGCTTTCCTGAACCACAGGGAAAAAAATTATCCTGACATCACAAGGAAGAGCCTTAGATTCCTGTTATCTGGCTGCAGTCATGTTCAGCAAGTCAGAAACAAGCCAGGGAAAAGATGCTGGTTTGCCAGACACTGTGATCCATGGTGAGACATAAGTCCCCAAATCACACAGTAAGGGCTCCAGCTCCAACTCTCCTAAGCTAGGAATCTTTAAAAAAAGAAAAAAAAAAGTAGTCTTGGCACTCAGAAGAACAAAGACTGGCAAAGAACCAGCCAAACTACAGCAGCACTAACCCCTTATGCATTGGCAGGTAGGCTTACCACATAACCTACCCTGTGGAGTACAAAAATGTCTCCTAAGTGTGAACTGGGAGAAAGGCAAGGACACACTTGACTGTAAGCTACTGTAACACTTTCTGGCAAATTACAGCAATAGTATTTAACAGATTTCTATGAATAATGGCAGGTTCTTCCTCCTAGTAAATAAGAAGAAAGGGCTGGAACAGCAGATGAAAAGCCAAAGAATGGCAGTGAAAGCAGGAGAGGCTGTATAACTCATTGACATACCATTTTGCTGAGGTTAGCTCTGGAGAGCACGTCAAAGTTGTAAGCAAAGTAAGTATGTGCATTAACCTCCATTTTCCCTCACAGGCTTTTAAGAAGCAATTTTAAAAGATGCTGTGAAATAAGAACCTCATTGCTTCCTACAGTTTAAAGAGTTGAGAGTAGTGCAGCCACCCCCAATTCAGCATTCCTGAGTCAGGAAAACTACATGATGGCTTAAACAAGCGAGTACACTGGAAAAAATATTGGGAGCTCCCTTCATTTTCAGTCTCTGAATCATTAAAATCCTGCTTTCAAGCCTTGTGGGAAAGTGTGTATTTTGGCAGCTTTGCCCAGTTTTGGTTGGTCAGAAGAATGTTCAGAGTCTTGCTTGATCGCTTGGCTGTGTGAGCTGTGACCTGATGAGATGCCCTAAGATTTATGAGGGGAACTGCAATAGTCAGCAGGAGGGAGGGAGGAACAGTGGTTAAAAGAATCTTTCTTAATAACATCAGTTGCAAATTTCTGTGTCTGCTGCTCACCAGAGAGGTGGTTTCAAGTTCTAACCTGTAGCCCTCCTTCCATTGCACATATAAGCTGTCAACCAAAGATACAGAGATAAACCACTCCAGATGGAGAGAAATATATTTAGGTTTATGCTCAAATTGCACAATAGATTGACCTTAGACAGAAGAATTGGCATAAAAACTCATCAGGGGGATGCTGAGGGAACAGGGCTGCACTTCCCCCAAAACCTAAGTCAGGTAACAAAATCTTATACAACGTGTTCAAATTCATTTAGAAGAAACTGATGAAATTCAAATGGCATCTCTGCTTGTGGCATTGGCACTGCTTTTGAAAGCTATTTTAATCTCTAAGAGAATGTATATGTGTCTGTGTACACATGACTCAATATGATGCTGATGGCATTCCAATAAAGCCAAGCCACCAATTCTTGAGTTTGGGCCACATCCAGAGCTCATTAAAATCAATGACAATCTTTCCACTGAGTTCAGCTCTTCCTGTCACAGCCCAGGCTTGTGTCTGACGTACAACATGGACTACAGTCACACTGCTTTGTCCCGTCTGACTTACTGCACAGCTTGATCTTTACATTACATAACTAAAGATACTGAGACCAACCATGCCACATACAAACAGAAGGATTACTGAAAATCCTCAGTTTAAAAAAATTAAAAAATCGACACCCCAGTTTCCTACACCAGCATGTACTTTCTTTTCATTTATATAGAGAGCTCATATAAATAAATATAAATTAATTTCTACACACTTCAAGTATGAAATGCAGTCAGCATTCTGGTCAGAGTTGTCATGGATTTGAGCAGAGATTAAGCAGTAATGATTCAAGATGTGTTTGTTGGTATCAGACATGTAAGACTTTCTTCCAGGTACACAAAGTATTGTTCACTGAGTGCCCATTTCCACACCTGTTCAAAACTGAGTAACACCTCCACTCTTAACACTTATGTATGATCACAGTATTTTTGCAGCTAGAGCTCTCTTGTGAAATATTCTAGGTAGCTGTTAATATCTAAATAAACTTATTTAAAATCCAAATAAATGGGCCTACATTAAGCAGGCCTTTAGACTAAGTATAATTTCTCATTTCGTCTTTGACTGTCATACATCTTCTGGTAACAGAAAAGAGCCATGCATTTGTCTGGAGCAAATTCTGACTGGTAAATTAAGACACATTTCAAGTAGAGACAAATACTAACTTTGAAACAGAGGCCAAAGCCAGTAAAACTTCTTAAGTTGTCAAACCTACATTTTGCTGGTTAAGTCTGTGCTTACTGACTCCTAAGAAGACTAAAAAGAACTCTAAAAGTGGATCAACTTCCTAAATGTCTGAATACAGCCAAAAACCTTTGCTGGGTGTTCCAAAGGTTTGAGCTTTGAGTCATCAAATCTGCACCAAGCATACCTCCAGCTCTGTGGTCACAGAAATCTATGACATTTCATTTTCAGAAAATTTCCATCAAATCTTTGATGGAAACACAAGCAAACAGCTTAAGTGGAAAAGACTCACAATGATCTAAAAAAACCAGAAGAGTTTACTTTTAGTTTGTGTAACATCCAAGTAACTTGGTTTTGCGTAGCAGAAAAAACCTTTATATACATACATAATCACATAAACCTGTACACATACTAACCTAGCCAGTTATAAAGTCTGAGGTAAGAAGTGCTTGACGCTGTCTTATATTCTAGTGAATAAGAACTGAGCCAACTTTGAGTTCTGCAGATAACAGACAAATTCTCTGTTGGGCTGGAGAGTTCTGGAACCCTCACAAATCTCACACCTCACCTGTGCAATAGGGCTGCATTTTTTAATGACTATATAGAAGCTCAGTTTGGAGAAGCAAAATTGGGGTGATCCTATGACGTCCCCTGATGATATTCTTTTAAAACAGATGAGCAATTTCACTTAGAGTAATTTTCAGGTGCAGTATTTTTCAGGAACTGGCCTGAAGCACTACAATGTACTGGTCTGTGCATTACACAGCCTGAAGTCCAAACTCTAACCAACCAACCAACCAGACAGTACAAAATGTGAACCCATGGCCAGGAAATCAGCGGATTCATTTTTCATTGTATTTGTTTTATAACAGCAAGACAAACATGTATTTCTCATCTTACACTGTGTCTGCACAGGGACTATAGAACTAATTATCATTTATTATAATTGTGAGAAAAAAAGAAAGCTCATGGTCACCAAGCCACCAAAATTGCCTTTCTGGTTTTGAGGTTTCTAACAGCATACATCAAGTTACCTGTAACCTCTTCAGTTTCCACCAAGTATTAGGAGGACAACACAAAGTGTTACAGCGACTCTAATCTGAAATGCCTGAGAATGTGTACTACCTTACTCCCTTCCAGGTCTCCAATCTGCTATACCAGATCTGAAATTAATAAAATCCCATTCAAACCTGCATCAGACAAGCTCTGATGACTGCATGGGGTTAGGCAGAGGAATCTGCTCAGAGATCTTGTAGGATTCACAGAACATTAAGGGTTGGAAGAGATCTCTCGAGATCATCTAGTCCAGCCCCCTGCTAAAGCAGGATCACCTAGAGCACGTTGCACAGGACTGTGTCCAGGCAGGTCTTGAATCTCTCCAGAGGAGACTCCACAACCTCTCTGGGTAGCCTGTTCCAGTGCTCTGTCACCTTCAGAGTAAAGAAGGTTTTTTTCTCCTGTTCAGACAGAACTTCCTGTGTTCCAGTTTGCGCCCACTGCTCCTTGTCCTGTCACTGGGAACCACTGAGAAAAGGCCAGCCCTCTTCTCTAAACATCCACCCTTTAGACATTTATAAGTATGGATGAGATCCCCTCTCAGTCTTCTCTTTTCCAGGCTAAACAGACCCTCTAAAATCTAAATCCCTCTCTCAGCTTCTCCTCATAGAAGAGAGGCTCCAGTCCCCTGATCATCTTTGTAGCCCTCCAATGGACTCTTTCCAGTAGTTCCCCATCTGCCTTGACCCAGGGACCCCAGGACTGGACACAATATTGTGCATGTGGCCTCACCAGGGCAGGCCAGGGGGAGGAGAACCTCAGTAGACCTGCTGGGCACACTGCTCTTAATGCACCCCAGGTACCATCAGCCGCCTTGGCCGTGGGGGCAGTGCTGGTGACAGAGAGATTGTTGTCCACCAGGACTCCCAGGGCCGCCTCTGTGCTGCTGCTTCCTAGCAGGTCATCCCCTTAACCTGTACGGGTGCCTGGGGCTATTCCTCCCTAGGTGCAGGACCATACACTTGGCTCTCGTAGAACTTCATTTGTTCCTCTCCACCCAATTCTCTAGCCTGTCCAGATCTGCATATAGCACAAGGATGTCATACGTGGCTGGAAAAGGACATTTTAAATGACATTTCCAAGAAAACATTGGATTAGACTATGGAAAAGACTACAGGTGGTTCCCCGGGGTTCTTGGGTACTCTGCTTAAAGTCTGCCTGCAGCTTGTATCCTCTACGAAAGCACTTGCCCTTCCATGAGACACTCCTGCTTGCACAAGGAAAGCTATCATGGGAAATTCAAAGTCATTACACATTTAAGCCTTTACTCCTGCATACAGTTGTTGGTGAGATCAAGCTCTTACACTATGGAGTGCACACGGTAGATGTCTTCATTCTACTCCAGGCTATGAATCTGATGATCTCCCTTTCCTACTGCTTCTCTCACATCACCACTGCGTACTTGCTCTGAGATCACAGGGATTATCCCAGTCCCCAACAACAGCGTTAGGACTTTGCATCTGGGAGCCAGCCAGCAATTCCACTAGCGATGCAAGAGACAAAGTCCAGCTCATATTAATAACTGTGGCTGCTCCAGCAAACTAACATACCTTAAAATACACACGTTTCAGGGCATGAGATGTAGAGACCCGACACGGAAGGACCACGAGTCTGCAAGTTAATGCCTAGGCTGCCGGTTTACCCTGACAGACCCTCCGCGCCCAGGAGTAAGCAGACGCTAGCCAGCAGTGAGGGAAGAAGCCTTTGCACACCGAGAGTATCGCAGAAAGCTCGCGAACCGCCGCCCCCAACGCCGCAAACGCCCGTTAGCGCTGTCCCGCCAGTGCCGAGGGCCTCGCGCGTGCAAAGCTCGACCCGAGGAGCTCTCACCGGCACGATCCCGGGGACCGGGAGGGCGGGGGCTGCGGGCAGACGTCCTTCCCCTCCGGGGCAGCGGGTACGGAGCCAGCCGGGCCCCGTCCCGGTTCCCGCCACGCCTTCCCCTCCCCGCCTCCACTCACCGGCTGCCCGAGCGCCCAGCGGCACCAGGTAGCGGCCCCACCTCCCGCGCGCCGGGAGCTGCACGAGCACCCCGAAGGGGTTCGGCAGCCGGGTCGGCCCGTAGGGTGGGGGCTCGGTACTGCGGGAGTTGTGGTTCTGCCCGCACGGGGCGGGTCCCCGGGCCGTCCCAAGGCTGCCTGGGCTTCCCATGGGCTCTTACAGAGCCGAACCTGGCAGAGCCCCGGCTGAGGGTAGCGGGCAGCTGAGCTCACGGCCTCGCTGCTGAAACACGGCTGCTTGGGAGAGTATAAAGCTTGGTCACCTAAGCCGTCCACATTTGGCACATTGCCTAGAGGGTTTGGGCCATGGCACAAGGCATGTTCTTAGCATAGGGACTCCGTAACATCTCTCAGGCTGGGGCCTGGCTTTGCGTGTCTGAAAGGTTCTCCCATGGAGGACGTCGCACGATTAGAACAGCTAGAAAAGCATCGGGCTGGGAAATCAACTTCCATAACATTGAGAACTGGATCACTACGTCACAGCCTAACTTTTTATCAAACCAAGCAGGGCTGAACCATCTTCAGCTGTTAAAAAAAAAAAAAAGAATCATAAAAGCAAAGACAGAAGGAACCTGCTGTGGAACAGGCTCACACCTGGAAGTGTATCTAACCTAACTAGACACCTAGGTGATTTGGGAGGAAAAAAAGCAAGTGATAGGCCTTTCTCAAGTCTGCCTTCCTGCTGCTTTCTTCTGTTCACTCAGTCACCCTCATCTTGTCTGTGCTGCTTTAGATTTGATCACCCAACTAACACAGACCAAAGAAAGGCAGTGAAAGCTTTCTTTGTAATCAGCTAGGGATGTTAGAAGCAGATTTCCTCTAAGTAAACTCAAGCTGAGGTGAGAATCCATGTCTATCTTTTTGCATGTCTGCAGCTGAAAGGCTGCAAAGCCACAAAACCCTACCAATCCCAGTTTACTGATAGCTCCCTTCTTCTAAGCTTTAAATCTATTAATGTTGAAGTTGGTTGTCAATTCACATTGAAACAGACAGCTCTGTTCTGCAGCAGAACCAGCACTCCATCACAGCACAGAGAAACAGCAGGCCCTACTTCAGGCATGCAGTGACATGAGCGAAGACAGCTCATCCATTCCAAAATGCAAAGTGAATGCCTCCAGCCTAAGTAAAAACCGGTCCTTGTGAGGAAGCCATGTACATACAACAGATATCATTTCCCTATCCAACACTAATGGAGCAGAGATAACATTTCCTACTCCAACAAAAATGATACAGATTTCATTCAACCTGTGAATGCACCAAGTTTCCTTCATGTCACCCAGTTATTTTTTATACCCTCCCTGGGTCACCAGACCTATAAGCAAATCCAAAGAGTTATTTTCAGGAAGCCAAGGATTTTTACTCTTCCAGTGTCAATCAGTGCACTTTCTAGGGATGCTGAGACTGTTACACTGAAGAATCACATGCAGACTTACATTTTCTTTTTTCCTTGAATCTTCCAAAAGTTGCTTGTCCAGATCATTTTTGACATCTGCTGTCTTTCAAATAAGGAGCCCATGCTGAGAATTCACACCCAGATTTTCATCCACAGTTAAAAGATAAGACATCTCCAAAACTTCCTAGTATGGCTGCTGTACATACTGACCAAGCAAGCTTTCTCATCACAGTGACTGGCAGTCCTGGTCAGCATCACTGAATCAAAAACCATAGTCCTGGCAGCCTCAAAGACAGGCTAGCAAGGCGGGAAGGTGAGGCAGGGGGGAAGAGACTTTAGTTGCAAGCTCACATCAGTACGTTTCTGAGTAAAGCAGTTCTCTCAGCATAAGCAGTCTCTGCCTTTCCAACCCCCCACTCTGACACATTTTCCAAAACTTGGTAAAAATTCCCATCTGGAGCTGCTTTATGCTGCAGATGTTTACAAATCTATCTCCAGGAATGACAGGATCTTGATAGCCTTCAGCATAGTGTCATCTGCACATTGCAAAGTTATTTCTTCTAGCACTTAGCTGGATGAAGAACACAGAAAGAGAGAAGATGTAACTAAAAAATAAACAGAAGCATGGAAATAAAAACTATGTATAAAAAAAGTCAGTCCAGCAGAAACAGTCTGTTCTTTTGATGTGAGGACTAGACATAATTCAGGGCATTCCTAGGTCAGGTGCCTGCTCTGCACCTGGAACAGATCCACTCTAACAGCAGCTTAATATAACGCCCGCCACCAGCATTAGGAGTACATCATTTGACCTATGGGACCTCTACAGTTTAGGGAGGGTTCTGTTTCGTTGGCATGGGTAGGTGCTAGTCAGTAAGAGTGAGATTACAGCTCCTCATAATTCCTTTCTTCTTTCTTGTTAGTAAGTTAAATCACTACTGGGGGGGAAAGAGGGAGGAATAATACCTATGTCAGACCAGTTGTTGTATGATGGAGCTTGCCTGCATAAGTTTACTGGATATTTTTACATAATATGTGTCTCTCTAGAGGGCTTGAATTCCTTGTGTCCCTGTAAGGCACATTTAATCTCACCTTTTTGTTCTCTTACTTAGTTCCCTGAGATGTCTCCTTGGAATAGAGATCACTAGACCAGTCTTCTCTCCATGGCTGCTACTTGATGTTACACAGCCACTTGTAATGCAAGCCTATCATACTTCACCGAAGTCTCTCAGATGGGAGTTACAAGTCAGACTTTAGGCTGAACACTACAAATCTAACTAGCCAGTGGTTCTAACTAGTCTCTATCTAAATCTAACTAGTCTCCGGTTCTCAGTAAGCTCAGAGACTTCATCCCTACTTCAGAAACCCTGGGTTCCTGCAGGTGGAATGAAAGCCAGCAATTAGCTCCATGTGGCCAGCAGCTCTGTGAATCTGCTCACAAGCAACACAAATTAGGCATCAGTATCTTTGCAAACTTCTGAAAACTTTCTTGAAGTCATAGTTTAATTTAAAGTTGTTGGTCAAGTAAGTTAGAGAGAAGAATTCCCATGGGGGGCTTCCAAAGAAATGATGAGAGAAGGGAAGGGGTGAAACCAGCTTGGTAACAATGAGCTCCATGTACTTGGTCAAGGTAAAGCACATCATGGGGAACCTAGGCAAAGCACATTTTGTTTCAAAAGCATTAAATAGGCTCTAAAAGACAAGTTCCAAACTGAAAGTAGAGCAGTAAGAAGAATGCTGAGGTCTAACAGGACTGATTTTGCTTCATCTCTAACAGATTGACGCTGCTTATCAAAAAAACAAGTAGGAATATTCTAAAACTGCTTGAGCTGCTCTTATTTGCAAGGATATGAAAGTTAACTTTTCTTCAATAAAGAAAAAACATTATATTAGAAGTGTTTTAGCAACCCATCTCATCAATGTTGTTAACAGACTGGTTTTAAGGAGGAAACTATTGCTATTTATAAAACAGAGAGGACAAACTGTAGGGGATTTAACTGGTTAGTAGCTAATGCCCATGGCATTTACCTGGAGCTGGGGCCAACTCCATTCTGACTACACCTTCAATTCCATTTAAAGGAATCACCAAGTAAGCTTGCTAGCAAGAAATGGATAACAAAACATTTGGGAATTTAACTATTTCTGGCTGATGTCATAGTTTTATTTACACTCATTTATTTCTAAACTTCCATTTTACTTTTTTTCTTAAGAAAGATGTATTCTGAGGCAAATTAATATCTTTCATATGCTGCAAGATAAAAAAGAGTTTGAGATCAGGCAACTGTAACTGTTAGTACCAGTGCACATGTGGCAGATAACTTCAGATTCTATCAATATTGGCAGTATTTCCTGGCCCTCCTTTATCTAAGAAGAAACTGTTCTTGCATGGTTTCTCTAGGATACTAGGCATAAACAAAGCTTCTTTTTTTCCCCTCCCTTTAGTGTCTAGTTCACAGTCAAATTCAAGGTTGGGGCTGTTTTGGAGTCAGGGTTTTTCCACTCTCTCTTGAACAAACTTAACTGCTAAATAGTAACAAAAAAAAAAATCTTCATCCAAGTTTCTGGGGTTTTTCTCTATATCAATACCTCTAACATATAACAGCAACAAGATGAAATGTAATAGCATCATGTCTACACTGAGCAGAATATTAACTGCCATCTAGGTAATACAGCACCTAGTTTTAATAACTCTAAAGTTTCAGAGCTTTAAGACCAAGTACAAACTACCAAATACAAATCTCAGTCATCAGATCAATAAACAATGAGTTTTTCAAGTTCCACAGCAGGTGGAAGTGGAAATAGTAGTCAGTGTTTACCGTGAAAGGATAGGTCAAGGTCTACATGCTGATCAATAAAACAAGGAGCTTCCCAAATCAGGCAGCAGGTGGAACCAAACAGGCTACCTTATAAGAGCCAACATGCTTAAACACCTCAGTACTGAGAAGTCTTGAGCCAATCCCAAAGCACAAATCTCTTCATCCCACAGCATTAAAAGTTTTTCTAAAACTAAGAATTAGAAAGTAAATGAAGTGCACTGCCTTCAGTTTTATTTAACTAAGTGTCCCAGTGACAGGTTCAGTAAAAGCAGCCTTTACACACCAAAGCAGGGATAGGAGCCACCTGCCAAGCTGCAATGAAAGATCGTGGTTAGCACACCGCATTTCTTCTCCACATGCACCCCAAGTGATTCTACTCCCTTGTGCAGCAGGAATGATGATATTCTGACTGGGCATAGTTTTGTGTTCTTTTTGAAAGACATTGAGGACACAATTCGCAGAGACAGCCACTCAGACCCAAAACACACTACTGCTTTCTCACACCTGATACCAAGGGGCAGGTGACACCACAGTGCTTAGCTGTATTCAGGGCTCTAGTTCCTCTGTGTGAACACTGAGTTGATACATCAGGTGGCACTTCCTTCAACTTTTTACTTCACCAAATTCTCCACTGAAAAGCAGCCTGAATAAAGAAGCCCACAAGTGGGCACCTCTTCCTGTTAGAATAGTACCTTGCGGGCCCTGGTTCTGGGGGCTGGGGGTATTACCTGAATGGTAGAAACCCGTAAGCCTGGTAATTTCCTCCCTTCTCTCCTACTTCTGAGCTTGGCACCATCACTGCTAAGCTCTGTGAAGAAACACTGCGCCCTCAAGAAAGCACAGCTGCGCCCTCACACAGGAGGAGCGAGTGACGGGAAGGGACCGGCCGGTCCCAGCAACCCAGAGCGGCAGCTCTGGCACGGGGCGAGCCCAACTCCGAGGTTATTTTTACCAACGCTTCTGTGAAACAGCGAGCAACGGAGCGGCCGCCGCAGCGGCCTGCCTTGATCTGCTGCCGCCTTACCGGTAACGGCGGCCGGCGGCGCCCTCCACAGGGCCCTCCTCGCCTCAGCTGCGCGGCATCACTCGCCGGGCCGCGGGCTCCTCGAGCGGCGCCCGCCATCGCCTGGCTCACACCACCACCTACTGCCGGAGAAGAGTTAAAAGCCGACCAGCACAAAGCCTGCCTCATGCAGGACACACGCCGCCACAACGTTTTGCCGCCTTCGGCCCGTCCCTTTTGCCGCCCTCGGCCCCTCCCTCTCACCGCCTCCGGCCCCTCCCTCTCACCGCCTCCGGCCCCTCCCTCTCACCGCCTCCGGCCCCTCCCTCCTGCAGCCTTCGGTCCCTCCCTCCTGCCGCCTCCGGACCCATACAGCCGGGCCGCCCTCTAAGCCCACCCGCTGGCCCCGGCCCGCCCCCTCGGCCCGCCTCAGCGCGCCGGCCCCTCCTCCTCGTCGCTGCCGCACCGCGCCTGAGCTCATCGTGTCGGATCACAGCCGAGCGCGATGGCCCGCGAGGAAGCGGCGGTGGCCGGCGAGGAGGCGGCGGCCGATGGGGGCGGCCTGCTGCTGGAAATCGTGGGCTCCCCGCTCAACCTGAGCCTGCTGGGCCTTTGTCTCTTCCTGCTCTACCAGATCCTGCGGGGCGAGCGGCCCGCGGCGCCGGCGGGCGAGGCGGACCCGCCGTCGCCGCCTAAGATGAAGCGCCGCGACTTCACGCTGGCGGAGCTGCGGACCTACGACGGGGTGCGCGACCCCCGCATCCTCATGGCCATCAACGGCAAAGTCTTCGACGTGACCCGCGCCAGGAAGTTCTACGGGCCCGGTGAGGGCGGGCAGGGGCGGGCGGCGCGGCGAGCCGGGGGCGCGGAATTCCCGGCACTTTGTACCCGGGATGCGGCCGTAGGGATCGCGGAGGCTTGGGTGCCTTGGCGGGGTCAGGCCCGGCTGCGCCCCGGTGCCGGCGGGGCAGTCCGTTCCCTGCGGCGGATGCATCGTCGTGCGCCGCGTTAATGCCTAACCCGCCTCCTGGGCTGCGGGATAAACGCTCGGCTGAGCTGCCCGTGGCTTTTCCCCGCTGCTCGTGATCCGGAGATTTGGAAAGGATTCAGCTTACTTAGAGCCGGGCAGGGCGTGCGCAGCTCGGCCCGGGACACGGGCCCGCAAGCGGCAGCGCTGGGAGCCCTGCCTGCGCGGGAGAGGCGGGAGGCAGGATTACTGCGGTTGCCTGTGCTCCGGAGCCGGGCCTCGGTGTTGCAAAAACTCGGGCTTGGCCGGCCTACGCTGCTCCATTATTCTCTGTGTGTTCCCAGGGCAGGTTGCAGATGCCCCAAGTACCGCAGAGGCTTATGTCGCTGGTGGGTTGGGCGGTTTCCTGCGACCCGGGTGCCTCTGCCCGATGCCAGGCAGCGAAGTGTTCCCTCTCTGTTTACATTCCATCCCCAACTTTAGTGGACATCACTCTGTTGCATAATATTTATACTAAATACCTAGCAATTTAGATTAAACCCGCTTCCTATCAGGAGCGTAGGCCGTTCAGATGTGCAAAGGTTGAATAAGCTGTGCAGAGGGCAACAGAGCGGCTACTGATAAAGTGTGTGGGAGCCTGTGCACCCAGGTGTAAGGGAGTGATGCCTCCAGTAGAGCATGTGGGCTGAGTTTTACAGAGGCCTCCTGTTAAAGAGCCTCACTAGGGCTTCATCATTTGTACCAGGATCTGTCTGGCATTACTACTCTTGAGCTGTTCACACAGCTCGTGGCTGCCAGTGCTACTCAGAGCCAAGGAGAACAGTGCAGGAGACACCACATGTTTAGAACCACAATGAGATTATTACCTTTGGTCCAAACATAGACTAGAGATTGTCACTGAATTATGCTGGACTGTAACTTTGCATTCTGCAGCAGTCGAGAGGATATGAACAGCTGAATTAGAAGTTGCAGTTTTGTATTTGTACAACCTAAAAAACACGTGACCTAAGGACTGTGCTTTGGATGCTACCTCCCTTGGCTACCACAAAAGCTGCCCACTGTATCTAACCTGGTAATTGCTGAACAGTTTGTCACAGTGTTTGGCTAATTTAGTTTTCCTTTTAATGGAAAAGTAAAATTCTTTTGATGAATTCAGGAAGAAGCTTGCCCTGGCAGGTGTGGAAGATGGCATGGCATGCTCTCTACAATAACCAGACTTCACATCCAACTTTAAATTCCCTTAAAAAGAACTTTCAATCCCTGTTGCAACATGTGATATCTTCATTTTTAGCTTGTCATGCAAGCAAGTTAATTATTAACGAAATTTAGCAATAGCCTGTCTTGATAAGCTATCTCTGATTTACTGAGTTGCATGTTGTTATCATTTGAGTTCATCTTGCATTTTGAAAGTTGTAGTAGATGTTTCTTCCAAATTGGTAATTTCTAGTACCTCTACCATGTTTTCAGGCAAGTCATCCTTTAAACTCTTTCAGTCAGGAGCATCTATTAGAAAACTTGGATTTCACCTCAGACTTACAAATCTCTTCTCTACCTGAGGATGTGGTTTCCCATTGCTGTGCTTATTCTTACCCTGTTTGTACATTCCATGCACTGCTGTGTGGTTCATTGTCCTGATGTTTCAGCAAACTCCGTGTATCTTCCCGTGGCTTTGTTTCTTGTCCTCTTCCTGTTTTCCATTATTACCAAGTAGAACAAGACTTAAAAGCTTTTCTTTCAGAAGTTTGAGGCACCTCTGACCCACAGGTCAGGGTAGGAACTCATCATCCATTTCAGGTTGGGTACTGTTATCCATGAAGATCATACAACATCCATTACCTCTGTAATAATGGTGATTATGTTTTTATTTTAAAGAGGGCCCGTATGGGATTTTTGCTGGAAGAGATGCATCCCGGGGTCTTGCCACTTTCTGCCTGGATAAGGAGGCTCTGAGGGATGACTATGATGACCTTTCGGATCTCAACGCTACAGAGCAAGAGACCTTGAGGGACTGGGAGTCACAGTTCACCTGTAAGCAATTTTAAACCAATTTACAAAGAAGTAGCAATCTAGTATGTAGTAACAAGCAGTGGTTAAAAGGCTGTCACCAGCTGGAAGCATCATTCTGGAAACCTACTTTGAGGTAATACCACAGTTAACCAAATATTCCTAGAATTAATGGAGGGAAATACCAGGTTTTCCTTCTGCGTTCTCCTTCCCTCTGCTCCTCACATCAGGAGAGGTGGAAGCACTCTGCTGTAGGATAAGTTCTATAAGACCACCCAAAAAGTTGAAAGGAATTGGAAATTAGGAGCATGCTTTTGATAAAGTTAAGCCCTGATCTATAAAGAAGATTAGATTTTAATGCTCTGAAAAATGAAGCTTATGTCCTGTTCAGCTTCTCAGAAATAAGAGGAACATTTGAAGTATTACCTCTTGGGTTGTTTGAGTTTCGAAGACTGTCTAAACTGGCCCTTTCCCCCTTGGAGCTCTTGATACACCTTTTTTTTACTCTAAGTAACTTATTCTGTGTGGCCTTGCTGGTGGCTTTATCAGATTCACAGACAACTGTATCCAGCTGACTTTTTTCCCCAGAAGGATGCCACCTCTGGTCCTTATCGTGCCAGTGATGGCCAGTGGCAGAAGAAAAAAGGCAACTTACACACTTGAGATACTTGTTCTAAAATTAACAAAACAAAGTCACCTTCATAGTTGCCTTGCTTTTCTATGCTTTGTATTAAAACATTAAGAAAGGTGATTCTAACTGGTTTGTGAAATGTGCCTCAACTTGCTGCTCGAAAAGACCTCCAAACCATGGGTTTATGTAAATCACTGTGCTGACCTTGTACCAGGGCATGCTCACTGGTATGATTTTTTTCTCTCTGTATCTTGTTGATGGAAAATAATTCTTCCATATGTCATTATGCCTTTTAGGCAAGTGAATCCCAAAGGGGTTATTTCTACTCCAGTAACACAAAAAATTGAATGTATTGGTTGTTTGTCTTGTGGAACTTTTTTACATATATATGATGGAAATTGCATATACAAAAGAAGGAGCGCAGTGGAAATCAAATTGGTTTTATATCTGGTGTTTGGTATTAAAGATTTACTATCACTAGCTATAATGGAGCTTTTCTCCACATAATGTCATTAGAACATCTCAGCCCTGACCTGATGTGCCCCTACTATTTTGGCACCCTTCCTGTCTTAATCAAGAGCGTTAATCATGCCACACTGAACATGTGTTTTATTATGCTAACAAGCTTGATGCAGAAACTAAAACTAGGCTACCAAATATCTGACTTAAACCAGTGTTTAAATCCACCTTTTCAAGAGTCAGGCTTCAGGACTGACAACGAACTGCACTCTTCTTATTACAATGGTTCTAGTAAATTTGGCAGTTAGCTGCTTTATGTTCTTATTAATTAGAACAACAATGCTAGCCTGAAATACCTGTGGTTGGAGGCACCTTTTGTTTTGTTGAATTTGACAGACAGGCACCGTAGCAGAGGTCTCATTTCTTAAGGGTATCCAATCTTGGCATTTTTACATGTTCAGATGTAGAATATGGCAGAGGCTTAGCTGCATAATTGGATAACAGATCCATCTCTATCTTTGGGAGAAAGGATTTCTCCTCTGTCCTGTTGGATGTCTTCAACATATATTACAAAAAATAAAAATCCTTGAAAGTTGTGTACATCTGTGCACATATGTACATACAGGTATAATACATAATGTAAATATTCTGATGCCATTGGTAGAAAAACTAGTTTTGACATCATTGGCAAGAAAAATAATCTAATCCAGGATTCTGTTTCTTTAGCTGGATGAGTCCCTTGGTTTACATGTGTCTTCACATTCATTCACCTTTTGGTTTAGGCAATAGAAGGAGTATTGGTATTATATTCACTTTGCATGTTTCTTACACTTATTACAGCTCAGGTAGTTGATTTCAGCTTTTCTCCTTTCTCCCAGTGTTGGAATAAGTTGCTGAAAGCTGCTTTATAATCATACAGGCATTTTGTTAATTCAGGAAATAGAAGTTAAAAAAGGTATGTCTTCAGGGCTGAATACTGACTTGGATTCTTTTCTTTTTCCCAGTTAAGTATCACCATGTTGGTAAGCTGCTGAAAGAAGGGGAGGAACCCACTGTATATTCTGATGATGAAGAAAAAGATGCCCAAAATGCAAAGAAAGACTAGAGAGTGCAGTGAGGAACCATCTATTTTTGAACCCTAAAGGATCATTTATAACATTCCACTTCTGTTACAATTTGCAACAGCAGCAATGCTTATAAAAGGTCCAAACTTAAAATGAATTGTTTCTTTACAAAGTTTTCCTTTTCAAATTTAGTGGTAAACTACTAAAGGTCTAAGATCTGCCTTCTTTTAAACCTGCATAATCTGAAGTATGAATGAAAAATGTCTGTGCTAAAGTAAACTGCAATTTTGGCAATAAAGGACTATTACTGTTTCTTTTCTATCACCATTTAGTGCAGAGTAGGTTGGATCCAGTTTTTCACTAACAGCCTAGCACTGCAGACACAAGCACAAGGGTAACTTCACATACACAATACAGATTCCACTAAATCTGGTTTTGTGGCAGCTTCTGTGGGATCTGGGCCTGTGGTGGTAATTCCTTTAGAAAAGGGACTATATTTTATTTGCCCACAAAGAATCATGCTCATTGTATGCAATGTAATTCGGTATTATGTAAGATAATACAGCTTTTAAGGAGTTACACAGCAGCTTACAGATGAAAAACTGCTTCAAAGAAAGATAAGGATTTCTGAGAGGTAAAATCACTTTTAGATACTTAGAAAATTAATCTGGACTGATGAATACTTGATGTATTCAGTCATGCATAACTATACATGGATTAATAGTCTGTGTTTACTTTCAAAGCACACTGGAAGTGTTGGAAAGTTTTAGATACTGAGTGTAAGTAGGCATCCCTGAAACCCAGGTACACCATGGAGTGTGACTCAACTCTATTGCTATTCACTTTTTCTTGTAGTAAAACTTTTCTGTGAATTTTAATGAAATTCTATTAAGCAGGAAAGATCAGCTGCTGTTGATTCCTAGTCCTAAAAAAAAAAAAAGACTTGCTAGTATAGCATGATTAACAATACTCTTGTACATGCAGCTTTATCTAGCAGGAAAATATTCCTGGTCAATGTAACTTACACAAGTTTTCTGTACCAAATAAAACAACATGGTGTAAGCCGTTTCTGTGTTGAGGCCTTTGTTGCTCTGGAACCTTGCCTTGAAAGGAAACGGCACCATCTCCTGAAAACCAGCAGTGCTGTACCTGGGGGGCCTGACCCCTGAGTTGCTTTTTACTTATTTACTCTCTTAGCTCACATCTACCCTTAATTACTGGGTTTGCTCTGACTGTGTAACCCAGCCTCCTGCCCCAGGGGGCTTCAGCATTTCATCCAGTGCTCCGAGACTGCAAGGAGATAACTAATGATTTGCTCATCACTTGTAAATGTGGTTCTTGTCCAGTTGATTCTGCTTGGTTGCCTGTCCAGTAGAATTCCCTGTATTTAGTCTCTCTGATTTGGTTGGCCAGGTTGTTTCAGTTTGGCCACATGATGAGAATGATGAACCAAGACCTGAGTGAGAAGGTGTAAACTGGGCAAAATCATTTGGAAGTAGAGTGCTTTGCACAACAGCGGCTTTCATCAACGTGTGACAGCACATGTTAAAGTGCCTGAGACCAGAAGGGATGACCTTCCTTCAGTCCTGACACTTGCACAGCATTTTATTTTGGTTACACTGGGCCTTCAAGTGAAGCATGTGGTTGGTTGAGCCAGAGAGCTTGCATTAAGTGGTACTGAATGAGCTAACGAAGGGCTCGACACAAATGTAAATCTTGTCATGACCTTTGTGCTGCTGCTGTATTTTTAGAGACATTTATACTCTTCACAGACTACTACTAATGGTTTACCTCAAATCAAAAATACGCTTTTATTTAAGGCAGAAAATAAAGTGCTCTTGCATAATGGTAGTGTTTGTTTTTATTTACTGCCAACTAAGTGTGGTACTTAACCCTTCTCCAATGCTTTCAAGTTTCATACTGGTTTTTGCCAATGTCTTCCATTCTCCAGGGCACAGAGTGTGTAGAGTATGTTCTACCTGAAGGCCTGGAAGCATGCTTCTGCAGTATGACTTTAACAAAATATTAAACATACATGTTCATGCTGTATAATAAGCTTTGCAGATGCAAAAACAGACTCAGGCATAAAAAGGCCTAAGTTTCTGTTAACAGCTGAGCAAAAGCTGGAGCTTTGGAGAGGGCTATCCTGCAGCAGAACCAGGCTGAGGCTGGAACCTACCCTCCAGTGGACCCAACCCTCTGACTCTTAGTCCATTACAGATCCTTAGGAACTGAGCACTGTATTACTTACTAATCTTCAACTTCCAGCATGATTAATCACCAACAATAAATAAATGTATCCAGAAAACTGGGAGTAGCAGAAAGCAAAGCTTAATGTTCAGTATACGTGCCTCTTAGGAGGAAGTACTGACCTTGGTAAAACCACTTTTCAGAGAACACAAGGAGAACTTGTGAAAGGGGGAGAAGTGAGTCACAAAAGCAGTAGTTTCGTAAAGTAGCAGGCATGGATTTTATTCTCTTCTGAAGTTCTGGAGAAAATGGATAGGGTTTAGCTTCAAGTTGCTTTAGCAACTTGAAACCTTCCTTCAACAGTGACTGGCTGCAATGACTAAGCAAAAAAACCCATGCCAGGTAGCTGGGCAGGTTGTACATTAACCAAGTAGGACGTGATGATGAACTATGAGCATAGACCATCAGCAAAACGTGTCTCATCTGAAGTGTCCAAACACCCATTACTTGTGTCTATCACAAAGTGTCCCAGGACAAAGCAAAACAATTGAGCAGCGTCTCAGTTCCAACCAGCTCTGGCATATTGTCAGCTGCTTTGTAAAGTTCAGGTATTCTTTCATCTTGCATCTACCTGCTCTTAATGATCTTTATTAGCTCTTACTTAAGCTGTTTCACTTAAACACACAAAAAAAGCTCAGTAATGAATGCTCACGTCCAGTTACATAAGGGGTTTTACAAAAGGTGAGTCGTTCCTATGCCCTATCTGGAATCTCTGGGTTAAGAAAGGGCTTTATATCATAATTACTGTATTCTTGTATTTCAGGCAGGTAGAGACTGATGTAATATCAGGCATTGTTTCTGCTCTAAAACAAGCCTGGGGGATTTTGACTTCAGCATTCAGCACGAGGTACAGCCAAGTGGCCGTCTATTTCCCATAACAAGCTTGGTTCAGCCAGCTCCCCTGAGAAGACTCCTGTATCTCACTAGCTCTGTACAGGAAGCCAGATTTCATTGCAAAACCTCGAGTCTCAGGGGCCCACTTCATACATGTCAGAGTAAACTGTCTCCATAAAAAAAAAACAACCCAAACCTTCTTGAAACACCAGCTGAGTACAACAGCACACACCAGACTCAAACTGAAAGGCATGAAGTTGTGCCAGCATTTCTATAGTTCAGCAACAGACAGCTATACAAATGCCACTTTTAACGTATCTTTTCACCTATTAAATGTTCTAATTGTCTAGATATTCTGTAACTTTCATGCTAGACATGTTTATTCCTATAACTATTGAAATTTTATGTACAAAGCTATGCATTTTTAAAAGTTTCAAAGCAAACTGTTACATGTATCTTCAAAGATAAGCCTTCATGTAATAAAATTGTACTGAACATATGAAAGGACGGGGCTCAAATTAAGTGACAGGAAAAGTAAAGAATTAATATTAAAACACCTGAAAACAGGTCCTAAATGATGTCACCAGAAAGCAAACAGGAAACCCAGGTGTTCTGTTTTGGCATGAGCATTGCAATGGTGTCTCCCATTTTAAAGTGCATGCATATTTTATTTACTAACAATGTTTTACATGGAACCTGGACTTGGAGATAGAAGATTTGCTTTATCAATTTCATTCAGTGTAGGTGAATACAAGAAGCAATTACAGAACCACAGAACCAGTATTTTTATTTGTTACTGAATATCCTGGTAACACGTTGATAAAACACTGGAAACACACCCCAAAGGAAACCTTTAGCTCCTGCTCCCCCAGACTAACAAACAGAAATGCTTCCTCACCTGGAATCGAAAGGCCTGTCTCATGGAAAATGGGTACTTATGCACATGGAACTGTCTATAGATTGACAAAGGAGGAAGTTTTGTCATCTTTAATCTGCAAATACTGCATAGAGAAAAAACCAGACCCTTGGTTTGTCATCAGTGTAACTGTTAGGTTTTATGTGGTCAACAAATACAATAGTTGATCTTCATTGTAACTGTATAAAATACTAAAAAGAGGACCTAGGAGGGGCATAAATGTTCTCCAAAATAGTCAGAAAATATTTATGTCAAGAAAATAAGATCATTTTTAGATAGAAGTCATAGATTAACAGTACTCTGAACAGCAACCATTTGTCATTCACAACCCCGAAAAGGCACTCCACATCTCAACATGTGTACAGAGAAGTCTGATATGACCTTGCTTAGAAGCCTGTAGGAGTTACCAGCATTGAACACTGGGGGAAAGCCTATCTACCATGAACAATTACAACTTATTATTATTATTATTTACTAGAGCAGAAGTTACGAACAAGGTTAAGATTCTATGTAATCAAGGCAACAGTAACACATTAACTTAGTAACAGACATGTAATAAATAAAGCATACCAAAAGGAAAGCTGAAATAATCAGTGTATTGAACTTGGAACTGGTCCTCTGTGTCTTGCTCGGGGTCCAAAAGCAACTGTGGCTGTCTTATAAATCCAGCCAGCCGAGTAACTATGGACAGAACTGAAGCTCCTAGGCTGCGTTTTCACATTTTTACCTACACGTAGCACAAATCTGACAACATTTGACAATTCCTCTGGAAATTATTTGCAAGCAAACTCATACTAAATAGCTATCCTGCTGCACATGCCTTCAAAAGGGCACATTTTGAAACTCTGTGAATGAATTTTCAACCCACACACACACGGGGACTGGCAGCACGCTGACCAGCACTGCCCCTGCGCTATCGAACACTCAGAGCTTTGCTCAGGCCTTCAGATTCCTGGAAGCACTGCATCTAGCACAACTTCAGTGAAATCTGCCCTACCAAAGACCAGCAAGTGACCAGCAAGCTTGCTCTAGATTAGCAATAGAAAAGAAGGATTTTTCCAGTGTGGTTTTTACAAAATATGGGAATTTTTTTTCCATATCTGGAAATCTATTATTTCCCAGGAATAAGTATAAATGTCCCCCACACCCTCCTGTCCCACTATTTTCACAATCTGATTGAGGAGGCACTTCATATGCTTGCTCTAGGATTTACATAGCTATGGTTTTTTCCAATGACTCACCATTACTAAAAACTGTAACTTTGATATTTACATGTTCCCTACATTCAATCAGAATATCACACACCCAAGATCTCAACCCCCAGCCTTTCAAATTCTTAGTAACTGGTCCACTAAAGTTTGTTTTGGCCCTGGGGAAAGTTTTGGTCCTCTATTATCCAAAAAGGCAAACCCAAGATTCTGGTTTTGTGGCTCACTACACCAGTTACAAGATTCTAACCAAAGGAATCACCTAAGCAAAAAAAAAATCCAGTACTTCATATACCTTTTAATGATCAAAGGTCTTTCTTCTCTCATGTGCATATGAAAACTTAAGAGCTATTATATAGCAGCTATTCAGCATCCTCTTCTGGGCTCTGCTCCACAGAAAGTATCTGAGCAGGGGTTTGTCTGAATTATCTCAAGAGGAAATAGAGGGCATCCTCTGACATCTGCATCCATCTCTCTTCTCAACATTAATTTCCTTTCATCTCCTGTAGATAAGTATATGAAAAAATGTTTATGAGTTTGTTGGGGGGCAGGGAGGGAAAGGGTATGGGGAGGCAGCTGTGAGGTACTCCCCAACAAGGCACCGTAAGCTGTCAAAGGGCTGTGAGGAGCAATAAGCAGAAATTTAACAGTCCTGTATGGAGATCCAATGATTGACTAGACAGCACTTTCCACCCAGATGTACTACACATTGAGTTGCCTAACAACATTTTAGCTGTCTAAATCGTGTTGAGCTGTTAGCATGCAGGTTCAGAGAATAACCACCTAACTGCTGATGCCCACCACAGATACTCTGCTATCCAAGGGAGTAGACACAACTCTTTGATGGCAGCTGCGTGGTTCTGAGCTAAACCAAACAAACCTTTAACTGCAGAGCAGTCACACTCTCCTTTTACACTATGTTTATACTTTTTAAAGTTCTTTTTGAAAAAACATCATCACTGTAAGAACTGTGGTAACCAATCTCACCTGTCAGAGACCAGTCAAATTCAGTCCCCTTAGTTTTGGTGTCCCTCTTTCTCACCTGTCCTCTGGAGGGTGTCCTGAAGTGGCGAGCCATCATGAGGGGTGACACCTGGTGCTGCCATAGCAGTGTGGAGTGTCTTGAATTTCACTTTGTTGTGGAATATTTTCTTACATTTTCTTTGTATCTTTCTGAGCGACTCCAGCTGCATGCAACTGTCAGTCTCTGAAAAGCCACATTCATCAGTTACAAGATTAGCAGAAAGCTTTTTTCGCTTTCTCTTCATTTTGCAAGCACTTATCTCCTCTTCCCTGGATTGTCTCTCACTTTTCTGTCCTTCTTGTCTTAATTCACTACTAGACCTCTTGCACGACTTTTTAAGCTTATGTTCACACCGCCTTGCCAAGCCCTCATGGGCAGAATTAAAACAAAAGCTACATTTGCTGCTTTCCTTCTCTTGACCTTCCAGCGTTACATTTCTAACGTAAACCAGTAATTTTCTTTGCCCAGCTCTTTCAGGCAAGCACCCTTTATTGCAATTGCTGTAAGTTTCTTCACACCTTCTTTCTGTTCTCTTCACTGAGCTGCTATGTGCCTCTCTGAAGTGCTCAGAATCACTGATCTCTTCCAACAAATCCTTTAATCTACAAGCAGAACTGCATGCCTTGTATGGTACAGTACCTTCATTGCTACCATCTTCTTTTTCGAATTCCTTATCATGAGTAACAGCAATGCAATCCAAAGAACGATTCAGTTCAGCATGTGGTAAGTGATCAACAGCAAGTGAGTCATTCCTCTGCACTTTCAACTTTTCTGCAAACCCACCCCCATGGGTATTGTTTTCTAACACTCTGTCCGTTGACTCCAATTCCTCAAGAGCGATCACCAGTCTGTAACTACCTTCACTACTACAGTTTCTCTCGTTGAGGTTTTGTACAGGACTCGGTTCTCTGAACTGCTGACCAGGTTTGTTGCTCAAGCTGATGTGAAAACCACTGTCATCATCAGACACCACTCTCTTCCACCAGCACTTGTTTGCAGTGTTTTTTGGCTCCAAGCAAACGCGTGCGTAGCCCGGTGTCTGATAGTAGTTTAGTAAATAGTGGATGAATTCATCAGTCTCATAAACCTTTTGCTTTTTGCAACCATCTTCATCAGACACCGTCTGTGTGTGAACTACATTCAACGTCTGGTAGTCCCTTCCATCAAGGGATTCGATGACCCTACAGTCCTGAGTGACTGTAATCAGCAAGGACCCACAGCCGAAGGAGCTGTACGTGTCTCCACCAGGCAGTCTGTCAGAACTCGGGGCTGCAGAGGGATCATTCAAAACTGTCCTGACTATGTGACAAGTAGATGAATGGAGGTTACTCCCATCTTCCTCACTATATAAGCTGTGACCTTTTTGGGTTAACGGGCACCAAAACTCTTCCTTATGTTTCACCTCTTTGTGCGTATGATAATGGGAATTAATCCATTCCTGATGTATGTTGTTTAATCCTGTGTCAGGAAAGCAATTGTCCTTCCTTACATCCAATGAAGGATCCACTTTTTGACTTGCCAACTGCACAAAGTCCTTCAAATAAAAAGTCAGGAAAATAGTTATGTACATTCACTGAGTGCTATAGAGTGCTAATTTACAAACTCCTAAGCCAGCAGTCCCACAGCCAAGAGAATTATACAGGCAAGGGGTAAGTCTGCCTTAGTTCAGAGCTCAATTGTACCCTTCTTAAGTGAGAACCACCTCTATATTTCATCATCTCAAGAAGCTGCATTCTCAAGTGATCCATCCAATCAATTCCTCTATCTCACTGCAACCACCTAACAAAATCCTTATTCTTCGATGACAGACTCACCACCAGCATTGTGTGCAGCAGTAACATTGCTGCACTTTTGTAGGTTGAGTATTTTATTTAGAATAAATAGCTTTCTTATACATTATTTTAAATGGGTCTAAAAACAACCAATCCAAAGCTTTCCAAGAAGCGAAACCAAGAAAATAGAAGTTTATCTAACAAATCGCCTTTGTAACTAAGGTGACATGTGTCAGAGGTTACAGGGCCCTAGAAGTCAGGCAGAGTGGGAAGGGTGGCCTCTGACTTCAACTCTTAACCAATTATAGCCCTTGAGAAATTTCTAACATTAATGATCAGGGAAGCATGCACATCTGAAAAGCCACAAGTAGATTTTAACTTAGCAAAAAGTGAAGACAAAGCCATGTTAGCACCCCTGAGAAATGAAACCCCTGGTTTTCATTTAGAACTTAGGTTTTTAGTCTAAAGCACTAAAATAAACCTCCAAACATTAATCTGTGAAATTGTAACACTCCTCTACTGATTCTGTCAAGACATTAGCTTAATCAAAGTGAAACACAACAGCTTCACACTGGTCACAAAAGAGATGCTATCAGAAATGCAACAGGCATAATTCATGTCAATATAACTCCAGCACTTGCAAACCTGAGACCAAACTAAGCAGTCACGGCATCATTTGCATCCCCACCTTGAAACTCCTTGTTCACAAGGCTGGATCGAGTCTAATACAGCTGACGCAGCACTTGCAGCCCTGTTTTTACCCAGTAATGACAAGGCCTCCAACAGGCCTCTCAAAGGCAAAGTTTCTGAGCAGAAATGCACTACCCTGGCTCTCAGGACAAGACTGAGAGCAGACTGTCACAACACTTAGACCTCAGGCCTTCTCAGCATTCTGTCAGTCCCAAGGCATTCAAATGTCTAGTGAATTGTTCAAGCTCTAATAAATAGCCTTCAAAATTTAAAATATGTTTTAAAATAGTCTTACTTTCACACGGCTTAACAGCACTGTAAGCAGTCTGACAGACTCCACTCTTCTCTGAGCTAGCAGGGATTTCCTTTCTTCCCATTCAGGCATATTCTCTGGCCACTGCTGTTCTTCAGCTGGTACCTTCTGCTGCTTTGGGGGATGTTTCTCATCTCCATCTATCTGCCTCTCTTCTCTCCTCTCGAGCTTAGCTTTCTTTTTCCTCTCTTGACCTTCTTTTCAGCACCACGTCTTTTTCTAGGCAATTATCAATATGGGACAATTTAGATGACACTTGTTTTACATTTTGAGTCCCAGGGAACTGGATGCAAGTCTTTGAAGTGCTAATAATAAGCAACCACTCGCCAAGAATCTGCATGTGGCTAACAAGAAATCTCGTTTGGTAGAATAACATTAAAAAAACCACAGCACAGAGATGACATGCATCCAACTGATGCACACATTTAGAAAACTATTTGTCTCAAAATTATTTGTATTCTAGGGTTTTCTTTATATGCATTGCCAAGATGACAGATTCACATCATTGTTTGTCTCCAAGGACACAAATTGAGTGATGATTTGGATATAATGTTTAAGTTAAATCTTCCCTACAAATTAGCATGAGGGTCCCATTTAAGAGTTATTACAAGACTATTTCCACTGTTCTAAAAATTAAAGTTGAAGCTGTTCTGCTGGCTTTAGCTGGGGTAGAGATAGTTTTCTTCACCACATCTAGTACGGGGCTGCAGGTTGGACTTGTGCCGAAAGCTGTGCTGATAACCCAGGGATGTGTCGCTCCTGCTGAGCGGTGCTCACACAGAGCCCAGGCCTCTTCTGCTCCTCACCCCACCCCACCAGCGAGGAGCTGGGGGTGCGCGAGGCATCGGGAGGGGACACAGCCGGGACAGCTGCCCCCAGCTGCCCAAAGGGACATCCCATACCGTATGACGTCATGCTCAGCATGTACAGGTGGGGAAGGGGAAGGAAGGGGGGACACACTCAGAGCGACGGTGCCTTCCCAAGTCCCCATTCCGTGTGATGGATCCCTGCTGCCCTGGGGATGGCTGAACACCTGCCTGCCCAGGGGAAGTGGGGAAGGAATCCCTTGTCTTGCTTTGCTTGCATGTGCAGCTTTTGCTTTACCTATTGAATTGTGTCTGCTCTGTATTCTGTGTTGGGATTTTCTCAAGTTATGGGAAGTGTGTAACATGATTAATTACTAGTGACAGTTCAGAATGCCATCCAAACACATGATCTACAGAATTAAGACTTTGATATATTACCATTACTCAAATAAAAGCTTTAAGAATGCTGTCATAACAACAATGAAAAGATAACACATAAAAAGGGGTAGAGGGAAAGACAGGAAAGTGTTCATCTCTAGCTTTTGACCTTCCAGTCAACTGAAAGGCACCTAGAAGTGTATGTCACATTAATTCTACTTCAGGGCATAAAGACGTTAGTTTGTGATGCTGCAGCACTGAGCAATACAAAAAGCCCACATGCAGAATCTTAAGCCATCAAGCCTCTGAGCAATTTCAGAGCAACAGCTCTCCAATTTCACTCCAGGCCCACAGAATCACACAATAATCTAATCTGAAAGGGAGTTCAGGATGCCTTAGTCCAACCTTTCTCATAACTCAGAACTCCTCTTATGATTCCTTACATATAAATTAAAAACTACGCAGCATTGCTTCAAGTTCTCAGACTCATTTTATCAAGGCCTGTTTTTTTACAGCAGCCAGTCTTCCTGGATTTCACATGGTATGAGGTAGCGTAATAAATCTCAACAAAATGGGACATTCTCTAAAGATACACTCTCACCTTTCAAACCCCTCTTGTTTCCTCTTTTTGAACGTGCTCTTGTTCTTGCAGCTTTAGTCTTTCCAGGCTTCTCTTTTTTTATCCTTCACTAAAATGTCTGGTTGTATCAAAAGTCACCTGTCACAGAAGAAGCAGAATCAGACTTAGCAGGTCAGTTTGCCATGTATTTATACAAACATAGACAACCTGCTGAGCAATGAGACCCCAGGTCACTACCAAATACCGTTACACTCATGACAGCGTCTCTCTGTACTCTGGCATACTAGACTATCTCTTCTGAAGTTCACACTGGGTTGTCAGTCAAGCTTGAACACCCCACTTACAAATGTCTCCTCCTGCTATGACATCAGGGGCTCAACAAACTGACATCACACCTTTGACTGAACTCATTCTTAGCATGCTCTTCTGGGGGTATGTTTAGAAGAGCATTCCTAGCTGCAGGATTCACACAGTTTTGCCAAAATTAGAGTTCCCTGACTCTCAGAGAAACATCTTTCAGATCAAATGTTCGCTTCCTTACCAACTGATGAATTCTGTTAATGTGTGCCCCATTTAATCAGCTTCAAGTGTCCAGATGTGGACACATTAAAAGAAAAGGCTCATGCAAATTGCATGAAGGTCTATCTACACACCTACACTGAACAAGTCAGTGATAGGAAGTGTTATTTCCAACACAGAGGAATATTTTATGGTCACAGTTTAGAAATTACCTGCTGGGAAAAAGTACCAAAAGAGAATACACCCTACTAAGTACTTAAGCTTACTAAGTAAGCTATTAGGCTGCTGAAATTAAGCTCACATATTGCAAGTTTTCTTTTAGAATACCACATTAAGCACAGCACTTAAGCAGATACATCCTTCAATATACTTAAGCAAGCAGGTACATAGAAGGGAAACGGTTCACTTTACTAGCCTAAATTAGGGCAGTTACTGCACCTACTTCACGCTAAACAATAAGAAACCATGTATCTTTCAAAGAGTCTCCATAGCTCCTGAGATCATCTCCCAATTTCAGTGCCAATCACATTGAAAATATTTACAATTTTTAACCTACCCACACCAATTTAACATGAAAACAAGGCAGTAAAATGCCATTTTTTCAATTGAAGGAATTAAGTTTATATGCATGAACATATATCAGCATCTCTATACCCAGTACAAACAGGATAATCACAAAGGAGGTTTTTTCCCCTTAGAGGCTTAAGTGTCTAAAAAGCTTACAGAGAGGCTTCCACTAGTTAGCAAGGGCTTCTCTGGCCTAACTTCAAGGAAAAGAGAGCAGAAGCTGGCAAACCACCACCTGTACCAGCTTCGTCAGCAAAATCTCAATATCTAGTAACAAATAAAGGTTAATATATTTTAATGTTGTATATATGCTATATATATTTTTATTTCTTTTAGCCACCATTTGGACATAAATACAGACCAAGACAAAGAAGGGGGGATAATATATATACACAGAGAAATGCAGGAGCACCACATAAAAGCTTCCACTGATGCAAGGTGAAAAAAAGCCTGTAAGGTGGTTGTTACAGGTTACAAACTATATGGCCATTACTTCAGGAATGCCCCTTTGCCTTCAGCCCAGCAGTCTAGAGGGGAAGACAAATGCAGCACAAGAAGCTGTCTGGTAAAGAGGGTGACATTATCCAGGTTGATGAAGAAAAGAAATACCTATGTACTGAAGGAAAAGCTAAATACAGTTGGACTTGATGATCTTAAAGGCATTTTGCAACAAAAATGATTCTATGAATAATAATAAAATCTCTGGAAGCAGCAGCTACAGCACAGACTGCAGCACTGATCCACTCCTGTCAGGGAACTGCTGCCAAAAGCACTCAGAGCTAACTACAGCTTTGTCATGCAGGGCTGAGAGAGTATCTCATGACCAGTCTCTGAATACAGCGCCGTGTGTGTACATATGTGTATACACAGACCTCTTCAGTATCTCATATAAGCAAAGCAGACACACCCAAAGTACTTACTACAAACTGAAAAAGTAGTCTTTAGAATCCTTTCTGCCCACTGTGCATGAAGATAACCTCCTAAAGCTATCCGTATGTTAGTACAACCTACACTTTCTCAGCACACTGAGATTTGAGTTGCAGCAGGTTAAAACATCCAGGACATTGCTGCTGAAACCCAGAGAGGCATGAAAGACAAGCCTAAAGAAGAGCTGCTGTACCCAAAAGCTTGCTCTGTTTTGCAAGTCCATCTTCTATTAAACCAATGGATATTATCCTGCCCTTGTAAATCTTTCTCCACTTACAGCCTTACACCATCATGGCTGCAACCATATTCTTACTACTGCAATAAATCACCTTAAATTAAGCCCAAAAATCTCTTCATAGAGCTGAGTAAGCTTTAGTGGTTTGCCAGTGCAGACTAGTACACGCTTGTTCTTCCCCACTCTTCTTCATAGCCAGGAGCAATTGATCTAACATCACAAAGCACAGAATTATTTACTGGCTCATCCACTGGCTTGCTCCTCAGCAGCATGGCCTTTTGGAGTCAACCCTGACATATTAATAGGTGATTAACTTTAGGTTTTAACTGTTCCAACTGACAAATCACAAAGAATCTAACATTTGACCCCTTTACCAAATTAGTATTTCCTTTTAATCATTCTGCCATGATTAGAACATCAGAAACACACTTGCTCTTGCATGAGTGTTAAAGACAATGAACTACAGACTGAACTGTCCTTTGCTACCTGCATGCGTTTCTTCTGCAATCGCACATTCCCATAACTCTGATATATATTTGAAATAAATAAGTATTTTTAAAGGTGTTACTAATGTATAAAAAGGACACAAGATACTAACCTGCGACTCTACAGATGCGTGATCAATTCCCAGCTTTGCTGAAGAATTCCTGTGAAACCCAGTAACCTCCCATGTCTCAGGGGCCTAAAATAATACAGTATTTTAGATGAGATTCAAGCTGATTGCAACCATAACAGGCAATTGATCACTTACTCTGGCCTGGGCTAAATCTATTTGGCTGAAGCATGTCTTCTAGGCAGGCACCTGGCTCTGACTGAAAACACGACAGTATGAAAACCTGACACTTCCCACAGGCAATTTGTCCCACTCCTTACCCATTCACTGTTTGAAAAGGAAGCCACTTCCAGATACTGATTTTTCGTAAGCCTTCCTCTAATAGAGTAACATCATTTTAACATCTAGGCGGTTTGGGTTTTTTTTTCCCCTCTTACATGCTATAATTTATATATAAAATATAATAAAGTGAGGCACCTTCAGCAGACCCAAAGTATTTTTTGTTGCAATCTTCTAACACTTTCCAATGTAAAAGGTATCAACCCCAAACCCAAACAGAGCCTTAATCTGGTCAGTGCCACACACACACTGAATTGACTCCTTTCAGTCTGCTTTCTATCACCACTTTAACATAGTCCTCACAGCACTGCAACAGAAACCCCTATGAAAATAACCCTTTCATAGCCTTAAAGAAAACCACGATGGTAGATCAGTAACTCTGAAGCAATTTTTCTGAGTATCTTCACCATCCTCCTTTTTACATAGGCTAAATTATCTTAGAACACCCTAACACAGGTCACCCAAGTTGATACTTTAAAAAACTTTAGGGAAACATTAACAGCCTGTCAGTACCTAACCTGAAGCACCCCTATGGCCCATATGAGAGATACACAAGTAGTAAGAATAATTTTATCCAAACGTGCCCCTTGTATCTCCTCACAGTCCTGCCAGCTCAAACAGCTCTTACCATCCCTGGTTTCCCAGCTGGTGGGAAACTTTTCCACTCATGCTAGGGCCTGGGCCATCACAACTGTCTCCAACACCACATCGTAACTGGATCAGGAAAGAAATCTAGCTTGGAGAAAAAAAAAAAGAAATAAATGGGGTTTTGGAGGTGACTTTTCAGGCAGCTGATTCCCCTGCCCTCATGCACAGCGCAGCCCTGAGCAGTTCCACCAGCAGAGCTGAAGGTGAGCTCCGGGCTGAGGGAATATCTTAATTCTGCAGAGACAAGCATGCAAATGGCAATGTGACAGGAGATATACATTGATCCACAGGGGCAGCAGGAGTTTGTCACACAGGGAAAAGCATTTACCAGAAAGAGACACTTAGATAAGTTTAAACATGGGGTTTAAACTGCCTTTCCTCAGATTGGTTTAGTTTATTCAGCCCGGTCCATGCAGAATTAAGCAAAGCACAGAGGTGATGGCAGCGCAGCGGCTCATACAAACGGTGCAATACAAGGGGTTTTGGAAGCTAACGCTCCTCGCGTCACTGCTCCACGCTGCGCCTGTTGCGGTGGGGATAAAGAAAACCGCAAGCCAACCGCATCTCCATGGACGCAACTGCCGTAAGGCCGCGCTTCCTCAGCTCGTCGGGAAGGCGCCCGAGCTCCAGCGGGATCAGCAGGCACCGCAAGCCGGATTACGGCACCGCCGGCCTACAGGAGCCCCGCGGGCAGGGCCCAGGCTCCAGCGTCCGTGAGCCGGTTTCAGCGGGAACTGGTGGACAGAGGCGGCGGCAGGGCCCGACGCCCTCTTCTGCCCCGGCAGCGCTGCACCCGGCCGCCAGCCCCGGTGAGGGTGCAGGGCAGACGCCCCCTGCCATCCCCGAGCCCTGCTCCGGCTGCTAGTCAGGTCAGAACTCCCCACCGGGCCCAGCGACCCGCGGTGCGGGCCGGGGGAGGAGGCGAAGGGGTGGCGCTCCTCCGGCCGAGCCCACCACCCCAGCAGCCAGAGTGGAGGGCCGGCCCACCCGCGCCCGGCCAGGACCCGAGCCAAGCCCAGCACCCACCAGCCCGTCCCGGCGGGCCCGCGGGCTCCGGACAGCCCCACCGGAGCTGCCGGCAACAGCTCTACCCCCTTCCCCCTCGATGCCCCGGCGGCCGCGTGCCAGGCCCAAATAGCACGAAGGGGAGCAGCAGCCTCCAACCGCAGATCCTTTCCCACACGGGCCGCGCTGCGGCCGCTCCCCAACGCAGGAGCCGTCAGCGCACTCCGTCAGCGTAGCGCTCAGCACTCGCGGCTGCTTCTCCTGTTAAGGAGCGGGGCATCGAGCCCAGCCACCCGCCCCGCCCAGGGAGTGCCTCCTGCACTTGCGAACGCCCCCCGCCGGCAACTCCCAGCTCCCACAGGCCGGCTCCACTTACCTCTCCGGCCGCTACTGCAGCCGCCGACCACCCCTACTCCCGGGCGCCCTTCCCGCCGCCACCCCGGGGCGGAGCGCGGCGCACGCTGGGCAGCGGCGGGGGACCCGCCCCTGGGGCGCGGCGCGGCACCGCACCGCCCGCTTCTCCCGGAGCTGGGCCGGCGGCGATCGCTCATCGTTGTCTGGCGGTACCCCACGCAGAGGGGGCACTGGAGCCGCCGGGGTCATTGCGTGGCGGCCAGCCCCCGGGGGAAGGGAGGCGGCGTGGCGGTGCCGGGTCAGGGGGTTTCACGCGCGTTTCGAGGAACGATTCTCTAAGCGGGTCGGAGCGGAGCGCCAGGAGGCCGGCGGCTGTCCGGGCCGCCGCCTCCCGCCCTGCTCTTCACCATTGAGGGCCCACACGGCAGACATCATGGCCGTCCCGCTCGCCCGGCCTCGGCCTGTTGCCCGATGTCTTCAGCCTCTGATCACCGCGTATGTGCGTTTTGTTAAGAAAACTACAAAAAACCCAAGGTGAAGGAGTCGCTCCTCAGTGAAGGAAGGCTTAGGTGGCATGAAGGCCTCCTTACAGCGTGGTGGTGCAACACCATGTTTTTCTTCGTCCTGTAACAAAGATCCTTGACCACTGCTTCACCCGAGTGATATGCATGTGAGGATTAATACCAGCTTTTCCCTGTTTTAGTGCTAACTCATACGTGCCTGACCAAGAGAAACGTGGTGCCTGTGGCTCAGTGCTGTATGGCAGTCAGCTCCTCAAAGCAGAGCAGCTCCCAAGGGTGTCAGCGCCTCACCAGCACGCTGTTGAAGGTACTGTCCATGCTGTACAGCACATAGTGGTTTGTCCTTTAAGGTCCCCGTGGGAATTCAATGTAGGACAGTCGTTCCCTCAAATACTTCCTGATTTTTCAGTGGGTTTTCTTTTGTCTTTCGCCATCTTCTAAACGCAACTGTAAAACATGGTGCATTTCAAATCCTGTCTCACTCTTCTTAAAAGCAAACATGTTATTTCTTTCCTTGCAGTAGTACAGTTGTAGCTACAACGGTTGATTATCGTGGGATGCACACAGGGCTAGGGCTACAGGCCAGAGGTGTGTATCAAGCACTTATTTTCTCAGAGTGTCTAATTGCTATGTATACAATTACAAACTGAGAACGATCATTATGGGTATATTGTAGGAGCCTATTTCTGTTACAACCTTGTGTGCCAAAAATCGTGTCTCTTTTCTCGCTGTACAAGTTAATACGATAAAGGTACCACCTTTACCTACAACCATTTCTTGTGTCTAGTCTTCACAGTTGGTTCTCCTTACATTAGGAGAGTTTTCTAGGAATCTATTATATGCTGATGCTTGTGTTTATCTTAAAAGATAAAATAGTGCTTTGATGGTACAAAAGGTTACATTTCAAACATACTGTCTCTACATTAGGTGATTTTTTTTCCTTTCTATGTATATTTTTCCAAACCCAAACAGGCAAACTGGAATTTGAGATCAGTTTGCAGCTGCAGGGTCTTTATATTCAGCTACTCTGTACCTGGTGCTTTTCCAAAGGTGCAGTAAGTTGAGAAAATTTATGGGTTCAACTCATAAATAAAGTTTAATATCATGAGACAGAGATACTTCTTTCAAGATCTGAGCACAGAAATATGAGATAAGAAGATAAACACCTACTAATTTAGGAGACAACACTAGTAATTTTGTTTTTCCTGTTCTGAGAGGGATTATATAAAAAGTACATTTCTATTTTGTAATTTAATCAGCAATTATTTTGTAATAATGACATGCAAACAATTAATAGAATTTAAATTTTCTTTCCGTTAAACTCTGCCACAAATAGCTACAATTTTACTGCTGCCAGTGCAGTGGTTTTAAGGCATTTGGTTTAATTTTCTTAGGCTTGTGACTGGCATAAGAATGCTGTCTTCCTTTTTAGGCACAATACATTACAGCACCTATTTAAATGAAGATTTCTAAGCCAGAATAAATGGGTATAAGCTTGCTATACATTAATGACTGCTTGGAAACCGAAGAATTCTAACTGTAAAAGGTTGATTATTTCTTCTAGAGGTTTTGCCTTTCTTGCATGTCAGCACAAGACAAACCTCAGCTTAAGATTCTTCTTGAACACAGGTTTTTTTCCATCCAGTATGCTGTCCTGGTTTTTGGCTGGCATAAAGCTAATTTTCACCATGAGCTGGGAGGTGACACAGCCAGGACAGCTGGCCCAAACTAGCCAAAGGGATATTCCGTACCGTGACATCATGCTCACTGTAGAAAAGGGGAGCTGGCAAGAGAGGAAGAGTCGCTGTTTTGGATGAGCTGTGTGACAGGCTCCAGGCAGTAAGCAAATTGCATTGTGCATCACCCACTTTGTATATTCTTTTCTAGGTCTTGTTGTTATTTCCCTCTCTTTTTGCTGTCCTAGTAAACTGTCCGTATCCCAACCCACAGATTTTACCTTTTTCTTCTGATTCTCCTCCCCACCCCACCAGTGAGGGAAGAGTGAGCGAGCTGTGGTACTTAGTTTCTGGCTAAACATGACAACTTCCTATTTCCATTGCTCATTTTTGGTCAAGTTTTTATATCATATTCTGGCTGATCAAATGAATCAGCAGATGACCTTATCCTGCCATAGCACAATGTAATCCATGGAGAAGACAATGGTTGGCATGAGTTTGCCTGTTTGGGTTTTTTTCTCTCTTGTAAAGGGACCTGCCAAAAATAAAACCAGCCATACAAAAAAAAAAAAAAAAAAAAAAAAAAAAAAGAAGCTACTCTGCCATGTCCAGGACATATCTCTTCTGAAAGTGCAAAGGTGAGAACTTTTTGAATCAGTTCTGGTTGAGAGATGGCTCAATTTATTCAGTTCTTTTCTCCTGCATGTTTGCTTGCTTGTAAAGCTCCATGTAGTGTCTGAAGTAGTACTGTCTCCATGCTTCAAGACAGTTACACATACAGGACTCTTCTGATCAGCTGACAGCATTTGTTTTACTTCAACATGGCCCTTAAATCAGCATAGTTGTTCTACTGTTGCCTTGTTCCCAGCTTTTCCTTGTTTGCCCAGAGCCAGACCTCTCAGAAGAGCGTCTAGATGACCCTCTCTGTGTTTGAAGTCCCATTCCAGTCTTTCCCCTGTTGATGAACAGTCATCTCTCACAGACACCTGGATTTCCTCATAGAAGCCTGTGTGGGGCAAGGGAGTGGATAGAATCCCCAGGTTACATCTGAGGTCTCTCTGCACAGTACAATTGGGATCATTCGCAAAAATTCAGAGACTGGTCATGAGATACTCTGTCAGCCCTGCCTGACAAAGCTGTGGTTAGCTCTGAGTGCTTTTGGCAGCAGTTCCCTGACAGGAGTGGTTCAGTGCTGCAGTCTGTACTGTAGCTGCTGCTTCCAGAGATTTTTAATATTTTTTAAATTATTATTTATAGAATCATTTTTGTTGCAAAATGCCTTTAAGATCATCAAATCTTATCACAGCAGACAAGCTTTTCCTTCAGTACATAGGTATTTCTTTTCTTCATCAACCTGGATAATGTCACCCTCTTTACCAGACAGCTTCTTGTGCTGCACTTGTCTTCCCCTCTAGATTGCTGGGCTGAAGGCAAAGGGGCATTCCTCAAGTAACGGCCATATAGTTTGTAACCTGTGACAACCACCTTACAGGCTTTTTTTTCACCTTGCATCAGTGGAAGCTTTTATGTGGTGCTTCTGCAGTTCTCTATGTATATATACTCTCTGTGTGTATATACTCCCTCCTTTGTCTTGGTCTGTATTTATGTCCAAATGGTGGCTAAAAGAAATAAAGATATAGCATATAGATTGTGCTGTGGAAGGTTGAGGTCATCTGGTGATTCATTTTTTTGGCCAAAACAAGCATGTAGAAACTTAACCCAAAAAGTGAGTAGTGGCAGTGGGAAAGCACGTTGGGAAAAAACTGCTCAAGAAAAACCTTAAGCTGAGGTTTGTCTTGTGCCAATGAGCAAGAAGGGCAAACCTCTAGAAGAAATATCACCCTGTTACAATGAGACGTCTCCTGCTTCCAAGCAGTATTAATGTATAGGAAGTTTATACCCATTTATTCCTGTTTAGGATTCTTCCCTGAACTCGTTTTTTCCCCTTCCTGGTGATTAAACACTTTCTTCCCACCAAGGGAACACAATGACATAAATAGTTGAGTTCCTGGCAACTAGAGGGATAGATGTCTTTATAGCTTTTAATTGATTTGGGAATACTCTATGGGATCATCAGAAGAGCTTTCTTAGCAAAGATGGGCTAAGGAGGATCTTACACTGTTTTGTTGGATGCACTGTAAAAAGGTACTGAATGTAGACTAAGTTTCAAATTTTTTGTTTGGTTGGGTTTTGTGGCTTGGGTTTGGTTTGGTTTGTTTAATAGTATACAAACTAGAGCAGACATCTTGTTTTGGAGCAAGCCATTGCTACTGCCTCTCACTAGCAGTTCCTGCCTCACTCCATAGATGCTGGTCACTACCTGTATCTCCTTTTCACTTTATCCCCTCCCCATAGCTTCTTTCCCTTTCCTCTGGTAGCACATCAACAACGCCTGAGCTAATTGACCACATAAATCTTACTGACCATATTCACTCAGTTCCTCACTTTCAGCATAGATGCACAGGCCTTCAGAACCAGAACTCGCCTCTTAGGAAGCAAGATTTTTGGCTGGTAGTGCAGAAAGTGAACAGTAATTAATGGATGCATTTGATCACTGTGGCAATTTGTTTAAAGACAAAGAGGAGTGTCCCGAATGCCCCTAGGCCGCTGCTGAGAGGGCTCTGGCAATGGTACGCGAGTGCAAGTAATGCAATACTACGTGAATGTAAATAGAACGAGGAGCCGCGAGCGCCCCGGGGTGCCCTGCCACCATGGCTTCTGTGCGCAGACCCCCGCCAGACCAGCTCCCCGGCCTGGGAGAACATGATAACAGCAGACCCTCTGGCTGCAAACCGGCATGACCCCCCCGGGCCGCGGAGAGCGTAGTGAGCAGAGGCGGCGACGGGGCGGGAGCGCGGCCGGCGGGGCTGCACCGCCCCGAGCAGCACAGCACGGAACGGGGCGGGGCCTCGGTCACGGCGGCCTCGGTTGCCGGTGCCGCCTCCCGCGCTGGCCGCGCCCCGCCGGGCCGGGCCGGGCCGGGCCGGGCGCGCCGCTGCGAGCCTCCGCAGTGCCGCCGCGCCGCTCCGCCGGCTGGGCCGCGCAGGGCCATGGCCACCTGGCGGCGGGACGGCCGGGTGACCGCCCTGCAGCGGCTGGGCTGCGCCGGGCTGGCGGGCGCGCTGAGCCTCAGCCTGACGGCGCCGCTGGAGCTGCTGACGGTGCTGGCGCAGGTGGGCACCTGGCACTGCCGGCGGGGGCTGCGCGGTGCCGGGCGAAGGCTGTGCGGCGCCGAGGGCGTGCGAGCCCTCTGGAAGGGAAACCTCACCGCCTGCCTGCGCCTCTTCCCCTACAGCGCGCTGCAGCTCGCCGCTTCCCGCCGGTAAGCGAGCGGCCCTGGTCGGGACGGGGCTCCGCGGGGACGGGTGCGCGCTCCCTCCGGCCTCTCGTGTCTTAGGAGAGAGGAGGGGATGGAGAGTTGAGAGCTTAGTCCGAAGAGGCCCTGAACGCCTCTATCTCAGCTGTATGGCTAGCTGATTGTGTGTCCTCCTCCCCAAGACACGTACCCTGGCTCACGGCTTCATTTATTCAGTTTATTTGGCGTGTAGCAGCCCTTAGGGCCTGGAGGTATGTCAGCAAGTGGTTAGGAAGTCATAGGTGTTCCTGAAATGATAAAGTGTTGTTAACTCTCTTCTGCTCGGCCAGATTCCTTCAGAAATGAAGTTACAAATGTGACTGACATCTGTTCTTCACAGCCAGTGTATTGTATTGATTGATAGGCTTTCAAGTATTTATGTTATCTGTATCAGAAAATAACATCATTATTCAAATCTTTCACCTTACTGTGCAGTCGTTTTTATGCAAATTTGATGTTTTTGAAGTCAGTGTGTTACATCGTTTGCTTTAAGCTACTATTTTTGATGATACACAGACATTAAGGTAAACACTGGAAGGACCAGTGCAGATTGGACACGGAGCTGTACTGAGTTCTGCCGACTTGTGCTCTTCCCTAGGCTCCCTTTTTGCTGCCAGCAGCCCTCAGCCTCTGAAAGGAGTGCCTGACTGTTTGCACGCACTAGCATGTTTTGCCAGTTGGAGGGTTGGGTTTCTTTCAGGTCAGCTCTGTGCATGATATGAGCTTGACATTTCCGCCCAGCTGGGCGATGGGTTATTCCAGTTTATGGGTTGTACTGGGTGGGGAGAAGCATGGGCCCAGCCCGCACTGGCCAATCCGGCTTGTCGCAGCTCTCGCCCGGGCTGACGCTGTGCAGCCTGCTGGGGTTTTGTCATACATCTGGCTGAACAAGAGTCATCTTCCCAGCTCTCCCGGCGCGTCTCAGGAAGTGATGGGCTGAGTGACCATGGGGCAGCTTTGTTGTGACCTGCACGCGATGGTCAAACAAGGGGAAGGATATTAGGAGCGGGATGGCAGAAACAATAATTTAAATGTAATTTAAAATTCCCAGAAAAGGTAGTGTGTTACACTACTATGAACCAGTTGATCTTGAGCAAAATAACTTCATTGTTTTTTCCACTGGAACCGGTGTATTCCCTTTGCAAGGCTGTAGCCTGTCTCTGGTTTGCACTGGGTGTTCTTCTGAAGTGGAAGTAGGCTACCAGGAAATGAAATAAAGGCTGCCTCCTTGATAAACTATTTGGGGATTTTAAAATATTTTTTCTAGTGGGAGAACGAGGTATGTGAAGGCAAAAATGACAGGAATGTTCCATGCTATCTGAAGTAAATAGTAATGCCTGCTGCAGAAGGACCTGGGCTGAGGTGGGTAGGCAGTAGCAGGAATGTCACTTGTGGGGGGAGCTGGCTGGGAAGGAGGGGGTTAAGCTGACTGTATCCTATCTGTGGTTACTGTGCACAAACCACTTCTTTCCCAAGAAGTTTTAAATATTGTCTGGGTGGAGCCTAGAGACACCCCACCACCCTCCCCATATATCTGTGCACGCACAGGAAAATCAGGCTGCTTTGCTTTAGGGACTGTAGAAGGCATGCAGGAGAAAAAAATCAATGCCCTTTTGCTCCTGCTTGCCTGGTCTTTCTGCTCTGGGCTCTCCAGGGCACAAGACAAGTAGATGCAGGGAACTGTCTTGCAGTTGAAAATGCACATTCATGCAAATACCCCATCAACTGAGCAAGAGGTAACTTGTAAACCTTTTAATATCCTTTTATTCTGGACATGATAACGCCATGTTTAGGCAGTTTAGTTAATAATTCTAAATAGAATAATAAGTTTCTTTACCTCCAACTAAGATTATCTTCTTAATTCTTTTTATTTCTTTCTTGTTACTGCCATGACACATCTCCCTGATGTAGGAGTGCCCTGCATGCAGAGGAAAGTCCTTCTGTGCAACACAAATGTGCCAGTTGTAGGTCAGCTTTTAAAATTCTGTGCTTCAATTTCAAAATTTCAAATTTTGTCTTAACCTTATGAGCATAAAAGTGCCTCTATGTAGGTCTCTGGAGAGGTATCCCCGTGGACCTTTCTGACCTGACATAAGCAACAGAGGAAGGTTCAGTTGTTCTCAGAAGGCGTGTGATGTTATCTACCTATTTCTTCGTCCATGGTAACCAATGTCTCTGACTGGTGATTGGAGAACTTCTCACAGGCATGTTTTAAGTCGTGGTATTTTTCATCTTGTAGGTAGAAATATTAAATGAGGTGGTCAGAACTTAAGACATTTAAAGTAAGTCTCTTGCAAAGCAAACAAGTAAATTGTTTCAAGAGCTGGTCTCTGTACCTGTGAATATTTTTTCATTGTTGAATTGGTGTTCTGTTCCTCCAGCACGTTAACCACAACTGAAGCAAAGTGAGCTTAGTCTGTGCTGGGAACAAGCTGCCTCTCAAAAAGCTTCTTCAGGTGCTGGGAGTATTTTAGCTCAGTAACACAAAATTCAAAGCAAATTGTGTTTGCAGAGTTATATATTCCAGTCCCTGGCTTAGCTGTTAACTGTAACTTTTGCATTTCTACACTTGTTTGCAGAGTGATTTCATCCAACATCTCTTTGGGCTCTTGGGCGTGGTTTTTGGACCCTGCTCATGTTTGCCCATTCACTTGTTCTGTTTTGCAGAGGTTCTGATACTTGTGTCATGTCATATATGTTGTAAAGCCTTGGATAAAATACATGTTAAGTTTTCAGCTTGTGTTGCTGAAGGGGCTTGTGAGCAGAAGGAAAATTACATGGAGAATAATCTGCCTTAATTTTTTTCATGCTTCATTCTTACTGTCATTAACAGTACCTCTCTCATGTCTTTACACTAGACTCGTTATACTTTTCACGGATGAGTTGGGTCACATTTCCCACTGGAGAGCCATCATGGCAGGAAGCCTGGCTGGCATGGTTGCAACCATTGCGACTTACCCCACTGACGTAATAAAAACACGGCTCATTGTGCAGAACCGACTGGAACCATCTTATGAAGGAATTCTTCATGCTTTTTACAAAATTTATCATCAAGAAGGACTCCTTGCACTCTACCGTGGTGTTTCACCAGCTATATTAGGTAAAGTGATAAAATTACCTCGTTGCATATTGTTTTTGCAGCGTTGTTTACATAGTGTGCTCGTTTACTTGTTTGATTGCAAAAGGAAATAGTAATGTTGTTCTGTGGAGGGTGTGTAGACTTAGAAAGGCACGACAATACTGATTACTGGTTACATCTGCTGCAGCTTTATTGCTTTGAATTATGACCAAGTGTGTAGTGTTTTATGTATGGTTAAGTGTTCAGCAAAGCACTCTTCCTTATTGTATAGACATTCTACTTCTGCTCAGATGCAAGATTTCCACCATTTAACTCTTAAAAACAAAATTAAATATATACACACACACAGAGTGTTTTTAATTCCTGTCTAGGTGTGAGAGTGCCTCTCTAGCTGTTCAGTGAAAACAGTGTGAGCAGTAATGTGTAATGGACGTGAAAAGTAAAGATTTGTGATGCTTTCTGTATATGAAATTACTATTAAATTATTATTAAACTATTAAATTATTAAATGTCCTAGGGAGCCTGCTTTGGCAGGGGGTTGGACCCGATGATCTCTTGAGGTCCCTTCCAACCCCTACAATTCTATGATTCTATGATTCTATTTACTCTCCATAGCTTTTAAAAACGCCATTTAATTTTCAGTCCAGTTTTTTTTCACTATAATGCTATGATGTTATAAAAAAATCATAATGACAATTGTAATCCCACTATAAAATTGACGAGAGCATGAAAGGAGTGAAAGAGGGCAGAAGTATTGCTCATCAGCTTGACTGAAAAGGCATCTCTGTATAGCTTCAGGGGTTGAGTTGTACTGAGAAAAGAGAGAACCTGGAGAAAGGGTTGACCTTCAATGAGACTAAAGCAGTTTATTGTGACAACATGCACATTTTAATATGAAAATATAGGTGCAATCAGCACATCTGGATACTACAGTATGGGTACTTAGTGGTAAACTGCTGCCTAAAAAATAAAGTCCTTAAAAATATTAATCTGGTTTGAGCAATGCAAGGTATGAACTGGCATCTTTCTAGGTTACATGATGAGCAGCTGTTTCCTTAGTGTAAAGTGTGGATATAAACCACCTGCCTGGTTTGCTTTCTAGGTGCTGTCCCATTTTCTGCGGGCTCATTCTTTGTTTACATCAATCTGGACAAAATCTGGCAAGAACACATAGCTAATTTCACTCCTCTTCAGAACTTTGTCAATGGCTGTGTGGCAGCTGCTGTGGCACAGACACTTTCTTTCCCCTTCGAGACTGTCAAGAGGAAGATGCAGGTACAGAGCGTTCGTGTTACTAGGACTTTGTTACAGGTGCTTGTCACAGGAGCTTGGGACAAAGCTCTCCAGATGATCGTGAATGCCACTTGTTTCTCTTCGGTTTAGGTTGGGTGGGGTTTGGGTGGGTTTAAGTCTGAAAATTATTGTTGAAAGTGTTGTTTTTAAGTAAAACTGTGTGTGTTTAAGGTGTGTTCAAGTACTACTGTGGAATATAGGTTTACTCTCAAAGTCTGTCTTTAGCTTTATTTCTTTTCTTTTTCATAGCAATTCCATCAAATTCTCGCAGTTCAGAATTGACCTTCTGTCCAGTACAGGCATTCAGTCCCCTTGGTGGTAGGCAGGATGAATGAGATCCGTGTCATTTTCAGAGCCTGCATGTCTGCCATTTATGCCTGACCTACGTACTGGCAACCACAAGAAACTTGCACAGCAGGTATTGTCTGAAGGGTCAGGACTATCCTTGTTCTTATTTCTGACTGCTCTGGTTAACAAGTGACTTCCCAGTTGCTGGTGCTGCTGTTTTGCTGGAGCATCACCACCATGAGAGTTACTATATCAAGTAACTATTTCATTTTATATTCTCTTGCTGATCTTTTTGCCTGAAAGTTTAGTCATAATGACTTAAACAGAAAACCACAAAGTGATGACCCCCACACACCTTCCATCTCACTGACATAATTCATTTCATTATGTCAATTTTTCAGTAGAACTTCATCAGCAGAGGGACAGTGAGTAGTGCTCATCATCTCGTGGCTCTCTGGTTGTGGCATTTGGGTTGGTTCTTTCAGCCCACTTCGTAGGACTGCAGATTTATAGAAACTTTATGTGACCTTATCAAAAGCGTGGTCACTTGATGTGGCAGCATTCTATACATCCCTTTCCCCCTCCTCAGGTGATAGTCTGGGTGATAAGTCGCAAGGTAGGGGAAGGTCAGTGAAACTGTGAATTCCCCTCTTCTGCTGCCCAGGTTCCCTTTTTCAGACAGGGCTCAGATCCAGTGGCACAGAAGCCTTCATTGCTCTCTCTTCATCTCGTAACAGTGGACTTCAGCAGAAGTAATGTTTTTTTATCAGACTAGCTCATGGAGGTGACGTGTCCAGAGGTCAGGCTTTAAGCTGAGGCCTTTCATAAGGTATCACATAAAAAATTTCTGGTGAGAAATTAATTCTGAGCATGAAAACCCGATCATTTTTTCCACATGTATCAGAAGGTCTAAGAAAAGCAATTACTCCTTATGAGTCCTCTTTTTCTTTGTATCCTTAGGCTCACAGCAGTACTGTTGCCCTAAAGAATAAAGACATTTACCATGCTACTTCCCTTTTAAGATTTTCTGTCGATACATCAGTTACCTGGACGTTGTTTTTGTAATCAGTTCAGAAATACCCTTCTGTTGTAACTGGTTTCTGTGTCAAGCTTTGTCTTGACAGGCAAGTAGGGAAGTCGAACAGGTCCATCTTTCATGTTCCTGCCACTAGGCTGTACTCTTTCACCAAAGGGATGCTTCAAACTTCCGATTGGCACTTCTAGAAAGAAGGAGGGAACTGGATTTATTGCCTAAATACGTAGGAAGTGGATAGGCTAAAAATACTTTGTGTGGAAAAAAAGACTCGACAACAGAGGGGTTTTTTTTCTACATAGATGTGTTGCATCAACTGAATAGTGATTTTTCCAAGCTCCAAGGATCCTGTTCAGGGATTTGTTCTGAAGGCATGGAAGAAGGCAAAGGTGTTTTAAGAAATAGGTGCCTGGATGAGAAAGCCCATAATTAGTTTGGTACTGGAAATCACATAAGTCACAGAGCTTTCCTAGAAGAGAGACCTGTTGAAAATCACACCCAAGCTGAAACTGAGAGCTCACTGGAACTCATGTAAGGTCAGCCAAGAGTTTGTTTTTCACAGTGAGCACCAGGGTATGGCCCAGCCTGGTCAGTTCACAGGGTGGTCAGAAGAGAGAAATCTCTAGGACAGAAGACTTGTCCTTCCCCCTGGACAGAGGGAGAATAAAGAAGGGGAGAACAGAGCTTGAAGACATTTTAGTGCTCTGTAGAAAACAGGAGAGCAAATACTTCTGATCACAGTTTTTCTCAGACATTGTATTCCAATCAGCTTCTGTTGAGTGATTCACCTTTCTAGTGATAAAAAGGGAGAGGGTGTACCAGCTCTGCAGGGACCTGGAGAGAGTGCTCTGCTGTGTGGGTAGGAAAACGCTGGTTTGGTTGTGAAGCTGCAAACACTGATGATGCATGTGAAGGGGAACCCAGCATGTTGCAGAGGTCAGTATCAGACGCCTCTTCCTTCTGTCCCACTGATCTGACAGGTAGAGGTAGTATATTGCCAAAGACTTTCCCAGTGAAGCTGTTGATGATGGGGAACAAGGGAGTCATAAGGCAGTCTCAGGAGCTTCAAAAACTGAGAAATTAGAACATAAGAGTTCTCTGATTCTGGGATGGAGTATAATCCTGAGACCAGAACATCCTTTTCGGATCTTTATCTGACATGCTAGGTGGTCGGAAGAGTTACCTCCATCCATCTCCTCATCTAGACAAAGCTTGCATTGTTTGCACAGACTAGAAAATGAGTTTTGCTATGGAAGGAAGGATAAGGTGTTATTTTTAATCTCAGTTGTAGTAATTGTGCTTCACCCTTTCTCATTTTACATATCTGAATCCTACACTTCTGACGTCAGCAGCTCCTGTCACTGACATGTGTGGGAGTAGGAACGGACTGTCAGTGAACAATTCTTCCTCTATGTTTTGGTGATGATTTATGATGTCAGATTTGCTCTGTAACCATGGCTTCTTCCTCCTCTGCTATTAGAATGATCTTTATTGTGTGGTTTTGGGTTTGTTTTACAATGATGCCATGTTTGCTAAATATACTTGAATGGTTTTCTTAAAATAAATGTTAATTAATATGAGTGAGTCTTACTGAATATGTGAGTCCTCTTTGTTGTGCTCATCCTAATTTTATTCCTTTGTCTTCCCTTTTCCACTTTGCTCCTGATTGGCATGTTAGCGAATTAAGAGGTACTGTATGCATGTTTTGGCATGGAAATACAGCTTTTGTTGTGCATCTGTAGAAGGGGGTTAGTGAAGGAGAAGGTTGTTCAGAGGGATGGTCTATATCGAGTGCTTTCCTGACTCACTCTTGTATCAGTTTCTGAAGATAAACTGATCTTTTTATCCTTCTGGCTGTTTCTTATTCTTCCTTATCCCACAGTATCATGTTCTTTGTTAAAGCCAGTATCTAAGTGATATTCAAGTGCTGCACTTTTACCTTGCAGACTTATGTAAGTGCAAGAACACTTTTTTTTCCCTAAACCTTAAGCAAGGAAATACCTGCTAATACATGAGTCTGGGTCTAAGGGAAGCACTGGTAATATGTTTCTGCTTCCTCACATTATCTTTTTGCCTATGATGACCTTCATAGGTGCATATTGGAGTGAGCTCTGGCATTTCAGTAAGGCAAGATTAATTTAGAGCTGTTGTATGTAGTAGAGAAGTTTATTATTAGAATGACACTGATCCCAGGCTATGTGTAGAACTGAAAATCTACGAATAGGCAAATGGTCAGTGCAAACTAATACCCGAGTTTGGCACTTCTTTCTGTGCACATGACCCTTGGAGGCAGGCTCAGATCCATACCCCTAAATGGCACTTCTCAGCCTTTGTTCCACATTGACTGATGCCTTTGGTTTTGTTAGGTGAAAGGCACAAAGGTGACCCTAAAGCACCACAGATACCCCAGAGACTGTGCAGTTACTCCTCACCTGCTCACATGGACAAACTTTGCATGGTTTGCAGAAGCTCAATAGTTTCCCTATATTTTTCTGGTGTGATTTGTTTTAATTTCTGTGACTAAAACTTGTCTGAAACACCCCTTTGCCAGTAAATGCTACTCAGGTGCAGCTTTACTATCAAACCCTTGTAGTGTAGGAAGCATACTCTTGGTATACTGCAGGATTCAGCACATTTTTGGTGTTGACTGCACAGCAACCTCAAGTTCTAAGGACATCTCTGTGGGGAAAACATTGTTCAGTAGTGATGTTTCTGTTTTAAAATCTAGGCTTTGAATTCCCTCCAGTGCCATAAACAGGCTCCTCCATGGTGAGTGTAGGCCATTGCTGCCCATCACCCAAGAAGTGGCTTCTTTTCAATGACAAAAGTGAATCAGGCCTCCACTGCCAATAGTTCTGCAGTGTGGTTTTGGTAGGTTTTTACTCTTTGCAACACAGGATGCTTTGCAAAGTGTCAAGTCTGTAAATGCTGTGAGTTCTTCGTAATCTGGAGATAACTAAGCAGTCATTCCCCTTGTGAACTTCCCTGTTTAAAGTAAATGCAGTCTTGTGCCCTGTTAGGACATTTCTAGTCTGCATTCAGTTAAAGGAGATACTGAAGTCTGTCTTTAAAAGTAGCATTCTTATTTAAGATGTATTTAAAAATAGTGCCCTATGTCCCCTAAGTAAGTTCCTTGCATGGAGAACCCAGTGGCTGCGTTATAAACAAAGTTCTGGAAAATAAAATGACAAACATTCTTTAGAAATGCATCTTATCCCTGCTGAAATGAGGAGACAGTGTTCCTAAGTTGTGTAAATGTGAGTAATTTGGCAAGAGTCCTCTCATCAGAGATGGTCAGTGGTGCTGGTATGGCAGCCCTGAACACTCCCAAGCTGTGGTGTCTCTGCTGTTTGTGAGATCTGTGTTCTTGTCAGCTGGGAATATCAAAGTTATTGGAGTCATGACCCGGTTTAAAAATAGGAAATCCTTTTTGGGTTGTGTGATCTGCACAACATCTTGAAAGCCTACATGCTCTGGGACTTGGTGTAGGGAGGTGCATTAATAAATGAACTGCATGGGAACCTGAGACATGGAAATGTTCAGGGATGGAGCCACTCAACCACACAGAGCGGCAAATTTCATTGTCTGGAAGCAAATAAGGACCAATATTACTACTTTTAGTCTGATTTCTTGTGAAAGTAGGGCATATATGGTTTCTAGCTGTCTGTCTGTGCCCCCAGTAACTTTGGATCTTGCTCTCTGACTTCAGCTAAACTTGAGAGTGGAGGTTTCAGAAATACTAACCTCATTGGAGTTTTGTGAAACCAGGTGCACAGAGAGAGATGAAACTCCAAAAATATTTCACCTGAGGGGGAGGCTGCAGTGCAAGTTCTTAACTTTTTAGTGTTTGTCCCTGTGGTCTCATGCTCTTTTTCTCCTTCTTGCTAGGGTTCAGGCATCAGCCAGGACCCCATCCCTTGCATGGCACTTGAACTTGGGACCAGCCTGGCTCCTCTGATTATTAGCAAATAGGTAATAGACATCAGAATCTGCTTTGGTAAAATCCCTTCCTTCCTTCTCTTTTTCCCTATGGCTATTGCTTTGAGCTACCAGCATTTTTTATTGTTTCATGGGTGGTGTTATAAAGGTATTTTCTACCTATTTGCTAGAGACTGTAGCAGAATAATGTCCTGCTGCTTTGGGAAGTATTTGGTAAATGGTTGAGACAATGCCTGTAAAAAACTACTGAGCATAACATGGGCTCTGCCTAATCTACCAGCCTAGATCAACTTTTGTGCATCTGAACAGACCTCAGAAACGTTTCTCTTAGCCCCAGACTTCCACAGGAGAGAATCGTGAACGCTGACTGCCTGTGAAGCTGAACTCTGAACACTGCCAGTGGAAAAACTGGACAAGAGGGGAAAAAACCATAAATCTAGAATTGGAAGCAGATTTGGGCTGATCTAAGAGTCAGGTCTGTGCCTTGTGACAGCTTGTGCTGCGTCTAGTGGTCTTTTCCTCTGAGGAGCTGTGGTGTGATAAGCGTGTAATACTCAGACTGAGGTGGATTACAGACAGCAGTGGCTTAGTGCTACAGCATAGTGGTCTGCTGCAGAAAAGCAGGAAAACAAACCTTACCCATTTGATGCAGGAGGTCTGAGGGAGGGCAGAATGCTGGTACACTGCTGCACACACACTGCTGCTACAGCCATGATACTCAGTGGGGAGACAGTAGCGTCTCCAGAGTGACAGCTATAGCTGCTACCCCTAGCATGAATACTCCTGCATCAGTTACACAGGAGTGCCTTATCCATTTGTCTGTGCATAGAATGATGTGCCTGTGACACGTAAGGTGATTAAGTATGCAAAATACTCCATAAACAGGACCTAAACCATCACAGATGCTCTCTTCTTTTGTACCTGTTTTTTTTTTTGATTTGGTGGTGTTCTTTCATCTGCACAAGGCCCATGGAAACACATGCTCTGTAAAGCCCCAGTCCTATAAAATGTTCATTTTCCTCCTCATTTCCAGCACAGCCATCACATTAGTTTGCCTAAGGGCTTGCAGCATTATGTGCATTAGTGCTAAAGTGCATGAAAATAGTTCACCTGCTTGTCAAGATTGAGCTGAACCATCAGGAGGCATTTGGAAACCACCCAGAGCCATCAGTGTGAGAGGTTTGCTCTGCCTTGAGGAGAAAGACCCCTTTCCTCCATATCAAAGATCTCCCATAGGCAGGTGTTACAGGCAGGGCAAGGATAGGTTCCATAGCAAAGGAGGGATTCTGAACAAACAGTGAAACCTCAGGGTACAACAGGCCTGGTGATAATGGATTTAAAACTAGGAATTGAACTTCTGAGCAAGCAGTAAACTGTTCACTCCATGCTGTTGATCTCAGAAGGGTGAGGTGATTTGGCCCCAGTTCAGGTTACAGAGGAAAGGACAACATGTTCCTAGAGTGCAGAAGGCTGGAGGTCAGCAGCTCTGCTGTGCTGTTCTGGAACTGATTGCCTTGATAGCTTGTCATCATTTCCCTTCTGACGTGCCTGCATACCTTCAGTGGACTTTGCCCAGGGGTAAGTCAGCATTACCAAACCACTGACACAGAACTGAGTAAGGCTGTCCTCCAGCAGAAAGTACTGATGAGCCCAAGAGAATGCATGTCTTTCTCCCCAGCATTAATGCTTATTTATGTTGTCATTCTCGTTTGAGTGGAATGAAATATTCTTTCAAGCTTTCAGCCTTCTCCTGGGTGAAATTTCCATTCACTGTAGTGGTGTTAGCTTGGAGGAAAACTGCAATTATTTGTCCTTGAGTTTCCTTTGAGCTACAGTTACGCTTGCCTGTTGCATGTGTCCTTATTAACCCAGGCTGCAAAGACTTCTTATTTTAGCTTCCAGATTAGGAGCATGAACTCTTGAGCTGTGTTATAAAGTGCTCCCCTGTGATTTTTTTTTTTTAATTGATCAGAAGTGTAAGACATGTGAATCTCTTGAAAATACACAAAGAAAGCAATTTTACTGTATCTACCATCAGGATAGCATATCACCTCTGGGAGCCCTTTGCTGTTAGTTGATCTGTCATACTCTGTGCCAACCCTACTGTATACTCAAAAATAAATAACCAAACATTTGTACCAAAAACCTTTATGAACAGGGAAGGGAGAAAAAAGTACATGAATTGAGAGGGCAGCATTTCCCAGTAGTCATATACAATACATGTAAATTTGGGTAACAAATACTGGAGTTTATCCATGACACTTCACCCTCATTTAAATACGTATATAAAAAATGTGAGTGCAGGTGTGTGTGTGGGGGCGTATATCTCTCTCTTGGCTTTAGATGATTAGAACAGGGTGGGAATGTTGGGGATGCAGCACGGTGACTTAGTAGCCTTGGTGGCCTTTGGATACTGAAGGTCTGTGTTTGAGAGAGAAGGCAGAGCCAATGCTACATTTGATGTGCTTTAATCATTTAGAGAGCCCATTGTCCATCAGAAGCAAAAAGATTAGCAGTGACTAACAGCTCGGCACTGTTACCAGCACAGGGAGCTGTACTTGATCTCCAGCCTTCTGCAGTATGAAACAGAATCCCCCTAACTGGGGGGGAATGAGGCTTTTAAAAACGTTTGGAACAAACGGGTTTCCACGCAGCAGCCATAGTGTCAGGGGGTGTGAAAAGAAAGGAATTGAAGCTGCTTTGCAGTGCATAGTGTACAATGTCTCTGTCATCAACCTGATGTGTTCAGTATGAGATGAGCTGTTTGGTCTGTATGGCATGGAAGGGTTCTGCAGAAAGCTAGAGGAACTAGTTTGATCTGTTTGGTTGCTTCCATTTCCTGGCTCGAGTGCCTTAGGGCACTTGCAAGACTTACACTGCTGTAGACGTGCTGAGATGACGCAGAACCACCCAAAACCCACAGCTATTTTGTTTCATTAAAACAGTGCCAGTTGAAACACCTTCCTATTATTTTCCCGTTATTAGTGCATTTTAGCTTTGTTTAGCTGTATTCCAAAATACAGACATTTTAACCACACACCAATACCGGGTTTAGGTTTCCCGTGGCAGTAGGTGATCCTGAGATGCTGTGGACACCTGTTACTTAAATGCTGTGTCTAGGGTCCTAGAAACATACTGCTCCTGTGTATCAGAAAGGCTGGCAAAGCATGCTTCATCCCACAGACTGAGCTCTTGAAAATGGCTGTAACCACACTGAACGTTATTATAAATACTCTTTAGTAAATCTCTTAAGAGGTCAGTGCCTCTGGGTAATTAGAAATTGCTTGTTCCTTTTTAACCATTTTCTGGGTGTGTTTGCTGCATGCAAGCTGCAGTGTGCTTGTTGCCAGTATTGGTGTTGTAGGCAGTCCTGTAATCAAACCCATTGGTATGTGCCTTCACTGTGTATACAGTAACAAAGGGGATTAAGTCAAACTCATGCAGTTAATTCTGGTGTATCCCTCTTTGCTGCTTATAGCTTCCTTTACCAAAAAAGTTTGTGGAAGCTGGCTGATGGTCCAGAAAGCATTTTGAATCCAGCACTCCTATGACTGTCGTTTTGTTTTTAAGGATGCTTATGTCATTTGGGTGCTCTTCTGAGCATCCGTGGTGTTAATATCTTATTGGAACCCCTCCTTGAAATCTGAGAGTGTGCAGGAGCTTCTCAAGCACTGTGAGTTAAGGCTTGGAAAGTTACTTCTCTCTTTCTCACTGTTGGATTTAGCTATTGCTTTTTAAACCCTTACACCCCCTAAGTAACAGAGCCAAGCACACAGATGAGCTTCCTTGTAACAAATGATTTTAAGTGAACATGCACATGACCCTTGGCTACCAGACTAGCTCCGTTACCTTGAAGTACCTGCAAGGGCAAGGCTGGTAATACTGTAAAATCACAGCAGTTGAATTCCATAACATCTGCCTCTGAGTCCCAAAACAGGAAGCTGTGGGAGCTTGCACCACAGCAGTTAACAGAAGCAGCTGTAGAGTTAGCAAGGCTAATGTAGACAGAAAGGGGATGATGAATTAGAATAGCTGAAATACTTTCTCCCCTGAAAATGTGATCCTACTCTTACAAATTTCGTACACTGTTAAGAAGGTTCAGAGAGAAGCAAATGCTTTGGCTCTCTCCTCATTAAAGTGTAAGACTGTGAATTAAATCCTCATCCCTACTTGTGTTTGGGGTAAAAGAGCCAGGGATTGATAAAGGGCATTGAGAAGATAACAAATCAGGATATGATGGAAACCTGTTGCCATTTTTCTTGGTGCAGACAGCTGCTTTCCAAAAGCTGTGTCAAAAGGGAACAGTATGGTTTTATCTGTTACCTGCCATCAGAAGTATTGCACATGCATTTCAATCACACACAAAAAAATCCCATGTGTGATTTATTTTTTTTTGTAGATAAAAACACTGTGCAGTTACTGTGTGAAGTGATTAGCTGGGGTTTTGTTAGCTTCAACATTTCAGCACACTTGCCAGTAATGCAAGAAGATGCAACAACATTAAAACTATTTGATTAGCAACTTGCCTTATATACCTGGAGCATGTGTTTTGATCTGTTTCCATTTCCAGCTAAGTTGCCAAGTATTTGAAATCCTATAGCTGAGGCATCTAGAAAATGTCATCACCACTTGTCAGTTTATGAGAGGCTTGTCATAGGCTTAGCAGCTCTGAGAAGCCATAGGTTAGTCTGGCCAAGGAGGGAAAAGTGCTACACCATATGGTGTTTCAGATCAATGAGGGGATAATGATATCCATAATCATCAATCAGTTATAGCATCATAGAATCCCAGACCGGTTTGGGTTGGAAGGGACCTCAAAGATCACCTGGTTCCAACCCCCTGCCATGGGCAGGGACACTCCCCACTAGCCCAGGGTGCCCAAAGCCCCATCCAGCCTGGCCTAGAACACTGCCAGGGATATAGGGGCTTCTCTGGGCATCCTGTGCCTCACCACAAGTCATCAGCCTGTATCCTCGGATCCCCATACACTACTGACTGAGAAGTGTCACTTGCCATGTGTTTGAGTGAAACCCTTGTTTGCCAATGCAAAATAAACCCATGGCTGCATGTGCACAGATGGGTGAGGATGGGATTATTCAAAGTCAGGTTATCCTGTCTGTGCTAACGCAGTAGGAGATTAGTGAAGGAAGGATTTTGCTGTTAAAAATGACTCGCGACACTCCCTCCGTGTGAGCAGACACCGTACTGTGGCTGGAAGTGTAGCTGGAGTCCTGCTGGATGCTCCCAAGCAAACTAATTGGTCTGGATCCACTGACCACGTAGCAAAGATACGGGAGCATGGGCACCAGCTGCACACCTAGAGCCCTTGGTGGGCTTGTACAGCCTGGGCTGAAGCTTCTGTTCATTTTTTCTGCTGTGCTGTCGCTACTCAACCTGTAGTTCACCCTTCTCCTTGCAGTGTAGACACAGCCTCAGCAGCTGCTCAGGACAGCGGGTTCTTCTGCTTTGATGGGAGTTACGGGAAGGCAGTGCCCAAGCTTCCCTCTCACAGGTGGTGTGAAATACTGCTCCCCAGACCTGAGCAGCAGGCAGATGTGATGCTGATGGTTATGCAGCTCTGTTTCAGATGGTTTGTCTCCCTAAGGGTGGGATTTACTTGTAGTGGTGACTTGGCACAAAAGGAAGTACTGTGTGAAGTGACTGCTTTCTCCATCAGAAAATGAATCCCCTCCCTTCTTAGTTTGTATTTCAAGGCAAAATATCTGATTATTTTGGATTGATGGAAGAATCATAACATTCTGTTGAAACTTGGCATTAACTGTTCCTTATCTACCAGAATAGAGAAACTTACCATCTTTCATTACTTTGATTTTCCTTTGCTTGTTCTAAATCCCCTGGGTGTCTCTTGAACAGGCTCAGAGTCCTTGGCTTCCACACTATGGAGCAGTTGATGTCCATTTTACGGGCATGGCTGACTGTTTCCGGCAGACTGTGAAGAACAAAGGTGTGCTCGGACTTTGGAGTGGACTCACACCCAGTCTGCTCAAGGTGAGGTTTTGCTTTCATCCCAATTAAAGACTATCCTGAAGTAATCAAGACACATCTGGACAGTTGGGGTTATAACACTAAGGACATGCCTTCATACTCACTAGCACCTTGTAGATGACAAAGAGTCCATGAGAGAATAGGTGTCACCTCAGGCAGGTTATAAACCAGCTTTGGAACTTGGGTTGTTCATATTTCCCCAAATGTGAGCTTGGCTTCTAGACATCAATATGTTCAAGTTCATTTGAATGTCCTCAGAGAAGGGAGTGCTGCTAACACACCAGCCGGGGTATGGATGTGGGATTGCGAGTAATCCAGTTACGACAGCTAAACAAGTTCTACTTCTAATCTGAGCTCCAGTCATTTGACATGTTGTACTGAGCTGCAAAGAAAATTGTGCTTGTGTAAGCCAGTTCCACAGAAGTCTAAAGCAGTACTTCCACTGCACGATTTGCAGCAAGCTAGGTGTGCATGAGTATCAGTTACTGCAGCCCTTCCCCTGCTGAGAGCATGAAATACTCTCACATGTTTAAGCACAGTAGCTTAAACAGAAGGTAATTAGTTTACATAAATATATTTTACAGTGCTTTGGTAAAAATTACCTGCATGGAATACTGCAGGTCAGCTAATGAGTGGTAATTGAGTGACAGCATGAGTGATTGCAGTAGCCCACCTCTGCCTGGCCCTGCCTTGGTGGGTATAAAGCCCTGAGTGTATCAGGACCAGAGCTGCTGATGCTGCATGGGGTGAAAGAAGGAAATTGTTCAGTCACTCTGCCATAGGTAGGGTAAATCCCACATTTCCTCCTGAGATTTGCTGATGTTGCTTAGGATGTGCTTAGGTATTTGACAAGTTGTGGTATCTACAGGCTAGCACAGACCTTGCTACTTGCAATACTGTTAAAATAATAAACTGCTACTTTTAGCATGCTGCAGGTGCCAGCCTAATTTGAGGCAAGACTCTGGTTTTAGATAAAGAAGCACAGCTCCATTAGCAGATCAGATCTGAAGTCCTGGAAGCTTCCTTTTTCAAAACATCTAAGCTAAGAATACTACTCATGAATCTAACATACTGCTTTTTTTAATGCTGCTTTTTTGTTATTCTCTCAGATTGTCCCGTACTACGGTGTTATGTTCAGCACCTTTGAATTCTGCAAGCGGGTCTGCCTGTACAGAAATGGTTATATTGAATCTCCTTTAAATTACAAGCTAACTCCTGGGGTGGACCAGAGTTTACAGCCACAAGAACTGAGAGAATTAAAGCTCCTCCGAAGGGAAAACTTTGAGCCAAGGAAATCAGCTCTTGAAAACTGACATCAGAGTGTCCATTGCACATATACACAATGCCTTCCTTCAGGAGCTTTGCAAGAAGGACGTGCTGGAGTACAGGTACAGCGTTTCATCAGATTGCATGGGTTTTGTACTGAGACACCAGTGCCAGAGGTGAATGAATCTTGTCTCTCCTTTGCTGAATGGATACAAACAGTGTGAATATCAAGCATGTACTGAAGAGGAGAGATGCAACTAGTCTGAAAATGCTTTGCTATTGGAACCTGAAATTACATTATTCTAGGTGCTTTTCAACTGCTGAAATAGCCATCTTGAGATAAAACCACTTGCAGAGGGGCAAGAGAACTGAGATGAGAATATAAATTATTTCTTAAAAAATACTAAGAACATGCAAATGGGGTTTTCTTTAAAGTAGTCAGAGATATTGAGTCATCCCAAAATGCTCAACAGTCTAGAATACATACAACATGCCAGAATTCATACTGAAATCTTGTTTTTAGTGATATAGTGTGGATGTGGCATTCTGCAGGTAGAGAATTAACCCCAGTTCGGTCATTACACTCCATAATCCAGTCTTCAGGTTTTGAGACTTACTTGATAATAATAATTTTATATGAGTCTTCAACGTAAAGATGAAAATGTGCTGCTGCAACTGTGCTTGTGCTTAGAGAGAAACTTGATGTGCAAAATGAACTGTAATACACTGGAATGACAATCTTGCAAACTAAAGCCCATGCTAGAAAACATCTCCCTCTTTCTCCTGTGGTAGTACTGCATGTACACAAATTATTTCAGTTTTCCTCAAGTTCTCTTAACTGAAATACTTCCTGAAAATGCTGTTCTTAAATGTGTGTGATATTTCAGAGCCACAAGTCTTGTAAAGTTGTTTCGATACTCTTAAAGCTGTATTTTTATATCTGACTACTTTTTTGCAGTGCAGGTGGTAATGCTGAGATTTAGTTGAGATATATGCACAAGGGGATGTGACTTGTGAGCACATTGGGGTGGAATGGATTTCTAAAGAGTACCCTTGCCTTGCCCAAGCACACCTGTATGTTTATTACTAAATTTGTATTTTAAATGGATTTCAAGATTGAGTGATGGGTGCATATTAATGTCTGATCAGCTCTTCAAACCTGGCAAGAGTCAAGCGAGTAAAAAGTTACCTTCAACTTGTTTTTAATAACACCTTTGTATTGTGATGTACTCCTACAACCTATAAATCACCCACTAACCTTTTATCAACTCAGCCTCTACATTGTGTAACCACCTCTGTGCATGAGAAACCCCCCAAAAGGAAGCACTCAGGTATCTAAGACAGCACTAGGACAATTGCTTTGGCAGTGGAGCACTACCATATGCAACGGTGTGTGATCATGACCAACCAGTTAATAGCAAGGCAGAGTCGCAGAGACCTACTCTTAGGTAGGTGAACAGTGATAGTTGCTGAGCCAGGGAGTAGAGGTGGTACATGGTGGGTGTATGCCTGCCTGGGCTTCTCAGCGCCCTGAGCTCTGAGACAGATGCAGGGAATCCATACGCTGCTTGGGGCCCTGTGACTCCCGGAGTATACCGTGTGCAGGAGGGTGGCAGTGGGAGAGGTGTCTGACTGGACCCTCAGCTGAGGGCTTGGGGTGGTCAGTCAGTCTGAGGACGAAAGGGGCTTTGGGCTCCATCATGCTGCTGCCCGGCTGCCTTCTGTGCTGCCTTTGTCACGGCACCCGGATGGCGCGGAGGGGACGGGGGGCCGCGGACAAGGAAGGCCCTGACACCGCCCGTGGGCTTCCCGGGGTTCGAAGGGGGCCGGGCCACGCCGACCCTCACCCTGCCGGCTGGCGGGGCGGCTGGCAGGGTCCCCCGCATCCCAGAGGCGCTGGCTGGATTCTGCGGATGCGACGGTGTGTGTCCGGCGGGGGATGCTGGCTGCGTGCGATCCCGCGGGCCTCGGGTGTGCTCCCCCGGTCCGGTGCAGGTCCTCCCTCTCCGGCCGGGCCGCCGGCCGCGTGCCCTTCGCTGGGCGCTCCGCTGCGGCGGCTACACCCCTCCTCCCGCAGCCAATGGGCGGGTGGGACGCGGCGGCGGGGCCCGCCCTCGTTCACGTGTCCACCGCCGTCCCTATATAAGGCGGCCATTTCAGGCGCGCGCCCCGCAGCCCGCCGCAGCCTCAGCAGCCGCCTCGTCCGTTGCCGCCTCCCGCCATGACCGATGCGGCCGTGTCCTTCGCCAAAGATTTCCTCGCCGGCGGCGTGGCGGCCGCCATCTCTAAGACCGCCGTCGCCCCCATCGAGAGGGTGAAGCTGCTGCTGCAGGTGAGCGCCGGGGCCGGGGGCGCGCCAAGGTCGCCGCAAGGAGCGGGGGGCGGCGGCGGGCCGGGGGATCGCGGTGAGGCGGCGCTGACGGCCACGTCTCGGCCCCCGCAGGTGCAGCACGCCAGCAAGCAGATCGCCGCCGACAAGCAGTACAAGGGCATCATCGACTGCGTGGTGCGCATCCCCCGGGAGCAGGGCGTCCTCTCCTTCTGGCGCGGCAACCTGGCCAATGTGATCCGGTACTTCCCCACCCAGGCCCTCAACTTCGCCTTCAAGGATAAGTACAAGCAGATCTTCCTGGGCGGCGTGGACAAGCGAACCCAGTTCTGGCGGTACTTCGCCGGTAACCTGGCGTCCGGGGGTGCTGCCGGTGCTACCTCCCTCTGCTTCGTCTACCCCCTTGACTTTGCCCGAACCCGCCTGGCAGCTGACGTGGGTAAAGCCGGGGCTGACAGGGAGTTCAGCGGGCTCGGTGACTGCCTGGTCAAAATCTTCCGGTCGGATGGGCTCAGGGGCCTGTACCAGGGCTTCAATGTCTCTGTCCAGGGCATTATCATCTACAGAGCTGCCTACTTCGGCATCTATGACACTGCAAAGGGTAGGTTGACTGATACGGCATTAAAAGGGGGATGCCGGGCTGCGGCAGGCCCGTAGCGTGTCTCTGCAGGTGCTGGTGGCTCTCTTGCCATTCTCATCAAAACCTCTTTCCTTCAGGCATGCTCCCAGACCCAAAGAACACCCACATCGTTGTCAGCTGGATGATCGCTCAAACTGTCACTGCCGTGGCTGGTTTGACCTCCTACCCTTTTGATACCGTTCGTCGTCGCATGATGATGCAGTCTGGCCGTAAAGGAAGTAAGTGTCTACCTCCTTGTGTCGGGCATAGCTGATTGAACAGTTGGTGATGGAGCTGAGGTGAAAGCAGAGTGGCTTGGCTTTCACCAAGCCATGTCCTTTTTTGTAAACGGCAGGGTGTGAGTGTGAGAGGGGTAGATATCAGGGTGGGGGATGACATGCACAGGTCAGTCTCTGCAGCACCCCTGTCAGATGGCATGCACAAGTCAAGGTATCTGTCAGTAGGTAGGAATGGCAGAAGTTGCCCAGGGATGTTGCAAGGTAGTGTCTCTGGGCCAAGAGGAGACATCTTTGTTAGCAGCCATGGCCTGGCTGACTGGGCAGTAGTTTTTGGGTCTGGAAGTGTTGGTGTCAAAGCAAACAGGAGCTGCTTTCTGCTCGAACCGGTCCTTCCAGTGCATCATAGGGGCAGTGCAACAGCAGCCTATCTCCTGGGCAATCTTGTCCTCTGGTGCACTAATACTGGAGAAAGTCAAGAAGTGGGAGGCACTTGAGGTTATGAAACTGGCAGATACATGAGGCCATTTCTGACCTGGAAGTCAGAGTCACGGGTATCACATCACTAACGCTGTCTGTCTCCCGCAGCTGACATAATGTACACCGGCACTATTGACTGCTGGCGGAAGATTGCCCGGGACGAGGGCTCCAAGGCATTTTTCAAAGGGGCATGGTCAAACGTACTCCGAGGAATGGGTGGTGCTTTTGTCTTAGTCCTGTATGACGAAATCAAGAAGTACACATAAGTTATTTCCTGTTGTGAACTGGCATGTCGTAATATGTTACGGACTTGTATGAGAACCGTCAAGTTACTAAACAGTGACGGCTGATATTTATAAGGTTGGCATGGGGCAGGGGCAAGTGCCTGCCCTGGCTTTATCAAATCATTCCTCCTGATGGGACCCAAACATGGTTTCTTTTTCAGTCAGTCCTGCTTAAAGAGTATGAAGAAATAAAACATCTTAAACCAACTTTCCTCACCTCACATTTGTTCTTGCTGCCGTGGGAAGGGGGTTGGGAGTCTCTGTGCAGTGATTGTAGAGGAGGAAGATGAACCACCTCCATCCTGCACACCTTGTTACCTATTAACCACCTGTTGTCTCTGGCAAGTAAACCCAGTGCAGGCTGCTGAGGATGCTGTGCGATGTTTCCTCCCCAGTGCAGGTCATTGGTGTGGGCTGGAACCAGGACAGGCAGCTCTGAAGGACCATCCCAGCTGCTCTCCTGAGAGCTCAGTAACTAGAGATGTCTTCTGTGCCACCAGTCCTACCCTGGCCTGTCTGTTCCCTGGGGCTGAGGAAACCTCATTTTTGAAAGTGCCAAGTGTCTAAGCCTTCTGCAAAGCTGAACACTTGGGAGGCTGGAGAAATGTCATGGGCATATTTACTGCTTCCTGGAGGAGCAGAGCTGGCAGTGTACTCTAGCTTAGAAACTGAGCTGCCTACTTGGGCATGTTCAAACCCAGCCAGAGAACATCAGTGTGGGTAATTGCTGCTCTTCGGTAGAGCCTCTGGCTAGCCTTGCCCTCACAGGAGGTGTTAGGTTGAGGGGATGTAGTAGCTGAGCAGACATGTGGCTCCTGTGCCAGGGAGGGAGCTGTATCCTCAGGCTCATTACTTACCCCTGGAAGTTAAGCTTGCCCCAGCCTCAAATTTCTGGGGGAAAGGGAATTCCTTGATGCTGCTGAGGTGATTTGGGGCCAACGCTGCAAGACTGGGTGATGTGGCTTGGCTTTTCCCCAGATGTCTCTCAGTCTGTGAGCCACCCCAAGGAATCTGCCTGGTTCCTGCCCAGGGAGCTGGGGCAGTGAGTGGATGCTTTCCTGGTCCTCTGCCCTCATCAGTGAGTCCTTCCTTGCCATGTCCACACCTTTGGTCCCTTCTGGCTGCCCACACCTGCTCAAAGTGGTTCATCTCAATCACCAAAACCAATCTCAGACTGTCCGAGGCAGATAAACCAGCCCTTGTGCTGCAAAGGGTGGTGGTTGTTTCTATTGCTGAAATCTAAGTAGGGCAGCCAGGCATGAAGTGCAGCACCATCCTGTCGTGGCTGGTTGTCAGCATGCTCGGGTCCCTGAAACGGGGGTGTGAGTTTGGGATGGGATGTGGTCTTGTGCCATGTTGTTGAGCCAAGAGCCTTTGCTGGCACATTTCAACTGTCCCTGGGCTCCAGCGGTGTGAGATCACTGCAGTGCTTGGCATGGAGACACAGTGGGCTGAAAGCTTCCCTGTAGTATGCAGAGCAATGCCACAAGCTGCAGGAATGGTGCTGGGTAGCAGGCAGCAGCTTGTCAGGGGGCTGTACTAAGGGCAGCCTTACCTGGAGCCCCCTCCTGCTGCACAAATGCAAGCTAATTAATTAAAGGCTCTCAGTTCTTACTGCCTCCTGATGATGAGCTCTCTGGGATTTCAAGGGCCATTCTGAAATGCTGATGGTTGTCGTCTGGGATAGCCTTTCCCCTTTCCTCCATGGGGATGTATGGCTGGGCTGTTACATGGGAAGGTGCGTTGTTTCCTCCTCCACAGTGTGGTGGGTGGCAGAAGTGCTGAGCTGGCTGTTGTGCCAGGCTGCAAAGGAGCTCAGTTGGGGGACTTGTTGGGTCCTTAGACCCACAGCATTTAGCACTGGGCTCAGGGCACAGGGCTGGCACCAAGTGAAAGGGGTAGTTACTGCCTCTGGGACTTGGGAAACAAGCACTTGTGTCACAGCTTGTTTGAGCTCTGGCACATGGGAGATGCAGGGCAGAGCCCACTACAGGTTTTCACAGCGTTTTGCTGCCAGGGAGCACAGGCCAGCAGCCCCCTCTGGCCTGGGTCCCTCCAGGATTTTACTTCCCCCTCCTAGGGATTTAATGTTCCCCTCCTGGTGTCTCTCCCAGGAGCAGATTTATCTGCAGAAGCAGGTTGGGGGTGGCAACAACTACTTTTGCCTGCCACAGGAGCATGTTACAGAGGTATTAAAGGTTTTGCTCCTGTGAGGAAACTGAGGTACGGGAAAGGGAGCAGGGCCAGACAGCAGCAAGGCACTGAGCTGAGTGCAGGCCCTCCAGCACAAATGTTTTCCCACCAGGCTCTGAAACACTTGTCAGTGGCTGGGGCAGGTGGTGAGCAGTGTGGGATGTTTGGGATGTCTCAGGGCACAGCCTGGACCCCCTCACCTGGTTTGCCCAGAGTGCTGGCATGGGTTTTCATTCACCCGGGCCGGCGGGGAGCAGAGGCTCAGGGTATGCCTTGGCAGGTGGGAAAACCCAGGCTTACTCTGCCCATACCGACCTTGCACAGAGTCACGCTTCTGCCTCACACCTCCACATCTCTGCCTCGGAGGTGTCGCTGAAGCCTGACCTCCTCCAAACTGTGCCAGGCACTTGGCAAGCTCCGCACAGGGTGCGAGTGCAGCAAAGCCAACCCTTGGGGCTGAGATGCTTCAGCTGGAGGGGCACAGCAGAAACCAGGTGCTCATCCAAAAGCTTTCCCCAGGGTGCCTTGCTGCACTTCTTGCTGCAGGGCTGGTACTTGGATCCTGCTGGGCCTTCCAGTGGAGAGTGTCCCACCTCCAGGACTTGAATTGCCAAGGGCCTGTGTTGAGCCAGCTCATTCCTTCTGCCATCCCTCCCAGCAGTGGGGGCTGCCTCAGGCCATCCTTCTGGGCTCTGGATGGATCCAGGAGACCCCTGCCTTCATGGCCTTGTTTTGGTGGAACAGGGATGCCCTGATGTCCTCCATACACTGCCCACACAGCTCTGGCAGTACCTGGAACAGAGGGGCAGGTGCAGGGTAAAATGGGCCATTCCCAGCAGGGTGGGTGAGGGGAAACCAGCTGTGGGACCGAGCCCGCCAGCTGCATGAAGCCAGGGTGCCTGCGGGGACACAGCCCCATACTGCATGCCCCAGGGCATGCGGAGCCACTGTTGGGGGGCAGTTTCAGACACTGAGCCCCCAGGAGTTGCTAAGACCCACACCAAGGCTCGCAGCTAGGAAACTGGGCTGGACTAATCCCTGAAACAGGCTCAGGTGAGACTGGTCCTGTGCAGCATTACTTGTGGAACAGAGTCCCTCTCCTCTTTTAGTTTAGATGCTGCTTTGTTTTGCATTCCTGCTATGTCTGAGCAAGGTTTTATGTACTGTATAGAGCTTAGGTAAACAAGCACACAAATCTTATCTCTGACCTCTATTTACAGATTTATAAAAACCTGATATTGGCTCCTACAGTAGAATGAAACTTGGCCTTTCTTTGGTCTGCAGCGGGGTGTGAGACTGCACGGAGTGGTTAGTTTTCTCTGTTACAATGGGACAATTAACCAAGCATTTGAACTAGGTGCCCCGGGTTGCTGCTGCTGGTCAGCCAACATTTTTTGATTCATTTAGCTCCAGAAATGAAAAATTCAACTTAATTAAAATTACTATGAATTACATCTAGTTACAGTTAAGAAATATATACTTAATAATGTGGCAGATTCTCTGTGCTGTAGTTGTCTCAGCCATAAACTGCAATTAGAGCGTATTACAGGGATCTCAAGGATGGCTAGCTTGATGAACTCCATCTCCCGCTTTCTGACCAGGTCTGTGGGTACATCCTGCACCGAACTAGGCACATCTCTAATAAACAGAAACATTGACTGAACATGGGCTAGTCTTGTAACCCCTTGAAAGGAGTGCTTGTGGTGTGAACACTGCATCAAGGCTGGAGGTGTGCAGCTGAGGAAGCTGATGGCAGTCGGTAACTGCGTCTTTGGACAACCTGTGCTGAGCTGTGTGCTCACATTTCCTTTGTGTCACACCAAACTTCAAAGATGGTTCTAAGCCTCCCCCCACCCTGGCAGCTCCTTCCCAACATCACATCAACTGCAGCCCTGCGTTTTACCACTCCCATCCTTAACCCTAACAGTAAATCCCACCATCCCTAAGGCAGCTTCTGTTGTGGGTGTCACTTGAAGCAGGACTATACTTAAGTCTCTAGTAGTCGTGATGGGTGAAGTTAGCATCCTAGCAGACCTCACATGGTTCAAAGCCTGTTTTCAGATTTCAAAGTCTTTGACTCCTGGTTGGAAAAAACTTTCCAGTTTTATAGAGATGGCCCTGCCATTTGGGGCTTTTCTGTTTGAAAACAGGTGAGCCCTTCACCTGGCTGGCTGTGCTGTGCTCTTGGAAAAGGGGTTTGTATAATGGGGTTGTACTCTCATTCCTCTTGCCCTTCCCAAGCATTACATGCCACCTTCCCTTCGCTTAACTGAAAAGCCTCTGAATGTAGGCTTCTGGAAATAGGGTTTAGATTAGGAGAGGATGAACAGCTTTCCCAGTCAGGGATATAAAGCCAGATGGAAAATCTTTATTGGTTATAGGAAATTGTCCATAACAATCGTGGAAAATGAAGCATCTTGTTCATCTTGTTCATTGCTTGCCTTACTTTATGCTACTCAGCAGAGTAAGAACATCCTAAGAAAAGTATTTTAATTCAAATCAGTAACATGGTATTTAATCCTGAGCCACAAGACATGGGCTGTAAAGCACTGTTATTTTATCACACACGACACACAAAGCATTACTTCTAAAAGTACTGTACACACCAATCCTTAATGTTTTCTTTATCCAAATCCTTAGTGCATTCAAAACAACTTTTCCTTCTCCTTCACGTTTTACAGCTCCAACTACTGATGCTGGTTTGCAGAAGGGGTTAGTTCAGACATGTAGTTGTACTCTACCATATATGTTAACCAACTGCATCAATCCCAACTCTGTATTTCTACTAATCAGTGGTAAAATACCCCTGCAGGTTTTGTTTCCAGTAGTTTAAAATAGGGCTGTGTTTCAGGTTCTTGTATCAGGCAGTGCCTGCTGGGGCAGCACAGTTCTGTACGACTGCAGGATTCCAAGGTTCAGTAGGAGCTGACTCAGAGCTACAGCCAAGCCTGCGCTGGCCACGTCCAACAGTCTGTCTGCTGGGGAGGGTGAGCAGCAGCATGATCCCCAAGCCTTGCATCCAAACTGTTCCAGACTGTGTGGGAATGGCACATCTCTCAGGCTCCTGCATGTTTTGGACTCATTTAAAATAACAAAATGAACAAGCACAGAGCTTACTTTCATAAAGATTTTTGTTGTACAAGATGACTTCATGTTTACAGAAATCTTACACATTTGAAAACCACCAACATAAAAAGACAGGTATGTAAAGGTGCACCGAACTCAGGAAGGCACCCAACAACAATTTCTGTCCTCACTGGAACAGAGTAACACTGAGTCTGTAGGGAACTGCAGTTTCAGCAAAGTCTCCAGTGCCACTGGAGTTATTAAAGTTGGTACCAGAGCATCACTTATGTCAGAGGTACTCATCCTCCAAGCAGTTTGCAGCATGTTGCCCCGAATGGTGTCTGTTACTTGTGCTGTTGACAGATCTGTGATAGCTGCTGGTACCTTTCTCCTGTCTCCAAATACCCAGCAGATGTGCAGCATTTCATTTGAACTGGTTATCAATCAGGGTTCCTTTCATCTTGGCTTTCTTGGCTTCCAATTCAGCCTGATTAAGAAAATTAAGACAGAATGAAATAATGTCTGGATATGTTTCCCTTCAGTGTTCCAATCAGGTTTGGTTGCCATGCCTGACCACTGCAAGCTTTTCACACCAGGAGCAAAAGCAGCCCAAGCTCTTGCTGAATAAAGCTCTCAAGCTCTGTTCTTTGAAGAACATCTCTAGAAAACCTGTAAAGGAAAAGTCATCCTCCCAAAGCTACAAGTTACCTATGACTATGCCAGGACCTCCCTATACTTGTAGTTCTATCTTTGTGTACAAAGCCAACAGATCCTGGGGATTTGTGTTCAACACTCACCAACTCCTGTAACCTTCTTTTGCTCATGCCTTTCCGTTCCAGCTGTTTCTCAATCACTTTTGCATTCTGTGCATAGGAGTCTGCAATCTCCCTCTGAAACACACACAAGGTCACTTTGCAACGGCCAACCCCAATGTAACACCACCTCACCCAAATGGCGAGACGATCACCAGCAGCCACTCAGATGTGACAGCTGCCAAGGGCAACAAAACTCACCGCTTCAATCTCCTCCTCCTCTTCATCAATTGTGGAGACTGTGACAGAACTGAACTTGCCCATGTCTTTAGTCCGTTTGGTCATCATGACCTGGGTGAGAAGCAGAGTATTTTGCTAAACCTTGGCAACAGTTGTGCCATGAGGGATCGCTTCCCCTTCAAACCTTTCAAGGCTTCTCATGCAAGTCATTAAGGTTACCTGTACTCCATAGGTAGCAATGGAGAATTATCCCCAGTGATTTCTTGGCTCAGAACTGTCACTATCAGAGGCAAACTCCCTGACACGTAACAGATGAGCTTACGAATGGAAACTTTCTGATAACTGAGTCTAAATGTCAGGTATGGTCTAGATTTCTAAGTTTGGTTTGCTTTCCTTTAGTGCTAGGGCCCCAAGCTGAAGAGCTTAAGGCAGACAGGAAAAAGACATCACACCAAGCTGTTGTGTAGTGGTCCTTTTCTTCCTTTTTTCTCCCCTCTGCCCTCCCAATTAAGTGGTTTTACTCCCCACGCCTTTTTGAAAAACAGAGATAGCCTTTTTACTTCTCTAACGCCGATTACCTTTTTGGGAGGTTCTTGTTTCTGAGTATAGATGTTTGTTTTCCCAAAACCCTGGCCAAATTTGACCACAGCACCATCAACAATGAAAGTCACTGGAGCGTTTTTCTGTTGGTGTTGATAGAAGAGCAGGAGCCCGCATCTGAAAACCGAAACACACAGGCATGACAGAACCCAGGTTTTGGGTTCCTGCAGTTACCTGACAGACTGTGAAGGTCTCCAGAGAGCCTCACTCACTTGCCACACTTCTTCCTGAACTGCCGCTCTATGCCTTCTGGTCTGGAGGAGAGAGGGAGCACAGGAGAGCATAAGTGTGCGGGGAGCGGTACTGGGCCTGGGGGATGGATGCCAGCCGGGTGAGGTGGCAAGGCCAGATCAGGGCGGCCCCGGAGGGGCACGGGGGCCGAGGCCGGCGCTCGGCCGCGACCCACCTGCGCAGGAATACGCTCTCCTCCTCCTCCGCGTTGCAGAACTTGTGGGCGTGCTTGGCGGCGTCCATCACCCGGGCGCGGTCCCGCGGCCGCATCGGCAGCTTCTCCAGCTGGCAGTCTGCGGGACGGCAGCGGGGCCAGGCTGGCGGCGGGGCCGGGACACGCACCCGCCCGTCCCCCGCGGCCCGCCGCCTCCCGGGGCCCTCCGCCGCCTGCCCCCCACCCGTGGCTCACCCAGCACCAGCACCATCTGCCCGCACAGGCAGTAGTAGACGTGCAGCGGCTTCTCCCCGTCGTCGTACTCCTCGCGGTCGCGGGTGTCGGAGCAGACCACGGAGCGAGACACCACCTTCGGCATAGCGGCGGCTTCGCCCGGCCTCCCCGCAGCAGCGCGGCTCCTTTCGCCGGGCCTGGGCTCCGGCCGGGGCTTTCAAAGGGCAGCGGCCGTGCCCGCTCTCCCCCCTTCGGCGGCCGCAGGTCTCCGCGTCCCTCCCGCAAGCGGCGGCGGGTGACGCTACCGTGCGCCGGAAGGGCGGAAGGGGCCCCCGCGCAGGGGTGGCACAGGGTGATGGCGTATGCCATGCAAATTACAACGGCAAAATAGAGGCCTGACGTAATTTGACAAACAAGGCAGGCTGAGCTGGGCGCCGCGGGGACCGGGGAGACGGTGGCAGCGCTGCCCTTCCCTGCGGGTTCAAGCAGCCCCGTCGGGCTCGGTTTGCTCCGCCGCCCGGCGAATCATAGAATCATAGAATTGTAGGGGTTGGAAGGGACCTCGAGAGATCATCGGGTCCAACCCCCTGCCGAAGCAGGCTCCCTAGGACATTTCACTCAGATAGGCATCCAGACGGGTCTTGAATATCTCCAGAGAAGGAGACTCCACCACCTCCCTGGGCAGCCTATTCCAGTGCTCTGTCACCCTCACTGTGAAAAAGTTTCTCTGCATGTTGGTGCGGAACTTCCTATGCTCCAACTTGCAGCCATTGCCCCTTGTCCTGTCTCCACAGACCACTGAAAAGGGGCTGGCTGATTCCCCTGCATCCCCTGCTTAAGATAATTGTAAACATTAATTAGGTCTCCCCTTAGTCTTCTCTTCTCCAGGCTGAACAGTCCCAATTTTCTCAGCCTTTCCTCATAGGGGAGATGCTCCAGGCCCTTTATCATCTTCGTAGCCCTTCTCTGGACTCTCTCCAGGAGATCCCTGTCCTTTTTATACCAGGGAGCCCAGAACTGGACACAATACTCCAGGTGGGGCCTGACCAGGGCAGAGTAGAGGGGGAGGATCACCTCCCTTGACCTGCTGGCCACACTCCTCCGGATGCACCCCAGGATCCCATTGGCTCTCCTAGCCACCGAGGCTTCCTTGTGTATCTGAAGGCGAGCGCCGGGCGAGGCACCCAGTGCTCACCCGTTTCCTATTGCGTAGGCCGGGTAAGAGCAGGAAAGGTCAAGAGCGGGAGGTTTTCAGGGCAGCCATGAAAGCAATGTGTTTGTTACGTGCTTTCAGCTGCTGGGGAAGGCAGCACCTCTTCTTCCCCCGGGTCTGTGCCTGCAGGCACCTGCACGGGCCACATGCAGTGATCAGTAAGGATAAGCTGGAAAGGCAGGGCCTGCCTGCTCTGCTCTGGGCAGTGACAGAGAAAGTCTTGTTTCCTGCAGGCTGGTAAGGAAAGGCAGAAAAGAGATGCTTTTTTTTTTTCCCCTTGAAAAAAGCTCTCTATAGAAGCAGAAAGTGAAGCAGTGGTGTGCTGAGTTCAGCTGGGGTAGAGTTAATTTTCTTCACGGTAGCTGGCATGAGGCTGCGGGTTGGACTTGTGCCGAAAGCTGTGCTGATAACCCAGGGATGTGTCGCTCCTGCTGAGCGGTGCTCACACAGAGCCCAGGCCTCTTCTGCTCCTCACCCCACCCCACCAGCGAGGAGCTGGGGGTGCGCGAGGCATCGGGAGGGGACACAGCCGGGACAGCTGCCCCCAGCTGCCCAAAGGGACATCCCATACCGTATGACGTCATGCTCAGCATGTACAGGTGGGGAAGGGGAAGGAAGGGGGGACACACTCAGAGCGACGGTGCCTTCCCAAGTCCCCATTCCGTGTGATGGATCCCTGCTGCCCTGGGGATGGCTGAACACCTGCCTGCCCAGGGGAAGTGGGGAAGGAATCCCTTGTCTTGCTTTGTGTGCGCCCTTTGCGTTACCTATCGAGCTGCCTTTAGCTCAGCCCCAGAGTTCTCTCACTGTCACCCTTCTGATTCCTTTCCCCATCCTGCTGGGGGGAGCGGGTGGCTGCAAGTGCAGCAGCTGCCACCTGGGGTTACACTGCAACACAGCGCAGCATCAAGCAGGCTCCCGCCGGTACCGACCCCTCCGCCGGGCCGCGACCACCCGCCGCCGCTCTCTGCTCCGCCCCCAACGTCACCGCCTCGCCCCGAAGCGTCACCACCCACCCCTAACGTCACCGGCCCGCGCACCAGCTCCGCCGCCGCTGGAAAGAAGGCGGCCCGCCCTTCCTCCGCGGCGTCACAGGCCGCGTTCCACCCCCGTTCGCTACAGCCGTTGGTACGGCCCCCTGCCTTCGGCACCTCCCCTCGCCCCCGCGCCGCGGTGGTAGGAGCTGGGTTGGGGGCTCAGCGGCATCCGGCTCCGCCCCCGCTCCTCGCGGCCGTTGGTACGTCCCGGGATCGCCCGGCAGCAGCCGCAGGAGTAGGCGCAGCCTAGGGCCTCCCCCGCGTCCGCCTCAGTGGTAGAGGCCGCGATCGCTCCTGTTCGTCAGCGCTGCCGTCGCCTCAGTTGGAGTTCGCTGCCGCCGCCGCCGTCCCTGGGCGCTCCGTGCTCTCTCTGATAGTGTATGAGTGATCTATAACCCTGCGTCCGCCATGTCCACTCCGGCCCGTAGGCGCCTCATGCGGGACTTCAAGAGGTACTGAGGCCGCCGGCTGAGGGGAAAGGAGAGGGCGGGCGGGAGGAGGACGACGAAGGGCCCGGCTCTACCGGGGGAGGAGGGGGCAGCACAACATGGCGGCGGGGTAGGGCGCGCTCCGCTGATTGCGTAGGGCCGGTCCTCGCTCTCCGCCTGCGGGTTACGCTGTCTGCGCAGGGGCGTGTAGCTACCTGCCTGGGTTACGCGAAGTGCGCAGGGGCGGCCGTTGGCCCGCGAGGGGCGCCGGAGGCGGGGGGCGGCGGAGCCGGTGCTTCAGCCCTTCCTGTGCTCCGCAGGCTGCAGGAGGATCCCCCGGCCGGGGTGAGCGGGGCCCCCTCCGAAAACAACATCATGGTGTGGAACGCCGTCATCTTCGGGTGAGTAGGGCGGGGGCTGGGTGCCAGGGGCAGCGCGCCGCGGGGGCCGCTGCCGCGCTGGGGTGGGGGGTGGTCAGAGCTGGGCTGCCCGCGTGGTAACCCTGTACTCTGTTTCTTCCCTTCCTCTAGGCCCGAGGGGACGCCTTTCGAGGACGGTGAGTGCGGCTGTATACGGGCCCGGTGTTTGGCTTTCTCGGGGCAAACTGCTGCAGCTTGACACAGCCTTGGTGTGTCACTGCCGTGGGCTCTGCAACAGGTGTGGGCCTGGGGACGGAGAAGGGGCCCGGGTGTGCATTCACCTGAGCACACATCCGTGGGCTGCAGCCAGGACTTATGCCAATAATCTTTTTTTAGTATTATTTTTTTCTTAATCTGAGTGGTGTAGATTTAGATTGCTACGTTGAGTTACAGAAACATACAAATTGGCTTGTGGGGGCTTGCTTGTAATCGCTAAATCTGACTATCCTAAGCCTGCTTTAATGCACCGTTTTCAGGATCTCCAGGCTCTCCTGTTGAACCCTGGATCATGTTTTCAGGGACACTCATATTTGGAGAACTGTCAAAAACCTAGTATAGAACCGTTCTAATTTGTTTTGAGTTCTGTTTTTTCTGGTTCTGGAAGTGTTTTGTGAATAAGTCCCAACGTGAGTCAGCTGAAGTAGGAAATGGACTAAATGTTTGAGGAACTTCAGACTGGTTTTGTTTGGTTGTTTTTTTTCTCCTTGGCATCTATTTCACTCTGTTACAGTCAGTATCAGGGTTAAAGATTAAAAGGTGTTTTAAACTTCTAAAAGCTAAGTAGATCCTTGTAGCATACCTGTGTCCTAGTAGTTTCTGTCTGACCTTATTGTCTTTTATGGCTTTACCGATGCTGTATGAATCCTTAAGCATCATTGTGAAAACTTGTTAGACATGAAATACTGTCTAACTGAAATCAGTGATGCATTTATTTGTTTTTTTTAAAGATACTTTCAGTGCGGGCTATAATTAATCTTAGATCTCTGTGACTCATAACAAAAGCATAGGAAAAATTCCTTAACTCTTACGTTGTTCTTGGCTAACTCCTTTTTCTCTGTTGATCCTCAGAGGTAGCACCTGTGGGTATGCCTGTAAATTGAAGGGTTGTTTTTTTCTGTGAGGATTTTGAAGATTCTAAGCATTTCTGGCCTAAGAAAACTCCAAAGACTCCAGTTACTTGATAAATATTTTTAAGAAACTTGTGTGCTTCAGAAGTTTAATGTTTGGAACTTGAGTAGTCCATAACATCACATAATAGAACAGGTAGACTGAATGTATTCTGTTATCTCATCTTGTAAACCTTAAAGAAGTGCCTCCTTAAGCAGCTCTAGCAGCCTTCAGAGAAGTTTAGGTTCTTGGTGTGCTGCCACTAGAAGAGTGATTCACTCTGGAGCGCAAACCTGTCTCCTTGCAGTATGCTAAAATGCAGGTTGCTTCCATGTTTAGGCTCTTCCAGAGTAATGTGGGGTTAACAGATGCTGTAACAGTTTGGTTTTTTCCTTCCATATATTTCCATTTAGTTGCAGAAGGTTGGAGACTGCTTTTGAGAGCCCTGACATTGATTTTGTCTGCGCTTTCCATTGTGGCAGCATCATGTCTTTATCTCAGATGCTTAGGACATGTTGCACTTGCAGCAGTTTGCAGTTCAAATGGATGCTGGAGTTTGCTGCTGTCCTGCTGCTGGGCTGGTAGAACAGTGTAATCTCAGTGTGTGATGGATTGCTCTTTCTGTGGCAAAGTGTGTGTTTTCACAGTACGCTCAGGAAAACAGATAGGTCTTGTGTTGCAGGATATGCTTATCTCCTTTTCTCTGGGACATATCTTACATTGTGCTAGATAAGAAAATACTAAGTGGTGCCTAGAGATACGGGTGTATCGGTGCCTTGGCTGTGCTTTTCCATTAAGTGAGTAAAGTAGCACAGCTCAGATAATGGTAGCAGAGTTCAGATGCGGTTTAGGTTAATGTAGGGAGAATTAAGGGAGTTTTAACAGTATTGAGCTGTTAGTTTGGGGTTGTTTTGTAACTCTGCAGGCCCTTGGTACACTGGAGTTGTGTGATGCTTCTCACGGAGCCTTTGCAGGGTGGTGTTCTTCAGACACGCTTTGCATTTTCATTTTTAGGCAGTGTCACTTCCTGGTGAGGCTGTAGGACTTCAGATACCTTAGTTCTTGAGAAAGTAGCCTGTGATTTCGGGTTTTTTAAAACTTTTTTTAACTAGAAGTGAAATAATTGCAACATTGTGAGGATGAGTAGTTTTTAATCCTCATTCTGGTGAGACCCCTCTCCAGTCTCAGCTTCTGAGGTTTCCTAGCTTTGCCTGAACTCAAAAACCTGAAGTTCAAACGTGTTTGTTTACTTGCTATGCAGCATAATGCAGCTAACAACCTTCCCTCCCCTCCACCCCCAGAGGGAGTTTTCACAACTTGGTGCGCAGGCTGACTCGGCCTAGGAGCAACTACTAATTTAGATCAGCGGCATAACTTCCATCTTCTGGTTTAAGAGGATTCAATTGTAGGTGTCTGCAGTAGGACCCTGGGGATATTTATCCTGCCCTTCACATATTTCTAAGAATCTATATGATGTGTGTGGCATCTGAAGTAGTAGTGCTGTCACATTGGTGGAAAGCTGAGCTGTCCCAGTCCTTCAGACCTGTTTTTTGAAAGTAGATGATGCTGTTGTGGTTAATGCCAACCTTCCTGGCTTGGAGACAGTTAAGTAACGCAGATATTGTAGTATCGTGCCCTGTTGGCATCCTGCACGTGGCCTGGACAGAGAAAGAGCTCGCCCTCTCCATGGTTTGTTCCTGGCTGACGGAATATAAGTTCCTGTATTCCCATGTGGGAGAGGAAGAGATCATCCCTGCTTTATGGAGAGGGGAACAGGGTGGGCTTCTCTTGCTCCCTGCAGCAGGAAGGGCCTGGCAGCGACAGGGATGCTGGTCTGGGCAGGGGTCACTCAGTTCAGTGCACAGATCATGGAGAAGCCTCTCTGTTAGCCAACATCCGAGGCAAGAGAAACAGATCTTACAAGGTAAGTAAGAACGAGAGAAAAGAGACTGCTCTCCTGAGGTTGGTGATGATGCTACTATCAGTTATGACAGTGAATATGACGAATTATGCTTTAAATTCAGCTGTCTAGGGTCAGGTTGCAAGGAATACTAGTTGATAGCTTTAAAATTGTTAACAAAAGTGACCAGACAGTGAAGACCTTGTCCCCAACAGTGTATGTTGTGATAATGTCTCATTTGTGTGGGCTTTCAGTGTGAGTTACCCTTGGACTTTGGTTCATCAAATCTCAGGATTTCTCTTTTGATAAAGCTTGAGGTGCTGCATACTGTGAGGCTCTTCCAAAGAGTGTGCCCTGACTTGGAAATATGAGTGGGCAGACCCTCCATCTAGAAGCTGTCTCACTTGGGTTTGCATTAGAAGTAATGCTGTCCTGTGCCCAGGTGGTGACAGGTAGCTTCCCTTTGTTTCCACTACTTTTAAATGGATGCTAAGGCCAAACTGACCTTGTTACTTCCCTTTGGCCATCTTACCTGTTCTCTTTGCTCCGGCTTCATCAGTGTTGTGGAGAAGCATTCATTTTCTCAAGTAGGTTTCTTGAACTCTCCTCTTTGGGGTGTGCTTGCTTTTCAGCCTACTGCTTGTTTAGCTGCTCTTCCACAGAAGAAAGAACCTGCTTTCCTCCTTCATAAGGAGGGTACTGAGAACCAGAACTGGGCCAGGGAGAGCCAAACATCTCTTAGCATTGGCTTCTAAAGGGCTGATGTTGCTTGGAACCATGGAGGGAAGGACAGACAGTCCTGAGCTCATGTCCACAGCTGGTAGAAGTTGTTAGTGACTTCCCAGTGCTGGCTTTCAAATTGACCTGGGGTCTGGCTCCGTCCCTCTGGATTAGCTGGGCTTGAAAGCCCCACTGCAGACTTAGGGTAATTTGAACAGTCTTCGCTATTCCAGTTCCTCTGTGGGCTTGCTGCTCTTACCTTGTTTTGCTGCTACTAAAAAATAATCGTACAAAAACTTAATTGTACAATGTTGAGACTTCCCACTGCTGTACAGAAGGCTCTGAAATGTCTGTACTCCATCTTCAGATGCAAACTGGAACATCAAAGCAATGACCTTCATTTCTTGCAACTCAATGTTACAGTTCATCTCCTCTTAAGGAAGGAGTCCCAGAGAAATGCTGCAGGTCCTTCCTGATCTGGAAAGAAAAAAAGGAAAAGGGATTGAAAAATCTGTTCTCTGGCAACTGGTTGTTGGCACATGTTTGTCAGCCAAAGGAAGGAAGATGTTAACTGTACTAGTGCTGGAAAACTCCCTCACAGGAAGTGAAGATGAGCTTTGTATCTGAGCACCTGAGTTTAAATTTTTGCACTGAGTGTCGGCGGGTGAAAAATCTGTCACTGGTGTGTAAGCATGCCTCTTCTAAACAGGGAACAGTCTGCCCTGGCAGCTCGTTACAGCTCTTCCTGTAAGGTTCCTTTTACAGGAGACCTGTGTATTTGTATGAAGGTGCTTCAGGTAGTTCTCTCTGGGCACACCCAGAAACTTGATAAACTGCTTCCCAGATTGGTTGGTCCAAGGAGCGCTCAGGAGAGAAGATTGTATGTTTTGAAGCAGAGCACATAGAGTTCCTTGTTACTGACCTGAGCAGTGCTTGGTTCCTCGGACCTGTACTCATGCAGCTGACAGGCTGCTTAGATGGTCGCAGCCTGAGAGAGGCTGAAGGAACTGCTGTTGGTACAGGCTGTTAAAGCGATTGGGCTGGGACTTAACTGCAGAGGGTTGTTGGTTTTTTTTCTGCTCTGTCAGTCCTTCTCAAAGGAAGACTCGTTAGTGTGAAGGGAATAATCAGATTTTTATTCTCAAGTGCCTGATTTGGATGCTGCTTTCAATACTGCTTTTCTGCAATGAGACCTGATTACCTTACAGTTGTTGATAAAAATGTTTTTTTCTTGAAATGTAAACAGGAAATCAATAAGCTCCTTGTCACGATAGCATATCCCAGTCTGTAGGGCTTACTAACTCATGCCTTGTTACACAGATGGTTATACACCCACTTGTGTTGTTTTTACAGTGCACTGGGATGAGGCTTTGTGGAAGAAAACCTCAAGGGCAGATTTATTTCCTTAGACAAACGTTTTGACTGGGGTGGTGGTTTTCAAAGTAAAAGTAAATCATGGAGATGCTCTCATGCTAGTGGGCTTGAGAGTTAATGATTGACTTCAAGGAGAGAAGAATCACTGTAGGACTGAGCAAGCTGTTCCATATCCAGCATGCTTGTATGAGCATGGTGGTATGTTTGTGCTTGTGGAGTGATGCTACTTGTGTAAATTCATTCTGAGTAAAAGTTACTTATTTCTTTTTGAACCCCAGGAACTTTCAAACTGACAATAGAATTCACAGAAGAATATCCGAATAAGCCGCCTACTGTTAGATTTGTTTCTAAAATGTTTCATCCAAATGGTGAGTACTCACACAACGCTGCTTTCATCAGGGCTTATTTTTTTAGTTATGTCTTGCTATAGTGCTGTAGAAGGTCAGTTTGTTATGGAAGTTTCCACTGTCTAATTAGCTATGAAAATTCCAGCGTGGTTCTGCGTAGCTTTGGTAAGGATGGGTATGTCTGCCGTGCTCAGGCCTGACATGCAGGCAGCAGTTAAAGGAGCTTTGTACCTTTCAGGTGGAACAGCATAGTAGTGAGATGCTCTGCTCCCAGCTGCCTGCTGTGAAACCTTACAGGAGAGTCTCTTGTTCTTAAGCATCCAAGGCACTGCTGTTTGTGTTGTATCCGTAGCCCAAATGCAGTTGTCTTTTGTCACTTTTCTTCCCCAAAGTGCCTGTAAGAGCACCACTAAGTACCTAGTTTCCAGCTGGAACCAATGTAGTAAGATTCTTTAATGCACTTCCTTGGAAATTAAAGGTGGAGATGTATTCCTTGCTTCCAAGCAAACCAGCTTTGTGAAGAAATACCAGAAATTTTGAAATGCAGCCAGAAAGGTGTGGGTAAAGTGTGTGGAGGGAAGGTTCTTCTAAATGTGACAAGACACTGGTGCAGATATTCTGGGAAACCTTACCTGCACACTGTTTCTTGCTAGTGTTCTTGATTTGGTTCACTTATGGGTAGCTTAATTTTTTTTTCCCTTAAAATTTCTGAATGGTTTTCCATAGTGGTAGTTGGAATGTCACAGAGAAACTTGGTGATGCTGAAGGAGCAGGAGTTTAAATACCTTGGGCAGCCACTGGTGACAGACTTCACCTTGGCCTACACACAGGCTTGTTTGCTGGATTTGAGTCTGTCAGATGCTACTTACTTGTGGTGTTTGTGTGTCAGATCAGGCAGTGCTAGGGAAAAACTGAGTCGCAGTACTTGTTCTAAGCCCTTCTTTTTGAACCTTTTCTAGTGTATGCAGATGGTAGTATATGTCTGGATATTCTTCAGAATCGTTGGAGTCCTACTTATGATGTCTCCTCCATCTTAACATCCATACAGGTAAAGAGAACTGCATGAGAGGCCAGAATGAGACTAGGGTGCTCTGACAAAAACAGCTCAGGAAAGACGTTTTCCTTTCCTGTGGCAGCAGCGTAGCAGCTGTGTGTTAGTGTTTGCTGAAGTACCAACACTGGGCGTAAACTGACTAGACAGTGACAGTGGGTGGTCCTTGAATTGACCCAGGCAGTGCAGTCACTGTGGGGGTCCTTTCAGCAGCCACCCCCACTCTGACTGGTAGCCAGAGTTTGCAGTAGCTTACGTCTGGAGTAATGCCATGGTCTGTACCTGGATCTAGATTAACTTCTGCACTCGTATTACTGTGGATAGTTGCCCAGACGTGTTGGAAGTGTGTGCTTACATTGCAGTGCCTAAGAATCTGTTTCTCTTTGCACAGTCTCTATTGGATGAGCCAAACCCTAACAGCCCAGCAAACAGCCAGGCAGCTCAGCTATACCAAGAGAATAAGCGGGAATATGAAAAGCGGGTTTCTGCAATAGTAGAACAGAGCTGGCGTGACTGTTGACCCAGGACGATGCAAATGAACACTCTGATGAGGAAAATGAAAGTGTCCCGAGTCATCTTTTTCCTCCTAGCATTTACTTTGAAAGCAGAATAGCTGTTGTGCTGTTGCCACCCTCCCTTGCTGAAGCTTCTTCTCCTCGGACATCCGAAAGCACCCACTTTGAAGTCAGATGTTCTGTACTTGGGTTACTTGCAAAAGAGTTACTGATGCTGAATTCATTTTCTGTGGTCCCTCTCCAGTCTTAGGGCAGTATTGTGCATTTCTGTAGTGTACACTAAGCTTTTAATTGTAATTGTGTTATACACAGTGATGCTTATGTGTAGCTTGATAAAAGGGATGTTTATATACATACACATTTTTTAACTGATATTAACTAAAGTGCTGATCTGTCCAGGCTGGTCATTTACCTCTACAATTGGTTTAGACCCTGCTGCATTTGTAAGTACTGAATGAAGAAATAACTTCTTGTTTCCCTTTTGGTATTGGTTTATCAATCCCTTCTTCATGAGGAAAAAAAAAAACGCAACCCCCCACAACACAAACCCCTCAAACTGATTTCAATGCAATTATTCAGTAAAACTGTGGAATCTAGTTACTTCTGCACTTCACACTCAAGATTTATGTACAAATTTACATAAATCACTACAGTTGTGGTACTTTGATCTTTGCTTAGGGTGAGAACCAACCCCCTTTTTGATTTTATTTTAAAGGACATGCCTACAGCGACTGCTTCAGTAAATTCCTACAGTCCTATCACCAAGGCATTACTGGACAAAACCAGGTAGAGCTGTGGTACTCTGAGCAAAAGACCTTCCACATTAAGGAAGAGCTAAAACCTGAAGTGGTCCAACAGTGGAATTACTCTCCTCCTGTGTCTTTTTTTCCTGCCCCTTATCTTTGGTTGAGAAAGATAAGTTCTTTGGGATCCAACTTTGCCTCGTGGAAAGTTTGAGTAAAGTACAGGTAGGCACTTGAGTCCCTGCAGTTTCTGCTCTTTGTAGATTACTCTGTGGTTTGTGTGAGCTACTGCTGCATGCTTGAGTTAGTTTCCCTTCAGTTTTATGAAAGTATTTTTTCAACTCTGAAAAACCCAACCCCAGCATTTGTAAGTCTGACTCACTTTTTTTGTAAGGCTCAGTTTGTACGTTTGGATACAGTACCTTCAGCAGCAGTGTGGGATGAGACCTACAATTGTGTTGTCCACTGTTCCCCTGTCCTTTGTGTGCACATTGGTCTGTTAAGTTTAACTTTGCACAAGTAACCCATGTAAGAAACTGTACATTTTTCAGAAGTTGTAAATAAAGTGTAACCTTAGTGCTTATTGTATAAATAGGCAAGAGGTGTTTACCTGTGATTATTTTAACTGGGGTGGTAGGAAGCTGCCAAGGCTGTGAGCCCCAGGCAGAGCTATGCCTGTGGGATGGGGAGAAGCAGCTCGGCCCTGTAGCCAGAGGAGGAGGGACTCAGCAGGGCAGGACCAGCCACTGGGCAGAGAAGGGAGAGATGGACCTAAGGCTTAGCAAAAAGCACCTGGAAGGCAGCTCAGCACCTTATCGTGCCTGGGAGTGAGTTGTTGCTGGAAAAGGAGCCTATGGTAATGAGTTACAGCAACTTAACAAGCTCAGTAATGGATACAGGAATCAGTAGTTGCTTTCCTCCTCTCCTAGGAGGGGGAAAGCAGGTTATAGAATGACTGGTGCCCACCAGCAGCTGGCACAGCTGCCTAGCGCTACGATTAAGCTGGAAGCTGCCAGGTTCTTCCAAAACATCAAATTGGGACTTACAGCTCTCCCACCCCATGAGGTGCCACAGCTCAAGTCCTGCTCAGAGCCACTCACTGTTCCTGAAGACCAGTGTCTTACCTGGCCTAGGGACGAGCTGCCCATCGCTTGGGTGGGTGTGGAGGAGGCTTCAAGTTAATGGTGTTTGGTTCTCAAGCATTCCCTCTGCAAGGCTTTCCCAGCACCCAGCCAGCCAGCCCACTAAGCTAGAGCCCAGTGCCTGTGGTGACAGGGACACGTGAAGCCCACACAGACTCTTAACCACTGCAACAGCTACTGCCAGCCACTTGCAAGCAGACCCCACTCTAAACAGGCCACATCATGCTTGTGACACAGCAGCACTTACTATATCATCCCTCCAGTTTTGCATTTGCCTTGCTAGTCCTTAAAAGGCTGGAGGAGCCTCTTACTGCAGCCAGAAACTGCAGAGAACTGCAAAACAACAATGCTCTCACCTTTACAGCTCTTAGTGAGCCTTCATCCAGTAACTCAATTTCAAACCACGTACCGCCTCTCCAGAAAGCTCCTGGCTGCAAAACACCCAGGAGAGGGGCTGACAGTTCTTTAGCTCTAACTGGTAACCCCCAGCCCTCCAACCCTGCAGCCACTGACGCCCTGGGAAGGTGCCAGATAGGACCTGTGCAGATGTACCATGCAGTGTGTCCCAGAGTCACAGCTGCAACCCAGCACAGGATAAGCAACACCCTGCACATCCTCGCACAACACCCACCCCTGCCGAGGTACCGGTAGGAACATTTAGCAGTGTCACGGCTCCCCCTCACTCCCAGAGGCCTTTTTCACGCCGGCTACTGCAGTGGCAGGTCTGTCCGCTGCCTTTCTCAGCATCAAAGCTCTGAGGACCTACTGCATTTCCCAGTTAGGGAGGGGGAGCTGGGCTCCTGCTCGCAGGAATATCTGCCTAGAAAGTACCAGGCTTCTTCCACTCCCACATCACCATCTGCTAGAGCAGAGCGTTCCTGAGGGCAGAATTCAGCAGCAGAGAGGCAATACTGCACACAAAGCCCCCAACAACCCAAAACCCAACACACTTTCAGAATTAACTGCCAGATTATTATTTTTTTTACAAAGACAGCAGCGGCATGTTTTTATTTCAGAAGGCCAAGCCCACATGAAGCTGTGCTGCAGCCATCCAGGCAGAGAGGAGGGAATGCTCCATCTCTTCCTGAGCAAGTCTTACCTGTCAGGACAGCCTCTTCCTCCTCGCACTGCGGATGAAAACGCCTCTAACTGCACATCATCAGGATATTCTGCTTCTTCAGTAGGTCAGTCACCCTCTCCTCAGTGCTGAGTGTTTAAAAAGAGAACAGGAGGTGGGAAAAAAGCTAGAGGATTATGTAAAAAGATGGAAGAGGCAAATACAGGCAGCAGAAAAATAAAAGCAATAACCAAGATACATGACCGCAGGAGAACAGATGGAAAAAATACTTCATTAAGATTGGCTTTGTGCTAAAGAATCCTCAGCGGTTCCTACTGGTGACAGAAAAACCAACAGCTCCTCCAGGCACGTCTCACTCTTGACTCTTCTATGGCCAAGGCCTATCCTCCATGTTTTCCAAGCGTGAAGTGAGCGTTCCTCCAAGGTTCGCAAAGCACCATGTCCCGGGGTGCTGATGGCAGAACCGCCCAGGCCGAGGTCTGTGTCCGCTTCCCTGGTGAGAAGTGCTCCAGTCTCCTGGCAGCTCTGCCAGTCCTGGACAGATGCTACACACACACCACATGTCAGAGCAACACCAGAGAGTTTACTTGTGACTCGCCCCTGACACACACAAGAACAGGTACAGCAGTGGAGCAGAGGAATAACTAGGCACAGGTTTGATTTTGCTCAGGATTAAAGAGCTTATATTTGAAGTAAAAAAATAAGTTATATAACAGTCCCCACAAGCTCCACAAGCATCTTTGAGCGTGGGCTCTGCAGTTACCTCCAGGTTTTTTTATTTCACACTTCACCATGGCATTTGCACATGTCAAGCAGTGCTCCAAGGTAGAACTGCACTGGAATTCTCTCAGTCCGGCACGCTGACGATCGAGGTGCGTTCGGTAATTCTCAGTGCAGGAGACTCATGGTTGGAATCTATGAATAAAGCTAATGTTAACCTGGTGAAGGACATCTCTCTACAGACACACACAGCAGAGACAAGACCTCGCTTATATACATTTCTCAAGAATAAACAGAGTTTTCACACTTTTTTTTTTATATATGAAGTGTGACAAATCCTGGGGTTTTTTTCCAGAAATAAAACTTTATTTTTTATTGTCATTAATACCAACTTTACATACAGGTTTATTCCCTCACACTGCATTTCATTTGCTTTTTTAATTTTTTTTTAAAAAGGGCTTATTTTTTTCCTTCCTTGGGCAAGGAGACTAAGTACTCTAATTTTAAATGATGTCAAATTCATTCTTGCTGGACATGTGGCTTTGCTATTACAAAACTATTAAAATGTGAAGGAACAAGTAATATCAAAGACACATACATCGCACTACTGCTTTTGGGTTGTGCTAATATACTCCAACAGAACTTGGTCAGTTCTAATCTAACACCACTTCCGAAATTATATTAACGAAGTAAGAGACCTCAACGTTAATATAACCCCTCCACAAGAAAAATGCAGCATGTGTCTTTAGTCGAGTGTCTGGGAAGCTCAGTCTCCAGTGAAACGAGACACCCGACCTCAGTTTGCTTCAGGCATAATAAGCTCATAATGCCCAACCTGGCCTTCTTGCTTCAGCTGGTCTAACAGATCCTCCTTGCGCCGCTTCCTGCTTACCACCAAGTATCTGTTGTGCCCCTGCCCGTGTGATTTACTTTTCAGACCATATTTTTGGGCTATCTGGTGTATCTGCTTCCGCTCATCCATGGTCAGTTCTCTAGAGAAAGTCAAGTCAATGTGACTGTCTGAGCGTGCATAGTTTCGAATGATCTCTTCAATATCTCTTTTAGCGATTTTGTTCACCCTTTCCACATCCAGCCCAAGTCCTTCCCTTTTAAACTGCTCCTTGACTGAAATAGGCTCCCTGATGCCTTCACCGTCCTTGCCCAGGCCACCGCCCGTCCAGCCCATCTTTCGCAAAATCTGATTCCCGATGTTGTCCTCTTTGATCTTCTGTTTGAAAGCCTCCTCTGCTGATCGACCCCGAATCTCATTTCTGGAGATGACGTCTTCGACGGTGCCTTTCTTCAGGTTATTAACAACAGTTGGCTGAGTCTTTTTGAGGATTTTCACGGCTTCCTCTGCTGCCTCATGCTTGACCGATTTCTTCACTCCAACTGCCTCTGCGATGAATTCATCCTCAAGCAGCACCTTGCACTTCCATCGCATGCCAGTCATCCTTTCAAAGACGTACTCCACCGTCATCTTGTTGAACTGGGCGGTGTCGTTCAGCGTACACACCGGGTTACTGGAGTTCTCATAAACCACGAGGTCCTTCAGGTCCTTCTTCCTTCCCGAGCCCCGCGACGAGCAGCCCACTTTCTGAACCTGGGTCACTTTGATGGCTGCTAGATTTGTCTGCATCTTCTGCAGAATTTTCAGAGCCTCCTCCGCTGCTGCGTGCTTGCTGGTCTTTTTAGTGCCAAACCCCTCGGCTAGGCAGTGGTCTTGTAGATAGACCTGACAGCGCCACGAGCGGTTGGGCATTAATTCGTATTTGTACTCAACAGACATTTTGTTATATGAGGCAGAATTGTTCAGGATTCCGATGGCGTCGCTGGCGTTCTCTGTGAGGACAAAAGTAGTCCAGTGTTTGTTGGTATTAGTGGAACCTTTCACAGATTCAGTACCAGGCTGCATCGGGACACAGTCCCTGTTGGCAACCACAAACTCCTCGTGAGGTTTGAGAGCAGGTGGGAAATCCGGGCGACTCACGCCGGCCTCACACACCACCAAGTCTTCGTGATAGGTGTGCTTGAACTTCCGCTGCACCACTCTAACCTCCACAGACTTCTTCAGCAGCCTGACTGCCAGCTCCGCGGCTCGGTCCCGGGATCCATTTTTGCTGCCAGCGTAACCGGTGGTCAGGTAGACGTTCTGACATCGCACCTCACAGGCGAAGCCATCTGTTAGGAGCTTCTTGTTCTTGGGGAGATCAGCAGGGGCGATTTCTTTCAGAGGAACATAAATATATTCAGGATTTGTCTTGCATGCCTGAATCGACCGCGTCAAGAGATACGTGTAGTTAATTTTATCAGTCCCGGTGTTTGCGTCTGGGTTAGCAAGATTTTTCCAGACTGCTGCTGACAGCTTCTCAATAAAACTCTGCTTCAGCATTATAGCTGATGGAGGGAAAGTCTCTGATGCAGACGGGACGGCTGAAGGAGAAACAGAAGCCTGCACCACGCTGTTTACAGCAGAGTCCATACTATTGCCAGCCACCTTGGCTGCTGCTGCCTGGCCTGCAAAGCCAAACCCCGCGGAGTCGGAGAGCTGGGGATCCACCTCCTGTGCGCTCACAAAAGAATTGGTACAGTTTTCGGCTGGCTGCGCTATGCTGTTGGTGTTTGCCTCCTGGTTCACCTCCTGCATTTGGTTATCCAGAGGTTCTTCCTTCCTGGCATCCTTCTCAGCACTGGTGACAAAGTGTATGGGCTCAAACCGTGGTCGCACCCGGAACCTGGGGACCATCTTTTTGGGTGGCTCAGGAACCTCTTCCGGCTCTGGACCTAGAGGGTGTAAGACAATGACATGGTTACCCATACATGCTATGCCAGGGAGACCGTGTTTTCAGAGTGATCTCCCAGAGGAGCCTGCAGGCTCTGAACACAAGATTATTCCCATTTCTGAGTCACAAACCAAATGGTTTTCTTCTGAACACATTCGTAACTGATCAAATAAGACCGCTCATTCTTGTGCAGGTCACTACAGCGCTATCTCCATCTCTACCATACAACAGTATCTACATATTTAATTACATGGATTTTAGGTCTGAATCACTTGCTCTGCCGCCCAACAATGCCCACTGAACCCATCCAGTCATTTCCAAAGTTAATCTATGGAAAGCTACTAGAACAAGTGAAAACTACAGCCAGTGAGACAGAACACCAGAGCAGGACCACAGCCTCAGCTCTGACTCTGCCGCAGGGTTGCGGGATGATCTCAGATGAACTACTTCATCTTCAGGAGGAACACAGCGCTACCAAACCCTCCTTTCCAAACCACACAGGGCTGTTGATGAGTGTTAATAGAACCGTATTTTCTATAAATGTCACTCTCCTTGGCTAAAGGACACCAAGCATGGAGAAATCCGTCCACACGACAGCTGGGGTGACGGGGGGCCCCAGTACACATTACTGGGAGACTTCTAGAACACCTGAAGGATGATCACACAAGTCCTCCCCTGTGACAGATTTAGTCCCCACATGCTGAAGTGGTACTTGTGTCTAATTTCATCACAGGAGCAAAAGGACACCTCAGTGTGAGCTGCCTAACCCAATGCAAACGTGTGCAACCATAATACAGGTCAGGCCACACATCTGCCTAGACATCACCCTACCACAGCCTGTTTACCATAGCCTGGTCCGTTGCAGATGAAAACTAACACTTTGCATACAGCAGCACCAGACCTTCATGTTTAAATGAGGTGACAGAGCTCTTACAGGTGCATTAAATCCTTTGGCCGTCAGGTTTGATGAGTCTTGGCAAGGTCTGTATTCTTGCTCAGTTTGACATGTGGATTGTACTGCAGCAGCACCTAAAGGCTCCCACCAGCAGCACAGCTCTTTCTGCTGGCTAAGCAACCTGCCAGAGAGCTCCTTCCCTCAGAGCTGCTGCCTGACATAAAGCAGGGCACAAAAGTGGTATTTTTCTGTTTTGTAGCTGGCCCGTGAAAGCACAGAAAGATTGATGGGTGCCAAAGGGAGGGAAGAAACTCTGGCAGAGCTAGGGGTTATATTCAAGCCTAGAAGAGTCCCGTGCTGTCTGGCCATTTTTGCTTTAAACAGCCATGCTACCAACTGACGCTGCCTCACAAAACAAGGGCCTGGCTGCTGGCATCCACAACCTGCGCCCATGCCCCGGCTCCTGGCTCCCAAAACGGGGCAGGGAGCTCTGAGGGTGCTGGAGAGGAGCCAGCGGATGGAGAAATTGAACTGCAAGCCCTCTCTGCCCACTCCATCTCCTCCACTGGAAACACTACAGCTGGAACATTGATTCCTCAGACCATGGAACTGGCCTGACGTATCCAGGACTCTTCCAGGCCCCACGGGGAGAAAAAACCCCCATTAAACCCCCCACACCACCACCCAATGCTCCATGTAGGTCATAACTCAAAATCAACATGCTGAACTCCACATCTCCATCCACGTGTACAATCCCTCCTCAGGTCAGAATCCCTTCTCACCACAGGGAAGAAGGGCAGACAGATATTTAACTAGATTCATTCCCTTATCACTAGGGAAAGTCAACTGCCTGGTGATCTGAATGAAAAGTGGTATCTTATTAAGCAAAAGGAGAACTCTGCATGCATTAGGTACCCCCCACAACACGGCAGAGGAGGGGACACAACTGCAGCCTAGTACAGTACACCATAGTCGTTTCTCTTCAGCTGGTTGTGCTGGTGCTTTGAGAGGCGACCCGCGGTGCACCGCTCTCTCCCCACGCTCCCACCAACATACAGCCAACAGCAACAGGGAAGGGTGTCTCCTCTGACACACAGGAGATACTCACTGTCAGATGGAGAGCGATATCTTTTTAGCTTCTTGCTGGGGACCAACTCGTACGTCCTCGTCTCCCCGATATCGATGCCTTCAGCCATCTTGAGAACCTTCTCCATGACCTGCAAGCCGTACCTGTGTGGATCCGACAGCAAGCCACATCAGAACTGGTCCCACAGGGGCACCACAGACACACACACACACACAAGCTTTTACTGTGCAAAACAAGAACTGAAGCTGCCTAACACACGGTATCTGGTGCAAGGGAGACACCCCCCTGATCATGCTGCAGTTTTACCACAGGACCTGACCACCAGCCTCATGCCATAGCTAGTTCAGTGCTGTGCACCAGCTAACGAGCTACCTGGCTCTGGGTGAACCCATCCACGAGTAATACACCACACAGCCACCAAACTGGTGCTGTTTTAAACTGGCAGAGCTGCTGCTGGGCAGAGTGAGGAACACAAGGGTATGGAGAAGGAGGAGTCCCCGTGGGCATCACAGCGTAGGCAAACGAAGCCCTGGAGCAACTGACTGGCACTGGAGCCTTGTCTGGGTCAGCAGCCAGAGACTGCACGTCACCAACACTGGAATGGCTGATGTCAGATGACAAAGGCACTGCTCAGCCTTTATCAACTGCTCTTTAAAAACCCATACTAAGTTCTAGCTTGGTGGCTGTAACTGAAAACCCTGACCGACGACAGAGGTGAGGAAGCTGTAACCAACCCTGAGCAGAGCCTGACCCTGCTGCAGCAAGCCCGCAGCTCCACACAGGCAGACACATGCTGTACAGCCCCAAACCTCTCGGCCTCACATCCCTGACCCATGAAGGTTTCCATTGCTCCAGGAAGCCATCACGTTTTCATGCTGTTTCCATAGCTGAAGTGGACCCCAAAAAAACCCCAAACCTTTCTAACCAGGAACCTACAAAGCTGGCCTGAAACTAGCCTCTGACAACTTCGTGCTGTGGCTCAGAAAGAAGACAAAGCAACCTGCACCTGCTCTGTAGTGTGCTCACCTTCAAGAGCCAAAAAGCATCAGGTCACTGCCCACGGACAGGAGCCCACACCACCAACAGCTAGTGCTGCAGGAACTTGTGCCAGCTTTTAAACACCGCTGTTTCAAGGGCTCTGGCAATCTACTTGCTGCCCAGTCAAGAAATGCCCTTCCTGTTCCTGATTTAGCAGGACAGCCATAAATCAGATCCATTTCAATGACTGGGCAAGGAGCACACACTGCTGCAGCCCCTGCTTCACCCAGCACAGCTCAGGCCCCTGCAGTGGAGCCACTCGTGGGAAGAAAACACCAAGAGGATCAAAGGGAGCGGGACAGCAATGATACTCTCATCCTCCCACAGCCAGAAGGGAGAGGTGTGGGAATCTGTCCATCTCTCTGGCTTACTAGGAGAAGACCACATTACCCGTGATGAGAATGTGAAGGACAATACCCTTCTCTGTCAGAGTGCAAGAACAGTGTCAGATCTGACACGAGTGTGTCACTCTTCTTCACAAAGGATGTAGATATTTGGGGCTCAGACTTCTGCCCGGGCAAAGATCAACCAGTCACAATGAATGATTGTCTAACCTAGTCTTAGAAATCTCAAGTTGTGGAGGCTGCACATGGAGACAGAGGAATCCCATGCCTCCAGTGCCTAAAGTCTCCCTGGCATGACTTAAATCCGTTACCTCTGACCCTGATCCCAGCAGCTCTGCTGCACAATGCTTCCCCTTGCATTTTGCAGCCACCTTTAATGTGTCTGAGAACACATACACCTTCTCTAACTCACCCTAAAGCAAAACGAACCCTATTACTCAACTTCTTCCTCAAAGGCCGTGTTTTCTGAACATTGTGGACATTCTCAAGATCATCCTCCAGCAGAACACTCCCTCAGACTTCATCAGCAGAGACCCTGATTCCTGTTTACTCTGACAAGCCATATGTCTTGAGCCAGCAAGTGAGCAACATTAACAAAAAAAACCCCAACCAACTCCCCTAGCAAAAAACCAAACAACAAACTTTAGAGAAAACAACAAAAATCCACCCAATTTTTGCATCCCAAGCAGCAAAAGGCAGTTCCAGAGAAAGCTGTGGCTCCTCTCTCTTCTCCAGACAACTCCTCAGTAACAGTGCAGGATGCTCACTGTGCCTGCGTGGTGTGTTTGTGTCCCTCCACTTTGGGGAAACATCATCACTGAGGACGGCTCTGCACAACACCATGCCTAAATGCTCACACCTCCCCTGAGAGTGGCGGGTGGAGACGTGCATTGGGGAATGTTTGTGCTCTGACAGGTTTAAGTTGCACCACTTTTTGGATGAGACACCTTGCCATAGTTCTTACTTCTGTTATCAGCTCCTACAACCACGCTATTGCACTGATTCCCTAAAGCACTGTCACAAAGGTGGGCCCCAGTTAAGAGAGCACATAAACATGTTAAGATGAGCTAATGGACCACAGGGACCATATCTTAAGGTACGTTCAATGTTAAAGTGCTACTCAAGCTTTGGAATTTGAAGCTGTTTTAAAACTTTGTTCAATTGCAGTGTTTGCAGAGCCGAATAATATGGTACTCGCACCAGAAAGAAGTAAGAAAACACGTGGATTTACATTTAAAAACGCTGACTTGGCTCTGTACAAGTGACACAAAACATTCCCCAACAAGGCTCTGAGACAGTAATGTTAATACAAGTCAAACTACATGCCCTTCAGCGTTTGCAAGCTCCTCTGTCACTGCACGGCTTGCTGAAGTTGCCTGTTAAGCAGTTGCTTCTGTCTTTAAAGCCAGTTAAAAATAATCACAACACTGAAAGCGTCAGTCAGGACGCGGGTGACGTTTCTGGAGATCTCCACAACCTTGCTAGTTACGGGGGTTTCTGCACGTTAACAGGAACCCCGGTGAAGGGAAAGCCCTTCCATACACCAGGCCTGTTTCTCCCAGCAAAAGAGCTGTAAGGAGACCGCACGGGCTGCTCTGTGCTCAGAGGGGTACCTTCTTCGCACTCAAATTACCAAGCGCAGTGCCACCCGCTTAGCGAGCCCCCGGGGCGGGACATCACGGACTGCTCGCAGCACACTCACACCTGCTCTGCAGCCCGCTCCCCTCCGCGCACCGTGCGTGCAGGGCGAGCGCAGAACCTGCCCCGCCACAGCAGTTCTCCCGCGTCGGCCCCTTCCACCCCAGCCGGGACGGCCGCGACGGGAGCCCCCGAGAGCGGGGGGGCCCAGGGAGCGGCCGGAGTGAGCCCGAGCCTCCCCCCAACGCCCGGACCCGCTCCAGGCGGCGAGTCCGGACCTCTACCCCGACCTCTGCCAGCAGAACGAGCGGGCCCCAGGCTTCGGGGGCCCTCCCGAACCCGGCTGAGACGCCAGGACGCCCGCGGCCGACAGCGAGCGCCAGACCCCGGCAGGCTGCGGGGCCGAGCGACCGCGACCCGCCGCCGCCACTTCTGGACCCCCGGTCTCCCCCCAGGGCCTGCCTCCTCCCTTCCCGAGGCAGCAGCCGGGGCTGTCCCGCCGGGCCTCACCTGCAGCCCATGAAGACGTGGTTGGTCCAGAGCACGGAGAGCGAGAGGAGCTGGTCGATGGCGGCCCCGGGGTAGCCGCTGAGGTGGCGGAGGATGAAGCGGCGGCGCAGCCCCCATTGCCGCTCGGTCTCGTTGTACTGCCGCCACTGCTCCAGCACCGACTCGGGCACCGGCTCCGGCTCCGGCGGCGACATGGCAGGCAACAGCTCGGCGGGCGGTCCGTCGCCGCCGAGGGGCCGACCCCGCCGTCGGGCAGCGGGCACAGGGCGTGCCGAGCGAGACCAGGCCCCACGTGTGGAGCAGGCCGCGGCTCGCTGCGGGCCGCCGGGAAGCGCCGCCGCGGCACGGCCCGACCCGTCCCGGGCTCAGCCCCACCGGTTCCGTCCCGCCGGCCCCGGCCCGACCCGGCCCGGCCCGGCCCGGCCCGCGCCGCTGGGAGGGAACGCGCGCCACCCGCCCCCCCGCACGCCGATCTCGCCCCTCGCTCGCGCGGAACGGCCCGGCCGGCGCGGCGTCACGTGGCCACGCGCTCACAGCCGCGCGAGACGCCACGAGATCTGTCGCCGCCAGCCGCCTCGGCTCCACGGCGCCCCCTGGCGGTCATCGCGGGCGCAGCGGGGACCGTTACCTCCGGGAGAGCCCCGGGGGGCGGGCAGGGAGAGCCCCGGGGGGCGGGCAGGGAGAGCCCCGGGGGGCGGGCAGGGAGAGCGGCGCGCAGGCACCGCGCCAGGGCGGCTGGTTGGAGGAGCCCGAGGCCTTGCCCCTCCCTCACCGAGGGTGCGGGCTGTCTCTGCGCGGTGCTCGCCGCAGGTCAGAATCTCCGCCGCTCCCTCCCTAAGCGCGGGCAGTGTAGCGCTCTGGCCGGTGGCATTCCTCGCAGGGCGGTGATGCCGGCCTGGCCGACGGAGGGAGGGAGGGAGGGAGGGAGGATCCCCCGCGGAGACCCGCCACTGCCGCACACCCGCCCTGAACCCCGTCCCGACGCGCCCGTCCGGCGAGCTCCCCCGGCCGCGGACACACAGCACGCAGGCAGAGGCTTTCCTGTTTTTTATTTAAAACGTACATTAAAGTTAGAAAGGTGCCGGGCCCAGCAGTGCTGGGGCCGCAGTGCGCGTCCTGTACACGTACAAGCTGCTCACGCCTCGGCTTTTAAAAAGGGAACGGGCCCGGGAGCGGGAGGGGACGGTGGCAGCTGGGGAATGCATGCAGGGAGCGGGGCGAGAGGTGCGAGGCTGGCTCCAGCACTCCCCGCGGGCGCTGCACCCTGCTCACGGGGCATCTGGATGGAGCGCAGTTATCCTTACGATTACTGTACCAGCTGTCCACAGCGCCTCTGCCTCCTGATGCACCTAACTTTTCCAACTTCAAAGAACGAGGCAAAGTTTAGGTAAAACAAAACCAAAAGTACCACTCGATCCACATCCACCAGCCAATGGGGTTGTTCAATAAGGTGGCGAGACACAGGAGGACACTGATGAAAACACAACAGTCCTTCTTACTTTATTTTTCTTTTTTTTGTTAAAATTAAATATTTTGTGGCTGTCAACAGAGCAAATTGCACCACGTTCGTATTTCCTTTGACTCAATGCACCGCTCCGAAACCAAACAACAGCATAGTGAAAATACTCCTTAAGCTTCGCACCTCATGGAAGCTCATCACGTTTATATTATTAAAGACAAAATTAGGAAAGAAAAAGTATGCCCGTAACAATGTCTGAAAGTGTATTCGCTACATCGTTAGTCCGAACGTCCCGCTTCTGTCGCTCTTCAAAACTCCAGGTAAACAGTCAGTTCCCCCGTATGACCCTGTCTTGTCACACAAATTACAAGACACTTCAATTTTAGGTACCATGCAAGTCAGCAAAAGCTTCTTCCCAAGACACTAACACTGAAGATTTGTTTCCCCCCCTCCCCAGACATAAGACCCTTAAACTCTTCTAGAAGTGGCAGTCTTCTCCCTCAGACCCAGTGCAGCTGGCGAAGACAGATTAAAAAAAGCTAGAGAGAGAGAAAAGGGGAAAAAGAAAACAAAAACAGAAGATTAGCAAAAAAGAGGAAGACATTCAAAAAGCAGGGGAAAAAAAAGGAGATGCAACACGGAAACAGCTGACAGAGGAGAGATGGAACTTCCTTGTGGCACTCTGGGTAGCTCAAGGAAATCACACCAGTACAGTCTTTTTTTTCTTGATGTCTTTAAAAAGACTTTACATAATCTTATTTGAAGTTATAGTAAGGCAAAGGGTCAGGAAGAACTGTCAGTGACCTACAGTTAAACAAAAATGCTGTATTAAATGGTTCCTTTAGCAGATGATCTAGAAATCACTGACAGACCAATACTGACCAGTATGGGAAGCAGGCTGACAGCCAACAGTAGAGGAAGAAGTAAATACTCAGACTATAACTTGCTATAGCAAGTTATATATAACCCCAAAACCAACCCAAACCACACAAAACAGTCAAAAGCTTTTATAATAAATAAAACTGGTTCTATGGGAAAACTGAGTACCTGAGAAACTACAATGCAATCAACAGTTTTAACTGCCTCAACTGCTGGAAATGGAGGCCAGACTGTTGTTTGAGGTGGCGCTGGCTGCTGCCATGAGCAAAGAGCCGGACTAACTGTCCGTGATGCGTGAGCATCATCCACACCACCTTTCTACTGTAATTCTCAGCAGCAGCTTGCACTAAAACCAGGATTACCTATCAGGGCAAGGTCTGAGGTGTGGTTATCTTCCAAAAACCCTGGATTTGAAAGGTTTTTGTTGAAACTATTTGGCAGCGTGCATCCTGGTCTTTCAGTGGGGTCAGGATGTGTGGATTCAATCCCACACATAGAAAGCTTAGCCTGCACACAGTGCCACTGAAGGATCAGGGTCACAACAAGCATGTCTGAAATGGAAACAAGGATTAAAGGCTAATCTTCAGGTAGCATGAATTAGCAAAAGAAAAAAAAAAAAACAGATGATGTCATAAAAGTGACACCAAGTATAAAAAGAGCTTTTGTCTCTGAACTCTGCAATAATTAAACTAAGGTGGTGGTGTCATTTTAATGTCACCAATAAATACATTTAAACTGCATTGTTATTTTGCCAGCAAAAATAACTCACAGAACTACTTTCCACAGCACTTAGTTATCTGGGTGGAGAGGGGTCAGGAGAGAGGGTAATCCATTAATTGCAGGGGGGAAAAAAAAAGAAATTGTAGGATTTAAAGTTGCAGCATCCAAAACCTCGTTAGGACTAATTTTATATTGTTTAATAAAAGCAATAACCACCAGTACATCATGAAGCCAGCATCACAATGAGAGAGCAATATAGGAGAGAGCAAGGGTAACACCATGGAAAGGTCACAGCTGAAATGCTGTCATATTTTATTAGACCCTCCGATTTAACAAGTAAATGAAGGTCCATTCCAGCCCATTGTATTCAGGGTAATTACTCAGTACAGAGCCATGGGTTACTGTAAAAGAAGGGCAAAGAAAACAAAAAACAAAAGAAGTAAATGTTAACCAGAATTCACTGTCTGATTAAGTCTTTATTTAAAAACAAAACTCATCCAGAAATACACAGAGAAAACAGCTGCAGGCAAACCACAGTTGCACTCAGCCAGAGTGAACTCCTGGCCCCAGTGAGCAAACACCCTCCTTTTAGTGCAAATCTTGCAGTAAAACAAGGCTTTTGCTGAATACAAAATATGAGGAAGCAACCTGCCAGCATCTGTATGCTTCTCAACAGATGCCCAATTTAAAAACAGAAATCCAAAAACATTTTAAAAAAAGGTAATACTTTTTGCATTAAAAACTGTTGGAATCACTGAGAAGAAAGCCAAAGAAACGTTATCGCCTTTCTTCACAAACACTGATATGTACAGCAAGGTGACCAGCTTTCCCTGAGATTGGATCCAGGATGTGCATCCAGGCCAGCACACCGAGAGGGAGACAAGGCAAGAGATCCTTCGTGACCCCTGCAGCATTCAGAGAACACTTAGTTGCAAACCGTGGATCCAAGTTTGAGAACCCCTGAGGCCTGGGGACTAGAGGTCTGGACTCAGGCCCACGCCTGCGAGGATGTCAAGTTTTGCAAAAAGTCCTTTGAAATTATTTGAGTCACACATGACAGGGCAGGGAGATAACAAGGGGTTAGATGGAGCGAGATGAAAAGGGGAGAGGGCAGCCAGTCTCTGGAGACAGCACGTCCCACCCCACGGCAGCATCTGGTTGCATTTACAGCGGTCCCACAACGGGCTAAATGCACACCACTGAGCAGCTGCGCCCTCTTACCATGCAGCCCCACACAAAGCGGAGGGAGGGACAAAAAGCCGAGCTAGAACTAAGAGGGGACACTACTCCCTGCGAGCGCTCGGCAGCCTGCTGCTGCCCCAAGGGGAAGAGGTATCAGCACTGAGCATCTCTTGCCAGCTCCACGGGGGGGGCTACAATCGAGTTCTTCACAAGAACGACCAGGACCCCGCACAGCCAAGGGTGTGGGCTCTTGCTTAAAACAAAATGGTGAGCGCAGGAAGGGAGCAATGAATAAAGGTGAGCGAACAGGCACAATGGCATAGCCGCGTGTTAACCGAACGTGGGGGCAATGGCTTCTGGTGTGAAGGGAAAGGTTCTACAGGAAACCCGAACTGAAAATGAAAGAAAAAGGCAGATTAATGGCTTTATGGATTAATGACAAAACATAAAGTAAGGCTATAAATGTTTCCTAACAGACACAAAAAAGAGGAAACGTTACTAAGTGTTAGTAAGGTTTAATGAGATGACAAACCATGCGTTATGAAGACACGCACATGCATACACACACACACACACACACTCAGCAGTGGGATGAACCAAATTTGTTTTCTAAAACAATCCTTTCACAGTTTTGCAAGCTATGGGAGTCATCAACTGTGACTTGTTTGTATCCCTGCAAAACAGCGGAGCCCTGCGATACTTTATGGATCAATATGGAGAGTGTTGTTCTGAATTCTGGAAAAGTACCATATATACATATTTAATTTAGCAAGGACAAATGCCCATTGAACAAGGCACTGTCTGCGTTTGTATAGAGGGAACAAAGACCTTCATTTGACCCAAGCCCAGCACACAACAGTGTACAGTTATGAGAACTGCCAAAAGCAATCCAAAACCAACAAAAATCAGTAATGTTCACTTTAACAGCACTTTAGCCGTGCCTTTGTACTTGGCACCAGAATGAACACTGTTGTTCTTTGAGCTTATTTTTCTGCATTCAGACCCTGACAAGCAGAGAATTGTTCTTTTCATTGTTTTACAGCTACCGTTGGCAGCAGAGACATTCATTCAACGGGACTGCTCAAGACGACTGCAAGCTCCAGTTCAAGTCGGTGCAAGACCCTTCTGAAGCTCTTCTGTTAAGTGGAACGTCCCATTGAAATGAAATTCAAATGTCTCTCACTGACAGCGTAATGTTTACTTGCTTTTCCATTTCCCTTGGTAGAGCTAAGAGGGAAGGAATCCTGGAATCAGCTTTACCCTATTTAAGGGCAGACCATAAGTTAGTTTGGACTGTTTCCTAGAGAGAATGTAAATCCTAGCTTTGTCTGCAGGGAAGGCTGGACTCCAGAGTGAGATTTTAGGGTGTTCTATAGTTAAGTGTTGCTGTTCAAACAGGTCCCTTCTCTGAGTGACCTGTTCATCTCAGTCTAGGGTGCTGTCACCCTTGCCTTGGGTAAGTATTGCTGCTCTGGCAAGAAGCAAGACATTCCTGTGGGAGCCTTCTTTTTCCTCTCACCAGAGAATCACCACCAAATTAAAAAAGCCTCAATTAAACACACTCAACCCAGCTATAAGTAGACCACTGTCATTAGCAGTTTAACTAATAAACCTAATGAGGATGCTGCTCTCCTGCCAGGCAGGTCCATTTCTCACACACCTTTGTTTAAAAGAGCCTTCATTTTACAGCAGATGCTGGCACTTGGCACTGCACGCACTTGCTTACAGCCAGGTTTGTTGAGCCTTTCAGGCAACCTTACATGCTCCACAAGCCTGCCCACCCACGGGAAGGCAGAGGCACTCTGGACAGTCACAGCAACCGGAGCATAACACCACTGACAGGGCTCTGCTCCAGTGGGAACTCTCCATGCCTTGGCAAGACTCCTGGGAAACTCATATGCCGGCCTTATTCAGTGGCAAGGCGCTCTGGCAGGCTTTCTGGACACGTCTTGAATATGGCCCACTTCCACACCACTAGCCTTACCCTACCAGTGTGCACTCCTGGCGTGGCTCCCAGGAGTGTGTGTCTGTGCCTGTCTGCTACATCCCACCCACAGGTGGCCCATCTGACTCTTAAAAATGTGATAAAGTCTCTCAGTCTATCTTCAGAGTCTTCACTGTCTGCTGCAGGCTCAGCCTCTCGTCTCTTGTGGTTTGGACGACCAAGTTTAATTGGTCAGCAGGTGGATACTGGTTTGGTTACTCAGCAGTAGTTTCCTTAACACCCCCTCAGACATACATACACACACAGACACACACACGTACACACAGCGTTTGGTGATTCTCTGGTGCTCTGGAACAAAGGAAAGCTCTAGGTTTGGCAGATTTTACCATCTGTTAGTATGTGAAGAGGGGGGACAGAAACTTCACCTGCACTGTAACCACAAGTTAACACTGCAACTTGGAGGGGTGGGAGGGAAGGAGAAAGGGAAAGGAGGTCTTCATGGCTAACTTGGTTCTATCATCAGCACCACATATCCATAGCAATTGTTGCCATAGCATCAACACGGCCCGTGTGATTACAGCGTGTGATTTATTTCTAAGGGAGATGGAATAAAGAAAACGGACCAAAGTGCTGGTTAAAAAGGAAGAGGATCTAATCCTTATTTTAATACATTTCATATCCTAATACTGAGTCTCTCTGCATTTTACTTTGCAGGATTTTGAAAGACAAACTTCATTCCATCCTTTTTCTACAATTGCATACGCAGAGAGAGACTGGCAGAGCACGTACAGCAAGGGTGAAAGGAGAGGAGGACAGAGATAATACTTAGAAGCTTCCAGACTAGCACAGGGTGTGCTTTTTAGGAACTGTAACTGATCCCACTGTGAGGTCTGTATTAGTCAGTGACGCTTACCAGGACAATGTGCCTCATGCACCATGCAGCCAAACAGCAGCTAACTGCAAAACAGCACATGTGTAAGAGCTACTAATGATGATAATGATGTAACAACAACAAAAAAGAAAGCAAATTACAATTAGTGAAAATTACAGAGCTTGGGTTTAAAAAAGGTCTCCTGTGAAAGAAAAAGGCTAGTGTAGTGCCAGCCACTAGTAAACAAGATACAATTAAGCTACAGCTTGTGAAAGTCATGGATTGCTAGAGATATTTATGATCTACATACTAAAATGAATTATTATTATTAAGGAAAACTGGAAGTTACAGAGTAAAGAAAGCAGTACCGTTCCTAACGTAGCTATTTACCTGGAGGAGAGAGAAGCCTCCTAACATCTTCCCAGGCCTTAACTCAAGCACTGACCTATTGCTTTCATGGAGTCTCCTGGGACTTTCTTTGTCCTTTATTGACAAGGGCGGTACCAACACTTTTCCATATGAGTGTCCTTGCTGTCAAGGAGCTCTTCTGAGATCAGAACTGTTTCTAGGATCAGGACTTGGGCCACTTGGACTTGAGCGAATAACTGCTTACACTACAGGGCACGTCATCTCCCTTTTCTGCATTCCTGACCCTGACTGATCTCAGGCCTGAAGTCTGCAGCCCTCAGCATGCAGGTATCTGAAGGCTCTGAGCATGAAAGGACTCAGTTGCGTATTCCTCACACAGCCCAGGCTGGGGAGAGAAGTCTGTCCCCAGTCAGACTCAGGCTCCTCAGTATAAGAGATATTACATCTCCTTGAAGGTAATTCAAAAGAGCAAATCAAAACACGCAGGGGATAAAGGAACGGACAAGCAAGAGAAAGGCAGGAGCACTAATTGCTCATTGCTAAAGAATGTTGACATTGAAGCAGCTCCAGCTCAAAACTAAGAAGGCTAGTCCAGGATCTCATTCTGGTTATTGGATTTTTCCTCTCCTGTCTCATTCGATTCCAAGCTTAACAGTCAAGGGCTATTTTCCCTGACAAACAGTCCTGTCAGCTCTTTGGGCGTGTGCCATACTGTTCATATTAACAGTACTTCTCCATGTACTTAAGACTGTGTAGCACAGGCAAGATTTATTCTGGATTTGCCCCAGGGATGTGTGGAGAAGGGATTATGGGAGCAGTATAGAAACCAGACCCTTGTTGATCTGCATACAGCTCCTTGTATGTGTGCTAAGGGGGCACAGCACTCCATTTCAGGAATCATACCACAGTGAGGAGCTGCTCAGTGCTAGGTGAACTGGGAGGGCTGTTTCAGCTGTACAGTTTGGTTGCTCTTGAGCAACTGCAGAGTTTTAGGAGCCTGGCATAAGCACTGCAGACGACCCAGATCACAGAGGCCTGGCGAGAGGCCGGACCCTGTCACACCAGTCCCATGGCACCCTGCAGAAGCTGTGCAGTATCCCACAGCTTCTGTGGAGGGCAGTAAGCTGATTTATGGCTGCAGAGAGTACTAGCTCTAACAAGGAGCTAGTTTGCTGTCCCCTTGTTTTGCAGCCTCACATTTTGTAGATTCCAGAATTCAAGACTGTGAGTGTCCATGAATAATTTCCACAGCATAAGCTTCTTCCCCACCTAAACAACTAAGACCCTGTGGTAGGACATGCTCCTCTCTGGAGGTCACAGGATGTACCTGCCACCCACACCCCAGCCTTGGCAGCCAATATTGTTCCACTTCATTACAAGTGATGACAGACCGAGGGAGGAGCAGGGAATCTCAGGGAATAAAAACAAGTTCATCCTCTGATGCTGTCAGCAAGCAATGAGGAAGGTTAGTACTGCTCCCTACTCTTCAGGATGACAGCTGAAGGTAAAATGCTTCTAGCTACTGCTCAGCCTTACTAGGGATTAAATCAGGCTGCAAACCTTCTCTGGTAAGGACTGGCTGGGTTGGGAGAGTGATAGAAACACACAGAAAAACAGTAAAACAGAACCATAACCATAAAAGCAAATACCTCTGGGTTAGCAACTTACTTTTTTCTTTCCTTATCTCTTTTAAGAGTTTGCGATCCTCCAGCCTGCTGAGCCTGAGACTGGAGCAATTCAGCTGCTGTCTTCCTTTGTTTAAATGCATTTACTTCATCATCCAGAGACTTCTTCTTATCCTCCAGCTTCTTTTTTTCATCCTGATGTAACTTCTTCAAGCGATCAAACTTTTCGTGCAGCTAGAGGGAAAGGAGAGAGGTGAGCAGGACGAAGCACTACCAGATATTCACATTGTGCTTCAGGTAGTTCACAGGAAAAGAGGAGATGGAAGAATCCCATGAAATCTGAGCCTGCAAGTCTCCAGTGGTCTCTACATCACTTCTAGTTCCTCCTGTAGAGATAAACAGCAAGGAACAGTCTCCCTCCACAACAGCTTACAAACCAGGCAGTGTTCTAGTGATGCACCATTGCACAGACCAACAGTAGTGGATTGGGAAAGCATAATCATACAAAAATTTTAATCAATTTCCAGGGATCTCCACCTTATTCCTCTGTAAAGGTCAGTAAATTAATGGATCTTTTGCAACCTAAGAAGCTGTATGGGTATATTTTCATATAACAAGGTTTTATCGGGGTCTGTCTCTTTCCTTGAACTTTGCCATGCAGCAACTCTCCATCATCACTGATGCCCAATGATAAGACATGGAGCAATGGGTGCAAGCTGGAGCATAGGAGGTTCCATTTGAACATAAGGAAAAACTTTTTCACTGTGAGGGTGATGGAGCACTGGGACAGGTTGCCCAGAGAGGCTGTGGACTCTTTCTCTGGAGACATTCTAACCCATCTGGACATGTTTCTTGTGTGACCTAATCTATGTGACCCAGCTCTGGCAGGGGGTTGGACTAGATGATCTTTAGAGGTCTCTTCCAACCTCTAACATTCTGCACTTCATGGTGCAGTTCACCTGTACACTACAAGCACTGAGGTCTAGTTTTGTCCTACAGGATGAACACCTTAATGTCACTGTGACCCCAAGTAAAACTTTAGACTTCTTGATAAAAATGTCCTAAGCCACACTCCACATAAAGTGTTTTGGCAACAGCCACCTACTTGGGAATGGATCTATCACAACCACAAAGAGACAGGTACTGCAGTCTTCACCTCTTTTTCAGCCTCCTTCAGCTCTGCTTCTTTTTCCTTGACCCTCTGTACAAACATTTGCCTCATTGCTTCTTCCTTTTTCTGCAGTTCCCCCAGAAACTCGTTTCTTTTGGCTTCATAAGTTTCCTGTAAACTAGAAAGAAAGGAAAGTCCAATGATATGACTTAGGACAAACTCTTCTTCCCCTGAGTCTCTGAAATCAGGCCCTCACCAGGAGTATTCCTTGTCCACAGCACATTTGTGACTCACCCACTCACGTGTGTCCAAAGTCTTCTTTATCCAGCCATTTCTCTATGTTGAATTTTGGGCAATTCAAAGAGACCAGCTGGCAACAAACCGTAGTTCAAAGGGACACTGCTGTATCTCTGCAGCACAGATATGTCTACTCCTACATCTGCACATGCTCCCTGTGTTTCCACCTTCCCTCACTCAGCCAGCACCTTTGCTCAAGTCTGGATTTATCTGACCTGGCAGGTTTTCTTGCTGCATTGGTTCTTTACACGCTCTCTGAAGGCCACACACACACACACACCCCCCGCAGCACGTCCAACAATGCCTCCCTTCATCTCCCCTGTCTCCTCCAGGGATCCCACCTGAAGGGTTTGCTGTCTGGATCGGTGTCCTTGAAGCCCATCTCTTCCAGTTTACATCGCCGGTACAGCTCATAGTGGCGTGTGTGGGTCTGTTCACGAAGGTCTTCCATGTTCACGCGGATCAGCATCTCCCGCAGCTTCACAAAGTCACAGTGAGCTTCATTCTCCACTGCAAGAAGGCATGAGGAGTAAAGATGGTGGCAGAAACAAAGGCCTCTTTCCACATTCCCCACCTGTCTACTCCTCCAACAGGTTTAACAGCCCTCCTGAGCAGAGAAAACTGTCACGACAGGCCCAATACATAGCTTTAACAAAGGATAATCCCCAGTGAGATAGTTAAGTCCAGCAGGCTCTTGGTCCACTCACAAAAGCCCACTGCCTGCTGGCAGAAGTGTCACCAACCATACCATGAAAATCTCAGGGGTTACTCACCCTGCACTGTGCCCCAGGGGTACTGACGAGCTTTCATCATTTTGTTTCCTATTTTCAGCTCCTCTGTGCTCCCGATCACTGCAAAGGGCAAGTGGGCCTGGAACATATGAAACGATGCCTATGTTAGTCCTTCTCAACTCTGGCTCATCTGCCAGCACACAGAGATTAGCACAGCCACTGAACAAGACAGTCATTATGCACACGCTAATCTCAGGGAGTCTAGTCACTGGCCACTAGCCCAAGACAAGGGGGAGAAGGGAGGGTCCTTTTTGGAAACCTTGTTAGTGCTACCACTCTATATCTTCTACCTGGCTGATCCTCCCAGCCACAGGGTCTCAGGTGAGATGAGCCAGTGCAAACTAGCATCAGAATGACAGCTCGAACAACGTGCTGCGCGGCTCGGACTGCGGTGCTGTCCCGGGGGCTTGCCGTGGCTGAGGAGAACATCTGCACAAGCACAGAAGCAATGAAAGAGGTCTTGGAGCCTTCCGGATTTTATCACCCCACCACTCCCTCAGCTCACACACTGGAGCACAAGACAACTTTGCTCTATTGGATCATGAAACCTAAGTCCCTCTTTAACCCCCAGAGTAACAGCTTCCTGCTTTCCTCCCCCGCTGCAGGGTAAGGAAGAGCTCTTGGTCAGGAAGGGCTGAACATATCCCTGCACTGGCTCAGCCTCTGTGTTCCACGTGTGCCCTGTGCCCTGCCATTTGCCCCAGGCTGAGCTAGGAATGCTCTGCATTCCCTGGGGCTGTGCTGAGCCTGCCCTGTGCAGACACTCCAAGGTGCCTCACGCTTCCCATGGCTGTTAGGGCTCACCCTCAGCACTTTCTCTCCCAAATCCTGCAGCACTCAAACCTGGTTCTGAGAAACCCAAAGGAGTGCCGATGGCTTTAGAAAAGCCTCATGGTGCTGCTAGATGGCTGTGTAGCTGGAGGACAAGGAGGCCAGATCCAGGGATCACACCCATGAAGATGGATCCTGGGGACAGCAAAGCTGTACTGCAAATTCAACTGTCATGCTACACTCTTCAAGTTGAGACACACACCACACATGGTACAGCTGTGACAAGTACCTGAAGGCTGATTAGTAACAATAAGGATTTGCTTTTCCAAAACTTGGAAATAAAAAAACTAGATGTAAAAAAATTAAATAAATATACTTTTTGTCCTCTGCAGAGAGGCTATGAGACTCGCCCAGTGCAAGCTTAGCAGAACAGAAACGGTCCTGACACCTCTCAGCTCAGAAGACCTCACCTTACACTCCCCTCATTCTCTAAACTCAAGCAGCCATGTAGACCACCCCCCAGACACTGCTATCATACTCTGCTGCATTTATCTGTTGTGCAGTGAGATCTCTCCCCACCTCCGCTTGCTCCTGGGAGCGATACTGCATTCCACAAGCTGCAGGGAAGTCAAATGCAAGGTTTCAGCACTTAAAAATAAAGTTGCCAGCTCCCCACACCCACCCCTTCTGCTGAGTGTTGTGCAGTAGCATTTGTTAGCTACAACTTTTAAAGTGCACTGAGATCTGGGCAGTTAAAAGGGCCCCAAAAAAGACAACCATAGGGAAGATTAGTGACCCTGGCCTGCTCTCAAGAGCAGTCAGTGAAGTTTTAATTCCACAGGTTATCCCAAACTCTGGACAAGTTCATGCCAGCTGGTGGAAGAAAAAGATTTCAGAGATGAAGTTTTCTGGCTTACAAATTCAAACTGCAAATACACTGAAACAGCCTGCAAGCACTCACAAAGATGGGCTCTTTGGTTTCTCTTCCTTGGACTCCCTGCTCTCATATGGGACATGCACAGAGTAAGTGGGCCAGTGGCTAGTCTGATGGAGCCACCCCAGGCGCAGCTCAGTGTGCTGGGGCCTCCTGGGACACTCTCCATGCCCAGTTACCACTGCGATCCCGCTGGCACACCAGCACCTGGAGGGACATGGCCAGCATGGAGCTGTGCCTGCCCTGCACAGGAAGGTTTCCTGTGGGAGAGGCCAAGCAGCAGAACAAGGAAAGCAGTCTCCCAAGGTGAAGGAATCTGATTTTCAGCAGAAGACTGTCTAATTGCAAAGGCCAGGGGATACAGAGCACTGCAAGGAAACAAAGCTGTCTCAACTGAACAGCCTCCATTCTGAACACGTGGGAAACTGCCCTAGCCAAAAGGGAACATTCCTTTCCCTCAGGGACACGGGATCAGGCAAATGTTTTCTAGTGGCCATGTGACCACTGGTGACCCTCTCCTCCACAGCCCACTGGAGCTGCCTGCTTCTCCCCACTTCCCAACCTGTTACTTCTGGCTAAGAACTTCAAGACCTCCCTGTTGGCCTCTTCACCTGCCCATGAGGAGCGTCTCATGGTCAGCTTCTCCCACAGCTCTTCATGCTTTTTATTTGCTTCATATCCAGGTCTCTGGGAGAGCAAAGTGAGTGACTACAAGAGCAAGAATAACAACCTGAGACAGTGGCAAAAACATCATGATATGGCCACACAAACACAGCCTGAACCTTGGCTGTCCATGGGCACAACAGTGTCACAACAGTGTCACTTCCTCCACCAGTACCAACTGTTTGGCTGCTGTTTGTGCCAGGAAGAAAGCGCTGGTGATTTCCTTCTTCCATCAGCAAGGAAGCTCTAGCTCCCACCATGCAGGACAGCTCACATAGCTGCATGTGGTTTCACTTAACTAGCAGGTGGAGGGAGAATATTTTCTTCAGTAATTAGACCAATTCAAAATGGAAAATCCAATATGAACTTGAAAGAATAGCAGAGCTCATTTTTCTTATTTAAGAATAAAATCCAGATGGAAAAAGTCCTAGAGAATTTTGGACAGTGTTTTCTCTGAACTTGTACTTAGATGCTTGGTGGGATTCTCAAAAAGACCAAATGAGTTTCAAGGAAAATCAGGCATCTTGTTCTGAAGATTTGTTTAATCTGATTATTTTCTAAATACTTCACTTGACGCCTTTGTTCGTGGTTAAATACTTTTGCTTCTGATCGTGATGGCACAGATTTTAAATCCTTCAGTTAATCAACTCCTGCCAGATCAGGCAATATTTTCTCTGTTTAGTAAGCCAATTTGGAATGCAAAACACTCAGGGTGAAAAAATTCCTAATGCATCTAGCACAAGTGGATATAATAAAGGAAAATGCATATGAAGTTGTGAGTCTACATATTTAAAAGGCTAGTTTTACTTTTCATGCAAAAGACAACTAATGCATATTATAAGCAAAACATTAAGTAATGAATAGATCCATCTAAATTTCCCCTGTAATTAGAAAAAAAAAAAGTAACTGTTCTAGAGACTTTGCTGGTCAGCAAGAAGCATGACTCAAGCATGAAGTCTGCATTTATAACCTTTCAAAGATGTCTATCTGTAACAGGCTCAGACAATGAAACTTTCTGTAGAGAAGTACAGACACAAAGGTTAAAGTAACTGATTTAAATCAAAGGATTTCACTGCAACAGGCCACCCAGGCAGGGGTTTGAGTCACCAACCCTGGATGTATTTAAAAGACAGGTAGACAAGTTGCTCAGGGATATGGTTTAGTAGAGGACGGGTACAGATGAACTCAATGATCTCAAAGGTCTTTTCCAACCTAGTGATTCTGTGATTCCATCCCTCAGTTTTAGATGTGACTAAAATCAGCAAAGTCACAAACCTAAATCAGCCCATCCTGGCTCTTTTTTACTGGTCTCAATCCCTCTACAAGCTCATCATCCTGCAGCATAAGCAGATTTGTCTCATGCTGCTAATAAAATCAGTATTTGGATGTAAGTTTTCCAGGTCTCCAAAATTACCTTGATCAGATTCAGATTCTGGCTTGCTTAGTCCCCATAAAACTGGTAATTATAATTGGTATCAGTTTTATGGAGGATTTAAAGAGTTGATCTCTCTGTGCAGCAGCTGACACAACCCAGAATGTCTATGATCAGAGACAGCAATTCCCTCCCAGAAGACACGTAAATGATGAGGAGAGGTTTACCTCTGCCTTCAGAAGGGCCAAGGGGAGAGAGAACTTCTCCCTTTGTCATCACACCTCTGGTTCCTCGAGGATGGAGCGATGTTGCATCTTGGTTTCCAGGAGTAACTGTATTCATACACAGGGAGAGCCCTAAGCACTGGCTGAGATGCCACCATGAAACTACTCTGACCAGGAAACCACCACTGACAGCTCTTATGGTAGGAAGAACTTCATGTTTCTTTCAGGCCTCTCCACAACTATTAATATTAGATCAAGAGATGACAACAAAAGCACACCAGCTTCATCAGCAGAAATTAAGCAAGCAACTTCCCCCACTCACTTTCCTATAAAAAGCCTCATGTAAAATTGTAGCATGGTCAGGATGCATTGCCAGAGGGGCCAAGGGACAGCTTGCTCCATCTTCAGGGGGCCATGGGCAGGCACCCACGATGCTAGGAACGCCAGAGCAAATACCTGCAGGCACCCTGAGACATGTTTGGCCAGAACTGTGTACTGGTTTTCACACGTTGCTGGTTAAGTTGTGTGACTCCTTGCCACAGGATCCTGGAAGTTCTCTGGTGGGGGGGATCAGGTGATGTGTGGGGCAGAAGTCCAGAGAAACCCTTGAGCTGGCTGGATTTAGATGCTGGGGAGGAAGTGAAGCATCATAAACATTCCCTCTCTTCTTACACACTTCAGAAGTGACCAAAAGCAGCTGTTTAGATAAGGGCTCACTGGTTGGATGGGCCTCTGGTCTCACTGTTGTGTTTGATTTCTCACATCAGCACTTGGATGTAACTGAAGGGAAGCTACTGCTCTAACCAGCCTCCTTGAATGCCCTTGCCCGCAACCATTCTGGCCAACAGCACCAGAACCAAAAGGCCAAACCAGACCAGGGACCTAGCTAAATAACCTGAACAATAATAAAACAGCAACTCAGCACAGACAGGAGTCCCAGAGCCAGGCAGGTGAAGGGGCTTTGCTGCAAGGAGTGTCACAGGCAAGAGGAGACATCCACTGAGGTTGAACTTTGCAGGAACCACCAGCCCAGGAAAGCAAAACTGTTTGGTGCAAAAAACACAGGATGTGGAACAGAGGGGTGCATGTCTGTAGCTGCCCTGACACCTGAGGGGTAATACCCATCTGATTAATTCATAACCCAGGACTGTCCTCACCCTGCACAGCCAGGCCTCACCATCTGCCCGACTTCCTATAAGTCCTTCAACAGATAATGCATAAGAACAAGGAAAGGGATAAAACAGTCTATTTTCTCACTAGAAAAGCTCAGCAGAGAGGCAGTGGCCTAGCACAAGGCTAGCCTAGGTTGACACTGTAAGGATGGGATCCCTGTGGAATCCTCTGGTTTTCAGACACAAAAAAAAAAAAGGATAAGAAGCACCCCAATATGGGCCACCAACCCCCACAATGATGGTGCTGTTGGAGAGCAGGAAGTGCTGAGCTACTTACATTCATTGTCCCATTTATCTCCGCCACTGATTCATCATCTGTTGGGAACTGGTAGATCTGAACCCCGTTACTGACCAGTTCGCTTGTGATTTTTATTTTAAATTTGGTGAGCTCACTCTTGGAAATAGCATCAGATTTGGCAATGATGGGAATGATGTTCACCTAGAAAGGAAGAAAGTGGCAAGAAGTCCTCACCTTTGCTCTAAGGAGTTTTTCCAAGTCCACAATACAACTTACAATAACTTAAAAGCACCCAACAGATCTACAGCATTTATCTCCCAACCCAGTCATCTCCAGAAGCTTAAGGGCTATTCAATGTGAGGAGAAAAGCAGCAGCCTTTCCCACACACAGCAAACTGTCCCAGTAAGTGTTAAACATGCCTACCTTGCTGTCAAGCTTCTTCATTGTTACCAAGTCCAGGGATTTCAGGGAGTGGCCTGTCGGAGCAATGAAGTACAAGCAAGCATGGATCCGGGTGTCATGGTAGTTGTGCAAGACCCTTTTTATCTTCAGTTCCTCTTGCAAGTAGGCTTCAAACTGAGCATCAATGAACTCAACGATGGGCTTGTAGCTTTAGTGCAAGGGAAAAAAAGTTATACATCTCACAGTCAGAGGTAAACAGTGCTCCCCTGTTGCTTTTAAGAAACAAGCTGCTTGTTAGAGTTCACTTCCCAAGACCAATTCTCTCAATTATCCTTCCTCCCTACCTATAAGAAATTAAAAAGTTGCATTATGAACAAGGAGATGTGGTCCTGCATCAGCCTTTAGAAGCCTGTTTGACAAAACACAGTGCTGAAGATTCAGCAGTGGACAGGAGACACTATCCTCCAGGGAAAGTGACTCATACTTTGAAATGTGAGGGTTAGAGACTTGTAAAAGGAAGGATAACTCATTCACAGCAGTGTGTAACTCTTGCTTGCACTCTGGGAGCAAACAGCTTGCTGCTCTTGCAGCCCTGAGTCCTTCAGGTAGAAGACATTTCTACATTCAGTATTTCTCTACCTGGTGCTCTGGGCAGGAAATCCCTGTGAGTTCATCTGAAACACAGAGCCTGTCACACAACATGAAGGACACCAATGCACCCTGAACAAAACTAAGAACTCATAGCAAAGCAAATCCTATTTGCAATGTCTCTGTGAAGATGCACCTTGGAGAAGGTCAGATGGAACTGCACAGCACTTAACCATCACGCTGGGACACGAGCTGCCAGAGGTACTCCCCCAGGGTGTCTCACTGCATATTTATTGTGCTTCCTTTGGCAGTAGGGAAAAGCCCAGCCAGAAGCAGCTGTTGAACCAAGTGGTCACTAGACCACGCTAGTGGTTTGAATGGTGGCTTGTGGTCAGCCCGGCACAGGGAAACAAGCACAGATGCCCTACAGCTCTCTGTTCGCCCCACCACATGAATTTGGGCAGAAGGCTGCCAGCAGAGCAGATGTTGCTCTGACAGCATGAGAAAAGCTGATTTCATGGCTGGAGCAGTGCTAACACACCACAGCCTCTGTCCTCTCTTCTACCTGTCCCATCCCAAAGACATGACAAGGACAACCCATAAGAAGGAAGGAAAAAAACTTTACAGGATAGTCTGGCCAAACCAGGGCACAGGGAGAGACCTTGCATAAGAAAACCAGATCACAAAACAGCCTCTCTTCTCCTTCACTCACCTGTCCTCTTTGTTGATCTGATCCCCAAAGCCCACTGTGCTCACAATAGTCAGTTTGAGGTTGACGTTGCTCTCCTGCAGATCATAAGTACTGGATTTCAGCTGGACCCCGGGCTGTGAGTGAGACGCTGGGTCACCTTCAAACTTGGTGTTGAAAAGTGTGTCCATGAGGGTGGACTTACCAAGGCCAGTTTCCCCTATTAGGAAAAAGAGAGTTGAAATGTTCTGTTGAATACTAATATGGCTTGGCCTTTCAGCTTCCAAACATTAACAGGGGTGAAATTGTAGCAGATGAAAGCAGGTCTCATGCTCCAAAGGGATCGTCTGGCAAGCACAAAGCCAAGTACAATGGGAAGTCTGTATTCTGGGCAAATTACATTTCACAGTCTAATGGCCATTAATATCATTAGAAAAGAGAGATGAAAAGAAAGGTGAAAAGGCAAGGGGGAAAGCATCATTCAGATCTGCATAAGACCAGAACTATGCTACAGAAGATGCTGTTTTCACTAAAAAGTGGAAGAGGGAATGGGCTCATTTCCAACAAAAGGACGCTCCAGATCAATACATCTCTAATAAGCAGCCACTGAAACAGCCTCCTTCTGTACAGAGAGTTGGGTCCACTCCTACAGCAAGTTGTGCACTTGGTTCCCACAACAGATTTGAGTTGGATTTGATCCACCTTCTATACTGGAACGGGGCATTTCTGCAATACCTGGTTTCCATACCTTCATGGCTACACAAGCTATTCAATACTCCAAAACCTGCTTACAAAAGGTCTGCAGCACTGAACTGCTAACTGGATTCCATCTATCAATGGGGAGTTATTTCCTTGTCTGGAAGAAAGAGCAAAATCCCAGAGATCAGTCTTAAATTTGGTTTAGATACATCCCAGGAAGAACAAATAAATCCCCCCTCCCCAGGCACTCAATGCATGGGGCAGCCTCCCTTATCACACTCCGACAGCAGAGCCAGCCTTCGAGCTCAAAGGCTCAGACTCTGTGCCATACCTGCAAGCAGCCCGGTTTGCTGCCACGAGAGCTGTTGTGTTTTGGGGAAAGGGCACTTTCTGAGCTGCCCAGCTGGCTTCTGTGGAAAGAAACCTCAGGAGCTGTCTGAACCCCGCCCTCTGCAAAAGCTGCTCCTCCAGCTTGCTATGGGACCACAGGGAGACTGTCCAGCTGAAGCAGCGTTCCACTCCCTCCCAGAGTCCTCAGCTCCCAAAAACTTCATCGCTTTCCTACTCTGCTCAGAAGAAAAGAGCTTCTTATTTTTCTAGGTTTAGAGGTCTGCAACAGATCCAAAACTTGCATGAAATGCCCAATTCAACAAGGGGAAACTCCTCCCCATCCTTCCCCTGTCCAAATATCCATGCCTCATCCCTGAAAGCAGGCAAATTCCTCTCTCTGGGCCCCAGAAGGGACTTTTCTCACTCAAGGCTGAAGTACAGAACAGGCAGGGAAGGGCAAACATCCACCACTCTGGGAACTAAGCGGTCTCTGATTGCCAGGATCATGTATCCTGTATCTTTCCAGAGGCAGCAAGATTCATTAACATCTGAAAGTCAATGTACACCTTGAGCTGCAGAGCTCCCTCTGAGCCAGCTAAGACCTTGTGCTCCATCACTGACTGATGCCAGCTATAGCCAGAACAGCCACAAGTCCCACTTTTCCTCACACCAATCTCCTCTGCAGTCTGAAGGGGAGCAGGAGGAGTTGGCACCAGGGGCTGGCATTGCTGCAATTCCTTGTGCTATGTCAGTGCATCAGCCATATCCACAACACTGCCAACTGGAGCGCACTGGCATGAGGGATGGAGGGAGGGAAGGAGGGAGGGATCCAGCAAAGCACAAGGTTATCTCTGTTGCTGGAAGAATGAGCCAGACCATCCAGAAAACTCATGGCTGATCACAGCAAGCCCTTCATTTACTTGGAATCTCATAGTATGGGCTTTTAGGGTACCATCTGCCCCAAATGGGAAGCAGGTGCACAAAGCAAAGCACCACAGTTTGGATGGGGATTTTGAGAGTTAACAGCAGCCAGCCTGCATGACCCACCAGGCCTTTCTCAGGGATTCCAGGAAAACAGCAGCATAGAAAAAAAAAAAAAAAAAAAAACAAAAATCTAAACGGCCTGAGAAGGCTGCAGTGTTTCCAGAGCCCCTGCCAAGGGATGGGTGGGACAACACAGGGAGTTGGCTGCTTGCCTGTGAATGCCAGGATCCCTGATGGGGCGTCTCAGGACAGGGATACTCATCAGCCCAGGGGTGCACATTGCTCACTCACTGGCCTGCAGCACTTCCTCCTGTGCTGCTGCACCACGCTCTCTGTCTCGAAGCCTGGCAGGCTCTGGACCAGGGTTGGATGCAGCAGCCTGTGCCCCAAACCTCCAGGGCTGCAGGACAGGGTGACAAAGGCGACCAGGGCAGGGAACTACTCCCTGCACTGGATACACAAGGTCGTGTGTAAATCACATTGCCTTCCAGGCAAAACACCTTGTGAGCCACCACTGGTTCCTGCCTCCCTCCTCCTTTAGGGTGAAAGGCGTTCACATGAGACAAAGGCTATTGTTCAAATACATCCTGAACCTGGCAATCAGCGCCCACTGTAAATCACCCTAATGTCTTGTTTCCAGCAGGAGTCACTCCAGCTGTCAGAGGGGCCAGAAGTAGTGCCCAAGAGATGCAGGCAAGTTTTCAACGTGCTTTTATACTCCATCTCATGCCAGCTACACAGGGCCAGAAAAGGCAGCTTTGGATTCAGACACGGAGGCTTTCCTTGCGAAAGGGGAAGATCTGAAGCGGTAAGGCATGTGTCCATAGGGGAAGATGCCCAACCAAACACCTACAGCTTTGTGTTTAAAACACAAAACACCCAGCCACAAGCACAGCATCTCAAGTGCAAAGTCTGCACACCAGAAATGCCATTCAGCCAGCAGATAGATACACCCATCCCCTCACTGTGCAACTCCACTGCCACACAGCATTGAAGCCTGCCAGGGAGGAGAAGGATGGAGGCGAGAGGAACGACTGTCTCACCTAAAAGAAACAACATGAACACTGATAGAGTGACATGAGATAGCAAAAGATCAAAGGTGCTAATAAAGGGCTTTGCTGTGTTAAATATGATGAGAACTATGGAGCAGAGCTACTCTGAAGGGCAAAATGACAGAAGGGAGGATTTCTCGATTGCCTGGGAGTTTCTGCCTCTCACAGAGGCAACTTTTTGCTGGCTGGAAGATGTAAATGGTGCCAACTGCTTCTTGTAAGGACAGGAGTCCAGATGGAACAGATGGTCCAATGAAAAGGACAAGTAGTCTGTGCTTGTTCCAGCCGACAGCGCTGGAATCTTCTCCAAAAAGCAGAAGCGATGAATGGGGATTAAGGGAGGCAGAACTACCATGGAAAAAGCAGTGGTGTATGCAAACCAAGTGAGAGGCGTCCTTGGCCAACAGATTATTTCCTTATGTCAGGCTTATAGGCACACATGTGATTTGATGTCCAAAACTGGACTTCAAGGATTACACAACTCGGCACTGGTCTGCTTTCAAGAAGCAGGGCTGACAGAGCGCTGCGGGGAGGACAAGGCAGGGAGGGTGACCTTTGCTGATAAGAGTTCTGCACCAGGAAGCTCTGACAGCTACTGGAAAGCTGTAGCATTGTGCTTTTCATCCTGGGATGGATTTCTGCTGTAAAGTTTGATGATTTTCAAAGACTTAATGGCAAGAGATACACCAGTTGGGCTCTGGACATGTAGCAGCCAGAGCTGGGAAGGCACCATCGCTTCTGAACACCCAACAGCCTGGCAGCCTAGAGACATTGCTGGGCTCCCCAACACCAGCTATTCTGGGTGAGATGAAGTGAAAAGTGGAGGTGAAGTGCTACACACCTGTCTCTCACACTGGCCAACAGCTAAGGTGGAAGAACAGAAGCAGCTGCACCCACAGCAAATGCTTCCCAAACCCAAACTGAATTCACCTTCATGGCTTCTTCCTTCCACAGACATTTTGGCATCCTAAGCACCCTGCAGCAGTAAGCTGTTGTGTCTGCTTTTTTTGTGCTTGGCAACTTGATTTACTTTTCCCTAGTGCATGTTAAGGGCAACAACAAACAACTGCTCACTGGCCCCCTTTTCCATATCAGTCAGGGTTAAGAGGCCCCAGCCATATCATCCTAAATTGACTCTGGGAGGACAGAGGAGCCCTTGGAGTATTTCCCTGTTCAAAGGCATGGAGCAGCTTTCACAAGAGCATCCTTTTGCAAGAGAGCAACACCTGTCCTTCATGTGATTAACAACCATGGCTCCAAACACCGTATCATCCAATCTTAAAGAAAATGTATACGCATGCACAACCCTTTCATGTGAAGAAGTGGGAGTTAATCCAATGTAGCAGGTTTGCTGAGACAAGCCCTGAGGCTGCTCAGCCTGATAAGGCCATCTCTCTCAGAGAGAGGCAAAAATAGTTCTTTTCATCCGAAAGACATGTAAGACACCACACAATTCACCTAGTGCAAAGCAAAGGCTGGGCTGCAGGGCCAGGACGAGCAACACGGGCTCACAAAAGATGCTGAAGTGCCTCAGAGGACTACCTGGGTCCCAGACACTGCTGTCCACCTTAGAGGACCAATGGCAAAGAGGCACTAGAGGGCTGAGGAGACCAAAGGCCTTTCGGTTGTTGAAACCCTGTTCTCTCCTTAGCTGGTTGCACCAGTGACCACAAAAACAACCACTGGGCAACTTGAAGGCTACACAGCTCATCACCCCACAAAGCTGCCTGCAGCAGAGCAAACAGCAGCTCTGCACAAGGAAACCTGTGCACATCTCTCCCTTTCCCAGCTGTTGAGAGCTCCTGCGATCTGAGGGACTTGCTCACTGGGAGTGAGACACCTCGAGCAGTTGTGGCACAGCCCTGGGACAAGAGAAGGCACTTCTGCCCCAAAAATAGCTGTTTCTCATTGCACTGAACAGGCTGCTTAGGACAAATACCCTGCAAATCCCAGGAGAGAGGAAGGAAGATGCTCCTGCTTATAGCAGAATACAAGTCTAATGCAACTATAATCTGCCCTGAGAAAGTTTACAAGAAAAAAAGTCAGGTTTTTCTTCCTCTGTCTTTCCCCCAGCTCACTGAGCAATACAGTCAGCACAGAAGGTCTCAGCCACTACACACTTCTCCAGCCTTTGCACTGAATTAAGAGGCAACTAACATTTTATCATGGAAGCCTGAGGAAGAAAATGGTTGTGCTAAGGAATAAAAATACCAGCGAAACCATCCGCAACCCCTAACTTGTGATGAGAGGTTTGCTCATTTACTCATCTTTGGCTCTAGTCTCAAAGGGGAGACAGCTTTCAGCATGAGAAGAGCTAAAAATTGCTCCACTCTGGATGTGCTGCTTAGAGCCATTTCTGAAGCTTTCCTTGGCTCCTCCACCACGAGTGGGAGGAATCAGTGGCTCAGATCCAGTATGGCACAGAGCAAAATTGTCACTGGATTTTGCCTCCAACAGATGCCACACAGCTGAAAAATGGGGGGCAATGAAATGCCTTTCTATCGTGCATAGTGCCTATGACATCGATTCACCTATTTGTTGTTTTGTTAGCTCCAATCTCATTTGCTCCCTGTTCTTTTGACTTTTTCACCCCAAACTCCTGCTGCACAAGTGAGACCCAACAAAGCAAATGACAGCTGGACTCCGGGGCTTTTTGTTTTCTTTTTTCAGGATGTTCAAGAGTTTCACTTTGTTATCACAAGTTAACAGAGGCACCAGACAAAACTTGAAAGACATTTTAAAGCCTGACCTCCTCAACTCAAGATCTGCAGATCTTTTAATGAAATATTTCAACAAAGTCTCTTTTATTTTGAGATTGACCATGTCTATATTATTACTATTCATAGAAAACTGACATTAGTGACTAATGCACATTGATCTTGGCAAGTCCTTGTTATTTACATCAACAAGCAATTAATTAATTCAATTTCTGTCTTGCAAAGAGGAAAGCAGAGGCATTCAACTCCTCTCCATACATCAAACAGAACATAACCACAGGAAGCATCCACTGCCACACCTGTAACTTGTAGAAAAAAACCCACCACAGCAGCTCAATAAATGCAAAAGGAAACACTGTAGGACTTCAGTCTTTGGGACAAGACTTTCACTAGGTCATATCACATTCACGTACTGTGGAAATCACCTAGCGACTCAGCCTGACAGTGACCTCCACTTGTCAGCAAAGTTTATCATCTCATAGGAATGCCACTGTCAGGCAAAGTTTTCTTCTCAGCTCCATTTAACAGGGCTCTGCTCCCCTCTCCTTGCTCTACTCATCTCAGGCTTAACCCTGTCCTGGGCAAACAGCAGGTCCACACCATTAGTGTATCTCTCACAGGAGGGGACAAACAACCTTTGTGTGGGCACAGAGCTGAGTCCCAGGAGGTATACAGGAGGTATCCCCCAGCTGAGTCCCCAGGAGGTATCCAGAGCTTCAGCTCTCCCCTCTGTCAACGTCAGACACTGCTAGAAGCACCTGCAGACAGGGCTTACTTCCAGCAGCCATGGCCACACAATAACCTCCTGTTCCCAGAGGCAAGGCACCGGCATCAGTAAGCCAAACTAACCCTCCTGTCAGACACTACAAATTCCCTATTATTAGTTTCCTTACTTACCATACCAAAGCCATACAAGCTATCACTTCTGTTACTAGGAGTGCCTCTGAGGAGGGACTATTTGGGATCCTAACCCTGGGGAAGGTTGACAAGACAGACACACACTGCAGGGACAGACACCAAGCCCTACTACAATGCCAGGGTCCAGCTGAGATCCATCATACCACATGGCAGCCTGGACAATTGTCAGACCAGCTAAGGCTTGGCCAGACGCTATTTTGAGTATGTACTAAAGGGAGAAAGGGCAGGGGGAGGGGGAGAGAGAAAAAATAAAAGTTGGGTTTTTTAGTCATTCAAGAGAAGCATGACTGCATTTTGTTAAAATAATTATAACAGTCATTCAATACCTAACCAAACAAGAACCTAGAACAAAGTTCCCTGGCATAAGTACCTATTTTCTTTTAAATACATGAAACTGAAACATACTAGGAGAATAAAGACTTTAATAGAAGCCTGGGATTTTAGACATTTTTTTTTCTATGCTTCACTGCTTGGTAGAAAGCCATACTGCACAACCTCAGCAGGGATTTCCCAGGGTCCCAGTAAATCTTGTTACTGAAAATAGACAGAACAGTGGGGGAAATTTAAAAATCAAAGCTACCTTGTTAACTCTGTCATCTACAAGCTACATCCAGCTGCAAAGAAGCCCTTTTCAGCAAGAGAACTTCCCAAAATGGAAATACTCACCCACACACAGGATGTTGAAACAAAACCCATGATTAACTGACTTATTAACCAGCTGGTCAGGCAAACTGTCAAATCCTACGTGTCCAGAGAGCGGGACAGTGCGACAGCCTTCACCCTGAAATACAATCAAACAGTTGTGTCATTTTCAAGCAAAATACACTTATCTGTATAAAGCCCTAAGACCTCCCATGTAGAATCAACTGCATGTATACTGTAAATTGTGTCAGCGGGCTTCCCTCTTCTCCAAAACAAATCCAGATGGCACAACTAGAGCATTTCATTTGCCACACATCAGGAGGTAGCCCCATCAGAAAAATATTAAACTGTGCAAAACACACACCCAAAACCAGCTGCTGAAACAGAGGTGGCAAAACATTTGTTTCTTGAGAAATTATGTAGACATTCAAGTCTCACCTTATATTGAAAATAAAAATAATCCCCTGTGCAAAGGAAGGTACTAATAATGCCTCCTCCTATAAGCCTATCACATGTAATTCACATTCACAGCTGCAATTACAGAAACAAGCCAGAAACAGGAAGACTACCTACATCTAGTAACTGAAGGAGCCAAGCACTCTGCCTCTGCAAAGCTCAAGTGGAGGAGCACAGGAATGGCAGAGACCACAGTCACAGTCTGGGGGCTATCAAGCACAGAAATATCTTCCATATTGCTGTGAAGATGAAAATTTCAGACTGCAACCAGGAGTCTGTCCAAAATTGTAAAATGGCCATTAGCACTAGAAAATCAGGGATCACTGAAGGAAGCTGCAAGGAAGATGCTTGTGTAGACAAAAGGCCAGACCATGCAAGGTAGCAGGCCTTCTCCAGCTGTGAGTGTTGCTATCCAACCTTCAGAGCACATCTTTCAAAGCAAGGAACTGAACAGGAAAACAAGCTGAGAAAAGTACCCAGAACTGAGCTGCTCATAGCCACACAGCCCCATCAGAAACCACAGGGATTTGGGAGCAGAGATGCCCAAACCTACCTGCTGAGGGGCAGGAGCCGCTCCTGCCCAGCCACACAAACCATGAGCAGCTGTTCCCATGTCCTGCTCTCTCCTGTGCCCCACACCACTAGCCTGGACTCCCTGGCCGCATGTCCTGTTCTGCCCTGGGAACAGAAGGACTGAGCTCCATCTCATGCTGTGCTCCACACCCAGCACAGCCGCCTGCTTCTTGAGGGGGTTGGAAGCTTTCACCTGGCCACAGCAGACAGACCTACAGGTACCATGGCACTCTAGGCTCTGGGCCTGCACAGCAGCCAGTAAGAAACTACATGCAGAGGCTTGACCTCAGAAACAGCACCACGCAAAATGGAGAGTCGATGCTAACCCTGTGTATGATGTGTGCTGCAAAGTTCCCCTCATGCAGCCCCCCCAAAGGTAATTCCCCCCTGGAACAAGGGCTTTTCTTAGCAAGCTATTTTAGTGTCAAATACAGAAAATTCCCCTCTGGCCTCTCAGGGACATATCAGTTTGTAAGAAACACTACAGCCAAAAGGCAATCGTTTATAGGGTGTCATTTTTAACTTCCTCTTTCAGAATCGTGTTTTCACATACCTTGAAAGCCTGTTTATAGGGACAGACATACCTGTTTTCCCTCTTCTGTTAATGGCACTTGCATTTTAGACTAGGAAAACATCCCCAAGGACTGCACATACCACAGTTGCTTACCAGAGTAAGATTCCTTGCCTTGTTACTGTTTCACTGGTGTGGATTTTTTTTCCAAACATGAGGCTTCAAAAACACTTCAGCCATTAACCATATTTACTACCCCTGATGTGTAAATATGTTTCCCCTTAGCCATATTTTGTGTATTCATCTGACTCTTCCTGCCAAGATGTTCACCAAATATGGCGCTTTATTAATTTCTGAGCACCTTGCCTCCAAACGACATGCTCATCAGGCAGGCGCTCAAGCTCCCTGGCAGACTCTGTTTTTGCCTTCTGAGGATGCAGCTCTGAGGCTCAATAATTCACAAACATACAGCTAAAGCAGCTGGAAGGGGGACAGTCAGGCATGCAGATTTTGTGATGGCACATCTAAACTCTCCTAAACCGCTCCCACTAAAACAAAAACCCAGCACTGAGGCATCTCATGGCAGCGCCTGATCTCCGAGAGCACCACGGCCCCGGTGCAGAGCAGATGGGTGGACAGAGTCTGCAAAGGCAGGCAAGAGAACCACAGGCAGACTTCTCCTGGGGAAGGAGAAATATCAAGTGTATTTTTAATACTCAGCCTTAAATCTGCACTGTTGGAAGATTGTTTGAACACTACACTCCCCAGGAAGTGTGGGCAGGAGTGTAGGCTCTCATTAAGAACAAATCTTCTCCTCATCACTAAATATAAGCGCAACCCAGATGGAAAAGAATAAACGGTAGAAGTTAAGCCACTCTCAGCTGAGAGGAGACATTTACCGTCACACAGAATTCAGCTTGCAAGTCATTTCCTGTAGCCTCTTTTTCTAGTCACCTGTGGTTTTATAACACAGTTAAACTGCACTTCACATCTGCGACAGGCCAGGAAACAAGCCCTGTAGAATCTGATTTCCAGTCACAATGGCTGAGCCTTCGTGTTAAGTACACAGCCACGAGGTACACGGGGTGACTCCAGCTAAAAATCCAAAGCCTGCTGGGCCAGCCATGGAGAGATCAGATGTAGTAAGGAGGGGGGCAGGGGGAAAGTGTCAAGGTCAGACTGGTTTTGGTATGCATCGGAAAGTTTGCAGCAGTTACCAAACCTGTGGTGAGAAAAACATTTTCTATCTGATCCACCAAGAACCAGCGCAAGTCAGCAGCCTTCACACAGCAAGCAGTGTCTCTGTATCCAGAGCACAGCTATATATAAACAGCATCACCATAAACAACATATGAACACACCAATTAGTCATCCTGCCTGTACCTTAAATGTTGATTTGGTTTACCTTGTTCAAATCTGAAGACTATGTTAAACCTGAAAGATTTTTGCTGAGAAAGTGTTCAAGAGCTATCTTCCATTATTTATCTTCAAAAACAATCTTTCAGGCTAAATTTAATATGTACAAAGAGGTACCAACAAGGTAAACAAGGTTTAACTACCTTCCACGAGCATCAGTGAGTGCTGGATGGCTGACAGACCTTCCATATTCTCTACTTTAAAGTTAGCATCTTCTTGGAACAGAGACAAAGACGGGATCTCTGGGAAGCCAGTGTGAACACTGGCACCACACCAAGATACCAGATGCCTTTTTTTTCCCCACTCCCCATACACACAGGGTGACCCCCCAGGATAGAATAGGTTGGGGTTGCTCAGGAGGAAGCAAAGCGTGTTTGCCACAAACAAGATTAAAAGAACAAAAAGAGCAACACGCTCTCTGGCTGCATTACCAGGCAGGGCTATGGCAGAGTGAAAATAAGGAGGAGCTACTGGGAGTGGGTATTTTATTTTTTCCTTCGAGGATTTACACACCTTTTGTCACAGTTTCTCAGTGTCACAGAAGTCACCACTGCCTAGGCTAATTCTCACACAGAACTATGGGAACTATATGGAAAATACAAAGATGTTATAATGAACGACCCCAAGCCTGAAAGCACTGCACATGACACATTAGCTTACATAAACCAGCAAGATTTAGACTCCAGGTGTTTGAATCACTCCAGGGCCCTCAGAATGAAAACACGATTAGAGGGAAATCTTGTGGAATGTGCATCTCTGCCCTGATCCGGTTTATGACACGTAGGTCCTGTGAAACACAGTGCTGTCAGCTCCCGACATCCTCAGAGCCTCGACTGGCCACTACTACTTTGTGGAGATAAAGCAGCGCATCCTCCCCAAGACACACAATGGTGCTGCTCATTGCAAATGTCAACACTCCACATTCAGGGCAATTTCTCGTGGCCTGGCTTTCAAGAACAATGAAAAAGGACCCCACAGCACAGGAAAAGCCTCTGCTTGGCAATATTCAGGCAGAGCACAGCAAACGAAGAATGCTGCAGCTCTGAACCCAAGGGAGCCAGTGTCCAAACCAGGCCCACACAACAAGAAAAGGCTTCCGAAGACTGCAGTGCAATACTTCTGCATCTCATCAAAAAGAGTGTTTCTGCTCAGGACACTGACAGATGACATTTGACTTCTGACACAAGTTCCCACCTCTTCCCAGGTGAGAATCACTTCAAACACAAGGCCTTGGATTCAGAGGATTTCCAAACACAACAGAATAAAAAGAAACCTAGTAACATTCAGAGGGCTCTACTACTGCTGCTCACAGCAGCCACTTCCTGGTTCCACTGGCACCCTGTAAAGGCGAGACCCGGAGGGTTAACCCCTACACCTGAGGCACCTCTTGCACAGGGCAGCAAATGTCAAATCGCAAAACAAGGCAAAACCTGAATTGAGGTTTTTCACATCATCTTTAAGCCAGCACAGTATCAAATCCCTTCTCATGACCTCGGCGTTATGGCATCCGCTTCCCCAGACTGCATTTGGCTCTGATTAAACAGCAAATTAGAGGAATACTTGTACCAATTACAAGTGTAATTGTACAAGCGTGTCATTCTCTTACGCAATGACAGAGTTATCCAGCAGACAGCATGCACATCCTCCACGAGATAAATGCAAAGGGGGAATGTAAAATGTACATAAAGACTTTGTGTTTCTTTACCTTGCTTGGTTGATAGCAAATCACTAGGTCACACAGCAAAGAAAAACAACAGAGAAGTAGGCAAGAAATAGTTCTGAACCTGTCACCACAGAAAGCCAGAAACACCTCACCAAAGCTCCTGACCACTGACCACCCTCTTCAGGCACACTGCATCATTCAGACAATCAACATTCACAAAGAATCAAGCGCTTCCAAAATCTCAAAATTCTGACAGCTCCTGCCAAAGGGCTGCAGAAACACTACATTTTTTGGATACCTTCCCAGAAGTCTCCGGCAAGTAAAAAAAAATAAATATGTACCTCTATCAGCAGTTGCAATGATTCTTCTGACCTGTACTACAGACTGAGAGTTAGACAGCACCCAGCAAGCCAGCCCTCCACCCAGGGGAGCAGGGTGGACACATCCCCTTTGGGTCTCAGCATTTAAAACCTGCACCGTTCACGCTAGCAGGGGACAGGCAAGGGGCCTCAGTTCAGTGGTGATGGAGGTGGTCTGCCTGCTCAGAGAGAAGGGGGTTTCACTGATCTGCTCACAATAAATACAGGTTTAGATCAAGGTTTCAATTGGACAGAGGCAGAGTGGTGACCCCCCACCTCGGCCATATGTCTCACACGTGTTTAATTCTGCCAGCACAGAGAGAGCAGCCCTCTGCATCACCAGGATGTTCCAGCTGACTGCTCCACAAACCACAGCCATGATCAGATACCCAAGACCTGGGCTGACAAGTCACCTGCCTGGACAATGACACTGTCAATTTGCAGCACACTAATTTCACGTCCATCTCACAGTTATCTTTCCTTTTGCTTCTGAAGAGAGACTATGCCGTATCGTAATTCATTCCAGGCCACTAGCAGATGTCTGAAACTCCAGTACACTATCTTAGGAAAGCCTAAAGCTTATTTTTTTTTAAAGACAAGGGAGCAAGTGAGTCACTTTACATACCTTGGCAGGCACATATAAGGCAACGGATATGTCCAGGAGGAAATAACATCACAAATTGGCAAGGAACAGCTACATTTACCCGCTTAACAAGACTGGCTCCATGCTAAAACCTACTGCTTTGAAGACAAGCAGCAAGCACTCATCTCAGGTATGATTTCTGGAGAAAAGCACGAACACCCAGCTTGGAAGCCCATCATATCACAGACAAACCCCTTCCGCGTGCAAACGCGTTACAGCTGCCTCCTCAGCATTTCTCTAACAAACGCAGAGGTGGCTGAACTCTCTCCGCTCCTCTTCTGGATAATTCTCTGCGGGCACACGGACAGCCCCGTGCCGCGCTAGGATGGCAGGCGAGCAGGGGCGGTGGCAGGTGTGCCCGCGGGCAGCCGGGGACGGCACCGTGGGGGCAGGGTGCAGCGGGGATGTGGTGCCGACGCTGGCGGGCTCCCACGGCTCTTCCGCGGCGCACGGGGCCGGCCGGCCGGCCTTCCCCGCCCCGCACGCTAACAAGCCCGGGCAGTCGGTTTCTCTGGCAGGAGCACGGCATCCCTGCAGAGAGGGGGAAGCCAAAGCACTCTTCTCCCGCTACTGCGGCCCCAGCCCTGGGGTGCTGGATGAGTCTCCCAGCACGCCGGTTCGGCCACCCCGGCCTGCGCTGCGGCTTCGTCTGAGCCCGCAGCGGGGCTCCGAGGGTCCCGCAGGGCAAGGCCCCCGGGCCCACCCCGGTGCGGGCAGAGCCCAAGGTCGCCGAGCTGGGCTGCTGCCTCGCAGTCAGCGGCGGCAGAACCAAAACCGCCCCTCCCCAGGTAATCCCGGCTCGCCTCCGAGCGGCCCTCAAGCCCCGATCCCCCGGCGGGCCACCGCCCCGGAGCCCGCGGGAGGCCCCAGGCCAGTGCCCCCGCAGCCCGCGCACCGCCTGGCGCGCCCCGACCCGGCTAGCCCCAGTCCCGCCGCCCCGGCCTGCCGCGCCAGCCGTAGCCGGGCACTCCCGCCCGCCGCCGCGCCCGGCCCACACGAGGCCGCCGGCAACAGCACCCGAAGCTCGCTCTCACCTGCCGCGCCACCTCGGCCGTCGCCATCGCTGCGAGCCCGCCACAGGGCCCACCCCAGTCGGGCGGGCAGGCGGGCAGGCGGGCGGCCCCGGACGCGCCCACTGGGACACCGTGCGGGGGGGTATAGAGAAACCTGCCGCTCCCTCGGCCCCGCCCCGCCCCCCTCGCGTCCCTGCCTCCTCGCCCCGCTCCGCTGCCACCGTCCCACTTCGCACCAGGGGGCCCGGTCGGTCCCGCCACCGCCGGTCCTCTCCGAGAAGTGCGGAGTAGCCGGTCTCCCCCGCGACTGTCCGCGATGGTGCAGCCCGGGCTGCGGGCGGGGCCGCGGCCACAGTGCGGTGGGGCGCGGCGGGATGAGCGGCCGGGGCGACTGCGGGCTGGGGGGGGGGTCTTGAGTTCGCGGCCGGCGGGCCCGAGTGCTGCCCGTTCCCCGTCGGTCCCAGCACGGCGATGGGCTCCCACTCACTGATCCCGACTGCCCTGCGGCCCCTCGCCACGTACCTGGGCTGCGGCTGGCCTCGGGTTTCTGGCTTGGGTCTCCTGGCCTCAGCAAATCACGTGCTATTTAAAATAAAACGGCTGTGTGCTCTGTGCCCTTTCCCTGAGGCCTATCAGGACGATTCGTGCTCGCTTAGGAACCCAACTGATGGTGGCTGTGCTGGTTCCTCTTCCAGGGGCAGTGCAGCCCCTTCCCCAGCCCCTTGGCCCTTCCATGCAGCCTGAGCTCCCTGGCTGGTGGGCTGGGGCTGTGTAAGCCCCTCTGCTGCTTTGAGGGTGTCCCTTCACTTGATGCCAGCAGAAGCATCAAACAAAGGCTGAGAGGAAACTTAGTCCTTACCCAAAGCAAGTCACTTTCCCAGCCCCTGAGACCTCCAAGAAAAGCCCCCAAGGTTCACGCCCCAGTTTTAGCCCGGTCAGAACCTGGAGTGCCATCAGTCCCTAACACAGGCAGAGCCAGGGTGGCCCTAAATAGGTTCTTTGCTTTCACTATCAGTGCCCTCGTTCCCCTACAGCAGCATCTCATTTCCCTCCTTGTTTTCCCCAGCTGTGACCTAACAGGAACTTTAAACTGTGCGCAGGATCCTACGGCTGTGTGGGTCAAGGTCTCTCCCTGAGCCCACAGAAGCCACAGCAGCCAGTGACAGAACCAGGCTGTGCCAGACAGGGAGCAAGGGAACAATTATTTTTTTCACCACCAGTCATTTGGGCATTATGGGATGACAGGAGCTTCCCATGTGTCCCAGAAAAACTGGTCCAAGTGGTTGAAGAAAAGCAAAACTCCTTCAAGGGCTGATGACCGGCCCAGTGCTGGTCACAGCAGGTCTCAAGTTTAGGGAAGGCAAAGAAAAGGGTTGAAGTGGCTTCCAAAGCACTGCCCCAGACTGAGTCTCCCTTACAGCACAGAGACCCTCCTCAGCTTTCGGGGGAAACATCCCCTTGGGGCAGTAACCCTGGTTTTCCTGAGCAGGGCACCAAGGAGAAGCATTGCAATAGTGGGGGACGTTTTGGCAGGGGAGGAGGCTGTAAGGCAGGTGCCTCAATGGCACTGGGGAACTTGGGGGTCCAGCAAGGCACCTGGGGCTTTGGAGTGCTGCCGGAGCCAGAGGAAGGGTCCACAAGACCAGTGTTACAGATTTACACACACAGGCAACTGTAGCAGGGCCCAACCCTCAGACCCCTCAGTGAATGCCAAGACTGAGAGGAGGATTCCAACCAGCTGTTTATTAGTTCTTGGTTACAGCTCGAACAGGGGGCTGCTGAAGAAGGACCCCTACCCCAGTGCATATCTCCCAGTTACACCCATTCCACAATCACCCCTACGTCCAACCACTTAATTCTGGTCAGTGGTTTTTTAATTTCCTACCGCTTTTCAGTGTTCCTGGGCTGGCCTTCTGAAGTGACTCCATTCTCCTGGAGCTGCCTCCTTGGTCCTTCGCTCCTCTCGTACTTGCTGAATTCAGCGAGTTCTTCCTTGGCAGCATCAGTTTTATAGGAAGTTTACACTTGGTGAGCTCTTGTTACCTAAGGCTTTCGGTGCTTTAGCTGCTGCTAATACTGAGACTATTCTGAGAGGAAAATATGGTTAATGACATTTCTTCCATATACCAGCATCACATTACCCAGGACACCTCCACCTTTGCCCACCCCAGTGGTGCTATACGCTCTCCATGTCCTCACACACCCACCTGCTCTTCCGTGACACCACAGGCGAGCAGAGCCCAGGGGGCGGACAGCCCACTGCTGCAGCCGTGCCTGGTGCCGTCAGCAGCCACAGCGTGACCAAAGGTCGTCTGCACCGCCCCGGCAGCGCAGCAACAGCACGGATCTGCCGCCATGCCTGGTGTGCCCTCCTGCTGCGCAGAGTCAGTTCCTCCTTTGCCTAACTTCAGGGCAGGAAGCGTGGGGTGAGAGCTGGGGAGTGCGAGCTGAGAGCTGCACCCGTCCGGCCAGCCCCGCATGAGGCACTGCCATGGCCCGGCAGGAGCGGGAGCAGGGCTCAGCAGAGCGGAAGGTAGCTGGCATCACCCGGACGCTCACCTTCCTGGAAGGTGCCCAGTCCCAAGTGGGAAGCTTAGCCCGCAGCTCCCATCTCTGGCCGGCTGCCATGGGGAGCAGGGAGCGTTTCCACCCATTGCAGAAGATGGACACCAGCAGGAGCGTCAGCTGGAGCAGCCACGGCCCGGGGAGCTGGGGTAGGGCTGCGGGCAGGCTCTCTGTCGGCCCCAGCAGTTCCCGGAGGAAGGAGCTGAAGGAAATGCTCCTGCAGACCAACAGCCCTGGCAGCACCACAAGGTTTGCCACTGCTCAGAAGACACCCCATTGCAGCAGTCTCTTCACAGCACCGCAGCAAGAACAGAAGCCTGAGCAGAGCCCCGAGGTGCTCTCCCTTGCCCTGGATCCCCTGGAGCACGAGTGGCTGCTGACAGTGGCCCAGGGCGATGTGGAGAACATCATCCGGCTGCTGGACCTGGATCCCAGCCTGCTGACCAGGAGAGACTTTGTGACAGGCTTCACCGCTCTCCACTGGCTTGCCAAGCATGGACACCATGAGAACTTCATTCAGGTCATCTCCCATGCTCAGAAGAAGGGCTATCCCTTCAATGTGAACACCCCCACAGCCAGCGGCGGGCTCACTCCCTTGCACGTGGCTGCCTTGCAGGGACATGAGTTGCTCATCAAAGTGCTGGTGGGAGCTTATGGAGCAGACACCAGCTGCAGGGACCACAATGGGCGCAAGGCTTGGCAATACCTGAAGGCAGACACTTCCAAGGAGCTGAAGGAGCTGGCGGGAGCCTTGGAGGAGGACTTGGTCCATCTGCGCTCTCATAACACCAACAACAACTGTAAGTCATCCAGAGAGGCCAGGGCAGGGCGGGACTGCGTGGACTCTGGGGCCGAGGGGAAGCGCTCCTGGCGCCTGTCGACCATCCGGGACTTTGTCAGACAGGCATTCACTTTCTTCCAAGAGCACTGAGGCTCCCCTGGCCCATTCATCTGCAAGCTCACGCTGAACAGCAGCCCGATGAGCCTGCAGGGAGCTTGAAATCCTGGCCAAGCAGGGATTAACTCCCTTCACCGGGACACCACAGGCACCCCATGTCCTGCCTGTTCTTTTGGGGCTGTAACTGGTGTGAGTGTGTGTGGAGCCATCAGGAGCACAGCCTGGGGACAGCCCTTCCAAAAGCCCACCTGTTCCCAGTGAGGGATTTGCCCTCCATCCCTGCTGATGGTGACTCCTGGCCCCAGCCGGCAATGCCCCATAGTGGGGGCTCTCACGCTGGCCTTGCTACAGGGAGCTGCTTCTCCACCACACTGTGTGCCCAGGATGGGTGCTGACCCAGCATGGGAACTGGTGTCCTGTGCAGGGGGACGTTTGCGCTGCCCATCTCGGGCTGCCAGCAGACCTTCCATGTGACTGTGAGTGGGTCACACAGCAACTCGGTGACTTGGTTCTCCCACCTGTCAAATGAGGCTGTCGGCACTGGCCCAGCTCCCCTCAGCACTGTGTGAGGTTGGACTGGTCGTGGTGTCATGGGTACCAGGGCAGAGCCGCTGTCACAGTACAATTAAATATTTCACAGCCATACCCTGAGATGCCAGGGGCCTGGCACTGGCCTGGCCATGGAGAAGTAAGTATGGCTTCCAAAACACCCTCCCCCAACACTGTTATTTTTGTACGCTTCTCTGCCTGCAGGGAGAGTGGGTACAGGGGAGCAGACCAAGGCACCAAGCTGCGAACCGAGCTATCCAGCTCCCTGTGAGATCCCAGGGTCTCCGCCATATGCACCTCCTCTGGGATGCTGTTTGTTCATGACAGATAAAGTTGTTTCTTGCTAAAGTAAGAGCTGGAGTGCCTGGTTTGCCAGAGGAGGCCAGGCCCAGAGAAGCTTGTCAAAGTGCAAGACAAGTTCCCCTGGCAGCCCTTCCCTCAGGACCTCTGAGATGCTCAGCCCCACTGGAGATGGGGGCCAGAGCAGAGGAGACAGGAGGGACACCCAGTGGGGTTGCATGTGGTGGCTCCCGCAGGGCTGGAGTCCAGGAGCAGCTCTGGAAAGATGATTCATTGCTGAAAACAGTGGAAAAGATATGGAGGCTGTGAGATTGTGGCTACTGAGGTCATGCTCAACAAGGAAGCTCTTGAGAAACATCCCAAAGCAGCATAACTCCATGTGTATGTATGGGTAACCGCATTAAAAGGGCAAAGCCTCTGCCTGCCTGCTTGTCTTTTGTTCACCAACTGGAGCTCTGCCCAGCTGATTTCAACTCGCTTTTCACATTCTCGAAGGCCAGGGCTCCTTCAAAATATCTTCAGAAAAACAACTGCCCCTTCCTCTTTCTCATGCACATGAGACCATTTCTACGCCCTTAAATAGCAGTCCCATTTGAGAAGTGACTCTCAGGCAGGGCCTGGGGAGTTTCTGTTCCCCACCGCAGTGTCAGCCCTTGCAGACACCTCACTTCGGGAGTCACAGGTTCCTCTCCAGCTGCCTTTCTGGGGATCTGCAGAGCTGACCAAGGGACTTAGGGTCTCTGGCCTGGCTGCACAGGCCAGTTTGCACCCTGAAGCAGAAAGATACATGGGGAACTCCCAAAGCAGAACGTGAGCCCATGGGATTCACAGAGCCTGAGCAAACCCCGTTCACATTCAGACTGTGCTCTGAAATGCTGCTTGGACACTGGAACCACCTGGTCTGCAGCGGGCGATACAGCCTCCAGGCGAGCCGATCGTGATCCAGCGACTGCAGAGTACCCAGTCCAGGGGACTAGGTGGACACATAGATGTGTCTGGACATCTTCTCAATGACTGAGGTCAGCAGCAGAGACATACAAACCACACTGGGGATAGATTTAATGCCTGATCTACAGGGGTTTTGTAATGCTTTAACTCTAATAAAGACTATGGTGACATAGCTACTTCCAGAACTTCTCTGGATATGTCTGTGCTATGGGACAGCAGGGTGGCTTCTCACAAGTTGGGTCACACCAGCTCAAGCTCCATCACACACACTGATACCAGAACACCAGTGATCTTTAGTTCTGGTAACTGAAGTGCTGTTGATAAGACAGGTGGGTTCAGGTGTGATGAAGGATTTTTTGACCTGTTACTCCCCTGTCAGGCTTTCCCAGCAGCATACTGTTGGGGAGAGGGCGTGGGACCGCCCCTACATCCTCCTCTGAGTAAGGCACAGAGTAAACAGTGGATTAGAGAGAATTTCCTTGAATGAGCCACTTCCTTGGCATTTGTACCTGCAGCTTGGTCACCACTCCACCAGAAAACCTTGACTTTGATGTTCCATTCAAAAGTGAAATTTAACTGGCAAATGCTACATACAGAAAATATCACTTAATGATTTTTAGTACCTGCCTCCCCTGAACAGCTACCCCAAAGCCTCTAAAGGCAGCTCTTCCCCCCATCTTTTAGTCAGGGATTTGAAACTGTGTTCTGCTCTGAGACAAATTAGGGAGGCAGCTCAGACAGAGCAAGACCAGAGCTCTGCTTCTGGGCGGTGTTACAACATACTCATCAACTGCCTGCAAGGGTTCCTCTCCACAGAGCATCTTCCTCAAATCGCTGGACCCTTTCTGATGCCGTGTTCACCCCAAACACCACGCCACTTCCAGTGACTGTGACTCCTGACTCCTATGGATTATTTTCACTCCTGCAGAGGGCCAGTCCATTTGGAAATACACATTTGAAAAACACTCAAGTACACAATCAGCTCTAACTTTGCTTCTTAGCCAGAAAATAAAAGTTTAGACTAGAATATCCAAACTATTTAGATTTGTATTTTAAAGCTTCTGTTGATGTCTCAGTTATGGTGTGTTAGCCCAGTACAGAGATCTCTGATCCCCCCTCACCCTGCAACTCTCACAGGGAAGGGGCAAAGAACAACAACAGAAATCATTCAGACCCAGAGGTATTTGTGTTGGTTAAGGTTCTGCAGAAGATTGATTTTAACCCAAAAAATACTTTTTGCTAACCCTTAATGTCCAACCAGAAAAGCAGATTGAGTCAAGTTGGGAAAAACAGGGGATCATTTTCCAAAGCAACTCCCTGGTAGAAGCTGCTTATAGCCATAAATCTTGCTCAGGAAAACTTTCCCACAAATGTCATGGAGAAAAATGTCTCTTTCCATTCTCAAGTCCACGAAATTGTTTTTCTCCATCTCAGCTGGGTCCTCATAGACACAATTAAAGAGGAAATCCGCGAGCAGCCTTGCTTGCCAGGAGCAGTGATGGCTAGAGGCAGGGGGCAGTTTGCAGGTCTCCAAGGCTGATCTTTGATCCCCAGCAGTCCTGTTATTTCCTAAATACTTGCTTCAAAGAGCACAGAAGAGATTTAAAAAGCATTGGGGTAAAAGTGTTCCAGGGCTTCTGTCAAAATATCTTTGGCAATGCTGCCTGCTGCTTGCCTGTTGCAGTGACTTACTGTTTCTCCCAGTGACAAAGAGAAACCAGTCTTTTACCGAGCAGAAATGGAAGGTGGAAGGCATCTCTGAGGTGTCCTGAAGTTGGTAAAAATGCCAGCCTTGCTCTCCTGTGCTCACAGAAAGATCCAGCACACCTCAGGATGGAAAGACTGTTGTGAGCTCTGAGCCAGGTGTGCATTTGTTATGCACTTACGTGTGCTCCACACATAGAGCTGCCCAGTTATTTGTTATGAAGGAGATAAATGTATTTACCTTCAACATTAAGGGCAGCCACACAGAAGGTGGGGCAGCCTGAAGCTTCCTCAGGAAGCAGCCACCCAGGAACTGTGCCACCACAGCTGTCTGAACCCAGCACACAGCACCTCTGCAGCCCTCAGTGTCAGGATGGGCTTTGCTGGAGACACGTCTGGGAGCAGGCTCACACCTCCAGCTGTTTCCAGCTGTCCTGAGTGTCTATCCCACCTCTGCACTGCAGAAGGGAAAGGAACAGCAGCCACCCAGGACCCAGTGCAGAGCCACAGCCTCCTCCTCTGCTTCCCTCTGATAAACAGGTGATGTTTCACAGGCCACAGGAGGAGAATGCCGGCGTGGGGGAGATGGGGCACTGCTACTCTGGGTGACTTAATCCCTTCCTTCCCCTCTCCCCTTTTGTAAACAGACACTAACTCTTCCTTTGTGTATGTATTGAGTTACTACCCTCCCATTCAAGAGTTGGGAATTAAAGTCCACCTGTGTCTCACATCAAGACCAGCTTGACCAAGCCAATAGCGCTCCAAACAAAACTCGGGTGGTTGTTACATGTTCTAGGGAACACAGAGACATTGTGAGTATTGCATTTTGTACAAGATAAATCTATCCCCTGCCCTTGCTGATCTTTCTTCCCTTTCATCCGGTTGTTCTGCTGCACCTGCTCACCAGCCAGGATCTTAACCCAAAGCTCTGAGGGGTGCCTGGCTGCCATTCTTGCTGAGCATGGCCCCTGGTGCTGCAGGGGCCAGACCCACACCAGGAAGAAGCCACCACCATCCTCATCTGACTGCAGGTGCGAGGCTCATGAGGACCCATCTGCAACTAACACAGGTGGTGTCTGGGGACAGCCTCACCAGTGCACTGTCCAGGTGCAGGACAGGTAATCTTGGTGTTCAGGTATCACTGATCATTCTCAGCTCCATGTTCTCACTCCCAGGGCAAGTATTTTTATAGCACTTCTGGGTGTGGAACATCTCAACATTTGCCCAGCACCACAGTGACATCATCTGTGCTGTTCAACCCTCACAGTTCAGATACTCTTCCATTAATAACAAAATTGATTCTCTGACTGACAACAGGCCTAGTGACACTGTACTAGTTATCTAGCCTGGGGGTTCAACAGGGAGATAATGGAGTTGAGGATCTGCAGCTCTGACAGAAGCCAACCAAGGGAACATATAAGCATCCAACGTGTGAGCGTGATGAAAGAGAGGGCCCTAACTGGATTGAGTTTGTTTAGCAGAAGGTTTTGTTAGTTTGGATCCCACTCACCCACCCCAGCACACCTCAAACAGGAAATCACATTACCCTAGAGGAGTGTGCTCAGCATGCTTTGCATTCCAGCCCTGTAAAATGCACCCAGCAGCTCTGGAGACCTGTCTCAAGTCAATTCTGAGAATGCTGCTGGCTTCTCTTAGCAGTATTTCATGGATTTACCAGCAACCCAGCCTTCCCTGCGGGTAAGCAGGAAACACCTGACACTCCAGTTACTGCAGCCACAGCTGTCTGTGGATTGTAAAGTGAAGTCTGCCTTGTTCAAACCTGCCTCAAAAATACTTTTTTTTCTAAACTATTTCAGCTTGTCTAATAAAAGATTTTCTTCCAATTAACTCCTCTAAAATGAGTGCTGATTGTCATCCCTTTTCTTAATCATAAAACTGGTATGTGCTGCTCTCAGAGGTTTACTGTATGTGAAAAGGAAAACAATGCTCTGTCTGAAAAGAGTTGACAAGGTTTCTCACATTAAGTGAGACTATATCTGCAGTAATGTTTTTATTGTTACTATCCCACCAAATATATATATATATAAAATAATTTCAACCATGTTATTCAGATCTATATTTATTAGTAAGCCTGTACACTGTCAATACCCGTGATAATGACTGAAAGAATGAACACTAATAGGACACAGTCTTCATGTTTCAGATGCAAATGACTTAGATCTTCCCAGTTAACATCAACAACCCAAACTGGCTTATTAAAAAAACCCCAACCATCGAGGATTGCAGTCCAACACAACAGAAGGAATTATTTGGGGGTCACTGAACAGCGTACAAGGTGTATCAATCTGATGCAGAAAGACAAGTGTTGTTATAGTTCCCAGGAGACAGTCCTGCTTACAGGCCCAGTTTGGTCCTTCTCCAGTGTCTCCTTTTGGAGTTGTACCTAAGACAAAAGCAGTGTAAATTAGTAAAGCACACATACGCACACATTTGAGGATCCAGGTGGCCTCAAACCACTTTGAATTAGCTCAACAGTGAAGGACTGAACTCTTTCTTACATGTTATAGCAGCAAGCTGCCAGTAATAATTCAGCTGTATACTTGTTTTTTTTAAATTTCCACCTCTGCTTACTTTTTTCCTTCAGAAATCAACATGTTAGTGCAACAGAATCTGAACCTCAGAAAGACAAAGATGCCTGCAGAGATGCAACAGCACTTGTGTGTGAACATCCCACCTCCTCTTCTGGAGACAAGATGTGTAACCTTGTATTCACTGTCCCAACAATAGTAACAACTACCTTGGCTGCAGTTCCTAGGCTGACACAAAAATTATTTTTGATCAAAATACAAAAGCAGAGCAGCATATGGAGAAGGCCCTCTGCTGGGGAAGTGTGTTCATTTGAGTATGTACTTGTACATGTTAAGTGCAAAGTTTCACCACCATACAGGTGAAACTGAAGACAGCACTAACAGAGTTACTCTCAGCAGGACAATGGCAGCACTACCACAGGACGAAGCACTGCAATTGCAGCCTGCTTTAGCACCCAGCCTACATAAAGTTGATGGCAGAGGTACAAAAACTTGTTATTTTGCCCTATCATAGAGTACTCTAAAGTACTGCATTTAGCTAAAACAGAACCCCTTTGAGAGGCAGTATGAGAATGCGAGAATAGTCAGGGACACACTTGTCCTAGAATAGAACAGATGAGAAGTAACAGGAACAAAATGTGGCAATTCTGTGCTGTTTCACAGCCTGAGCCAGCCACTGCTACTGTTGCTGTCATTACTTCAGGCTTAAAAATGATCTGGGAAAAAGTATCCTCCTCTAAGCCTAGAAAAGGGAGTGTATGTGAGGTAAAAAGCTAGTGGCACAGAACGAGGAGCCTAACTGCAAGGGTTAATGCTTTTAAACCAGTGGGCTCAGATAGGCAACCACCTTCTGCATGCCTCACATCTACCTGTCTTCTACAGTGCCCTCCTATCACATCTTCCTAAATATACTTGAAAACAAATGCTACAGGGAAGCACAAAGGAACTGCTGTGAATGAGTTTTGCAGTTATGTTACCAAGGTCTACTGAGAGATGGGAAAGGTGTTGGGAAAGGGAATGCCCGAAGCAGAGGCTACCAGGGCACAAATTCTGCAGTAAGTTATTCCCCCATATTGCTCATGCTTTCATGTCACTTTCGTGCCATCACCGCACCTCCAGGCAGAGCACTGCAACCACCTGAGCCCCTGCGGTGGGAAACGGCACAGAAGCCCCACGGCGCCCGGAGAACACATAACCGGCCGATGGTATCATGCCGTGACAGTCCTGCACCTCTGCTACCGCTCTCGGGCAGCACTCACGCCCACAAAATCGCACTCCCGCTGGCGTGAACGCTTTTACACGTCGGCTCCCGAGTTCGGGCCGCCCGATTCAGAGCCCGTAGGCCGCGGTTCCCCGGGAGGCACCGGCCGAGCTCGCTACCTGATCTTATTGCCGGTTTTCATGCGAATCCATTGCGGGATCGGCCGGTTCTGCTTCTGCTTCTTCGCCAAGAAGCGCTTGATCTTGAACGTCTTGTGAGACGACTGCAAGAGAGAGCAGCCATTAGGCCCGCACGGCACCTCCCGCACAGCGCCGGACCGGCCCCGCCGCGCAGGGAACCGGAACCGGCCCCGGCCCCGGCCCCGCTGCCCCTCGCGGCGAGAAAGGCGGCGGGCGAGCCCTCCCGCTCGGCCACGGCCGCTCCGCCCCGCTCCCCCGGCGCGGCCTGCCTGCCGGGAACGCCGAGCCGGCCCGCAGCGGCGAGAAGGCTCGGTCCGGCGGCGGATGGCGGCCGATAGTCTCACCATGGCGCGGAGCTGCCCGGCGTCCCGGTGATGGCTACGACGGAAGAGGCGGAAAGGGCGGGGGGAAGCGGCGAGAGAGGCGGGGAGCGGCGAGTCCCCGGCCGCCACAGCGCCCCCGAGCGGCCCGGCGGTCCGGCCGCGGGAGGGGGTGATTGGGGTCAGGGCGAAGCGGCGAGGGCGCGGGCAGCGGCGCGGCCGGTCCGGGCTGGAACACACCGCTGCGGGGGCGAGGGACGGGGCAGCAGGGCCGAGCGGGCGGGAGGGCAGAAAGGAGAATGCTGGAAAGAAACGAGGATGCTCAAACCAGCTACATTTGATCAAAAATAAGCATTTCAATATAGGTAGACTTTACATGAGAATTTGTCAAAAAGTATTCCAAGATTAAGCCAGCTTATTCATACACTCCAACTTAGTTACTGAATCCAGGGGAAGGTCTCTCCCTCCCAGACATCGTTAACGCAAGGCCAGAGCTTCTCCTGGGCACCGGTACCTCAATAACCCCAGTACCTGTCTCGGTGCTAGACTGACGTCATTTAGCTATCACTGCCTCAGGTAGGAGCACCACACTTCACCCCTACGCCTGCACTAACTCCGGGCAGATCCAAGCTCGCTCTGCTGAAGCACATCGAACGCTGGCTCCGATTGCTTAGGTAAAGCTTGGGCTTTACATGCAGGTGTCATCTCCTCCTGACCACATGACTCATTTATTATCATACTTAAGGCCATAGTCTTTCTACTTTGCAAAGATTCTCTTCTCTGTTGTAGTTAGATGCTGGGGAAAAAAATTCAAATAATTGAAAATACAATGAGAACACATTTCAAATTCCGAATCTACAACTGAGGTTCTTTAACCAGAAACATCCAACAGCACAATGCCCCTTTTCTTCCTTTGTTCCTTCTTCGCGTCGAAGGCACTTCTGGATTGCGTAGTACATGCTCTTTGGCTGCACAGACAGTCAGAACACATAAGGCTTGCATGCTCATCACTCTTCTTCCTTCATATTACTGGCCTCACTCTCTTGCTTCTTGTCCACTCCCTGATCTGTGGGCTTTGCAGTACTGTCTTCATACTGACACAGCCTGCTTCGGCTTCGGGCTCCTGGCTGATACAGCTGCATGGCTGGGCGATCCTGAAATAAATCAAAATTATTCAGACTGTTTCATAGCCCCATGCTATCACAACTAATACAGCATCAGCAATATCAGAAAAAGCTCAAATTCAAACTTTTCAGGGTATTCTAAGTTACGTTATTCTACCATGGAATTTAACTTCTTGTGCCTCAAGTCAAGGTTGCCTCTGTTGTAAGGCAACATATCCCTGTTCAAGCAACAAAGAACACTGCACACAGCTGAAGTTATTTGTGAATTTTCTTCTTGAGGCAAATTCATCTTGGCCTCTTGCAGAATAGAGGCCAACTTCAAAGCTTCCTCAAAAACTCTGAGTTTTGTCTGTACCAAATAATGCCTTTGGCAACAGGGAAAACACATACACTGATGCTGCAAAAAGATTTGCAGAGTATATAAAACTAAACTCAAGACATTTTTTGAGTCTACAGGAGATCTGCTGTCATATTCCGCATGTAGCAGTCTTGGCCCTGCTCTTCAACCACATTCCCACTTCAAAATGTATTTTCAGGCATGTATAGTATCAGCAGAGATACAGGCAGATTACTGATGCCCTACTGATGCCTTAAGGATACAGCCTGTGGCCTAAGTCAATAAATGAAGAGGGAGCAGGGTCTTTACAATTTAGCCCATGGTATACTGGCTTAATTCCTATACAGCAACAAGAAATATCAGAGTTTAGTAGACAAAGGGCAAACTTTCTAGCAATGGCAGAGTTTGTTACCAGAACAGAGAGGAGTTTCAATTCAGAAACCATGTGGTTCTTTCCTTGAAGTGCTTTTATCCTAAACCCCACAAACTGATCCCTATGAATCAACACAGGAATTCAAAGAAATCCAGCACCTTGTTTCTGATACGATCCCTCTTAATTGTATCTTCTTTCTTATCGTCTTTGGTTGCTTTCTCAGATTTATCCGTGCTGCTGGTAAAGTCTGTAAGATCACTTTTCTTTCCCTTTTCTCTGAGTAAGTCTCTCTCCTTTTTCACTTCTTCCTCTTTTCTTCTAAAAACCTTCTCCTTCTCAAAGCGCTCTTTTTGCCTCCGACGCTCCTCATCTTGGCGTCTCAGTTTCTCCCTCTGTGCTCTCTCATATTCTCTGTCTCTTTCAAAATCTCTATCTCGGTCCCTGTAGTCCTTTACACACTCATCTTCTGATCTGTATGAAAACAAAACTGAAAATTAAGCTCAAAAGATTCATCAAACAGAGCTGGGAGATCAATGTAATACTGGTGCAAATTTGCAATATGAAGACGACACACTGGTAGGTTCTAGGGAGCTTTCAGGAAGCTGTAATAACCTGAGTCATGCACGATACCCAGAGATGACACTGACTGCAAGCATTGCCTAGCCTTCCACTCAATGTAGCTGTCCGAGTCCCCTCTGGCTTTGGAAAACACCTGAGTTTCTCTGCCTCACCCTTCTCACATGGCAGAACTGAACCTCAAACAGATCATGGAGCTATTGAAAATTACCCTTTCCACTCAGACCTTTTACAAGGCTTAAAAGAACTAGTAAGCAGAGTACACGTCTCCTCTGGCCACGGTTATGAATCTCTTGTTGCAAGGACAGTGCTCACAGCCTGTTGCAGGTCACCTACACCTGGGCTTCTTTTGCAGAGTTCCTACAGCAAGCTGCAAAAAATATTAGCATTTGTCTGCTACTGAAGAATTGTCAGGTAATTCACACAGCTTTCTGTAGCCACGGGATGTGCAACTGCCACAGAGAACACATCCCATGCCTTACATCAGAAAGATAATTTGAAAGGAATTTCAAAACACGGTCACAGCAGAGCAGTCTAAGCTTCAGTACGATCAGGAAACAGGATATATATACATATATATATTTATAGCAAGTACTAGAATACTTTTTTGCCTTCTCTTCTTTTGTCTCCCCATCAGATCGTTTGGCAGATGCACTACTCGCATTTTTTTCCTCCCTCAGAGTCTCTTTTTCCAGTTTCTTGGATTTTTCTTTTTTCTCCAAGTCTTTTTCATCTTTTTCAGGCTTCTTAAGTAGCTACAAAGAAAACAGAAGTCTCAACTAAAAAGCTCACTCTAATACATATTGTCTGGCACAACACCGAAATTGCATCAGAGGAACCGTAGTTCAGTAAGACATGAACATTAGAGTAACATTACTGCAAATCATAGTATTCCTAAAAGCTGGAGTGTATGAGTAAGCATAATCCACACAGCGGACTAGGATTTTTCTCCTAAAACAGGCCATTTTAGAAAGCTTAAAAATAGTCTCCATTCCATGGTGAATTCACAATTCTGTTTACCACAGCATGTACAACAGTCACATGACAAAAACTTTAACTATTGCTACGAAGCATTACAGCACGTTAACCTTTACAATGCCTAATATTCAGTATTACAAAAAGTGGCAATTTACTAACACCAAACTCATGTGATTCTTTGCACAATACTCAAAGCACATTTTGAGAGACTGATATACAAATGATAGGGGAAAGGGAGTGTAACAGTTTATAATAAAGAACTGTTCTAGACCTTAATCTTTGGTTCTTCTTTTGATCTGTCTCTTTCTTTTTCTGGGCATCTGTCTACCTTCTTCATTTTTTCTGCTTCTTTTCTCTTCCTTCTCTCCTCCTCTTTCCATTTTCTTCTCTCTTCTTCTCTTTGCCTTTTTCTTTCCAATTCTCTCCTCCTCCTCTCCTCTCTCTTTTCTTCTCTCAGCCTCTGCGTGTGTAAAAGTGAAGATAAATAGTCTATTTCCACACTAGAAAACAGCCCTTTAAATCTAACAAGATACCCAGCCACAAAGCAACAAAGTATTTAACTACCAAATAATTCACTTCAAAACTGCCCCATTATAAAAGTCCTGTCACCTCTACTCTTCTGAACCCAAACACATCACAGCAGCGTTCCCTTGCTCATAAGCCTTGGTTTGCAACATCTTAAATAAAAACAAACACAACACTAGTCTCAGCCTTTATCTGTTGAATTCTAATTAATTCTCCCCCATCTCCATTGCTAAAAGGGAAAGTGATACTATGTGCTAGGAGAAAGATCAGCCAGCAGGACCTCAGCCAGGAGTGCATTAAAAATGAAAGCATCTAGATGTAACCTAGCATGGCAGCACCACCAAAGCGCTTCCCTCTGACCTCACAAGGCACAGAGGCCAGTGGTTCTACTAGCTTAAAACATGCAGACCAGATGTCACCAAGTAAGCAGGGTCCAAAGCCTCTTCAAAAGGAAGGGCAGAAACAGACCAGTACACACACTGCCACAGACACACCAATGCTTTTAACGAGCAAATTGTACTTGCAGCAAGAAGAGTCTGGAAATAAGTCTTACCTGTTTATTTTTCAAGAAGTTCAATAAAGGAGTAGTCTTTTTAGCTAGAGAATACATAAAACAAATGTAAACAGTGTGCCTTACCCAATACTGCAATATCTACACCAAAACCCTATAAGAAATGAAGGAGCTGTAGGGATTATCCAGCCTATCTCCTCTCACATAAAGCAGTGGAACAAGCATTCCAATCCTACCCCTAAACAGCTGCAGCTATAAGGATTCTCCAAGGCACTAATATGATACCCACACCTATCCACACAGGGATGTTCCAAGTTTGCATTAGGCTCTTCCCAAATGCTCTCACTTTGAAAGAGGTACCTGTAACATGCTTTTAAAAGAGAATTCTGGTCATTTTTGTGGTATTTTACCCCACAATACCTCTTAATTTGTGCCTGCTTGGCACTCATCACTCCGAGCATTTTGCATTAAACATCCCTGCATCTCACAGAAACGCAGCCACTCCACAGCCAAGGCTGGCTAACAAACACCTGACTAGAGATTTAAAGCTGGAAGGAAGGTTATCAAGTAAAATTTAAAACTAGAGAAGAACTTAGGGCATGGGAACAAAATAAAATACACTTAATAACACCAGCCTAAAGGTTTAACAAATACCAAGCAAGCACACAAAAGAATTTAATCTCCTCAAGGTTGAAAACTCATAGCTTCAAATTACAGTGCATGCATTTCTTTGTGTTCCAGGAGAATGTAGCTATAGTACATGCATTTCCATACCTATTAGCTCTTTGTTTCTTGCTTCTATTTCCTCCAACAAAGTTTCAGGAGTGGAGGTTAATTTTTCATCATCTGCACTGTAGCTTTCCAAAAACTTCTTGTACTCTGGATCTACAGGAGAGGAGAGGGGAAAAAAAAAAAAAAGAAAAAAATAAAAAAAAATTAAATATATACTGTAGCATAAAAAGAATCTGCATTGCATACTGCTAGAAATCTGGGTTAGATCTGTCTAAGTTGTGTTGTTTATGTCACCTTTTCAGAAGCTGGCAGCTCTCAAAGGAGCTGCCGCATGATGTCTGTCTAGGACAATCAGATTTAAGAGATCTGCAGCTGTCAAAGCAGAGCTAATAAGATTCAGATATGATTAAGCAAATATTCTACTGATGATAAACTACAGCAGCCCAGAAAAACATGGTATCATAATCACTGCTAGGACTTTCAAGGCTACAAAAGAAATTAGCTGTTATACCGTCTTCGATAGTTCCAGTTTTGGCATCCTTTTTCTTACTCTTCTTTTTTGCAGCTTTTTGGAAAGGTGCAAACTCAACTATGGCAGCATATTCCTGACCTGTAAAGAGGAGAGGGAAAAAAAAGCATTAGTGTGTATTGTCCATATCTGTAGCAGGAAAATAAGCCCCACAAGGAATCATGCAATACTAGAAGAGACTACTTGGACAGCATAAAAAAGCAATCTGGTATTTTAAAAGCCATTTAATTAAAAAAAACCAAAACACCAGACAGCAGAAATCATGGCCTAAACACTCTCAGTCTTAACAAAACAGCAAATTCACAGACTCATAACAAGAAGGAAAGGCTAGATTTAAGGCTGCCCATAACTGTCAGTTCAGCCACCTCAGCTGCACGTAACATCCTCATCCTACAGACCACACACCCATCAAGTGACCAGAACAGAACATTTTCAGTTAATGCAACTGATGCAAATCTCAATTTTTGGCAAGATACAGTAGAATGCAACACATTTCAGGCAGGCTTCAAAGCTTTATCTTCTGACAAGAATGCCACACTCCTGTCTGCATAAATCCAATATTGCTGTTGGATATGGAAAATACTGTGTGCTGTTACGCTGCAAACCAGCTTAAGAGATCCTGGTGTTATCAGAACCCTGTCATGCAACCCTTCTAAACAAGTATCTTGTGGACTGAGCTTTCTGTCACATAAAGCACATGGCTGGGTGAAAGGTAAAACACATGCACCTGAAATGAAGTTCGAGGTGAAACCACTAGCCTACTAAAGCAAACAGGAAGACCCTTGCTAAAGCTGTTGCTAAACACACAAGTTTAAGGTCCATCAATGAGGGACTAACAACTTTTAGTCCACCCTGATGTAAGCAATTTTGAAATGAAAATCTAAAAAGCCTGAGATGTACTGGAATACCTAACATGACTTCAGAGAAAAAAAAACAAAAAAAAAGAGAAGCAGCGACTAAATCATTTAGCCAATGAATTAAACCAGTCGCTCCCTACAAAGTTGTGTCTCCAGTAATCAGTTGCTTTCACAACTTAAAACCACAAGGAACAAGCTGTTCCTTTTTCTGAACAAAGATGGATCACTCAGTTGTAAATTGGAACAAACTATAATCTGAATTAAGAAGTCACACCATCAGAAGCATACTGAACAGATGAGGGGAAGAGCAGAGAGGGTTGTTAATAACTTCAGCTTCCTTTAGTTTGGACAGTGACACTTTCACTTTTCAGACTTTAAACTCAGGTATGGCAGTGTAAGGTATGAGCTCAGTAACACAGCAACTGCTCTTTTATGGATATCACTGTTATCATGACATGAACTAAACTGGGCTTTATGTATAATATATAAACCCAATTCAAACTGGTTTCAACCACGCATTAGACAGCACATGGTGTTCATTTAAGGCACTAAACCCAAATAAATCAGAAGCAGCACATTGTGCTGCTCACACCAGTCACTCCAAAACCCAGCTAGCACACTGCACACACCAGAAGAGATGCAAACGCATAGCCAAGTGCTGCTCACTTGCCTTTGTGATCAACAAAAACATAGCCATCAAAGCGATCCCTGAAGAGGACTATGTCTTCCTGGTTTTTGAAGTTGATGTAGGCTCTCGAGAACATGTGAGGGTACAAGCTGCAGAAAGACAAGGCAGAGAGCAATGCTGACTAGGCGGCGGCACCTCTTGGGGCCCGGCTGGCGGCAGCGGCGGCTCTCGGGAGCCGCCCGGGCGGGGCCGGCAGCCGTACCTGGAGTCGTTGGCGAAGAATTCGAAGTAGTCGTGCTCGGGCAGGGGCTGGAGGTGCTCCTCCAGCTGCTCCTTCGTCAGGCTGGGCGGCAGCCGGCGGATCACCACCTGCGGCACGGCGAGGCTGTTAGAGCGGTCCGCGGCGCCGGGGAAGCAGCCGCTACCGCCGCCCTCACCGCTCCTCCCCGTCCCCGTCCCTCCTTCCCCGGGCGGCCCCAGCCCGCCTCACGGCGGCCGCCCCCGCGGCGCGAGGCCCGTTACCGCGGGCCGGGGCGGGGGGCTTCACCAAGCGGCGCGCAGGCCCCACCTTGCTGAGCGTCTCCTTCTTGTCCTTGGGCCGCTCGAGGCGATCGAGCTCAGCGCCGCCGGCCCTGCCATCAGCGCCAGTGGCAGCCCCCGTCCCCAGCAGGGCCGCCGGCCCACTGGCCGGCCCGCGCCGCTCCTTGGGCCTGGCGTTTTCCTTGTCCTCCTTCATCCCGGGCCGCGGGACAGCGCCGCGCGCCCCCACGCGCCCATTGGCCAACCGTGCCTCTCGCGCGACTGCGCCTTAAAGGGCCACGAGCCGCGCCCTCGGCCCAGGCCTCCCCGCCGCGGCCCCTCCGGACTACAACTCCCGGCATGCACCGGGTCCCGCCGGACTACAGCTCCCGGCATGCTCCCAGGGGGCCGCGGAGCCCGCCGCTGTCCGCACCTGGCGGCGGGGTCAGCCTCGGGGGCTGGCGGGCGGCCCCGGCGTCGGTGCCAGCCCCAGCCTCGGCTCCTACCCCGGCGCTGCCGAGGCGCAGCCCTCCTGGCGGCGCTGCCGCTCCCGCTTCCCTTCCGGGCCTGCCTCAGTAGTGACGACAGCCCGGGGCAGGCTGGGAAGGTGCGCGGGGTGGGCCGGGAGTGCCCGCAGCGAGCCCGGGGCGGCGGCGAGAGCACCGAAGCACCGGCGAGATGTGGTACGAGATCCTGCCCGGCATGGCCATCATGGGCATCTGCCTCAGCATCCCCGGCCTCTCCACCCTCTACATAAACCGCTGGTGCAACGGTGGCAAGGTCAGCGCGGGACGGGGTGACCGGGCCGCCTACGCCTCCCCACCCGCCCCGCTGTCCCCGGCGGCCCTGCCCGACATGCCGGAGTCCCCTTTCCCCCCAGCTCCCTTCTTCCCTCCGCGATCCCTTCCGTCCCAGGGCCCCTCTTTCTTCTCGGGGCCCCCTTTCCCTCCGCGATCTCTCTTCCCTGTGGTCGTAACCGGCAGCGCCGTGTACCCCGCAGGAGAAGAGGATCGCCCGCTATCCCATCCAGTGGACCCTGATGGAAAGAGACAGGCGTGTGTCAGGTGTCAACAAGTACTACGTGTCCAAGGTAGGTGCTCGGGCCCCGGGTAGGCACCGCGGGGAGGGAAGCAGGAGCCCTGTGCCGCTCCCCCAGCCCCGAGCTCTGTGCTGGGCACGGCTCACTCCTGGGGCAGGTGCTTACACTGTACCAGCAGCTGCTCTGCCTGTGAGGTGTACAGCGCCCTGTTAAAATTGGGAGTCGGGTTCTTAAGCCTAGCTCGAAGCCCTGCCTTCTTAGCTATGGCCTCCCGCAGGTTAGTGATGAGAACGGTGCAGATACAGCTGTTATCCTTTCTTTTTCAGGGTCTGGAGAACATAGACTAAAGTGGCAGCATTTTGAAGAACCCACGTATCTATGTAAAATGCTAACTCTAATAAAAATATACACGTATTCAACTCTTGCATCTGTGGTGGTGTGGTGGGTTGACCCTGGCTGGAGGCCAGTATTAGTTTCCTCAGTTTAAGCACTGTGATACACTGTATAGGTGCCTGTGACATCAGGAGGACTACCACAAAACTACTATCAGGGATGCACCTGCAGTAAGAAGTACTAGTGAAACCCACAAAGATGGGAAGAATGCTCCTATTTTTGCACCCGCTTCTGCTGAGCTGCAGTTCCCTGTACCAGCTCTGCTGACTGCAACAGTCTGCATCAACAGCCAGTCAGCCCCCGCTGCTTGCAATTCTTCCCACCCAGCACAGTGATGTTCTGCAGTTTAACTTACAACACAGCCAGAAACTGCTTCTGCTACATCCTAAACCCGCTATAACCAATGGCTCTCACTTCTTTGCTTGTTAAAGCATAGCAAATGGAAAAGTGAAATGCAGAACTCCAGGGCAAATGTTACAGGGCTTTTATTTTCTTTATACAAATATACAAGACATCTCTGCTGCCAAAGCTGCAACACAGATTTAGAGGAACAAAAAAAAAACCCCAACAAAAAACCAAACAACTAAACAATCCCATCTCTAGAATAAACACTTTGCTTTTACAAGCATTTGAAAAAAAAAAGACTAAGAGGTGTATATGCAGTTGATCAAAGATAACCACCACAGAAGCACTACCTGGAGCAGGCCTCTACAGTTTAAAGAGTGCCATGTAATAACTGCTGAAACGGACACACTTAAACACCACAGCAGTTCGGTTTTAAATCTAAACACTCCCATAGACAAAAATAATTTGAATAAAATGACACATCCTTGTTACCACCTGGGCATATCCAGGGGTTCCCATCACTGCACCCCACTCTTCAACACCTATGTATAACATAGGAGAAAAAGAAGCAAGCAGCTTAGTTCTTCACCACCTTTGGAGGATTGAAGATCAGATCTTCCTGTCATTGTTACTTTATACCCCAATTGTGATTTGCTTGCTTGAAAGTAACTGAAGCTCATCTGTATTAAAATAACAAACTCTTTTCTATTTACAAGTCTAGTCTGAACCACAAACCAAACTCAAATGTTTTGAGAAAAAAAATAAATCTCAAAGACTTGTGAAAAAATACCTGGGGTGGACAGTCTTAGATCTTAATCAGGAACCTAGAGGCTCCCTTGCTTTTGCTGCTGTCACTGGTAGCTTGGTTCTGGTGGCCAGTCTACTCTCAACAGTCAAAACAAATGGAAAGCAGCAGCAGAGTGCTCCCACGGAATTCTCCTGCTTGTCAGATTAAAAGCAAGCACAGAACACTGACACCTGTAAATCTGCTTGTTCCCACCTTCCCTGTCTTGTGGCCTTTCACTTCACAAGGTTTCCTTGTGGATAGTGAACAAATCATCCACAGAAATATGACCAAAGTAACCCTGGTTCCTTGATACAAGTAGTCCTCTGCTGAGGCTTGGCCCTGTTGGGTGAAAGGCACTGCAGCACTTGCAGCTTTTTTCAAATCATGACTGGAACAACTTAGCTGCTGCCTAGTAGAGTCTCTGGTGTACTGTTCAAAGGAAGAACTATTTTTCCTCTTTGCCCTTAGTCTTTCTGTAGACCATCTCTCGAAAGCTTGCGAGGATCTTGTTCTCTCGTTTCCTCCTCTCCTCCTGGTTGAAGGATGCCAGCGCTCTCTTTTCATCTGCGCTGTAAATCTGGTTCTCTTTACGCAGACGCACGGCTTCCATTCGTCGGTGTCTGTGGAGGGGAACATTGTGAACATCAGCAGGGGCAGAGGGACTAATGCCCTGCCACAGCTTCCATCCATCCACTGGCCAGAATGATTTGAGTGGCTTCTAAAGACACCCACACTAGAGAATCCAAAATACACACAAACCTTCCCAGGAAGGAGCATGGCAGTGCAAGAAACTGGCTTCTGGAGGTGTCTGCTCTCAGGTAGGCAGCCGGAGACCCCCCTATCCCCAGGGTGCCAACGGCTGGCTTACCAAAATTAAAGTGAAATTCCTGTTGGACTCAGAGAAAAGTGCAGCCAACCTCTCACACTTTGATCTGTCTCCTACTGTAGAGCCAGCACATCAACACTGCTGCCCGAACACACCACCTTTGAGCCACCCTACACAAACCTCTCCTCATTTGAAATACAAGATAACTAGAAGTGTATTACCTGAAAAGAATTTTTGCTCTTAAGGTGAAAGCATCCTTAAAAAACTCACCATCCATCAGTAGCAATAGGGAGTTTAGCATATATTATTACAAGCACACAGAATACCTCCTCAGTGCTTCCAGCTCAAGCTGGAACCAGCCAACAGAGGAAGCAGCCCTTGAAAATTTTGCTGAATCATTACCATCATCAAAACCATACCTGCTGCCACTCATGACATAACCAGAACTCTCAAACGATGCAATCTCTTCACTGGTCAAGCCGATTTCACCTCTCCTGGGGATACGTTTTCCTGCTTTTACGTACTCTGCCATTGCTGCACCTTCACCGGGCAAGAGGGCATGTCCATAGCTTAAAAAAAGCCAAGCAAAACATGGATTTCAATCAGTCTCAAATAAAGAGCCTGAGCTAAACGTCCAGCTTCCCTGCTCACTACTTGCTGCAGCTGCATTTTAAAGCACTTTCTTACACTTCCTCACATATTGGCCTGTTTCTTCCTTGCTGCTAATACTAGTAACATCTGAAATTAGCAGTTGAATCCATTCTGATTAAACATTAATGAAGACACTATAAAGTATCTACAACACCACAGAGCACTGGAATAACACCGTCTTACAATTGATTTTCTAGGAATTGAGGCTAAAAAGCATAAGTCAGACTTTTCTACCTGAATGCAGGCCAGGGTAACAGGTAGCAGCTCTACCACTTCTGCCTGTGAGCTTCTGGTGCGGCATTTCTCTGATGCATGCCACATTGTTATAACGTCCCTTCTGAACAGTAGCCTGCAGGCTTGGTTTACTTCATTTGATCAAAGACCCATTAGAGCTGAGTACTCACTTCAAAGGCCTGTCATCCTGAGATGCGTGAGTTTTCGGAGCTTCTGGTCCAATCAAGCTATCAGCTTCTGTATTTTCTATGACAATGAAATAATGAGGAAGATTACTACTGTGTCCATTGTTCTTTGTTCTCAGAAGAGTCACACAGGTCAGTGACAACTAACAAAGAGTTCACAAAAAAGGACACCAAAAGGTTTCAATCCAAGTTTAGAGTCAGGTGAACTTACTTGATCTCTCAATCCAGAGATCTTCTCCTTGAAATGTTTCATCATCAGAATCTTCACTACTTGAATCACTTGATTCCTTCCTGCTCCTCTTAGTTTTCCTTTTCTTGACCTTCTTCCTGTGTCAAAGACAGATATGCTATTTAGCAAAATGTAAGAGAAAGAAAGTGCCTGGAATTATAGGCATTAGCTTATCAAGGCAACTTCCATCCACGGGAAGACCGGCTGCCTGCATACAGACTGCTGTTTCACAGAAAACACCTTACAGCAAAGCGAAGACAATATATACACTGCTATGCCTTTCCTATAGCACTAGAAGTGGCTTCCTGCGTTTGCAGAAGTCCTCTATGCTGCACTGTTCTGTAGATTTATAGGAAATCCATCAAACTACGATTATTTGACAGCGTTTATAGCCCTAATTACAGGAGTGCTCAGTCTTCCTCACTACCTGCTAAGAAAGTGTTGCTGCCCTCTAGTCAACAGCACGTAGAATTACACTCGACTACCTGGAAACTTACTTTCTGTTCTTCTTTTTCTTCTTCTTGCTTTTCTTTTTCTCTTCATCTGAAAAAAAGAAAGTAAATATATTATCAAAAATGTATTAGCTGTAAGCAGCTAACTGCACAGGGACTAACCAACTGCTTCCACCAGAACAGTACACAGCTTCTCAGATGTGGTTTGTTTACATACCAAATAATACTGAGAAAATGTTAGTAGAAAGCTATCGGCAGCACTGTTTGATAAGAGAACATATCGAACATCTCTCTGGCATGAGACACCCAATGGCTGCTACATTCAGAAATCCTCTTCCCTCAGGCCAGACTGCAGGCACTCAGGAAAGAGGCACTGCAAACTCAGCAAGATGGTAGAAGAAAACTGGCTTGATGCTGCAGCTGTGTAACTTCAGAACACTGCAAGTGGGTAACAACAGCCAGAAGCGTTGCTCTGTGTTCCGATGAGCAGGAGAGCTCTCCCATCATGCACATTAGTCAAAACCCTCTTTTCTTACCACTGGAGTTCTGCTCAGACTCTGATTCGCTGTCGCTGTCCTCAGAGTGTTTTCTGCGTTTCCTTTTGGATGCCTTCCGCTTTTTCTTCTTTCTTTTCTTCTTCTTTTTCTTTTTTTCCTCTAGGAAGTTTTCAAAAGATAAGATCAGAGGACAGAGATCACCTAGCTCCATACACATTTCCCTATCTTCCCAAAGACATGCTCCCCTTTGAGGTGCAGCCCACCACACTCAATTCCACCTATCAAAGTCAGTGAACCTCCTGCAAGCAACAGCAGTGGATTCTAGATTTCGGCTGCCTCTCACTTTCAAAACAAGTTGTGTAAGCACAAGGCCTTACCTTCTGAGCTGGAATCTGAAGAACTACTCTTAGATTTTGCCTCTTCATCTTCTACCGGTGTATGCTCATCGGAACTGAATTAAAATACAAGTTTGCTATTTAAAGTCTGTTTCACAGCATTCAAGATCAAAGGCACACATATGAACAAACACACACTTGCAGGTTTTGAGTCAATACTTGCAATAGAATAAACCCCCAAACAGCTAAATTGCAGCGTGTAAACTGCTTTCAGAACCACAACACAAAGATCAACTCGTCTACAATAAATCATACCTTACGTAAGTCCAACTTATCAATTAATTTTTGGAAAAAAAAAGTAATAATCACATGAAACTGATTCAGAAATGAAGTGTCACAACATGAATCTTGTCAAAGGAACTAGCGTAAAACATCTTTGTAAATTAAAACCAGAAGGAAAGAAGACAGAATATGCCTTACTCGGGGTCAGGAACCTTTGGAGACAGTCCCCAGACTTCCGGAGCTCCCAGTTCTCCAATTCTCTCTCTCTCATTAAGTCTCCTGTCATGGAAGACACCTTCAATGAAGCCCAGCAAACAAATATTTTATGTCTGGTATCTGTTAGCGTTTCTAATCGCTTAAAGCAGCTATACTAAGGAGCAGAAACAACCAGCGGCCTCCTCACATTGCAAAGGACCAGAGGTAACGGGTGTCAGCAACCTCCCGTCCACCCGAACTTCCCAGCAACCCAGCCCAACCGCGGGGAATGCCTCAGGCAATGCCCCACGCAAGTAAAGGCCGAAGGGGCATAAAACGCCGGGCAACGCCGCAGCAGAGCAGCGCCGGGCCGTGAAAGGGCAGTACAGAAACGGGCTCTGCTACCCCTTCCCGGGAATCGCTGACCCGGCTCCCTGCCCTCCTGTCCCCGGGAGAGCCGGTCCCTCCGAGCGGAGGGGAGGACCCGGCACGACAGGCCCTACAGAAAGCCCAAGGCAGGGGCAGCCCGGGGCCGGCGCTCGCCTCTGCCGCAGGATCTCCTCCTTCTCCTTCTCGTAGTACTCGGGCCAGGCCTTGCTGTGGTGGTGGCCGTGGTGCGTGGCGGAGCGCGGCCCCCCGGGCGTCCGCTCGCGGGAGCGGGACCAGCTGCGGCTCCGTCGGTGGCTCGGGCGCTTCAGGCCGTTGCGCTCGCGGGACCGGGATCGGGATCGAGATCGGGACCGGGACCTGCGGCCACGGCGCTCGGGGCTGGCAGCCGGCGGGCTGCGGGAACGCGACGTCGGCGCCATGGCGGCGGGGCGGCCGCTGCGAATGAACCACTTCCGGGAGGCGCGCGGCTTCCGGCGCCGTCGAGCCCGGGCGGGGGCGGGCGGCGGCGGCGGGGCGGAAGCGGGGCGGAAGCGGGGCAGCCCCGCCCGCGGGGCGCACCGCCCCACCCGCCCGTGCGGCAACACGGCGCCGTGGTGGCGGCGTTCCCGGCGGCGGGTCCCATTGTGCTGCCGGCAGCGGGTCACCACCGCGGCGGCCGCGGCGGGTCTCGCGAGCGGCCACCCGGCGGCATGGATGTGCGAGCAGCGGCGGTGCCAGGTAAGGCGGCGCGGGCGGCGGCGACGGGGGCGAGGGGCGGCGGCGGCCCGCCCCGTTCCGCGGGCATGGGCGCGGGGCCGCGGCCGGGAGCTGTCCAGGGCGGCCCGGGAGCAGCACTGCCCGGCGGACAGCTCACGACCCGCCCCCGCGGGCGTCAAAAAGGTGGAGAGGCCCCATTATCCTCCCTCCGCCGGGCCCCGCGGGGCTGCGGGTGCACCAGCTCCCCTTTACCCGGGCACCGGGGCCCAGCGCTGCCCGGCACCTTCACGGCCGCTGTTTTGACAATAAATGCAGCACCTCCCGGAGCGGCCTGTCGTGGTTCTGTCCGCCGGTCTCGGCGGCAGCACGCAAGGGGCCCCTGAAAGAGCAGCGATTTGGGGAGAAAATAATATAGATTACGTATTAAGATACTCACTCTCCCGCGAGCGTCTTTCCCCTTCAGGGATGCCATGTTCGAGCACCTTGCAGCCGTGCTTTCTTACAAAAATAAAAAGAGTTTTTATGCTGCCCTGGCCGTGGGGTCTGGCATCAATGGAGAACTTCATCAGGCTGCTCCATGCTGGTGCCTGCTGTTTAGGAGAGGTCTGTCAGTCTCTCTTTCACAAATGACACACTACTTCAGTTCCCAAGCTTGTCATAAGCAGCATAAAAAAAAAACCTGTAAGAAGGAGGAAGCCTGTTTATGTTGTGTATTATCTTGCATGCCTGTAAGCACAGGCAGAATGGGGAGGGAAAAGATGTTACCGGAGCTTTGCATGTGTGTATGGAGGTACCATATGCAGTGTCTATCCACAGCCAGCTTTCAGTCTCCCTGCTGTGGGGCTGTTTTGAATCTCAGGGACCACTGCTTGCCTAAGCTGGGTGAGGTTAGCATTTAAAAGGCTGTGGTTTTGGTTTGCAGTAGGGTCATCTGAGCGAGACAGCTGGAAGTCTGCAGCAGCTGTGTTTTTGTCAGTGAACCTGTGCTGTGTGAATTAAAGCTCAGTGACTCCTCTGAGCTTCCAGTCTTGGGAAGAACCTGAAACTCAGAGTGATTCCAAGACTCACCAGCCCATATCCCCACTCTTCTTGCAGGCTGCCTGAGTTTGCTTCCCCCTGTGCTATGTGAAGTCAGATGTCCCCAGGAGGAAGTCCAGGCCACTCTGTACTCCAAGTGCTGGTTACATGAGGTCATGTCACCAACCCATGAGAGAGATGGAAGCTGCTGGGCCAAACACATAATGTAGGAACTCTGTGTGACAAGTAAACATAGCTGTGATGCCTCATGAAGGCACGTGTCCCTGCCTAGCTTCTCCCCTGGGATACCCCACAGCTAGGGCTCAGGGCTGGCCCTGGAAAGGAGTGGATGACCCTGAAACAGCATGCTGTGCACTGGAGCCTTGGTTCATTGCATGCTGAACTGGTTGGCAGGGAGGCTGACGGCTAGGGGAAGTTCAGAGGTGCTGGCACAACTGTCTCCCAGCCTTCGGCTGTGCTGAGGCAGCTCATGAGATAAGGCTGCTGACTTCTGCAGCCAAGGGTCTGTCTTGGCAAAATGGTGACTAAAACATCTACCTCTCAGGAGCACTCTGCACCTCCAGAACTGGATATTGTAAAGGGGTTTGAAGTATTTCTGTACATGGGTTCTACAACCCATATATAGGCAGTATGTAATGGTATCTATGATGACTACTGTTGTCAATAAAAATATGACTGGAGTTTAAATTCAGTTACATGAGGCTTTACATAATGGGATTGATATTAGTGTTTTGGAGTCTTTTAGAAGCAATGGTGTTTTATTTGAAATTCCACAGTGGAACATTTCTCTCCCTAAAAGTAGCCTTAGCTAGGATAACTCTTAAATTTTGATTTTTCTGAAGGAGAAATCCGCTGTCTTGTTTATAAAAATTTACTTTATTGTAAAATACATTTTTATGAGAGAAAATGCTTCTCTCACACAGAGTTTTCAAGTCTCTGAAAGAATTTTCTGTTCCCACAAACTGTATTTTTTTAAAAGTCTTCAAAAGTTCTTCAAATATCTTAACTGGAAACTTGTTACTGAATTGCAATTTTTTTGTCTTCTCACAAAACTCTACATATCTTTTGTTTTAATTTGTACTTCATATTTGCAGAGCCTTCATCCCAGAGTTTTTTTGAATCACTTCCATGTATCAAAATAAAAGTTGCTATTGTGTCTCTTACCTATTTTTTTTTCAGTTCCCAGGCCCATGTTTAATTATATGTTCCAGATGTTTCTTATCAATACCTTAGATAAAATGGTTCTTTTAATTTGTCACTATGTAAGTTTTATGTGAGTCAAACCACCAAAACCCACCCACAGTGGGGTTCAGATTTCGTATCTGATACAAGAAGTTGCTATAGAGAGAAGCTTCTGCAAAAAGGTAAAAGTCAAGGAGACTGTGCAACTCCCACAGCTAGACCAGCATCTTTTAAATAAGCATTTCTCTGCCTGAGGGTAAACAGTTCAAACCTGATTCATGAGAAATGATGATACCTCAAGAGCAGGGCTCCTTCCAAATCAGTGCTTGTCTTTAGCTGTAAATTTTCCTGTTAGTTACTTAGAAATGAGATAGGCAATGAGGAAAAGAAAACCCCTGAAAGCTGAAGGATGAAAGGCTAAGAAGTGGTTTAATTTGGACCATCTGGCATTTTTGGAGGAGAAAAAAGAGCATTGGATTATACATTAAAATTATTATAGTGTTATTTTCATTTAATATAACCTCCTGTGTAAAAATGACTAAGTACCTATGTCAAAGGAGAAAACTTAATTGAGGGATTATATAAGGAAAAAAAAGCCTCCCTTTTCCCCTGATTATTCTTTTCTATTATTTATTCTTCTTCACTGTAGTCTGGAAAAAATAACTATAGACAGAAACTGGCTATGTAACATTTCAGATCTGAAGGCTCGCTTCAAAAAGGCACTTCTGCTGCAAGCAGTACAAGTACAGGGAGCATTGCAGGTGATTTTCTTGCTAGAAGGGCTCATAAAGCTAGGCAGGACCATTTTGTTGCTGATATATGCAGTGACAGAATCCAGTCATTTGTGCCAGTGACTGTGGCTTGTGAATGCTTTTGGTTGAACTTGATAGAAGGACATTTGTTCTGGGCAAAGTTTTTGAATTTTAGGAAAAATCAGGACCCCCTATGGTTCAAGTCCACAAAATTAATAGGGAAAAAAAATAAAGGAAAAAAGGAACAGATCAGTATCTGAAGATTAAAAGTATCTTTTATGATCTTGGTGCACTTTGAGCATTCATGAACAGTGACAGTTTCCAAGAGACCGCATTGTGGGTATGTCACTTTGATGACCACGTGTCGAGTGTGTGGAGAGCCGCATTTTGTCAGAGGTCTTACGTCTGTACAGCTCCGAGCGGAGTCTAACACGTGCCGCTGTGGTGCAAAGAATACAAAATAAATGATCCTGCAGCGTGAGTGTGAGCGTGGGTGGGCAGGTTTAGGGTACAGATTTCCTCGCTGTTGGGTGGAGGTGCCAGCTGCGTCAGTGGTTGGCACAGCAGCGCCAGACCCGTCTCTGCCCCCGGGAAGGAGATGAGCCACTGCGGGAAATAACCTGCTGCCATCACATCTCCTCAGCCTTATCGCACACGGTCAGGCATAACGCAGGTGTTGGGGGGGCTTACTGCGGGCTTTGCCTGGGGCAAGGAGAGCAGGGTAGCTGGGAGCCAGGCAGGAAGTGCCGAGGCCGAAACAAGGCCCATGTGCTCGGCTCTCAGCTCCCCAAGGCCTCCGGTGGAGCAGGGTGGTGCTGAGCGAGGCGAGGTGCCGAGCTCGCGTGTCCCACGCCGGTGGCTCCGGCGAAGCCGCGGGGCCCGTAATCTGCCGTCGGTGCACCTGAGGGGCCGGCACGAAGGGGCGGGAGATGCTGCGGGGGGAGGAAGGGGCGGTGACCCTGACGGTACAGCCCCAGGCACCTCCCGGGAGCCGCCAATCGCCTCAGCCGAGGGGCTGCCGGTGCCACAGGGGGTGCTCGGTAGGAGACCAGGCCGGAGGAAGCCCCCCTGCAAGCCTAGGCACAGCACGGCCCGGAGGCCCCAGCAGAAGGGGCCCGGTTGAGGCAGCTGAGCGATCGCCCCGCCTTCGAGCGCCTCCGAAGGTTCCCGAGGCCTTTCGGGTCAGAGAGCCGAAGGGTGACGAGCGCGCTCGGGCGGAGCGCTGCGGCCCTCAGGGGAGGGCAGCGTGGTACACCGCCCCCTGGCGGCCGCGAGGAGGGGGCGGTGACCGAGCCCGGGAAGCGGTGACGGCCGGTGCCCCTTATGCGGGGAAGGGCGGTGGGTGCTGGCGGCTGGAGCGCAGGTAACGCGGGCCCTTGTCTTCCCCCTCCGCGTCACGGGCTGCGTTCCGCTTCTCGCTGCCGCCGGAGGCTCGCCTGTGCTCGCCTTGAACAGGAAGCGGCGGCGGGCAGGGCCTGGACGCGCGGAGGCGCCGCCCGTCAGCTCCGGCTGCCTCCACTGCGCCGCTTCCCGGGCCGCTTCCCGGGCCCGGCGCTCCGTCTCGCTGAGCCGGGACCGCCCGGCCGCTGTTGCCCCGCCCGGAGACCCCCGCCTCCCCTTCTCTCGCCTCCCCTTCTCTCCCCTCCCCTTCCCTCCCGGTGGGGCCCGGCGGTTGCTCGCGAAACAGGTCCCGCAACGTTGCCCTCCCCGTAACAGCGGCTCCGGCTCGAAACGCCCGTTTTCATGGTAAACTTCGCCGGGGCGGCGGTGGGGGGAGGGGGCGAGCGGTTGGTTGGCCTTGGCGAAGAGCGAGATGTACGTCAGCCGCAGCCAGCTCGGCGGAGAGGACGGCCGGGGGCTCGGCCTCTTCGTCCCCTGCCCTGCCAGGGGTGCGGAACTAAAGTTGTACTGGCAGGGTTAAGGGCTTGGAGCTTTTAACGGGCCGCCTGTATATTTTGATGTTGGTTTTTGCATCGAATCGCAACTGCCGGCATATGGGTAGTGTTGACTTTACAGGTCCTTTTTGTTGCTGTGTTGCCTCACTACCTTGGTTTCAAACAGAAAGCAGCCCTGCAAATATATGAGGAGGAGTTTAAAAAAAAAAAGTGCCCTTTTGTGGGCAAGGAAATGAAGTATCAGTGCTGTTTTCATTAACCTCAGTTCACTGGTAATACGCAGATGTATGGGTTTTGTTGCCTGGCCCATAAATAACCTGGAAGTTACCATAACAATTTATGGAATATTTTTGCAATTAAAAAGAAACCTATAATAATGTTCATAGCCTTTTGAGGGCCCTGAATCTTGTATCTTTTTGGTTTTCAAGTTTACTTGATTTGCTGTTGAATCAGGTAAGCAGTTGTTTCTCTGTTCCTCACCTTGTAGGAATAGAGGATATATTCTGAATTGCACGTACCTTGTGTAGAAAGTGAAGGGACAAATAAGAGTAAGAAAGAAATTTGCAGTGTGCTATAGTGTATAAGCTTATGAATGGTATCTCAGGTTGGATTTCTCAAAGAAGGAATAAATAGCAAGCATGGGAATGTTGTCATGCAGTTAAAACTGTAAATCTGTATTTTGACTAATTGGATGCGTTTTACTTTCTCTTTGTAGGAATGGAGGGGAAAAAGCTGATTTCTGCAACAGATACGCAGTATTCCAGCGTGCTCCTTCAGTCTTTGAATGAACAACGTGGCCACGGGCTTTTTTGTGATGTTACTGTCATCGTGGAAGACCAGAAATTTCGAGCTCACAGAAATGTCCTTTCAGCCTCAAGCACATATTTTCACCAGCTTTTCTCAGTGGCTGGGCAAGTGGTTGAACTGAGCTTCATAAGAGCAGAGATTTTTGCAGAAATTCTTAACTATATTTATAGTTCCAAAATAATCAGCGTTCGATCCGATTTACTCGATGAACTGATTAAATCAGGGCAACAGCTGGGTGTTAAATTCATAGCTGATCTGGGCGTAACTCCACCTGAAAGAAAAGACATGCCAAGGGAGGTCAAAGATGGTGCTTCAGAAACTTCTAGTCCAGGTCAAAAGGATGCTGAAACACAAGTACCTGTTATGAGACCAGAGAGTCAAGAGGTAATGGATGGGATGCCGGTTATAACACAATCATTCTCCTTACATGGTATAGAATACGAGACTACAAAAATTACGGTGAGTGATTCAGATGATGAGGATGATGATGTCATTTTTTGCTCTGAGATTGTTCCTCCAAAAGAATGTACTAAAGATACAAATGCTGCGATCCAGAACCAGCTTTGCCCAAATTCAGCTGGAGTGTCTGACCAAAAATCACGTGGCGGTGGCTCTCCACATTTGATGAGTGCTACAGCAGCTCAAAAACTCACTTTGTCTGCCAGTCAGCTAAATCCAAACCAAGCAAAATCAAGTGCCGAATCACTGGCCTCCGCAACACCGCAGCATTTGACTCCTAATATCATTGTGCTAAATAAGCCTCTACTTAACTCATCACTCAATGCTAGCTCCTCCCATCAAACCCATGTACCCCCTACAATTAATTTACTTGAGGAGAACAAGCCGCCATCTAATAATGGGTCCTTAACTGAAGTGGAAACAACTGCTGTTGATGATGAAGAGGTTGTTGAAGATGATGTCGACATCATTAGCTCCTCTAGTCCTGGTTCAGGCAGCAGTAGCTCTGTGGTTCAGCAGCCTTCTGTACCCAAGGCAGTAACCACTGAAGGATCAGGTGTACAGAAAAAACAGGTGGTTACATTTTCACAAGAGCCATCTTCGAAACCTGGAGAATTTAAAATAAAGATCTCAGATGTCCTTACTGGAAACAACAAGGAATTCAGTTCAGGTGTAGCATCAACACATGTAGCAGAAGGGCAGAAAATCATAACATTAGATACAGCAACTGAAATAGGTGGCTTATCCACAGGCTGTAAGGTTTATGCAAACATTGGCGAGGATACGTATGACATAGTCATCCCTGTAAAGGGTGATTCTGAGGAAGGCGAAGCCAAGCCGGATGAAAAGCCTAGAACATCTGGTGGTGATTCTCCAAACAGGAAACGCATGAAAGTAAAGCACGACGACCATTACGAGCTCATCGTGGATGGAAGAGTCTACTACATTTGCATTGTGTGCAAGAGATCGTACGCGTGTCTGACGAGTTTACGGAGACATTTTAATGTCCATTCCTGGGAGAAGAAGTATCCCTGTCGATACTGTGACAAAGTGTTCCCTCTTGCAGAGTACCGTACGAAGCATGAAATTCACCACACCGGTGAGCGAAGGTATCAGTGCTTGACGTGTGGCAAATCTTTCATCAACTACCAAATTACGGCCTCCCACATAAGATCAGTTCACAGCCAAGACCCTTCTGGAGATACCAAGCTTTATCGATTGCACCCTTGCAGATCTTTGCAGATCAGACAGTACGCATATGTTACCAATCACTCAAGCAGTATACCAGTAATAAATGAGGGTGGTATTGTTTATCGTGTTGGCACAGGGAAGGATGGCACTGAAGGAACGACATCAAACCCTCCGGCCAAACAAATTACCTGGGATGACATTTTCATTCCACAGGGAAACGAAGCGATTTTTAAACAAAATTCATCAGAGGGAAGTACTGAATTTGAGTTTGTAATACCAGAATCTTACTGAAACGCATTAAATGCTGGAAAAAGGATTCTGTGCAGAAATACTGCAGCTGTTTTAAATGAACAGCTAAAAATCACTGTAAAATCAAATGTTAAAGTGAAAACAAGTTACCTTGTTCTTACAAGTCATCAAAAGGTAACACTTAAATGGATCATTAGTAGTTGCAGGTGACTTGTGGAAGCAATTCATCTGAAAGTTTACTTGAATAGAGAAAACAATGTTTCCAAGGAGCTGGTGGTGTTTTCTGGTATGTTAATTTTGATCCAAATGTGGAGGTTTGTAGCTGGAAAAGGTACAGTTACGTCTGAAGAGCTAGAAATCTTTCTTCTAAAGTAATTGAGGTATTTCCTGTACCCATACTTACTGTGTAAACCCTTTCATGTTAGCACTTTAATGCTGAATTGTGTTTCAATGTTAACCAAGAAAACAGTTAAGACTTCGCATCATAGTCTCTCAAATGTGGAACCATGAAAAAAACCCCAACAAAACCACCAAACCCACAATTCAGGGGTTTTTTTTTGTGTGTGAACAGTACATTGCTGCAAGGGTCCAAAGTAATTGATCCAGTAGTTTGGAGTAGTGTATTTTTGAACTGGCATCTGCTTTCCTGGGCACCATGAATTACGTGTCTCCATGCAAATGGTCTTCCCAACAAGACATACCCAGCGCTAACTTGAACAGACTTTCTTTATACTTGGCAGTATGGTGACCAGAGCATTCAGTGTCTGAACGATTATATTTTATTCTTTTGCAATGGAGGGGTGGGGGAGAAGCAAAAAACAAACCCCACAAAGCTCAGTAGTGAAGCAGCTTACAGCACTTAGAAAGGAGATAATTCTGCCTTTTCAAAGCTTGAGGGAAAAATGTTTGATTTTCTTACTACTGGAAATGATGCCAATAGTTAGTATTGGAATAAAGTGCTGTTCCTTCTTTTGCCCTTAAAAAGGGAGGCTTCAGTCTGGAATTTAAAAAGTGGTATGATAAAAGTAATGTGGGGTTTTTGCCTTTTTTTTTGCAGCTGAATGCTTTGAAATTTACTTCTTAAAACTGAAATAGTCTAAGTGTTGTGTTGGTTTAGCACTGAGACTGCTGAGGCTCTGGTATACCTATTTGGCTAGATCCTTAAGTGAAACAGGGATTTGGAATTATTTTCTCCTCAATTTTTAGGTGTGGAAAGAAGAGAAATAAACCAACAATCATGACAGACCCTCCATCCACCATAATCCAAAGTATAATTTTGCTGCAGTTGTCTCATTACCTATTTTCAGTTTAGGGTTTATGATGCTGTCCTTGTTTCTTCTCCTTGCAATGGGTACATGTTTAAGCACTTAAAAGGTAAATTAGATGTCCAGCATGAACAGGAAGCGGGAGATCTGAGAAAAACAAGCAGCTGTTTCCTGGAGTCATAGTTTATTTAGCATTTCAAATCTAGTGACTTGTTGGATTTTCGTAAATGCTAATATGAAAACTGCTCAAGTTCTAGCCACAACTGAGAGAGATTGTCATGCATAGTACTCACAGTACTAGTTAGTTATCGTAACCTTTCATTGCTTAAATTACAGCTAAAGGTTTTTCTTTTCTTTGTCATGCTGTAAGTAAGCATCTCGATCCTGTGACCTTCCAGGTTAAGGATTTAGGCATACAGTACTCTAAGGCAGAGAGACGTTTAAATGCTTCAAATACAGCCAGGGCCATTCAAAAGGGTACCAGAAAGCTGTATGACTAATGATGGGAGAAAGAGGAGGATATGTTTAGGTTATGCATGTAATGCTCAGCACTTCTGTCTCATAGGCCAAGAAGGTGATACTGGCAGTTATTTCCAGATCATTATTTCAGACCCTTTTGAATAGAATGGGGTATGTTTTCAAATGTTACAGGTTGGATGTTGTCTTGAGGTGGCATTTTGGCAGTCAAACACAATCCTCACAAGACATAAGTATTGATGGCCCGTATTCTTAGCGCAGGTAGCTCTGAGGTAGCTGGGTGCATGCTGTAGTGAGGTTTCCTGGTCTTCTTGACAAGACAAATACAATGTTATTTTTGGTATTGACAAGACGCATCTGGAAATAAACACACCTTGCAAAGTGTACATTCAGTAATCATTAAATGTAATGGCTATCAATATTTGCTGCTGATATATTTAAAACCTTAAACTGTGCCTACTAAAGGTCTCTTTTTGGAGGAAAACTGGAAAATTAGAGCTTTGTAACTATTTTTGCTAGAAGACTCGTGCTTGCATGTGTCTCAGGGTCTTCAGTTTTCCTTGGAAGTGATTTTTTGATATCAAAGTCCAGAGGTCATGTAAAACATTTTTAATTTCACTTCCAGTATTTATTTGTTTGGAAACATATTAAATGCATTCTTTTAAAACTTTTTATGGGGCCACAAGTTTTTATATTTAGATTTCTGGCTATTGTACTTACATTTGTTTAATTTTTGTGTGGTGGGGTTTTTTTTTGTTTGTTTGTTTTGTAAGCACTTAGCTTCCAGTTTAACTTAATGAAAAATCTGATGTATATACTAAGAAATTGGCTTCATGCTAACAAAAGAAAAAGAGTGAAGCTGGGGAAAAAAAAACCCTTATATAAAAACTTAGAATTTCAACAGAGTATGGTAACAAACCTCATGGCCATTTATACACCTATAGAAACATTAACGGATCTGCTGCAAAATATGGTAACAATGGCTGCGTCCTCACTGTACAATTGCTTGGGGATTCATACCACAGCATTCCAGTATGTGAATGAAACCAATATTGAGATAACAATTGACTGCTTATTTATTTTGTACTGTTAAGGTATGCAGCTTGTAAAAAGATGCAGAAGCTGACGACTATATACATTGAATGCTGGGTTCTAAAGTTATTGCCTAGGAACTGTTCCGTGTGACACACTTATAATTTTTGCCAGATCTGTAATGTATATAGTTGTACAGTCTTTCCTTAACATACTTTTTAAAATTGTGTTCTACTTTTCATTAATCAATACTTGATATTAGTTCTTAGAGCTTTCTATGGCAAAAATAATAAAAAAAAAAAGTTTAATTCTAAAGATGTGTAGCATATTTCTTTTCAATGACAGCTCAACTCCTGTAGTCTTAACATCTTAGATTACCAACAGTTTGTAACTTCCTTGTCCAGGTCTTTGGGAATTGCAGGGAACCCCCTGGGGAAGAAGAAGGATTTTTATTTGGGGCTTAGGTGTTTTTTTGGTGGGGCTTTTTTGTTTAATTGGGGGATTTTTATTTTTTTTTTGGATCAAATTAGCTGAAAAACTCCACAGGGTATTGTGAGCTGAGTGTTTTGATACATGCTTACTCACAGAATGGGTGGAACTGCTGTGTAACAGTCTGCCTGACTACTACCATCATTGCAAACGAGATAGAAATAAGGGAGAATACACAATAGTGCAGTGCAATGCACGGCGGTTCTTATCAGGGTGCTGAGCCATTGGGATTTGGAAGAGTTACACTGTGGGTGACCAGTGGCTAACACAGAGAGAATCCGTTACTTCATGTGGTTTTCTTATTGCAGGTAAGGAATGCGGTTTACTAAGTAACATACCAAATGGTGTTTTAGATGCCTTTATCTTCTTGGCAGAGGACTTCCACCTACTTCTGTGAGCATCAAAGAGCAGCTGACATCATCAGGACAAAATTAGGCCCAAAGTAAGAGAGTAAACATGAAAGTAAGTAAAGGAGACGCTGGTGTTTCACTGGCTGAGTTACTCGCCTCTGTAGAACAAAAACTCAGCAGTAAGGATGTAAGGCTCTGATAACAAGTGTAGGTCACCAACTCCCACCTTGACGTGGGCAGGGATAGGCTGATCACTGGGGGATGTGACCATGAGCAGAACCTTCGGAGGCAGGCTGCTGCCTTGGGAGCCAACTCCCCCATTCCTGAAGCAGGCAGAGACCATCTGTCTTCCACAGGCGTGTGCGTTCCTGTGAGATAGCGGGGCTGGCCCTGAGCAGGGCGGGGGCAGTGAGCCCCCCCAGGACCCCCACAACTGAGTGACTCATTTCTATAACATTTCTGAACATTCCCACGCCTGCGCAGTGGTGATGAACCCCTGCCTATGGGGCAGGCACACTGGGTTATAAAAAGGGGAAACCTGTGTTTTCGGCAGGTGCCTGCCACCTCAGGACTACAACAGCAAGCAGAGAACATCGTTGGATCCGAGTGGTGATACCTTTTTTCCTTATCTTTTTCTTTCCACCACTCTTTTTGTCTCCAATTTATTTTTTGGCATATTAGGGCAATACCATGACAAGTTTTGCTCAGCCGTTACCTTTTGCAGTTCCACTGAGTTTTAGGTCTTGCAGTAACTTTTGCCAAGCTGCTCTCTTTTGTAGTTCCGCTGAGGTTTAAGTAAATTTGTGACTTGGTTGAACCTCTTGAGTAATTGTCATTACTCCTGACTACTGTGCAGAGAATTAAGAAGTTAATTTACCCTCACCCACTGAGTGGGATGGGACAAATGGCTTTCCAGTGACTGAAGCCAGGGCACGCTGTTACGTGGGCAGAATGGCAGAATTATGAAATGTGGGGACAGGTGGGGCTTTTAAAACCAGAACTTAAAATAAAGGTGAGTCTGACTAATCCTGGTAGAAACACCAGTTTCCAATATAGCAAATAGAATTTTTCTGGGGGTTTGGTGGTGGTGTTTTTTTAATGCACAATGCTATTATACTGGGATTCCTTGCTAATGTTAAAGATACTTGTAAAAAAGGAAAGTTGCTAAGATGTAAAATGCAATTTATAAATGTTTACAAAAGTCACACAATTTTATTTAACTTCGGTAAAGTAATAAAAGGGTACATATGAGTCACAATCTTGACATTCTCATAAGAAATGATGAATACAGTGCAGAATGTTGCATTTACATTAAATGCTTAGTTTTACTCAAGCAGAAGGAAACGGGTAATTCAACAGAAAGTCCCACTGCTAATTTTTTAAATGTGAAAATGGACTTGTCCTTTCATAGTGAATTTAAAGCAGCAATGTAATTTTTGCTTAAGTATTCCTTAGGGAAAAAAAAAAGAGAGAATTTGGATAATTTCCCAAGTTTAGTATTTGTCAACTCAAAACCAACAACCCCGTAATTTCCTATTTCTCTGCCACTAAGTTATGTTCCCTTCATGAGGTGGTTATTCCTGTTGTGTCCCCTAGTCCTTCTAGCCCTATTTAGTTGACAGGCACAAATGGTAGAGTATGTCTGTCAGAAGTGGGACAGGACTATTAGCTTTTCTTTCAGAGATGCAGCAATAAAATGTTCTCCACTAAATTAATGTGCCCTTCTAGTTTTGTGGAGAGTTTTATCAGAAGTACTGTCTACTTTGAAATTGGCCACAATCTCTTTACCAAGATTTAATTCAGGAAAACTTAATATAAAATGGATGATGGCCTGGTATATAAATTTATTTCCAGCACACAAATTCATAGGAGCTACACATCAACAATCTATAGTAAACCAAAATGTCACTAGGATATGTACTGTATACACTACTGCTTTAAACCCCGTGGATTGTATTCCTTTCTCCAGCTGTTTATTTATTGCTAGAGAAAAGGTATGTTTGCTTCTGGATAAACACTGTCATCCTTTAGCTCATTAATACACTGATTAGTATCTGACAGAAGAAACGATAAGGTTAACACATAACCTAGCCTAAAGGCTTTGCAAATGCTTAGGATTAAAAACAGCATTATAAAGTGTGGGTGTACTTTGAAAAGTGAGATCAGAGACATCAGTGTTTGTTTTCCATCTTGACAGCTTTTAATTTTTTTTTTTAAAGATCAAAAGTAGAGAGATGCCACACTTTAAAATCCAACTGGAACTGGATTCCCCCTCACCCAGCCTGTATTCCACTTTTAGATTCTGACAGCCAGGCTTAGCTTTTAGGTACAGTTTTGTCTGCAGCACTAGAAAGTAAAGGTAGACAACTGAGGATTTTGGTCAATAACCTGATGCCAAGGAAATGAAATCTTTAGGAAATAAGGAATAAGATGTCAATACCTTATTTTTATCCCCAAAGCAAGCAGTTGAGAATGCTCAGGTTGAGCAGCTCAGATCTGATCGCTGTCATCTAAAAATCACTTCCTGGAGTAGAACCACACTTTACAGGACAGTGTGTCACATAACAAAGCAGACCTTCTTTTGTTATGCAGGATACATGCAAAGTCTGTTGGAATCTAGATCAATCAGCACAGTCATCAGCTGAAGATTAAATGAAAGTCACAACAATAATTGCAAATTCCTATCACTTCCATCCTATATTACAGGGTGTTGAATTTTATCCATGTGAGACTTACATCTTGGAGAACTAGTAGTGGATATTCCTTATGTGCAGCCCATAATGCAGCTACTAAAACAGTGCTTATTTAGGGTGTTGATTTAGTGCATTAAAAAAAGTGCAAGCTTAAAAAGAACTTCCCAACCAAACAGAAGGGAATAATAATAATAATAATAATAATAATAATAATAATAATAATAATAATAATAATGTTTTCACTGCACTGTTTCAGTGACTTGTGGACAGTTCCTGATGCTCTTTATAGGAATACAAGGAAGATTTAGGTAGTGCAACCACCCAAACTGTTTGACTTTAGCATTGCTTACACAGAATTTGGAGAGAGACAACTCCATTTCACCTCTCTGAAGACGCATCCTGAAATAAAACCAGCTTGTCTGTTAAAGCTTTTCCCCTAAAAAAACCCCAGTATTCCAGTTGTTTTGTTAGACATATATGAATATATTTTATGACACTATCTCTTTTCATTAGCATTAAAGTTTGAGACCCTGTCACGGTTCACCCTCCCCCAAGATTTTTCCAGTGCATAGGCTGTAGTGAACAAGTGACTTGAGCTAGGTTCTGACACCCCCAAAAAATCCCAGCAACTGGAGCCCCAAGGCCAAGCAAAACAAGCATCAAATCGAGCTGTCTGCAAACACCCTCATGTTAAACAGATTGATACTCTCTGACAACTATCGATCTTGGCTACTCTTACTTCAGCTTGGCACAAGATGGAGTAAGGCAGACCAGAATCTATCGTCTGTGTTGTATCGCTTTATTAAAAACCAAGGACTGGTTGTGGTAAAACAGGGAGGCTGGAATTTAGGTCACCTGCTACTCACCAACACTACAAAACGTCAGCAGTATGTCCCCTTCCTCATAAACTGGTGTTAAACCTCTGAAATAAGTCTCGCAAGAAAGAACAGTCCAAGCTAGTATTTGTATTTGCAATTATCTTCTGTATCTAGCCTCCTGCTCCCTCCCACAGTAAAATATAAATACAAAATGTTCACAATTATTTCAATGGCAAGTATTTTTTCCTTCTTTTCCACACTCTTTATGGTGTATAAGGTGGTGGCTTTTCAAAAGGTGGAAAGTACGGTGGCGAGTAACGAGGCGGCGCATTAGAGGACCACATATAGCTGGGAGACGGTGACACTGACTGAGGGTCATCGGAGAGGCCAGAAGGAGTGGAGGCTGGAAACATGCTGGAATGCTGCAGGGAGACAGCAAGAAGGCTGTAATGTAACCACTAATGTAAGGGCGATGGCAAAGTGATACTTCATTAGAAAAAAATTACAAAATTAACCTTTCAATGCTCACTTGTGCAAAACCTACACACCTACAAATAAGTACTCAAATAGCTTGTTCCATTCTAGGTAAGCATGGCCTGTAAGTAATAGTCTTGCATAAGGAGACTCTTCAGACCTAAAACTGAAGAAGGCATTTTAAAAAAATTAAATAATTCTTATCCCTTCTGCATACCTGTCACATGTCACAGAGGCTCAACAACTGAAAACTGAGTCTCTCAAGTCTCATGTTTCACAGAGCAACCAGTAGCAACAATAAACAGGGTACAATTTCTTTTTACACTGTTTTTTCCTTTTCATTACAAATACACCCCCCCAATTAATGGTAAAAAAATAACTTATTCCTTCAGTACGTAAAAAGCTTGAAAAGGTGGAGAAACAAAATTTGTGCATGCCTGAACATTACTTTCTGCTCTCCAAAATACCTTCATTATAAAAAAAAAGTCTACAAGCCTCAAGTCATATGGTGCTGCTGCTCTAAGAGCCCCGTGCACAAGCTGTGTTCTGTCCAGAAACACACCAGACAAATAAGTAATGAAATACAGTCCTCTGCATTCGCTCCTCTGGCCACTAATCCACCATGGGTTTATCCCTGGCCTGCATGCTCCACCTTGTGCAGGGATGATGGAGTCTGAAGTAATAGCAGGTTATTTACAAGCAGCATCTTTTTTCTGTGTCACTCCTGTAACACCAACTTGTGATGGCTCTATTAAGAGGATATATAGACCATGAAAGGCCAGCCTGCTCATTGAGGGCCTCACAGAAAGCCGTCTCTTCCATCATGCCCCAGTTCACCTAAAGCCTGATGGGTGGGAGCCCCCGGGCTAAAAAGACATTTGGAAGGGCACTGCTGCTGTGACACAGTACCAGCACTCATCAGCAAACGCAGCCCTGGGTTTTCACCATGACAAAAAGCCTCAGCCATGAGGCCTGGAAGAGAGACACGGTGGCTGCCAGCAAGCCTGCCTTGCAAGACTGCAGGCAGCGGCTTGGCATTGTTAGCTAAGGTAGCAGCTGAGAAGATGGCACTGCTGCTTCTTTTGACATGGGGTGAAAGGCAGAGATGGCCACTTTGTCAGAGCCAAATGTGGCTTCAGGCCTGCAGACATCCAAAAGCTGCAGGACTGAGACTTTCTTACCTGCTTGCCCCTAGCCGAGCACAGAGTGAGGAGTGAGATGCTGGCACTACTTCCACAGGGCCCTTTCCTCCTCCTGGTTCCTGTCATGGCCCGTGGCAAAGGCCTGCTGCCTTTCTCATCATGACCAGCTGGAGTGTCATCAGACACCACAGCTGGGGCTGCCAAGGTAGAGTTGTGTGTGAAAGCCAGGCTCCTAAGGTTTCTAAGGAACTCCAGGTTTCTTAGAAATTCTGGAGTGATTTGTTTGTTTTTCGTGTGAAAGATAGGTGGGATGAGTGGGAAACACTGACTCAGCCAATTCTTGCACCAGAGGGAGAGCAGCCTTCGACAGGGACTCAAGAGGCGAGGATGGGCTTGCTTGGCTTGTATGCTGTAAGATGGCAGGGGAGATACCAGGGCAGCTCAGGTCACAGTGGGGCTCAAGGAGAGAGGGTCTCCTCTGCTAATGCTTTCATGCAGGCCCTCAAGATCCCTGGGAGATAAGCAAGGGTCAGACTTGGAATTGCATTTGAAAGAAAGACTCAGCTATTTTAAATTTAATTTCTTCAATTTATACCCAGCTTTTGTGCTGGCTCCTAAGCCAACACCTGAGCTCACAGCAGGGAGACACAGTCCTTCACCCATCTGGCTGCGATGTAAGCACCAGCAGAACCCCAGCAGTCCTTCTGGTTGAAAAGCAGAACAAATCCAGTCACGCTGAGCTCTGCTGGTCCTGTGGCTGCCGTACAGGCAAACCACAAGTTAAACAGCACTTAGTAGCAGCCGAGAGACTGAGGACTTTGCAGCAGGGCTTGGTTTGGTGTGTGCCATGGATGGTATTTTGGTAACTGTAAAAAGTTATACGACATTAGTGACTGTCCCAGGTTGCACTGATATCAAAACATGAGTCACAGACCGGTATAACTAAGTCCTAGAAACAGTGATGCAAGTGTTCAAATATTTCTAGGAAGCCCTTTTGGCAGTGTTGTCTAGCAGTAAACCCAGAAAGGTTTCCAGATTCCTATTACCTCTAATGCATGGCTCTGACGAGGAAGGTCCAAGACCTTAAGCTCTTGTAAATAAAAAAGTCTTCAGCCCTTATTGTGGCAAAGAAAACTTAATGTGTGTTAACATCACCACTGTGGTCACAACCCCCTGACCTGAGAAGGAAATGTCCTCATCTGCTTCAAGAGAAAGCTGACGCTGACAGCAAGGTTCACATGAAATCATTGTTTCCAATAGCTCAGCTCCTTAGCTCAAAAGAGGAAGGGATGCATGACAGAAGTGATGTTTTCAAGGATTGCTCTTAGACCAGCTGAAGCGTGTGGAAAAAAACCCACAACAGAGCAGCTTTTCAGTCACTATGTGCCTTCAGGAGCTCAGACAGCTTGTTTCCAAAAGCTCAACTGTTTCTCTCAGATATAGCAGTTGGCCTAATAAAAACTAGCACCTGAAGACCTCGCTTTGCCTCTATCCTCAGAACATTGCAGGGGCCAGAGGCAAGGCCTATTTTTAACATGGCCTCTACTGGAAAACGACAGGGGAGGCAGGCAGCAGGTTGTGCTACCTTTTCTTCAAGGACAGCTTTCAGGTAATACTGCCTTAGTAAGAGAGAGCCAAGGACCAGTGCCTGGTAGGAAAGATTTGGTATTCTCTGCAGAAACAGGAAAATGAAAATGTGTGAATGACGGGAAGACAGGCCTCCAGAGTCCTGCAGACCAGCAGCAGGATTTAACCTTGCTGCTAAACAAAAAAACAGCCTGTAACGTTCCCTACCTGAAAGTCATATGCAGAGTAGGGAGGCAGGTGAGGAGTGCTGTGGTAGTAAGTGTTGTAAGATGTCACTTGTGGCCTTGAGTAGTAGGACACCGAAGGGTGTGCATTTTCAACCGTACAGTTCAGCGTAGGGAGGGAAGGAGTCTGTTAAAACAAAAAGGGAATCTCAGGTTGCTAACCAAGTCCCAGAAAGGTGACAGCTGAATGAAAGCAAAAATTATTTAAAAGGAGCACTGTGTCTCTTTAGAGCTCAAGTCTGTCGAATTAGCAACTGGCAATCTTAGGCAGCAGCTAAGCCATTTCCTTCCTCAGCCACCAGTGGCAGCTGGCAATAGCCCAGTGCATGCCAGGACTCAAACCAACTGTTCAGACTGCATCTTCACAAGTAGGAGAAAGAGTCCATTAATTTTGATTAGCCCACTTATTCAGTGCATTTTGAGATCAGCATATTTCAATTCCTCTTGTGCTGCTGTTTGCAGACACTTCTATGCACCCTTCTTTGCAGAGGCTTACAGGCTGTCTGGTCTCAGTAGGCCACTATGCACAGCTGAGAATGTGTCTCCTGTTGTGTTTGGGAAGATCTTGATGAGTCTGAAGAGTATAGAAAAGTTTGGAGTTCTGAAATAAGGCACCCTCAGTGTAGGGCCCAAGATTTGTTTGTAAGAAATAGGTATTGCCAGGAAAACAAATGCTGGGTGTCTTATTTTGTACTATTCTGAACAAGTCAACAATTATCTGTTGAATGTTCAGTTCTCCCCATTGATTTGTCCTCTGCAGAAGAGAAGTGCATGGAAGGTAACAGGCAGCTTGGTTAAGCGAGGGTATTTCAAGCTCACATTATCAGAACAGCACATTTTTCATTATCTGAAGTTTGCAATCAGTCACCCGGTTTCAGTCCCCAGTTCACCCTCTCAGATTCTGTGCCATGAAGAAACTACATGGAGAGTTCCAGCTTCACACGGCTGCTTAGACAGGCTGTAAAAAGCTCAAAACCCTACTATTGCTGTAAAGTAATTCATAAGTAACCACCACGTTTCCTTGCAGAAGGTCAATGCTAAGTATGTGAAGTAAGATTAGTTTGTAAGAAAGAGCTTATTTTAACTCATTCCAGTATTGCCAACACCTCTGAGAAGGTTCCTTTTAAAAACACTATCTCCCATCTCTGTTCACCTTTTCTAACTGTATTCAGATGGTGACATCAGATTAGAAAAGCTAATAATTTCCACTTTCTCCTTACAGTTATTTCATGCCCTCCTTTCCAGCCTGATTGCAGTGATGCATAGAACGTCTGCACTGAAATACCAATAGCTGGTTTTCATTATTATTTTTAAAAGGCCTGATTTGTTTTCTTTAACACACAGAGAAATGGGTACCATCTTACCATGTCTTTAAAGCCTCCGAGTATCGCTGCTGTAATGATCCCTAGGAATAGCCCCACTATGTTCAGAATCGTTGCCGACCAAAGCAAGTGGTAGAGGTGGATGATATCCTGGCAGCTGCTGACATCAATGTATTCATAGTAGCCTCCAGAAATCTCTACTCTACTAGATTAAAAAAAAAACAACCCAAAACAAATAAAGGTAAAAAAATGCACCACACATCACAAAACCTAAGTACTTTTCCTGGACTTTAATTATGGAATTTAACTACTGAGGGAGCAGGGATAAAGCCTTCAAGATCCCGTGCTTGTGGCATCTGAGATCTCCCCTGCATGACAGCGGCAGAAGATGGTGGGATCAGTTGTGAAGCACGTCCTGCAACTCCTGCAAATACCCAAATGACATCGAGTCTATCGTCTGAAATCTCCACAGAGATCCTGGAGGCTTCCCAGGGACAAACCGGTCTTGGAATTACTCAGGGAACTCAGTCCAGGCCCAAGAAGCTGCAGCTATCCCCCAGGGCAGTGCTGGCAGCTCCCCAAAGCCACAAGAGCAGCTGGGTGGGATGGGCAGATGATGACACAGCTGGCCTCCCCATGCATGGGGCTTGGCCACAGACCATGTCAACTCGGCTGCTCTGCTCCACCTGCCTGCCCTTTGCAGCTCCACAGCAGCATGGGCTGGCAGAACCCCCAGGACCCTGGCAGGGAGAGCTGCTCACATTTTTAAACTTTTCCACAGGCAGAAAAGAGATGGCAAAAACTCAACTGAATCCACTTAGGTGGCTATTTTGGAGAGGGAAAAGCAGCTCTTGCAACATGAGGGCTGGAGTCTCGCAAGTGGGTAATGACTTCTCTGACTGCTGCTTGGGTGAACAGGCTGGCTTTCGGCACACCAAACCTCCTTAAGAAAACATATCTACTAGGGACAAACAATACTGAGGGCCTAGGAATGATTTATCTCACAGGGTTAGGCTCTAACTGCGCAAGGGCCTTGAGGAAATGGGGAAAAACAAGGTTCATATTTAAGGTCAAGAAGTAGGAGACGCAGGCTCAGCTCCCCAGCAGACTCTGCAAGGCCTGCAGGAACCTGCCCCCCTTCACAAGAGCCACCCTCCTTCCCTCATTACTCAAGTTTTTCCTTTTTTTCCCCCATATTTTCTTCTACTGGGAGACATGACAAGGAAAGGGGGATTTAAAGCAGATCGAGACTTTGTAACCACAGGTTGCAAAAACCAGTATGTTAGCCTGCATGCCCTCTGTATAGCCTGAGAGCATGCTGTGACTACCTTTAACAATGCAACCTGTGTGTACTGCTCGTTCCTATGGAGATGTGTGAGAGTGTACCACCCAGAACATTCAGCATGTACTTAAAAATGGGAAGGGGCTTGTGCAACACAGCCACAGCCAGATTCCCAGCACCAGCAGAAACGCAAGGCTGCTGTCACTTTTTCTGTAATTTCTATCTGTTATGTGAGCTAACCAGCCTTGAGTACCTGTGCCTTTCTTACTGAGATCCAGAAAGAACCAGCACCTCCTCAGAGCTGAACACTTGTGTGGCACTAAGCAACACTGAGGTGGCAACAACTGGTATCCTATATCAGCAAAGGGAAAGCGGGTCAGAGGCAGGACCCTGAACCAGCCTGACCATGGAAAAAGCAAACAAATCAACCCCCAAAGTTACAAGTTTTCCTATTCCAGCCACTTCGCTGTGTATTGCTCTCTTCAGCTGGTAAAAAGAGTTGGCATTCTGTAAACTGTTGAGATGGCACTCTGTAAACTGTCAAAGGAAAGCGTGAGACAAAGTCCTACAGGGACCAGGGATTCCCCTTCCCAGCACGTGGAACCACCCTCACCCAAGAACAGCTTTTGATCTTCCTCCACCACAGTCAATGACTTAAACGGGGACCAGCCCAACTACGCACTGTGAGAAATGCTAAGCCTGAAACAGCCCTAGGCAAGAGCCAGCTCTAAAAAAAAAGTCAATTAAATGTTTACAGACAGACATTAGACACTTCAAATGACATAAGCAGCGCATGCTGTAAATTAAGTCGACTTAGGCACAGTAGCCAGATCTAAGGATGGCATGATCACTATGCAGTGGTGTGTGATTGGTAACCACTCTCTTGCCTCATCCTGAAACAGTGAGAAGGTGAAGAACAGTGTCCCAGTTTTTACATCTTCCACCTACTAAAACAAAATAAACCCCAGTGAACGAGCAGTGCTAGCAGAGAAGGAAGGTGTTAGTAATAAGGGACACTCAACGGGGCAAAACTGGGAAGGCACCAATCACGGGAGTAATGGAAACTTCTGCTCTCTGTTTCTCCAGCTGGGCTGGCCCAAAGGACGCTCCCCCATAGTTGGGACGGCTTTAGTGCACTTCATACACCCCTTTACTTGGTTACCTTTTGCCCGGGGGTCCCTGCAGCTAGCAACCCCAGCTTTAGATCCCTTCCCACGGCATTAGCCAATACTTTGTTTCTGTTTTACCCTGGCTCTTCAGACACCCACAAACCAGCACGACGACTGCTCACCTTTCTCAGGGCCAGGAATGGTATTTTTAGCTTACTCACTTTCCACAGTTGTACAGGTCACAGCAGAAGCAGGTGTTGGTTTTTATTTTCGGCGTGCAGGGTGCACGGCGCTGTGGGTGACAGATTGCCTGTGTAAATCCAGAACAAAAAATACATAAAGCACATCAAGACATAATCACCAAACACGGTTGCTGCTGCTATTTGGCCTGCTCTAAATGTGGATCTCCAGATTAGCTGCTGGCAGATTTTTCTTCCCTTATCTTGCAGCACAGCTCCTGCAAAGTACACAGTTACACTGGAATACAGACACACCAGACTAGAACAGACCAGTGCTTCCTTCCACCATGGGGAAGACTCAGGAAGGGGGTTGTGCAACTCTTACAAGCAGCCAACACCTTGCTGAACTGGCACTCCTTGCCACACAGCAGTTTAGCACAAAGTGTTGAGGATATAAACTGAGCAAGACTCCCATACTGGTGAGTAACTGACTAAAGCAGTTAATTGTCTGCCTGTTGGTAACAACACCCAAGCTCACATGGACAGTCTTTGGGCTGAAAAAGAGAATGGACCTCACTAATGCCACTGGGTAGTACATAGTTGCACCTCAGGCAGGCTTTTTAATCTGGAATAAAACAGTTATTCAAAAGCACTTGGGATCTTGCAAGGAAATATTGGTGAGACTCTCAGTGACAGCAAAAGCAGACAGAGATGGCCCCATGCACAATCAGTATATGGCATGAATCTGTCCCCAACAGGCTTCTCTTTGGAGAAGTCAATAGACAGCAGAGGTGCAGAGGCTGTCTCGTGTTGCTCGTATTCACAGATATCACTGCTGTCTGAACTCAACCCACCACCCTGCTCCTGTAACGAATGTGCAGCTGAGGATCTAAAGAAACTAGTGTATTTTCCTTTCCCTACCCCCTCCTTTCCACCTGCTCCCTCATTAATGTGGCAGTACCAATTCCACACAGAATTCCCACCCCGAGTCCCCTTAGCACCCCCTCCTGCCCCAGGCCCAGCGTCCTGCCCCTCCTTGCTTCACAGACCTCTGGGACACAGGAGCCTGGCAGCAGGCTTCTCCACCTGCGCCAAGAAGCTGGCCCCTTCACAGAGACAGCACAGCTGAACCTGCTCTCACCTCCGGTGGGGTTGTACTCTTGGAGTAGTACTGACATCGCCCTGCATACAGGGGCCTCAGATCCTGCAGAGGAAAAAGCACCAGGCTTAGCACTGCAGCAAAATCACAATCAGCTAGCTGCTCTGGGGAAGGGGCTAGGTTTCAGAGAGCCCCTGCTCTCACATCAGCACCTCAACACAGTGGCTGTTTCCCAACATCCCCACCCATGGCATCCCTCCAACCCTGCCCCCCTGAGACCCAGGTGATGTTTAACCCTGGTCCTGGGAAGTGTTTATTTGTTACAGCCAGCACAAGAGGAGCAGGCTCTGAAGTCAGCTCCTTTGGGCGAGGGCAACTACTTTGAAGTGACTAATTCATTCCCCATCCCTCCAGGCACATCCCAGGGCTGCCTGATGTGTTTCCTTCATGTTGATTCATAAAAATTTCTCATTAAATTGTTGGGAAATTTGTCTTTCTGGGCTCTTGAGTGACTTATGAGAAAGCTCTGGAGGATTACCAATGGCTCAGCCAGCAAGCAACAGTCATCAGTGTCTCTCTTGGGGGGCAGCTTGGTCCCCAAGGCAAAACCTCTGGGGAAGCAATGCTGGATGTGTAACCATGTGAGCAAGCCCTTCCCGGGAACAGCTGGGCTTGCTCTCTGGCCATCCGATCCAAAGCTCAGGGTGGTGGAATGGTTGCAACAGCGGGCAACAGGGAGAACACTGTGTGCTACCATTGCAGGAGCACGTCTCCAGCAAGAGGGTGACATTCTTGGATGGTTAGGGGTGAAGTGAGGCCAAAGCCACGTCTATTCATCAAGAGGCAGAAACCAGAGCCCTCATCACCCCAACTGCTCAGCTCTGGCTGCCTCAGACACGCAGACATCCTCAGGGCCAGACAGGAAGAGGTGCCAGCTCATACCATCGCCTGATCCATGAGGTCAGCACCTAAAAATCCCAGAGCAAGTCTGCAGGGCTCAGACCCACGCGACCAGGACCAGGAGTCAAAGGAGCATCACCTTTTTATCAGAGCCTATGCTTCACGTGCCCTTGCAAAAGGGGGTGTCAGGACTGGCCAAGACTTGCTGGTTGCAACCGGACAGACGGAGCCCTATCATGTGGCTGAGCTGCCCTTTGCTATGTCAGTAAATCCTGCCATCCAGCCATCTTTCCACCATGGAAAACTTGGGCAGGAAAGGGGAATGGGCTTTACAAGGCGAATAACGACCCAGCAGATGTGGGGAGTTTCCATTTCATGGGTAATTCTGACCTTCTGAAATTCCATTCTGATCACAAGTTAACCCCAAATCTGTCTTTTTAATTCTCTCTTGACAAAAATGTCAAAAAACATCACCAAAACTGCAGAGTTGGGGACAAAAATCTGTTTGCAGTTATAAATTTCAATTAAAAAGTTGAAATGCAGTTTTTCTCCCCTGTATTAATAACTGAAGCTTTTGCCCATCCCAGTGTCTGAGCGATTGGTCATGACAGCAGGAGCTCATGGGGTTTTTTAAGTCATTGAATGGAAACAGTGAACCTACTGCAAGTGCCTCCTGTTACACTGTAATGCTTTAATGAGCTTCGTATCAAATTGCTTCATTCATACACCATTCAGTGGTTCAATAAACATGAAGAACTAATGCTGCTAGCATTTAAAATACGGTAGATATTACTGCTCACGTACCTGTAACTCGTATTACATCTTACAGTTTGAGACAGTAAACACAAAGCAGGCACAAAAAAAAGTAAGGCAAAGCTTTAAGATCTCAATGCTTGCTACTAATTTCAAAATATTTTTTAAAAAAGGATACATTCTTCTCAAGTTTATGATTAAAACCATGTATTTATATATTTACAGGGTTTGATATGGATTACAGACACCACTGCTTGTTTTCCTAGAGTAAAAGTATTGCAGGACCTGTGTTTTCCTGGAAGCACTTACTATGTGTCTGGCAGCAAAGACACCGTCTACTATGGCACAGCAGAACGCAGCAATGACGCCAAAGCTGATGAAGACGATCGATGCAACCAGCTGAGAAAGGAAAACAAAGCAAAGTATCATCTGCCTCTCCACAACCAAGCGTTCCGTGCCCTCTCCCCAAGGATACGCAGCCTCACAGTCAATAAGCCCTCAAGCAATCAATGACCCAAATGTTTGCCCAGGCTGCACAGACCGGTCTCACAACACAATGGGATGCGTGTCTGCTCCTGCAAGGCAGCAGGAGTAGCAGTGTTGTGCCAACCTGGTTCCCTGGGAACTGGATACTGTAATGCAAGTTTTTCCATGACTCCAAAGCGCTAAACTTAGGCTGAGGATATACCTCCTCTTCTAGCTGCTCCTGTCCTTAACTCTTCCCAGGCAAGAAAGGAGGGGATTTCTTTTCTCCTCATCCTGGAGCGCTGTGGGGAGCTGCTCTTGTGAACGCTTCCCGGGCTTTAAGGACACGGGAGACTGCTGTATGCAAACCTCCGTGCTGGGACTGTACCTTCAGGAAACAATGTTTTCATGCAGGCACTAACACAAAGCCATGAGACCAGAAGATAGGTGACCAGCTGAGGCCATTGGCACTGCACACCCTCCCAGCAGCCTGCCTGGGCTCCTCAGTGCCGGGCTGTGGTGAGCACAACCCTTCCCCCTCCTGATTTTAAAATTAGGGTGAAAGCATTCATAAGGCAAACAAAAATACCAAAAACCCTAACCCAGGCACAAGAAACAAAGTCTTTATTCCCACAATGCCACTTTAAACACCCCGTCAGCCAAAGTTCCAGTGCTCAGCTGGAAACACACACCAGCGCTGACACGACCCCTCTCCTCGCTCCCAAGGGCCTGTGACAGGCTCCAGACCAGCTCATCACACAGAGAGCTCCCGATACTGATCCTAATCCCCCTCACCAAGAGGGGTATCGATAGGGCCATGGAGGGAGGGAAGGGTGGTGTTCAGACAGGTAGGTTCTCAAGGATGTTGCTTAGGGAATATCAGAATTTCCATTTAGAGAACTGAAAGCTTTAGCTGGTTTTCCACTCCAGTGATCACAGTCTGCAAGTGTTGGCCACTGGCAGCTGTTAAAAGCTTTTTCTCCACAAGTATTAAGGTGACTGGTCATCCGGACCTTTGAGTAACAGTAAAAAAAAAAAAATCACTAATAGCACAAATACAAAAATAACAGTTATCTTGGCCAGGAATGACAGCCATCTTTGGTCTCCTGCCACAGGGACGTTTGTTTTAAAGCTCCAGGTGCTAAGTTTGCTGAAAAACCTCAGATCCTGCCACTGCACAAGGATCCAGTTCTCAAAAAGACAAGCCAAAACCCTTGACACACACAAGCCAGAAGAATTCTATATATATTTTAAGTATCTCAGGATTTTTTTAGTTAGTCACACTAAACCTCCCTCAGCAAAAACAAACCTTCTTCCAGCAACATCCACATGCAGACCAGGTCAGCTCAAGCCATGAAGAGATATGCAGGAGGGCTTATTTGGGACAGTGGAAATGGTCCCTGTGCAATCACATACTTCAATTAGCTTCATAAAGAGAGAAAATAAAAGGGCTTTCTAGATGAGGCAAGTATTTAAGACATATGCTGTCCTACTGCAAATAAAAACTGTAACACAGATAAAGCAGACTGTGAAACAAGCCCAGTGACCATATAAACAAGTCTCAATCACTAGTAACAAGCTGTCACTGGACCATTGGATGCTGTGCCACCAAGTACTTGCAGATGGCAGCAGGTGACACATTTTCCAGGATCGGGTCCTATGCTGGGACCCTGTTTCTGTCAGCTGTAACCACCAGCATTTCCTCCCCTCTCATACCCACAGCACCTCCCTGTCAGGATCAGTCTGCACTACCCACAGCAGCTGCCATCACTACCACAACCCATAAACCATGCGGGGAGAAAACTGAGCTTCTTTCAGTCTCAGTGGATTGGTTATTTTGTAGCCAAGCTTAGTTTTTCTCTACACTGTCCTTTGTCTCACACATACCCACAGGAGGGTGTTCTCCCTAAATAGCATTACCCTTAGAGATGGGAAGTAAGCCAGACACTAAATACATACAATTAGGGTATTTGTTGGTCAGCCCTGCTTGCAGATAGGGGCTGCTAATACGGTTATTTAAAATAATACAAGGTTTACTATGATAGTTCCATAACAGCACTACTAGGATATAAGGATCTGGGGTCAGAAATGGGTTTGCTCACTTTATTTAACACACAGTTTCCTCTCTCTGAGCTGGAGAAAGAAAACCCTGAAAACCAAACACTGAGAATTTATGGTTAAAAAAGCCCCCAAACCAGCAAATAAAACCATACGAATTTATTTTACAAATCCCACAGTATCCAACTCATAATTTGCCTACAAGTTTTGATCTGGGGCTGACGATACGGTTACTGCAGCAAGCAGAAGTCCCTCTCAGGAGCTGTGTGATGTTGGCGATTGGTCTTTGCTCATCTGAAGTTGGCTGCACTGAGTAGGACTCAGACAAGACAAGACAAACTGGATTCAGATAGTGCAGGAACCACGAAGCAGGAGTGTCCTGGGCTGAGGTTCCCTGTAGGTCCTGCCACACACGGACTGTGAGCTGTTGGTTATTACTTTTCTGTGGCAGAGATGACTGTCACAAAGGCATGTAAAGTGCTGACTCCTCGCCTGAGAACTGCTGATTGGGCAGTGCGGGTGCAAGTCAGTGCAGGCAGGGCTGGCAGGGCAGCTGGCCCTCCCAGGGAGCGAAAGCTCTCCTTTACTTTGACAGCTGGGAAGCGCAGACCCACTGCGTGAAAGCCAATACACTCGGGTGGGAAAAACCAGAGAGGCCTACTCCTGTCAGCAGGCTGGAGGGAAGCGAGGAGTGCTGCTTCAGGTTAGCTCTCCCCATCAGTCACGCTGCCTTGGTTGACACCTCACGCTCCCCAGCCAGCTTACGGGCAGGAACACACACAAGGACACAGCAGCAGAAGTTGCTCTGAGCTCATCCTGCCATCTCTGAAGAGCAACCGCATAACAAGTGCCACCAAGACTGCCTGTTAGCAAACTGGGACAGGGGGGAAATTCACAGAAGATAAGAAAAGAATCCTGCACTGCCAGAGGTATGATGGGGATATGTAATGGGCAAAGCGGACACTATGAAGTGCTTCTGGGCGAGGGGGAGATGTGACTAAACATGGGGACAGCAAGTGACAGCTACTGCATGTACTCTCTGCGGTGAGAGCAGAGACACACCAGCTGCCAACCGAGGCAGCAGTGATGTAATCCCAGCAGAGCTGGGTTACACATGCTTTTTGGGACACAAAATGATAGAGATGAAAGGAATAAACACGGGCTACCCAGGGCTTTTCAGAATAAACAAACAAGTCAGAGCCACACTGTCACTCACGGGCACTCCTGCGAAGAATGCAGGACTGGCATAACATGGCCATTGCTCAACCAGACCCTGAGGTACTGCTAACACATGACAAACAAGAGGCTGAGAAACCCTGCTAGGACAGAAAGAACAGGATATGCTGCTCTTGCAGAGCCAGAGTGAGAGTAAAAAAGCCCACCAGGAAATCCACCTCTTCTGCACCCTGTCCGACAGTGGGAAAGGCAGTTTTTCCTTTCCTACAGGGTCTGTCTCACCCTCTCCCTCCTGCTTTGCAGGGAGAAGCTGACAGCAAAGCAAAGGGCAAAGCAGCCCAGACTCTGCATTAGGACAAGGAAGAGTTTCCCCAACTTCCCCTCCCCACAGAGGCAGCTCCACCCCTACAAAAGCAGCCAGCAGCACAGGGCCAGTGTGACACCCCTGTCTTCCCTTGGCCCTCTGCAACTTCAGGAAGGCTGGAGAGATCTCACTGCCAGAGCAGGGGCACACACTGGGGAGGGGGATTGCAACCACTCTCCTGGGAGAGCCAAGCGGACACAGGCATGCCCACAGGGTGCTCCAGGAGCTGGACTGAACCTCCCCACACCTCACCTCAAGCAAGCAACATGTGGAAAGCAGAGAAAACAGAGTAGGAAAGATCAAGCTCAACAGTCTGCCAGAACCTCTTTGGGTACCACCTTCTTGTGATTTCTCTCTACTTTTTGCTAAATTCTCCCAAAAGACTTCCCCGCTCCATCCCAAGCCCTGTTAATGACACCTCCAAGCACTACAGCCCCTACCTCCAGGCACAGGCAGGAAAATGGAGGATTTGTGAAACAGCATCTGCAAGACATGTTTAGGGGCCATCAGAGACACAGCCAGGTCCACACAAGTCTCCTGTGCTTCCCCAAGTGTGTAATCCGGGCCAGCTCTGTCCCCACTGCACAGAGACCCTCTCCCACTCCAGTGCAAGCTCAGTAAGCTCAGTTGTGATCATTTCAAATCAGCAGTGCTGGTCCCATCAGGTTTGTGCTACCTGCATGTTTGCTGCACACCTGCTCTCTTCTGAACGTTGCTTCCTCCAGATGGGACACCAGAGACCTGCCTCGACAGTGGCTGCCCAGCCTCACAACACAAAAGCCTCCTTGCAGTGCAAGGAGAGAACCAGAGTGTGCTGTGGTCCATACATCTGGTCTACTGTGTATCTCAGGTCCCCAACTGCAGGTTTACAGCATGTAAAGTCTCTTGGTTTTCCTTCCTACTTGAAGAGGTGTTTGGAAACAAGAGCCAGCAACATGCACGCTCATCAGCAACACCAGTTGCTTTTCAATAATAGCAACACGATGAAAAGCACAAAGGCTGGTATCTCAAATGATTTGTTCTCTGAACACATCTAGGGCAGAGAGCTCTGTGCCCTCCTGTTAGGAAAACCAGTAACACTCTTTACAAACAAAACTTGAGTTACTGTCTTTGTTTAAAAAAGGTTTTATAAGAAACTTACCATTTGCCTTTTGTTTTCTATCAAGTTTGATCCAATTATTCCAAGAAACGACCCAAAACCAAGCTGAAAAACAACATATTGTTAGCATTTGGATCAGGACAATACCCAACATGTTTTACATAGAGACAGGACACAACTAAATCCAGAAGCAGCAAAAGAACATATTGCGGATCTGTGAGCACTTTTCCTTCAGCAAGGAATCAGTGGAGCCTCTCACTAGCAGGAACTATCAAGTGTATACCTTCTATGACGCTAAAAGCGTGTGTAGAAACCAAAAGGATGAGCTTTGAAATCCATCCCCTCCCCAGTGATGCTGAGAAATGGCTGGAGAATGAAGATATGCTTTGCTGTCTTGGAACAACCCTATGAACAGTCTGGAACCTCCAGATGCAAACCTAGCAGGACTACATCGCTAGCACCTGCAGGACCTGGCTCTGGTAACCTCACCAAGGGTGTGAGTAATCTTTTAAGGTTTCAACTCAGTTTCTTGATGTGAAGTATGTAATAAGAGAGAATTATACTTGGGGACATGTAGCAGTTTCCTGCCACTTTCTACTCCTCCCTCATTTCCAAGGGTGAGGATACAACAACCAGGATCTTCTACCAGAGGAGCTCATGCCAGTCCAGCCAGCAGAACAAACTACTCCAGCAAAAGCATCTTTTCTTGCTGCCATCACTGACATCACTGCTCTTACTTCAGCTCAGTGAAGTCAGCTGGGAGTGTGATTTCCCACCCTTCCCCATAGCCTTAAGCTATTTAGCTGCACTAAAGATAAGTTTCTATTTATGGACCACAGGGTGAGATGCAGAAGTACTTCTGTGTCACATCGAGAAAGGTCTCTGATCAGTGCAGAACATATCCACCTCCACTTGTACAGGCTGGCAAAGTGAGAAATGTCAGAGAAGTCCTACAGTTGGACTGGTCATAATAAACAGGGCCAAATCCAGTTGATAGATTAGCAGAGCAGTAAAGACCTCAGTGAGAACGTCACATACCTGGCCAGCTCCTCAGGAGTAAAATAAGGTACAAAACAAGCTGCAGTGATTCAAGAATGAGTCAAATAACCTGGAACCAATATTTTAAGATCCAGAAATAGAAAACAAGTGTTTAAATCCAATACTAACAAGCAGAGGCACGTGCAGAGATTAGCAGATGCAAATGCAACAAAAGTCGGGCTTAAATCTTCCCCTGCCCTGTTTAAGTTCAGTAAGGTTTGGTGCAGTGCTGGGCAGCAAGGGCTGCTCACTCAAACAGAGGCAATTAAAGCAGAGCAACTGATCAGGCTGCTGCTCCCCAGATGTCTGCCTTGCACTTTAAGCTCTCAGGGACCATTGTCCTCACATCAGGGACAAACTGCCATGGTGGGAAACACAGCAACGAATTCAGAGGCTGCTTAACACCAGGGCAGCAGACAGGCAGGGCAGAGAGCTGGGGGCATTGATCAACTGCCCCAAACTCATCTGTCAGTGCTTCTGGGCTTATTATTTTGCTCACCTTGGGCAAGAAACAATCCACACCTTTGCCAAGTAACTAGAGCTTTACTGCTCAATTCCAAGCCCAAAATCTGGGAGGTCAAGGCATTGACAGTGACGTGGATCCAGACACTATTTTCAGTTCAGTGATGTTCAGCAGCAAGGAAGTTGCATGGGGCAAAACACACCTAAGCAAATGCTCAAGGAAAACATTTTGCGCCCTTTGAGTTTGATTCAACACACTGAAGAGGAATGGTGCTTCAGAGCAGCCTCAAACCAAAAGGTGAAATACTTAGAGATAATTTAAGATAATTCAAAAAGAAATTGGAGTAAGTCTGTACATCCAAGTGAAGACCAAATAAATCAGTGGATTCCAAGTAACAGGACTTCTCATTGCATTAATGGAAAAAAAGGCACTCATCCTTCTATGCATGGGACAGAGAGATCTTGGTAATCTGCATCACTTGTTTGCTGGTGGGTATGATCCTCTGGGATGACAGTCTCAAAAGAGGGCAGCACACAAAACAAATGTGCTTTTCCACAGTAAAGCCCCAGGCCAACACGCTTGGCAAGGAACCATTACAGAAGAGGTCTGCCAGTGAAAGCCTAAGAAAGGTCAGTCATTGATAGAGATGCTGGAAGCTGGTATCACTTGGAGACAACACACATAACTCAGAGCTGCAGTTCTATGGGGTGATTCCCTCTGCAGCTGATCATTACTCTTGTCTACTGAGTATCACTATAACACTCTGGGCTTTCCAGGTCAGTTATCCAGACGCAGGTGAGGATATTTCCCACAGAGGCACAGCGAGGGTGTTCACAGATGTAGCTGTGAAGGTGTCAGTGGTCACAGAGGAGGATGAAGATAGCCTGGCTACAGGACATGTCATTGCACCCTCAGCTTCAGCTCCTCCAGTTACGTCAATGAGGAACTACACTGTTTGTGGGGAAAAAAACCTAAAACCACCACCAAAACCCCAATGAAACAAAATCCCACTGATGTGTGGAAGGTATCCAGTGCCTGGTTCTGCCCTTCCGCAGAAGCAGAGGCCTGGGAAGACAATTCCCTGCATGAAACAGCCACATCTTTGCATGTTTCCTCCTCGCACAAGAGGTGTTTTCCCAAGGCACGTAAGTTAAAGGAAGAAAGAAGGGAGCATTAGGCATGGCAGCAATGAGACATCCAGTGTCCCATGAGATGATCCCATCCATGGATGCAGTCTATGCATGGAGAAGTCACCCAGCATACAAAGAGACTTGTGGCTCTATCTTTTCCTTACCAATGCAAGGCACTCAGGGTACAACGAATGGTAGTGCACAGAAAGCCAAAGGAGACACATGCAGGCCTAACCTTTGGGTGAAGTTCTGGATGACAAGACCTGCAAGGAGCTGCTTCTTCTGGGCTGTAGAAGCCACCTGCTCAGGGACAATTCACCAAGTCCTCATGTACCACAGTGAGCCCTTTTTCCACAGTAAAGGGAGAAATCACAGCTTGTTACGAATCATCAGCTATTTTAAGCACCTTCTGAAGCATCCAGCAGCACACTGAAATGTTTTCCTGTGCAGAGAGACAGGCGAGGCCGTCGCACATTTCCACACAGTAGACTAATGAACTAGCTGAGAGGGGGAATTTGGTGACAAACACAAACTGTCAGGGTGCCTCTGAATAAAGTAACTCAAGGCCCTTCCCAAGTCCAGGAATTCATTAATTCCTTGAGTACACCAAGTCTTACAAAAGCCTAAGTGATGGTGACATTCCCAGTGCATAAACAGCATGGGAGATGTCAAGGAGACATGAACAACAGGCTCTACCCATCTGCATTGGTCTGTGGACCCTGCTCTGAAGCACGAGGTTCAACTCGGGCTGACAGAGTGTAGGCTAAGTGCAGAGAGTTTGAAGCCAGCCTGTCACCTTTCTCAACACCTTCCTTCTATACTTATTTCTAAAAAAAGATCAGGCCTAAATGCAGAAGTTACTAGGATGAGGCAGAAAACCAATCCCAAGCTGAAGAGGCCCGACACAGTCCATAATGCTAATGGCTGGGAAGGAGATTTCTTCAGTTACAGCAGAGCTTGTCCACAGACAAGTATAAACTTCCCTGAGATCAGCAATGTGTGGCAAATAAACTAAACCATAAGATAAAACTGAGTCTCTGCCTAATTATCTGGACTGGTTTTAGGCCTACAACCTCAAGGCTCGGAGCCTTAACGCACAGCACTTCACAGCAGCTTCACCAGGACCCTCAAGCTGGGGAGCTGAGTTACTCAACCTGCTGAGATACCTGATCTCACTGCAGCTTGGTCCATTTTATCCTGCTTTTTGAGCACGTCTCTGTTCCTGAGCAGGAACAGACCAGGACTTGCTTTCTAGCTCGTTAGACCTCTGTGTACACTGGGAGGGCCACAATGTACTTGCCCTTATGCTCCTGCAGAAGGTTATACATCTGCTGGCAAGAAGGCTGGTCTTCTCTAAATTAAACCTTTTGAAGCTGTAAGATTGTCCTTTCCCATTTTCATCTCTTGATAACAAAAAAGAAGGAATGGATGTGCTGGCTGCTTTGATGTGCACGCTCCCCTGGCAAGCTGCCACAGCTATTGCTAACGTGCTTCTCCTCATTCAGGGACTCTGAATCGTTAAACACTTCAGCAAGTGAACTTTATGACCACGAGTTCACGTGAACAATATTTCAATACCATTTCTCTCAACCGTTCTTGGCATCTATGGTCCTTCTTTGCCTTACTTCTGCCTGGGGCTAATGGGATGTATGCAAACAAAGAAGGTCTAATGTTGCTCTGACTGACATAAGACCTGTTTATCTGTCTCACCGTTGGCTCAAGAGCGTGTTATTACCTAAGCTCAGAGGAAGCTGCCACTTGGATGGGGTTTTTGCATGGGAATGAGCAGCAGGTGCAAAATAACAACGAAACAAATAAATCAAATGGCAATGAAGTAGCTGAGCATAATATTCAGGACACAATCACCCTTTGTAACATTTGCAGCATTACAAGGGACTTGTAGGCAATAAGTTTTCTAGACCTACCTAGGAGTTCTATACTTACAATAACCCCTGGGTAATAACCTCCAACAGTCACATTTTGGGTTCTTGTTGTAGCAGCTAGGCCCACCGTTAGAATTAATACTGACACAATGAGGAGAGTCACAGTTACGTAGAGGGAATTTCTTTTTCTTCTATTGAACGACCCTAAAAACACACATACACAACAGAATTTGCTGATTCCATCTGGGGACAGTCACGGTACCACAAGTTTATCCTCCCACCGCCAACCACATTGTGGTGATCTTTCCTTCTTCTAACTTGAGAATATTTTTGGGTTTGGTGTCACTTTTCACCTTCACTGCCATGCTTTATCAGGTATCTGAATTCACACTTACTTATCATTGCTCTGATGTAGGTGAAGAGAGCCTTAAGAACTGTACCTCTGCAAAGCTCATTTGGGCACATCACAGCTCCCAGCCCCTCTGGCTTGGGGCAACTGAGTAATAAGAAATATTACCATTAGGATTTTAAGTATTTTCTGATCCATGCACTTAGATCAAGTTAAATAGCCACACTGTATGACACTTGTTTTGAGGGAGAAATTTTTGGTTGTAATCATTCCATCCACAATTTCCCATGTAAATGAGACATCAGCAGCAGCCACTTTTCCTTCTCCTGTAGTACCATCCTCTACTTTCAGCACGGACCAGGTATTTTTAGATGCTTGAATAATGAATCTGAGGATTAGTAAAACTCATCTACAGCTGCCTGATTACATTGGTTTCTTTTCTTGCATGTATTTATAGATCTCCCAAATGAGAATAAATATAAAATAGTGATTCCATCAGCCAAGAGGAAAGCTGGCTGTGATGTTATGCTTTGCAACATCTCTAGGCATGTTTGTTCAGTGTATGCTCTGCTGTCTTCACAATGATCTGTGGAACAATCCTTTGGATTCTATTTCATACATTACTGAGACAAAATCCAGCACTTGGGGAGAGCAGCTGGTAGGATAACAGGCTGTAACAGTCCCCTGCTACACTCCCTGATGGGTGCTGGGGCCACCCTGCATCCTGAGACCACCCTGCATCCTGGGGCTCTCCAATACACCCTGGGAGCGGGTGGAGATATTCCCCCCCCCGCCCCGCCCCCAGAGGCTCCCAAATCACATGCATGTTGCCAGCACTTCCTAGAACATTTCAGAGAAGGGCAGCGATGTGTCCCAAGAGCAAGAAGCTGCTTCTATCATTGCTGAGCATACTCCCTAAAGCAAACCATCCTGGGAACTCTGATCCAAGGTGCTCAGGGTCTCCCTCACAGCCTGTATGCAGTGAGATAAAACACCTGCAGAAAGGCTGGTAGGACAGAGACAACCCAACCTCCCTACCCAGATTCTCCAGAGGAACACACTGGGCCTTGCTGGGCAGTTTCTGCCTTGAAGATGCATACCCCAGGCGCCCACAGGCCTTTGTGGCACAGCTAGAGGGATCTTTTCACCCTAACAGCTCCACCAATGCAGCCATACATACACATATACAAACTATCTCCCTTTCTCAGGAGGGACAGCTGTCCTCAGGGAAAATCACAGCAGGTACCCACTGCTGCTGCTCCTTCCTCTCCAACCTGACCCAGCAGACATGCTGCTAGCAGGAAAGCTCCCTCTCCACACCGTCCGTGCTCTGGTCTGGATCATTTCACCCACAACAACCAGCTGAGCATGAAATCACAAAGTCCTAAGAAACCCAACACAGGGAGGTGAAAGGCAAGAGAGGTTTATAAAGAAAAGCCACATCCTTTTTCAACTGACTGATGAGCGTTTCTGGAAGGGAAGCTCTCCACCCACAGACCTTCTGCTCATGTCCCAGCCCACAGCTGTGACCACACTGCTGGGGTATCACGGGGTCTAAGAGCAAGGAACCTGACAACTAGCTAGTCCTTCACTGAAATGAACAGTTAGACAGTTACTAATTTCAGGCAAAGTAAAATTAAGTGACTGCTACATCATCCTAAAATGCAGGCGGATCTTTTATCCATGATCCTTAAGTTTTCATGCCTTTTTTTTACAGGACAGAAATAAAGGTACCCAGGTGTTTGCTGCAGGTCACATTCAGGGTTAATATTTTTATTCTCCAAAATCTGCCAAGTAAGTTAACCATACAGAATCCAGGCTTGTGAATCATTCCAAATGCACGGAGATACCAGGCCATCCTGTGTGCACTGCCTCCTAAATACTGTAGAGCTTGTGCCACGCTCCAGTCCCAATGTAATCATCTGTGTCACATCAACATCTTAAAACTCCAAAGCACTGAGACTGAAGGTTTAGCTGCATGAAACTTCAGAGACTGGACAAAAACCTGCTACTTCTTCCATAGTTCTGAGCGAAAGAACGAACCCATCTTGCTTACACACAAGGGATCACCAAACTTCTGATTACTGCTACAATCTGGCTGGCAAATGAGCAGAAGGTAAGTAAAACCAGCTGTATGTTCTTCATGCTGCTTCAACTCTTTGGGGTTAGGCTCCATGGGCGTGCAGGTGTGTGTGTGTGCCATGTGAAAAGACTCTGCAGAGCACACCTGGGTGAGTGCCATGGGTACACGAGCGTGGTGTCCACACAGGCAAACCAGTATCCTGCACTTCCAGCAGAGATGCTTCAAAAAGTTACCCTGAAAAACACCTGCAAAATGGGTAGTTTTCCTCAAATCCAGAGTATTTTGTAGTAGCATTTCTGCAGGAAAACACTCTAAAAGAAGCAGCTGGAATACTGCTGATGTATTCTGAACTTGTTTCAGAGCCACCATGTTTTCCACTCCTACATTTCTACATCGTTTCCCAGCTCACAACTGGTCCACACTGACATGCAGCACAAATGAAACAAAAAGTTTCCAACTGGAAAATTTCAGAAAGCTTTTCAAGGTTCTTTATAAAATTAAAGCCAAACAAACACCAAATGCTTTTATTTCAGGTCCTAACAAAACCAACCATAACCCTTTAAATTGATATTGGCGAGAGAGATATGAAATTGAAGGGATAACACCATTACCATCACTTTGGCTCTGCACAGGGACACAAATCCCAGTTTCGCTGTCTCTGAAAACACATTTTTATGCATATATTGAGAAAGTGGGTTTGCATTTCTGTAAGGATGCCTGCAGCTGCTTCAGCATACATGGACTGGTACCCAGTATCTCCACTGATGGCTGCTGAAGGGCTGCCCTGGCTAAATCACCTCTCTCAACATTAATTTCTACTGAAAGCTTTCCCCATTAGATCGCTTTCTTCTTTGCTATTGAGCTTGGTGCAGCTTTACACAGAGAAGCGGAGCTACAACAGCTTTGCTATCTCTGCTTTTAAGAGACACTAATGGCCTTCACTCTGTGATTTATCCCAATTAGATACCTCAAAACTTGCAGTGCTTACCTCAACGTGAATATACAAGGTGGTTTGAAATACTGTGCTTAACTCTGTGAGGAGGACATAAAGAAAATAGTCCTATCTATAGTCTGGCAATTTCTGGCACTAAAATGGCATTCAGAATGTGCAGAGGCTTCAGAAAGATCATTCTTATTTCAAGCCTCAGGAACAGCCCGGTGCTGTAATTGCCATGCATAAGCCTGCTCTGAAAGCAAGGCTGTAGCAGGTTTTTTTCCACATTCCTGTGAAAGTTTCCCATAACACATATCGCTGTACTGCCCCAATTTACTTAATTTTTTTTTCCCTGATGATCAGAAGGAAAGAGAAGGGACGGCACAGAAACAGCATCGACTTCTCCATTTTGTTCTTCGTGGGGGGGAAGCCACGAGCAAAGCAGCCCCTGGAAGCCAACGTTATAAACTCCTACCCCATCGAGCCGTGCTCTCCCCCGGCCCTTATCATCTTAACCCGCTACTCCGCTAAAAAAGCCCGAGGGAGGGAGCTGGGTCCCGGCTTCACATTAATGACGGGCCCTGCGGGCGGGGGGTCCGAAGGCGCCTGGGCGGCCCATCACCGCTTGGCGAGGCGGGGGGAGACAGAAGACTGCGGTCACCCCCGGTACGAGAGGTTCTCTGACCTAGTTAGGGAGGTGCAAGAGCACGGCGGGGGCCCCGGTCCTAAGGATGCTCCGCGATCCGGAGGCTGCGGGGGCCGGCGGCTGCCTCTGCCCGGGCAGCGAGCCGCCCCACGGGGGTCTCAGCTGCAGCCCCGAACCGGGTCGGAGTGGCCCCCCAGGAGAAAAGCGGGATGGATGAGGAGGGGGCGTGTGGGGGGAAGAAGGACCGTCCCTCTGCGGCTGACACCGCGCCTGCATGGCGGCGCGGCGACCAGAGAACGGGGCCAGGGGAGGCGGAGAGGGTCCGGGCCGGGCGACATCATTCCCGGGGACCCACCGCCCAAAATGGCCGCGCGCCCCCCGACCCCCCGCACAGCGCCCCGCGGCGCATCCCCCGAGCCAGCGGGGTCTTTCCCCGCCGGGCTCCCCCGCACCACTCACCCACGGAGTCGGGCAGCGCAACGCCACCCGGGCGCTGCTGAGTCAGGGACTGCCGCATGCTGCCGCCGGCCACAGCTCTCCGCCGCAGCCCGCCGGGCCACGGCGGCGGACAGAGCCCCGGCAGCGGCTCCGCCGCGCCTGCGCGCTGGGGCGGGAGCGGCCGGAGCTGCGGAGCCGGACCGCACCGCGCCGCACCGCTCGGCGGCGGGGCCGGGGGCGGGTCCGCGGCGGGGTCTCCGCGTCTCGGCGGGGCGGGGCGGGGCGGGGCGGGGCGGGGCGGGACGCGTGTGTCGGGGCTCACCGCTTACCCCCTGTGCCCCGCGGCACGCGGAGCTGGTGCGACCCCGCTGGGAGCCAGCGCGGCGCTGCCCTGGGTGGCGAGAGGGGAGCCACGGGGGTCCTGCCCCACCTCCAGCAGAGTCCTTGCGCCGGGACCCCCGCACTCAGGGGCAGCCCGGCCGGAGCGACTCAGCACCTCGCTGGGGCTGAGTGTCCCCTGCCCTCTCCTCACCTTCCCCCATCGCACCCCAGCAGCTCCCACCCCGCCTCCAGCCCTGCTGCTCCAGGCCGCTCTGTCCTTCGCCAAACATCTCCCTGGCACCTCTCTGACACCCCATCCTCCCTAACTCCCTTCTCCGCGGTGTGCTTGGGGGCACTCCTGGGCAGCCACCCCAGCGTGGCCACTAGCCCGGTGTTTTACTTCTCGGCGCTCCGACATCTCTGTCGCGGTGCCGATGCCTGTTGCTGCCTGTGCCCCGTCCCACGGGGGCAGCACTCCCAAGAGACCCTGCAAGCTGCCTGTGTCCCCAGCCAAGGAGCTGAGGCAGGGCCTCAACCTCTCTTCTCCACAGCCTATCTGCAAAATGGGGATGAAAGCATCTCCCCAGTGGGCTTCATAATTGCTTGTAAATCCCTTTTATGCCCTGGGCTGAGAGGTGCTAAGTGCAAATCATGTAATTATTTCAAGCCAAAGTGTATTTCATCAAGTTAAAAGAAACTAGTCCTATCTCTGCTTCAAAATACGCCCCCCCCTTTTATTGGATAAAAGCCTAATTACCAGCATCTCCCAGGAGAAAAGAGAAAGTGTACCAACAGCAGAGCAAGAGGAAAGTTGCAAATGCCCAGATCAATTAATGGCAAAGAATGCATCACCTCCAGAGAAAAGAGCGGTTGTTTACCTTGGATGAACTGGAGGAGCCCCGTGCTCACTGCCTGTGCCCCACTGGACAACCAGGCCAGCACTGGCCCCCTCCTCCTGCATAGCCGCCCCCACTCCACGCCAGGGGGATGGGTCTTGGCTCCCTCCTCCGCTCTGTGCCAGGGCTGGCCTGCATGGTGGCATGTGTGTGCCCCAGGGAGCTGCAGGTGTTCCACCACTGCTCAGGTCGAGTTAAATTCCTGCACCTCATCCCACCTCTTGTGCTTCAGGCAGGCAACTTTCCAGCCCCGAGGCCCCAGCCCGTCTGGGGAGCGCCAGCTGTGAGCATGGCTGCCGGGGTGCCCGCCTGCTGGTAGGCCTGGCTGCGGGCAGCACCCGTACTGAGCCAGGCCTGCCTCGTACCCGCCAGCAGGCATGCGGCTGCCCCGGCCAACTCGGCACAGACCGGGGCAGCTGCCAGACCTCTTTCTTTCCCACTGCGCCCGTTTATTAGCACAGCCGGTGAGTGGCTTTCAGCCACGCTCAGGAGAGGGAAGTTAAAGATGGTGCTTTGCCTGCTTGGACAGCGTGGTGCAGTGCTGTGGGAGCCCAGGATGACATCCTCTGGGAAAAGCCCCAGCCTGGGACATGGCAGCCTTTCCCCACTGCTGAACAAGGTCTGGCTTTCCCAGGAAAGGAAGGATTGCCAGCTGAGGGGATGAGCTGGTGGATGGCGCAGAGCTGGATAAGCAGCACTGTCCTTGCGAGCTGCATGGGCTACGGCCAGGGATGGACAGTGGACAGCCCTCGCACACCGCCATCACACTGTTGAAGCTGTTCCAGGAGCTGCTGCACTGCAGCAGCGTGCAGGGTGTTGGTTTTGGTGAGACTAGCCCGAAACCAGTGCCCTGTTCTCCCAGTGTCCCACCACACTCCCACCGTGCCACCCCTCACAGAAGTGGAGCTCCAGCATAACCCCCATACCCTAAATGTGTCCGTAATCCACTGATGAGGGAAAAATATGGTACACTGTGGTCCACAGGGTGCACAGCAAAGTGTTCCCCTGGATTTTGTCTTGGTGGCTGTGGCTGGCTGTTACAGCTGGGGTGGGGAAGCTGACGCTGCGGACTCCTAGCTGCTGCCTCAATTCGAGGGGATAAATATAGACCTGCCCCTTGCACTACCCCTTCACTGCAAAACAGATTTTGCAAGCATTAAACGCAGCCCCACTGTGACTGACAAGCGCATATTGGCAGAGACATGTGGCCATCGAAACCCCTAGTGATTTGCTAATGTTTATTAACAGCTACACAGTCTCCCTGGGGCAGAGCCCAGCTTCCCCATGTACGGCACTGACTGACTGGCCTTGGTGGGGACTTGGGCGCGGGGCAGGATGCTGCGAGGGTGCTGCAAAGGGCACCAGATGCCAGGGGGCTCGGGATGGGATCCTGTTGCATTGAGCTCACCCCTCTTAGGGAAGCAAGTTATTTTTTGATCCGCTCCTGAATGCTGAAGTCCTGCAGGGTAGGTAGGGAAAGCAGCGTGGTTCCCTGCAGACAGGCGAAGGTCTTGGCGCAGTGACACTCGCTCAGCCTTTTTGGGGATGCCGTGGGACTGGGGAGCTGTACTGGGGAGGGGGATGTGCTCACAGGTCCCCAAGGGCCAGGGTGACACGGCACCCATGATGGGGCTGGTGCTGCTGAGCTCAGCCCCGGGCTCCTGAATTGCTAATCTCACGTTTCTCTGCGTTTCCCATGCAGGGATGGAAGGGAATGCCAGCACTGGGGATGCAGAGGGCCAGCATGGGAACCCCCACTGGAAAGCGGTGAGTCTTTTGGGGGCTGTCAGCCACCCTCTGAGTGGCGAAGTGGGGGCTGCTGCCCAGGACTGGCTTTGTGGCTGATAAATATAGCTACTTTGCTTTAGGAAATGCTGCTTCGTCCCTTGGCAAAGCATAAGCAGTTTGCATGGGGAGGGAGGAGGCAGCTGGGGTCTGGCTGGTGGTCCTGGGCAGTGAGGAGAGATGGGGAAACCTGGGTATGGGCCACCCTGTGCACACCTGGCCTTCAGCAGGAGGAACCCACCGTTGGGAGCTAACCTGGTGCAGGGTGAGGATGGGGGAAAGGCACCACCATCAGTACAGCGTGATCCTGACAGTGTGATCCACAGCTTTACTTCCACAGCTGGAGTCACCCTAAGCTGCTGAGCTGCTGCAGCAGGCAGCAGCCAGGGGCTGTCCAGTGTCCCCACAGGTCATGTCATGGCTGTGCCACCTCCCTGTTCTAGCATGCTCCTACTCCAGCTCCTGCTGCTCCTCCTGCCCCTCATCTGACCAGGTGCAAGGGACTGCCTCAAGACCATGTCTGGGCTTGGAGGATAAAGCACTTGGGAGGTGCTGCAATCCAGACCCAGTGTAACTCAGCTCAGGGGCCTCTGCCAGGGACCTGGCAGTGGGGTCATCCCATCCTTGAAAGCCTTTTGCAGGACAGAGCCTTGGTGTTCCCCAGGGGAGAGTCAGAGGAGGGGGCCATCCCAGTGTCCCCCGGCACCTCTAAGCATCAGTAGTAGCTTCTAGATGAGGGCTCTGGATACAGCCCATGCACTGCCCTCACTGCATCTGAGCTGTGGCTGGTGCGAAATCCAAAGGGCTCTTCCCAAAGCAGCACTAATCGTCGGTGCAGGGTCCCTCCGGGCAGTCCCTGCTATGCCAGCAATCTGAGAAAATGCTTCCAGAACCGCTGCTGGTAGCTCTTCTATTTAATGGGAAGGAGAACAGGAGGAAGGACTCCTCCATTTCTTCCAGCACCTGCTTCTCTGCGGGTGTCCTGGCAGCCGACAGCTCCTGAACCTCTTCTCCCATGCCCCTGCCAGTGACTTGTGCTGGGGTTGCTGCTTCCCCCTTCCAAAATTCCCAGCCCTGCATGGTACAAGGCTGTGGCCATGCAGGAGCTGGCTCAGAAAGGCCTCCAGCCATGTGTGGGACCTGGGCCAAGCATTGCCTTTGTTGTACAGGTGGCCTTGGGCATTTTGCCGCGCTCTCAGAAGAACCCGTCTGGGGCTTTAGCCAGGTCTGACTGGGGCAATCAGTGGGGTGGCAATGGTTTACAGCCCCCTGGGTCTGGCCCAGGCTTGCCAAAGAACCAGTTCAGGTTTTGGAGTTGGTACTCTTCCCCTTTGTCCCTGTTTTCAAGCTTTGTGGTCTGAGCAGAGTTTAATCCCCCCAATTAGAAGGTGTTTCCAATCCAGACTTTTTGCCAAGCTGCCAGCTGCTTCCCGGCTCCCCCGGGGGTGTAAATATCTCTCATGTCGGCCCTGGCTCCAACAGGTGCCACAGCCAGCAGGTTTCCATGGCCCTCAGCACAAACATGGTGCAGCTGCTGCCAGGCTGTGCTCATAGAGAGCACCACAGCCTTGGGGAGACATAGACAGGGTGGGTGAAGGTGGCCCTGGCCCACTTGTGAATGCCCGAGCCCTGCAGCAGGCTTTGCACTAAAGCAAACTGACGGGTGATGAACCCATCCGGATCTCAGCATCACCCCTTCTCCCCCACGGTTCCTGGTCCAGCCCTGCTCCAAGTTCAAAGCGAGGTCTGCACCTTCTCCACCTCGCCATCTGCTTCTGGAGATGCAGACCCTGCTCAAGTTCAAGGCAGGTTAGCGATGGCTGCTGTGTCTTATCTCCAGCAAGTCTTGGTCAGGTGGGGTACGGAGAGATTTTTGTTCCTGAGCTCCAGACAAATGAGTTTACCTCTCTGAGGCAAAACCCAAACTCTTGCTGCCCTGGAGAGATGCTTTTTGCTGGAACTTAGTGTAATTAAAACATAACAACACGGGGATTTCTCTGAAGACTAAACACTTGCTCGCATTCCAAGAAAAACAAAACTGGGTGATCTCTTCAATAATGCCGCCTGCTGTCCTCTGTGGAAGGACAGAAAACGTGTGCTTGAGCTCAGAGGTGTGTCAGAAGCGTGGGAACAGCCCTGGTTCTCCCAGATCACAGGTTTTCTTTGGTGGTGTTCATGCAGGTGGAAAAAAACGAGTTTCTGTAAATGCCAGGACAAGGAGACAGTACCCGGTGTGACGACAGTGATGTACGTGTCATGGAAAAATGGATGCTGGGATCTAAGTAATCTTGAGTCAGAACAGCCAAAACTGCTTCTCTTTAACTCAAGAGTGATGATGGGAAAATGGAAATTTGAAACATTTCCAGCTATTAAGTGCTTTTGCATTTATTTTTGGCCAATGAGATGTTCAGCTTGTGTGTGTGGGTTGAGTTCTGTAACTCTTCCAGGAAAATAAGCATGAGGAGAAGGTCCGGGATCCTGACAGAGGGGAGGACGAGACCAAGGCAGAGATGGGGAGCAAAACCTGGGCAGACCTGGCTGGGGAGATGAAGATGTTCCTGTGGAACCCGGAGGAGAGAACATGCCTGGGGAGAACGGCCAAGAGCTGGGGTAGGTCCTTGTTCAAGCCCTGTTTTCTGGGATCCTTGCCTTTTCTGCTTCACAGTGGGTGCACTCACCTGTGAACATCTTTGATAACTTGGACTGACCACCCCCATCCCACATTTTCAGGGCAGGTGTTTCTAACCAGTGCGATAAAGAGCTGGTGAGGAGGACAAGCAGAAAACCTTGGGAAAGTTACCCTTGGTCTGGATGTGAATATTTACGGTGAATGTGAAACCAAAGATTTCAGGCTGCCCAGACTGTATCCTAGAAAGAAATGAAGAGCCCAAGCAAGCGTGGGGGCTGCAGGTTAGTCTGCCGCAGCCATGCACCCCTGCTGCCAACAGTGACCCAGTTCCTGCCTGTGTAAGCCAGAAGCCCACAGGGAGGTGGCTTTGGAGTCATCAGTGTTGGTGGGGAAAGAGTGCCTAGTTTACAGGGTAGGCATTTTGGGGAGGGTGCACACTGCGGGGCCGAATAGCTCTCCTTGCCTGCGTGCAGTCTGGCTTCAGAGCAGGTAGGGCTGGTCATCGCTGTCACCCTGCAGCGTCCTAGGGTGTGACACAGCACCCGTAGCAGAGCCGTGGGCTGGGATGTACCAGCAAGGGGTTCGAGTTTAGTTGTGTCCATGTGGCCTTCAAAAATGATTGCTGAGCCTGGAGGTGCCCCACATGGTTAAGAGTGGCCCAAGGCTGCTGGGCGAGCACTGCTGCGGGCTTGGTCCAACACCAAGGAGCCACAGGATGCCCGATACCACCTGCCTTTGCAGCTCCGTTCTGGCAGCGCAGAGCCCCGCAGCGGGGTGGAAATCCCCAGCCGCATCCCAGCCTCGTGTGCATCTGCACTGGTGTCAGGCCGCGCGTTACCCCGGCTGCTGCACAGTGTTGGCAGCCCTGGGCAGTGGGCACTGCTGACAGGTCTGTGTGCCCCCGGCTGCACAAGCCTGTGCTCATGTGCCCGTACAGCGGGGCAGGAGAGAGGCATTGGAGCTGTTGCAAATCAAGTTTTGTTTTAAATTGAGAGCATTTGGAGGTGAATGGAGCTGAACTTTCACAGGGGAGGAGGAGGGAGGCCATCTGGCTGCCGGGTCAGCACCAGGAAGGTGCCTGGAGGCTGGTGTGGAGGCACCAGCCCAGCATCATCATGGCAGAGCTGGCCACCATCCCTGCTGTGCCACTAGCAGTGGTGATGGTCCTGTGTGTGTCTTGTCCCACAGCAGGACATGGCCCTGTGGTGGTTCCCAGCACCACAGCCTCAGTAGAAGCACAGCAGGAGCACACATCTGTGTTCCCAGGGCTCCCTCTGAGCTGCCGACACGTTTCTCCTGGGAAATGTTTGGGTTAAGCTTCGCTTTGCTTTCTGAGCTGCTGGGTTTTATTCATAGGCCGTGGCCTCTGGAGACATCCTCAGCCGTCAGCCTGGTCCAGAGGAAAAACAAGCCATTCCCTGGATGTCAGGGCTGTGAAACAGCCAGCGGTGCCATGACCCCTGAGCAATGCTGCTCGCTTCTGCCCTAGTGCTGGGGTCCCTGCGACATGGGTGACAGGAGTCAGGGCAGGGGCATCACTCTGCAGCCCCCATTGGGATTCGGACTTGCTGAAGCCATGGGTACCCTCATGTGTTGCCATGTCAAGAAGGGGTGGAAAGGGCAAGACCCAAGGTAAGGTCTGTCTGTCAGAGAGAACCAAGGCAGGTGGACACATGGACCTTGTCCTGACCCAGCGCAGGGTGGAGCTGTGCAGCAAAAGGGGTGCAGAGTCAACGGCAGCTGCCCCAGAGCAGGGCAGGGAGTGTATCTCACTGAGACTCCTGCACCCAAAAATGTCTGTGTGAGGAGGTGGGCTGTGAGCTCCCACCCCCCACAATGGGCTCAGGGCTCCAAGTACAGCAGGACACAGCCTATGGGATGTGCTCCAGTTGCATGAACAGTGACCTGCCCTCTCTCTTCTGCAGGCTTGATCTTACTGTTTTACTTCATTTTCTACACGTGCCTGGCGGGAATGTTTGCCTTCTGCATGTACGTGATGCTGCTCACCCTGAGCCCCTACACACCCAGGTACCGGGACCGCGTGTCCCCGCCAGGTACGTGCCCTAGCCAGCCCGGCCTTGGGCCTCGGGCCTCTCTGCCGGCACTCGCCCAGCAAAGCGCTACCGAAATGGTGTTGCAGGGACCCTGGGCAAAGCTTCTCTGGAGCTGTACGCTCCAACAGTCAGCCAGCCCTCCATAAGACAAGGTGCTGCTGCTTACCTCGGGGCACTGATGGTGCTGCAGTTTCTCTGCAAAGGATCGGGCATCTGCATAGCCCCATGTGAAGCATTCCTTAAAATCACCCTAATTGTCATTCTGATTATAACTATCGTTAGCCTTATTCTCAAGGTAAATGGGCAACTTTAGGCATTTCGTAGGTGATACTAATTTCTGTTGCTGCCTCATTATACCTCATACCTTCAAAATAAAATGTGACTCGAGAGTAGCTTTTATGCATTAATATTTGGGGGGGTGATGGCAAGACAGTGTTCAAAACCTCCTTTCCCCAGGTCAGAAGCAGCATTTTCCCTGTGCTTTAATGTGGGTGCAGAACAGGAGGTCCCTCGCTCCCTGTCCAGAGATAGTTGGGAGCACGGGGGGATCCTTCAGCCCTCCAGATCCTGAGGCCCTCCAGATCTCCCATGTTTCCCAGGATATTTTGATGCACATGGTGTGTGCATCTCCAGGTGTGAAATGGAGGTGAGGGATCAGTGGGTGTGGGGATGGGAGGGGGGTTTCATTTGTGAGCTGGTGCTGGTGCTGCTGCTCCTGTGCCTCTTCCCAGCCCCATCGCAGTGCAACTGGCCCCTGCAACATGCACCCCTAGGCTGAGGACAGTCCACCCCCATTTTGTGTAACAGGCTCCGTCTCCTTCCCCAGGAGTAATGATCAGACCATACTTGAATGGGTTCACCATTGCCTTCAACGTCTCCCAGCCCACCACGTGGCAACCCTATGTAGACAGCATGCACCACTTCCTTGCAGGTAAGCTCCTAGGCACCCCAGGAGTCATGTTGGCAGGTTATGTGCATCCCTGCACACTGTGCAGGGGTCCCCTCCTGGGGAGCAGACCAGCTCTCAGCATCTCAAGCCTCCGCCATATAGAAAGGGAGGCTCATAAAGTGGTGAAGGGAGCTTCTGTGGGAGGGATCCTGGCTGTTCCTGGTGGGATTGGCTAACTCCCTTGACATGTGGATGTGCTCTGAGACTGTGGCTCTGTTCAGGTCTCGAGAAACGTTAACAAGTCTCTTGGTTCCCACCAGCTTACGATGACAAAGTTCAAGAGGAGAAGAATATAGAGTGTGTCTCAGGACAGTACTTCATCCAAGGGGGCAATGAAAGTGAGGAGAAGAAGGCCTGCCAGTTCAAGCGCTCCCTGCTGCAGAACTGCTCTGGCATTGAGGACCCAACATTTGGCTATTCTAAAGGCCAGCCCTGCATCCTGCTGAAGATGAACCGGGTACAGAGCGAGCTGGTTGTCTTAATTCCTTCCCATAGCACATCCCAGTGTGATAAAGACAATGCAGGGACTGAAAGTCCTCCACCTCTCAGGCCTTGGGAGAAAAGGAACTCGAATCCCCAAATCTGCTGTCTCATACCCACCAAAAGATGTAAAAAAGAACCACTACAAAACTTGCTCAGTCTGATTTGCTGAGGCCAGGGTGCTTGGGGGGTGTGTGTGTGTGTGCCAGGCCCCTGTGAGGGAGGAACAGAGCCCAGTCTCTTAATCATGGGAGTTTCCATAGAATTGGGCTTACTTGAAATCTAATAGCATGGTGGCTCAGGGCATGCTGCTGGGAAAATAAACAGGGAGAGGGGTGAACTGTGTGGGGAGGGGACAGTATGTTCCAGGGATTCTGGACACTCTGCTTGCAGGCACGTTGAGCTGCACTGCACAGGGTGGCAGACCCTGCTCATGGGGGCACATAGCTCCTGTCCCAAGCAACGACACTGGCACAGGGAAGAGCTTAAGCCCTGGAGAAGGGGGTGGCAGGCACCTGACACTGCATTTCATACAAGCATGGATGTCTCTTGTTTTTGCAGATCATAGGCTACCGCCCTGGTGCTGGGGTCCCTGTGAGCGTGGACTGCAAAGTGCAGGTACTGCTTTCATCTGTGGTATGTAGGAGGCCAAATGCCTCCCTCTGATGGACCCCACTGATACTTGTCCTCACTTTAACTCCCAACACTCACCAGTCCCAGTGCTGCAGTGCTGTTGGGTGCAAATGGAGAGCAGTTGGCTGAGAATGACAGAGGCCAGCAGTCCCCCGCTTACTGCCCTGGCCCTCACCTTCCAAGCATTGCCGGCTCCTGCCAGCCTCACTGGCAGCTCTACTCAGCCCCTGAGCACAGACTGGCAAGACTGGGTGCTGAGCTGCCAGCTAGAGCCTGGGGCTGGAGCAGGGGAAGAGGCAGGAGCTGCTAACACCCACCCTCACCCACTCCAGAGGACCCTCAGTTCTGGGGAGCACCCTGCAAGCCAACAGAATAGAGCAAGGGAAGGTCTCCCACTGCCTGGGCAGCAGATGGATCACACCCTCGGAGAGCAATAGAGCAGTCAGCAAGGGTGGGGAGTGATCTAAGGTCAGCAAATCCTGGAACCTTTGCCTTTGTAGCACCATTGTGCTCTGTCTCGCTGCACCAGCAGCTGGCTCCAGGGCAAAAACACTGTGTGCAACAGACACAGCTGAGCCCCGATATGGGTTTGAGATGCCTCTGTTAAAGCTCCTTTGCCTTACCCTGCAGGGAGCTGGATGTTGTGTCCCACGTGCTATGTGCTACCTTTATTTTTTTCCCAACCACAGAAAGGCAATGAGAGTGACCTCAGGTCTGTGGACTTTTACCCTGGAAACGGGACGTTTGATCTCATGTATTACCCCTACTACGGCAAGATCACTCACGTAAGGACAGACTCTGGCATCTTTGTTAAGTCTCCTTGGGAGGGGAGGGCAGGAGCTGCTGCTTGGAGTACAGATGTGCTTTTGGGCTATTTTGGGCAGATGCAGGCAGAAGGGAGGCCATGGGCACTGGGATTACAGCGCTCTATTTCTGTCTCTGACAAACTGTGGGAAGTCCTTGGGGACCCCAGTTCTCCCTTGCCAGCAGTGGGAATGATTACATTTGTCATCTGGAGGCTGCAACTGGCTTTGCTAACGCCCAGAGAAGGTCTCAACACCAGCATTTTCCCAGGGTGTGAGGGAGGGCATAGGTTAGATGATATGCGGAAAAGGATGGGGCATTTGTCAAAGCTGTGATGAAGCCACCTCAGGACAGGTGGCTTAGAACAGAGTGGTCCAGCACCGGTGGCTATTTCTGAGCATGCTGGCCAGCACCACTTTGGTCTGTGCAGCATAGGAGGCAACGCACCTTCACAACAAGACCTGAAAGCAAAGATAAGGCAGGCACTAGACTCCTCTTGTCATAGTGCTGCTGGCTGAGGATATGTAATTGCCCCAAGACACCAGGTCTGCATGTCCTTCGAGCACACAGATCTGAGGAACACCATGGATTTCTTCTTACATGCCATAGGTCAGTTTTTAGAACCCCAGAAAGTATTTGAGAGTCCCATTATCCCCTGTTATTTGCCCTGGCTAATCAACCCAAGGGGCACGGTGTAGTGCAAAACTCAGATGTGATCCCATCCCTCTGAAGCACTGAAAGGTTCAGGTTCAGCTTCAGCATCCTGAGGGAGCACGATGGACATCAGGCAAAGGCATTCAGAATGATGCCTGGGAACTGTGAAGCAATTACTAGTGGCTTTTGCTGAACAAGACAGCACTGCCTGCTTGTCCACTCTCTCAAAAACTGCACTTACATCTCCCTTCTTTTCAGGTCAACTACACGTCCCCACTGGTGGCTATGCACTTCACTGATGTGAAGAAGAATTATTTGGTCCATATTCAGTGCAGCCTGAATGGGAAAGGGATTCTCAACAACGTCAACAGCGACCGCTTCCTGGGCCGAATCATCTTCACGCTCAGCATTGGAAACTAGCTACTGCAAACCCTGGTTAAGTCCATCAGAGGCTTTTTCCTTCTTAAAGCATAAAGCCAAATTATTTTTTTTTTCTGCTAAGAAAAACAGGCACATGGAGATTCTTGTTAATTTATTTTTTGTTCATAGTTAGGAAACAAATGAGATGCAATGAAGCATGGAACCACATTGTTCATCATCTGATATAAATCATTGTCAGTAAAACTCAGAAGCTATGCCCTGGGCAAAGGACCCACAAAAGCATTTCAGTTTTGATTAAAAAACCCCTCTGGTATCTGAACACTATTTTCATAAGTTCTTTTATGAGTGACCCCTGTGGAATGCATTTCTCCTGGCTTTAAATTTTAATCTTTACAATAGTTTTATGTGCATTTCTCAGGCAAAAGCTTTACAAGATGTTAGTTTATTAGCACTATCCAAGTTCAAATAATAAACAGCAAAAGTTCTGGATTACACTTGCAATGACACAGTCAAAAAGTGAAAGTGACAGATCTCAAAATGCTTCCTAGGATCTTCAGCACTAGGAGCATCTTGACCACAGCATTTTACACAGTTCATCCAGCACACCCAAGGTGCTGGAGCAAAGACCATGTAGAAAAATCATTTGCCCTTGAACCTTTCCAGCTGTTCCTTTCTGAAGTGGAAAGATTAATGCACTTCTTCCTCCCTCTTGGCCCTAGGAATCCACATCAAGTCCATTAGGGACAGACGAGTGAGAGGGACTCTCCTCTCCCTGTCACAGTTCACAGGTTTATGGCTCTCCCTTTTCCAGGCACAGAAGTGCCAGTGAAACATCTTAGAACCCCCCAAATATTTCAATTTATCATCCTCAAAGACCGTGTCAGAGTGGAGCACTGCTAACCTGAGCAACCTCTGCTGCACGGGCAGCCTGACCTGCCCAGGCTGGCGAGCATGTAGCCTTCATGTTTGACAGAGGTGAACTTCACTCTGCACAGTATGAGAGATGAGAACACAGCAGGACAGGACACCTTAGGATACTGCACTAGTTGGAAAGCACACTTACTAAAATTACTGTCTGAACAGGAGCATTATGGTATGTTTGTCCTACATCCTAGCCCAGGCACTTAATCTACTGTTGTTTCCTGATCTATGCAAGTCTCTAAGAAGTAATTTTTGTATTAAAAATAAAGCAATTACTGTAAAATTAACTCTGTGGTACTGTTCTTAAAACACTGGTGCAAGACGTGCAGCTTGTGACTTCAGCTGGCCAGGCAGGACTACATTTCAAAGCAGGGTGTAATGTGATCCTTGAATTTTGAGTACTTGATTAACTTTCTAGGGCCAAGAAGTTCAAAAGCCCAGTACAATACAACTCACTATACCCTATGTATCACAAACAGCCATCAGGCAAACACTGCTGATTAAGAACTGTTAAAAACCTGAAGCAGAGGTTAGGAACTAATTTTGTTCAGATGCAGACACTGACAGCATGAGGGCAACACAGTCATTCTTTCTGCATGACTGACCTGAAAGGGCACGTTCTGGTAACAGAAACTGGCTTCTGCCAAGGAAGATGCTGCTGTGGTGGTGGCTCTTTCTTTGCACCAGATAGAAGTTAAACCCACTAACGTTTCCCTGCCAGATGACTGCTTTAGCTCTTTAAAAACATTTCTATTTCTGCAGGATCCTGAACGGAAACCAGACCCTTCATGCTTCAGGCCATGAAAATAACAGCTCTCCAGGACAAAACTCAGTTGTTTATTCCCTACCTGCTTGTTGGAAGGATTCATGAAGCAGCTGGTCCTTTACCAGATGCCAGACCCGTGCTTTGATTCAATCAACAGAGAAAGATGAACTAGTTGGGATGGAAATGCCTGAACAGCTTAGAAGCACAAGTTTCTGTTTCCCCACCAACACCCAGATCCAGGCACACTGACAGTGGCCTTGGAACAGCTCTCAGAAATAACAACATGCATGTTTGGTCACACTAAACCCAAGCTTTATAAACATCACAGTTAACTTTATTTTCCATACACATACTCTGCTTTTGGCATATTTGTACAGTCATTTCAAGGTCTGGAGAACTGTATACACCACTTCATGCTACAACCACCTGGAAGCGCTGCCTTGATTTCTGTCTTCTATTGAAGCCCAAAATAAGACTTTATACATATATATAATATATATATTGGTGCATCTAAGAAATTGCCTCACTTTACTAAAATAGCCTAGGAAAATTGATGCAAGATACTTTGCTCTGCAATGTGAGCATGAACCCATAGACAGAATCCATCTGCCGGCAGCAGAGGAGTAACACACCCTGAAGCCGGGTGCTAGGTACTACCAGACTCGAGATAACTCACCATCTACGGCTCTGGCAGGGAAATCCAGGAGCGCAAGAGCAAAGGTACAACACAAAAGACCAAGACAACCAAAACCAAAGCACACAGTCCAACTTAGCAGCATTACATTACATTCCTAATACAAACAAAGAAGGACCATGGTTCGGTTCAAGAACCCTTTTGTGGTACAAAAATCAGTTTTGTCAGGTATGGGCAAAGCTTTTCTTTGGTCATGGTGAGGACAAGAATAATTGAATATACAGGTATTTCTCAAACATCAAAACTAACTCTTTAGAAATCTCCCTTCCCTGAACATGTAGCTGTTCTGAGTCACACTGCTGACTGTCCCTTTGTGCCCATGGATTACGGAAGGTGTTTTCCCTATGGCATGGCCACAGGCTTAATGCACAAAGAGATTAAAGTAAACGCTGCAGAGGACAGAAACTGTATGTCAATAGCAGCTCTCTGCTCTCTCTCCTGTATTGTACCACAGTTGGGAATCAGAGGCCACTAGCTACTGAAGGCCTCTACTGGGATGGACCATTATTTCATCCTATCAACATGAACCTGATGGCAACAAAGCAGAACCCCACCACAAATGACTAGCTGCTGTTTTGGTACAGGTCAGCTATGAAATGAAGAATTACAGAAGGTGTGGTATTAATAACAAAGCACCTTCAAACAAATCAGATTATCTCACTCCTTTGGAAGTCACTTTCTTCACTGCATATCTGTGAAGAATTACCATATTGTTATATCACTATAATCACAAAGTTTCTCCTTTATGATTGATGCTCCTCATACTAGGAATTTTGTGCTCTTACACTGTTCAGCTACAGTTTGAGAGTGCAATAATGAGGAGGTTAAAAGCAGATCAATCCTATCGAAGCAGACTGGCTTTGTATCGTCCCTGGCATTCCTAGATCACAGCTTTTCAGTGATCCTGTTAACCCATGAAAGCTGTCCAAAAGAACTGCAGGAATCTGTGAACAATCTCTGGTTTTAGTCAGTCTGAGACCTCTCAAAATACTCTCGAGCCTCACGTGGACCAGTGCTGAAATGCTGTGCAGTTTGTTTTATGTGCACAGAATCAAAGCTGAGAGAAACTGCAGCCAGCAAAATTTCAGCCTCCTGCCTTCATTTCACAATTGAGCTCAGAACAAAAGGGAACACACAGCCAAGCGAAATGGCACAGGACACGTTTCCTTTAGCAGACTGCTGGCTTTCCTGTGTAGTGAAAGTTCTCCAGGCCTGAGCCTTTAATGTGAATGAAGACATAAGGGCATCATGCTAATGCAAAGCTATTTAACATGCACTAGCAGTCAACCTCTCCATACTGACTTTAAACACACTCATTTACTAGAAGAATCAGATGTTCTTCTCATATGATGTTGGTTAATTAGTGAGGTCAGGTACCACACCTTTACATTCAGAAGGAATAGGAAATTCAGACTGATTCACAAGAACAAGCTGCTAATGAAGACAGACAACAGCCATTGGCCAAGTGTCCAACAGAAGTCTGTTAAAAACCCAGTATTCGTGTTCCCATCGCACTTACAGTCCCTTCCTGAACAGCACTTGCACCTTTAATTACAGTTTTAGTTTTAGCATTATCCAAAATATGTTTAACTCAACTAGAAATTTTCTTGTATGAAAAGAATGAACAAGAGAAATAGAGTTTTGTAGATGTCATCTTTACTCAGTCACATTTTGCATGTGGATACACATGAACCCTACTCCATTCTGTGGTCCTCAGAGCACTTACTTTCTCCAGTATCATACAGGGACTTCAAGTAATTCTGCAAGTCATCTTCAGAGCCATGGCACGCTATTCTGTCATGGGGTTTAATTTTTTTTTTTAAATAATAAACTATGAATTCATTTGTTTTCTTCTTTTTGAAAGGGCAGATCAGGGAGTCTGGGAAAAGGATAAGAGCAGGGAAGGTGGCAACAGAGATGGAATTAAGAGACTATACAGACTGGTAGCCAGTACGACTTTTTCTTCTTCCAATGATATAAGATATAAAGACAAGAATTATAAGGAAGCCAAGTGCCATGCCCACTGCGATGGGAATAAGAAAGCTCAGGTCAGAATCAGCAAAGCATTCTTCAGCTGCAGGGGAGAAGAAAAAAAAAAAAAGAAGCAAAGGAAAACAAATTAGTAAAGGAAACCAAGCATTAGACACCAAAGAAAGCAAGGAACAAACAGACATTTCTGAGAACTTACACTGTATTAGATACAACAATACATCTCAAAATCAGCATCAAATAAACAAGTGATAGATTGATTGATTGCTTTAAATCTACATACTTGATTCCTTTAAATACATGTATATGCCACACACATTGCCTGTATTGGTAATATACTGCTTCCAACTGGTACATTTAATTTCATCTTCCTCTAGTGAGCATTCCCCTCAGATCAGAAATGGGAGATTAGAACAGCAGTCTGAGCATGCGTTGGTTGATCACACCAACAGCAAAAGAGCAACACAAAAAGACAGAGTGATGTATCACTGCCCTTGGTATATCTCTGCCATGGCCAAGTGACTTTGCAGACCCTCATGTCACCAGCACTTCCCTAGATTCTAGACCTGAAGAGAAGTAAAACGTTAAACCAAGTAACAAAGTAGAAGCTTCCTGAGAACTACAGGGGACAGCCAAGGTATGTACGCTGAAAGTGCTGAATGGAAGATGCTCAGGCTTTTTGTTTATTTTCAATCCAAATACAAGAAAAGGATTACCACAGTCCCAGCTGGTAATTATGTGGACCTTATCAAAACCAACACAGAAGAAAAATAAAAGAAGAAACGGGTATTGGGGTTTAATGGGCAGGTTCTAAAATATGTGGTGGACTTGCTGATACAAACACTGATGCAAGGGTTAGGAAACAAGACTGGCAACTGATTTCAGACCCAGTGATATACCTTGGACATGGAGGCATGGCTTGGCCTTCTTCCTCTGTTTGTGAAGAGAGCAGAGCTCCACCTGCGTGGTACTGAGACAAGACGTTTCGTAGGACACTGTCTGTGTGTGCTGCAACACTGTAAGGGTGCTTGACTTTCTTGCTTTCAATAAAGCAGAGCTCCTTACAAACCCTTTTTGCTTGTGTTTATTAGAGAGCAGAGTGCCACCCACACGCTGGACGCTTTATCCAAAGTTAGCTCCTGTTTCAAGTGAGTATCTGTCTACTGGAACCTCGAACTGCATCAGCCTCAGTGACAGGACATCTGCTGCCTTGGCTTAGCTCACTGCAGCCCAGCACACACTTGTCACTACCCCTTCCCAAAAGGCTATACAAAGCCTTGGCCTAAGAGGAAAGATGACAACACACAGAGGTTCAACACCCGAAAATACTGAACCCAGACAATCTGAAGGCACCTCCTGCCATGTACAGCAACACTGTACAAGGGGAAGAAAAGAGCAAAGGAAATACGTACCTTGTACAGTGAGCTACCTGAAATATTCTGGCCACTGAAAAAACATTTAAGCATCTTAAGATGAGAACTGCATTGGATGTTTAGTCATCTTTGTTCACCAAAGAACAACAGAAGCAATTTAGCTGCTACCTGCTGAGTAACAGGTCGTTAATACTAAATACAAATGAATTCACTAAGGATGAGAGGTGCCTAACGGGCAGTGGCAGAAATTCCCTTCCTCTCTCCTTTAAAGGAAGGAGATCACTGCAATATACATCACACCATAGCACTGTTACAAGGAATTCCCAATGTAAAAAGGATATATGTTTTCCTACCAGGAACATCCCATCCTCTCTCCAGTTTGCCACTGTTGTTGGCACACAGCTATCCTCACATTGTTACCGTACAATGGACAGAAGCTTCAGAGAAGCATCTTCAAATGCAGAACCTGGCAGCTGCACACCTGGATGAGCAGGCTCCACGCTCAGGCCAGGAGGAATAGCTTTTTCAATTGGTTAAATGTGTCTCCATTTGAAATAATGAACAATGCTAGTCCCCAAAATTTTAATATCCAGTGTAAGAGTTGCCTTACCTTTTAATTCAAATCATGAGATGCAACTGAGAGCCCAAAATTTTGTGGGTTTGTTGGTATACTCTAGGCAATAGGGAACACTGTGGTAAATTTTTAAATTAAAACCAAAACAAACCTGAGGTATTCACCAGAGGGAAGAAGCTTCTTTTAAGGACTAGCAGCACAGCAACATTAAAGCAAAATATCAGAAGTCTCACTAACTTTAAAGTTTAGTAAACTGCATATATGGCACAGTCAACAGTAACCAAAATCACAGTGTATTGATAGATCACTGCATTGAGTTTGGGTGGCAAGGTTTTGGTAGTGGAGGACTGCAGGGGTGGCTTCTGGGAGAAGCTTCCCCCAGAACCAACAGAACCAATGCCCGACAGCTCCAAGAAGGACCCACCACTGGCCAAGGCTGAGCCCATCAGTGGCAGTGGTGTGGCCTCCAGGATAATGTATTTAGGGGGAAAAAAACACCAGGAGTAAGATGAGAGGAACAACTCTGCAGACACCAGGTCAGTACAGGACCAGGAGGTGCTCTAGGCACCTGAGCAGAGATTCCCCTGCAGTCAGTGCAGGCAGCCATGACTAGGCAGGCTGTGCAGCCCATGGAGGATGATGATGGAGCAAGTGGATCCCCAAAGGAGTCTGTGACCCAGCAGGAAGCATGGTTCCCATGGGAACAGGTTCCTGTCAGGACCTCCAGTGCCTGGTGAGAGGAGCTGAGGTCGGAGCAGCTTTGCAGGCTTGTGACCCCCTGTGGGACCCATGCTGGAGCAGTCTGGGCCTGAAGGTCTGCAGCCCATGGGAGGGATGCCCACTGAAGTTTGTGAAGGGCTGTCTGCTCTGGGAGGGACCCCATGCAGGAGCAAGGGAGAGTGTGTGGAAGAATAACTACCAAGGACAATGTATGAAGAGCTGATCACAACCCTCAATCCCTCTGTGCTGGCTGGGAGTGGGGGAGGTGGAGAAAGGAGGAGTGAAGTTGAGCCCAGGAAGAAGGGAGAGGTGGGAGGAGGTGGTTTCAGATTTAGACTGATTTCTCATTGTTCTATGCTTATTGCCAGCCATATAAATCAAACTAATTTCCCCAAATTGAGTCTGTTTTGCCTATGACAGTGCTTGCTGTATCATCTCCCCATCCTTATCTTGGCCCACCAGTCCTTTACTCTATTTTCCTCTCCCCGGCCCAGCTGAGGAAAGCAGTAGTACAGCAGCTTGCTGGGCACCTGGTCTCCAGCCAGGGTCAACCCACCACAATTATACACACTAATATTCAAGATTCACACGCAAACACAAGTTTAATGTGGTTTCCACAGACCAGACCAAAACTATTTTTATTCACAGAACTCCTCTGCATGTTTTTTAATTTCAGATTAAAGTGGAACATTTTCAGAGAACTGAAGTTCAGTGTATTGCAAACTAGAACAAATTCCAAGTAGTTCAGTTCAACCATAAACCATGATAATACACTTTCCCATCACTTCTTAACCAGGCTTGTTCTTAACAAACCCTTTGCCTGACTCAGCAAGCAAACCTCTTCCAACTTTAATAAAGAAAAGTCTGAAGTTAAACTTCCCCATTTTAAACCTAACCAGATCCAGCATTTTGTAACCAAAGAAAGCCAGCATGAATAAGGACAATTAATTCTCTCAAAATTTTTCCTACTGCTATAGGTACAATGAAGTTGCCCACCACTGGGCTACAATTCCTCAGCTCATTAGGAAAAGGGCAAGTCTCAAAACAATGTGCATTGAAATGTAAGTATTTAACACTATAACCTTCCTCTACACCTTTCCCCAACAGGGCATCCAATGGTCGTTTACAGAGTCCTGACCTCCTCCCCAAAATAAAATAGCTACAGTTCCCCCATCCAAACATCCCAACGAGCAGACCCATAACTCCATTATCCTTTCATGCACATGTGTGTACTACTGCAGGCTTATCATAATTGTACACTGTGAAGTCCAGCCTTCCAGTGCCCACTGCAAGTCTCCAGGAGAGACAATACTGGAGAAACAACTACAGTAAAAAAAATATAATACTTTGACCAAAAAAAGTGTCTTTCCACTAAATACAGGACAGCAGTTAAACCCAGGTTGTTCCAAGTCTTGTCATATACTTTCAGACTGACTCGATCACCAACGCTTGATGCCAGCAGCCCCAGTGCACTTTGATTTACAAGGCCAGGCACCCCACTGTTAAGCTCTTTGATAAGAGCCTATTAAAACACTTCTGCTTCACATTAAAAAGCTTCAGCCAACTTTAGTTTGGACATCAGCAAGCTGCTACCATTATTCTGCCTTTGTGTAGCAGAAGAGGTAGCTTTAAATACTCATGTTAACCAGTGCAGGGCAGAATCAAGAAGAAAGGGCATAGGATTAGACTAGACTCTCTTTCAATAGACCAACCAGAAAGAGGTGGGGTAAGAAGACTAGTGTCTCTCACTTAAAGTTTGCAGTAGTACTGCTACAAGAAGATCTGGCAGCACAGACAGAACCAACACAGCTCCACCTCAGAGATGAGGCTAGTAACCAATTCCCCAAAGGCACCCTAAAGCTTTCCCACTTTTGCTGGATGCAGAGACCAATTTAACGGTAAGGGCAAGAAGAAACTGAACTGTGCACAGCTGTACACCTGCTTCAGATGGCTAGCAAAAATCAATTACAAAAGCATCTTCCCTGGATGGAGCCACAACTGAAGTTTAATGATGAACTAGAATCTCTCACTTAGTTCCCAAGCTGCCTTGTACCCAAGCACACTCAAAACAAGCTATAAAACAAAAGCATTACACACAGGCAACAGAGGACTCTGAGGAGCACCTTCACCAACAGAATCTCAGATAGGGACTGAAGTTGACCGTACTTGTTTAGTTTATTTTCTTTTAAAAAAAGACAGTACAAGATGTCTATTTTCCAATCAGTTTAAAAAAATGTGAACAAGTTTCCTGAAGAAATAGAACAATCTTTATTATTTAGAGCACATGTTGAACAGGTTGACAGTTCCCTATGGAGCAATACATACAGGAAAACTAGTGGTTTTATAACAACAGGCAGTCAGGTGAAACTTAAATGTATTTTGAACCAGTTATCTGCACATCAGTCTAGGAGTACTTAAAATCTCTGAGCCAATGCATTTGCAAATGAGGATTAAGTTGTAGGTTTTTGAAAAGCTACTTCTAGTCTTGTTGGATTTTGGGAGCAGCTTGCACTAGTCTTCTATGCTGTCACTTGGAAACCATGCACGGTTGAGAGATTCGTGTGGTCAGATGACCAGAGTGTGGTAGCTACTCCTGAACAGAAATGCACATGTAACTGGTGCCACTCAACAGCAGTCACAAAAATATTAAAAATCTGTATGAACTTCTGCACTTGAGGATTTATTAAATGGTTAAAGACAACTTTCTTTTTTAAATTAAAATGGAAAGTCTTGAAGCCTGTTTGAGGATTAAACTTATAGTAGTTCCCCACTTTCATTAAAATGAATTTCAGTAACTGATGAAAAATTCAAGCTGCAGACTACAAGCTATAGTAAGCATTATCCACCCCTACTTGCTTCCTCAGCCAGTGTCACAAGAAAACCATTTCAAAAAAATTACTGAAAGAAGTGGATTTTATGATTTGTATACAAACATGCCACAGACATCTCTATAACCCTAGAAAACACTAATAAAACACTAAACCAGCTTTGATGCAGGCTAAACTCATTCTAAAAGGGGGAGACAACGTTATGTTCATTAAAGAACTAGTTTAGGCAGCTCATGTTATGACATACACAAAAAAGCCACGCTTATCTGAAAGTCTAAAGGACTTTTTCCATGCAGTAAAAGCTATGTATTACAGCACAAGGAGGTCAGAGGAAAGCTGTGCAGCAAGGTTTTGCCTCTACAGAGCTGCAGTTTCAGAACAGTCTAGTTGCACTGCATTTTAAGCTAGTTATCCTTTCCATACAGCAAGGAAAAATAGGTGTTGTGGGTCCATCTCAGACTCGTTTGGCTTTTGCACTCTCAACATTAATAAATGCTACACAGCAAACAATCAAACACAAAGTACATTAAACATTCAGAATGCCAATGGCAGGCAGTTAGAATGTGAATTTTGACTGGCAGAGAACTATTCAAGATGAAGATTTAAAGAAAGCTCAAGCTGCAGCAACAGATACTGGCTCATTAAATGAAAGCATCTTTAAACAATGGTCATTCAAAGCAACAAGACAGACCAGTTCTGTGCAGAGTACGATATAAAGTTAAGTGCACTTTAAAGTTCCAGAACATTTAGAAAGGTTATTCCCTTTAAACTGATGCTAGCAAAAAAGCTTGCATTAATTTAGCAGAACTTTGCCTCAGTTGAGCATTTTAGATGATTGCCAAGGTTTAATAAGATGAAGAATTCTGTGCCTAACAGTATATGTGTTTTTTTGAAAGCAACTGGAGTCAGCACTGAAGTCTTCCTATATATCCACCGTTTGGCAAGTAGGGGTTACCCATTTTGTTTATACAGCCAGGGTGTAAGAATGAATCCTGAAACTACATCCAGGCAGGAGTAAAACTATCCAAATTCTGTCAATGCTAAGAAAGTTACTGCTGCCACTTCAAAAGATCTTTTGATCATCAGCCTGAAGTTCAATTCTATGAAACACACAGTTGTTAACTGGGCATTGTACAATCCTTGTTAAATACTATGCAAGTCAACATAGTGACTAATGCTGCCAGCTTAACCCACAATTATTACAACAACTAAGGAACGCAGAGGAGAGAAGCAAGTACAAATTCTATGCTATTCTGGGAGTTGCCCAACACACATCAGTTGAGAATGTGTTCTTGTCTCACGCTACAGTTTGTGAAAAGCAGAAACAAAGCCTAAACACAGAGTTTTTGCAAGTTAAGATCCTTTACCTAGCAACTCATCCAGTATTTGACATCTTCAAAACAGTACGAAACCCACGTCGTCTTCTTAGCACAGGAAAACTAAAAATGTAGTTCTGCTTGGAGATAAACATTCTATCTTTGTTTCTCAACTCCAATTAGCTGTGGCTAGTAATTACTCCTAAGTTTTGGGTCTTTTTTGGACTTCAGAACTTGCACTTGCTTTGTTTAGGGTGAAATCAGGACAGGAATCACACTTAGATTCACAAAGTTTGATATCCAGCATAGCTTTTTCTTCTGCCAATTATGTAAGCAATCACTATAATGGCAATCAAGCCAGCAAGTGAAGCACCAACTACAATTGGGATTAGAATGCTGTCATCATCCAGCGAACACTCCTGGGCTGTGGGTGAGAAAAAGGTTGCAACAAGGAGTAAATAAAGACAGAACACTTGCCAAGTGAGGTATAAACATCTGTTTTCCTTAATGTGAAGGTGTTCAAGATCAAGTATCATTACATCCTAAAGAACTGCAGAGGTTCCACGGGTATATCCAGCATCTATTAAGTATTACAATCACTTGGAACACTTGATAAACTCCAGTAAGCTAACAGGAGCACCCCAGTGTACAACTTTTCATGTACACAAGATCTGTACTAGACAAGGAAGTAGCCGTTCTTCTTCTTTTAAGACAGAACCAGCCTTATCTATTTTGTGCTTAAAACAAGCCTGGCACTTTTAATTAAGAGTAGAGTGACCTACATTTGGTATCAAGAACCTATTCAGAATGGAGACATGTTACAGAGATGAAGTAACTGATCAGGAGAAGGCAGCTAGCAGCAGCTTGAACTACAGTGTGAAACTGGATTCTAGCTCTTTAGAACATTGTTATGATAAACTCTGTTCACCTGGCATACATCTGGGGAGTTAACTTACCTTCACCTAGAAAAAAATTCAAAACTCTGCATGCAATCTATTTGTCTACAGGTCAGTCTAGACCATTAAGACTGTGGTGCAAGTATTGTTGCTAAGTACAGACAAGGTTACACTGAAGAAAAAGGTCATTTAAGCCATTCCAGTTTTCCCCAGGCAAGGCCAGGACAATGCAGCAAGCAGACATTTTAGAGTCTTTCTTTAGCTCTGGATATTCAACACTGCTTTAAAAAAACAACCCTCTACCAATTCATTTATCTCCCCCAACACTCCTTAGACTCCCAGGTAAAAGAACTGGTAATACTGCTGGGTGATTTAAGTCCAGTTCTGCTCAAGTTTTGTCCTGTTTTCTTATTTGAGCTACAAAAAACTGTATGCCATTATGTCAGATAACTTCTAACCTATTCTTAAGGCAATGCTTAAGTCCCTCCTCAGAATCTTTAGCTCCTTCAAGTTTTGTGAAGGAGAACCAATGTACCTAGCAGATAAAGTGCTTGTGCCCAATGCTGGTGATTAACAATTCAGTTCTGCAAGCACTGCAAGAATTAAGAAAAAAAGAACTCTTACCTGTAGAGAACTTATTTGCCTTCACAAGGAATGGCTGAATCCATAGATTAAAAGTATGTACTTGAAGATCTTCATTAATCTGAAGAGTCTGCTCTTTTCGGCACATGTAAGAGCTACCAAGGTAAGCATCCCACTGGCTGAAATTGCTGTTATCTGCACTTGAAATGACTAAACAAAGGGGGAAGGAGAAAAAAAAAGGAAATTTGTGTGCCCACTTCAAGTGCAAGAGTTTTAATATGACTGTAAGACCAAGGAGCTGAATCTAGAGAGGCCAACTTTTAAACACTGACTACTCTGAACAACAAGGTAGTCTAAAGTGAGATCAATGCTTAACTGAAAGGAATCAGGCACTGAAGTTACTGCAGCACCTTATCCTCCACATAGTCATTTCTATTTGGCTGTCCTTGTACTTCCACTGGTCCCAACATGGCAGATTTGTTGTAGTGCCCTTTTAACTGCAGTAGCCATGGCAAGCAACTTCAAAAAACCAAACATATTCTTGATTTGGAAAAAGTACACTTATTTTGTGAGGGACTGGTCTCTTTTCCCAGAGAGAATTAAGTGGGAGAGGTTGGAAGGTACAACAGCATCTTCAAAGACAATGGTTAGCTTAGGAAAAACAAAAACTTCTGAGTTGGTACATCTGTATTTCACACCTCAAAATTACATTACTGAAAAGTTATAAATAAGACCTCTTAATTTATATGTTTACCACAAAGTAAGAGAACCCATTAGCAAAATAATCCCACACTACTGTTAAAGAAACTCTCACAGACATTTCTCCTTACAACTTTTGTTTCTACCACCTTAAGGACTTAAAGTAGGACTTAACAGTAACCACAAAGAGCATTAAAACAACATCAGAACTATCTGACATGGAATAACAGCTCACACATGCTTTAAGGCAGAGGCTATTTCTTACCAGAACCATTCAGACGGTTGAACAGTGTCACATTCACCTCTTTCAGGTAAAATTTTTGTACACCTGCACTTGTATTTTTCTGTTAAGGAAGCAAGAACCAACTGTCAGTGTGCAAGCCTGCCTTTTTAACTTCAAGAACACAAGATTTACAAAGGCTTTGTAAGATATTCACTGCAGTCTGAAGTTTCTATTACTTAAACCATTTGTCCTGAGGCAGGCAGCTAGCCAGTGGCAGAAGGGTTTTACTATCAGTGATCATCATGCACTGCTGGAAGCTTAGTTTAAAATAAGTTACTTACAACAGCAAATGTAAAACCAATCAATGTGCTATTTCCATCATTCAGTCGCAGAGTAGCTGTTGTGTTACCACATGTACCATCTGCACTAGTTGTCTTTGGATTGATGTTGATCAGAAGAGGCTGAAAGACAGACATACCATGTTAGAGACCTTTGGGACTACACTGTTTCAGTCAGTAGTAGTCTCAAGCTAGACGAAGTTGCCATGAAGATGACAGAGATTGAGCCTGGCTACCCTGGAACTAAGGCCACCTGAGTTAAGTTGGTACTGCTGAAAGAAGTTGCCTAGTGATGTCTTGATTTTGTTGACTTAATGCAACAGGTTTGCTTTGGCTCCCTCTGTGAGAGGAGACCATCTTAGGGACCAAAAGTCTTAAAAGCTAAGAAAGTTCCAGGCTTTTAATGATGTTAGAGGCATTCCCAGTAACAAGTTACACTGATTCCACCAGGTTCTGAAACTAAGTACTATGTCACAAAGTATTCTGATGTCAGACAGGTACTATGTAACAGTAATTACAAACAATTCTGGACAGCCAGCAGTTTGCAAAGCAAATACCCTGTGCTCCCATGTCATACCAAATAACTACAGCAACTTTTCTACTGGAAAACAGAAGAGAAGCACCTTGTCTTGAGAAATGTTCAGCTGTAGCCCCACAGTAGCCAGGAGACAAGTTTTATTTCCACTTTTAAGAGAATAGTTTCCTATGTCTGGGTTCTCCACAGGTTTTGGAGAAGTGGTTGGAGCAGGTGATACAGTGGTGGCAGGTGCAGCAGTTACATTGGCAATAGTAGGCGGAACAGTAGGTGCAGAAGTAGGTGTATCAGCACGACATCTGGACTCTATAAAAGAAATTTTAACCCACAATTTCAGAGCTGAAATTTTACTGAAGTCTTAGGACTCCAAGGTCAGTTCAATACACATACCAATTTCTCCAGTGAAATCTAGGTTCACTAGGAGCCTGCTAAACCACCAAGTCAGAAGCCTCAGACTCAGCACAGTATTCCAAATAATTTACAGCTATCATTTAGTCACAGACATTCTGTAATGCCCAGTTTTAAATCCTTGTAGCATATACAGCACTACCTATCTCCAGTGAACCACACAGAGCCAGGTAAGGGGCTATAAACGTGTGATCTGCTGTAGACAGAGCAAGCAACCCTATAAGGCTGTATGCAGCAGTATGTCACATCACCTCTGAAGTAACAGATATCGGAGATAAAACCACAGACTTCAGACTATTTAAATAAAAGAGTTAGAGGCTACCACTGGAAAAGGAAGGCAGTCAATTAGAAACCTCAAAGCTCAAGTGATGTAGTCAGGCACAGTAGTTCCACTGTGGTTATTTTTAATACCCCAGTAACAGAATATACACTTTTACACCACCACCTCGGCATGGGAACAGCCAATATTACTATATACTAATAAATCTGTTCCACTCATCTGTTTTTCCAGGAACAAGGAAAGAAGTACAAAGGATAGCACATCTTAGAAGCCATGGATTTCTTAATTACAGGACTTTGCTCCCTGCACTAAGGCACAGTACAAAAAAGCTCATTCACAAACAGAGACTGCTCACCTTTTTTACCAATCGTGCCATTCTGAACAAAAGCCTGCACAGTAGCATTCCAGTAAATCTGTGTTACATTTTCTGCTTCAAAAGAGTCAATATTATGACATACAAAGACGCTATTCAGTTGAACTGGACGCATGTCATCCTTCGCGACAATAGTAATTGGCCCTACAAAAATAAGCACAGATGTTTCAATGCCTCATGAAATACAAGAGCATTTATAGGTAGTGTTATGTTTTATAAAATTCTGTAGGACAAAGGGATAAGTTAATACTCCTAACCACTCTTTAAAGTTTGACATATTGTGCCCTGAAGTACCAAGTAACACAAAGTAACCAAGCTTCCAGAACTAGAAAGGTGAATTATTAGTAGGTATTAGCACACAGAAAGCTTACCATTGTAGTGCATTGCCATGTGGAAGGTCAAGTAGTGTACACCAAAGTGAACCCTCCCCACACCTGCTGTCTACTAGCAGCATCTCACAGATCAAGGATGTTCAAACAGTTAACCCACCCCTTCCATTCCACTTAAAAAAGTGTTACATACACTAAAACTAACTAGTCTGTATTCTTGTCCAACAGGAAGTATGCTGAACAAGAGTTAGGTGATACAGGGTACAGAAATTGTTAGATACATTGTTAGTCCTTCTAACTTTGAAGAAGCCAACTAAGGTCAGGTATGGAAGACCTGACTCTGGTGGTCCAGACTGTTCTAAGCAGGATTCTGCACTGAGCTTTACCTTTTCTTTTAGCATCAGGAAATACAGCAGCATCATTGGTGTTATAGGTAAATGTGACAAAGTCTCCTTGGTAAGTTTCATTGGTTTTTGTAAAGTTAACACTCCAAGAGTGACCTTCTCCAAACTGTATTGCCAGAAGTGCAGCTTCCGTGTCACTGCCACAGACACTTCCATTGTGGGTCACATCAGATGGCAAGTTCAAGGTCACATTTTTCTAGAAGAAAAGGGTGATTTTAACATGTTTTTACAGACAGCAGTTCTTCCCCATGCCAGTGTTATAAACCTGCTGGAGTTGCATGGAACCTTGCTTGAGACTAATAAGATGGTTTTAGGTTATTTTATTAAATATGAAAAAGGCTCCCTGAAATCTGACTTAGAAAGAAGCCATGTCAAATTCAAGTGCAAATCTAACCTGGTTGTTGATCTGCTGAATTGCAATTTACATTTACTGCTTGGGCTAGTAACACCACTACACTGATACACAAAACCCACCAAGTTGGACCACTATACAATTTAAGTGTGTGCAATAGAGCACATTCAGTTATTTGTATTACTAAGAACTTATGCCTTATTTTAAAATTAGTATTTAGGAACACTCATAGAAACTGTCTTCATACTAAAACCAACTAAAAGACCCAAACACCCTAGTAAAAGTGTCCTTAAACTTTTACCCAGGACAAAGTTACTTCCAAATACTTACATAATCACTACTGTTTGTTTCATATTTTATCAAGAATCTCATCATCCATCTTGCATACAGGCACGTAGCATTAGAGGCATCCTTTATGACTACTTCCACTGCATAGGACTGGAAAAAACCTGTAAGGTATGATTATTACCTATTAAGATGTTGCTTTTACTTCATTTTCTAGAACTATTTAAGAGGACGGGTCATTACAAAATGCTTAAGTTGTTTCAGAACTGGATTAAGCTTGCCACACACTGGAAGAGTGGGTAGATGTCTAGAAAGGATTAAAACTAGGAGGCACACCATGAAGTCATCAAGGCCTGATAAAATTTTGGGAGAATGTTGTAGAGTCCATTTACCTGACAAAGACTAATGATGTAAATGAGCATTAGCTTTCTCATGACAAACTGAAGTGCATGAACACAGCATTTACACAACGTGCTGCTTGTAGGCGAGAGTCTCCCTAACGCGTCATTTGCTTCATCAGTGGTATGACTCAAGTTGACCTCAAAAGATGAGGCCCCTAGAATGGTCTGGGTTGGAAGGGACCCCAAGGATCATGTCATTCCAACCCCACTGCCACAGGCAGGGCCACCAACCTCCAGGCATGATCTAGACAAGGCTGCCCATGACTCCATCATGACTGCCTTCATTGTGTCTCTACGATTCCGGGCTCAAAGGACAGGAATGTTAAAGTCCCTTTACGCTTCCGGGAGCTTGTTACAGTTTCTGGGTTTTCCACCCCGTGAAGCTCAACAGAGACACTTGCCCACAGCCAGTCTGTGGCGACCGTTGACCCCCACAGCGCGGAGCCGGCCACGGAGCAGTGTCGGCTGACAACATCCGCATTCGCGGGTAGCCAACTGCCTGGAGGCACCGCTCGGGTGGGCCGCCGGCGGGCAGGCTGCCCCGGCCGCAAGCCCCTCGGCTAGGTACCAGCTCGCACCCAGCCCGGGAAGGCCGCGGCCCGGACCCGTGCTCCCGCCCACGACGCCCTCAGCCACCCCGCCCAGTGGCAGGGCCGGCAACAGGGTCCCGCTGGGCCTCTGCTCCTCTTCCGCGGGTGACAGCGCGTCGGGGACGCGGCCCAGCGCCGCCTCCGCTCCGGGGCCACCCCGGAGAAGCTGCCGCCGTGCCGAGCCGGTCCCCGGCCCGCAAGGCCTCAGCAGCCCGCGGCACCCTTCCGCACACCCGGCCGCTGCCCAACGCCGCCTTACGGGCGTGACGGAGGGAGGAAACGGCCGGCGACCGCGGCAACACCTCCCCCTCCCCCCGCAGGCCCATCGCCCACCCGCGGGCCCGGGTCCAGCCGCTGCCCCGCTCACCGGAGGTACCAAGCAGCAGCAGAAGGAGCAGGCAGCCAGAGCAGCGCGGCTCCATGCTCCCGGCGGCAAACACAGGGACACCGCGAAGCAACGAGGAGCGAGAGGAGAAGGCGAGCGGGCGCGATAAAAACCTCGCCATCGGTCATGTGAGGGGAGGGGCGCTGCCGCCCGCGCGCCGCCAATCGCCGCGCCGGCTCTCGATTCGATGGTTCGCGGACAGGAGGTTCGGCGTGCGATGCCTCGGGCGGGCGGTGGGTCGGTGAGCGTCCGTCCCTACAAGGCTCCGGTCACCCCACAGGGTTTGGCGGGGGGCGGCACCATGCGGCGTCCCCTGCCCTCAGCGGGCACTGCGGGCCTCCGCGGGAGCGGGTCACTGGCCCTCGCTTTGGCCCTCGGCAGCGTTTGCTGTCTCCACTGGGGCTGCTTTAGACAGAAAAGGCTGAGAGAGTCAAAGAAGTTCAATGTAAAAGCTTTCACCGCAAAAAAAAAAAGTAAAGAATGAAGATATTCTCCATGCTTATAATCCCACCTGTCCCTCCCGGCTGACACGACTGTTGTCCATCCTTGTATGTCACCCAGGGTTGACCAGAGATGGTCTCTGTCTTTCCAAGGCCCGGGCAGAGACCTGCCCAGAAATGGCCTCCAAAGTAGGCCAGTGCCAAGAACTGAGGCACGATGCCTTTGTGCCAGTGCTGAAATGCAAAACATGGGGCAAGAAAGAAAGTGGGAAAAATCAGCTGCCTGGTGCAAATGAGGGAGAAAAGAGCCAGAGGAGTGGAGGGGAGAGAAGACAGGAGTGGATGTGTAATCTGGTGGGTTTAAGACTGGTAGGAGGTACAAAATTTGGTGGATGTTAGATTGCAGCCTGGAGAGTATCGATTAGGGGAAAGAAACAGAAAAAAAGAAGCAGGCTTGGTAAAGAAAGGGGAGTTGGGAAGAAGAGCTTGGGGCTGGGAGATGCCAAGGAAAATGGCAGGTGGATACTCAGCTGCCTGAGGAGACAAGAGCTCCTCGGCAAGGAAGGGCCCTCTTGGAATAACACAGTCCTCTTTCTGATGCTGTGGAAGGGCTGCAAAACATATTTCAAATAATCAGGAATTAAGAGATGTGCCCAGCCATGGGGGAAGGAAATGAAAGCTCTTGAAGAAGACAACAAACCATGTTGACCTGATACAGAGAGGCAGTGGGAGTGCAGACAGTATTGATGGGAAAGTGGTTATGAAGTCTTGTGGAAGGTGAAATAATGCAATTTGTGATTGAAATGCCAGGTAAATACTCTCAGGTGTATACTTGCAATACTGCACTTTGCAAAGAGTATCACAAAACCAAACTTGGCAAGTCAGACCCACCATGGAAACCCATGCATGGTGCAAGTGGGGGTTCCATGCGCAAACGTGCATCTGGCCCGGCACGTTCACTGCTTCTTTACATTTTTTCTTGTGCTTAATAACAGCACCTAGGACCAACTTACCACACGTATTACATACATGCACACGCATACCTAAGCATTGTTGCATGTGACTATCAAAATTAATGTAATATCAAAATAATTAGAATAATTTTTTTTTTAGCCTTTGGGCTTAATTTACGGAAAGCTTATCTGTAGAAATAAACTTCATATTTAATAACTGAGCCAGCAATTGTTGTAGGCTGAGGGGAAGTGTCCAGCAGCAGCACAGATGAAACCACGAATTCTGAAAGCAGCAAGTTTTTTGTCTTTCTCAGCCCCCCAGCAAAGAATGGGCCATTGCAGGGCCTGGGAGAGTCCTGCTGCTGGAGCTGTTGCCTTGCCTCAGGCTTCAATGGTTTGGTGCAAAGTCCTGTTTTCAAAGAAGTGATCTCTTGGGAAGTTAGGAGCAATTATATTAAGAGGATTTGACTACTAGGAGAGAAACATTGAATTAAACTTAAATTAGTTGGAAGATGAAGAAATGATCGGTATGTTCCAGGCAGTTTGTGTGGTGGAATGCCACCTTTTGTATCAGCTGGGACATTTACTTCAGGACATGTAGCTTTTATGTGTAAACTTGGGTATGGCCATGCACCCCCTTGTTCTGAGAGGAGAATCCTGAATTTTTTGATTTCTTGTTTGCACATGGGAAACAGACTATAGAATGATGAGATGTTCTGCAGACATAAAGGAAGGCTGATTACCTTGTTTCCTTTATACCAATTTAGTGAAGCTTGAAATGAAATCAAATGGTAGCTATCACAGCAAAAGCAAATCAGCTTCTGTTTAATAACACACAATAAAACTAGCAACTAGTGTGGGATTAAAAGAACAGTATATTTCATGTAATTTTACATAATGAAAAATAGATTCTTTGCACCAGAAATATCATTAATATCAGAACACAGATTATCCTCCTCCTTTGTACCTCCCTGTACCAAACTCCCTGCCGTGTAACTGCCCATCGTGGAGTCCCTGGGGAGACCAAAGGATCAAATCCCTCCTGGAGGGAGTTGGTACAGACACCTTGCATCTTCAAATGGGATGAAGACTGCCCAGAAAATTCCACATGCTTCAGGCATCTGAAGGTGTTAAAAGGTTCTGAATGTGCTCTTGCATTATTAGCACAGCGACAGTCTCCTCCTGCCCAGCCAGCTGACAGACTCTTGCTTTTGGCACTGTTCTCCCTAAATAGAGAATTTTTGGGCAGTTCCCAAAGCCTATCTCCTGTTCATAGTGCTGGAGGAAGCAGAACAAAACTCTGTTCCTCTCTCATTTAACAAATCCTGCAGCTGTCCTTAGGAAAAAGAAATAGGTTAGTGGATGGGGGTCAGACATCCGATTCCTCTGAAATTCCATGGAAAGCTATTCTATTCAGCCCTTACCTCTAACAAATATCCACTGCAGCTTATGTATCATAATCTCTTTGTAAATTGTGGCAATGGCATTTGGTAAAATTTATGTTACAGACTTCAGTATTGTAAGGTCAAACTCCTATGATCAGCTGTTTTCCTGTAATGATAGAAGCGTGAGTGATCCTTACCATGATGCAGAGAAAATGTCTTACCTTTTTGCTTGCCAGAGAGAAAGGATTTTGTGTTTGGTGTGATTTTGAGAAACACTGGTGCGTGGCAAGCTGATTCTGGATTTTTAAGACAACCTTTATGTTTATTGCTGGCTTTGAAAATGGGGACTGTAATGTTTCTGTACAGCATTACATTTTTACTACATACTTGGTCTGACGTTGGTAGCGTTAAGAAGGTATTGACATGTAACAAGAACAAATACTTAACACTTTCTGAGTTCTTTTTAGATCTTCAATTCATCAAAGAATGTCAATTCATGCCTCATTTCAAAAGTTTAGTCTGCTCTGTGGCTTTCATTCACACTGTATTCCTGATGTCCAGCGTATGCTTAATCCTTTGCAAATCCTTCAGCCGTGTCAGCTGGTTAGATGATATATCTGTAATCAAACTTTTCTTTACCCTGGGACTTGCAAAAATTGATGGATGTATGTGTGTGGTCAGAAGCAAAGTGTCCAGTGTTTAATGGAGCACTGAGTAGTTTAATGTTTCTGTCTCCAGTGCAGAGGAGTACAGCTTGTGATAAAAGAAGAAAGAGATAACACCGGGGACATGTGGTAATCACTACTGTAGTCGAATGTATTTTTATTCATTCTTTTAGATGTCTCTTTAACCAACAGGGCATTTTCTGTATTTTTTTCCAGGGACAAGGTTACAGCAGAACCAACTGTTCCTTTCCAGGAGGGGGAGAAAGGATTTGGTACCATTTCACGTGGGAGGGATGGAAAGAGGAAGAGATTAATGCCGGTCAGAGAGGTCATGGATTCACTCAGCAGACGGGGATGAACCACAGGGAAATTCTTGGGACTGTGCCAACAACCACGAGAGTTACGCTGGGGTTTTCCTTCTCACGCAGCCCCAGTTTGTAGCCAGGGGATTAAGGATAATAAGGATTTGCTGTGATCCAAACAACGGAATGATGAAGACTGTGCTTTGCCCAGCAGTTTGACATCTGCGTGTGCTAGCCTGGGTGACTCCTGATAGTTATGCTGCACTTGCTCTGAAAAAATTCACTTATAAACTAAAGCATGGGAAAGCTGCGGTTCGCTCTGGCTCCGCGCAGATGGCAGTGTTCTGGAGCTGCTGCCTTTCAGGAGGAGGTGGTGGTAGGAAACCAAACCATTAAATGCTGCCGCAGGAAACTGCTGAGTCAAGGCTGGAGCAATCACGTGAAATGCCAAAAAAAGAAACCTCTTTGGGGAGGCGAAGAGGAGAGATCGGCGAGCAGGTTGCAGCAGGCAGCTGCAAAACTTCCTGCAAAAGCGCTCTGAAATCGGCTGTCGTGACACGGCTGGAGAAAGCACGTTCCCAGCTCAGCAGGAAGAAGCAAAGGCGCAGGCCAGCGGCATTTCCTCACTGGCCTGCTGCGCAAACAGCTTGGTTGTGCACATCTTGGTTTAATCACGGGCTGGGAGCTGAAGGCCGGGCAGCACTGGGCGTTGATACGGGGATGGTGCGGCAGCTGCCCCTGCGCTTTCCGGCTGTGGGCATCCTTTGATGCCACGGGATGCAGGGGGAGGTGCCACCATTGGCCTTGGGGTACCTGTTGTGCTGGGAAGCGTTTCCAGCTGCGCTTGATGCGGTGTGTGCTCAGAGCACTTGGCAGTTGGGTTAAATATGTGGCAGGCAATGGGATTTATGCATTTCGGGAGTCACACCAAGCTACTTCTAGATGTGATCTATTTAATGTGAGAAAAACTCATTTGACAGCTCAAGTATTCTCTGGGCTTGTGCCAGTGAAGTGGAAAAGCATCAGTTGTCTGAGTTTTGTGGGGTTTTTTGACATAAAATGCTACCCTGCTGCAGATCCATGTCAGCTTCAGCATAGAAATGATTTTGTAAAAACAGCTGGCTCTGCACAGGAGGCACCTCCCACTTCCAACTCTTATGAAAGATGTGTCGACTGTAACTTTTTCTAAGAAATTTCAGCAGGAAATTTCACACTTCACCAAGACATTATATCTAAAATAGAAAGTTGGAAGAGACATTATGTCCTATACAGCCATTTTCATACCTTGTTGCTTTAGCTGCTGTAGCTTCAGTGCTATAGGACCTAGAACAAGATTACATGCCTGTTACGGAGAGCACATCAGGGCAGATGACATACATAATAATGATGTACATTCTCTGACAGAGCTGGGAAACTAGGTCTGGCAAACCCTGAGCTAAAGCCTGTTCACTGCATTGTCCTGAGCAACAAACCTCTTGTGGGGCATGGTCACTCTCATGCTGCCTATCTGCTTGCTGCTTTTGGAGCTGGGATTTAAAGAATAAAAAGGAAGAAACTGAAGGGTTAGGCAGATGGTGGCTGTTCTATGGCAGAATCAGAGACCTTCAGTTGCAGAACCAGTTCTCTGGAGGAGTGAACCTGACCTAACTCCCTGGCTGCAGCCTACAAGCAAACTTTACCTGCGCAGTGATGAGGTTCTAGCTCACCTCCACAGAGGTGATTTCATAATCTTCGTTCCCATCAGATGCCTGAAACCTCCACCCCAGCATGCACCTGGTAAAACTTGGTCTCTGGTGTCTTGCCCAGCCTTCAGTAAAAACTAGCAGAGCAGCAGCAGCTTTGCTCTGAGCCTCAAACTAGCAGCAAACAAAAGATTTTCTTGCTCTAGTTAAGGGGCAGCTTTTGAAAAAGGTGTCTGGTTTTGGTCATGATGACAAATTGTTCTCAGAAATACATCAAACTTCAGAGACTACAGAAGGGTAGAAGAGAAGATGTATTGTAATAATTTTATGAGCTTTTGTCTGGGAGGGGGAAAATGCTACATATTAAATGAACTTCTTGCTAAGAATCCAGCATCGATATTTCATGCTATATTAAAACTACTTACCACTCCAAATGGTAAAAGGAAATTCATTCCATGTAATCTTAGATGCTATTTACTTGCACACTAGCCCCCTTTCCATTTGCAAAGTCATAATGACTAAGCTTTGCAAAGCAGTGTTGCAGCCCTTAGGCCCTGCAATGGCTGGGGCAATCTCAATCTGATGCCTGATCCTCTGCATGCCTTAATTGCGTGAGGCATTTAAATGTTGGATCTACTGGAAAAGCAGTTACTGCAGCTTCCTGATTACTGAAAATGTATTTAGATGGGGCAGAACATCTAGACTTTTTTGAAAATACAAAATTTTGTAGGAAGTTAACATTACTTAGGCAGTTTTTAAGTACCAAGTGACATCCCTCTTTCTTTCCTGCTCTAAAATATGGGTGCTTCAAGCTGACAAACAACTGGTAGTTCTAAGGAGTAAGCTTTTAAGAGCAAGCAGTGTTACAGAAGAAACATCTCCTCTCTGAATAGTCTTGGTTAGTATTAGCAGCAGCTGAAGCACCTGAAGCCTTAGATCACAAGTGTAAACTTCCCATAAAACTGATGCTGCCAAGGAAGAACTCGCTGAATTCAGCAAGTACGAGAGGAGCGAAGGACCAAGGAGGCAGCTCCAGGAGAATGGAGTCACTTCAGAAGGCCAACCCAGGAACACTGAGAAGTGGTAGAAAATCAAGAAACCACTGACCACAGTTAAGTGGTTGGACTTGGGGCTGATGGAGGAACGGGTGTAACTGGGAGATATGCACTGGGGTAGGGGTCCTTCTCCAGCAGCCCCCAGTTCGAGCTGTAACTAATGGTTGGAATCCTGCACTTGGACTTGGCATTCACTGAGGGGTCTGAGGGTCAGGCCCTAGAACAGTGGCCTGTCTAAATCTGTAGCAATCAATAAAAACTTATTTGCTCATTGTGAACTACTGCTAAGCTTAAGAAAAGGGGCTTAGCGATGGTGCTGCGCTGTCTTCCTGATTTTAGAAAATTAAATTATTTTCTTTCTTTTGCTTATATCCTAATGCTTATTTCCCACAAGCAGCAAGATAAGTGATGAGTAACATAAAGCTGACCTTGTGTCAGGAAGCAGTTCACTGACCAGAAGAAAAATCCTGTTCCATCCTAAGCTGACCAACACCCATTGCTCTCCCCAGGTCACTCCTTATTTTACCCTCCGCACACATTCCAATGCCTCTCAGCCCCTCAAGTAAGTTTTTAAGTATTTTTTAAATACCTCAGTCTTTGCACAAGCCCTTGCCATTTAGGTGCCCCCAAGCTGTACCAGAGAAAGCAAGCACCTGAGCAGGATTAGTGGAAGCCATTTACGTACTTAAAACCAGGGTGCACTAGGGATATTTTGTGATCACAGCAGTGCTGTGCAAGGTCAGCCTCCCCACAGCATACACACACACACCTGAAGGACCAGCACATGCTTTGCTATAGCTCTATGTGTTTGCAGACCTCTCCTCCACAGCGCAGGAAGTAAAAGCACAACGCCCTGCCTCCCCTTCTCCACCCACCCTCCAAGATATTCCTGAGACATCCTGCTCACATTTAGTCCAGCGGCTCCAAATAGCAAAGGAAAAATTAAGATACAGCCCAGTCAGTGATGATCAGTAACAGAACCAAGTTCCCTGTCCAGCCCTGTCCTTTGTACTTCAATAATTGCATCAGAGTCATTTAAAATAATTACTAACTGTCCTGGGAGATAAGGAATACTTCTGAGCAGGAGAGCAGCCTCCTGCAGTAGCACCAGGCCACCACCTCTGGTATTTTGTACCTTTTCTGGCACTTCTACACTTTCTAAATCCGATTCAGTCAGCGAGGATGCTCAGTTCCTTCCCACCAATAAAACTTGTAGAAGACTTACAGAAAAAAATAAAATTCAGGAATGGAAACCACTTAGAAAACTCAAGGGATTTTAATGACTGAATGAAGGAGGAACTAATTATTAATATATTTAAGTAGCAAACAGGTATTTTGCTATCAAAGCACAAGCTAAAGAATTTAAAGAAGCCACAAACATTAGTAAGCCCAACATACAGAACTTTGAGTAAGAAGGCATTTTACACACAAGAGTTTATCAACACAAAACTGTTTAATATTTATTAAATGACACAAAATACCTAGATAACAGACTCACTTCTCTGAAAGGACATGTATTTACATTATTTACCAACTTAAGAAAGACTCTCTGTACCCATATCAGACTTATGAAACATAAAAAAGGTTTTGCTGCTTTTTGCATCGAAGGATGCAACGGTGATACATGCCCTGTTTGCAAGTCTGCATAAACTATAACTTTCTGATGCAGTGAAAAAGCACAAATTTATATTCTGGTAGCCGAGTGAAGAGGCTTCTGAAAAGTAACAGGGTTAGTTTCCCCCTCCCCCCACTCCAGACATACTCTGAAGAACTGTTATACAAAAAGTATATTACATTTTTGAATGCTGCTGTACTCTTACAACTTTAGTGTAACATTTCAAAGAAAAGATTCTCCCTACTATATGAAATGACTAAAAAAAAAAAAGTGGTATTTGAACACTTCTTTAGATGCATTTTTTTTTCTTTTGAAGAAAGCATTAGGGCAAATGATATGTCTAGGAAAAAAAAAAGAAAGACTGACAGAAAAAAAAAGCAGAGACCAAAATATGAAGAACAGCTAAAGCAACTTAACAATTTGCTAGGGTTTTGTTTTTTTAATTTTTATTAACTATTTACTTTGGCACCTTTGTGTAAACTATAGAACAAAACGACGTTTACAACACATTTGCAATTACAGCATTTAAACAAAATGGTCACTTTTTAAACCAGCCAAGAGAAAAAAATAGTCCATTTATGGGTATAAAGATTAAAAAACCTAAAATATATATTTCTAAGAATAAACTGCAATTTCTTATGAACAAGGTGCTATAAACTGCATGCAAGAGTCAAGATTAAAAATGTGTGGCCAAACAGACAAACTGTGTTATAGCCAGATGAGTTGTGGTCCAAGCCCACTTTAGGTTTTGTTTCTTACAGAGATATATTATGGCTCAATAGGCAGGCACATGATCCCAGCAAGAAGTTGCAGAGTTGTACGGCTGGACGATAAATCTTGGCTGCAGCTTTGTCATTAACCAGGAATGAGCAAGACCTTAGCAGAAGAGATGAACAAGTTCTTGGGGAAACCCCAGGAAGATTCAAGAAGCCTTACCCCTTCCCCTCTCTCGCCCTACGGGGTTCTCAAAGTCCTTTCTTTGGGTTGCTTTAACTAGATTGCCACTTTGGGTCTGCCTCGGATTGTGGAAGTCGGATGAGACTGGAGGACACTTCCTATGTAGTATTTTCTGCATTTAAGCTACTGAAATGGATGGGATAAGAATGAAATAAACCTTCAGATCTTTCTGGTTAGTTTGGCTGAATGCAACACACTTGTCTAATGAGGGAGGATTTTACCAGAACAGGTACTTCAAACATGTAGTGGTGTTATATTTATATGCTACAACAGACTGAATGGAACCAGCTCAGTACTGATGCTCAAAATCTCCTGTCTCCCAAAAAGTTAAGTTTTATGCTCCTCCTTCCTTTTTTAGGAGGAATCTTTTATTAGCTAAAGATACAAAACACATATGAGAAAAAGGAACACAGAATGCAGAATACAGAAGGTTCTTTGGGGGCACTTTTTTCTCCCCAGTGGATTTCTACTTGAGCTAATACATAAAAAGATTTGCAGGAGCAGTCTTCAAGTTTCTTACTAGATAACTCTATTGTTAGTATTTTTCTTACAGAGGCAAGGGTGGTCCTGGATGTCTACCAGTGGTTATGATGCAATAGTGTTAAAGGATAAGGTACATTTTTCTGCAGATCTCAAAGAGCTGTATAACAGTTAGTAGAGGGTGATAGCAGATCGTTTAGTAGGAGAAAAACACCCATTCTGCTTCATCTGTCAGCTGAGGACTGCATATAAAAGAGCTTGAGAGAAAACACAGCTGGAGAAAATACAGAATTAAACAGCAGATCAAAAAAGCAACAAGGATGGGATGTAGCAGATACAAAATACACACATATCACACACACACTCTCCCTCTCTCACATGCACCCCCTGAATGCGAGATCACAGTGATAAAAGTTACAGATCATAGAGAGCTAAGTTACACTGCCATTAAACAAAAGTAACATCTTGCTTTCAAGAAGTATCTGGTATTCCCCAGGACTACCAGTGCCTGAAAGAGGATGAGGTTTTTCATTGTGCTCTGCAACACAGCTGATCATAGGTCTAAAGCCTGGCTGGGTAAGGAAGAACTGTTATGTGGAGGAGTTACCTTTTCTGCTGACAATTTTTTTTCCCATATATTCCTGGCACATGCTGCTATAGCAATTAAAAAAAAAATGCATTTTTTTTGAAACAAAGCTCTACATTCAAGTGACTTACTCTGCCATGTCTTATAAAGATGCAACAAATGCTCTCTGGTCATCTAAGAAAATACATTTTAGATGTCTCGTAGCAATGCTTAACTTTCTATATGAGAGGTAGGCTTCTGGGTTCTAGGAGGCCTGCCACATCTAGGGCTGAGTTCTTAAAGCTTTAAGTTAAAGCAATCCAAAGCAGAGCAGTCTTAGAGGAGCTGCCCTGTCTAAACCTTGAGGTTAGTTCAAGTTTAGAATGTTGCAAAGCAAAACAAGTATTGAAATTCATTTGTAATTTCTCTTCTTACAGCTTTACCACAAGAACAGCGTGGCTTTTCATAGCTATCTGTAAGTAGATTCTCTTTTCTAGAGTATTGCTGCCAAGAGGTGAAGGCCTCCTACCCATGACTAGTAAAAACTGTCACTTTTTCCATTATGGCTGTTTTATGCTTAAAATTCCCAAAGGTGAACACTGAACTGAGTCTTATAGGCAAGCCATAAAAATCTCATCCGAACTTGTTTCGTTGTAGCAGTTCATTAAGAATGGTGTTTGTATATACAATATATATGCCCACACCGCAAACTTTATACATCATTTTATACTGGTACCATTTTGTCTTAATTGCAACCAAAAGTATTTGCCATTATATCAGCAAGAAGCATAGGTTGGCTTCTTCCCTATTTTCCCCTCCCTCAAGGGAAAAATCCAAGTGGAGGCATCAACCAAACCAATGGTATGGTACTAACTGAAATGCTTTCTGTACAGTAAATTAAAAATTTGCATGCAGTTTAAGCATTTTAAAGGCTATTTTCTTATATTAACCTTCTGTTTCCATTTAAAGGTGTGAAAGACATCTGTCATGTATCAAGGGACCCCTCTTCAGACCCAGAGACAAATGGAATCACAAAGACCAGGTACTTTCTTTCAGCTTTCTGCACATCTTACTAAATAACATGCAAAGAGTTCAACAGCATTCTTCTTAAAATGTAAATAGTACTCTTTAAAAGGGCATGTTAACCACTGAAAGAAGTCCACTCTACCATACTTTTTCATTACACTGCTTTCATTCAATCATCGGTAGTATAAAAAGTCAATTAACGGGATCAACAGGCTAGTTTATCCACTGGCAACTGTGTATGACACCAAGTGTGCAGTAATACAAAGGCCAACATATGTTTATGCAATATAGTTGTACTGATTTGGGTTTTCTTTATCTCTTTCCATGTAGTCCCTGTCAATTAAGGATTCTATTCTCTTCTTAAGGTCGGCAGGCTGCAAAATAAAGCAGACGTCAGCATTATTACTTCACAGTCAATGCTCCTGTTTGTTCTTTCTAATTAAGGCAAATATCCATACTGTTTAAGATAGCTGAGGAAACAGAAATCATGGTTTTAAACACCACCACCATGCTTAAAGCATCAGAGCTTTTAAAGTCTGCAATGTATAATTGATTGAAGAGAAAGTTATAAAATTACCCTGTCACCTGCAGCTAAACACAGACATTTATGGCAGGAAAAGATACTTGCTGCTCTTTTAACTGAAGTATACTTTAAAGAACTGTGATTTATACAGTAGATATCAAAGTGTTTCTATTGACTTACACCTGACAAAAATTGGTCTATGTTTAATTTTATTTTCATTTGAGTAGGTTTTACACTGTTTGGGTGCCCTGTGATTTTGTTGGGTGAAAGACTTTGTGAAAACCCCCATGAAAGAGAGTGAGAAAAAGCATTTAAGTAACCTGTTATAACCCTCCAAAGCCCCATTACAGTTTATGCAACACTTAACAGGCCTGCAGGAACTTACCCTGGTAGCAAACAGAATGAGGTGGCAGTACCTTTTATTCTACATTTCCACTGATAGAAAGCACTGTGTGTTTGAACTCAAATGGATGCCCAGTGTCTATCTGAAAATTTTTTTCCATTTTTACACTATAGACAAGCTCTTATATTTCATACAAATTTTATATTGCATCTGTGGGCTTCTTTAGCATTGATATGTTCAGCAATATCTAATTTTCATTTCATATATAAAAATATACATACACAGAAATATTAACTGATATAACCTGTCCAAAAGAAAACTCTGTGCCTTTACTGGTTATTAATTCAAAATTATTAACCATGTTAAGAATCAAAGCCAATTCTCCATTACCTATCTCAATCATTTTCCCCTCGTTGCCAAGAACCCACTGCCAGAACACTTAAATGTGAGAGCACTAGCAGGCAAGGAGAGCTCACTTCAGGTACTGCTACGAGACTCTGGTTCTGAGAGCCCTCACTAATAGGTTTCACTGACTTACTCTAAGCCTGAGGTAACATTCAGATACATGAACGCAACTGGCATTTTAAAAACCCCTGAAAATGTTTGTCTTTCCTAACAAAAGATGCACATTCCAGACAGAAGCACTGCTTAATTGAGGACAGGACAGGGAACATAAAAAGGGGAAACAAAGCTTTAGAAAAAAGATCAGTACTACACCTTTACTGGGAATTTAAGCTGGTTGTAGACCTCTGACACAAGCAGGTTGTGACTCAACGTCTTCCGCATCTTCATGATTCGTACAATTGCAGCGTCAATCTGGTATTGCCGGTCCTGGAATACTCTCTCTGTAGTGCTTGCCTGTTCCTCTACCTGAAGGATCCATTTAGAAAAGTTTTAAAGAGAATACTAGAACTGTAAAAAACAATTCTTCTTTGTATCTCTAAGACAATTCTCACTGTAAGACAGTACAATGTCTGTTGTCAAATATTTTGAGATACATCCTTTACCAACATGAAGACCAACTGCCTATTTAAAACACTTGTACAAGAAGTTAAAATACTTTGCACAGAGTTTACTTTGGGTGGCAATCAGGGAAAATTCACTGTGAACTTGTTTCTATGTTCACAATCTACTCAGTAAAGCCCCAGGGAAAGAACAAGGGTGAAAAGAACATTGACCAAGTAGAACTTAAACAACCCTGTTTTGAGACATGTAGCATCACTGGTGTTTAAGTTAGTATGGAAACGTGCATTTAAATTTGCACTGTAAGGAATATGCTATCATCCAAATTATATGCATAAATTTGACAAAAGTATCAGTATGTATGTTACAACTGAGAGGAAATAGAGCTTGTAAATGGACAGGCAGCAAGAAATTTAAACCAAGGATCTAACCCCAGAGAATTAAAAAGAATATACCGTTTCTTTCATCTGAATTTGGTTGATCTTTATCCTGAAGAGCTTATGTCTGAAATCATCATTACATGTGAATTTATCACCATCTTCCACATCTTTGCCTTTGGGGCTTTTAGTCAGTACTCTGGCTTTGCCACAAGCCAGAGACTGAAGAGTCCTTCTCAGCTCTCCGTCCTCTAAAGCGGAAACAAGTTGTTTAGGTTTGGGTTTTTTTGTAAGAACACTTGGAAGTAGTTATCTGTTTTCAATACCAACCTATCCCGGTGGCCTGTTTTATCTCCTCTAAACTGAACTCCTCTCCTTCATTAAACATGAGCAGCACCAGTGTCTGGAACAAGGAGACCTGAAGTTCTTTTTTGCCCTGTCAAAGGAAAATTAACAGGCATCACTGGGCTAGTTTTTGGGTTTTTTTGGGGGTGAGCAGGGGCAAGGAACAAGTCACTCTTGTATAGCAATTACTTCACTTAAAGGATGCGATTACTGTTTTATTCATTTGGGAATAAGAAACAATAAAAGTTACCAGTCACCTTGTGTTTACTATGACATGCAGAACAAACTAGAGGTCTGAGGTTAGACTGTAACATCCAGTGACAAAACTCACCCAAGATATGCAGCAACTTACTCAACAGAAATCTCAAAGCACTCAGTTCTTAAAATTACAATTTGAAAGTCAAAGTGTAACACAAGCATTAGCTTAAGAAACACAGTATTAGAAACTGTGAATCTTTCAAATAGCCAAGTTTGATAATACTTGTTTTACCATTCATTTATATTTTTTTGAAAATTAGAACCAGTAAGCATTCCCACTCCAAGAGGAATTTTCTTTATCAATTTGTGCCCATAAAGAAATGCTGAAGGGGAACAACTGGAAGCCTTTTTAATCCAGCTGTGCTCTGGTACAATCCAAAGCTTTTCTTTATGTACTGAAAAAGCTTACTGAAAAGATGCTTCATGCTGTTAGATGAAGTAAGGTTATCTACGGAACGTGGTCCCCTTTTTTCTCCTCAGTATAAAAATCAGTGCTGTGTTTAATACAGAACTAAACCCACTGGGTATTTTCACCAAACACCAGCCAACAAGTGTTATTTTTTTCCCCACCAGGACAGAAATCAGATGCACCTTCTTAGACCTTAATACATCTATTTCAGAAGCTACCAACTCTGGAAATAATAGCAAGAGGTCAGAAGTTAAAAGTAATTGCAAAACCAGTGCTAAGTTCTCCATCACAGCACAAAAAAGGTTCCCAATATATCCCTGAGGTACAACCCACACATGGAACCAGCAAAGCGACAGGAATAAGAAAAACAATACACTCACCTCTTTAAACTCTGCTTTTAGTACACAGTGTCCTAGTGTTGACTGCCACTGAAGTTTCCTACCACTGTGTTTTCCTAAATAAAAGGTCTTGAAAATCTCCTGAAGTTTTACCATCTAAAAAGAGGGAAAACCCAACACTAAGACATGGTTTCTACCTTAAAAGCATTTTTCCCTCCTCTACAAGCAAATAAGACTTAGCAAATAAGACGAGCAAGTAACAGCTTAGAAAGATGAAGGGAATTGCAAAACAGACTTCATGTAAAAACCCACACACATCTGCATTTCTTTCCAGAGATTATATGCGTATTTTAAACCAAGTTGCAGTTGATGTCAGGATGCATTACTGGTAGGCTGATACTTGGTATCATTTCTATTCATTACCTCTGGGGGCAAATGGACCTCCATAGGCACGTAGGTTGGCCAATAACCCATAGTCAGAATATTCACTGTTAGTTCAATGTTGCCAGGTACATTCTGATTTTGCATATACTGCAGGAAGAAACAAAGTAAATTGAAATAAAGCAATTGTATTAAACATATGTCAGGAAGAACTGAAAATTCAGTTACAGCAGGCAAATGACCTTATGATGTCTTTGCTACATGAACTGTGAGTTACATACAAGGAAACAGTGTAAGAAAAAGGACTTTTCTGAAGTTCTAAAGGCACTTCCATACAAAAAGTAGTCTTTCAGCTGATGTCAAAATGTGCCTAATGATGTGTGAATGGAAGAAAGAACATAGAATTTGCTTGTAATCAAAACATTACAGAACCACCAGAACTAATGGGCAGAAATCTTACAAGCCAGTCCATCAGAATATAGTCATGTTATAAATGCTTTCACAGAATCATGGAAAGGTTTCGGTTGGAAAGACCTTCAAGATCATCGAGTCCAACCATCTATCCAGCTCTACTAGGTCCAACACTAGACCATGTCACCAAGTACATCTACTCTTCTTTAAAAGAAGTTTTATAACTTTACAGTTATTTTATTACTGTGGTGGGGTCATTTTTGTTTGGTGGGGGTGTTTGGGTTTTTTCCTGTTTGTTTTTTAGAAACTTTGTGTTTCAGGGTTTTGTTTTTTTTTTTTGCTTTGATGTTCAGGAAAACCACTCAAATTCTGTAAAATTAAAAACCACTGACAGTCCAGAAAAAACAGATTCTGACTGATTTTCAGAAGAGACTGTTTTCCCAGCTGGACTTTTGTCCGTTCCTTTTGAAAGAGATTACCTAAAAAGTCCTTTTCTCTGTAGTCAAAGAACATTACAGACAACTAGAGTAACTCAAATCGAGTTTAACTCTATTACAACAGAAATGTTCCCAACTGAAGACATCTCGCACTGTCTCATTAGGCTTTCTGAGAGTAACTCATTCAAAAAAGCAAGTAAACAAAGGAGCCCTGGCAAGCTCTCCCACAGTACCTGTTTAAATTGTATCATTATGTCTTTTGAAAGTTCCATATCTTTAAACATTCCTTCAAGTTTGCTGGTGAAAGCAGCTCCACATTCTACGAAAGAAAAAATTTGAATCTTCAAAGTTAACCTTGTTTATTTTCAACACCATGGAGCAGTTATTCTATCTGAAACCAGACAACCTAATTCAACTTATGTTCATACATAAAGACCTAGAGTCTAATTAAGATACAGAATAAAGTTATAAACAAGAAGGGGGGGAATGTTTTGATGTAGCAGTTATTTTGCAATGTGTTTTTGCATGTGGACAGGACTGTACATCCTAGAACTCCTCTGGCACTTGTCACCAGACAACAATCCTAGTCCCCACCTGCCAACTGTGGCTTGATGGTAGAACACGATCAAACTCTATGTATCATACTCTTACCACCCATAGACTCTATTCTATCCTGTGAAACAACAAAGACCAGACTAGAAGATTGCTAACTGGCAGCATGTTTTAGACCTTACATGGAGTAACAAGTAGGAATCATCACTCAAGTTCTCTGAGCATATCACTGATTTGTTTTAAGAACTGTGCCTCTATCCCACTGGCTACACTGTGCACTTTAAACTCCTGGCTTTTCACTATTGCTGCTGTAGTTATCAAAACTAAACACAAGTGACCCTCCCCAGAACCAAGAGGAGTCAATCAAGAATTTCACATGAGGCTTTTGCCCTTATGCAAAGGGGACATACAAACAGTGCTTCTGGGAAGGCCTGTTAAAATTGCTACTTTTAAAACAAAGCAAGCTGATATATATTTACCATGTTTGAGTTTGGAAAGCATAGATTTTTCAGCATCTACTGATGCACTCTTCCCAACTAATAGTCTCTTTGCTAGATCTTTTTTATAAAAGGCCTCAAAGACATCTTTGCCTGCAAGAGATGAGACAGTGATCATAAATCATTGTTTTAAACAATCATTACCTACAAGAGACCCAATTCAAAGCTCAGTGAAACTAACAGGGGCCTTCACATTAAGATTTTGACAGATTGAGTCACATCTTGTTATCAGCATTTTAACAAGCACAGCAGCTGAAGAGCACTACACCAAACTGCATCTACAGAGAATGAATGCTTGAAAATGCAGACAAACTGCACAAGTTATTTCCAAATACCTCTATGTTACTGATTAAACTGCATTGCCCACCCCAAGCAACTTACCATAGATGAATCTAAATATGATCATAATTTTATCCAGCATTTTTTCAAGTTCTTCGTCAGTAGCTTCTTTGTTGCCTGCACGAAGCTTTGAATCTACATATTTAGCTAGAAGTGTGTTGAGGAATAAGAAGTTTAGCATATGCTTAGTATCACAATGAAACAATTTATTTTTTAGATTTTTTTATTTTAAAATCTAGTATTTTGAAATCTTTTGGAAATGTAAAGGATCCTGAAGGAACCTCAAATCAGTTTCATGACAGCTGACGATGTATTTTCATAGAGGCTATAAAGTTATAAAAATATTACAGCCTAATCTCTTTTTTTTTTTTCAGATAAGCTATTACTGCTTAACTTTTTTATATTATACAATGCTAAAAAATACTTTTGTATATTTAAAATACCCTGGCCCATATGATCTTAAAAGTAAAAATTCACACTTGCAACAGACAGACATGGTTATAATAGAAGCAAAGAGATCAAAAGAAAAACAGGTAAACCAGTTATTTAAAAGTGTTGCCTATACTGCTGAATTTCTCTAGCAGATTACAGTTTGTTTTAATTACAAATGGTTTGCTAAGCATGTTACAGTTAGTGAACTAATTTTAAGAAGGACAGAAAGCATTGCTCTGCAAACCTAACAGTGCAACAGATTGCAAGGCAGGTATTATTCACTGTGTGGTGAAATAAGGTATTTAAAAGTGTGGAGAGCCAGGCTTGTAGCACGTTGTATCTGTAAACAACGTTCTTTGCAAACTACAGAGGCTCTGTCCCGAGAACATGAGAGGTACAGCGTGTCCTCCTCTCTCCTCACTTTCATATAAAAGACAGACAGCAATGCAGAGCCCTTAAGAGCTCTGTGCACACGTATTGGTGGCACAGTTATGTAAGCTTCTGAAAATGCCAATTAGCTGCATTCTCACATTGGGACACCAGTCAATTGCTGGAATGCCCAAGTCCTAATGTTCTTCACATTTCTACAGCCTAGACAGTGAACTGATCAACAGGGCTTGCTCTTAATGCCATCCTATCAAATAAGTCACTTGCATAATAAGGCACAGAAGACCCCCAGTCTGACAGCACACTGTGTGTGTCTTTCAGCACACAATTCCATTATATGGATGTGGAAGCTGCATCAGCAGATTCCTCTTGTCCCCCACCCACATTCTTGCGTTGGAAGAAACTGAAGAAAAATACCTATGAGTTCAGCTGGCTTATTTGGTCTTTTGTTAATGAACGTTTCAAAGGCTTCTTTCATGGCATTTACAAACTTCTCATTCTTGAGAAAACAAACATCAATAATATGGTCAACTTTGTCTTTAAAATCAAGTAGCTCTTGGACCATGGTTTTGTCTTTTTCTGGATTAATTACTATGGTGCTACCAAACGCCTGCAAAGTAAAACATATCCTTCAATTAGTTTGAATAATGAATTTAAATGAAAGATGTCTAAAATACCAAGTTATCTTTGTAATAGCTTGTTTCTGGTATTCATACTACTAACACAACAGAAGTGACAGCATTATGAAGTACTTTCTGTATAATCACTCCTAGACCTTGTGTTGATTCAAACTCAATTTATAAGTGAACAGATTCAGAACTTTTGTGTGAAGAAACAAACTTAAGCATGACAAAATTAATGAACCCTTTGTAAATACTTATATCCTCAGGTTTTACACATGTAAAGCTCCCATTAAACTCAATTTAACAGTACTCCTGTGCCATTACAGCGCCTTCCTTCACAACAACCATACTTTCTAGGACAACATTTTCACTGAGTAAAAAGATGAAACACCTGAAGTGATATTCAAGTACTTTTTGAACCTCAATTGGTTGGTAGCTTCAACTAACAGTCTGACAAGAATTTTTAGTAGGTAGAAGACAGAAATATTCTGCCACTACCAAAATGGCTACTGGAGAAATACAGCTGTCCCCCACAACTAACCATATATAAGATAAAACCTCTACCTTTATTTGTAGTTCAATAATCCAACTGAACTTTCAATGTTTTCTTTGACAAGGCTAGAACAGTTACTGTACTTTGCCTAGTACAGTTTTAAAAGCTGCCCATTAAATATATAGTTTATAAGCAAGCAGTCTTCAATTCTTTGAAAAATGCAGTAATTTAGAGATGACATAAATATCCATGTATGAACCCCATCAGTAGAATAGTGGTATCTGTTCCAGAGGTCTAGAAACAGTACCTTTATGTACTCAATCCAATGTTGCAAGAGAACCTGTACTCCGCCTCTGACACGACTGAACAACTGATACAGAAGAGACAAGTCTTGAATCCGGTTCTCATCAAGAAGGTGGTTTAAGCCTGCAAATAAGAGAATTTCAATAGGAATTAAAGCCAGAGTAATCCAGAGAAAGCACAACAAATTATTACAGTAAGAGACCTCTTCAAAGCTAGTATTTTTTATCAAGCAATTACTGGTGGTGATTCGTTCATTTGATGTTTTTAAAGCTACCAAATTTAACAGGGGAATACAGAATGGCTACCTGAACCAGCTCAAACCTTAAAAATCTTGTTAATGCACTAGGTATTTTTGGCTACATGTGCTGTACATAGCATATATATCCCAAAACCTTTGTTTACTTCTGCTTTACTATTCTCTGAAGATTTTATAAATTTACACTCTACTGATCTGTAGTAGAAATTCCGTGGCAAGACAGAGCACAGTCTCAATTCCAGCTGTAAAATAAGTTTTATAAAAGTTTGAAGACAAGCAGCTTGAATAAATAGTTTCACCTTTCACTTTTTAACTTTTTGCCAGAGAAGGCCTGATGCTCCACAGCAAGCTCCTAAGAAAGTAGATGGGTAAATATTGCAAAAACTTGGTACTCCTCTCAAAGTTTGTTAGAGATGTGCAGGAGGATGCTCACATATCTGGTTTCATCCAGAATCTTGCTAGTAAGGACTTGATAATTTTCTTTTACTGTTAAACTCTTGCCACACCCATTTCTATTTCCAGAGACAGTTCCAAAATTGAGGAAAAGTACCTATGGCTCAAATTGTACTACATTTTTAAAACAAAGTGCTTTTTCTGAGCAGCGAGTAAATCAACATTTCCCTTTCTGCTACAGCCATATTCTGAAGGCTACTCCTTTACCTCTGAGTCTTCAAAATGATATTTAACACACTGAACTCTGGTATCCCCCATTCTAGTTTTCCTTTTGCTTTGCTATGTATCTGAAGAGAGCATTGTGTCCCCTTACATCTGACAAGGAGAATGGTATTTTCTCCTCTTGCAAAATGGTTAATGCTATTTCATGAACTAAGTAGCAAGGGGCATTACAGAATGATGTAGCTTGCATCCTCCCCCAGCACCTGAATCTGTCACTTTCTTTTTCAGCACAGGAATTGAAAGCCCCACAGCAGTAATTAGAAACATTGCTATAAAGAAGAAAGATTACCTTTCTGAAGAATGGCTGTTAAATGTTCACCTAGAAGTTGCTTTTCTACAGTAGCAATTAGTGGCTTCCTATAGAAAAAATGTTTAGAATTACTTTTCCTTTTTCCATTATTGACAGTTTTACATCTATTTTTAAGATTAACTACACTTGTCATTGGAAGTGCTCTAATTATCTGTGGCCAAGGACCTAAAATGATTATACGTGTATTTATCCTTTTTCCTCTCCAATAAGCAATCTTTTTTTCTGTTTCCTGACTGAGGATTTAATTCACACAATAAGCCTGCTGCATGGGACCTCTAGGCAGCTGGACGATGATGCCATCGGTGAGGAAATCGGGCACAAGTTTGTCAAAGAATATACCTTCTGACTTTGTGGGAGGAGATTCATGTCTTGGGCAACAAACCAAGGAGAAGAAAAAAGCCACACCTCACTAGCCAAGAAGTATTAAAACAGAATAGGGAGTTGGCCACTAATAGGTGTGTGGAAGAAGGAAGCCACTAAATAAACTAAATGTTTTTAACAGCTGAAGGAGGAAGGAAATAAAAACATGACGGTAGCAATAAAGCACCTTCCTCTCAGACCGATCCTCTCTACTTGCTCTTTAAGAAGCTGCTACCACTTCCTCCAAGAGGAACATTAGTGACCTACATTTTCTTTCAGATATGACAGCTGTGGCTTTATGTTAGAACAACTCTCCTGTCCTACCAGTCATGACCTCCACTTAACTGTATCTGAGGAAATCCTGCCTCTAAGTAGAAGAGACTGAAGAGTGACATTAGTCAGTAATTTCCCAGATTCCCTAAAGAATATGCAAATATTTAAATATAAGTATTAAGACACTTTAGTTGAAGAATTCTCTATCCCGGGTCCTATCTTTTTCAGGTAGGACAACAGCTGATTAACTGCACTTCAGTGACAGAGATGTTTGGACTAGAGGTGGCAGCCTATTTTTCTCCAACCAAATGCCCAGCAACATTTACATCAAAATAACTAGTGGCTTTAAAAAAAAAAAAAAAGAGGATATTAATCACGTGAGCCACGACAGTGCTTCATTGTAAACAAGGAAATGAGAAGCAATTCATGGTCAGTGAGTAGGTAAAATAAACTGTAGGTATTAGATGGCCCTCAACTGAGGCCAAATAGGTAACAAGACCAAGCACTTACTGTGTGCTCTGATCTAAATAAGTGATTATCCTGTCTGCTTCTTCTTCCAAGCGCTTGTTGACATGGTGAAGATATTCTGGAACCTGAAAATGCCAGAGTAGTTTTGTATGTTTTAAATAAAAACAAAACACAAAAGACAATACTGGTCTGAAAAGCAGCAGCAGCTTCAGTTTAAAGTAGAAATTATTAGCACTGTGACTGAAGGCAACTGCATGCGAATTTGCTTTTTAAGAGTTCTATAAAAACATCAAGGTCACATTACTGCCCTGTACGCTGGCTAAGGCAGTGGAATAGTTCCTCTCCCTGAGAAATGCTTCATCATTAAACACAACAAACATTGTTAAACACTCAAAATACCTCTCGTTCCTGCATAAGCCTCTGTCCCTCTGCTGCATACAGGCGGTTAGTCTCTTCCAAGAATCTATGTTCGAAAGAGTCTTGATAAATCTAAGGAAACACCACAACAGCAGTGCAAGGTAAAACTTACTGAGCATCAAATAAGAACCAGAGCTATTTATTGGTTTACACCTGAAACAAGTTCACTCACCTGCAAGTCAGAAAGCATGCTCAGAAGGCTTCGCAGTAAACTTCTATCGATAGCCTCACCATTTCTCTCCCTCTCAATCAGCAGCAGAATTCCATCAATAGTTTTGTTCTGAACCTTCTGATCACTGATTATATGAGTTCTGAACAATTCTAGCCCCATATCCCTAAAAAGAAAGTGAAGACTGTTCAATGAATGGCACAAGAATCAACCCCAAATATTCTCTATTAATAAAATTTGATCTAGGTCAAAGAGGCCAAGAAATACTAGCATTCTTTGGATAGCTCGTTCCTCTGTCCCCAAATCACTCACGATGAACACACACATAAACACTAAAATACACCATGGTAAAGCATCGACAGGAAGCTACAGATTTTAAAGACCAGGTCACACAATTTCTTCCTCAATAGCTATTTAACTTCTGCAGAGTCTTTATTTTTCACTTGGTTGGCAGCATGATAGAAACCGAATGAATAGCAGCCTTCATGAGAAAAGGATAGTGCCATCCTGGGTCCCAGTTCTGTGGTTAAGTTGTTCACAACATCCTCCTTTATCCATCAGTTTCTAATCTCTATCTCACAGGCAGAGCTTAGAACTCAGTGACATGAAAGGCAGAGAGCTCTGATTTGAGCATTCCAGTTAAAACCTTCCATGAGTCTGAAACTGTGTGTCTATACTATTTTAGGAAAAGCCAGGCCCGCTGTCTGCCACTCCTTCACAATCTCTGGTAAAGTAATCCAGGTAGTGCCAAAGGCACTGCTGAGCATTTGCTGATTTTTATAATACCGAGAGGAAGAGAAGCCCAAAAGAGAGTAACCTGCTTTTTTGATAACTTTCCTTCAAAAATACTTGCAGACCTTGGAATACTAAGCATGTTAAAACCAGGAACTATGCAACTCAACCCTGCCCCCCTCAAGCCTACCCCAGCTGTCAAACAGGCCTTTTCCTTTTACTGTGCTAACTGGAGGTTGGTATCTACTTAGCTGAAATTTGCTATCACAACTAATCTAGAAGAATCCTGTCATTCATGGGACATCAGTTACAAGTAAAATCTCCCTTTACCACAAGTATACACGCAGTCACCATCTAATTTACAGGTCATTTTAAAGTTTCTAGTTAACCAAACTCTGAAAATCAGCAAGATGTATGCAATAATTTAAATAGTCTTTGTGTCCTTACCAAATAGATGGCAGCATTGAATTCTGAAGTACATAAGTTCGATCCAAGAACAAAAAGATACTTCTAATCATTATCTGTTTTGAGAAGAAATACAAAAAAGGCACAATCAATCATTTTACTCTTGAAACTGAAGTGCAACACAAGTTATGCTCAAGAAGAAAACCCTATTGACAGGTTTCAGGCAGTGCTTTCTTAGACATTGTTGCTTTGTTTATAATATTCTGCCAATTTCAGTGAGATGATCAATGCAACATTTAGCATCTTTCTGTATAAAAGATTAGGTCCTTTTATAAAAGGTATAAAAGGTGAAATGTTTGCACAGAAATAACAGAAGTTGGGAGTGTTATGTGTGTGCGTATGTATCCAAAATGAGACCAAGGACTCAAGAAACACACTACAAACAAGTCTCCCAAACTCCTTGTCTAACAAACTAGATAAATTTATATAAGGTTTATTTGTGAAATATTATTGTAAGACAGAATTTCAGAAGCACAGTATGTTTGTAAAGGAACAAATTTCAGCAAAATACAGGCTGACTAGGCAACTGGTATTCTTTAAAAAGATCAAAGAAACTTACCATTTGTCTGCAGTGATCTTGCCAACATTTGTCTATTTTCTTTAGAAAAAGGACACTATCCAATGAATCCATGAAGAAATCATTAAGAAAATTATGATTAATAGGTAGCATTAGCAATAAAATAAAAATGACACTTAATAGAGAGCACAACACACTCACATATTCCAAAACCACAGTTAACTTCTTGCAATATTTGTTTTTTCAATAAAAGCGTCCCTGTGTTCAAAATTATTTAAAAAAAAAAGGATCTAAATACTTTAGAATGTTTTGTCTAATCCCCTCATCCCTGGGGAACGGAACAGACGTATCCCCACACCCTGAAAACCAAGAAGCCACAATACGTGTAAGTACAGGCATGACAACTGCAGCTCAAGTTAAGAAATAACCTGTTGAAATTTAACTTGTACTCAGTTCATGGCATAGATCTGCTACTAATTAACACCAAATTAACAGGGTCTCGCTCTAATGCAACTCAAAACTTTTGAAAATGAAGCATTTACATCCTTAGAATCGTAACACTGTATGGTGCCAGATCACTAGCACTTTTTGAAAACAAGAAACTACTTGCTGGAAGACTTTTCTCTTTACCTGAGTATGGCAAGATCAGGATACAAAAGAGCCTGAAGTGATACAGCAAACTCAGTCTTTTTAACTCTTGCTGTAAGTGCAAGATGAGATGCAATAGTGTTGCAGATTGTTTTGTGAGATGCAGTAGTATTTCAGAAATACCAACGAAATACCGATGAAACTTTCTCACAAACTTTTCAAATCGTCACAGACAGAAAGGAACTAGAAGTGTTCTCTGAGGTCCCACAAAAAATGAAAACAGACCAATTATTCAAAAATTAGGAATTCAGACTAACACAGCATACTGTCATGAACTAGTTAAAGAAATCCATCACCACATACACATGGCAGGTAAGAACATTTTGACTTGTCAACACCAAAAAAAAGGATATTCTCTGAATTGGTGAATTTGTGCTTTAATGTGGTCTTCACAGATCTGTCTCAATTGTTTGTACAAGTTTGCAGAAATCTTGTAGGAGCAGAGATTCTCAACAGCCTGAAGTAAAGAGAAACAGATACTAAGAAATCTGTTTATATTCTTATATGTTGTTTTACAAGTAAAGGGGAAAAAGTCAAACCCAACCAGTGAATTTTTCTGTTTTGTACTCAAACATCTACCAGTTTAACTGCAGCATAGTTAACAGCTGCACAGAAAACACTATAGCCATGCTACTACATATGGCCTGATAATGGTAAGAGGAGACAAAGGAAGGCCGTGCCCTTATCAGCTAACAGTTTATTATTTTCAGTTGAAGTACCAGTATCTCATAAACAGGACTTGCATCTCCAAGAACAAGGATGTTAGTTTAATGTGTTCCAGCAGCTCAGTGAGTTTCATACTTCAAAGACAATACTTAAGGTCCTAATTTTATTAACTGCTGTGCTCTGCAAGTCACACTGCTCTTAGCAGAAAAGCACTACTAATGTTACTTCCTTTTGCAGTACTTCCCTTGATTAATCTTCCCTCACCCCCAAAAGTACATGCATATACATATTTTATGTATCTCTTCTTCCATCAAGCCCTTTCCTGAATAAGTTTAGTTACAGCCCTGAACACATTTTTGCAGTATGACTACATTCCAGATGTTTATAATCACAAATCTCAGATTTCTAGATCATAATCAGCTATTAGAAGAAGCATCACTGTGCTCCACAGTGAAAAGGAGAAAGAAGTTTAATGGGGACATGTCTTGGAGATTGATCAGGCAAACAACGTTCCTAAGTCTGTAAGCTTAACTCTAGGCTTTCTCATAATTTATACCAAGTGTCCAGTTTTTGAAAGTCACTGAGCAACTTGTAACTCTCTGTGGACCGGTGAAAGACACAATATGCTATTATTCTGCAATATGTGTAGAAGCTAGAGAGGAGAGGTATCTATGACTGTCACCTAATGCCTCTCAAATTGATTTATTTTTTAAAATGGAAAACACTCCAGTTACCAGCATGACCAACTTATAGGGGAAAAAAAAGACTAGAAGATCAACTTTGCTACCCAACAACCCCAGGCAGCCATGCAGGGATGGCACAGTTCAGAAGTTCATAGAGCTACTCCATTACACTGAAGCACCCCCAGCATTATTTCCCAGCAGTCCAAATAGAAGCCACCAGCAAAGAGTAAGCTGCCACCACTAAAAGCACATCAACAATCAGAACAGCTAAACAAGGAGTTCCTCAGTTTATCCTAGAGTATCAACAGTAGTCATCCTCAGTATCAAAAGTAAACAACTTCTGGAGCAAGTCCAGCTGCTACAGTTAATACTGGCTGTGGGACCTACAAGAGTTTAAACAAAACCACACCACAAAACCCAAAACCCCACAACAAAACCATTCCCCACAATAACAACAAAAGAAAACCAAACCTGCATAAGGTTACTTTCAGAAACAAACCGGTATGGGAAGAGCATGAGTGTGCCAATTAAGACCAAAACAGGTCTGAATGACGACTATTAAGAAGCCGGAATGATCACTAAGTGTACACATCATATTATTTGGAAACAGCAATTAATTCAACTCTCAGCCTTAACATTTAAGAAACTCCAAACAAATACAGTGATGTGATAAGAAAACATACTCTACAGTCCGCTGCTTGGAGTAAGTTGCGGACACCTCTCATCTCAATGCTGCTGCCCTACCCACGGTGCAGGCAGAAAGCAGGAAATAACTGCTACTTTGGTGTCAGAAGAAAAAGGGGATGGAAAACACTAAAGTCTGATGAGCCTGACTGGACCTTCAGCAAGGGCAAGAATGTATTTCTTCTTTTCTGCCACTTCAGAGAAGTCAACCGAAGCTGAGATGATCGACGCTTTTGGCAGAACTTGTTGGTCAGCTACATGACTGCAGTCAGTCTCACTTCTACCTACAAGCCTAAGGACACCGCTGGCCATGTGCCTGTACTTCAGGACAGTTCATCCCTTTTAACTACCAACAGCCTGTAACTGCGTCTATCAAAACAGGTACTATTTAACCATGCTGCTCCAAATCCTTAAAAGAATTAACCCCTGCACTATAGATGGACAAACACATACCATTAACTTGTAGTGAAATAAGTTAATATACACTTGCTTTCACGCAGTGTTCATATGAAGCTGTACATTTGTGTATCAGAAACTCCAATGCTTATAAATGCCTGCTAGCACTGACTGTCTGATGCAAAACTTCTGCATCTTCATTGATAAGATCTATAGAAATGTTTAAATTTTAATTTGTGAATTTGGTTTAATTTAATTTTTTAAAGTGCACAATAAAAACCCTTTAACGAAGATTTGCTCTCTAGAGCATAACACCACTACTGCAATGTTAAACTTGGCAAATTTAGTAACTGGTGTCACACAACAATAATTGTAATGTATCAAACATTTCCAACAACTTAAGGGCTCCAGTTCACTGAATTATCTTGTTCTGAATCAGTCTAACAAAGCTTTCTGTTCAGGGAACGTGTGCCCTGAAAATGGTCAGAACATGTGATGGTGAAGCATCTTATTTTTTTTGTGCAATATATATTGTTGTTTTTTTTTTTTTTTTTTAATTGCAGCATCCACACTTGCATTTGCATGCTAAGAACAGGAAAAAAGAGCTCAACACATATCTAATGAGAGAAAATCAGAAGTCTCCAAAGAGGTACTTAGCTCTGTGATTGGCAGAAAAAAGTTAATGAGGAATCTGCTACCAAATATCTAGATTTCTACTTTCTGATACTAACCTAAGGAAAATTATTCTAATAAATAAGCCTTCAATTCTGTAGCACTTCAGCTCCTCAGAGATGCATATAATGTCTCTTGCTGGGGAGGAACAAAGCAAGTACAAAGGTAGCTTCCCACAAAGCAAAAGCCTCAAAATGTTCACTCAGGGGGACTTTTCCCCAAATTAGACCAAACTCATGTATTTTATTTTGAGACATGCAGGAGAACTTTTGCAGACTATTTTGCAATTCCTTTCTATGCTTGGATAATGGTCTCTGCCAGGGCATATTTGGCATCAGATTCATTTACCAAACAGCTGTTCAGAAATGACACTAGTTAGCATTTAAAGCCACTAGTGATTCTTGTTACTATTTTAAAATCAAGACTTTTATTCTTTACTAATTAAAAACAAACTGTATGCTAATTCATTTAAGGTATCTAAGTTATGACAATTTTAAAACTCAGATTTAAAAGAAAAAAGCCTATTTTTATTTTCTGAGCACAAGCAATATATTAAGTCTTTGGTAAAAGTGAGCAGAAATTTAACTGGTAACTGTGAAGCAGAAGGAAGGCTTTCAACTGAACTTCTTTGGACATTCTTAAGTATTTGATTAACAGTTAAAAGCTGTGTTATCAATATAGAGTAAGCAATTTATAATGCCAGCAATACAGCAAATTGTAATTCACTAAAAAGTTTCACAAAGTTTTGAAAAAGAAACAATATTATTTATTTTAATAATGCTCTATGTTATCCTGACACAGTGTTAAAAGGCGCTTTCTAGACTAATTCCACATTATAAAATATCATAATGAGTTTAAAAACAGAGAAACTTGTCTTATGATGTTCTTGGTTCCACAAGGAATTGCAATTTACACTTTGCTGAGTCTCCCCCTTAACCTTGTACAAATAGGATTTTTCTCCACAAGTTTTCAAAGAAATGAACCATAACCAAGTGCAATTTACTTAAAAGGGGAAGGCAGCAGCAGAAGACACTAAAAACAGATTGACAGAAGGCAACATAGACACAGAGGAACAAATCAAAGAACTACCCAGGAAATAAAGGCTTTAAAAGTAGAGTAAAAAGTGCAGATGCTTCTTAATACCTAGCTAAAGTAGTACTGTTGCTAGGTCACTAAAACCAGAAGTACTGTAATGTTAGTAGGGAAAAGGTGAGGCAGGAGAGAAGTCTCCCCAGTGCATACAGCTGAAAAAGCAGAAGTGGAGCTTATATAAAAAAACTATGTTAGGAAATGCAGTTAAAGTCTGATCACTTTGTAAAACACTCAGGGCAAAACAATCAGAGCTGTTGCTGGGAATGAATTCTGATTCTCAGCTGTTATAACAGACAGAATGCTGAACAATAAAAATGACAATCAAACCAAAGTAATATAGTTCATGAAGAAAAACTGTATTCTATTTACTTTTAAGTCAAATAAGTTTTGGGTTTTAAATGACTTACGATCCTCAATCACAAACAAATACTGTCTGCAGAAAAAGGATTATATTTTAATATAAATCATCTTTTTCTTACCTAAACACCAATGTTTTAGGTTTTCACATTTCTCCTTTAGCAGCTACACACCATAAACCCCAAAACAGTAAAGGGAATACAGCTCCTTGCCTTATTTAATTCTTGTGAACTGTTGCAAGGGAAACCATACCATGGATTATGTTGGGGCAAGTAAAAAAAAATAAGTCTATGTCAGGTCTTGTGAATTTTTTACTATAAGTTTTTCAAAAGCAGCTATTGAGCAAAGTGTCATATTCTTCCCATTGTATCAAAAGTCTTTTAAGCAATTAAAAAAAAATAATCAACAACCAAACCCCTACCCCATCGTTTTCACTTCAAACGCTTACCTGATAGAGCTCCTCTAAATTGTACTTAATTGAAGTACTGTTCTGGATAGCTTCTACAGCTTCTTTCAGTTTTTGCCAAGTTTCATCTGTGTAGTTTTCAGGCAATTTGGGTTTATCTTTAAAAGAAATTTATATAGCGTTGGAAAAAGTATTTAGAAAAAAGCAGAATATCTTACCTTTTACAGGAATTTAAAAAGTAGCTTTGAGATGAAAGAGGTATGGCCTGATGTTCTAGATTTTAATTTATACTTACATGAAAGGAAAGCATTGCTGTAAAAGCAAGATCTTATTTACATTGGAAATAGTAATGCATTGTGAGAATTCAGCCTTGCTCTTCACATACACATCACAGCATCTGTAGCTCAACACAGTATGTGCGAGTTATAAAAATCACAATACTGCGCCTGAGCAACTCAAGAAGGGATAGAAGGCTAAAAACCAGCAGGAATTATCTGTATCTTCATTACACTTTCAAAATCAGGACAGCACAGCTAAAAAAAGTGAGTATAAAGGCCAAAAATAATGGACTACAGCACAGAGTGGGAAATAGCCACTTTTAAAATTAACTGCCCGTTAATTCTACTCTGTTAGAAGTTGGAAAGAAACCCTCAAGAAATACTGTCATTGTAATACACGCTTTATGGTTGCAAGGAAAACCTTCCTGTTTTAACACTGATGCCTCTCTTGGGTTTGGCCAGTGGATATGTCACAGTTAAGCCCACTTTTTATGTCCAAATAGCTCAAGCTTTGCAGATTTGATTCTTTCTGTTATTTTTTCCAGCCTCTTTTCTAACAGATGCCCTTGCTATGCAGTGTACTCAACAGGAGTTGAGCATTTACAACAGGCTAAGAGAGATTCCTCAAGTCAGAATACCAGGACTATTTTGAAAGTTTGTGTGTTCTCATAACTAGCTAAAATGACTGGTTTTGTTCTAATAAGCATGTTCCAAAACAGAGAAGGGAGGAGGAGAAAATTTAGGGAGGAAGTCATCTGCATGTCCAAGCCACCAACAGGTGAAATTGGGCCAGAATTTGTACTCTATTAAAATCAACTTTTACATACCTAAAGGTAAAAACAAATTGCAAAGCTTTGTTATTTCTAAAGAAATAACAGAGAGAAGTATTTTTTGTCCTTGCAAGCATTTCCATACAATATTGGCAACAACCCAACATTAGCTGTATCCTAGGAATGTAGAGACACAACTAACTACAAGTGAGACTTGCCTATTTTCACTACCAACTAATGAGCATGCTACTCAGCAGTAAATACCAAGACTCTGTATTTTAGGAAGTTACTTTAGTTGTAAAGGATGTTATTGACATCATATTAAGACAATAACCTTAACATTATTATTCTGTTTATCATCTGAGAAAATGAAAAGCGAAGCTGGCAGATTCAAGACATCCTTTTTAAGCAAGTGATTCAAATCCCAGTAAGCAACGATGATCACATAACCATGTAATCCATGACATTTAGCAAATTTTAACTATGAAAAGTTGACTTCCCTTAAGATAGCTGTGTACAAGCAACAGAAAAGGGGCAATTATTTCTAAGTATAAACTTTAAAATAATAAAATTAAATCTTGATGACATGATGGGTGGGGAACATTTTTGAGAATTAGGAGGGTCTTAAAGCAAAAAGTTAACACTGTGAGCATGAATTGCTGGAAAACATTACAGTGGCTAAACAATCCTAATTCTTATCTTCTATGATACTGCTAAAGAACATCCGTATCAATTGTGTATTTAGAAATGGTTTTTCATGTCAGTAGTATCTTTTACCCCTCCTCCCCATTCCAAACACAGAGGGTAGAAGAAAAATAAGCCAAGAAAGAAAGCTGTTGGAGTACTGTAGAAGAGAGCAAGAGGCAAGAAATAAAAGAAGTCCATGATTTCCCCATCTTTACAGCAGAAAAAAAGACACAATTTTAGCTAAGCTTTGTGCCTACACCTATTTATATTCTTGTTTGCTAGAAAACGAAGCAGCATTATAGCAGAAAAGTCTCATTTCTCTGCTTCAGTTGGTCTCTATTATCAACACTTGGGAATCTCAAACACATCTTTTGAGAGAATTTATAAAATAACATAACCTTGTAAAGTGAGAGTGTGTTAAGACAAAGAAGAGACACTAAAGAGTTAAATAATAAACATTACAGCAAGGAAAACACTCCACGAAAATCGGAACCACCTACTTTAAAGGCAAGTAGGGAAACTAGAAAGGAAATACACCATAATAGCCTGATAATCACCTTAGTTTCAACGTTTAAACACAGGCAGATTAACCTATAAACAGACAACATGGATAGGCTCAAGACATATAGATTCAGGCCCAATTGAAAAAACAACCAAAAGCATTCTGTGCAAAGACTTATCATAAACTGGGCTAAAATATATTCTACACCCCCAATCAGGATTACCAGAAAAGAGATATCGCACATTAAAAGTTTAAAGACAGGCAATTGACACATTTATGTAGTAAAACCTTTTGTCTAACATCCAAACTAAGGCCGTCTCAGCAGTGAAAGGATCTGAAAAATAATCCCAGGCAGCACAGGGTAGCTCAGGATGTGTACGTGACTGGGCAAGTATGCATCAGAAAACATTATTCCCCCTTTACATAAGTATAGAAACATTCACCACAGAAAAGCATTTCCTGTAAAACCTGGAGCTATTTGAAAGGCAACCAGTTTTCACAGCGAAAACAAAACACAAAGTTGAGCGTCAGCTCCCCACAGGTTGTGACAAATTATGGCCTGTTACCTTTAAAGTTCTTGATCACTAATTTCTTAGCAGAGCCGGGTTTACTGTTGGCGAAACTGGACACAGTAGAGGAGGCAGCTTTGGTCAGGCCATTTGCATGGTGCCCCACAGCCACTGATGAAATTAAAAGGCTTTTATTTTTGAGCTGTTGTTGGTGCTGCTGTTGAGAAGAGGCAGCAGGAGAGGAGGAAGAAGACGACTCCTCAGCCATCTTCACATCGAGTCCAATAAAATCCACGGAATCCTCAAAGCGCAGTTTCTTCTGGAGGTGATGGTTGGAGGAGGCAACACCTGAGGAGGAGCACGAGGAGGTGGTGATGATGGACGAAGATGATGAGGAGGTGTTTTTGGAAGGAGAAGAGGTGCAGGAAGAAATGGAATCAAATTCTTCTCTTTCAGAATTGCTGTTGCTGCTGTTATTTAACTTTCTCTTCTTGCAGGAGGCACTGCTGCTGGTAGTACCATCAGTGGCAGGTCTGACCTCCTGGGCTGCAGTGGGGGGGTTGGGGGAAGAGAAACCTGTGGGAAACATGAACACACAGAAGTGAACAGGCTGAGGGGCATCAAATCCTTGTGGTGTGACAAAGAGAGAGAGTTTTAGAGTCAGTCTCTGGTGTCTCTCTGGGGGGGAAGTGTCTTTCAACTCCTCTCTCTCATCAGTGGAGTCCTTCCGTATTCCCTGTCCTTTGCTTTCTTCTTTCTCGAAGGAATCACTTTATCGCCTCTCTTCCCTCTTTTTTATTACTTTGCTTGTTCTCGTAGTTTGTCTCTGCTTTCACTCCTCAGCAAAGCGACTCCGTTCCTGCCTCTCGCCACCCACCAGTTTCTCTTAATTCTTCTCTCCAACACCAGTATTTCCCCACGGTTGCCCGCTTCCCAAGCGTTTCCTTCCGCTCCCCTCCAGCTCCGGCAGCCTCGTCTCCGCCGAGCAGCAGCGGGGAGGGCTGAGCGCGGTTCCCTCACGCCTCAGCTCCAGCCCCTCGCCCCGCAGGCCTCCCGCTCCCTCGCCGCCGCCCGGCCCGTTCTCCTCCTGCGGCCCACTCTCCTCGGGCTCCCGCCTCCCCCTTCTCTCTGCCTCCTGCTCGCTCTTCCTGAGGGGGGGGGGCGGCCCGGCCCGGGGCTTGTTATTGTCAATACACGGCAGAGAGGGAGCCTAAAGATGGCGGCGCATCCGGTCGCCGTGCATGCTGGGGCGCAGCCACCCGGAAGCGCGGTCAGGCAGCCCCGGCTAGGCAGCGGGCCCCACCTCCGGCCCGGCGGCCCCGCTCGCGCGCCCGGCTCCCGCCGGCGCCCCTCGCTCCTTTCCGCTGCTCTCTGACCTACCGGAAGTAATCATGGTTGCCGGCCGCTCGTAACGGGCGCGCTCGTTACCCCTTCGCGCGCCGGCGCAGGGCGCGTCGCGCGGGGAAGGGGGCGTGGCCGCTGTACTCCGCGTGGCGGGAGCGCGGAGGGGGCGGAGACCGGCGGGTGCGCGCGGGCGCGGATTGTCCCTCGTCGCGCCCCGTATATCGGGGGGTGGGCGCGGTCCCGGTACGGCCGCCCGTCCCCTCGGGCTGACCTGTCCCGTCCCTTCGGCAGCGGCCGGGGCGGAGCCCGCGGGGACGCGTAGGAAGGCGAAGCGTCGCGTTTCGCTTGCCGCGGGGCTGAGGTAAACGCGGTACGGAGCTGGGTCTGACCAGAACTGGGACGCTTCGCCCAGTTCGAGCCGAAGGCCGCGGCCCGGAGAGGCTTGCCCGGGAGGCTCTTCTCCTGCCCGTTTCTCTGCAGCCATTTAGCGCCAACGGCCCCCCCCGCCCCCCCCGTCATTCCGGTACCCGTAGGCCCGCAGGGGCGCAGCCGCCCGGGGGTGGCGGTTGGGTTTTGGAGGTTTGGAAGCAGCAATGGAAATCGTGGCCCTTCGGTTGCTCTTTCTGAGGCCGGCGTGCCCGAGGAGGAGGGAACTGCCCCCGGGGCTGTGCGGCGCAATCGTTGTCGAGAAAAAGCTGCAGAAAACGAGACAAGCGGTGGGGTTTTGTGCCGGGAGAGATTCTGCAAGGACTTCGGCCAGCAGCTCACACTTGCCGTCCTGAGAGCAGAGCTCCTCGGGCAGGGCTGCTGGCGGTGCTGTGTTTGACAGGGAAAGGTGCGCTAGCATGTCTCGACAGAAACTGCAGTTCGTACAGACAGGAATGTAACTTCACTGAGGTTTTTCTGGGGTGTGTTTTCTATCTTAAGTGGCAGGCAGCTCCTGAGGCCTGAAACCTAATGCTAGGGATTTGTGGAAAAGTATTTTTTCCAAGTTACAAAGAAACCCAAAGCATCTGTCTGGGTTTGACTGGCTTGAGAACAGGTTGTATGGTTCCCAAGCACTGAGAAGTTACAAGTTACATTACAAGTCAGATGTAATAAGCGTGTTGGGTAAGTAAATAAAGCTGATACGATGATATTTTGTGTTTTCCTCTGTTCCCAGTAAATGTCATGTTCACTTAAGCCAAATTAGGTAAGAGGTGTAGAGATGCAAGGGATCTTAAATTTCTATAGGTTCTTGGTTTGTGAAAACGATTTGATATATAGGAGACATGAGTAAGTATCCTTTTCCCTGGGGAAGCAGGAGGGTTATCCTGTCCATGCAGTCATTCGGGGGGAAGATTTCATGACTGTCCCATCAGTCAGAATACACAACTCCTGATCAGTTGTGGTCTGAGATATGTGGGAGAGGGGGTGAGGGCAAGGTGAAGTGCTGGGGACCCAGGAGGAAGCCAGATGCAATGGATTTAGCCCTTTTCCCACTGAAGCATATGGGGTGGAATGATTCTAAATCCTCTCTATTTAGCATATGATCCTGAAGGGTGGTCTGTCTCGGAGTTGGAAAGGCTGTAAAGCCATTTCCTGAATGTGCCTCTTGCTTTGTCAGCCTTACCCAGGTACCATGCTTTGAAAATTCTGTTCTTTAAAAGTAACACTGCAGCCAGAGCAAAGGTCTCCAGCTGTTACGTGGTGAGGCTGACCAGTAACGAGAGCTACATTGCAATATTCCACTGTGGGTGCTTGAAATTGCCTTCAAAAATCCTTTGTACAAGCAAATTTAGATTGGGGAAGCAGTTAGCCAGTCTGGAAGTCTTTGCAGCTATACCAGCAAAAAGGATTTGGAAGAGAAGATTGAGATGTTGGTATCAGACTTATGGTTAGCTCAGTCCTGAGGGAAGCTGGTGGTCCAGGGGCTTTAAGGTAGCAGGAGAATGGAGATAAGAGCTTCCTGTTGACAAAAGCCACTTCTAAAAATTAAGAGTGAATCTTGCTGGCTTATGTGTGTTTATTGGGTGGCATTGAGGCTAAAAGTTTACCTTATGATTTGGAGGTGGGAACATTATCAATCTTTCACTATGGTTTTTAAAAATATGAGCACACCTGCAAGGTTTGGTTACTTGGCAAAGTGTTATTTAATAAAAGTTATTCTGAGGAGCAACAAAACCCCAGAAAACTCCTGTTCTCGCTTTCTAGTCTGGGCATGAGCAATATAGCTGTGTTTTAGTTAAAACTGGATTCTTGATTAGTTTAGGGGTTCCAGTGATGCTACAAAGTTGGTGGAGGTGGAGTTTGTGAATTAAATGCCTGAACATTTGTGTAATACCAAAGTTCATTCCTATCCCTTAAAAAGTTATTAGTGTGTTCCTGCCTCTGTATTTCGCTATATCAATAAATGAGACCATGTATAAAGGCTTGACTTCACTTTGTGTGACTGATGGAACTCTTGAGTATTAGGGCTTTATGAGCCATTACAGTATCAAAGCTGATTTTTTTTTTTTTTGTGTTGAAAGAGGAGGGTGGTAAATGACAACCTGGTCTTCTGTGTCCTCTCCCTACTCCCCTTTGTGCCAGTGACAGCAATTCCAGTGCTTTGCGAAGAAACAGAGCTGCTGCCTGTGTGTATGCTCCATGGTGTGTATGCTCCATGGCAGCCGCTGCCCACAGAACAAAACCACGTGTGCCAGCCCTTCAAAGAGTTAAAAACCAGTTCGGTGAAGTCCCTCTGTCTCTGTTTTCCTATGAATATGCTCCATTACTGCAGACAGCTGCCAAGCAAAACCTACTTTCATTCTAATGGACGCTCAGTAGCGTAACCACTTCTGCCAGAACCTGTCTGTCTGTCGAGGTGTTTGCTGGCAGCCAGGTTTCTCCTGCTCCTGCTCCACCTTGAAGCACATGGCACTGCCGCCTCTGACCGGTTCCTTGGCCGGCCCCAGAATCTGCTGTTAGACGACGAACGCTTCTGCCCCCGCCCCAGGATGCTGTCGGGGGGTTTTGTGTGCTGTCCTGAAGCTGGGGGGTAGCTTCTGCTTTGCTCCCTGGAAAGCGGCCGCGCTTTTCCCCGCTGGAAAGAACTTCGCGTTTAGATGATGTGGGAAGCGAGGGCCGCGCCCGCGAGTAACGGGCAGCGAGTCCCTGCGGAGGCCCGAGGGAGCCGCTCCCGCGGCAGGCCTTACAGCGCTCCCACGCGTCGCAGACGTGGCGCTGCGCAGATCCCTTGGAAAACTACGGGCAGAACACCCGGGCGCGCTGGATCAACCGTGCGGGTCGACGGGGAGCGGTAAGAAGGCACGGGGCGCCGGCTCTCACCGGGGCCGCCCGGCCTGGCTACCGCCCTCCCCGCGGGCGCTGGGCGCCGCCTGTGCGCATGCGCTAAAGCGCCGCGCGGCCCCCTGGGGATTGTAGTTCTCGCCCGCCCGGGTGATGCTGCGCGTGTTCCGTTGTTATGGAGCTGCGCGCTTTACGGCTCGTCGCGCTGCGTCTTCCGGCTGGCGCGGAGGGGAGGTCTGGGAGCCTCGTGTGAGGGAGCGCGGAGGCTGTGGGTGCCCGCGCCGCCGCCCGCCGGCCTCACGCCCGGCCCCAGGCACCCGCCCGCCTCGCCCGCCTGGCGCCCACCGCCCCCAGGATGTTCAAGAAGTGAGTGAGGCCGGGCTGGACCGGGCCCGCCCCAGGGCCGGGTGGGAGGGGGGAAGGAGGGACAGGCGCGGGCCCGGCACTCCCTCTGCCCTGGGCCTCGGCCTCGCCGGACCGGGCTCAGCGCTGCGCTCGCGGGTCCGGCGCGGCCTGGGCCTTGTTTGGTGGCTGGGTCAGCGCGCTAGCGGCTGGCCCTGCTTCCCGCAGTCCCCACGGCCTGCTCGGGGCGCCCGGCGCGCCCTCAGCCCGCGGGGCAACGCCGCCCCGCCGCCAGCTTCGCTTTCGGGCACGCTGCCCTGGGCTGTTTGGGCGCTGCTTGGTAAATGAAAAAACCCTAAAAAGTGAGCTGAGTCATGTGATGTGTGAACTTTGGGGTGAGACAAAACGCAGCTCCTGTGTCTGTGGCGAAGGGCTCTTATGAATACGCCTCGACACGGCTGTTGGTGTTACTGGCGAAGCCTAGTCTGTGAGTTGGATGAAATAATATGTGCCAGGGTTTATCTGTGAGTCTGAGTGTATGTTTTGTGGTTAGACACAAAGTTTAGGGATAAAGCCAGCCTATTAGTGGGATTCCTGCTGCTTTTCTCTAGCCCAGTGTTCTCAGGGGACAAATACAAGCCTTCTGTAGTCCTGGATTAGAAAGTTGGATGGATGTGATAGTGCTAAGGTGTTATAGATAACTTATAAACGTTTCTGAAGAGTGCTGCTGAGGTATGGAGTCTTTGGGGCAGCAAATTGTGTGTTTCTAAAATATTTTTGCTTGCTCAACAGATTTGATGAAAAGGAGAATGTATCGAACTGTATCCAGCTGAAGACTTCAGTTATCAAAGGTATTAAGAATCAGTTGATAGACCAGTTTCCTGTTATTGAACCATGGCTAAACCAAATTATGCCAAAGAAAGATCCAGTCAAAATAGTAAGATGGTAAGTTTCTTTTCTCTTAACCTTTGTTTCTGAGGTGATAAGATTGCTTTCTTGATATGTTTGATTTGTATAGCAGATGAACCTAGTGTTTTTGAAAAGCATCTTGTTTGTAGATTGTAGTCCATGTTACAGCCAAACCAGATGTTTTGCAGGTTGTGCTCCTGAAGGCATGCTAATGGGACACTAGAGGAAAGCAAAACCACTGCCTGGTACTGAACATGCAGTGTTATTTGTGGCTCTCTGGGGATCCACTTGTTGTTGGAGGGAAACATTCAGCTTTATAGATGTGGAAGGTCACACTTGTTTGCATAGCTTCCAGTAGTATTTTCTTGCTATTTTTGGCCTTCCACATATTATCTGAGGTTTGGTATGGTGATTTGGGGGGATTTTTTTAACGGATGGTAGTACATGTTTCCTGACTGCTTCTCTTGGTCTGCTTGTTGTATTGCATTTAAAAAACCCAAAGAAATGCAGTTTGTGAACAGCTAGATGTTTGTAGATAATGTTTTTTTAGGGGGAAGGAAGAGTGCAGGAGGCCAGTGTTGAAAAACAAGCCATAAAAAAGATAGTATTTTTATTTATAAATTGTCTTGCTAGTTGTCCATCTTAATTCCCTAATGCCAAGATAGACCAGACTCTGAAGTGAAATATTTAATTTTAAACTATCAAATGTTTAAACAGTCTTTAGAATTTTTTTTTTAATCTTGCAGTCATGAACATATAGAAATCCTCACTGTGAATGGGGAGTTGCTGTTCTTCAGACAAAGAGAAGGAATTTTTTACCCGACGCTAAGGTTGCTTCACAAATGTAAGTTTCCTGAGGGTGGTAGTGCTGGGGAGGGAGGGATGAGTGTGTGGTGCCACCAGGCTTCTGTAGAACCCAGTTAAAAAGAACTCACCACTTACTCACACATACTGCAGAATAGACTTTACCTTCTCAACTGTAATTTATTGCTTTGCTATTTCACATGCCTATATGAACTATTTCCCCCACAATCCTTGTAATGCTGTATGTTAAGCAGAAGTTTAAGAACTTCAATTTCTAAGAATTAAATTGTGCAGAGCTCCACAGAAAATCTTGAGAGGTTTCCCTAGGGCAGAGATCTAAAAATGACTTGTTGTTAGTCCTTAGTTTGTTCAAGTCTTCTTTATAACTCTTTTGCTTCTTTCCAAGTACTTGTAGGCTACTAGAAAAATGTTATTTAATTGTGGCTGTAATGATGTAATGCATGCATGTCTCTTGTAAGAATCTGTGCTGCATGCTCTGTATTTTTTACAGTTTACTCTCTAGCATTACTTCTCTTGCTGTTCTCACTGTTCTGTGTGACTGCATTACTCTGGTTTGGATGAACATAGGTATTCCTAAAAATGTTGTTCAGTCAAACCTGGGTATTGGAATTACCTCAAGAAGTACTTGAAGGATGGCTTGGAGAGCTGACAGTCTTCAAGAATTTTGTTCATGTCTGCCTTTTTTTGTCCTGTTAACTTCTTACTGGAAATGGTTTAATGTTATACATGTAATTTGAGGGCTTTAAGACCTCTTAGTATGGGGGCACTTGCCTGATTGTTTTCATTGGGGGAAACTTTTTAGAATTGCCACTTGGTATGTGAGTATGCAGGAAGCACAGGCTTTTGGATTACCCTTTGGTTCTCAGATAAGAGATGTGGTCTGGGAGAACAGTATTTGTGTTCTTTTGGGATAGTACAGACCAGCTGGAGCTCCCATAATTGTTTCTCAAGCATCCTACCCTCACAGCACACTAAGTATCTAATTACCCCATCTAATCTGACTTGATAATGAATTGTGTTGTCATCTTGCCATATTAATTGTAATGCTGTATCTTTCCCCTCCTAGACCCCTTTATTCTACCACATCAGCAGGTTGATAAAGGCGCCATTAAATTTGTACTAAGTGGAGCTAATATAATGTGCCCTGGCCTGACGTCTCCTGGAGCAAAACTCTACCCTGCTGCTGTTGATACTGTTGTTGTATCCTTCTTTAACTGTGAATTACTGCCTGCTGTGAGATGAGTTAAATTTCTGTTCTTGTGTTCTCAGCTGAACATAATCTGAATTACTTTGTATTTTAGTGATATTTCATGGAATAACCAGTAACCTGAGCAGTGCTGCAGAGGTTCAGATGTTATTTTGGAAGGTTAAAGTTGTTCTTAATGTTTTTTACTTACAATGATGTTCCAAACCAAGTAACTATTCCTGCTGTGTTGTTGGGTGGGATGATGTGATAACTGTAGCTCCGTTGTGATCTCATGCAGAACTGTAAAAATAGATGGAATACAGTATAACTTGTCCCCTGCCTTCTTAACCAACCTCTTGCCTCCCTTCAGTTATGGAATAACTTATTCCTGTTCCTGCAGAATTCAGAAAGATACATAGGATCAGTTTTGCTGTAGGACTTGCTTTGTGTGTCTCTTGAAATTAGCAAATGTAAAGTGGGGAAAGTATGATAATTCACTCCTGCTCATTATATTGGTGAGAAAGGAATGCTGAGCAAACGCAGTGTTAATAATACCAAGCTGTGCAGTGTCATTGTTAGTTAACTGCTATAGGAAAAGATCAGCAGTTTGCATCATGTGTTGCTAAGGTTTGGAAAGGACATGTCTGATTTCAGGACTTCTAAATTTTTAGGTTTCACAGAATTATCAAAGTTGGAAAAGACCTAAAAGATCATCCAGTCCAACCATTCACCTATTACTACTAGCTCCCACTAAACCATATCCCTCAATACAACATCCAGTCTTTCCTTGAACACCCCCAGGGTCGGTGACTCCACCACCTCCCTGGGCAGTGCATTCCAGTGCCTGACTACCCTTTCCGAGAAGTAGTATTTCCTAATGTCCAGCCTGAATCTCCCCTGGTGCAGCTTGATACCATTCCCTCTAGTTCTGTCACTGCCTACACGGGAGAAGAGGCTGACCCCCAGCTCACTACAACCTCCCTTCAGGAAGTTATAGAGAGCTATAAGGTCTCCCCTGAGCCTCCTCTTCTCCAGGCTGAACAATCCCAGCTCCCTCAGCCGCTCCTCGTAAGGCCTGTGTTCCAGACCCCTCACCAGCTTAGTAGCCCTCCTCTGAACGCGTTCCAGGGCCTCAATGTCTTTCCTGTAGTGAGGGGCCCAAAACTGAACACAGTACTCGAGATGCGGCCTCACAAGTGCTGAGTACAGGGTTTGTGTCTCAGTTCTTCTGTACCTTGGAATCTAAAACGGCCCCACAAACTCTTTGGCTTTGTTCTGGAAAGGGTGAGACTGTCATCTCTGTGTTGGGCAGAAAGGGAGAGATGGAGTGTAGTGCTTGGAGGAGTTTTCTGAAATTGCTGTTCCAGCTACACAAATGCATGCTTTGTTCTACACACTGATTCAGTTGTGAAATGCAGTGTGCTGTTCATCTGATCTTTAAGAGCCAAAGCTCTAGAATTACCAAAAGGGTAAAAGTTCAACATGGCATTTTGAAACTTTTTGGAAAGTAATCTTTTTCATACTGCTTTTACTTTTCTGAAGTAGTTTTAAAAAATGTGTTTTCCTTAGCATTAATTTGTAGGCAATAATGGCAGAAGGGAAACAACATGCGCTATGTGTGGGAGTAATGAAGATGTCAGCTGAGGACATGTAAGTGCTTTTGAAAACTGAAACATAACCCATCCCACATCATCATTCCTGTGTTTGCTTGGAATTTAAGTACCACTGTCAAGGTTACTGCATCACTGTTGTGGCACATCTTGTTCAAGTACAGAAATGATATATTAAGATTTCATTTGGTGATGTTCAGTGAAAGAGGAGGGGGCAGGGATTATCTTTCTGGCTTACTTATTTACCAAATAGAATGAAAATAGTTCTTTTCATGTGAATATGGATTTTTAAGATGCACAACACTAGTGCTATCTCTGAATGTTAGCATTTCTTGCCCTCTAATTATAATTTCTCAAAGATCTTGCTGAACCAGGAAATACTTATATAGAGTGCTTACTGCCTGGGATTTGAGGGAGTTGAAAACATTGGAGTGTGTTTAGTCTCAGCTGTCCCTGCAGACCAAAGTCCTGCTGGTACTTGGGCTTTCCTCTGTGGCCTTCTCTTTTTTTCTTCATACCCACGTGCAGCATTCCTGCTTCATGTGCTTACTAACTTAGCTGAGCTGCTTGTGAAATGTAGAGGTCTGTCCAGGGGAAAAAAAAAAAAGCTATTTGAGAGGGGAAGAAAGAAGATGGAAATGGGTGTTAGTTTGTCTTAGCATTCAGACAGTGCTAAATTTTAAGTAACTAAAGCATGTAGTCATTTTATGTTCTGTAACTCTGGATGTAAGATGCACCCAGCAGGTTTGGGCTGTGTTGGTTCCAGCCCCATCTAGTGCTTGTGCAGGTGAAGAAGCTGATTCTGATGGAAACAAGTCACTCTTGCTGGTGAAAATTATTCTCAGCAGGATCATCTTCTGTACTCGGTCACTCTGCAGTCCTGAGTTGTAATGGTAGCACGGGGGAGTGAGGTGGGAATGTGTTACAGAGGGCGGGGATAGAGTGGGATTGCAGCAGGCTGGATTTGGATTTACTGTAGCTGTTGAGGAGTTATATTCCTCAGGATTCTTTGCAGTGCCTTTAAAAGACTCCAAGGGTAGGTGGAACGAAGAGCTACTTTCGTCCCTGTCTGGTGTCTACTGTGTTCTGCTGTGGTGCTGCCCATCAAGAGCATCTGTATTCCTAATTCTGTCCTCAAATTCAGCAGCCTTGCAGCTGAAAATCCTGGTCCTGTGAGAAACAATATGAACCAAAGAAGAATATTATACTGATCTGTGCAGCCTGTTAGAATGCTCTTTTGTGTGTTGTTTTGTAAGACAGAAAACTGTGGAACAGTGTAGTCTCAGTCACTTGGTGTAATTATGATACATGATGTGTTACTGCAACTAACAGCAGTATTTTCCTCCCTGATTATTTTTTGGGAAAGTTGAATATATAATGGAACACTTTAATATAAATACAGTAAATTGTATCCCTCCAGGGGAATGAAATGTGTTCTCAGCCCTAGAACCATGGGATTTGCCTGTTTGTTTGACAAAACTAGATTTTCCCATGGAGTTATAGACTGAAAAAAGATGAATGGAAATCCAATGCAGATGCACAAAACAGCCATTTTTAAAAGATACAGAAGGATACTATGTTTGTAGCATGCTGCAAGTCGTTAGCATGTAAACTTTGCATCTGTGATTCTTAATTGAAGGGTAGTTGTTTGCAAGTAGCAGCAAAGCAGCTCACCTGCATTTGATTGTCTGTGTCACACCTGGAACCAGACAGGTTCTAGCCATGTTACACCACCTCCTGTGCTAGGAGGGTGAGAGTCACTTAAAACTGCTGTGGTGCTTTGATAGAGAAATGTGAAGGGGAAAAAAAAAAAAAAGAAAAAAGCTGAGGTGTTGTTTGAGGAGCTGCCTCCCACAAAGACGTAGGTAAAAAATTACTGTGGAGGTTGTTGACGTAACGCGGTAGGCAAATATTGTCCTTATCCTTCAGCAGTGTGGGTACATGTAATAACAAATACTGTTGACCACCTGCTGTTGAAGATTGTAAGTTTGTGGGTGATGGCTTCTCCCCTTTGAGCTGGCAAATACTGCACTTTCTACTTTAGAGCAGTACAAAATACAGCATTTAATGTTTAACCTAACTAACGCTTTTTTCCTCCTCCTACAGTGAGAAGGTCAACAAAGGGATTGGTATCGAAAATATCCACTATTTAAATGATGGCCTTTGGCATATGAAGACATACAAGTGAAACAAAAGGAACTGTTACTCCAAAGGAATGCACTTAGATTAAATGTGGACTGCTTTGTAATTCCTTGTTTTTAATGTGACTGAATGTACAAATGATTTTGTTCTGTGGCTATGCTAAATAAATCAAGTGAATGCGAAAGTACTGTTAGGCTACAATAGTTTTCTAGATTGCTTTTTGTTACAGTTTTTTTATTTTTTGTCTCTAAACCTAAGTCTTCAGTGACTGAAGATACCTGATGGAAAGATCCTGGATGGACTGTGAGTACACTATTTCAAACAAAAAGGAGGAAAAAGCCAAGAAATGTTTACATTTTTATGCTCTTCTAAAAGAGCACTAGAAAATGTATGTGAAATACAATTAATATGGTTTATAAAACCTGAAACATTTCAGATTTTTTTTTATTAACATCTTGTTAGTCTCCCTGTTTCTTGAATGTGGAGAAATCAGGAGTTTTGACATTTATTTTATAACTTATTAGCAGCATTAACTTCAGAGCTTTACTTAAGGATTTTCTCTTTCTAATATGTGTTTATCTGTATAGGGTTTATGAACTTAAACTGGTACATGAACTAGAAATTCTTTTATGCTAGTTCATATCTGAAGATTATCTATCTGTTCAAATTTCTACCTGATAACACTGTTTGATATTGCTCTCCTTATAGTGGAGTTTATAGTCATGTTGGGCATACTCCAAATGGAGAGCGTGCCAACTTGGTGCCTGATGCTCTACTCGCTGTTTGCCTTCTTATTTTAGGAGCAGAAATAAAATCACTGTTTAACAAAGGCATGATAGCAAAACATGGTTATCAGTGTAGTCAGGAGCAACTTCTTCAGGTGGAGTTTGAAAAGAGATCTCAGCTTGTGCACACTGCCATGCATACGTACACCTACGGAACGGGTTAGAGCACTCTGTGTTTGTCTGGGTAGTCCAACCCTTTGTTCAGTGACTGCATACCCAAAGCTATGCCTATGGAAAAAACAGCCTGTGCCATGGAATCATTTAATAAACTAAGGAAACTTAAAGGTCTAATACTTGTAACTCTTGTCTCCAGAAGCATTTATTAATATTTCAAGTTTCTGTTCTAACACTTTATAATTCTGTAGAAGTGCTTTGTCTTGGGACTGTTGTGTGTTTGGTTTCCCTGCTCTGGGACCTTTACAAAAGACAGTGGCAGAGTTGTTCTCCATTTGAGTCTAAAGTCAAATTAAGACATGGGAGAGAGAAAGTGTCACCTAATGTGAGCTGCTTTTAAATCCAAGTCCTGTAAAATGATGTACAACACTGTACTTCTGACCATGACAGGCTAAGTCTGAAACTATGAACATAAGACACAAATAAAGGTGTTAACCACAGCAGTGTTGTAGAAAGTTTGGTCAAACTTCAGACCTTCCCTTCAGTGTGCTAGTGGCTATTTTTATGCATCTTAAAGCACTTGTTTGTGCGATGGGCAATCAATTTGTGCACAAAAAGAGCTAGTCTTGAGTTCTGGGACTTGTGTCTTCTGTTGTGTCACACTACATCTCAAAGCTGTCATAAAGGAGGTATGTTCTCATCTGACTTACTCTTCCTTTTCCTTGACTGGGGCTATGACTTGTTGGGGTGGGGTCAGAACTGTCTTTAGCATCAGAAACACTGCTGAAACAAAAAAATTTACATTCTTGTACTCTGCATTGATGAGGCTGTACCTTGAGTGCTGTGTTCAGTTCTGGGCCCCTCACTTCAAGAAGGACAGCGAGGTCCTCGAGCGTGCCCAGAGAAGGGCAACCAGGCTGGTGAAGGGGCTGGAGGACAAATCATATGAGGAGCAGCTGAGGGAGCTGGGGGTGTTTATGCTGTAGAAGAGGAGGGTTAGGGAAGACCTTACCACTGCCTAGAATTACCTGAAAGGAGGTTGTGGGCGATTGTCTCTTCAGCCAGGTGCCAGGACAAGTGGCAGTGGCACAAAGCTCTGCCAGGGCAGGGTCAGATGTTAGGAAAAATTTATTTGCTGAGAGAGTTGTCAGGATGTGGAACAGGCTGCCCAGGGAGGGGGTTGAGTCACCATCCCTGCATGTGTTTAAAAGATGGGTAGATAAGGTGCTTAGGGATATGGTTTAGTAGAGGACAGGTATGGTTGGATTTGATGATCTTAAGGGTCTTTTCCAACCTAGTCATTCTGTAATTCATCTGGCTTTGTCAGAGCTTTCCAGACTGGGTCTAACATTTGAAAAAAGGTCCTGTAAGAAGGTGCAAGTTAAATCATGCTTAAATAAATTTGTATACCAATGTATGAAAATGCTGTCAAAACCAAGTTTTATTAAGGTTTTGGCAGTGTTTGTCTTACGTCAGGTGAGCTCCGAGGAGGAAGGTAAAAGGTGCAGAAGGTAAAACAGCTGAGTGGTGGTAGCTTGAGGGCTTGAGCTGTTGCCTTGTAAAAAAATCCAAAACAAACTACAATGATGTGGATGTTATCAGCTCTGAAGCAGCTGTGTTACTTTCTCACCTGCCCCAGTGCAGCTCAGGAGAGGAGGAGATGCTGCAGCTGGTCTGTTAAAGGAAGGTGAGATAACAGACTCTCTTCTTGGGTCTTTTAGGGATAGTGTGGTACCACTGAACGCTGATAAAAGGGAGGTGCTACATCGAGTCCTGTCAGGAAACATGGATCACAATTCTAAATGGAGTAAGTAAATACTGAAGCACTGCTTATTCCTGCTTCCTGTGACTGGGAGTGTGACCTGGTGACGTGTGTAAAACTGATTTACAGTGCACAGACAAAACCCACCCACCCCAACCCAGATCCAGTACTGGGGGGTTGTGCCAGTTGCTTCGCTGTGCACATAGCCTGTTTTGCATAATATTCAAAGAAAGGTTAAGGGTGTGAATGCATGTTGCTCTTTCTGCATCTTGGTGGTAAAAACCACTTGTAAATAGCTATGCTACACGTGTATTGACAATTAGCCAACTTCTTTGTAAACACTCAATGTTAACAGAAGTTGAAAATAATCCTGAACCTTTAATACATTAAGGAAGCATACTAAGAGGCTACCTGACCACATTAATACTTACTCAAATATAGTTATCGCTTTCTTTTGTCTGCTTGGAATCAGCAGTCCAAAGGTCTGTTGCAACTTCTTATCAGATCTCATCAGCTTGCTTCCTGCTAATTCCTTGCTGGGGTAGACTGTACACATAAGTGATAGCTGCTGTATAAACAGCATGGCTCAAGCTATGGGGTAGTTTAGCGTAAAGAAAATAGCTTAATGTTAATCTTGGAGACTGAATCTGTACTCAGTTTTATTGTTACAACTTAGAAAGATATAAAGACATTCTAGAAATGTCTGGAAGAATTGAGAGGATCAAAGTCTTGCAAAAATATATTTATAACAGTAGACTAAATTTCATTTGAGTTTTCATTAATAAATATTTACATGTACAAACCCCCCATATAAACTTCATTTCCTTTTATCATAAACATTAACAACAACTTTATCATTTCATTCCAGCACTGTCAAAAGCCAGAAGTGTTTCTGTATAAAAGATTTACAAAAAAAGTTCTCCTTCCACTTTTAAAATCAAGAGCTTTACCAAACCTCAGTGTGCAAAAAAAAAAAAGAAATTTTACACCAGTACCACCAGCTACAAACCCCAAAGCTGTCAGTATGAACATGTGTCGCAAGAAGGGCTGACTTCATGGTTCCAGGTCTTTTCTTAAGTGTCATTAGTCATTTTCTGAGCCTGCAGGCGGAAGGAAGACAAGAGCATCGTTGTACATGTGGCCGTAGGGTCTCAGCCTGTAAACACCATACATCATCACGTGCATGTGGTTTGGGGCCAGTCCACTGAAAGTGATGGCCATGTCTGAGCAGCAGCCATCCACCACCTGCTGAGGGTGAGTCGACATCGCTTCCTTAATGAGAGCACCGACTGATTTAGTGTTGAAGACGTCTTTCCCTTCTGAGTCTTCTGCATTTTCAGCAAACACTCCAGTATACTTCAAGCAGATCGCTAGCTGTTTATCCTCAGCAAGTTTCCAAATCATGCCTCCCTGCTCCGGACACTTGTCAGTGTCTTCAAGAACACGCGAGAGTCGTCTTAGAGATTCAGTGCTTAAGACAATTCCTCCCTCACCATCTACATACTCGAGGTCACCAGATTTCACAGTATGGCCTATATAAAAAGGCTGTGAGGGGTCTTTTTTCAGTAAGAAATACTTGAGATTTTCAATAATAGCAAATGTTGTTGGATATGCAAGGAAGAACCAGCTGAATTCATCTTTATAGCGTTCATATGTTATCTTGTAAGCTTTTCTCATCATCACCCACATCTCATTTGTGTTGAGAACCACAGAATCAAACACTTTCACGTTTTCAGAGCTGTAGAATTCCACCTTGTCACAGTGCTTGCTCCATGTCTCTCTCACTGCAGCCCAGTGCCCCAGATCCTTTGGTTTCACGAGGATGATACAGTAAATGCGTATGCTTTTACTCAGCTCCATGCGTTCACCTTCTGAAAGGTTTAAGACGTCTTCTTTGTTGGGAGCCTGGATGTGGTGATGCTCATGGTGATGGGCTTTAGTCCCGTGGCCCACCTTAATGTGTCCGAGGAGCGTAACCAGCATGCAGAAGGCTCCTCCAAGCACCACGCCCTTCACAAAGGAGCTGCTTTCGTAAATCATTTTTCCTAGGAAGGAGACACACTGTAAGAACTTACAGGAATAACTTCAGAATTGCAGATGCTGCAGTTTTTAGTACATTCTTAAGTTCTGAAGTCCAGCTGTGGTTCCCTTGACACACACACACGGACGACGCTGGTGGAAGGGCGCTGGCAAAGGAACCAGCTCCCAGCCGGGGGCTCTCCTTACAGCTGACGGCGCCGCGGGAGGGGTCCCGCACATCGGCCCCCTCCCTCCCTGACGGTGTTCCGCACCGACCCCCGCAGCCTCCCCGCTCGCATCCCCGGGTGAGCCCGCCCGGAGGCCAGGCCCCTTCAGTCCCTCCCTGCCACGGTTTTAGGCGGCGAGGTGCCGGTGGGGAACCGTTCGGCCCCGGCGAGGCGCTCCCGCCGTTCGGCACCTGCCCTCCGCCACACTAACGGAGGCCCACTCCGGACGCCCAGAGCAGCCTTACAAACGCTGGGGCCGGTGCCGTCATCCGCTCCTGCCTCCCCTTCCCCCGCGAAGCCCCAGTGACGGGACCGGCCCACCGGGCGCTTACCGGTGCCGCTAGAGCCGCCCGCCAGGACACCCGCAACCCCGTCTGGAAATGCACCGCCTCTTCCTTTGCCTGCCGGAAGCGCCGCCCGCGGCCCTTCTAGGCGCTAACCGCTCGCTCGCGCGGAGGCGCCATCTGTCGGCGCGGCCGTTATCTCGCGGTCCCGGTCCCGCTGCCCGCCCGGTCGGCGCTGTCCTCACCGAGCGCTATTCCGTTTCGCCCCGCGGCGGGGCGCCTCACGGCGGGCGGGTGCCACCTCAGGGCCGGGGGGAGGCAGGCACGGGGGTGGGTCCCGTCGGGTAGGCTGCCTGGCCCGACGGAGGCGGCCAGGAGTCTCGCCGCCCGGGCGGCTCGCTGTTAGGCAGAGGCTCCGCGGGCCGTTACGGAGCCGGCGGCTGGGCAGCCCCGCCGTCTCTCAGGGAAGGGTCAGGCGGGAGGCTCGTTGTGCTCACCGGCGTCTCCGCGAACCGGCTTACGCGACCGGCGGGGAAGGGAGGTGGCTCCCAGCCCAGGCTCGGCGCTTTTAAATTAGAAGGCGTACGGGTGGGGAGGGAAAGGCCGGGTCGGGCCGGCCGTACCGGCTCAGGCGCGGCGCCGCCGGGCTCTCCCGCCCCGCAGAAGCGCGGTGCATCGCGCTGCTCTCCTCCCCCCGGCGCACAGCCCTACCCGCGCAAACTTAGTTAATATTTAAAGAGTAAAGCCGAAACGTATCCCTGCTAACGTCACTTCTCCCTTGCTGTAGAGGTAATTAATTATTCCCGGGCTCCGGGTTGAAAGAAGGATGTCAGGAGCGCTTCCTACGCATCGTCTCACCCCTGATCTGGAGGAGCGTCGCAGAACAATTGTGTGCTCCCCTTTTCCATCGGTCTATGGAGAGATAAAAACCCCACAAGTTTTAATGGTTTTATCTCTTTATGAGCTGATTGTAGCGTACCCTTCGGCCAACATACTGGTTAGGATAGAGTCCTGTATAGGTTTTTCCTATATTGTACTGTAAGTCTGCTCTGCTGAGCTTAGTGGGTTTATTTATGTCAATTTACAGCTGAGCTGCTCTGGATTTCCTGGTATCTGGCTGGTTCCCCAGATGCCTCAGTTATTCAGTTAAGGATGGGGTTTGGGATTTTTTGGGGGTTTGTTTTTTTTTTGGGGGGGGATGTTGGGGATTTTTTTACTACTGTTTTTTTTTTAATGTTCATGGTAGTACTGTAGACATCAAAGATTAATGTTATCTTTGGCAAAAAAAAATGTGTAAGAACATCAATTGCTTGACTCTTCTGGGCCTGGAAAACCACTGCTTGTGGTTCAGCTAAAAGTGCTACAAAACACTGATTTTGGTCAGATCAGTGTATGTCCGGAACGGCGCCATCTCCATTCAGTGGAACTAGACCCTAGTTACACACTGTGATAGGAAAGTACTGTCAGTTTGTGTGTTTGGGTAGCTCTGGTGCTACACTGAGGGAACATTGCTTGTCCTGTTTTTTCCCACCTGGATGCTTTTAAGGTATACGTAGGCAGACATTCGGGTTGTTACCACATACTAGAGACTGGAGGTTGGTTCAAAGTTTGTTTTACCTATCTTCTGTTTGCAGAATCAATTGTGGCTTTCAGGGCTTCAGCAGCTGCTCAATCATGTGCTTCAGAGAGATTTGAATGAGTTGCGACTCACTGCTTCAGCTGATGCTTCAGCAAATTGTTTTACTGCTTGACTTCAGTGAGGTTCTTTCCAAGGCTCTGACAGAATGACTAATGTAGCTACAGATCTTGACTGTCGCTTTAATATGTTCCCAACATTGCTTTTATCCAGCAGCTGATCAGTGAAGAGAAGGTTTAAGCAGCATGTAAAGCATGTATAATCCTGAAGAGACTCTTCCGGCGTCTCTGTTGCTTGGAATTGTTGCTTGGTGTTGAAAGGACTAAAATGGCATAGTAATGCATAAGATTTCACAGCAGCTGTTGCTAAGTATTCTGGAGTGATAGTAGAGCTCATTTAGGCACACGTGTACTCCTGTACATTGTCCATCTCAAATTACTGCAATAAACTTTTTGTGGACTGCAGGGAATAAGTGAAGCCATTCCACCATGGGCTGGGAATAAGTCAGATGTCATAACAAAGGAAGGGCCAGCCCCAGGGTGGAGGTTAAGGGAGAAAAACCAGGGAAGATGCTCAGTCACACAGCAGGACTGAACCAGGAGGCCTGACTAGATCACTGCAAACAGCTGTGCATTAGTTTTGCATTAAAATACACAGACATCTATGCTCACAGATGTGGTCAGATTTCAGCTTTGAGTACTGATGTGCTGGCTCTTGAGATGTTCCTTACCTGCAGCTGCTTCCTTGCTTCTGGTCCTTTGTTGCACCCCTACCATGCTCTCAAACCTACAGACCTGGGCCAGGATCTAAACTGCTGACAGAGCTGAAGAGCTCAGCGGCTGGTTGTTTATCTCTATAGCCAGCTGATCCCCTGCTGTGCTCTGTTTGTCTTTCCTTGCTGGCTGCAGCTGCATTTACCTTCTGATGCTCTTTCTTGCCTCCAAGGAAAGACATCAAACATTATGTTCTCACTGTGCGGTCCAAAACATCCATGAGAGATTGGCTATTATCAAAACATATTTGCTAGGAACTTTGTTCCAATTAATGCAGAATGTTTCAGCTGACACATGAGTTGTCATCTTTTACAGTGACTGCTTGTTAATGATCACAAATGACTGTCCACTCTCTTGGAAACAGACTCATCTGTCTCCCTGTTACGTAAGTGTGCAGTGGAGTGGCTGGGCTAGAGCAGTGCAGTAACACCCAGAATGGGCATCTGAAGCCAAAGGTGGGCTATTGCAGGCGTTTCTGGGCAGATAAAACACCCATTGAACTATACACCACATAGCAAGAACCTCTAATCAGAAGATACTGTTGAAATGATGAGAAATTAATTAGGACAGCTGACTTTGTTGTAACATCACCCATAAGGTTGAAGCTACTGGAAGACACACAAGTTCTACCTGTCCATCTGATTCCACTGGAAGATGGGATCAAGTGTGGCTAATCATAGAATCCCAGATGGGTTTGTTGGAAGGGACCTCAAAGATCACCTAGTTCCACCCCCCTGCCATGGGCAGGGACACCCCCACTAGCCCAGGATGCCCAAAGCCCCATCCAGCCTGGCCTTGAACACTGCCAGGGACCCAGGGGCAGCCACAGCTTCTCCGGGCACCCTGTGCCAGGGCCTCACCACCCTCACAGGGAAGGATTTCTTCCTAATACCTAACCTAAATCTACTCTCATTTTAGTTTAAAGCCATTAAACTAAATTAATTAACTGAATTCAACATTCAGTTATGGTCTGAAGGTTGCAAACACTCATCTTGAATGGCTGAGCTTCCATCGCAGCCAATGAGACAGTGCAGGAAAAGGGCTTTTATGAAGAAGAGATGAAATGTTAAGGTTTCAGCCTGTAAAGTGCATAACTGAACAAATGTGTGCCAAGGTCTTCAATCCTTGTGTTGGAAAAGGTTTGGAAATCCCTGTTCTAAAGTCAGTAAACAGTGAGGGGGAGATTCTAGTTCACAGGTAGGTAAAGGTAGATTTCTTTGTTCACTTCCCAGCAAGCTGCTTGGCTCAGCATTTATTTTGGAGGAGAATGGATTCTGGAGCCAGACTTGAGCCCTCCTCTTCTGAAAATGTTGCCTGCATCCTCCCACTGTAGTTTTACACTGAAAGTCTGGAAAGACACGGACTCTTCACAGGTCATGTGCATCTTGAGCAAGCATGCACAGCCATGTATGACACCAAGACCAAGACCTTGTCACAGGGAGAAATGGACTGCACTGGACAAATAAAGTTTTAAAGCCAACAAGAGATATGGTGTTATATTTTAAATACAAATTTCAAAACTCACATTGAAATATTCTGAAAATGTGTTCTCTCCAGCTGATGGACAAAATGCTGGAATTTCAGGATGTAATTGTGTGGCTCACATTTTATAGGAGATCATGCATAATATGATCTTTTAGCCTTGAAATCTGTTAAGTTGATTAACTATGTTAAACAACAGTTTTAAATCGCTTTTGTCTCCTCTTTCATCCATGAGCACTGTCAAGGAAGAGCTTGGCACTGAAATAGACGTTATTTAAATGGTGCCCTCAAGCACAGGAAGACATATGAGAAGCAAAAGATGTGCGACTCCAAAAGAACCTAACAACTTTGGACTGCTTTATAATTTCTTCAGTTTTTAATGTGTGAGGCTGAATGCAAAACCCATCTTATTCTCTGGGTATGCTAAATCAATCAAGTGAATCTTAATGTCCTGCTAGCTCCAGCAATTCAGCTGGAATTGAACTAGCAGAGACAATGCCCAGAGCTGAGCTGACATCATTATGAATGGATCTGATGCACAAATACAACGGAAAGAGAATAGGAACTAGACATTTTAATGTCAGCTCTCTTAGAAAGACAGGAAAGAAAGAATCATCATTGATCAAATAGAAACAGACAGGGAAAAAAAAGACAGAGATGGAGAAAACTTATTTTTCAAGCTCTCAAAGGGAAAAAAAAAAAGTGGAGATGAAAATAGAATTCTATCAGAAAGAATGGGGTTCTTAATAGTCCTTTAAAAGAAAATGTATGAAACAGTGATGAAATGATTTTGCTGCATCTCTAAGCAGCTTGCTTTTGTCAGTCTGAGGTTGTTTGAGAAAGGGCCTCTGCAGAAAGTTATGGGCTCAAATGATGGTTGTTCAGGCTCTGGTTGTGCTGGTGAGAAGCATCACTGCGACCAGCAGCGACACAGACAGCCCCAGGGCACACAGGGAAGCCAGAAAGGGAGCCTTGCTTTGGGGTGCTGCCTTGACATGACTTACACATGTTTTGTGGAGCCTGAGCACAGGGCTAAGTTTGTGTTTTGGTCCACAGGAGTTGTGGTCTGGTGTTGTAGAAGATCTTTAGATGTTGATTACCTGCAACCTGGAGATACACAAAAGCTTCTGACACGGTATTTATTGTAAAAGGGTTTATGGTGAGTAAATAGTTTAGTTATTGTTACTGAATGGGAAGATGTGTGAAGTTCTGTTGATGTTAGCTCACTAAGGGAAGAGGAGGGAGAGGAATGATGGAAGTAGCAGAGCATTTGACAGGCCTGAATGTCAGTAGCTTCCATGAGATGCTTTCTCATACTCAATGTTGCTATCCCTTCATTTTGCCAAGGAATTGAAGGTTTTGAAGTATCAGATTCTCCAAGCAGACATTTACGTTCCTATCCTGGTGTTGAAACAGGAGACTCCTGAGCTGCATGTGCAGAGGCAAAACAAAAATGTCTGCTAGAGATATGTTTGTAACAGACTGGAATTGTGAACGGTGTTAGAGCAGCAACTCGGAGCCCCGTCCTGCAGCCATAAATCTGTGGTTCAGCAGAGAGGAGAGGTACCATGGACATTGTGTGCTTGGCCCTGGGGTGGGGGAAGAACTGTTTCAGCTTTACCTGCTGGCTGAGGACCCATGAAAAAGAAAGCTGTTTCTTCTGGGGGAGGATGCTGTCCCTCTGGCACTGCCATCAGGTGTAGACGCTTTATGCTTTCTGCTGAAGCAGGGCTGTAAGCAGTGCTCACAGTGGGCGTGTGTGAGCAGGGAGCAGTACAGACTGCAGGCAAAAGAGGGGAGCACATGGGCTATGAGGTTGCTGCGTGTGAGATGAATTGAGGTGTCAGATTTTAGCCTCTTTCATACAGAAGTTGTCAGTACTGTATTGTCTCACGGGCTCAGCTTGGCCAGCCCCAGCATGCTGCCTGGTTTCGTTTGGTTTGTAAATCATGGGCTGTATTTGGAGCCCTGACTTGCACAGCCTCCTGTTACTGCAGCCTTTAGCAGAGGTGCAGCTGTTGACAGCCAAACCACAGTGTCCTGCACTCTGCCTTTTATAGATCCCTTCAACACAGACAGAAACACAAAGGTGCCACCGCCCCTTAGCACTATGGTAGGATCTACAGTGTACTGGGGCTTCATCGTGTGGGGCACCAGGAGAAAGGCACCCGGGGGATCCCTGACCCTATGAGGCTCAGCGTTGCTCCTGGCTCCCTGCAGTGCTGGCATTAAGAACAGCAGTGGTGCAAAATGAATATTGGCTCTGTTCACACCAGCTGTGCCTCCCAGCAGTCCTTTGGTGGCAGGGAGTGAGCCAGTGTCACACCAGTGTGTGTAAATATGTCACACATCCTAATTCCTGAGAGAAAGAGGTCCCAGGTGGTAAAGCTAGTGGGGGCTTTGCAAGGGAGGGGATGCTACGTGCTGCATAGTCTTCTCTGTTCTGCCCTCAGTTTTATAGAGATTCTGTGTACATTCCACTCTCTATGTGGACTTTTGTTTTTTCAGTATATGGGATATGTAATGGGCTTGTAATTCTGAGAGTACACTCACAGTTTCAAACACTGATATGCTGATACATGAGTAATGGTGCTCTAGTTGCCACTCATATCTAATCATCTACCTTAAAGCAGGAATAAAGCAGGAATAAAGCAGTAGCTGATTGTCACACCTTCTTTCATCTGGGCTTAATTTTGCTATCTCATTTTTCCAAGGATTTTTTCTTGAGAAAAAAAGTTATAGATGTTTGAGTCAGTTGTATCAGTACAAGAGGCTGTGAAGCTGCCATGAAGGAATAGAAAAATCTCTTTAGGAGTGTGAATTGTCAGTGATGTACAGTATCTATTCACACTCTAAAAGATTGAATTAAAAGTGATAATTATGTGCTGGTTTTGCTGCTTAAGTGGTTTAATGCCATTATGACTGTACTACTTAATGGAAAAGCTTAGAATCAGACTAGCATGGGAATACTAAAAATTGTAATGGATTTCTGCTCAAGTCATTCTTCCTATTAAGAAACAAATCCACCAAAATATATAACTAGGTCTTTGGATTCAATTATTAATCCTCTCTCCTAATTTGAAGAGCAAAATTATCACTTAACAGCAGTTCTCTGAAATAGAATTTTAATGATACTAGTCATCTTATGGTTGAACATGATTTTTCCTGATCAGAACAAAGTTAGAAGATTCTCAGTGCTAAATCAGTTTTAATTATTAATCCTAAGCAGTTAAAAAAGATCCTGTCAACAGTGTGTCTTGAAGATCTGTCAAAGAAGCTGTCAGGAATGTTTTCAATAGGTTCTTGTGTGTTACCTGGCTTCTCTGCATGAGCAAGAGGCTTTGGAACATGGTAATTGGAATGGGATCATAGAAATTATGCAAAGCAAAAGAACTGTGCCATACACTTGTATGAAGAACTATGACGTACACTTATGGGCTGATCTTGACATCCTGTAGTTCTCACACAAATCTGAGGGGCTTCATCATAATGTGATCCTGTCATCCCAAGGGAATCTGCAGTAGTTTGGATGAAGTGCTTGTTTTGACAATGAAACAAGAAAAGGAAGAGGCAGAAGACTGAACAGTTATGGGTCATCCTTTGGTGCTAAAGCAAATAGATTGAGGTATTGAGGTAGTGTAACTTGTGCCCCTTCAAAGTGGATGGAGAGATTAATGGTTTATAGGGAGGTGCTATTGGTTACAACTACTACTGCAGATTCAAAATCAGAAATAATCCCTTGTGGAAGCTCTGCAAAACTACTTTAGGAGGAATACAGATAAAGGTGGGGAGACCCAGTTCGAAAAAACCCTTCTCTTTTCATGATTAGCTAGGTATTTCCATCTGTTCATGCATCTGATTATTCCCTAGGATTTTTTGTGTCCCTTTCTGAACACTATATAAACTCAGGAGAATTTTCCCCTGTAGTGTTAACTATGAGAGCTGCTTTGTTCCCAGTGTCTCATGGCAACTGTTCGTGCTTTTTGATGCCGACCCTAGAAAACAAAAGTTATCAAGTATTTTACAGGATGCATGTTATTTGGGTAAATAGTTGGCCAGGAGCAACTTCCTGACTCATCTAGAAGCCAAGTCACCTCTTTAAGCCAGCAACACGTTGGTCCTTTCTCACTGACAGTATTTTGGTGTTTTAAACAGCGTGAGTCAATCCGGTCCTGACCTGGAGGCTTGTTTGGCCTGTTAGCAGGAGTAAGATTCCGGACTTTCATGATGGAATACCCAGTGTCACAGCTTGCCAGTCTGTTTTGATGATTGCATGTTTTTCCCATGTATTTTTGTTTTCTTTTGCCTCTTTCCATGCTTTAAGGACAAATTAAAAAGTGTAACGGAATCATATTTTATGTTCCCAAGGTCTCTCTGGTGGGAGTATTGGGACTACTTTGCAGTTGTACTCAAGTTTTCCTAACTTACAGCAGGACAATGGAGCAGAGTCGTACAACCATGAACAAACATGTGAGGTTGACTTTCCTTCCCTTTGAAATTGAGACATTGGTGCAAGTTGGCAGAAACGTCCATATGCAAATGAAGGGTGGGCCCCAAGGTTCACAGGTACTCTTGGGATCAATGGAAATACTGCTGCCTTGTTTTCTGCTATGATCCCAAACTCTCTGTCAGCAGTAGATGGGGTAGTCATAGGAGTTTTCTTCTCTGGTGATTTTTCTGGTTGGAAGTCTATCAGGAATACCACCATGATCAACATTAGTGTAGGTCTTAATACTCCTCCCCCTTCTGAATTTGAAGTGAAAGGCAAGTTGGAGTGCAAGATCAAGCCCTTAATTTGTTACTTACATTTGATTTGAAGCATAGTGTCCAAGGTCGAGCTAAAAGAGCAGTGGAATAACTCAGGCCTGTGAACAACTCATCATGTTAGACAGAAAGCAATTTGGTCCAAGGCACAGCATTTGGAAGATTGCCACTTCCTTTCTCTTTCAGCACTGTTCTGCTTTCTCACTCCTGTAAACAGTCTCTTCATCCCTTTCTGTGGGTAACTGGGCTTCCTTCCTGAAACCTTCCCAAATTCAAACTGCATTTGGCAATAATTTTGTATTTGTGTTTGATACAAAAGTTTTCAAAGGAGCTTCACAGACACTAATCAGGGTAAAAATGCAAATTTAAAATCTGTCTTATTCTAATGTTTCCTTTGGAAGCCATTTAATTTCTTACAAGCACACTTTGGCAGATGATGTGGCCCTTATAGTAATAAATCACAGGAACATAAGACACTTCACTGCAGCTGCAACGTGGCTAGTTAGGATCCTATTCAAGAAAAAGGCTTAGGCAGTGTATTTTCTTTCCTATACTCCGCTGTACCATTTCTCCCCTTTATAGATCAAGTGAAAAGACTCTCAGAATGCTCTTATAATTGTCTCCTTAGAGTTATAATCTGCAAATGCTTTTTTTTTGCAAAGATAAAAATACCCAAATCTTAATGGAGCCTTTTTAAATGGCACATCATTAACTCTCCAACCTCCTTCACGGTTTTGTAAATCTCTTTAATAAGGGTGAGAGGAAGCTTAGAGAGGTCTCTCTGATTAAAGGTTTGACCTGGAATTGCTTTGAATTTGTATTATGGAGTCAGCAGGTTTACTGTGGTAGTCTTAACAGAGAATCTTTTGAAGTACTTCACAGGTAGAGTTGTAAAGGAGTAAGTATTATATAAAATGTGCTAAAAACACAGCAGAACCAGTTAAGCATCAGGGTGTTATGTTGAAAAGCAATATCCATTGAGCACTAGGAACCTTGCTAGTTCAAAGCCTGAATGTGCAAGTCTTGTGAGTGGGATTATATAGTAGAATGTCAAGAAGAGGAGGCTGGATTCTGTGATCCACGAGGTCCCTTCAGACCCATGCCTAAGGTTCCTACAAGATTATAATCACTAAAAAATAGTGGTTCTAAGAAATTACTCAAATTAGCAAGAAATATATCCAGGATAGTGAGTTTCATGGAACTTAACGTGGTCAATGCTTCATCACCATGCATGACATGGCTGAAGGGAAGCAACCAAGAACAGAAAATCCTGTGAGGCCTTTTAACTAATTTTCAGTCTTATGGGTCAGAATTTCTTAGAAGGTGATGTTCCACTCAAGGTCACCTAACTCTGCTAACAGATTTGCTGGATTTGTCAATTATAGCCCTATGATTCTCACTAATAGGAATATTTACCTGTAGGATGGGTGGCCTTGCTTCTCCCTGCTAGAATTTGTAGGATCTCTAAAGCTTGTGCAAAACTTTCAGTATGGGGCAGTGAGTCACACTGGATTTATTGTACAGTATTTAATGGCTGACTTCAGGAGTATTTAGGAGCAGATTCACCTGGCATCTACAGTACTCATGATATGCCAGAGCCTCAGGAAGGTCAGATTTTCTTTGGCAATGTCCTTTATTTTTTACTTTCACGGTTGGGCATCTTGGCATGAATTTACTGACAGCATTCCTGTAACTGCCAACAAAGGGCAGGGGATTGGAACTTACAGAAAGCAGCAGTGCAGTAGGTAGCCTTTGCTTTGGAGAATCTGTTTGCCAGGCCTGTGTCAAATGGCAGCATGATGGAGCACGCCTTGTGCAGAGCTAAATTTGCAGAGCCATAATGTTGACAATACTGTTATGAAGTCAACAAGGGAGGTCAGTCTTAATGCCCTGTGCTCAACTGTTCTTCCTGGGCTTTGTATTCTGCAGAAATGCAAACAGTATATGAAGAGCCCAAGCGAGTGCCCGGCAGAGCTGCCCACTCACTTCATGGCGGCAGGTGACGTCAGCTGAACTTCCCACAAAACCAACACCATCTCACTAGCAGTGATGATATTTTTCAACCTTTCACCCTTGGAGCCTGAGGACTTTCCCTCCTAGCTGCACTCAGCACCTCCTGCTCTGTTTGCCAAGGTGTCAGGATGTGTCCTTGGAGTCACGCATGCCTTATGCTGGAGGCAGGCGTGTGAAGCAGCCTGAAAGAGCTCTGGTACTCCTGTTGTCTCTCCCATCTACCCTAGGTACAGGATGTGCCATGCAGAGCAGCTCTTCCCCTCTGACATACAGGCCAGCTCCACGCTGGCAATTTGCTGGACAGAGAGGAAAACACTGCTAGTGGGAACGGGAAAGAATATGCAGAGAGAAGTGTGTTTTTCTTCTCCCAACTGCTAGAACAGAAAGGTTGCTCAAAGAAGACCCACGTCTGGAGAAAGGAAGCAGGCAGGACCCCCAGGAGGAGTGGGAAGAACAGAGATGGTGAAAAATAGGACATGAGAGTGGCACTGCAGAAAGTTCTTTTAGCATTAAAGAAAAGTGAAAGGTTGTTGTGGCCTCTGAAGGAAAGCCTCTTCAGTGGCTGTGGGTAGGGGTTTTTGCCAGTTTTCTGGCAATGTTAAAAAAGAGACTTTTGTTGCTGTGATAAAATGTTCTTTCCCCCCTGTGATGATAACATTAAAGACATTGCAAGTGAATTATTAGGCTCTTGTGTACGACACATGCGCATCCTACCCTGGAACGTGGTGGCTGAATGTACAGATTTCTCTGCAAGATGTTCAATGGTTTTAATCCCTCCTGAGGCTGATGACAGAGGAGGCTTCAACTCTTATCTGAAGCCCTTAGCATTCTCTTAGAATAAGCCCCATTCCTACAGACTCTGGGGAAACTGAGTGCTGATCTGTTTAGTCTGATTAGGTGGCAGAAAGGCTGAAATACTGTTGAGGGAAGCATTGCTGCAGAGTTGCTTGAATGAGAAAAAGTGTCTAAGGTGATCCCAGAAGAAGCTGGTATTCCAAGCACTGTTTAGGTGAGTACACCCAACACATCTGATAGGCCAGGCTAGAGGACACAGTAGAGCACAGCAATGGTGCCGTCAGAGAGCAGTGCCAGATGCACTGTAGGCCTTCTGAATGCCTCAGAGGTTTCGGATATTTGAAGTTTTGTTATTGTTCCCTTTGAAGAAAGATGGCAGATATATATTTCTTAAAGAGCAGTAGCATTGTACCTGCCTCCATATGTGGCCAAATAGGAGGGTTCAACAGCAAGTGGAACAAAGCAAAGCATTTCCCTAATTTTGCTGTAGCTCTGGGATGGATTTCCTTTATGGCTCCCCAGCAATCTGCATAAATCCTCCTGGAAAGAGAGAAGTGATTACTCCTGCCTTCCAAAAGGCCTAGCCTTTTTGGAAGGAATATTGCAGTATTAAAGTCTACTCAAATGCTGGCTGACAGGAGCCAGGACAACACCTCAGTCCCAGTGCAGTGCTGATGTAACTGGTGGGATTAGGATGCTCTGATGGTAATGAGATGCAAGTGCAGTCACTGTTGCCCTTTGTCTCAGTAGGGAATGCTCTCCTTCATCCTGGGTTTGATCCAGCCCCAGTTAGGATGATGCAAAAACACTCACAAACTTTTCTGTAAGGATATTTATTTCTATGAAGAAATCTCATATCCTTAGTTACTTAGAACGTGCTGAAGTTAGTGGTACTACTTGTGCATTGTCTCCACAGACATCAGCAAAAGCAGAAGAGGATCACATCTCATTAGGAAAAATTAAATGTCTGGGGAAAGGTGTGTTCTGTGAGTTATGTTCCACAGCCCTAACATATTTGTTGTGTGGACTAGCTGGAGGCTGCCTGAGCCATCCTATTGCCCCCAGCTGCCTGTGAGGTCAAACTTTGAAAGAAGGAATACGTGGAGCCATGGTTGTGACACTGCTGCATTCTGAGCATATGATGGCAGACTCTGGCTCAGCTTACACTGCTTTTCCTATGCTGCACACTAAGCTTGAACTAAGCTTTTTCTCATTTTTGGTACAGAGTTTTGAAACAGCAGCAGAAGGGCTTATTCACCCCTTATCTATTTCAGGAACATCATCTTCTGGTCCTCTGAATCACCATCTCTGTTGGAAACATCCCCTTTCACCCTGTGTTCTCCTTGGGGGGATACAAGGTCCTGTCTCTGGATGCTGTATTGAAGACCAAAGCAGGGTCTGTGTGTGCCCCTTCACGCACACAGAGCTGGAATTGGGAAAATAAAAATATTATCTTCTGTTCCTTGGAACTCTGACATCTGTCTTCCATTCTCTGATTTTCGTACTGTGCCATTCCCTCATCTATTTTATTGGGTGTGTAGGAGCTTTTATTGCTTCCAGTATTTAGATAGAATGAAAACTATTGCTTAAATGAATAGCTCCTGAAATTGTTTCTTTGCTGGGAATCGTTAATATGCCATATGGATTCAACTTGTGTCTCAGCTAATATTGCACCCAGAATTACTAAGACTCTTTCTTTTGAACCCTCAACCCTTTTTTGGGTAGGAGAGGATGATTTTTTTCTTTTAGTGGCTGAGGTTTCAAATGTATATATACTGCAGTCATTCAAGATGTCACATTTGAGCATCTGCTTCTCCTGGAGCGTTATATATCGTATTCTTTCACCAAGGATGCTTTGCATAGTTATTCTCAATTCAGATGTGAGGAAAAGGAGGAATAAAAAATGTCAAAATGTCTTTTGCAGTGCTGAGAATAGAACTTCCCTCTGGCTTCCTAGGGCACCAGGCAAGCCCTGTGCTGGTGGTCCAGCAACGTGTATTGCACAGGAATACATCTCTCTCCAGCACTCAGAGGTCAGTGGGAAATTCAGCAGGAGCTGACCAGAGTAGCCAGTGTTGGGAGACTTGAAAAAGGCTGAAATGAAAATGTGGACTAAGGACAAGACACTGATTTGATAGAGATGTGAAGACAAGTGACTGTAAGTGATTGACAGTGTCCTCTCAGCCTACTGCAAATGCAGAATTAAACATACTGGCTTTAATCACCTTCCTCAAGCCTTTCTGATGTTTTCCTGCTACGTGCAAGGAAATAGCACTTTGGCTCAGTTGACAAATGGTAGTTCATTAGGATATGGTAATTCAATTGCTTGTGATTGTCTTTCTCTGCTCTTAGTATCTGAGAAAGAAGAGTCTTCTAAATTATAAGGGAAATAATGCATCCTGATTTATGCCACTGGAAAAAATCCCAGAGGAAGATTAATTCCAAGAAACAACAGTCTCTATTAACATAAATGACTGTTAGCTATAGTGAGCATTAAACTTAAATGTATCTATTCTCTCCATGTGGCACCACAGATTTTAGCATAGAGGCTTGAGTGCTACATTAAGTTGAGTGAGGAATAGTGCAAGCTTTATAGCTCAGCTAGGCGGTGAAATGGTGCCGGTTCAGAAAGCTTGACAGATGAGACAGGCTTGAGAAAAATAGGTGAATCAAAGCTGTAGTTAGAAAACCAGCTCAGCCCCAGTACACCCATTTCTCCTATGGTTTAGTAACGATACTTCTGTTGATTTACTCGCCTCACCTTGTCTCAGGAGATGAGATCTATAACAATGATAGAGAGCTGCCTTTTGAACTTATGTGAACTCACTCAACAAGGGGATTAAAATTGGATTTCAGCTTAGGGCTGTCGTGTTGTCTAGCATCAGGAAGCGTGTTGCTTGCCTGGTGTGTTCCTGTGTGTCCTTGAGTATTAATGTGCCACATAGATGCCTCTCATTTTTAGGGCAGCGCTGCTTAGACTGCAGAGTGGGGCTGTTGTGGCCGAGGCTATCCCTCTGTGAGCTGTTCCTGGGCACAAATGGTTTGTGCTGGCACCAGCCCTCTCCTGCTCTCTGCCTTCCCCTGTAACTCTGCCATCTCGGCCGTGGGAGGACAGGGCTGTGCATTTGCAGTTGCTGTTCTGCGTGCTGGCAGGCAGCCACAGAATTTGTGCCTGTCTGCACTCCTTCAGCTCTGCAGTAAGCCCAGCATGTTATCCTCAGCTGAAGAAGCTACTCCTCTGTGTCTGCAGAGCAAAGCACATTTGCTGAGGAGGTGCCAGGGCTGGGTGTGCATGCAGTCGGCAGTGGGAGGAGATGTTGCTGTGGACAGTGGTAAAAAAATTGGGAAAAGCACCCAAAATACTTGAGATAGATGCAATAATGTGACCCTGATTTAGACAATGCCAAAAGAAGGGGTGACTTCCAGTTAGCCAACCTCCATTTTTAAGAAGGGAGTCAAAATGTTTTGCACATCTGTTCTGAAAGGGATGCTGGAGAGGCAAGGATATGGAAGTGTCTGTACTAGGAATTTTAAGGCATGGTAGAAAGATCTGCAGCCTACTGCAGCTGTTTAACAGCCAGCTGTTGGAGGAACCTGAGAGCTGGGGTTCTGAACTGATTAAATAGATCTTCCTTCAGGATTAACTTTGTGGAGGCAAGCAGGGCAGTGGCTGCATCGTCCTCTGGTTGCTACAAAACCTTCAGCTAGATGGTTACCTCACTTGTCAATCTTGGATCAAATAAAAGGTCTATTACAATTACTATTAATTTTACTATTACTACCTAAACTGTGCTGTCTTCATATAAAATACATGTGAGAATGGCCCTTGACATGTTATCTTGGAAGATTACTGAACAGCCTGATTACTGAAACACAGAAAAGTGTGGTAGAAACCAGTCTGGCCAAAGAGTGTATTTGTGAGGCTTTCCCATGCAGTATCCTCCAAAGGCTGGCATTTCTCTGCTTTGGCTGATTCTGAGAACTAGTTTTGCATCTGATTCTCTCCACTGGAGGATAAAGTAGATATGTAGAAGAGTTGCTACTGGATCTGCTTTTAGATAGACTTTAAAACTGAAGAAAATGAAATTGATGTGGAAAGCCTAGTGTGCTGGGAGATTGCTTGCTAAAGCTGAGTTGCTTTCCATCTGACAGAGCTGGTCAGTAGTCTGGTGTCTTGACTGCATTTGTTTTTAAGCAAATCTCTTTCTGAAGGGGAAAGCCATGCAACAGTCGGCCAACTTCACCTCAGTAAAACGAGTGCTACTCTTCCCTAGCTTGCAGCCAGCACCATCTCTTGTACTGAGCCAGCCCCAAGGGCTGGAATAGCAAGCTGCTACAAGCCTTTACAACACACAGGGACCCCAGAGGAGCTGACTGTGTTTTGAGAGAGAAAGAACTGTCTGAAAGCTCCATCCTTTGTTAAGGTACAGGTTAGTCTACTGCCTGTCATATTTTAACTCCAGTTGCCCTTCAAGCACACGTCTAAACTCTTGCCAGTCAGAGACCTTGTAAGCCATTTCATTCTGACTGCTTGATGGCTGCTGTTGAGAGGCTGGTGATAAAACCCCATGCATTAAATTACATGGGAAAACTAGCAGCAGGATACAGAATGAACTGCAGCGTTGTACGCACGCGGCTTTTGGCACAGTATTAGTCTTGGGCTGCGAGTAGGATTTCCACAAAGTAAATTAAAAAAAATGCACATTCCCCTTTTCAAAGTGTTTATTCTACCTCTGTCAGATCTGCAGCTCTTTCTAAAAGACCCCAAACCAGACCTTTTCATGGCACAGCTGAACAAAAGTGACTGGGGGGAGACTTCTTGTTAAAGAAAACACCAACTGTGTAAAACCTTTACTTTAGTGTTTGACTGCAGAAGAGATAAAAGGTTTGGGAGTAAAAGGAGAAATGATGTTTTGTCATTTGTCTGCTTTCTCCTGTATGATCACCAGAGGCCAGGTCCACCCTTTGGCACGGTGTGGCACACAGGTAAGTGCTAAGTCCTAGTTAGTGCTTCTGCCCTTTCTGAAGGAGGAGTTGGCCACACTGCTGCGGGAAGGGAAGAACTTCTGCTTGAAGGACCTAATCATGCAACTAGAAGGAACTAGAACTGGACTACAGTCCCTGAGCCTGGCCTGTTCCACATCTTGAAATGATGGCTTGGAAGTGGAAAGGACAGTGCCAGTTTTCTTGCTGTAAGACATTCCTCTTACCTTTAGATGCTAAGGTGCAAGTTGTGTGGATGGCTGTATTGGTAGGGCTGTGCAGGAGTTTGGAAAGCAGCTCCTACAGCTTCAACCCAGGGCTCTGCTGTCTCCCACTGGTCTCGTTTTCTCTGGGTGGGCTACCAGGGTGGTGGAAGTTATCTCCATTCACAAGACACAGTGGAACACTATCTGATTTTAAGAACAAAAGTAAAATTTCTGTAAGTACAGCTAATGAACTAACAGACTGAGTGTTTGATGTAGCAGGTCACTCAGTGAAGCTGAAATAGCATCATGAGCCTTAACCCTTAACAGCTCCCTGGTTCAACAGCAGCCCTGGAAATAGAAATCTTTCTTTTTGAGCATTCATGAGTGCCAGGCTACACGCTTTGTGCTCTTGCAGCATCCTAGTAGCACAGCAAATGCTCTTTGGCAATGAGATATTAGGTCATGAAGAGGATGGGTAGGAAGCTTCTCTTGGCCCTCGCTTCCTTTCTTTTTGTCAGATCACAGAAGTGACCCCAAGGCTTGACAATGCTGTACAGAAAACAGCAGGTATTTATGGGTCAAACCTAAGTATTCTAGATGGAGCAGGGCTATGATGTTTGACTCCCTTTCTTTCTTCCTTTCTGTCTGCCTTTATTTTCTCCTGCAGATGGGTTATTTTGTTTTTCTATATGAAAGATATATAATTTATATAATGTATATATGAATATAACTCAGTTATATTCACATCTGAACAGAGAAGTTTGTTTTTAGGGCTGGGAGCTGAGGCTTTTTGTAGAAGATGAGTTATAAACTGCTTCCGTAGAAGGGTGGAGAGCAGCTTGAAATGAAACCTCCACCTTCTCAGCAAGAGTGACATTGTGCCTCTCAGCTGTAGAGGCAGTATTGATTAATTCACACTGCCTTGAAAAGCTATTGTGCTAAACAACACCTTAGCTCCAGCAAATGGTGTTGTTTTTATAATGAAGCAGAAAGGGTTTGAAGTAATGAGACACAAATATAATTCCTGTGGTGGAGCAATAGAAAACTCTGTCATCTTATAAAATGCACAAAGTCTTTTTTCCTGTGTGCTTGGTCAGCGCAGTGGCCACACATCACAGCGACTGCTCTGCTTGCTCTGCTTGAGACAGCAATCTCTGAAATGAAAATGAGAGCACAGTGAGGTACTTGAGCCACTCCAGACTCCTTCATCCAGAGTAAATTTAGACAATGAGAATTAGATCAGAAAAACATACAGATTACGCTCTGCTTGAAGCGGGGTAAGAAGGGAGCCCTCACTTATGTCCCCAAAACCCCACACCAAAACCTAGCCCCCAAACCCCATTGGGCTGTGTCTTGGCTGGTTTAAAAGAAAGAAATTTAGCATGCATCTAGCTCTAACAGGCTGTTTCCTAAGAGAAAGGAAGCCAAATCTCTTCGTGCTACTGGAATAGTACCATGTGCATCTCTATCTCGTAGCATATTCATTGCAGGAAGAAACTGGGAGAGAGTGGACAAACAGGAGGGAGACTTGTCCTTGACAGTATTGTGGTTGTCTGTGTATGTTTGTGACTGAAAATATTTATGTGAACTGGACACAAGAGAGGATCAAAACTGTTGTATCACACACTGTGAATACAGGGAGTGAAGGAAGAATGGTTAGCAATGAAATTTTTGTTGCACTTATTTCCTATAGCAGCAGAAATTGTCAGCTGCTAGCCAGTTTACTTGATTTTATACAAAACAAACAAAAAGACCCCCCATCCTTTACCACTTTAATTGTTCCCAGTGTTTATGTATTATCTTTTGCTTCATACCCACCAAGTACTTCTACAAGCTCTGAGCAACTGCAGCTTGCAGAACATCAAAATATAATAAGTAACACTTGCTCCTTACCAATGGGATGGTCTCAAGCCCAGTTAATTCTGAATTGTAACCCTCAGGGCTGCTGCCTTCTTACCATTGCAGCTGGAGACCAGGGTAGCTGGAGGAGCTTCTTGCACTGTTGGACGTGGTGTGATGCTGAACAGCCTGCAGCACTGGAGCTACTGAGCTGAGAGCAGAGGTAGAGGCTTTGCCTCTCCCTGCCCCTGCATTTTCCAGAAAGCCCTAAATGACTTGCCAGGAATAGAGACCATGTCTGCATGGTGGTAATGATCTTTCTGCTCTCTGAGTGTGTTTTTGAGATGAATACATGCTAAAACTAATCTGGTAGACATAAAATTCAGTAAAAATTACCCTGCTTGAAATAAAAATGTCAGACCCACTTGTTATTATTTAAGAGGAAAAAGTCATCATGTGCTGCAGTGGAGATGAGGCCTGTGCAGGAGAGATGTCTAGGAGATTCCCTGCATTCTCTCTCAGTGCAGCACTGATGGCCACTCTGGAACACAGCTACTTAAAATAATAGTTTGATGACTTCATTAAACAGTAAGTTTCTCCTGTACAAAGTATAGTCCAGAGAGAGGGGTTTTTTTAGTACACTCTTAAGTCAACAGTCCAGCCCTTCCTGACGTATGCTCTTGAATGTGGGAACAAATGGTGCTGTAAGTAGTCTGAGTTCCATCCCTGTTCAAAAAGGCAAAGTATTACTCTAATAATAAATAAATTAAAAAAAAAAAAAAAGAAAGAAAAAAAAGAGTATCTGTCTAAATTTTTCTGTGTAACCCGAATTACAGAACTGTGGATTTGGGTATTTGGGTCCCAATGTAATACGGACACAACTGCAAAAATCAATGAATAAAACAGAACCCAGAAGAGAATTATATTTAACAGGAGACAGAAAATCAAAGCAGATTCCAAACAAATTAGAAATTAAGACTGCAGCAGGTTGAGCTGAGTTTGCCTGATGGGGAAAGCTTATTAATGTAACTACGGTGATTTTTTTTCTTTTGCCAGAACTCCCCATAAGCAGCATTTGCCCATGTCACATCTTTGGTCTGTCACTTAATACAACTATATGGGTAGCAGATCAACAACGGTAAAATGACAAGAAGATAATTAAAGCTTTACTACACAACATGTGGAATTTTAAAGATATTGGAAGGTGTTGATACAAATTCTGAGCACCTGAGCAGTAGTGCTATGAGAAAATGGAAGCAATATATCTTTTAGTCTAGAGAAATAACCTGTAGTTCCCAGATCTAATAAAGAATATTGGAGCCTTAATTTATTTTAGAAAAAGATCCAAGTCCTTTGCATTTGTTTAATCTAATCCAGTATTAACCATTGCTAAAGTGAAGGGCTCTGTCTTGCATTTCACACAGAGAAAAATCTACTAAATATTTAATCTGCTAAATCTGTAGCTTTTCTAAGAGAATGGTCACTTGTGTGGCCACAGAAATCAAAACAATGAGAAGACCACCCTTTTTCATACAGGTTCCTGGCGTTTCAAAAGCACTGGAATTCTTACTACTATTCACTAAAATAGATGTAGGAAGAGAAGGTTCAGGGAAGAACATATTGCTGTTTGATCACAGAACATGGAGACAAAACCAAACTCCTCTCAGAGGTGCACAAGGGCAGGATGAGAGACCATGGGTGCATGTTGGAACAAAGGAAATTATGGTTAATTATGAGGAAAATCTTTTTTTACCACAACTTAGAGAGGTTGTGGGGTCTGTTCTTGAAAGTGTTCAAGCCTCAGCTGGATGGGTCTCTGAGCAACCTGCTCTGACTGACCTTGCTGGGAGCAGAACCTCAGGAGGTCCCTTCCAACTCAAATTATTCTGTGACAATATCGTTTTCAAGACTGGAACTGGGCCTTGAACTCGTGAACTAATGTTTATTATCTCTAGTAGAACTAGTATAGTTCTAATCTCTTAACTGTCTGTAGCAGTGAAAATTACTTGAAGACATTTGACTTGACAGTATGTAGAGCAAAGTCATTTGCACTTGGGTCAGTATGTGTTATGCTCTTTTTTATGGAGTCTGGAAGTACAGAGACAACCATGGGATTTTTGTGTTTCCCAGTGTTAACCTAGTTGAAAATAATAGGAGTGGTCCTGAAAAACGGGAAAGGCTAACCTGTTCTAATTAAAACAAAACCCCAAATGAATTCAGAATTTGGTAAGAGTGAGGACAACTTCTGTGTTACAGATTGACAGTGGAATATGTTTCACCCTGACTTTACATTGGATTCCACCACAGATCCAGGTGTTTCCCCAGTGCTTTTCTTCAGGTAAACTCTGTTGTGACGGCAAGTGTTTTATGGACTGCTCTGTTCCTATGCTCAGTTCTGCTGCTCACCATCCTGTACCATTGCTGGGTGCTGGGTCCTCATCAATTACTGAGGAGCATGTGCTTTTTTATCTTTACTGACGGATTTTTTTTCTGTCTGGAGCAGGTGAAGTAGCTCATACAAGGTCAGCTGGTTATTTACAGCTGTCCAGCAGTCCATTCAATATCTGCTCTGTGTACCTGATGTCCATGGCTCCATTTCAATGGATAGTTTAGGATGCATTTGGTGCATTTAAGCACCACTCTCCCTTTTCATACCTTTTCTTTAAGCCTCCTCTTTAATTTATCTTGCAAAATAAAATATTTAACAAGCTCCACTCATGATTTTCTAACTGTCTGTCTGACTGCAAACTGTCATTTCCAAGAGGATATATTAATGGTGCTATTATCTCTTGATTGCATCAGTGTTAATGCATGTATGTGCTGTTTCTGTCTCATTCCCACATAATAACAAGCCTGTATCTGGCAAATGAGGGTATGTTTGCTTTCTTGATTAAGAAGGTTCTAAGAAATTTTTGCATGCTTAGTAGGACATAACTTATGAAAAGAGCTGGTTTAGGAGAGAAGCCCAGCAGTGGAGATTCTTAACATTTCCCTAATATTTTTCTCTGCTGGGCAGAAAGCGGTTTGCAAATGCTAATGAAATCAGCTTTGCATTACCCCAGCAAAGTAGCTGTGCTTTATTCCTATGAGAAGATGGAGACACAGCATGATTAAGTGACTTGTCTGGATTCATATGGCTGCTGGGATTCCAGCATTTGCTCAGGTGTTGGCTTCCAGCACTAGACCCAAGGGCCAAACTGGGGTACAGTACAGTGGCTTGGCGAAGTGGTTATTATTATTTTAATTTTTTTTCTTCTGGAATCTGCTGTTTTGTGTCCTAAAAGCTAAATTCTTGTTTAAACTAAATTGTCTCTACTCTTTATGGTTGGGAAGTTAATATTCAAAACATGAACTGCATGTAATCAGTGCCTTATTCCTGCAGTCAGCCTGGCATAATAAATATTAGAGAGAAATAGACCTCAGGCATTTCTCCCACGACGAATTAGTTCAAAAGTTTGTCGTGAAGACTCGTATGACGCCACTGAACTGTTTCTCCTCCAATTAAATGAGACAAGAAAGGAGCAGGATAGGCACATTAATATGGTAGAAGAGATTGTACATATCACAGTTTCTTGCATCAGAGGGAACGGCTGTTGGGTTGTATGCAAATCCCCATTTCTTCTAGCTCTGATCCCTGCCTGGGTCACAGAGGGAGGAGCTGTGCCTTAGAGCTGGTCAGTGGTGCCCCATGCTGCAAACCCACTTGGTGGAGTCTATCATTTAACGGCTTTGTTTTTCCGATGAGCCTTCTGATGTCCCTTCATAGCCCTGGAATTGTCAGGATTTCATGTTCCAGACTAGCTTCTTCTACAGCATTTAAAGGAGCCACCTTAATATATTCTGTTTTATTGTATACTGCTGATTATTTTTTACTGAAGTTGTTTTAGTAGCTATTGTAGTTTTACTTCAATAATGTTATAATAATATTTGCCTGTATGGCCTTCAGAATTTTTAAGCATCTCTGGAGGAACCAGGAAAGCTGGAAAGCTGGCTATGGAGGTCTCAAGCCCCTTCTTGATGTACTCATGCACTCCAGTATTTGAACTGAGATACAGTCCGTGAACCTGGCCAGGCAGCTTTGTTGACATATGGGGATGGGAATATGTACAGATATCTGCTGGCAGGCCCGTGTTCAGTTCAGTCCACTGGGTGAAACAAAGCAGCACTCTTGGAACTAGTGGTGCTGCAGCTGCTTTACCAGTGCTGAATCCCAGCCAGCTCCCAAGCTGATACTGCTTTCTACACTACCGGGCAGGGACAGGTGTAAATTACAGCCTGTGCAGCAATTGGTTGAATGAGAGGCTGGATTGTTGTGCAACAGGGCCTGTTGTGTACTAAGCCCGATGTGAGAAATGAAAGCAAACTTAAAGGAACCACCATGCCAGCCAGCAGCAACAGGAGAGTGCCTAATGCTGGATGGTCAAGGAGAAACAGTAGACAGCCTCTTTCCCTGTGCTGATAGCAGGGTCCTTGCAACCAAAACCTGAAACTGGGATTGTTCCCAATGCTTTGGGAAGAGTTACCTCTTACCCAGACCAGAGGAAAGCTGTCTGAGGTCATGAGGCAGAGCTGACTGGGGCTGCAGGCAGTGATCAGAACCTGTGGCCTGGTGGCTGGCATGCCAACTTCATCCATCCTGGATCTCCAAGGGGCTGCATGCTATTGTACTGTCCTTCTACCTCACCAGGTCCAGTAGCTTTTGTGCGAAACCTTGCCCGGAGCAGACTGTCAGTTGCTGTTCATCCAAAAATGGTACTACCAGGCAAGCATGAGCTTGTGTGTGCTGGGAACTTGGGAGTAAACAGTCCAACACTGCCTTTTGATTTAGGCTTTGGGGACATAAACACTTCCACAAAATGTGCTTTGTGTGGTGGATAAGCAGTGAGATTCATTTACATGGCAACTGTTATGGTACCTTATAGAGACTGGGGACAGTACTAAATTCTTTCCTTGAAAGGCAGCAAGCTCTAAGTTGTGCTGAATGAACTGGGAAAATTATGAATAATCTATAGATATGAGTTTGTTCGTGGTGTAAGCTTCTCCTCCTTTTGCCTGGTCTTCTGACCTGCATATTTTAGATCGGTTTCTGAAGACTCAACTAACAAGGACATGTGCACACGCAAGCATTCGACAGAAACTGGATCATGTCAGTCTTCTCACTATTGTAAAAATACCCCACCTTGGTAGTATTGGCAAAAATGGCTTTTTTTTTTTTGGTTTCTTTTGTTTTGGTAGCAGAAGGGAGGCAGAGAGTTCTTTGCTGTCTGAACAACCTCACCCCTGGCAGAATAAGTTAAAATGGAAAGCTATTGCAGCGTGAAGATCAGAGCAAAGACTCTGACAGAGTGCAGCTGCTTCAAATGAGCCTTGATTAATCCATCATCTCTGATTGAAAATTGGTGGTGTAAAGTTGTCAAGGTCACTGCATACAGGACAAGGCTGATGGTGGTTATTCCTTAGGGGGAGGGTGCTAGGCATTCACCCACATCTACACCAGGCCCTAAAATAATAACACTTAAGAGGGAGACAGTGGTGCCTAGCAAAGGCACCATTCCCTTCACCCTGCATTTACTTGGGCTTAGATCCTCGAGAAGATAGCTATGGGACAAACTAATACTCTTGGGACCTGAAAGTCCAGTGTTAAAATCCCTGTAACTGTATTAACCCTGGAGGAGCCCACAGGTGTATTTGGGTTTTGTAATTGAAGTGCCACAGGTGCCTCAGATTCTGCTGCTTTGGCTCAGAGAGAGATAAATCACACCTGGGCTGGGTGGCTATTCTCTTTTGGGCTTCTCAAAAGGAGGTAGGTCTCTTAGTGTTTCTCTTTGTTGTGATCAAATAGGTATTTTTTAGGATGTTTGTGGGGGAGTGAGTCCTCTGTATGAGGGGAAAGATGTGCTATGGGATGACTAATGTTGTTTTCTTCCTTTGTTTAGGAGGAATTAATTCATCTTTTGAGTAGTGCTCTGTCTGTTGGACTGCATGCCCTTTGGAGAGGGGAACAGCTGGCTGCTGAAAGAAGAGTGAGTATGATGTGTTCACTTTGGGATTTGGGGGCATTGGGAGAGGAACTAGCAATTTGAAGTTATATAAAATAGTGATAAACTAGGGAGAGGACTGCAGTCCATGCTGTTTTCTTCTGCTAATATACTTTAGGTACTGTGCTTCTCTCTGGTCAGTGACTGTGTAACTATTCCATATGGACTAGATGTGCTTTGGCTTCTGTGAATGCGAGCATTGCTTTGTCTTTTGTCTCAAGTAGTTTGTTGCCAGAACATCCTTCTTGTAGCAGTGTGCTTGAGCTTCCTTGGGCAAGGAGGCATCTATGCCAGTGACTTTCTGTTTACTACATCTTGGGGTTAGATAGTTTTCTTTATAGCAAAGCTTAAAGAAAGCAGCACGTTCCCAGTGACTCTGTAATTGCTGTTTGCTGGCAAGGACAACAGTTTTTCTGTGTCAGTAGACAGCATATTGCAGGCAACAATGATAGCTGGGGGAAGGTATTGTTTAGGTAAAAAAAAGTGGAGCAGTTCAGAGGCTTCATTTTTACTCAGAAAGTTAAGGAGCCTTTTGAAGGTATGTGCAGAGAAGCATCTCCGCAGCTAAAAGAGAAAGCGCTTTGAAGAAATGGGCTTTCTGTGCTCTCAGCACTTCCTGCTGACAGCCTTAAGAAGCTCCTGTTGTGTTCTTGGGAATTCCCATTAATTACTACTGGAGTCAGGCTTATAACAGTAGAGAGCCCTGAACATCACAGATAACTAATTAATTGAGGAGGGAAGAATGTGGGAGGGACTGGTGGTGTTATTTTTCTTCTGGGCTTGCAGCAACTGGGATGTGCTTTAGCTTTTACAAGGCTCCGTGGTTAGCAAACAGGCCTCAGCGGTTCCCCTTCTACAGTGCACTGCAGTGTTTGTATGGTGCAGTGGGGCCCTGGGAGTGTAATTCAGATGCTGCCTGCTCCTTTGTGAGACAGAATGACACTAAAACATGGGGAGCTACAACATTCTGCTGAAATGTTTTGCGGCTGCAGTTTGTGAGTCTTTCAAATTGGTGTGCTGCAATACTGTGCTGTAAGGGCACAGGGCTGTAATTAGTTGAGCCACCTTCTTCTGATAATTGCTTAGACATTAATATCCTGAAAAGCATGGTGGTATTCGGTCAAAAAGGAAGAGTTATGGTCTGTATTTTCATAAAACTTCATCGTGAGGTGAAGTGGTCCATTGTGTAGAATAAATTTCCTGAACGCATGTATTTGGTTTCATAGGATTTTTAGTACCACAATTCCTTATAAAGAAAAATGCCAACTAACCAGAAAAGTGCTTTGCTGGTCTCAGGCTGTCTGTTTTTGTAATGTTGCTATGCACTCACTAAGCAAGGAGATCCTTCTGTATTTATTTTGAAATCTGGTATCATGCTAATAAGCGGAATGCTTCCTTAAAGCAAGGCTTTAGGATAGTCAGATCCTACAAACTTGTAATTGTTATTTGCTGGCAGGGATGACAACTTTCAGATCTCAATAGAATACTGAATGGCTGCAAATATATATAACCCTCTACCTCTGCTCCATCCACATATTGTAAATAGTTAAGGGAGGGAAACATATACTACTGAACAAGAAGATACCCACATGGTAAATGTAAAGAACTTAACCAATTATAATTTATTTATTCCTTTATTACCCATTGCACTATGGCTAAAATGAATGTGTTGGTGCTTTGCTCTTCTCTAGAAGTGTTGCCAAGAGGAGAAATTCCTTTTTTGTTCCTGCAGATCCAGTGCATCTACCAGCAACAATCCATCACAGCAGAATGAACTAGTGTGCACAGAGAATGGCAAGTTGAGAATTAGTCTGCCTATAAAAGCCATGGGCAGAGAGGCTCTAGAGCATTCGGGACAGAGGAAGAAAATGTGCTTTAGTTAAGTAATTACTTGTGGTGGCTATCAGGAGTTTTATGGTGTATTATTTTTCTTTTTAATCTATAAAACAGCTGACCTAAGGTTTGTACCTAATTCTGAGGATAACCTGTACAGTTTGCACAATTTGCCTTAAAAGTGGTTATTGAGCTCAAAATGTGTTCTGGTGACAGCTGCCATCAAAGAGAGGCAATGTGGCTTGAGGATGCTTCTGTACTTAATAGCCAGTCTGTTCGTTGCTGCTTACTATTGAGTAAAATCTAATTTAGTTTGTGTTGGAGCTCAGAGACTTTAACAAAAAAGAAACCTGGAGACAGAGTGTTGTTTAGGATGTTCAGGCTTCTGTAACCTACTGCTGTAATGTTGCGTAGAGGGTATACAAAAGGACAGTTGCTGCTGTTGATGTATTAACTAATGCTGTTGTAAAAAACCCGACCCAAAACAGGTTAGGAGGGATTTCTGGGGGTCATCTGTTCAGAGAGGCTCTACTTGAAGCAGGGCTGTCCTGGATCAGACTGCTGAGTTTTGTCTGATTGAGTTTTAAATATCTCCAAGGATAAAGCTTTTCCACCCACCTGGCCCCTGTTCTGGTGTTTGATCACCTGTGTGGTGAAGAGAAAGCATGTAAATATCTAATCAGCATTTCAAGTGCTAGTCTCAATTTGGTGCTGTCTGCAAGCTTGCCAAGGATGTTGTCTAGGTCTCTTAAAGACTTAAGATAGCATTGACTCTGATATCTGTCTGAGGGATGTTACTAGTGGTACCAGTTGCATGTGGTGCTGTTGGTCCCAATGTTGGGGTTTTTCACTTGAGTCAGTTATGCTGTATTTATAGGATCAGGTAGTAGCTGATGATGGAGATTTCACTGTGTAGTGTGCCTGGATGTACCTCTTGTTTGCTATGCCCCCATTCCCTCTCTATTTAAGAAAGAAAAGTACATGATGTGCTGTGACTCTGAGCCACTTAAGTGCCACATAGTTATAACTAGTGTTGATGTATCTCAGAGCAGCCTCTGGAGTTCAGTAGTGCTGGTCTGAAGGCTCCATTTCCTCCTCTTTTGGAGAGGACCCATGTGAATGTGCTGCTCTGTGTTGTATGGCTCGTACTTCAGGAGCAGCAGGCCCCTTTGCACTTCCAGTTCTTGTGGGTTTGGGAGTACAGTGCTACTGGGCTGTTACTTGAAGTGTACAGAACTGGGGCATAGGGTAGATGCTGGACAGGCGTGAAGCAGGCAGCGTGCCCAGATTATCAGCAGCAATATCTGCTGTAGCTTTTGCTGCTTTGACTTGTTGCCTTGACTGTCTCCTGCATCAGTTCAAGAATTAGTGATTGCCCTTGGGCTGCTGTTGGTTATAGAGTAGAGTTTGGGGACAGCTTGTGTTAACAATAATGTACTTTAATTACAAATGAGCAGAGGTTACTTAGCTCCTGTTAATGTGGTGTTCAAAGTTGTGTATCAGGTGCTCTACTGTGGTTATGGGTAGAAGTTTGATGTTGGGAAGCTGTATGAGCATGCTGCTCTGCAGGGGAACCAGAGCAGTGACCTCCCAGAGCTCACAAATATCTCCTGAACCAAGTGCTAGAAGCCGCTGCCAAGACCTCTTCTGTATCCCCCCACAGCCATGGCTTTTCCCATCAATTGGACCACTGGTTGCCCCTGTGACAGGTCAGAGCAAGCTGTGAGCAGTTAAACCTTGCCAGGAAGAGGTTGCAAAGTGTCTTGATACATTTGGACCCTTATGTTACAGCAGGAGATGTGGATCTCTTTAATTTGTACATAGGATATCTGGTAGGTGCTACTGAAGATTAACAGTAAGGACTCCTATTTTTATAGTGTGGAGTGTTTTCTTGTAGCTGATAAAGGGAATTAGGACATGAAATGTAATCTGTTTTATCTAGTAACTGGCTGTGCAAAACTGATTGTGGGCTGTGAACAAAGATTCCTCTGATATGTAACACCTGTGATGTATTGACAGCAGACAGGAAAATTGTGATTTTTTTTTTTTCCAGCTACAGGCTTGACAGAAGGTGAATTAGCAGTAAAGTCACCCTGAGTGTGATGTCTGGACTGCATTATATCATGGGAACCTTATTTCCAGATTAACATCATGCAAAAGAAAGGGGATAGTAGTTACAGATCAAGAGACTTCAATTCATAGCCTTGTCTACCTGACTGAGAGCAGGACCATCTGTTTCTTGCTAGAGTTTGCAAGTGTCAGCTTTTATTGTATTCAGTCTTCCTTGTTGCTTAGAGAAAATCACTGGCTAACTAATGAAGAAAATCTTCCAGGATGCAATAAATACAGAGACCTTTCTCTAAGCCTTTCTGTCTTTACTGAGATCTGTCTAGTCTTTGGATGGCCAGCTCTTACTAAATGATGGTAAGCCGTCACATCCCCTGTGATCTCACCTATTCAGTTCAGGAGAATGGCAGCTTGCTTGAAAATCAGATGGCTGTAAGTGGTGGTTCTGCTACTCTGCTGGCCAAATGGCAAGGCATCATCTCTTCTGCTTTTATTGCTTTCCTGCCATTTTTCTTGCCACAGCTTTTAACTGGTCTGAAAACATACTATGGGTTTGTTGCACTGCAAGTGGCAGGGTGGCGATATGTTCAGTTTAACCAGCTCCTCTTTGTTCTGTGCAATTACTATTCCTGGATTTAATGTGTTGCTTATTTGCTCTTCCAGATGCTTCAGTAGAAGTGTTATATAAACTGGAGTCTAATGTTAATCCCTGGGGAAGCATGCGTATTGATGCCTGCCTTCTTCAGAACCCTGCTGCCCAGCACTGCTCTCTGCTCATGATTTCTGGTTAACTTTCAAACCATCTGACAGTGCTTCTGTCCAAACCAATCTGAGTCAAACGTTTTAGCAATTTTGTGAGGCACTATAGTGGATGTTTGATGAAAGTTGAGATATTGCATCTCCTGTGTTCCCTTCAGCTACTATTGTTTTTTGTGGTAGGTGTTTTGGTAATTTGATCAAACAAAGCAATCAGTCTTCCTTGGCCCAATTTGTTTTATTGGCTATAATGCTATTGCAAGCAACAACACAGTGTGGGATTTTCATCCTAGATTGAAGCAGGAATGTTTCAGTGACAGTTACCAGGGTTGCTAGCACTTCTGCTTAGACAGACAGGCATTGCCATGCAGGTGATAAAAAAAAAAAGCAGAGACACAGATGACAGAAGGGCAAAGCTCTGTGCTGTGTCTGGAGGAAGTCTTGTGTTGGTTCTGTCGTGAAGTTTCCATGCAGATTCCAATATTTGCATACACCCTCAACCTCTTTTTTTGTTGGGCTTGCCTGTATAGACTCTGCATTCCCCATTCCCACTATTCTGGGCATTTCATGCGCCAGTCTCTGGTCTCTGACACAAGCCAATGCATGTATTAAAGTACTTTTCCTAGGAAAATGGGGCCTTTGATTGTCTGAAGGAGCTGTGCTTCTCCAAGACTAACAAGAACTGGTCTGGCTAAAAACTAACTTAATAGGGAACTAGTAACTAAAATTCAAAATACAGGCACTTTGCAAAACCCAGTCAAGGGAGTTTATTCTCCCTGGTTGGAATACAGTCAGAATCCCAACAAACCTTGGCAAATCTAAACTCTCTAGTGCTTTGCTCCCTGCCAGCACAGTGATGTGCTGCAGCCGGCTCTGCACTACAACAACTGGCTCTGTTGCTGCCTGTGTAGCTTTGCATCTTCCCCTCTAGCTGATGGCTGTTTTTCAGAGAAACCTGTAGCTCTGAAAGTGCCCCTTAGACCTCCTACGTACCCTTTGCTTCTGTGTGCTTCAGTGTTAGCATGAGGGAGATGGAGAAAATGTGTCTATGGTTACCCAAGTGCTCAAAGCTAGGACATGCCTGCCTGTGTGAGTGCTGCAAGAGGAAAGCTTTCTGAGGTTATCTGCAGCTCCTGGGCTGAGGAGTGTTGAGAGGAGAATTAGGTTGAGCTCGGCAGAGTTCTGCAGTGCAGCTGAAATATGCAGGGTGCTGCTGGTGTCCAGTCCGTGCCGTGTGCCAGTGTGTTCTCTGCTCTCCTGGCAGTGCTGCTGTGCTGACCAAGCTTCCCTTAATGGCTCTTGCAGTTGGAAATATGTCTAAAAGTGCTTGCTGTCACAGCTGTTCAGTGTGTTCTTCGCAGCGATGGCCAGGCTGGTGCTCTGTGCATGTGTCTGAAACGTTTCCTGCTGGGGCACAAAACAAGTGCTTTTAGCAGCATAATGCCCTGACTTTGTGGGGGATCACAGCACTGCTGATGTACTGTGCTAAAAGGGGGTGTGTATCCTTCCCCTCCCCTTGGTATATCTTGAAAGATAAGGATTCCTGCTCATGTCTTGTGTGTGCTGCATAACAACCTGCCTGTTTGCAGCTGGCAGCTTGCTGCAAGAGGACCTGTGTCATGTACAGAATGTGTGGCTGCAGTTGAGGGATGTATTGATTTTATGCTGTACTGCTCTTAGTCTCCTTGGGGGTCAGGACCCCTATATCTGTGCCAGGAGCTTCTGATTTCTTCCCCCTGTGCCTTAACTGGCTAAACCAACAGAATATGTAGGGTTTTCTGGAAAATTGGGAAGTAATGTGGAAAAAATAGCATGTGCTTGGAAGCGTGTCACCCAGATAAATGAAATGGGTAATGCTGCCCTGAGCAAATTGGATTTATAACAATTTCAATATGTGGGTGTGGGAAAAAATATGGACAAGTGTAATAAAAGAAATACTGGTTGTTTCTTCAAGCAATTGCTGTGTGAAATATCATCCTTGGGACAGAAAAGTTACCTTGATGCTGAAATAATGCACTCAGCATCTGCCTGTCAGTGTTATATCACAGCCTCGGTAAATTTTTCATTCCCCCCAGCGTTATTTCACAGCTATTGTCCTCAATACCAAACTCCATTCATAACACGTATTTATAGCTGGAGTGATCTTTGAGATTCTCCATACTATATAAAAATGAGGAAGCTGCCACAAAATGGTTTTTGGTTTCCTCTGAGACTTGCAAAATAGATGTTAAAAGCAAATGATTTAAACCAGCAATTTTATGAAAAAATTATTGCTGCCATTTGTAGCTTTCACAGCTATTCTCCAGAACTACCCCAGCTTCCAAGGATGAAGTGTGAGGCTTTGAATCTGCAGCTTTGTTTTTAGTTTATTTTAAGCTTTGCGGCAACAAATCTGCTTGGACCAAATTTATGCCAAATAAACGTGTGCCAGACTTATGCCAGTAGAGCTTCTGGTTCAGTCTGTGTGTCTCGTATTTGGCTTCTATTTTGTTTCAATAGGGGATAGTCAAGACAGAGAAAAATGAAGGACTGGCTGTGTTCAGCTACTTCTGCAGATCAATAGCCAGGTGAATTTACAAATATCAAAGGAAGAAGTTAAGTGCTTCCTTGCTGCTGGCTTTGGGAGTGAGTGACCTACTTAGGCTTGCCTGAAAGCTCTAGTAAATACCTAGGTACCATTTTGGAAAATCACCCATGGGCCAAATGTACTTTTCCAAATTACACAGAATCTGGGATGGAGCAGGGATTTCCACCTGGATTTCCATGTTCCAGCTGTTCCTTTCTCTGTCTGGAGGCCAGGCTGTGCAGCTCTGCTTTGCAGATCTGGGGTCAGAATTTGCATATTGATCCAGGTCTCACTTAGCCTTTTATTTACTTCTGAATGATCAGGATGTGCCAGGCTGTATTTCACTGGTTGGTCAGTTAAAGTGCTGAAAGTGATGGTGTTTAATGAAGGCCGATTAAATAAGCCAGGAAAATGCAGTCAGCAATTAAAATATGTAATGGGATGTGAAGATTGTGAATCTCTGAAAGTAGGAATCTATCCAATCTGATCAATAAGAGGAGTGGTTAGTGCTTCCTGGAGTGGCAGGAGAAGGCTTGATAGCACAACACTCTCCACTTGAGGTGTAGGGTACTTGGCAAGTAGAGAACACATTGGTAAAGATGGAAAACAGTTTAAAAAATTCAGCTTTTCAGTGGTGTTTCTATGTATCTGTGGTCTGTGTGCATGTATGAATTGCTTTGTGCAGTCTGAGTTCTTGAGCTCAAGATGAAACAGGCCTTTGTCAGTGGTAAAGAAAATGTCCTTAGTGCATAACAACTGCGAGGAGCAAGTGTCTCCTGCCTTTGCTGGAAGTATGCGGGGTTGGGGTGAAAATGTTCCTGTCCTGTGCACCTTGCCTTTGCACCCCAGCATGGAGAAGAGCTGGGGTGAGGTTCATACTTGTGGGCTACTGGAGAAAAAGTTTTATGGAGTGTTTGGCTTTATTATATTGGCTTAGGTAGCTCACTTTTTCTTCCCCACTAACTATTGAAGAGCAAGATAAAATGTAAGTGTAGGAAAGACTTTGACACTTGAGTATAACCTATTGATTAAGTTGACATTTATATCAGTAGTAGTGGAAGAAATTCAGCTCGAGTTAGAGGGTAATGTTTGTGCTGCAAACCCTGCTTTGCGAGCCTATTGAGTGAGAGAACATTTTTTATCTCTTGAAAAACCACGATGATCTTTGCTGCTACATTATGGCACCAAGAAATTGCATTGTAAATTGCTACTTTTGTCATTAAAACTGGGTATTTTTTTAAACCTTCATAAACAAAACAAAATAGAGACATTAAAGCAGACAGGATATATACTTCAAGGTACTGACGAGATTGCTGTTTTTCTACCTCCTGTTTTTATTATTCTTTGCTTCTGATAATAGCTGCTTTAGGGGAGGTTTAAAAAATGGATTGTCCACGATGTTCTTCACTGCCAGATATAAATAAAGGAAAATTTCTGCATGTTATTTTGTTGAAAGCTTCTTGTAGAGCTATGTAATCAGGGCAATTATAACTTCGCCTGTAGTTTGTCTTGTGGGTTTGCTGTGCATACCAATTAAATCAGTCAAGATTTGAACATAATTGCCTGGCCTCCTTGCACATCTGGAAACTTGCTCTGTGTGTAGTGGTTTCCAAGGCTGACTCCCCTGGATCCTACATTATTTATGATAGCAGTTTCTCTTATCCCTTCAAATCTATTTTGAGGGTGTTTTGGTTTATTTTTGCATTTTTCTGTATTTCTCTGTTCAGTGTTTGGATCAGTCAGTAGTGAATTATGTCCATCTGAAAAGCCTGGAGCTACTGCTTTTCTGGTTATGGAGTGTAGTGTGAAGAAACTGGCCAGAGGAGAAGCAAAAAAAAGGATGGCTGACCTGAAGATACAGTGCTAAGGACCTTTTGAGGAAGACAGTGTTCCAACAGAGTGGGACTGTTGGCATGGGGATGTATACTTGAATGGGGAGGAATAAGACTTGGGGTCTTCAGACTGTAGCTCTTCTCCCTCCAACCTTTTGACCGCCCCATAAAATGCTCTGGGTCTTGGTATAACAGTGTATGCGGATCATCTGTCTCCCTTTGTGCATGTGAGCTTGACTTTCCCTTGGAAACATTTCCTTGGAAGAAAAATGAACTTATTTTACAAGCTCTCTTGGGAGCACAGTCTGTATTTTGCTCCACAGCATGGCACCTCCAGTGTCTGAATAATTCACCTCAACAAATCTGTTGTTTCTCTTGTTCTCTTGGGGTTTTCTTGCCTTGACATTAGGGAATTTGCCACAGAGCTTCAGGTGTCCTTTGGTCTGGGTTTTGGATGTGGTCAGTCCTCTGTACTGAAGAAAGCTAGGGTTTTTATGTACATATTGTCTGAGAAATCTTTTTGTTGACATTAGTAAATTAAAGAACAGGCTCAAATATAAGGAGTGGAGACCTCATCTTTCGTATGAATGTCTGAGTTATTATGTATTCCAGGAACATTTGGTGAATTTAGGGATGCAGGTCTGTTTGCTCATAACAAACTTCAAAATCATACTTAAGAAAATAATCCCTGTAAAATATCATTGCTCTATGATATTTAATTTATACAGTAAAACTATATTACTTTTGCCTTACTAAGAGAGGTGTTCTGAAAAGGGCTTTATTGATATAAAATACTTCTATGAGGAGAAACTGGGGAAAATGTCAGTGAACTTTCTCAGCAAATTGGGAGAGAGGAAAACCTCATGTACAGAGGGCAACCAGTGAGGAGGAGATACAAAGTGGAAGGGAAAAATGGGCTCTGATGTGGTGAGGAAATGCTGGTGACTTAATCCAAAGAAGATGTTGCAGTCCTGCCTGGTGGATTGCCTGTGTCCCTGCTGTTAGTTGATGGAAAATCTAAAAATTGATGCAGCCTCAAAGATGTCATTTGATTATATGCAGCAGTCATGGTGATGATAGTGATAGGGAGTATTATTGCCAAATGTGCCTGCCATTGTCTTTTAAATACACATAGAACTAGCAGATGAGTTTCCATTATGCCACCAGCTTACTGAAACTAAACGTTTAATTGAGATAGAGAAGCTATTAATGATCCATGTGAATATATTAAAAGAATAGGCTTTTTATGGCACTTAAAAAATAACTGACTCTATTAATACTAGGCCAAGTAGTGTCAGTGAAATTTGGAAACTGCTGTTGCTTTTGCTGAGATGAACTCTCCAGTGGTGCCTTTTGGGCACACTGAGTCAGAACTGGGGGGCTGTGCAGCTTACCAGGGAACAGGAAAGGCTTGGGCATCTTCAGAGCTCCAGTAATCTCAGTGTTTTTCTCTTCTGGAGCTTCAGAAAAACAGCAGCACGTACATTTGGATTTAAAAAAATAAAACAAGTATCATGTAGTGTGTGCAGACAAAGCTGTGGTGGCTTTTTTTTCTTGGGGCTGTGAAACTCCGTATTTAATAAACAGCATTAGAATACCAGTGGGATGTGAAAAATCCTGTTGAGTCTCAACAGAGGTGTTACCCATCTGCTGGCAGATCATAGTGATTTGTTACTGCAGTGGCTGGGAAGGTTTTTGGCACATGAGTTACAAGCTTGACTATGCAGTCATGGGTGATGCTGCTTTCTGGGATGATATACTGACTGCTGATCAGACCCTTCTGAACTTAGGGGTGGGCAGAGAGTGTTCCTCAGACAGGTATCCTGAGCAAGGCCCTATCTGCTAGCCCTTTTATGACTTGCTTTTGGGACCAAGTGTAATGTGTTTCCCCTGGGGTATTATAATAGCTACAGTGATAATAGCTTTCCTATGCACTCCATTTGTATGTGCTGTGACTGACAGTGTACCCCCAAGAGCATGCTGCAGAAAGCAATGTGGGGAGACTAATAGAGCTGCTGTATCAATCATTCTCTGACAAACCATAGAAGATGCACTTATTAGGGCTAAGTAATGAAAGCTGGAGAACAACGGAGATGGAAAATTTAGCTGTGATACAAACATATGACTTGAAGGACAAATGTATGGACAACTTTGGTTAAGCTATGAATGTCCCAACAAAAAAAAATCAACTCAATAATGGTTAGATTTTATAGATGATTAAAACCATTACAGCTTAGGCAAATGGCAGGAAAATTCAGTTTCTAAGATCTCAAGTGATCTTGCTGTAATTTGACTGAAACCTGGTATTTTTCAAAACTTTCAGGCAACTGTATTTGAAGAGACAGTTAAACTTGAGATGTAGCAAAAAACAAGTAGTTTGGGGCTTTGCAGTGAAAGCTGAAATATCTCTTACTAGTAAGTTGGAAAACTGGTATTTTTGGGGGGAAGATACAAGATAAAACACTGCATCCTATTCTTTTTCCTTTAATGGGAACACGTGCTTTATGTGCAGCTTGATATATTGGAAAAAGTAGGAAGGGATGTAATAATGAGCTTGAGATCACTAGTTGTGAGCAGATTGAGGTCCTATAACGAATGAGCTCTTGAAACTTACTTTGTGTATGCTTTGCTGAAGAGCAATACAGCATTGTATAATTATGTCTATAAAAGTGTAAAACCTGCTACCCCTGAATAAATTATAGCAATATATAAACACTCAGGTACATGTTTTATTTCTTTGAGTGATAGAGGTAGTTTAGGGATTTGCAGTTAAGAGTTTTCCTCCTCTCATCCTGTGCTTGTGCTCCCTATTTGCTGGCCTTAGCTGACAGCCCTTTTGTTTTCAAGGAGAAACTCTGGAAAATAGCTGTGTGATAAGATACGGTTTGGTATTAATACTGGGAAGAAACTTGCCTTTCAGCTAGTGTTCCAGTGAGTTGCATAGCTGCTTTAACAATGTGAACCCACTCCAAAGCTTTAAAGAACCAATATTCCAATGCTTTAAATTTGAGTAAAACAGATGATGTGTTTTTATCCAGAGTCCTCCATCACAGGTAGTTTAAAAAGTCATCTGCTTTTCTTGTAAACCAGAAGTTTAGCATAAAAGCTTTTCAATGCTACCATAATTAGATTTTATAGGCAGCTACTTGCATCCCTCTTCATTTGCATGTGTAATGCAAAGGTATGCCTGACACCCCTGGTTTGAGCGTGGAATGGCTGCAAGACTAAAGAATTACACCTTCCTGAGGGCTTTGCAGAAATGTTTTCTCCACTAAAGGGGATTCCTTCAGTGGGAGAGGATTCACAGGTGGAGACTTAGGAGGTAAGGGGATCAAGACTGGCAGCTGGGGTGAGAAATCATAGTGTATTCCAAAGAAACTCTTCCAAAGATGCTGCTTTTGAATTTGGTGTGGCTTTGCTCTCTTTCCAGTCTATCATGTTCTGGGTAAGACATGAGGAAAATCAGTTGATTATTTTGTGAAGCCAAGACTTGAATGCAGACTGAAATTTGAGTTTTATCTTGCTTTCCTGTTTTTGAATTAATCCTGAAGTCATATGGCACAACAGCCTGGCCTGTCCCTTGCTGATCTCAAAGGACCTGATGTGCTTGATCCCCAGAACAAAAGATGGGAGCAAACACAAAGTGATGTTTAGGATTGCACCCCTGAAGAGCAGTAGCTGTGTAGCAAAGGTCATGGAAATGTTACTTCTGTAGTTATGACATAACAGGAGATGTCACAGGTTTGCATTTCAGTGGCTTTACAAGCTTCTGCAGATAACTTCCTGACTTTTCTTGCTCTGTGAACCCGGGACTCTGCAGTTGTTTATCTGGGAGCTTTCCTGACATCCCTGCTAACTTGTTGCTTGCCATTCAAGGACAGCTGCCACATAATCTAGCCCAGATGTTACAGTGACTGGTATATGGGATGGAACCCTGTGTAAAGCACAGTGGATGCTAACTGAATTGCAATGTTGGGATATGGGGGTGGACAGGATATAATCATCTTGGGTCACAACTGGCAAGACCCTGGTTGTAAAAGCAGAAACCATGAATGGAAAATCACTGAGCTTGTGAGATGTTTATGGTGTTTATGAGACAGGATCTATCATCAGGTAATAAAAGTAGGTTAACTGGATAAATGATAGTGAACTCTGGGAAAGCCTGCAAGTTTAAGTGCTGCTGAGAAAGGGAAGAGCTGGCTTTCAACTGAAACACCTAGTATTTTGATGTTGGTTGACCTGGCTGTGCCTTGCTCCAGTAAAAAGAGCACAAATTGCCAAGAGAGCAACAGCTGTCCTGTATTTAGTAAGTGACTGCAAGGGCAATGTGCAATAGCATCATTACAGAGTAGCCTGGGATTGCATGAGTCAAAAGAGGCTGGTAAAAGATTTCCTCAGTGTTTTAGTTGAGAAAAATCCAGTTCACCAACTGCAAGGAAATTAACATAATATACTCCCCTGGCCCCCACTATTGAGGAAGTGAAAAACAATAAAGTTGAGGGTCTGAGCCCTGCATTTTTAATAGATCCTTCCCTAATGAGGTGAATATTACCTGAGAACAGACAGGTGCCCTCCAATTGGGCAGAAGTTAAGGGCTTAAGCTCTTCATGGTAAGAGGCCACTTGTAACAGTAGCTTATTGAATTCTCTTCATCTACCCATGCATTTCTCTTCTAGCCTTTGCACATATCTTACAATCTCATTTGTTGTCTTGAGGCTTCATGTAAGAATTGCAGCTTTGTCCTTTTCAAGTAGGAAATACAGACTCTAATATATGGGGTGACTTTTTTTGCTTCCCTTTTCCTCCTAGAACTGTCACTTTGTGAGTGTATCCCACTGTATATGTTGGGGCATCTTAACTGTTCCTCCCTGATGTGTGTGCTGAGATTTCTCTTTGGGGGAATGTTGAAGAGAACATAATAAAGTGAGCAGAGGTCACTTTGAAGGGAGTGGATCACTGAAGGTTTAAAGTTATCCCTGATGCAGCTGATCCCTTCAGTGTGAGTGGGCACTGGCTGATAAAATCAATCTTACAATGCATGGATGAAGAGATGGCTTGAGTGAGTGTAGACTCTGGATGATCAGCAGTAGTGTCAGCTGTTGGAGTTGAGCAGGAGTGAATCTGAGGTGTGTGATTGTTCCAGCAGTGTTCCAGAGAGCTGTGAGCACAGCAACCCGTGATCTGGCAATGGAGTGAAGATGCTGGACAACATGAACGCACAGAGTCTGGGAATAGCTGTTGTCCTAGGTTTCCTAGAGCTTTATTTTCCCTGCATTTAAAAAAAAAAACCAAACCCACTTGCTCTGTAGCAGAGCAAAATGCAGCTGGGAATGCTTTGTGCAGACTCAGGCATCTGGTCTCACCTGAGGAAAATTCAAGGCATTCATTTTCTGCCTCCCAATAGCAGTGGTGATGTTCTGCATGTGTCTGTCCTTTCATCATTATCAGACTTTCCAGAATTACTATTTGTTGTCATGGCATAATCCTTAATCTGCAGAGCAAGTCTCGCATGCCCATTATGAATGGGACATGCCTACAGGATTGTGAGTAAGGGTAGGGGTTCCAAGGGGTGTTGGTGGCTGTTGAATCCTACTTCAGAGACAGCCTTTTCCCAAGACACGACTGTAGATGTCAGTGTTTAACTAGCGCAGTGTTACTCACTGCCCTGCTGCATTAATTTAAGTCAACATTTGATTCTGGCTTTTCACTGCAATGGGGAAAATGTGCTTTCCAAACTGGGACTCGGTACCTGAAAAGAGTGGTCTCCTTCCATGCAATAGTTGTTCTTTTCCCCACGCCTTCTTCATAATGAAATCCCCTTTGGAACTTTACTTTTTCCCATGAGAAAAAAGAATAGAAATCCTGAATGGCAAACTTGTAAATATGTGCTGTTGATTTGAAGCTCTGTGGGTTTTCTGTGCTTTTTATGACAGGATGCAATACAGTATTACCAGTGGTATTCATAAGACTTGTAGAATAGTTCTGTCTGTTCTCAAATATTTCCTGAGTCTGTAAATAAGAGGGTGGTTTTACCAAGAACATGCATAGTTCAATTTGTGTCTCTTTAATGGGACAACTGAAGCGTAGCAGGGGCTCCCATTGACAGCAGAAGACTATAACCATAGAACATGGCAATTTTTGCACAATATATGCAGTTTTTTAGTGTCTTTAATTGTACAATCTCGTTAAATCCTGATTTTTTAAAAGTCTGATTTGAAGGTCACTGAACATTTTGATTAGATGCCTTTTTGCCAAACCCAAAATATCTTTTGAATATGAACTTGGGATAAAATTATCAATTTTTGGAACATCTGCTGAACTGTGGAATCGAATTTTGTTATGTGAAGGCTACTGGTTAAAATAAATGTAACAAGTATATATTGTTGCCAAATTAAGTATGCTGTGTGTTCTACAGTATGAAACTTATTTTATACTCCTCTGATTTTTTTTTGGGGGGTAACAGGCACTGCATATTATAATGGGCTGCCAGGCAACTGCATCCATCACTACCCAGCGATATCTTTCGGCTAATAGGACATGAAAGACTTGAGTTCCATGTACTCTGACTGCCCAGTGCCAGAAGTAAACCTGCAGAATACTTGTTGCTACGCGTTCTTCTTAGAGTGCTGCTTTGGCATTCTAGTTCAGCTTTAAACACATAAAGAATATCAGTTCCAGTTGTAGTTGAGAGATGAAGAATTAAAAAAAGTTAAAGGGGGGATTTCTTGTGCAAGAGCTGAGATGGGTGGCCTTCTGGATAAGAAACTGTAGAAATGCTGTGGTGGCATGGGCAGGGCAGTCCTTCCACCTGTCTTGGTATTTCTGTGCTTGAGGGGGTTGAAATCTGATTGAAATTTTCATGTCAAACCTTTTCCCATCTGAGCAAAATCTGCCCAAACTGTTCACAAGCACTGCAGAATTCCAGCTGGGACAGAATGCTCCTGTCTGCATCTGGTCCCATGTTCCCAGGTATTGCAGGACAGAATGTGGGCTGGATGTTACCTCCCCCAAGAACCTCACTTTGCTCTTCAGTGACCTGTGCCTGGGGTGTAGAAGTGGTGGCCGCTGGCTTTGCATTTGTGGGGACAGGAGTGATGGGCATAGAGAGCTTGTAGGAGAGTGAGGGGTTAGAAGTGGAGAGAATTAGCAGATCAGAGCTGCTTCCAACCGAGAGCATAAATGTTACTTAACAAGGACCTGAATCGATCTCTTCTGGAATATTGTGTACAGTTCTGACCCGTGTCCAAGCAAAATAAACCAGTGCAAAGAAAGCTTGCTAGTGTGATAGGGAAAATGGAGATCTTTCTTTGTGAGGACACTAGAAGAGTTGGCTTGCTTGCTTAGCATAGTATAACAAAGGCCAAGAGGGGACATGTTTGCCTATAAATACATCAAGGAGATAAATAGGCAGAAGAAGGCTCAGGCTGGAGGCCAGCTAAAGCTGGTAAAAGGCTGTTGCTGGCATGAGGATGAGGGGGTATAATGCCCCTATTTGTTTGCTGGTCATGAAGGTGAAGGCCCTGGTGCCGCTGTCCAGTGGGAGCAGTGGGATATGCATCACAGTGTTTAAAGTGGTGATCAATTGGCCAAAGATTGACAAATGAAGGCTTGACAGAGCAGGTTTTAGAAGAAGGGAGCAGACAGGGCTTTGGCTGGATAAGGATCTCTGAGTCTGACAAATGGAAATTTTGGATTTGATCCTGCACTTGTATTTCTGTTAATATTTGTGGGCTTCAACATAGCTTGCCACAGGCAGGAGAGTTTGTGCATGTAGATATTGGGCTAAAGCTTGCCCAGAACCTTTTAACAGGAAGACTTTTCATTGCTTGCTTCATGGCAGCCTACCATTTTTCATTTAATCTTAAACTCTGCAGGACTTCTGGAGTATGGGCGAGCTTTGGGGTAAAGCTGGAAATAATAGCAGACCAGTTGTTAATGATTTGGCACCCTACAGGTTCAGCTCTTGGTCAACCTGAACTGGGCCTAAGGAATTTAACTTGGCATCCTGTATCTTTAGGTGGGTGTGTTTAGTGCCAACTAAGTCCTATTTTTGTCCTCTCTCCTAATAGGTTGTAAAAGAATTTTTAGGAAATGTGTAAACTAAAGTTGGAAATGGAGTTGTCTGAACCAGGGTCTTCTAGGGGAGTATGTCAGAGGCAAAAACTGAGAGCTGAGTGTGCTCTGGGAGCTGTGCAGCTGGATTTTCCTGGAGCCCTGGTGGCATTAAAGGCTCTCGGGCTACCACATCTATCTCCATTAACGTGAGGTGCTGGATGCTTCTGTGTCATGTGAAGTTGTGTGTGTTTACTGAGAGGATGAAAGCTGGTGGCTTTGCTGGATTAGCTGGTCTCATGTCCTTTAAAGTCAGTTCAAATGTCACTGCACTAGCTGGATATAAACTGCACTTGGTAATCTATAAACTTTCCTGTTTCTCATTCAGTTAACTTCAAAGATTAATTTCTACCCTTTCTGCACTTTCTCATTCAAATGCATGCTAGAAAATGCCACTTATATCAGTAAAAGCCTGAGGCTTTATTAATGTAAAAATCCATAATTAAATCTGCTAACAGAAAAGATTTTTCATCACTTATATGCCTTTATGGAAATATCTAGCCATGAAAGAATAAACTTGTAGGGCCCAATCTGGCTGTCTAAACATGGGCAGCTTGAGGATTTCTAAAGCATGTCACTCAAAATGGACCATAGAAGATCCATGGGCTTTTAACAAACTGCAGAGGCTGTTCTCTTTCCATGCCACTAATTGCCAATAATTTAACTGGAGTGGCTTTACCCTGTGAGTGCTGTCTGCACACGGGCGCTGAGCTCTGCCTGCACGGTCACTGGGAGCCCTTTTAAACGGAAAGCTGACTTAGAGCTTTGTACAGAGCAGCTCCCAGGGAAAAATGCTTCACAGAAAGAGAACAGTGAAGAGAAAAGGCTTCCCTCTGGGAAGATTTTCTGTATTATATCCAAGCATTGGGCTGCTGTAGATCCTGTTCCCTATAGGAAGCGTGTCCAATTTTCCATGTTGGATTGAGATTTAGTTTTAGCTTTCGTTTGAGGGTCTTACTGCTTCAGCACCTCGTGGAATGATCTTTTTGCTTTGTAAAGACATTGCTGAGTTAACTATTGCTGGAAGATACATCTTGATCCCAAAATGCTAGCTGCATCCTGTTTGCGTTGAAGAATTTGTTCTGTGATAGTGAATCATCTGTGAGAGATGGTTGTGATTCAGCACCTCCTACAATCAAACCTGGTCAGGTCTCCATTTGTACAATCTCGATGGCTGGCACTCAGCTGAAACAGGATCTCCTCTGCTGAGAGTTACTGTAATCCAGAAGAAATTTGTTAGAGTTAAAACCTCTGCCTCCCAGGAGAGCCTGGAGGCTCAGGAGCCCAATTAACTCTGTTCTTTTCTTGCCTTTTGCAAGAAATAGTATCCAAAATTCAAGTAGGCTGCATATTCTATAAGCATTTGCAGCAGGGAGAGCAAATGCTCTAACAGTAGCGTTTTTAGCTTGGATTAACAGTGTGTTTTTGAAGTTTATCTGAACTGTCCTCACTTCTCAGTACTTCTACATCATGGGGCTATCTTGGAGTATATAACCTCGGTTTCTTTTAGGTGAAACTGAACTCTAGCATACAATCTAAAATTGTGTGTAATATGCTCCAAAGACCAATGAGCATGTCCAACTAAGCTTGGTCTGAAGAGGGATCTCTTGGGAATGTGCAAAATCCAAATATTTGGCCTTAAGCACCCTTGGTTTTACTCCTTAGATCTGCTCTGGCTGTGCTGTGCTACTTGTCAGGGTAGACATATAACCTGAGCGCTTCAGAGCTGATGGCAAAGCACATCTGAGCCAGGAATTTATTTGGTGTCAAAAAGATAATCCTGTGGAATATATGAAGATTGTCAGTAGACAGCTGTTCTTTATAACTCCATGACTCACAGTTAAGACTTGGATAGAACTTGGTATTGCTGACATAAGTTATGCTGCTTCACTGCCTGTAACTCAAGGTAGCACCTTAATATTACTTTAATTTCCCTAACTTCAGGAACACAAGCGCTCCAACAAACCCAGCCTGGTTGTGTAGTGGTCCCAATGCAAACAGTACAAAGTTGCCTTGGGAAGCAAGATGCTTTAACTGCTGAGATGCTCAGCAGAAGGTGGACAGAGACATCTCTAATGAAATTGAAAAGACAATTGTGCCAAAACACTGGGTGGAAGGACACTTCCCTTCTGCTGACATACAGGTCTTTGGGTAGGATTGCACTCCTCCTGAAGTCAGTGTCAGAATGTCTCTGGATTCTGCTGAACAAGGCTCAGGTATCTGTCAGCCTGGCTGACAGGAGGCTGCGTTGCAGGGCAAATGAAACCTTTGCCCAGGTCTGTGTGTCATACAAACTTAGTATTTTTCCCTTAATGCGTGGTCTGCCTTCACAGGCTTAGGTGTGTTGTTTGTTTTACTTGCTTGTAGCAAAGCAGAATGTTCCAGGGTTCAGCAGAAATTGGTGACACACTGATTTGAGGCTTTGTGCTGGACTGTTAAATGAAATGGTATTGCATGTTCTGGCAGTGGCTATGGGGGGGAAATTTTGTGACTTGGTGGGTGTGTGTGTGGCAAGGCCTGAACTTGTGATTCCTATCAGTTTGTGTGGGGCTTAGTGTTGTTTTGGGCAGAGTGTTTAACTTGATTTCAGTCATGTCAAATCCCAAGGGTCTGGGGAGAAGAGGTGGGATTGTGTAATTGCAGAGTATTAAAATCCTCAGGCACGGTTAGTTCAGCATATGAAAGTTCAATTACTTGTTCTGGCAATTACTGAGGTGTCACTGGCTTTAATGCTGCGCATCACACAGTTTAAGAGTCATATTGAGTTCAGTGTGCTACAGCCTTTATCATCCAAACTCGCATCCAGCAGCCTTGTAAGAACAGCCCTATTTTCATTAACGGGAATAGTCTGCATTAGCCTCTACCTGTAGTATGTACTGAGAACTCAACCACAGAGGTGGTATGACATGATGCTTCTAGCACACAGGCATCATGTGTCTAGTTGGAGGCGACTTCTTGCATGCTGCAGCTTACTCCCATACATCTGTGTATGTACTGGGTCAGCAGCAGGAGCTGTTGCAGGACAGGGGGCTATATGTGGTTCCAGAGTTAGATGTCAGCTTTGAGGCACCTCTGTGGAAGGTCTAGTTGCACAGGACACCCTCAAGGTTTCTTAGGAAGGTTTTTCAGTGTCTGAAGTAAGTATTTGCCAGACCTAGAAATAACATGGCTGATCCTGGGGAGTTGTAAAGGGTAGCAGTGCAATGCTCACTTCAGCTTGCAGGGTACCACCCAAGTAGAAATTTTAAGATCGCTATGTAAACCTTTCATTGATATGAACATTCATGCGACTCTGATTTCTGCTCCTTGCTTCTGTTTCTTTTTTCTGCTTTCACTGTCAGCACAGGGTGCTTTTCTGGTGAGAGTTTTCTGCTTTGTGGGCTCTAGCAGAAGGAGAATTTGCTCCTGGTTTGTACCTCTGGATGCTTCTGTGATGTTAGTGAAAAAAGCTTTTGTGTAACACTATCATCTATTATCCAGTTAGCTCTTACAAAAGATTAAAGGCAGTCCTTTGGGCATCTGCCTGGGAAGCAGTGGGCATGTTATGGTCTGGGGGGTGAAAAATGTTTAAAGGGATAATCAGTGTATGGGCCATAGAGGGGAGTAAGACATTTTTGTGAGAATTAAGTCAAGGAAAACTGCAGTGGTCTCTTTGAGCTTGTTTGTGGTGAAGAAGCTAATGAAATCCCTTTTTAAGCCCCACATGCTCTCTTGCGGCTATCTACTTGAGGGGCAAATTTAGCCCTGATTTTAATAGTGAAAGGTGACATTCAGTCTCCAAGTGAGTCACCCAATGTTAATGTCTAGGAGGGAGATTTTAGTTTGACACTGAGCTTTTCAGGGTAACTCTGCTGCTGTATTCCCCAGCAGCAATGGGCTCGCCTCACAGGGGCTCTGGGAAGCTTAACGATTGTCAGGTTCCCTTCCACAAAAGATCCTTGGGCAAAAGGCAGCCTGAGCACAATACACATCTTCAGAACTGCTGCAGCCTTTCTCAGTTTGGATGGCAGCAGGTTGAATGAGAATCTCTGTGAGTGGCAGTAGTGGAGTGCCTGCGAGCAGTTCTTGTTATATGCATTTTGAGCTTTCTCATCATCTGCTGGAGTATAATCAGTCCCAAAGGCAGGCAGAAGAGCCTCTGAACTCATCGTCCTCTTTCCTTTTGGTGTTCAGGTACTGTCTGCTGCAACAAGTATGCTCACATCTTGGCACATATTGTGCCAACTGTTAGCTGCTTCTGTAGGGAAAAAGACTTCATCCCCAGAAGGTGACAGCTGCAGTAGTATGCTGGCTGTTGAAACCATCCTCTTCTAGGTACCCCTGCCCTCAGAGCAGATCAGTAGATGCTTGTTTTTGTGGCTTTATCTTCAGTATAAAAGTTACACCCTTGTTTGGATTATTCTCACCCTGCAGATCTCACTAGTTGGAGAACTTCTTGCATCTGGAATTATTCTCTGAATCCCAAGGACAATTTACCTGTCCTGAGTGATGGGGATACAGCTGAAATATAGCCTTACCCTGACTTATGTTGCTGGGTCAATTCTCTGGTAAGCAGGGCAGTGTGATGCAAAACAGTGTTGACTTAACTTCACATAACATCTTTGTCTCTGTGAAGCCTGGGCAAGTACTATCAAGATATTCACATATGATCTCACCAGCTTTCTAAAGAACTGGAACAAAATATTAAAAGTTAAGCTGTTGATAACTTGAGATATGGTGCTGATTCTTTGTATAAAAAGAACTCTAATCAAATGATGTGTTAAATTGACCCTATAGATAAACTTAGTGATTTCACATGGCTTGCTCCTAGCTACCTGAGATTCTTTCCCCCTTCTCCGGGTATAGATTTGACATAATAGACCTACTTGCAGTAATCCCTAGGGGTGTGTAGTCTTTCTTTCCATGAGATCAAGAACACTTCCCTACTAAAGTAGGGTAGTAATTCTGGATATGGAATTCCAGTGTAAAATCCCACAATGAAGTTAAAACAGATTGAGGGTTGTATCTTCTGTTATATAGTCATATTTGGAATGATGGAAAATTAGAAGTTCCGTACAGGGAAGCTTTTTCTCAGACATCACAAATGTTGTCCCAGCAGCCAGATTTCCATAGTGGTGCAAGATACCGGTTTTCTTCTACACTGGTAGCTGGCAGTAGATGTACTGTGAGTCAGAAATTACCAATGTTTTAATGACTGCTGTGGTGACTGAGGAAAAAATGCTGATAGAGCACAGGATGATGTGCATACACTGAAGTCCAGTTTAGGCATGACTGAACTGTTAATCACTTGGATGCCTTTGCATGCTCCTAAGTTTGTCACTGTTCATTGGTCACTAATACTGCAACAGCAATAATTATATCAGAAAAACACGGTATGCAGGGGCAGGAGTTATCAACTCATCAGGCTACTGCCACAGCAGTTACCTCTAGAACTTCCTTTATTTTTTCTTCAGAATCTCTGATTATGTAAGTTAGCAATGAATGGACATGAAAAAAATGCTAGAAAATTGCTGCAGAAGCTCCTTTCCTGAAAACTTGTTTGGAGCATGTTCTGTTAATTGAACTTGTAAAGCCTGTTTGCAGTGTTACTTTGGGTGTAGTACTCAAAATAAAACATACAGATTAGGACATTTTTAGTGTCAACGGATTGGAGGCACCTGGGTCAATATGCACACTTTCCAAAATGCTTGGGGTCCCTTAATGCACAGCAGCTGTTTTGGGTGGGGTCTAAGTACAGTGGCTGGCAGAAGAGCATGAGGAATATGGTTTCTTGGGGGCTTGCCCTTGAGAGAGGCAGCGTCTGCAGGAGCACAGTCTTGCAAACACACAGTGACTTAACCAGTGTTCTGGAGGCTGAACAGGATGTAGGATTATCTCACACTGTTGCTTTATGCCAAAGTAAAGCTCCTGGACTACTTCACCTCTAATGGATTCCCTTTGGTTTTCAGCATTTTGAGGGTTTTTTTGGAGAGTTTAAATGTCTATTAAACACTGATGAAAGATACTGTGTTACTCTTATAGCTTCACTGGCTGTGTTTTTTTGGTACAAATACTTACTGTAAAATCTTTTCCTTTCAATAGTACTCTGCTCTTAACTTCAGCCTTTCTCTTCTGTGGTTTTAAAACAGGCCCTTGGAGGGGATTGTAATCTTAAACCTTTGCATGTTTTGGAACCTATTGCATACTCTGTGTACTACTTCTGTGTTTCTCCATCCCTGTGAGGAAGTAGCTGCTAAAGTTAACTGCAAGGCTGTTAGTGAAATGGCATTTTATGTGGTGGGGAAGGAAGCACCTTATCCAAAGGCACCGCAAGGACCAAGGTAGATAGAGCGTGGAGGGCACAGCCTGACAGGTAGAATGGTCCAGCAGAACATGTATTATGCAGGGCCTGGCTCTGAATTGCAGGTTTTTCCTTGTAATAGTAAATGGAAATGGACTGTCAGCATAGGTTAGGACTGAGCCCTAGATATCAAATTCTTGATGCAAGTTAAGTAATAGGAAGACTTTAGAGATGGCATTTTTGTTTTGTCTCCTACCTATTTGACTTGGTGGTTGTTTGGTTTCATGCAAAATAATTTCAAGTTTTCAAAGGGTTCAACAAATGCTAGTTCTGCTTTCAATATGTGCACTCAATAACTGCTTTTTTTCTCTAAAACATTTGCCATATCTCAATTTCTATGAACTGCTCATGTTAGTACTTTTTACCACAGTTCAGCTTCTACCTACTGCAGGGATTTAGAAAAAACAAACACAAAAAACCCCGAAGAAACAAAGGTGTTTTCAGAGCTGTATAGAATGCCCCTAGATAAAGTACAGAGAAGGAAAAATAGCACAGCAAACCTTCCTTCCCTGCCAGTGCACAGAGGAAGAGCTCACGCTGACCTTCTTGATTGTTTTCCTTGTCATGTTAGCTGTAGCATGTGATAAGAACAACACAGGGGTCTTGTTTCACTAATACACCCCTTTCTGGTATCACTGGTCTTGTGGGAAAACAGATTTTGGGACGTCACTCTATGGGCCTTGGTTTATCTGGGGAGGAGCTGGGTGTGGGGCTGGGCTGCACCCTGCTGCTGTCAGCTCACAGCTGGGCACCCCCAGCAGATGCTTTGTATTCACTTACAGAAGCCAAAGCAGCTGGAGAGGAGATTTTTGTTTCTTGTTTTGAGATTTTTCCAGCATAAGATTATTCCTGGGTGGCATAAAGGCAGCATAGCTGAATGCACATGGGCTCTGCTGGGAGCTCTCTGGCTTGCTGGCCCCAGGCACATGGAGAGTGGGGAGGGATGAGCGTGACTGAAAGGCTGCTGCATGCTGGGTCCAGGCTATTGGAACAGCCCCTCAAAGGCCTCTGTAGCTGAGGCAACTTGGTCAGATAGTAAATCCTTTAGGTCACTATGATTTTTGGCCTGATGTGATTTTTTTTTTCTTTGCTGAAATCGAACATAGGCTCTTTTTTTCTCTGCATGAAAAATTGGTTTGCACATGCTTTTCTTGAACGCTGTTACCATGGGCTTCTGTTTTTTGATCTAAAAACTTGAAGAGACACCTGACATAGTGTCTGTGGTATTTTTTCCACTTGGTGAGTGAAGAAATATTGGGGGCTTGTGGGTTTGAGGGCTGTGCTTCATACTGGACTGCCATGGTGTTCAACCCAGAGGTGTAGTCTGTGAGGAAAGAGCACCTCTGCTTGCCTCCTTGGTCCTCCTTTGTGTAAGAAATTACTCCTATAAAGAAAGCAAACTGCAGAGGACCTGTTTCAACCTTACTCTTAGTAATATTTTATCTTGCTCCTGGTGATCCCTGCTGCAGAGGGGAGGTGCACAACTTTGCAGCCACGTAACATCTCTTGAGTGTCTGATGGCATAAACCAATGTACAGGGTGTAGGTCTACATGGGGCAGCCCCTGAAGAGCTGTGAATTTGTACAGTTACCATATGGTAATTGCCTCCAGGCTTTTGTCTTGACGTTGTCAATTGAGGGCAGTTTTGTTAGTGCTTAATGTACCCCTGTCCTTTGTGGGTGCTAAAAGGAGAGATTATGCACTTCAAAGGAAATTACTGGTCCCAGCTGCCTGTATTTATTTGACGGTAAACTCTTTCCACCCATATCTGTGTTCTGGGGGTGGAAGGGGGTTTGTGGTGTGGCTTCCTTGGAGTGCCTGTGTGTGGTGGACAGTTCAACCAGTCCTTCCCTTCCTGCTGTGGTTTGAATGCCATGGCAGCTACTCTGCTATGAGACCGACATGCAGCTCCCTCAGTTCAATCTGCATTCAGCACCTTCTCCAAGGCAGCTATTTGCCACCAAACAAAAACATAATGATGATGTACACTGGGCTTAGCTTGCCTGAAGCCACGTTTTGTAGAACAAGGTTACTGGTGTGTTACCAAATGATAAAAGCAGTGTTTGTGTGTCTGGTGCCCTAACTCTGCTCCCTGAACTTTGGGAAGCAAAGTCTGAGACAAAATATTGTCAGTTCTTTAAATACAGCCACCTCAACAAAATGGCTTTTCAGAGGCACTCTTTAGTACAGGTGGACAGTGTCTAACGATCTTCAGGTTTGGAAATTATAGCTGTGCCTGGGCTTTGAGCAAAGCTGTGGGAGAGCCGGTCTCTGAGCTGTGTGAACTTCCCTTTCCAGCACCCAAGGGCTGTGCGTTCTTACATTAGAACAAGAAATACAGCTTGTGATGAACCAGCTTTTTCACTGTCCTGTACCTCCCTAAACCTCTGAGACAAACTCCTCTCTGCTGCAGACCTTAGATGCCGAGAAGCCTGTCTGGGGATGACTCAGTGTGTGCATAATAGGAAGGTTAAAAGGAATTAATAGTGTGAGCTGTGGCTGCAGCCTTCTTAGGAGTTCTGGCCTTCAGGATGAAAGGCTGCCTCGTGAAATGCCACATCCTGCCCTGTTCCAGCGTCCATCCTTGCATATCGTTGCTGTATCCTGTTGACACAGTATTGAATTTCTTCAGGGTGTCCAATGTGTTTGCTTAGTGCTCTGTGAAGGGTGGTGCTGCTGATGAACCTGGGAGCTGGCTGATGCTGCGTGGAGGAACTTGCTCTGCTCTGACACCAGCAGTCCTTGGGGAAATAAGGATTTAAATCTGGGGCTCCCAGAAGGTTAGTGCCTAAACTCTGCATCTTTTCTTCCTTGCTGTGCCTCCAAACCCAGCTTTCACAGCACCACATGCATTCAATTATTCCTTGGTCATTGCTGACCTCAGAAATTGTCTGCAAAACTTCTGAAAGAAAAAAGTATTTTTAAGCCCTTAAAAAGGTTTCTTTAATCAGCCATTTCTCAAAGCCTCAGGGATTTTGCTACCTCTTTCTTAATGGTCTGTTGGGGAAGAAGGGAAGTTACCATGCCAAGATGGCATTTTTGGGACGGCTTTAGCTTATGTTGTACCTCAGGCTCTCGGGAAGATGCAAATGTCTTCCTGTTGAGTGTTGGAATGGGTAATGCAGAAAATGCATAGCTTTTAACATGAGATGTAAGTGTGTTTCTGAACTCCTCTTCACTCTGTGATAATGGAGAGTCATTTGGTCCACGTTCAGATAGTCAGTAGTAAAACAGGTAAATGTCTCTTAATGTAGACATATGTTCCTAAAACACATGTGCCTCGAGGGATGTTTTTGTCTATAATGAATAGTGTACTAACTTACTGACATCTTGATATGCTGCTTTCCTGACCGGATAAATTCTTTGTCTCTTTAATCTTCCCAACTAACAGTGGAGAGACTTTTTAATGTATGGGTTTTTGTTTCTGGAAGGGTTTGTTGTGATATTAAGTGTTAGGAAGCTTTTGATTGTGATTACAGTGTTGCTTTAATCTCTTTCTGAAGGTGAATGTAGAAAAGCAACCTATTCCTTACAGTATAGCCACATTTCACCTGATGTGGTGGGATTTTGACCGCTGATTGTTGTGGATCACTGATGTGTTGTATTGAGATCTCCAGAGGCTCCAAAAGAGGATGGCTGATGAGACTGAATCCCTACAGTAGCATTAATTACTGCCTGGAGCAACTGCAGAGGACAGAGGAGCTGGCATGTTACTGAAATGTTTCTGTTGCAGCTCCATTTTTATAGAACTAACCAAAGGAGAATATAGTCCTCTTTACATAACATTTCATTGTTTACTCCTAATTAGAAAGGATGATGCTAAAATGACAGTTTATTTTCATGTTTCATTTTCTTGTTCTTGAATTGCTTTAGGTTTGTCATGTCTTTTAGGGATTTTTAATTGTAAGCACTCATGTCAAAGAAAAAGGATGTGTTATTGTTGCATGCTGCTGTTTCTCATATCAAGGAGATGTGAAATATTTCTGTCTGTGTTACAAATACACTGGAACAGTCCTCTGAGCTCAGTAGTGATTTCTGCTATTTGGTCTTAGAGGGATTTAATCCTTAATTTCTCATTTCTTCAGTAATAATAGAATATCAGCTGTACTCAAATACCATCAAGATCCAGTGGAACAGAGACCATCAAATAGCTATGCCATTATTTGCGCTATTAAAAATAGTGGAGTCCATGATTAACATCCAGTAGCTGCACGGAGAAGTCATGTTCCCTGAGGTGCTGGCAGGATGAGGGCTCTTTTTTTATTTTGGAAGAACTATTTGTGGTAAAAGCCATGTATTTGAAATAGTTTGTGAGGAATAAATGCCGTAGCATCCATTTAGGGCTTGTCAATTTGAAACATTTGACACCTTCCAGTCTTGAAGGCTGTAGGTATGTGCTCTCCTCACCAGCTTGCTGCTAAAGCCTTTCTCCTGCTTGTGCGCTGAAGTAATCCTGTTCCAAAGTCCCCTCTTAGTGCTTTTGGCAGGCTGCAGCAGGTTCAGTATCATGCATCTTTGCTGCAGGTAGGGTTTCATTTTTGGCATCTTGTGACCAAGAGTGGGTTGGTTGTCACTGGGTTTGCTCACCATGTGTTGGGGAGCGGTTTGTCTGGAGGTGGGTCTGCATGGGGCTCCTTGCTGTTCTCTGTGGCTGTGTGCTGTTTGGGAGCTTGTATATTAGCTCCTGGCCAAGGTGGGAGAGAACTTGCTTTGTTAGTGCTCTGTCCTGCCTCAGTTCCCTTTTCCTGATGAAACAGGACATTTTTGTGCTACTTCAGTAAATGTGCTGGGCAGCAATGGGAAGGTCTCAATCCTCCCCTCAGTTACTGATTTTTATGTGAATGCAGAAGTAACATCTGCTTTGCATCCATAACAACAAAAGTTATTTTCCAGGTATAGGATATGGGCTTGTTTTTGCCGAACTGTCATGTATACAGCATAAAATGGAAACCTCAGGATGGAGGCATCTTTAATTAAATGTGAACTAAGAAGTTTAAAGCTTGTAGACTTGTATTGCAGTTTAGGAGTGATTCTAGTTGTATCTCCCACCATAGCCTGTGGATCCCAGTCTTTGCTTTCTGGCCTGGCTGCGAAAAGAAGTCTGAATCCCCATATATGTTTTCAGGGTAACGTGCCCAAGGAGATGAAATCTCTCATAAAGCTAGCAATACGTGAAGCATTAAATATATATCTAACTCTTGGTAAGCTCAGACAATTAAATCTGCAACTGAAGTGACAGTGTGCATAAAACAACAGGCATTATGATGGAAAGTACAGGATGAGCAAAGCTGGTGTGGCAATGGCTGTGCTATCTGTGGAGACTCAAACTCCCTCAGTATGACACAGATGGTAATCCTTTGCACTTACATTGCACTATACATGTTCACAGTGCTGTACAAACATTAGCTATAATTAATCCTCACAACACCCCTGTGGGTAAGATAAGTAGTATTACTTATTCCTGTGGCAGTGCTGGCAACTATCACAGATGGGTACCCTGACTTCTTGTTCCTGTAGTCTTTATGCAGAGATCCTCAGCCATTGGCATGTTAATACAAGGCTGACATCAGAAATATACCAGTTATCCTCAGCTTGTCCCTGGTTTTGTGTGCCTCTTTAATCATGTAGCAACTTGAACATGGGTAGCCCTAGGACTGTGTATTAGGTGATGTCCCTCTCCAGCTAATAGTTTCTGGGCTGCCCTGTGTGTTACCTCCCTGCAGCCGACCCTCACCTTGCACTCCCCAAAAGTGCTAAACAGAAAACTGAAATGTCTGTGGTGTATGAACAGCAGAAGTGTCCATGTTGAGGTGGTGGTCTGGGGATGTTTCTGTATGAATTTCATATTATTTCTATATAACATAGAGATTTCAAGACTCTAAATACTGCTTTATAGATCCCTAAATACCAATGCTGCTACATCTTCACACAGAAGCACTGAAGGAAACTTTAAGCAACTCAGAGAAAGGATGTTGATCCACCCAGTGATGTGTTTGACTTGTGTTCAGACCTTTACACTGCTATCTTCATGGGAACCCTTGCCTTGAGTAACCAGTCATCCTTTGCAGCGTTTCTACCCTGTTTGCTCTGGCTACCTGCATGGTGTGTTCCACAAAGGTGCCCTGTTATGGGGCAAGATAGTTTAAAGCTGTCAGCTCCTGCAATTTAATTGTGAAGCTGTTGAACTCTGTCTTACTGCCTACAGGTGAGCAACACAAAGGTATCATGATTTTTAGCTTGGTACAGAAAATGTTTTGAAAAGTTGAAAATTCTCCAGAGGTTAAAAAAGATGCCTCTAAAGAGCAAAATTAAAATTTCAGAATCTCCTCTTTACAAGAGTGATATTGTTGCCTTAGAGATCTTGTTTTGGTGGTACTGAACAAGAACAGAGCTTTTGGCTTTGGCAAGCTCAGTATTTCCTGGCTGTTCAAGTTTGGGAACGTGCCTGCTCTCTGCTGTGAAGAGATAGGATACGTAACGTTCAGCATTTATGTAGGCTGTTGTTTCTTTTCCTTGCATTTGCTGAGGACACTGAGAAACCAGAAGAATATTAACATAAATAATATATTTGTTGCTTCAAGTTGGAAGAGGAGTATGTTTTATACCAAGTATTCCTAAAGACCAGTGTGGGAGGTTTTTTGGGTTTTTAGCAAAACTGGGATTGGGTTTTAGAATGAACTTGAAAATTTAAAGCTATGATGAGATTTATGTTCTGACAGCAGAGTAATTCAACAGGGTGTAAAGAATTTTTTAATTCTAATAGCTCCCTTATTACGGTTCCTGCCCAGGTTTTAACACGTTGGGTTATATCATCCTATTGAATGATGTGCAATACTTTCATTCTGCTCTGCTCAAGGAAGAGTGATAAGATACAGATATGTATGGGTGCTGCTTCTGCTGATATATCTACCTTAATGCAGGATTTTCAGAATTTTAGTGGCTTTAATCAAGTCTTTATTGGTATCACTCTTATGGCTCAAAAAGAACAAGTAATAATAATTTTATTAACAAATAATTTTATTAAAAACAAAACTTTAGTTTTGTTATATGGAGAACAATAGAGTAAAAACCAACCACTTGTGCAAGGATGTTGCTTGTGCGTGCTATTGGATCTATTTGTACTCTAATGCAAGTATGTAAGGCCAGGTGCTTTGATCTTGCACTGTGGGTTTGCATGTGTAAAGGCATCCATACACCGTATACACTTCCCACGCATAAATCTCATCCATCTCTGGAAACAACTATGGATTTGAAGATTTTTTCCTAATTGCACAAGTGGATGCTTGTTTCAACTGCTTTTTCTTTTTTTTGAGGTGCTTTTGGAGATTTTCCACTGAAGGGGACAAAATGCTAACCAAGCTCTTCATCCAAAGCCAAGTAATTTGGAAGAGTCTGTTTCTTTTATCAAATTGTGTAAATGAGAAAGAGGCCCAAAGGAAAAGACTCTGGTTGGAAGCAGAAGAAAAATATCAGCCTGATTGTAGAAGAGGGGAAGTACCTAAAATATTTATTTCTACTAGGTCGGAGAACAACATATGTTAGGCAGGCTTGACTTTTTTTCCAAGCATAAACTTCACCGTGACATGCTCTGCTACACACAGCAACAAACTCTCCCTAAAGCAGAACATCAGATGGAGCGTTCAGTGAGCACAGGGTAGCGGATGCAGGATGGTGTTTGTTTAAAAAGAAGCTGGCATTTGTCAGAAGCTGTGGCAAATATGCCATTATTTTTTATTTTCTACACAACCTGTGAGATATCAGACATGTTCTAATGAGATTCTGAAATACCAAGCTTATAAATATTGATAGGGAAAGTTTGCTCTCATCCATGGAGAGAGAATGCGTTTTACAATTATACAGCTTCACTCATGTGAACTGTATTGCAATTTGTTCTTCTGTCTCCTTCACAGGAGAAACTGTTCAGAGTTACAGTTCAATCTCTGTTCTCAATCAACCCTCTTTTGCCACCTGTATTTCCTAGTTGATGAGATATTTAAAATCGCCTGGTGTTCAGAGGATGCCAAACAGGGAGATTTCAAAGGCTTATGTGTAAAACTTACAAAGCGTCAGCAGTTGTTTTCTGTTAGAACAGTGTGCAAGATGGCCACAATTTGTCATTCTTAAAGAAAATGATGTATTTTTAACCAAAGCATCTAAAAAATTGACCTGTCATTTTTTTAAAAGAAATTCTTGTAATTCAGGATTTTATGGATAGGTGTTCTGCAATATTCTCTGTGATAATTCATAGCAAATTCCAGATGTTACATGTTGTGCAAAACTGGGCTCTAATCCAGTAATGTGCTCTGACTCTTGTATCACCTGCAGTGAAAACACACAAGACTTTTTTGCATTGATCTTCAGTTCATTCTATGAAACCCCACCAGAATCTTCTAGGCCTTATTTAACTTCAGACTTAAAAGCAAAACAAAACCCCAAATCCCTCCAAAGCTGAAAGAAAACACAAACCTCAGATGCCCTGATTAAAGCCCTGATAGTGAGACTTCATTAGGGTGGGCTTAATTTTGATGTCTGTGAATATCCAAACCAGGCTGCCTTTCATTATGGAGATGTAGGTCTGTCTCTTCAAGTCAGACTGGCACGTTGATTTATGGGCAGTATGTCACTGCAGAGATTGCTTTTCGTTCTTTCAGCCTTCAATGAGATATTTTCGCTGCTGCATCTAAACCAACATCCGCTGTGAATGATGGCTGACAGGTTCATGGTCTCTTGTAAGCTGCATAAGTTGTGTACATAATCTTATGCTGCTTGCTTAGTGTCTTCTGACGCTGAAGACAAAGCTTTTGAATTTGATGTGAGATAAAAGATATCAAGCAAATGCTTCCTGGGAAAAATGACTGATGACAGCTGCTTACACATAACCCCGGGCAAAGGAAACTAAGCTTTCTGCTCCCTAATTTGAAACATATATGCTAAAATTGTATAATAGCAAAGTGGGTTGTAATGCATACAGTTGTTTTGTATTTTCAAATCTGTTGACCATAATTTCCTATGATGATGACTAACCTTTGATCTCTAAATAGAAAATGGGGATAGGCCATGCAGTGACTGGACCAAAGATGCTTTAATGGTACACTTCCTGTTAGACGCACATACCTGTAGCAGGGCTGTATTCAAACTGAATTCTGTTAAACTTTTATTGGTACCCAGTGAGAGCATGAAAATACATAAGATATTGAAGTAAAATTACATCCTGACGCTCTTGCCCTGGGAATTATGCAGGCATTGATTTTTCAGTGTATACTGCGGTTCCTTCATGCAGAACCATAAGGTATTCACTTACTGTCTGGGAGAAAGGCTTGTGAAATTACCTGCTTCTGGGAGCATGAACCCATGTCAGAAATGAGCCAAAAATCAAACAAGTGAAAATACAGATCTGAGTGCCTGAAGCTATGCTGTCCTAGACTGTGATTTGGCACAAGAACGAGGGCTATCCTATTTGAGCACTTGTTTTTGAGACCCTGTGGAAAGTACCTTGTTGCAGATGGGGATGGCTCTTCAGGTCCATCTTTTTCCTTAGACAATAGCATTGAGACTAAATGACACATTTTTTCCTGTCACCTCTCTGTAGGTGAGGTAGGCAGCTTCATGCGACTGCTGGTGTGTGTATCACAGTCATGTTACAGAAGGAAAAATCCTCATGGAGGGAATGAGGCAGAGGAAGGTGAGGTTCACCTCTCCAACCTAGCAGAGTATATCTGCTGGGCCTCTGAAATGTGAGGTGAAGTTGAAGCAATGCTAACTTAGAAATTGGTTTTTGTGGTGTGCAAACTGTGCTGATAAATGAAGTGTGAGGGAGAAACCTGTGGTGGATGGGAGCTCCTCTGGGCTTTCTGCCAACCAAAAGTCATACGGCTGTGGCAGGTACCTTGCTGAAGCTCCACTAACAAATTCTGACAAGGGGCTGAACAAATGTTTTTTGGCAAGAATCTAGAGAACTTGGATTCAGCAATGCATGACTGTGACTGTATATGTTTTGGCCTTCTTGAACCTATGCTGTATCAGGTGGACAGCCCTTGGCTATTTTCCTGGGCTCTGGTGTATTGGTTTGGGATGAGTTTTCCTCTGGAATAGTTGTCATACTACTGTGTGAGGCATCACAGAGTGATGGAACAACTGTGTGGTAAGAGGTTTTTGCCTGCTGTTGCAGTTTAACCCCAGCTGGCAGCTAAGTCCCGTGAAGCTGCTCACGCACCCCTCCCCAGTGGGGTGGGGTAAGAGAATCAGAGTGAAAGGGAGTAAACTCGTGGGCCAAGACAAAGGCAGTACAACAGGTAAACCAAAAGCTGTGTGTGCAAGCAAAGCAAGACAAGGAATTCCTTCCTCCCTTCCTGTGGGCAGGCAGGTGTTCAGCCATCCCCAGGGCAGCAGGGATCCATCATGCATAATAGTGACTTGGGAAGGCACCATTGTTCTGAGTGTGTCCTCCCTTCCTTCCTCTTCCCCAGCTTTATATGCTGAACATGACATCATATGGTATGGGGTGGCCCTTTGGTTGGCTCTCACAACTCCTTTGTGCATCCCCAGTTTACTTGTTAGCAGAGCTGTGTGAGGAGCAGAAAAGGGCTTGGCTCTGTGCAAGCGCTGCTCAGCAGTAAAAAAACACCTCTATAACACAAATATCTCTATATAACAGTCAAAACCATTTCCAACACAAATCCTGAACATAGCCATGTACTATCTGCTATGAAGGTAATTAACTCTATCCTAGCTGAAACCAAGATACCTGCTTGTGACTTACTAAACTGTTTTTACAAGAACAGACGGTTTAACCTTTGTGGATGGTGAAATTACTTTATTTAATTGCATGGAAATGTTCTTCATTTCTTTCTTTTTATTTGTGTTGAAAATAGCATGCCACGTGTGCCTCTGTCCCTCCTTTATCCCCTCCATTCCCAGTACAGCTGCCTTTCACTGGTGGCTGTGCTGAACTGCTAGAAGGCAGTGTTCCTTGCTTTGAGCTGTCCTTCAGAGCAGTAGTGGGTTTTTATGCAGACTACCTCAGTATCAGGCCCAATACTCTTAAGTCCTCAGGTTTGCTGGGTGAAACTGCTGTGTAGTGTAACTAGCTTCAATTCAGAGTAAATGTTAGTCCTCTTGAAGTACGTGCATGCAAAACTCACTTTTAACTTCAGAGAGAAGAGCATGATGTTCAGTCATGATGTTAAAAACCATCAGTGTTTCAAGCCAGGGCTGTAGATAGCACTGGGTAGAGCTTCACACTTGGCACTTACTTACACCATCACAAACTGCTGTACTGTGTGAAGCTGTCTGTACCTTAAGTCACTTAGTATGAAGAGAGCTTTTCCAACAGCAGGCAGTGATAAGAAAGGCTGCAGTCTTTGGAGGTTCCCCTAATGTGCTGCAGCATGTGTGGAAAAATTAAATGCTTCAAAATGTGCAAAATGCTAGTAGAATACATGAGATGTAGGGTACCTGTAGTGAGTGTTTCCTCTTGATATTAAAGGGGGAATGACTAGGGCAGAATACAAACTAAAATGCATTATGTTATCTCACCAGTGAAGGTTGCAAACGTTGATTTCTATCTGAAATGTGATGTTATGATATCCTTCAAGGACACATGCAGATGTGTTCTCTAGGTACTTACCTGTGAAGGTTTTTTCACAGGCTGATGCATTATTTACCTTGCATTTGTTCAAGGGCAATTCGTGTGTGGGAAGAGAGGAACTTGAACAGCCCCAGGTGGTGCTTTTATTGTAATTCAAAATTGGAAGGACCACGTTTTTCATAATTAGGGGGAAAAAGCAGGAGTAGCTGACGGATGTGTGAAATATGTCCATCTGATTTGTGTTAATATGGAATAATGTTGGGGCCGCATAATGGAAGATGACATTCTTACATACACTTGTGTGGCCAACGGCCTGGGAGGGGCAGTTTGAGATGTATATGGTGGTTGTGTCTTGTCAGAGGTCGCCTGGCAGGCATTCCAGTGTGTCAGTTTAAGCAGGTGGGCTGTGAAGCCAGACAGAACATGCACCAGATGGGGGCGGAGGGCATGCATAGAAAGAAGAGGTGCCTATCCCTGGAAGGTATAAAAGCCAGGGACTGGAACTGTGCAGCGTGTGTCTTAGTGGAGTGGAGACTCTGTGCACCCCAGTGCTGTTTGCTTGCCTTTATCCTTTTAATAAATTCTTAATTTTGATTATAATCCTGTTTGGGACCGAGTCATTTATCACAACTGGGGGCTTGTCCAGGATGGCTATAGTTCCTGAATTCTGACTTGATCTAGGAGGAGCACCCCACCATTTGGTGGCTCCTGTTCAGGGCTGGTCAGGACTAATGCCATCCTGAACCTGAATAAAGGCAAGCAAAGAACTTGTGGGTTTTTTTTTTGTTTGTTTTAAAGCTCCCTTGCTGGCTGCAGCAGTTTACCATTCAGTTCGATCCTGAATGAAGACGATGCCTTGTTTGGTTAGATCCTGAATGAAGATGGAGTTGTAACATAGGCATATACTGTTCAGTTGGGTGAGATTTGGTCGCCTGTGTGTGAAAGAGTGTGACTGAGATGGAGCATAGTTCCGAAGCGAGTGCGGAGGTCTTCTAACCGCGGTTCCAATCTCCCGCGAGGGACTTGGCCGGTGAAGGACTGAAGCTAGTCCTATAGGAATTGTGGGTGGGTGATAGGTCCTAACCCCTCCTGCAAGACACTCTTACTGGTAACCAAGGGCTGTAGGAATTGCCATAGAGGGGATTAGAGGAGTTGGAAGCATGGAAGTTGTATATTGGGAGGTGTGAGGAGGGGCAAGACAAACCTGGCACAGCAGGTTGGCATGATTTAAGTAAGGGCCAGGGTCTTCGAAGTGGCAGTGGAAGAAGGTCAAAAGGGTAGAACTGTGTTAGAAGGGAAATAGGGGAAGAGCAAGTGAGAAAAACACCTAGAGAACAGCTCAATGGAGAGAGATTGAGCATTCCTGTTTGTTACTATTGCCACAAGAAGGAACATATTCAGAGGAGCTGTCCTAAGTGGAAACAAGCAGAGAAGAATAGGGGTGTCGGGCTATATTTTCTAGGGATTTCAACATCAGCAGAGCCCTTGATAAAATTATTAATTGGTCCCCATAAAGAGGAAGTTTTAGTAAACACAGGGGCTGAAAAATCCACTATTCAAAAAACTTCCAAAGAGGTGCTGGTAGCAGGGCTAGAGCCTCCAAATTGTTAAACTACTGTTCTTTTCCTCTCTTTTCCCCATTTTCATGAATGAATAAACTGTGATTCTCTTTCAAAGGTAATATATCAGCAATGCCCTTAAAGGAGGGCTCTCAAGCTCTGTCAAGAATAACCTATAAAATAGTCTGCACATAAACGGAGACAATAGATAATTAAAATAAATACACACCTTCATGCATAGAAAATAATGTTGTAATTACCTGTCTTAGTGTATTTAAGCCATAAATATGAAACATTTTGAGTCATTCAAATGAACAGGCATCTATGCAATGGGATTAGAGTTTTGGGAAATAATTTCATAGGAATACCACTTATGATTTTTGTGGATGTGGTAACCAGTTGTGTTGGGTCTTTTCTGTGCACTATGAACCTCCTCCTTAGATTACTTACAAAAAATTGTGTAGTCTAGTCTGATTTTTTTTTATTAAGCTATATATTTTTTTGGTTTGGAAAGTTGATAGCTGGTCTTAACTTCTAGTTAACTGTGCTAAAAACTGGCGATCACTTGAAATGGCACTGTCTCCCTATATTATTAAGTGTATTGATGGCTCTTCAAGAAACTTTTATTCCTGGCTGGTACATTGACTATTCTGATCTACTGTCACAGATCTTCAGATCGTGAATGTATTTTTGGCAATACACTTTGTTAGCTATTAAGGTAATATATTTTTTGGGGACTTCTACCTTGATTTGCAAATAGACCTCATTCAGTTGTGGGAACATAAATGCAGCTATACTTTTTATGTGATTACTGGGGGTTTCCTACTTTTTCAGAACATTACATTGCCTTCAAAATAGATTGTATTATACTGGTAAGTGACGGGTTGGGTTTTTTTTTTGAGACTTTGAAATGCAAAACAGTAGGAGTGTACAAAGCCTATGGTACTTTTGGTTTCAAAAAAGTTAAAAATCAACTGTTCCTTTGCCTAGCTAAGATTTAGTTTACACTCATTTTAATGAGTATGTAATTCAGAGAATACCTTTTAATCCTGTAGTATAAACTAGTTAATTCATGGTCATATTTTGTAATTATTGAGTCACTAATCACGATTACATATAAGATCTTTTTATTAAGTAGTACCTCTGAAATGTTTGAAGTACCTATGCTTCAAAAAGGTAGTGAGAGGAGTAAAAAGCTAAGAGGGATTTTACTCCACTAAATCAAATACAAAAAGCCTGTTTTCTCTGCAGTTCTGCAGTCTCTTCAAGCTCAAAGAACCATATTTGTAATTTAAGGAGTGCATGCACCTGTAGCAAAGGAGAGGTTATCTGGGCTTTGTACTAGAAAGTTTGAAGCTGCTTATAATTTGTGTGCACATATTTTGTTGTGTGCCTCATACACAGAGTTGATGAACGTGCAAATGAAATAAGGGACTATTTTTTTAATTTTCAGTAGTGGGTTTGAGTGTGCCATAAATTTCACCTTTTAGTTCTTTGTTTATATTATGCCATTGAAAGGATTGCAAGGTGTTAAGCAACTTGTGTTTTAAAACTAAAAATTTTCACCACATCAGTTGCTTTAAACTCAAATTACCTCTTAAAAGACCAAGGTACATATACCTCATGTGTATATAATGTTTAATATTTTTCAGAACACTCTTCAGGTTTGCAGTTACACGTTTCTAGAAAAACATTTTATTTTTCTGTATTTTATTGTATTAGTAAGGTTGCTGCTTTGTCTCTGTAGCACCTACCCTTATATAGCTGCATGGATATTGCCTTGTATCTAATGTTCTATTGTCTAAAGCACTATAGGAGGGTATACAATGCATCTCAGCCTAACACTTTTTAATTTAGGGTTTTCCTGTAACTTGAGCTGTTGGGACAAATTAGTGTTGGGCAACAAATATCTTGCTGGTATTTGTTTATGGGCTGCAAAGATTCAACTTCAAAAGCTGCTACAGCAGCCTGAGAAACTAGAGCTTTGTGTCATTTAGCAGTCGTTCGAGGAGGCAGAGTGAGTTAGTGCAAGAGGCCTTCATCAAAGAGTTTAAGCTAAGTTGTTGTGGGAATTTTATTGTGATTGCTCCTGTAGGATACCTATTAGGGGAAATACACAGGATTTTTGGGACATAGCATGCAAATTAAAAAAGGGCAACTTGTAAATTAATTTGAGCACTCAGAAAGGGACAACCCTAAAGATCAAGGAAGAGGGCAAGACTGGATAGAGAACCAGTGTTGCAACTGGGAAGGTCTGCTGAGGGCTGCAACCCTTTGGGCTATGACCACTGAACACTATGGACCTTATCAGACCTAGTTCTGCTTGGGGTGAGTTCCTTAACCCAGGCTAGGGTGAACAATTGCAGCCAATGTGCTGTGAACTAGCAGGAGGGGAAGGGTAAGCTCCCGTTCTTTCGTGTATCACACAATTTATCATAACTATTTGGAATCCAGAACAATGAAAACACAAAGATGGAAAAACTAGACTTAAGATATATGGACCTGGAAGAGACCCAGGTGTAGTTATTAAAGTTGAAATCAAAGAAAGGACAAAAGAATCTGTGCAACAGAGGCTGTTTAATTCATTTTAAAAATGAAACAGGAGTGAAATATGAAATCTTACTGAAAACATTGCCAGATCATTAAATAGAACTCATTATGCTTGTGGGACACCTTATGGGTGATGATTGGCTTACTAAAATTGGGATAATTGTATTGGGGATATGTGGAGGATTGGTAATAATTCCATGTTTAATACCTTTACCAGATTAATACACTCGGTTATACAAGGGATGCAAATATCTGCAGTACCTGTTGACCCAGAACCAGGGAAAGAGAAAACCCATTCCCTGATGATAATAAAAACAGAAGAAGATCCAAAATTAATACTGATTTGGCAAGTGTTGAATCAATTAGAAACGAAAACATGAATCAATACTATAAAAACAAGAAAATGGGGGATTGTGAAATATGTCCATCTGATTTGTGTTAATATGGAATATTAACTTGCAACGTGGTGGTTGTTTTCTAGGGCAAGAAAAATTACCACTGCATATCACTCATTTCTCCCCATCTTTTTTTTGTAGGCAATTATGGCTTACAAACTCATAAATTCTGATGGATTTTAGTAGAGTACAAGTAGAATAGGCAGATCATCTCTGTATTTTTGTCCCTTATGCTACAATCTGTGAGGTCAAACAAAGGAATAGAAAAATCAGTGTAACTAACTCCTCAAGTTGGGCAGCAGAGTTGTTGGACAGTAGGGAAGGAGGGGGAAAAATATTAGCACATGTATTGAATAATTCCCTAAGGAATGGTCTGCTCAGTGAGGTCTTTCTAGCTTTCTCCTTGGAAGGTAAAGCTGTCTAACTTTGAATTTCAAGGTTATACTGCTGCTGTCAGTCTTAAATGGGGGTAGCGTGTGAGGGAATGGCTTAATGACTGAGCAGACTATGCTTCAAAATTCTTTCCTGATCAGGCTTCCTGGTGTCATGTGTGTGCTTGGATCAACAGCAGTTTCAATATCCTTGAATACTGGGCTCAGATGTAGTAATGGAGCTGCAATGTGCTGGAAGAGAGCTGAGCTCCTGCTGATGCTGGATCTGCAGGGTGAGGGGGAGGGTGTGCAAAGGTGCTGGGTGGTTTTCCTTGACTGTGCCATGTAGTAAAGCTGTTGTGGGGAGTTTATTTCACAGACTTGTTTGTTGGAGACTCTTGCATTAGCAATATGCTGGCGTCCACCACACACCTCTGCCTGTTACTGCTTGCTGCCCACAATCTGGGTCTGTCTCCTCCATGGGTTTTTGCCAAGAGTGCTACTTGGCTGAAGGCTGATTCCGCACCACCCACTTCAGAACTGCATTGTCTGGCTTGAGCAGGTGGATGATTTAGGGAGGACAGTCTTGCTGGCTAGTGTGGGGTATTTCACTTGCTAACACAGTTAGGTATTGTTGCTCTTTGCTCTGACTTCTCAAAGCCCTTACATGGTGGTTGGACTTGTTGCTCTTCCCACTGGAACATTCCTGCTGTGGGAATAAGCCATCAGACAGGAGTGTCTGTGAAAGATGCTCCTGATATAGCACAATAAGCATGTATGTTCTCTGCTGCCCCAGGGCTGGTCTTGTACTTAGGAGACTTGTTTTTATTCAAGTGAAGCTGTTGTAAAGCAGAATTAGATTTTTTGCATTTATATTATGCTGGACTGTTTTAATGTCTTTTGAATGTCATCACTAAAGTGATGTTGCCACTAAGTAGATTAGCTTTATCTCAATTCACTTCACGCTACAGGCTGAAATATAACTACATTTTAAGTTCTTGCTTAACTCTGTTTATCAAGGAACAGTTTTGTAAATGGACAGTACAGAAGAAAATTGGACCATCTGGGGCTGTTTTGTGTGCATAGGAGGAATGGGTGAGGTTGAAAAATAAATGTCATGTTGGAGCAATGAGGTTGTAATCTGCTGGACACTTTACAGCAGTTAATTTTCATCCCTACTTTTTGATTATTGTTACTGAAGGTTTGACCATATATACTTTCTTACTGTGTTTAACAGATTACTTAGGTATTCAACTGTATTTAAAGCACATAAATAATAACAAATGGGCCTTTGTTACTTCCTGCTTATGTAGGGCTAGGAAAGGCAAATTTCTAGGGCAAAACAACTTTGTGAAAGAGGGATGAGTATTTAGTAGATTTGAGTGATACAAGAAAGGGATAAAATGCCCTATCTCAGGAGCAAAACGTGCAAAAAACTGGCAAGACCCTTTTAAGAGGAGGCTGTGGCCTTGTTCATTCGTGGGTTGCTGCTGTAAGAAGTCCATGTAGTTGTGTAATTCTGGTAGTGATGTACAGGTTTAACCAGCCGTTGGCTGTGGAGAAGACAGTGTGATTAGGTTGGCATCAGGATGATGTTGGTGAATGCTGGTGTAGCTGCTGACTGGAGGGATGGTTAAAATTGGCTGGTTTTACATTTATACTTAGAGTGAGTACTCTTTGTCAGTGCTGTTTGATCTGCATGGTGACTAGGATGGTGTCCAGGACTGGTATGGGCACACTGAATCAGTAAGCACTGTCAAGCTCTTGTGTGTGAAAGGGAGAGGAGGAAAACCTGCTCTGTATGTTGGGATTGCCCCCACACAGGCCCTGTCACTGGCTCCCACCTGGAGTGGCTGAGCACTTGTTGAGTGTGCAAGTAGGTAGCAAGGGGTCCTGCTGTGACTTCTGGAGTACTTCAGCAAGGGGCACAACTCTGATGGGGGGGCTAGGAAGGGGTAGGACTGTTGTTTGGGTAAAGCCAAGAGGGTGACAGCTCACCATTTCTGTTGAAAGTGATGGGAACACTGTGGGAGGGGAGAGGGGGTAGTCTGCCAAAGCTGCAGTGTGAGGAGAGGCACTGGTGGGGATCACGTTGTTCAGAGCTAGGGGCAGGCAAAAGCTGCTAAAGCTGTGGGCTGTTTGGGAAGGCTTTCCTTACTTTTCTCATATAGGCAGTATCAGAAGGGAAACTGAGTCGGGGCACTCTCTGAGGGGAAACTGTTGGCCTAGCGCTAACCTGAGGGTACAGATGTATGGGTACTGCTCTCCTCTGCCTTCAGGTTTTTGGGTGTAGTAACAAAGCTTCACCTTTAGAATTTTTTTGAAAAAACAATCCCTTTAGCTAACACTTTTCCTCTTTCCTGTCCTCCCCTTCCCCTTAACTAGGTGCTTTGAGTTTATGTATTACTTATCCTTCTGCTAACTTTCCCTGATAAAAGGAGTAAAAAGGCTTGGGTTTGGCACAGGCGTGCTGCAGTGCAATCACTGTCTTAAAGCTTCCTTGCAGTACTGTAGGCAAAAGTATTCCCAGGGTGTATCATTCCCTTTAGCATAAACAACTATTGCTTGCTTTTGGTTTACCCATTAATATGAAGGCATTCTTGTTGCTTTTTTTTCCTAGGGAGAAGAGAGCTTTTTTCTTTTCATATTGCTAAAATAGCATCTTCTCTGCAGAGCTGTGTCCCACTCAGGTGGAAGCTGACAATCCCTGCTACCTTGCTGGCATTCAATATAAATAGATTCTGAAAAGGTGAGGCAGGTTCAGCAGCTGGAGATAAGGATGGTAAAGGGAACTCAGCCAGGATGAAATGATGATGTTGCATGACTGAGAATTTCTTGCTGAAGCAGCTATTGGCTGTGAAATGGTGAGAGTTGACAAGTATTGCATGGTGTCTCATAGAGGAGTTTTCCTAGAGATCTTTGGACATATTTGACTTTGCTTTCCACTAAACTGTTTAAAGAAAATTTGAAAGTGGAGAAAGGGAATAATCATGGTGATATTCCCCCCTGAAATACTGCTGATGAATTGGTACACTAATTTCACTGGAAGGACGAACAAGTAATTGGTTTGGGCAGGTTTACAGCTTTAATGCTGTTTTCTGATGTTTGCCTTGTGTAATCTTAAATTATCATTTAGGTTCTGTCTCAGTTACTTGGATGCATTGGACATATAGTGTCTATGAACAGATTGGAAGGATACAAAAGAGGGTGCACCTGGTCATTGCAGGAGACTCGTAATATAAGTGAACGTGTAGGTGTTGCTTTTCATTTTGGTTCTCCTGTGGAACATAAATAAGACCTGTGTGGAAGTATTTTCTATTTATCACAGCAGTCTGTCTCTGACTGCAGCCAAAAGAGGATGCCTAGGGAAAGAATACATGGAACAAAGCAAATATACTCATCTTCTGCCTGTTACAAATACATTCAGCAATCAACAGTTTAAAATTTTTGATGCTCTGGGATTGCAGAGATTCCTTAAGATGTATTAAGGAACCTGACAGAATGAATAAATGATTTGGTTTCCTGTAAAATGATTATGCTGGAGAGTGAGCCATCCAGCAGAAAACAGGCTCTGAGATGGGATATTAGAAGCTGCAGCTTTCTCAGTGGGTGCAGGCCAGTGTTTTTGCAGATGGGGAGGATAGATAAACAATAGCTGAGATCTGATAATGAAGAAAAGAACAACCTTAAAAGCAGCTGTTAAGGGACAAGGTGGTTCAGAGACTGGTAATAAATAATGTGCCATTTGTTCAGATTCAGTATAGACCTGCAAGAATGTAGTTTTCTCTGTTCATGACTGTTACATAGCTGATAATTCTACTGGACTCCAGAGCATGTATAGCTGTGCTGAATATTCATTTGCTTTATGTATGAATGAATTTTCTACTTTGTTAGAATGATGGATTATACTTGGTACAGATGGGACTGGTGTTGGCCAGGGTCTATTCTCATTAGCTCAGTAAGGAAGTTCCCATTGATTTCAGTGGAAGCATGCTTATGCCAGCGCTGCAGGGCCTGTGGAAGCTGATTTTGGCCTGTGACCACTTGCAGGGTAAAGGTGTAGGCTTTTGTGCCAATGCAGTAGCATGTTAAGTATCTGCATTGCTTGTGAACGAGATGTGGATGCAAAGATTTGAACCCTCAATCCTTGTTAATGTCACCTTTCACCTGTGATACTGGAATTTGGCACTTTTTTATCCTCTCTAAATGTTACTGCAAGCATATGGCATTGCACAGCCTGTGATGATAACTATCCCTTGTGTGCAAAGTGTTAGTGACATTAAGTTCTGTTTTTCCAATTGATTTAAAAAAATGGGGGAGGAAAAAGCCCCAAAAACCCCACAACAATGACACACATAATCCTGTTCTGCCTGGAAAACAGTACTGTCTAACAATGGAGAAACTGAATTTCTTGGGGACTCGCTGATGGCAGCGCTGTATGGTCTTTATTTGTCTTTTGTTTTATGTAGCTACTCTGTGCTGAACATGTATGGCTGAAACAGTCAAGATCTGGAACAGAAACACCCCAGAAACCAGGAGTATTGAGATACATTTTTCTTGGTTTAAGGTCTTGATTTAGCTGTTTAATTGGTTAGGAACTAACTGTGAATTTCTGTACATCTTAATCTTAGGGTATCTAGGAGTGTTGATTTGAGGCCCCTTTCCTGTTAGAACTGTGAATGTAATCAAATACTTTGCTTCATGCATTTTTGGCTTAAGGGACATGGTTAGATGCTCTTCTCTGGCTATAGTCTCAGGTGCTCAGGTGGTTGAGATGGAAACTGCTTAATTGACTTTTGCTACAAATCCCAAGCTCTTTCTTCCTGACATTCACTGAGATTCCATTTTTTTATGTCTTCACTGGGTGATGGATGTTGTGTTTCAGGTCTCACAGCTGAGACCAAGGCTGTACAATTTCTTCCCTAATTTAAATCTTCTCCAGATCACGTCACTCTGAGGACTTCCTGGCTGAGACTTTGCTCTGTCAAATTGTCTTGTACAAGTTTCTGGAAAAAAGTCAGTGCAGAGAACAGAAAAGGCAGGCAGATCTTCCTTTCTGTTTTTCTTCCCACTGTGCTGTTTTGAGGAAAATATGTGACCTGGCACTATCTGAAGTTGTCTGCAAGAACGTGAATTATTTTTCTATAGGCAATTCTACCTTTGGCCAAGGAAAGTGTGGGGTATTTTTGGAGGGGCAATGGTGTGGGGTATGTCAGATGAAGCTAAATACAGAGGGTATTCCTGAAATTACAGCCCTCTTACCTAGGTGGTAGGTTGAACTGTTCTTTACAAGCTTGTGGAAGTTTGTCAGTACTCATTCTGCTTTTGATTTTTGTTTCCCAGCATTTAGCTCATCTGGTATGTAAGTGGGCATGTGATCCTGAGTGTGATAGTCACTGAATTCTCACCACTCAGTGTTGGCTCTGAATGAACTGTATTTCCTTCACCAGTGATAAAATAATTGGTTTCCTGTGGGTGATCAGATATCTTTGCAGAGTGCAATTTGGATTTTCCAGCATGTCAGGTGTTTGTGCAGCAATACATAAGATAAAGAGGTATCACTATAGATTGCTGAAGTTATTCTGTAAGTTGATTTTGGAGGAGGGAAGTATTTAGTGGTATATAGGACATACTGAGTTGGTAAAGAACCAAAAGCTCATATCTCTCTTTCCCAGCCTTTTTCATTCCAGATACCTGAGCATGGGCTGAATAGATGAATCCCAGAGCTTATGACTCAACACCATCATTTAAGCTCATAGAAGCACATTCCAAAAATACATTGAAAAATAAAGCTGTTCAGCTGGTCTTTTCTAGCAGTAGAAACGAGGCTTCCTGTGATATAGCACTAGTTATTGTGTGGTGATTTAGTAAGCGTTTTAAGAATCCATTTATTAGAGGCTAGAGTTATACACTTCTGTCCTGAGCAGCCTCTTGTTTTGTTGGATCCAGGCACTGCTGACAGCAGGGGGGTACTTAGATACAGCATGACTAATTCAGTGGTTTTATGTTAACAGTAAATATTTTTGCTTCAGTGTTCATAGGCAAGGTCCTATACATGTATATTGCTAATTCTAGTAATAATTTTTATTAATTAGCTGGTCAGCAGTGATATGTCTTTCCCAGTTTACCTGAGCTGGAGCCTTTTACAAGCTTCTCTTACTGTCATCCGTGAAACTCTTCTATCTGGGGCTTGATTGTCTGCCAGTTGCTGTGTTTCAGTGAATCACTCCACTGAGGAGATTGCTCCACACCTCTGCTTCTTAGCAAATTGCCTTCTGAGCCCTGGCACTGAAATGCAATTGGTTATGCTTCATTATCTCATTCAATAGAAATTCAGTCTCCTGAAGACTGCAATTAAGTTTCCTCTTTGTCTGAAAGACACAGAATTTAACTGCTATCTTGTTGGCCTTCTCTGAAGCAGGGGAAGGAGGAGAAGGCAGAAAAACACTGAACCAAATGAGAGGCAGCACACCTTTGGCAGATGGTTTATTTGGTAGCTTTGCCTTCCTCTTAAAGTTGGATCTGGAAGCTGTGAGTTTGGTAGATGGGACACCATCCAGCAAAGGGACACGGACCCGGGTGTTAGCTGTGAAGCTGTGGTGACTTGAGGCCACTAAAAGTTATGTTACAGGCCTGCTGCTTTGGCCCATATGCTTCTTGCTGTCTGTACCACCTGCAAACTCTGTAGTTGTCAAGATCCCTTGTATTTATGCTTTATTAGAGGGGCTATAGAGGTGTCATGTTCTGTTTGGTGAGGATAAAGGTCTGGTGATAAGCTACAAAAGTAATTCAGGCAGGCACAACTGGAAGTATTTATCACTGCCCAAATGGAGGGTATATGGCTTACTGAAAGTAAAATAATCCCTGTCCAAAACCATTTTCCTGTCCTAAGGCAAGCTAAATGCCCAAGAGGCTTCTAGCCTTAATTTCAGATGCTCTAACCTCCCTTGGTGAGACAAGGGCTGTGACTAGCAGCAGAAGGAATGAGTCAGCTGTGTGTGCTTTAAGTTCTGTGCTAAACCAATTTTGCTGTTCTGCAAGAGTACAAAAATCTGTATCTGTAAGTTTTTGCTGCTCCCAGTCCCAACTGCTGTCCCTCCTGGTTCTCTTTTCAGGCCTGCCTCGTTCTGCCTGCTGTCCTCAGAATTGCTAAGCTATCCCATGTCACTGTGGTGAGCTCAGTGGATTTTTCGAAGTGATGGCTTTATTTTTTTTCTTTGCTCTTTGTAGTCCTGCCAGATTGCCCTGCAGCAAAATGCATTTCAGGTATGAGCTCTCACCAGTCCCTCAAGGAATAAGTCACTGCTTCATTTCTCATCTGTAAAAGGGAAGCAATAGCTTCCTCTGTCTCATGTGATATAGGAATAAAGTTCATTTGTAGGTACGGGATGTTGGGCCTCTATAGACACAATGCTGTCTATGTTTTAAGAGAGCAGTAGATGCTTATCCATCTTTCCCAGCCTTTTGTAGCAATCTCAGGTTGTGACATACCTTTAGATTCCTAGGGAAAAAAGTAACCTCAGCTGTAATAATCCCTCCTCTTACATGGCCAGTTTTCATTGCAAGAAGGAGGAATGCAGCAGATCCAAATTGAGAAATGTGGACAGTTTTCCTTAGGGAAACAGCAAAATCACTTTTCCTTGCAGGGTTGCTCATATATTAAGTGGTGTCTCTTCTTAGTTTGTCTGATCCAGAGGTTCTCCTACTGTTAGCTTTGTGTCTGTGTTGCTGGACAAGCCCTTCCACTGAATCATCTAGCCCCAAGTGCGGTCTTGAGACACAGACATCTATTGTTGTCAGTCTGAATGTCTTGATCCTTTCTGCAGTCTTTCCTTACTATCTGACCCTTTCACAGAGTAGGCTCTGAATAGATAGAGAACTTCTGAAGTACTTGTTCATTTCAGTTGATTTGGAAGGCAGTCAGTTGTCTGTATCCAATGCAAGAGCATGTGATGAGATGACTTGTTTAGGGCTTTGCAGAGATCTGTGTTGGAGCAGGGTGTTAAGCAAGTCCTGGCTGGTGGCTCTGCAGTGGATCACCCTGCTCTGAGGAGAGTGTTCAGCTATGCAGGACTTCTCTGGCCTTTGAACTATTTTTCTATGTTGACTTTGCTTGTTCTTGCAGAGCCAGTTACTGACTGTCTGGTAATAAAATTTCTGCTACTGTTTGTCCTCTGCCCTGGTTAAATTGCTGATGTGTCAGTCTTATGGAAGGTGGTTGGAAAGCTCTTTATCTCATTGTATTATGCTGTACTGTAGAGCAGACCTCTTCAGGTGCAGATAGTGGAGTGTAGACAGCCTTGCATGCGAAGCTCAATCATTTAACATCTACATTGTGGAGAGCCATGTTAAAGGGATTTCATTTTTAAGATATGAGTGATAACTTGGGACGTGTTCTCACAACACTTTCCTTGCTCTGCTGTTAGATTCCTCTGGATTTTTCTGTTGTTGATGGCATGCCCTGGCTCTCATCACCTGCCTGTTTTCATTAATGTGTCTTTATTTCTTTTTCTAGATAGCCAGTAAATGTTGCAAAAACACAACCTGCTTTTTGGCAGACTACTTGCCTTACCCTAACATGCTCTTCCTCAACAGATTGGGGCTTTATCTTGTGATGCTATCCTATTTTTAATAATGTTACAGACAACTGTCAGTAATCTTATGTCCCAGCTGTTCCTGGTTTTGAGAGTAAAATTTGAGACATTGCGCAGAAACCAAATATATTCCAGCTGCTTCTGTAATAACAAACAAGTACTTTTGTGACTAGCAGAACTAATGAAAACTTGTTTCTTATGGCTTTGTGTCTCATGGTTGATTGACTTTTTAACTAAATTATTCTAAAGCTATGGTAGCAAGGTAGAGCTTTATAAGACATCAGAGAATTCACAAAAGCAGGGATGAGTTGGGGAGAGAGAATATTTTGGTCATGGGAAGAGCTTTAACTGAGTTTATAACTTTGTGCAAGCTCTGGAGGATTTGTAGCAGCATAAAAATGTGAAGAAGAGGTGGGATTTCTCATGTCTGGTAACTGCAAAATTTGAGGTTTTTCCTGCAATTAGGTCACTCAAAATGATTCCTGCCCATGAGGGCTTCTTGATGATTAATAAGGGTGACCTGACCCTAATGTCCTACCCTCTATTCACTGTAATGTCTCTACCCTTTCCCCCTGCCTCAGATTGTCTGTCTTTACTAAGTCCTCCAAATTTCATGAACCTTGACTGCCCAAGTGGTCAACTGTAGGTTTGCATGTGACTGTCAGAAAGACAGGAGGAGACACATCTGCCCAAAGACTGAGTTTTCTCCTAAAGCTATAAACCAGCCTCGTGTGGTTTAGAGGATGATTGTGTGGTCTTTGCAGTCAATGCAGAGCAATTCCAAAGCAGGCATTTCTTGTGTTGGGGGACTTGAGATCAGAGCCTGCCCTGACACCCAGCTCATCTCAGGCTTTGCTATTACTTTTCACTGTGGCTGCTCTACTTGTCTTTCCAAACTTCTCCTTGAGTGAGTGTCCTTAATCCTTGTACAGTCCTTTTATTTTGGCACTTCAACTGACAGTGTAACCACTCAGAGTTGAGGAAGTGCTTGTTGTGAAGTTGAAAGGTAGCTAAAAAAAGCAGTGGACTTATGTCTTTGGAAAAAAAGTGGTACTTTGTCTGGTGGACTGTCAGTCTATGTAAAACCTGCCATATTGTCTTAAAAGGAAGGTCTCTTTACATGTACCTTTTGTTTTCTTCCTTGGCTTCTCAATGGTACCTGTCAGTGGCTACTGATGTGAAGAATCTGCTACCCGAGCTGGTGTGGGTGATGAAAAAGCATATTGGTTTTAGTGAAACAGCAGCTAAGAAATAAGAAACTAAAATCTGAAAATACTGATGTGAAACATATTAAAATCTTAGCTTCCCCAGGGAGTGAAAGGCTCTGAAATCCTGGAGAGAGGTTAAAGGGCAACACAAAATGCGTGTGTCTTCCTTAACAGCAGGCAAGCTAGTGGCCACTGATGCTGGCACTGTTTTTATTCCCTCCAGCTATTTGTGTTGGTTGTGTTTTCTTTTTCTTTTCTGTTCATAATATGAAAAGCATTAGTATTGGCTTTCAGGCTCTTACCTCAAGACAGTGTGAAGTGTTGTATGAACATCTCGGAGTGCCTGTCCAATACCTCCTGAAAGGGTTCTGGGCTCCCTGGCAGACGTGCTTTGGCAGTCTGGCAATGTATTTAAGAAAAATGAGTTGTTTCATGCAGTGGCCAGTGAAAGCACATATTTGGGTTTTTTTGGCCTGAATTCATTGCTTTGTGCTTAGGCAGGTGAGAACAATGCTTTTTACGCAGTTACAGATAATTACAAGTGGATGTGATCTGTTTCCTATTTTGAGCCAAGGCACAGGCAGTTTGAGGGAGATGGTAGATTGAGTCTATCTCCATGGCTTTTCTAATAGGACTTGGGTGGCTGTTTGAGGTTAACAGCTAAAGTTCATCCCTGTATTTAAGTGATTGATAAACATATCCTGGGATCTCTGTGAGCTTTAACTTTAACCTCAAAGTACATGGAATCCATTTCCCCTAAATACCTAGAACTGTGAAGAGATTGAGGTATCAAAATGCTTCATTAGACATTTAACTCCAAAGTTTGGGACTTAAATCCCTGCCCAGCTCCTTCCTAACTTTGGGCTTAGCAGTGTTTCCTCTGGGGAAGAAACTCCTTTGCCTCTTGGTTTGGCTTTCCTACTGGCAGGGCCAGAAGCACTGCTGTAAAGTGAGGAACCTAACCTGTGTCTTGGTCTATAACATCCACTCCAGCTTGTGCATGAAGCTCAGGCTTTCTCTGACTTGCTCACACAGCACCTTGTGAGGCAATGCTTGCTCTGTCTTTCACTGTCCCATGGAATATCTAATTATTGCATGTTAAGTGGGACAGCTATCACAGTGATAGTGTCATACTGTCACTGCCATTACAACTGCCCTGTATCTGCACACAATGTATTTTTAAACAGCTATTGGTGTCTTAGTTCTTAGTAAGCAATCTGCTTTGGAAAAAGAGGAACTCCCTCACTAGAAAGTTTCTTATATTCTTAACTCTTTTTATCCCTCTTTTCCCTTTCCCTTCTTCCTGGCAGTCTTTCAGCTCCTCTCCTACACTGCATTGCCCTGTGCTTGACATAACCCCTCTGTGTAAACCCCAGTGTGCTGGTTTTATTTTCAATGGTTCCCACCTGTCTGAATGCTTCCAAAGCAAACCACCTCTGATGGTTGCTCCTGGTGAGTTCACACCTGCTCTGTTGGCTAAGACACTGCTCCACTCTGACTTCCATGGGGAATCTCTTCAGATGTTCAAGATATAATTACTCTTTTCAAGAGCTGCACACCCAACCTCTTCTAAGGGGCTGTTGTGTGTGGTAAAGAGCATTCTTTTATGCTTGTCATTAATGTCCCTTTTTATTATTAATTATGCATCTTATCTGTTGGGATTCCTCAGGTCTGATGTCATCAGATGTTGACAAAAGAACACCTTGCTCATTTGCAGGGAATTTCTGCTGTGTCTTCAGAAATACTCAGACAAATTAATCACCTTCACATTGGTTAGGTTTATCCCCACAGTGTAACCAGAAAGCAAGGTGCTTAACAAAGGTAGAAAATTAACAATGGCCAAGTAGTGGATAGCAAAACAACAACTCTAGGAGTTTGAGTTTGTCTCTTTCTTGTTATCCAGAGCCTTCTGTTATTTCTGATGGGCAACTACAGCAAGTAAGGCTTGGCCAACCAAGTGCTGTAGTGCTCTCCTAGGCTCTTGGGAGCTCACATAGGTTTTTAAAAATCTGTCTTTGTCCTTTATGTAATCAGATTAACTGAAGCAAACAATAGCTAGTGGTTTTTATGGTACCTGCTTAGATAGTCATGTTGTTCAGTCTTTGTAGTAAAAATAGCTCTGTGAAGGGTGCACTAGTCACCTTTTATAGTGCTGAGTCATGAATGATGAGGTTTTTAGCAGGCTGTGAGGGGGGACTGCAGTTGATACTTGAGAAACTGTCATGGAACAAAACAGACATGTTAATTTTTTACTTATTTGGAACTTGGGGGTGGGAAATATAAATCAATGTTTGCCAAAGGGAAAGAACAGAATCAATAGGGAAAGACGTTTGCTTTTCAAGCCTACTGAGAGGGTATTAAAGCATGAGTAAAAAATAAAATGTAAAGCTATAAAAATGTCTTGACAGTGTAATTTTAATCTTAAAATTGCCAAAGCATAGGAGTTGGATTATAATGTGTTTTGTGATAATGGAGAAATGATTGATGACTTATATTTTGATGTAGAGCATGGAGAATGGGGTAAATACATTTTACAGTGACAATACATTACTATCCTTTATATTGTTTTTTCTTTATATATCACTTCTATAGGATGCTTTTCTCTAAGGGGAAAGAGAGGTCAGTGTTAGGCAGAGAGAAAAGTTCATCAAAAGAATAAAAGCCTAGGGACAGGCAGGAAGGTTTATGTGAGGTTGGGAGAGACCCAGCAGAGCAGAAGAAAACAAAAAGATGAAGTAAAGGAGCCTGTTCCAGTGATGTGTGTTGTATGAAAAGTATTCTGGGTGGCAAACTTAATAGTTTAATTTTCACATGCTAGAATGTGTTCCTGCAATGGACAGGTTCTTCGGAGTCCCACAAAATCTCTCTCCATTCTTGGAACCACATCCTATCAAGGAGAAGAAATGAAAAGCATTTTTTAGCAGGTTTACACCTTTTTCCAAATAGTCACAAGAGCATATGTGACTTAAAAGATCCGGGCATGCTATTCTTAAATATCCCTGTGCCTTTTGCTCTGGATTAGCTTCTCCAGCATTTTCCCTGTTCATTGGCTGGTTTAATACTGAAGAGCCTCCTTACTAATACTCTGTTGGTGTAATTTCTTGTGAAAACTATAATTTCCAAGTATTAAATTGATTTATTCCTGGGTTCTTGATCGGGTAATGGGAACAACTTATTATAGAAAACAGAATACATCCATCCCATTGGCATGGGTATGAGAAATGCATCATGTCCCTTCTTATTGCTTGTTATGCAAGATTTTTAATTGCTTTCAGCTTCCCCATGTGCATAGCATGGAAACACTCTTGTGAGCTATGTGGATGTTTCCCCTGCATTTCCTGATGAGAAGCAGTAAGCAATAGTCCTGGCAGTAATTCGTGGTCCACAGAAAGAAGACATTAATAGTACTCACCTCTCAAAGACCTGGTTAAAGCAGCTGGATGTGATAGCCCTTCCTGCTTCAACCTGAATGGATAAGGCCATTTCACCCTACACATGGTGGTGGAAATGGTAGGAAGCTGCTGTTCCAGACCTGGGGACGTATACAGCAAGGCTAATTAAATGAGACTGAGAGGACTGATGGCAGCAGCCTGGGGACTGAGCTCTGCCTGTGTGAGTAAAGCTAAAGGAGCTCAGTGGTGAGCATGGCCCTGGGAGGAGGTAGAAATGGAGCTTCCCTGGGGCATGGGGCTTGTGGGAGAGTGAGATGCCTGAGCTGGGGTGAGCTGATTATTCCTACTTGTAGTGTTCAGGTAAGTGAAAACTTGTAAGCGTAGGCTTTTTTAATTGCAATGGCACCAGAAGAAACTTCTGAGATAATCTATTGCTCTGAAAAGGACAAAACTCTCAAACCCCTGAGTGCTTATTGAAGTAATCAGTTTCCTAGATTTTTGCATTTTGAAAATGATTTTGCAGTCTTGGGCTCTCAGTCTCATTTCAAACCTGCGATGTGAAGCTCTGCATTGTGTGTAATGGGTGGAAGGGGTTTTTGGAGAAGATGGGAGCTGTGTCTCTGTGGAGCCATGGATAAGAGGAGGAAGTGGAACAGTTCTAGTCCACATAGAGACCGTGAATAGGATATTAGAAGCTTCTTCCTGAGGCCAAGACCCTCAGAGCTGTCTGAGAGGAGCGCAAGCCTTTCTATATTCATTATCTCTGCTCCTCTGCTAACTTTATCAGGTACTTTGGAATGGAGATTCAAGTCTTGGATGAGTTTGAAGTGTTGCTTATGTGTCCAGTGCTGTCAAGGTAACACTAACTGTACAAGCCACTAAAATAAGCTTGCTTCTCTTCTGGAACTGAGAACCACTCAACAAGTTTAACAACATATCTGAACCAGAAATCTGAAATGCTAATGGCAGGAGTAAGCTCCTGTTAGTGGAATGGTCTGCCCCTGTGCAACCAATGTTCTAGGGATAAAATGGAGCATTACATCATGCCTTTCCTAAGTGCTGTGATTTCCAAAACCTGATGGGTAATTGTAAAAAATAGGGAGCTAGTGAGCCCAAAGATCAATATAAAGCATGTAGTGAAAGTGAAAATAGAAAAATCATGTATCATAGCAATTGTATACAATTTTAGTGTTGATAGTCTGGAGACCTTTAACACAGACAGTAAAACAACTTTTAACAATTTTAATCAACTTCATTTCTTAAGAATGTGCTAGTCATGAATAAACCTTTCCTGAGGATTGGAGCTGTTCAGAAGGTTTTGTCATCCTTTAATTAGCCTTGATAATGAGGCCTCATTTAAGAGGAAAACTTAATTTAATGGTCTTGGTATTGAATGACCTTGATGTGGTTAAGACACTTGTCTATATGTGTGTGGGAAATGCAAATAATGGAGACTGTTCTGGCACACAGCCTGTGAGTCTCAGTGAGGTGCTGGATGTTACTTTAAACTTGCTTGCTTTGCAGGTCAGATTGAAGGATGCCCGAGACAAGCAATAAATTTTTTCTTGCCGTTGGGAGGTTGAACCTGCTGATTAATGCACCTCTCATTTTTTTCAACTGCTTGAATTCACCCTCCCTTTGAATTTTCTTTGTAGTGCTAGAGGCATCCAAGATTTTTTCTAAATGCCAGATGAGGGCTATGACTCATCAGGGTCTGATAATTGAATCCAAACATGTAATTTATTTTAACTACAGTAGTTTTGAATGTGCTGCACAAAATTTCTGTAACAGGTTGCACCTGAAAGCAAGATTGCACTTGGAATAGTAAGGGTGATTGTTAATGTTTGACACCTTACTTAATTGGGCAAATGCTAAAATATATTGTGTTTATAACACTATTTATTGGCATTTGTAATATAAGTATGTAGTCTTTCTCCTTAAACTTAGTTTTTGGTGTGGCTTTTTCTGTTAATCTACAGCTGGGATCTGAAGTCTATTTTAGCATTTGCTCTATATTACATCTTGACCTTCATTCCTAAACTGGCTCTTAAGCTTCTTGTATGAATTGCTTTTTCAAAGTTAACAGAGGCCTGTGGCAGAGCATACAGCACCAGCAACAGAAAGGTTTGACTTGTAGAATCACAGAATTGTAGGGGTTGGAAGGGACCTCAGGAGATCACCAGGTCCAACCCACCCTGCTGCTTTACTGGGAGGGCAGCCTGAGGCTATAGTATGTGGGGCCAGGTTTCTCTATCTATTCTTGCCATTAGCTTGCTGAAAGGTGCATGTGTTGCTCTACTCTCCTGGATGTGTTTCCTCATCTCTGGTGCAGACTGCCATTTGAAGTTTGGTCTACTGATGGGAGGCTTTCTTCTGCAAAGGTTTGCTTACTGTCTAAGTGGTGTTGTTAGGCATTGAAAATAAAGGGATAGTAAGGAAAATACAAATGATGTCTTAAAATTGAGTGAAACTAGCAGCAATATGGGTGTCTGCATGGGAGAAAAATGATGGGAGGGAAACAGCTGGAACTATCCAGAATCTCTCCCTGCTCTTCTGTTTAAAGGGAGGATTGCAGAGTTGTGGCACAGCCCTGATCATTACAGAGCTAGTGGGCCTTTGCTAATTGGTCCCAGCTAAGGACAGGCACGTGCCTACCTTTACTTGAAACCTGCTTTATGCTTGTACTTCACTGGAAAACCAGAGGAAGCAGCTGGGAGTTGGGGCTGAAAGTGCTACTTGAGATACCATTGAGGTGAGAGGAGTATGAGCTTCCCTGTGTCCTGCTTTGTCCACTTACAAAATGGATGTATTGCCTGCTTGCAAGAGCACCCTGTGCTTCAGCTTGTTGATCTGTAGGAAGAATGTTTCCATGGTTTTGGGGAGGTCAGTTCAGACCCAGAAGAGCTGCAGCTATGCCTGCATAGAGGGTGTTCCTGGCTTCAAGCAGTTCGGTGCTGAATAAGGATGAACTCTGTGATAACACGTGATGGATTTTTTGACCTCTCCACAAAGTAAGCTTGTGAGGCAGTATTAGCATTGTGAAGAATAAAATGGGCTTGGGGCAAAGGCATGTGCAGGCTTGATTGCTTGCTCTGACATTCCTTGAACATATCTTCTGTGTTCTTGGTGTCTTCTAGTTTGAAACTGGGTTAGGGTTTAAACTGAAGTCAGCAGAGCATCGAAGCATCCACCTGATGTGCTGGGAACTCTCTTTGTGTTAGGTATGTGCTTTTGCTCAGTTTGAGCTGGGACCTACTGTATTTGTGCCTGAAGTGGTGCTGTATTCTGGACATAGCACAAATCTGCACTAAACTGATGCTGAGCTGCTGGTGGTGCCTTCTCTGTGCGTAGGGTATGCAGGTGCATGCGTGTGGGGGTCCGTGTGATGTGGCTGTATCTCAAACACCCCTAACACCTGCATCTTTCCATAATGTACTGCATTTCCAAGTGCACGTTCACACATGTCACCACAGAAACTGGGCAATGTAGTGTTAATTTTTTTCTGTTGAGATTACTCTTATATCCTTTTTTTAAAACAGAAGGTGCTTTTCTGCCCCATTAAAGCATGGCTGGCATAGCTTTCAGCTGCTGGCTCATGGAGATGCTTTGCAGCAGAAGAGACAGATGTAGCTGGGGAGCAGGGATAAAATTTTGGTTAAAAAAACTTGTGTTCAGGTTGTCTTTTCTAAAAAAAAATTAAAGTACATCAGCTTTGCTGCTCTGTACACTTGTGGGCCTCCTGGCTGAGGATGAGTGCTGACAAAACGCCTGCCATTATGTGTTTGAGCAGCCCCTGTGTTAATAGACAGTGGAGGAACATAGTTATGAAGAATATAACATCATCTTCCTGATCCTTCTTGACAAAAGAAAATGGGGGAGAAAAACTTAAGTAATGATCAGCCACATTAGTACATTAAGCACTGCACATGTGCTATGTGCCTGTCCTCACAGCATTTCTCGTATTGATGTGTTACGTGCTTAGATCACTGCCTTTCAACTTGTGCAACAGAGCAGCAATAAGCAAATATTCTTAGTTTGTGTTACTTTAGCACATCATATACTTGCTTCTGCTATAGTATGTTTTACTCATATTTTAAATATTGTGAAGCTGAAGTGAATCCTCTTGTGTCCATAAATTACGGTGCTTAAAAATTCAAATTTTGGTCCCTGCATATCCATAGCCTTAGATTTATGAACTCATAAAACACTCATTGTGTTTCTTTGTGATTTGTATCTTTGGGCTTTTTTTTCAGACTTAATGCATAAATGGAATGTGCTGTTCCCAAATGGTATCAGCTCTCTGGAAACCCATAAAATCATTCTTATGTTTAACTGACTTTACACTATTGCTGTGTAAAATTAGAATTTTATGAAGATGAATAGGAAACTTATAGATTACATAAGGTCTGCTTTGGAGCTGTGGCACAAGCAGTTTACAATAGAAATGCAAATAGCTTGATGATCTTGAGCCTTTCAGTCAGCTCTTTGCTCTGCGGACCATCGTGGTGGTTCATTTATGTTAACTGACAAGTCTACCTGCCACTGATAGAGGTAAGTCTAGGTTTGAGGGGAAATATTTAAACAGCATTGTATTTATAAAAGTTGTCCCTTGGGGGCAGAGCGTGGCTGCAGATGAACAAAACCCAGTTTACTACTTGTAATCCATTGTTGCTAATTTGTTGTTATCTTTAGGAGCCTTCAGCTGGCCAAGTGAGAAATTATTTCTCTTGTGTACGGAGCCCTCTGAACTTAAGACTGTCAAAGGGAACAGTAAAAATGGAAGGGGAGGGAGAATCACCCCAACCTTGGCTCTGAAGTCTGCAGCTCACCCTCAGCATCAGAAGGGCAGCTCTGAGCTGCTGCCTCCTGCCCATCTCAGTTAAGTAAAAATAATCTGTTAAAGTGAAACCATGACAAGATGTTCAGAATTTTTCTAAGCTCGTTAGACAGCGAGGCGGGGGGAACCCTGGTGAAGCTGTTCATGTTGGAAGGCTTGGTCTCGGGTCAGGGAGCTCAGTTGGCAAGAAAGTAGGACAGTGAAGCAGGAGGAACGGCTCATGTAACACTGCAAATAGCCTGGTCACAATAACCCCTGTGGAGAAGGGAATTCAGAACACAGGAGATAGGAAAGAGAAATACAAGTACATTAAAGATCAAGGAGAAACCCTTACTGTGGATGGGTTGTTGGGTGTCTGTGCAACAAACAAGGCCTGTCTTTAAAGACCATGGTCTCCCTCAAGATAGTGTACTGGATTTTCTGTTCATGATAACAATGCTCTCAAAGAAATATCCCACTTGCACAGGAGATGACAGGCTGCTTTATCCCTTGTGGTCTGGGACTTTGGGGACATAAGAGAAAAGGTAACTCTTTCCATATGGGTAGCTGTTCTCACACACACCCTGTCCATGCGCAGTACATCTGGATAAAGTCAGTTGCTCCCTAGCCCAGCTTGAGTTGATACAGACAACCTTACAGGATGATGAATCCTGATGATTCTTTTCTGATCTCTTCCCTGGTAGACATGCAGTGAAAGATTGGAGTGGAGCACTAAATCCTATGGGAAAATCTGCACAGATGTAATTTTGTTTGGGAAAGAAATGTTTGCCAACACCCAGTTCTAGTGATCCATTTTCTCTGTCTCTGAAGAGTGTCCTGTTAGACCTGCTTGCTTCAGCATGTGGTTTCCAGCCATGACTGGCTTTGACTGTAATACTGTTATAACTTCAAGGTTTCAGCATTGCATCTATAAAGCTTCTATTTCAAGATCTCTTACATATTTCAAAGTGCTTTGTGGAGGTGAGCTCAAAGTTATATTACCTGGTGCTTGCTGTGTGCCTGGGAACAGTGGTACTTCCCTTTGGAAAGATGTTCTGATGCTTCTTTGAGCCAGGGACAGATGGGGATAGAAGCAAGATCTTTATCACTTCTGGGATGGGTTAAATCATGGACTATATAATTGTTTGGGTCCATCTGATGAAACATTTTGTATTGGTCCATCTGGTCTGTCCTTTCCTCATGATGGATTGGGTGACACAGTTTTTGGATCAGCTCTTGCAGTAATCTTTGTGCTCTGAGCGTTTACAAAGCCTCTCTTTTGGTTTTCCCTTTTGTTAATTTGGCACAACACTCAGCATGTTTCTTTTTTACTCTTTAGTCTATAATTTGAACTTCCTCTACTTCAGTTTTAAGCTTGTTTGTTTTTCTGGGGTGATGACTAAACTGGTGATTATAGATTTTTTTTTTCCTTGTATTTTGTGATTCGGTACCCCTGACATGACTAGTATTTTGTAACTGCATAATAATTACAAAGAAGTCAGTTTCCATGTTTTATGAGAAAGGATGGAAACTCAGTGTGGTGTTTTCCTCTGAAGCAAATGTTTTCTTGTACAGAACGAGTGATGTTTCTGCAAGCTAGGCTGCAGTTTCCTGTGTTTCTTCCTTATGTGTGAATTTCTCTAAGTTCTTAAGTCTGAGAAGTTCTTGACTAATTTCTTTTTACATTTTGCCATGTGGGAGGTTTATGGTTAGGATGAGAAGTTTTCCAGATCAAGCAGTGGGAGCTCAATGCAGGTGAAATGCTCTGTACAGGCATAGTGTTCCATACTTAATTTATTGGCAAAGTGAAAACGAGTGGAGTCCCTCCACCAATTTAAGTTAGGGAAACAAATCCAGAAATTGTTTTGGGCTTTCTCCCTAAACTATAACACTTTATCTTAAGGAATTATATTATGAGACTATTGTAAACATAATTAAATACCAAAAAAATAAAGTTTCAGAACCTTGGATCTAAGGCTGTTTACTGATGAACTCTGCTTATTGATGCATGAATGTAACACAGATGATAAATACAGGAGGGAATGCGATTTCACAAATAACATAGCTTCTTACTTTTGGATGTTTCCTTGTTCTAGGTCCTAAGCCAACTTTCTGAAAGTCATTTATATCTGCAGTGTGTAGAAGCTATTATCAATTAAACTGAACAAAGCAGTGTTTGCTACCTTCTGTGAGGATAAAGTAAGTGTCTTGTGTTCTCAGCCAAATTAGCTTTATGGTTTAACTGCCTTTTCCCCAAGATTGTGCCTTGTAAACTGCTGAAATGACTCAACAGAAAGAGGTATTCAGTGAGGTCTCTTCTTGGTATAGTGGTTATAACTGACGACAGCCAGCAGCAGAGTCTTCAATCACTGAGTATGCTCAGCTTGGAGCCTGGCTGCGAGCGGGTGCTGCATCAGAGTGCAGGGATGCAGTATGTCATCACTGGCTGCTGCTTGCAGAGCTCTCAGTGTTTGCTTTATCCCTTCCTTGTCTCATGGGACTGAACTGGAGCATGTAGATGAATAGGGTGACCTGGGAGCAGATGTTCCGTACCTCCTCAGATAAGTAATTCTGCATCTGAGCAAATAAAATGGAGGGGAAGTTTCTTTTTTACTTTTGATTGCCCATGGCAAGGCACAGCAAGGCTCCCAACTTGAGACTCCTCTTTCTGCTGAGAATTGCTATGAGCTGCTTCGTCACAACAGGCTGCTTTTCCACCTGGTTCCCATCCCTGAACAGAACACCATCAGATCTTTCTTGTTGTTCATCAGCACACTTAATTAGGGAGGAGTGGCAGCTTTCCTGGAATGGGCTGTCTCCTGGCTTTGGCTTTTCCAGAGGTGTCAGCAGGAGCTTCCCCTAGACACCAACTCTCTCAGGGTTAGCTGGGCTCTCCCTGCATCTTCCTCTGCTGTATTGTGTGCCTGGACACCAAAAACTTGTGAAGCTGAAAAGGTTGTGTGTGATGGACTGCACTGATCCTGCAAATTCTGACTATCTGTAACAGAGTTGAGCTGTCCTTGTTACCACACACTATATCCTTTTCAAATGAAAAGGAGTGGAGGCTTTGTGCTGCTAGCTTTTTGTCATCTTTGCAGAAGGGAGTGGGCACAAAGGTGTCTGTTTGCCCCAGGGAGTTGCTCTTCTTTTCAGCCTCCCCCTCCTCCCCAAAATGCTTTTGGCTGGTATTTCTTCTGAGAGGAATTAAGCATTTGTTGAAATAATCCTGCCTCTCTAGTGTGGTGCAGGCATTGTGGCTGCTGTCTCAGGCTATTCTCCTCTGCAGTCCCAACAGTATTAATGAGGGGCATGTGCTGTTTGATGCAGCATTTTATCCCTTCTGTCTGCCCTGCCTGGGGGTTGTTCGTTGTATGGCAGCGCTGTTTTGACGTTGGGTATTGCATCAGGCAGTACAAGGAATGTGGTGCTGAATTTAAACAGCTGGAGGTTGTGTTGTGTGCTTTTCAGGCAGACTGGAAATAGCCACTGGCTTTTTCTCCTCCTTTTCAGTATAATTCTGTTCTAAGTGTTATTGCCATCATATATTTCTGGCAAAGGTGGCTGAGTTTCTAGCCAGGTTTCTTGGTGTGGTGTTTCACCTGTAAGCCTACCGGAAATTTGTGGTATGGTGTTGGGTTTATCACCACCACACTCCCATGTGGTTTTTTTACAGGCTGTGTTTTATCCATCAGACATGCTCAGGCAGTCTGGTCATGGCTGGTTTTTGTTTTGCTAAGTTTCATGAAGGTCAAAGAAGTGTAAGGTGTCTGCCTTGGGTGCACCACAGCTGTGGAGGGTGAGTTTATTGGGTCGTTTTCCTCAGCCCTCTGAATGGAAACACTGTTAAGGGGTTGTCATGCTGGTACAGCAGCATTTCACAGAGGATTTGTCACAGCTAACTTCCCTGGTGCTAGTCTCTGTTGCAGGAGTCTTGAAGTACCATCTTGTGTATGTGCAGGCATCGTGTGCATCCTTGTATCTGTGGAAGTGAGGGATTGCCAAAGCTTTACACAGATGGCTCTGTGTGTGAATCCATGAAGCCAGCTGTTTCTGAGCTCATTGCTCTTTAATGACTGCTTCAAACTTCTCAAAGCTGTTTGCTTGTATGATCTCTTGGCTGACACTTATACATATTTCTCTCTTATGTCAGATTTGTCCTGTTTTTTGTGGTAGGTTGCTCTTTTTTAAAAATTTCATAGCATATATTTAAACTTTTTTGGTTTGTAGAGATGAAAGTATACTTTGAAATGGGTTGTTATCCTTGTGCAGGTTTCCCTCCATTCAACACCTGTGGTCTGTTTATAAGTAAAATCAACATAGAGGGTAAAAAAGTGTATCTGATAAGCTATCATTTGGAATAGTTGGCTGCCAGTGCTGTTAACATAAATGTAAGTAATTCTAAGGCAGACTTAGTACTTGAGTACAGCAAAAGCTAGAAATCAATTATTCTTAACAGCATGGCTCCTGATCTGCCTCAGGTCACATTTGCAGGTGTTGTTTCCTGTCTTGTGGCTGGAGTGCTTTCACTTTCTGGACTGCATGAGAGAGGTCTTGGCAGAAACTGAAGCTTAGAACTCATCTATCAACCAAGAATGTAATAGAGGTGGATGCAACCTTTTCTGTGTGTCCATCTGGCTTATGAGAAGTAAATATGGGGATTCAGGTAGGCATTAGGAAAGCTTATGGTAATGATATGGTGCTGCCTCCAACGCAGGCTCTGTGCTGAATAGCTGGTTGAAGAGGAGAAAAGAGCAGCCTGCAACATGGGTAGTGAGGCTGTTACAAGTGTGAGAGATACTGGGAAGTGAAATCCTTTTCTCTTGAGACTGCTTATGGGTCCATTTCTGGCTCACATGCATCTTGCTGGTTTTGATCACAGGTTGTTCCATATACATTAATGATGCTTCTCCAAATTATTATTTCTCCTACTGTAATTGATTTCTGAAGGCTTCTGTTCCAGAAGCAGTATTTGTAAAATGGCAAATGACCAGAGATGCAGGTTATGTGCATGAATGTATACAGCACTTCTGAAGTCTACAGCACATACATATCAATCTGAAAGAGATTTGAGGGTAAGACTTTAGTTTAAAGACAGATAATTCAAGCTCCCCAAGTGCATCAAGGGTCATTTTGCACCCTAATGTCTATGTTGATATTTGTGGGGTGTCCTGTCTGAACAGGGCTATTCCGTTTATCTCCATGACAGTCCTTCCATGCATGTTCAAGTTCAATGTAGGACCGACCACCCAGGTGAGTCTGCATCCCGGCTGGACGTGCATGTGGTCAGTGATGCCCGGTTAAGGACAAAACTCAGCTGGGGATTTTGGTCGTGATAACTCATCTCAGAAGGAGGGGAGGGAGAATTTGAAGGGCAAAAGTGAGAAAACCATGGGTTTGAGGTAAGAAGTTTAAAAACTGAAAAGAACAATTATACATTGTATTAAAAAGGAGAATAACAGAGAGAAATAAAACCCAAGGAAGACAAGTGATGCAAATGAAAACAATTGCTCACCAGTGACTGATGCCCAGATAATCTCCAAGTAGTGACTCCTCTGGACAACTTTTCCTCACCTGTACATGCTGAGCATGACGTCATACGGTATGGGATGTCCCTTTGGGCAGCTGGGGGCAGCTGTCCCGGCTGTGTCCCCTCCCGATGCCTCGCGCACCCCCAGCTCCTCGCTGGTGGGGTGGGGTGAGGAGCAGAAGAGGCCTGGGCTCTGTGTGAGCACCGCTCAGCAGGAGCGACACATCCCTGGGTTATTGGCACAAGTCCAACCTGCAGCCCCGTTCTAGATATGGTGAAGAAAACTATCTCTACCCCAGCTAAAGCCAGCAGAACACTCTACAATAAACTGAAATCTGGTTTGTAGCTATGTGGGATCTGGAGAATGGGCTGAAAGTTGTAACTTCATTTTTATCTGTTATTCAGAGCTCTTCCCATTTGCCTCAGTGTTACTTTTTAATAAGAGAAAGCCTGCCAGCTGGGCTGCACTGTCTCCTTGAAAGTAAACAAAACTGTCCAATAGAGTATTTCACACACTGTAGAAGAGTAATATTACTTCAGTATGTGATTGACTCAGGTTTTGAGCATAGGGTGGCTTGCTAGTGTGTGTGGTTTCATAGTATGTTGTGAATCTCAGGATTCTATTTCAGCAGTATCTTCAGAGAAGGCAGTTCAGCACATGTGGCTTCCTAAAACCTTAGACTTTGGAAACTCTTCCTTTTTACTTTGTCCCTCTGTAGACTAGCTATCTCATGGCATTTTGACACACTCTAGATATTTTGTTACTTTTTTCTGCTACATTTTTTGATTAAGACTTTTTGGCAACAATGTGACCATCCCTTCAGGATTTGCTACTGTGTTGCTATGTTTGGGAGGAAATTAACAAGCTGATGCTCATTCACATTCAAATAAAACCAGAACCTATTTTTGTTATCCTTATTTGTTTGAGAAAGTATGTTTTTTGACCTGTAGACTGACTCTGTGTTCCTACAGCAGACTGGCAGGATGTGCTTAGAGTTCTTCATTTGTTTCATGTGTAGCAAGAAAGTGACTGTATCAGTACTTGCTTTTCAGTGTGTTTTCCTGAAATGTGTTCAGACAATGTTCCTCTCTTCTGAATTACCCTATGGTACAGTTCTTCCATGTTAAGCTCTGATTTATTAGGGAATGTATGTGAAACATTTCATTTATCCATAATGACATGAAGAAAACAGATTAGTACCAGCAGCATTAATTTAGCAACACAGATTTGTCTATTTTGAATTGGGACTTGAGTTGATGACATGAGGACGGCTATTGATGTGATGTTACTGGCTGGTTTAATAACCAGCTTAACTATGTTTATCGATGGTTGGTTCAGGATTGCAGCTACATAATTTTGAAATGTCACTGAAAACAAGGCTGAAAGTAAGGATTTACTGATGGGATATTCACAGTCCCTACTCTGACACCATATTCCTGCTGCTTATTCAACTTGTTTGCAGCTACAGTGAGGAATTTTGTTCTATTCTATCTTTTCTGTCTGAGGGGGAAGAAGTACTGCTTCTCATACTTGTGTTCTGTCCTTTTAAGGGGCTGATTCTTGTCTCTCTAGCAGTGGTGTGGCAACTGAATGCTGAATTTTTCAATATGTCTGCCTAAATTTGGGTGCCTTTACATAGGTGCTTTTGTTAAAGTGTAAAGCAACGTTCTTTTCCCCATGACTAGGACTATGTAGCTGTTGTGAAACTTCTTACGGTTCCTTATGTTGGATATTAGGAAAAGGTTCTTTGCTGGGAAGGTGGTCAGGCAATGGCACAGGCCCCCCAGGGAAGAGGGCACAGCACTGAGCTTGACTGAGGTCAAGAAGCATCTGGATGATGCTCTCAGTCCCATGCTCTGACTTGTCTGGCCCTGTGTGTTGAACTTGATAGTCCTTATGAAGCCCTTCCAGCTCAGGATATTCTATGATTCCTCCTGCTACTTTTAAATAATCTTTATATAATGGATGCTACTCTTTTTTTTTTTTTCCTGGAAATCCTGAAGTACTTATGCAGCTTGTTCTTCATGCTATTGGGATAAATACACAGCAACTCTAAGTGAATTTCTATTTCATTATATATTTCCAGATAGCGTGCTACTCAGTATTATATTTTTAATACATAAAACAATGATTAGATAAAGTATTAGTATTTTATTCCCCTGGGGTGAAGGAAGGTGTCTAATGGCATGAAAAAATAAAACAGGAGAGGATGTACCCTCCATCTCTTCTCCAACAGTTGATTTGAGCTCCCTGAGGTTGGAAGCATGGCCCTGTACTTTGTGCAGGGATTCCAAAAATTGCAGATGAAACAGATAGGGCTTTGAGCTTGGCCAAGTTGTGTTTTGGTGCAATGGTGAAAGGTAGGAGTTGACTAAGAGAACTTAACTCAGGACTGCAAGCACAGCAACTGATTACCAGAAACTTGACTGCTGTTAGTGAAGTGGAAGTAGGGCAGGCAAATGGTCTTTCTGATGTGAAAGCAGGCTTAATGAGGAAGACAAAAATACCTGTTGCTACTTAGCTCTGTATTTTTTGGTAACAAAGAAAACCTTGTGTGTCTGCCCCTAGTCTGAGTTGTATTACATTTTAGCTGCAGCTGAAAGTTTGTCTCTGCTAGTGTGGTGTGTTTCAAAGCAATTTTTCCCCCTTTATATGTAATCTAGTGACACAGAGAAACTATTTTTGCAGTCTGCTTCCTACGTTGTTCGTAATGGAAAATAAATGTACAGCAAATAGAATGTCATGCTGGCAAGAGTCATGAGGAAAATAGTTCATGTGCTTCAAGCAAGTTCTGTTCTATATAGCGACAAACTGTGGAGTGGACTTATTCTTCACCCCCTCATCTTAATCTGTTCTGGCTCTTTATGTAACTGTAACCTAATTTCTAACAGTTTTTATACTTAAACTGTTGTCTCAAGTTCTGCTGAGTGCCCAGTAACACACATTGTTGTCTTGCAAAGGAATGAGTGAGAAGAACTGACAGAAAGATGAACTTAGATGATCTTATTAACGTAAAACGTTTCACTGTAGTCTGTTTTCAGAGCCATCTCCTGTGTAGTGGCAGAGGCTCTCTATAAAACTTGAGCTCAGTCTGGGGTTAAGTGTTGTGATGAATGTTCTTCCTTCCCAAAAGTGCTGATTGGACAAAGTGAAAACTTGTACAGCAATGGTAGTATGTGTTGGACTGTTTTTTTGTTTAAAACAGGAAAAAAGGTTTGGATGCTGTTCCCAAACTGATGGAGCTTTGAACTAGTTCTTGTCCTGCATCAGCACTGGGACAGCCATCAAATGGAGCATCTCCCCTATGAGGAAAGGCTGAGAAGATTGGGACTGTTCAGCCTTGAGAAGAGAAGACTAAGGGGGTACCTAATTAATGTTTACAATTATCTTAAGCAGGGGATGCAGGGGGAATCAGCCAGCCCCTTTTCAGTGTCTGAGGAGACAGGACAAGGGGCAATGGCTGCAAGTTGGAGCACAGGAAGTTCCGCACCAACATGTGGAAGAACTTTTACACAGTGAGGGTGAGGGAGCCCTGGGACAGGCTGCCCAGGGAGGTGGTGGAGTCTCCTTCTCTGGAGATATTCAAGACCCGTCTGGATGCCTATCTGAGTGAAATGTCCCAGGGAGCTGCTTTGGCAGGGGGTTGGACCCGATGATCTCTCGAGGTCCCTTCCAACCCCTACAATTCTATGATTCTATGACATGGTGGCTGTCCTTCAGGGCTCTGGGGGTTTGTCTCTGTCTCTGTGGCTGGAGTTCTTCATGTAAATAAATGAAAACTGTAGGAAAGAATCAAACTTGTGGTCTGTCCTGGCTATATGGTGTGATTTATCCTTGTATCTCACCTGCAGGAAGTGCTTACTTATAAAAGTAGCACAGCTCTGGAAGTCCTGTCCCTGCCAGGCAGTGAAGTGGCTGGGAAAAAGCCAAACCAAACCTTGTCCTTTGTTTTCTGCAAATTCCTCTGTTTTTGTTCACACTGTTGTTTTTATACTTGCTAATTACTCATTTCTTAAAATTGCTCTTCATGGGTACTATATCTGCTTTGGCAATATTGCAGTGGGAGTTCCATTGCCTAGGATGGCTCCTGTCTCAATCTTGCAGCTCTAGAGACAAGTGATGATAAATGGTTAGGTGTGGCACGGAGGAGGAGATAAGGCTTGGAGGTAGTCAGTGACTTTTAGGATTGACATCAAAAGTTGTGTTTAAAAGAGGTGACCTTTGCCCACCCATCACTCTGGTTATAACAAAAGAAAAAAAGGCATATTTAAGCTGATTTGTGCCAATTATAGGTGTGGGTTTTTTTCCTAGACAATTTTGCTGTGTCAATTCTGGGGAAAAAAGGAAGTCTTTGGTTTTGCCATGTTCTAAAGAACAAGCCAAACACTCAAATTCGTTTCTGCTTTAGTTAAAGCAAAAGGCCCTACAGAAAAACCTCAAACTGCCAAAACCCCCTCCAAAAAAACAAATAATGCCCAGTCTGCAAAACTCCCCCTTAAAACAGAATTAGCTTGTGATATTTCCTTTTTGCTTTTTTCAGTTGAGGGCTAAAGTATGTTTTTTGAAGGTTCCTGCCACAGATTTACAAATCACTTCTGAAATTTTAAATAACTTTTTTCTACCTGATTATGGATTCATGGATAATAAAGGCTTGGAAGGTATTGGTATTTCATTCTGTCCATCTATAAAACTCCTTGGGGCACACCTACTTATCAGCTGCCCTAAAGGAACTGTGCACCTTTCCCAAATCACCAGGGTAATCATCTGAAGCAGGCTGTCAGTCTGACTGTGTCTGATCTTTCTCAGTCACGTTATGTGGTGAAGTTATATCTTGTTTCGTAAAAACTGTCTTTAGAGTGATTAAAAAACCCATGAGACTTTGAAATTCTGTGTTAGTGGCCATAAGTTAGTGGGAGGTGAAGTTACCAAGCAAAATAGGGGCCAGGAACTTATCTTGAATGATGCCAGTGGGAGAGTGGCTACTGAGTAGCTTAAAGTCAACAGAGTATTGAATTGCCGTTAAGCATGTTCTTTCAGATTAGGATGAGTAGACCCATGGCAGGAGTTATTTCTTGTAGAACTTAGTATTTTTGTAAAATTAGAGTCAGAGTCTGTAGTACTGTGCTGGAAAGGAGTCCTAAAGTTATAATTAAAATTGTAATCAATAGCATACCTGCTGGTTGGCCAGCATTAAAGTCACATCAGAGTTGCTAAGAATGGTTAGGGAGTAGCTGCAGTTGGAGAAATGGATGTTTCGCCAGGAGCATGTAGGTGTATTGGGACAGTGCATGCCCTAGGCTAACAAAGGTCTGTAGTGAAGCCCAGGGCATGTGTGCCCTGCATGCAGGCAATATGCTAGACCTTTATCACTCCAAGTGCTGAGCAGATCATAGACTCAGTCTAGTTGGGATTTGAAGGTACCTTAAAGGCCATCTAGTTCCCCCCCGGCACAGGCAGGGACACCCACCAATGATGATGACTAATATTGCTGGGCTGGAGTGGAAACCTTATTAACTGCTTCTGTTGGAGCTCAGTCTTCTGAATCCCTCACTGCTGGAGCAGAAATTTGGGTTGGGCTATGGGGCTGAGTATCTCTGCTTCTCTCTTGTCCCAGCAGTAGAAGACTGGCATTAACTCTGCAATTACGCTGCTGACAGCAATAAATTCTGAGCTGTTCTGTTCCAATAGGATTATAATGACACATTATCTCATTAGAGTAGCACTAATCTTTCAAAGACATCTTCAATAGGAGATTAAATTAGAAGGAAGTTGAAGTACAGTAAATGGTTGTCCTTGTGGACCTCAATAATGCTCATAGCATTAACAGGGCTGGAGGAGCTAGTCTGCATTGAAGGCTTCCCTGCTACATGGAAGCTGATGCCTGTGTCTTTACACCATTCAACTCAGACAAAATTTTCTCTGCAAGCTCCTGGTGGAGGCAGAGAAAATACAGGGGAGAAAAATAGTGATGTCTGAATGGCAGTGCAAAAGGAACTGGTTTAGGAAAGGACAGAAAGTCACCATTCCTAAGGTCTTATGATGTAGTTAATGTTATTTTTCAACTAGAATGGCTTTTTAATCGATGGGAGGCAATGCCTCTGCCTTGACAAGAATGTGAAGTAGCTTTAGCTCTGCTGATCTCTAGTGTTGTCTTTCAGTCTCTGGTGGAATATAATGCATTTCTATTTTTATTCATTTCTTGAGGTGGGCAGCTTTTGTGTAACGGCTGAGCTTGGATACACAGTCATTTCTGAAGTTGTCTGTGGGATCATCTTATATCCTGTTTGAGAGAGAAGACAATGCTGTGGAAATGAAAAATGAGTTTGTGAAAAAAGTTATCTTTCCTCCAAGATACTACGGAAATAGTGTTTCACAGCAGGGTTTATTACTTTCCCTAAGATATATAGACATGTGTTATCAGTTTAATGCAGCTATTGGACTCATAGAGGAATAGCATCACTTCCAAAGTTGCAGATAATATTGAGTAGATCTTAGAGAGTCAGACAACTTTCATGTGTGTGTTAGTTAGGCTTTGGCCTTTGTTGTTTGTGTCTCTTGGCTTCTCAAGAGCTTTTGTGTAATTATTTTAGTAATTCTAATTTTCTGTTCACAAAAGTATAACTAATACAGGTTATATCCTTTTAGACATAATTTTCTCCCTAGTGAAATACCAGACTATTTAAATGCAAATGGAAACAAGGAGAAGCAGAAATTATCTTGCTGGAGGTTTGAATGCATTGAGTGGGTATTACACAGGTACTTGTTTAGCCCAGGAATTGTGTTTCTTCTTGGAAGATTCAGATAAATTTTCATTCAGGGAAGAAATTTAAAATCTTAGAGATAAACTTGAAAAGTCTATGGAAGAAACAGTGCTTTGGAGACTTATAGAATTTAAAACTTTAGGCTGATCTCTTCCCATTCCAGGATTGCAGTAAAAGTAACTCTGTTTTCTTGGATGAAGAGGATAAAATTTCAACCCTTTTTATTTCCTTGTCCTTCACATTTGCATTGTCTCATGTATTTAATGAACGTAGTCTTCCTGGCTTTAATAATTTCTGAGAGGGAGAAGAATCTTTGGAAAACTGAAGGGGGGAAAAAATGGAAGGAGACAAGATAATTACAAGAACTGCTAGGATCTGATGATACGGAGGTGCGTGCATTCTCTGCTTGAAGTGAAAAATCTAGGCGTAATCAGGAGCTCATGCATAAACTCCCACGCATCCGGATGAAGTCAGAATCGAGCCTACTGCTGCAAGCGGCAGTGGTTATCTAGAGTGGAAAGGTATCCCTGCCAGTGGTGCTGGAGTCCTCTCTGCTGAAAGTCATAAAGTTGTCCCTTTACATTTTGATTTGAACGCAATGAATTGCAAATGTCAGCTTCTAAAAACATCAGCAGTGAACTGAGCATCTCATTTGTTAACAGTGAGGAAGAATGTTGCCCTTCCAAACGTGCAAATTGATCAGCATGGGAACAGTCTTTTACATCTACCTCAGGATCGCTGATCTGCGGCTGTACGGCTGATGCCTCGGAGAAGTACAAAGTATTAGAACAGTACCATTTGTCTGGATTGCTCAGTATTTAGTAATAAGGGTCTCCTGGGTGTTCAACCACTTGGCTGAGTGCAAATTGTGAATTCTAGAAGTGCCATACGCGAAACCAATCAAAGCGCGGTGCCTGTCTGCTAACAGCAATGTAAACGCTGTTCCTGTGCCAGCTCAAGGAGAATGCCTGGAGGTGTTAGTAGTTAAAAAAGGAAATCTTTGTCAGGTGTGCCTTGCAGGGTTTCCATAGCATGACTTACTACTCAGCGCTAATATGGGATGGGACAGCTATTAGTCCAGAATTGCTCATATGCAGTGAAATGGCAAAACCTCATCTTAAACCTTGACCTTTCTGGGGTTAATCGCTCCTGCAGGGCAGAACTTGCCACTGCCCTTTGGAACGGGTGGTTCAGTTATCCTGCCTGGGTGAGTGCTGAGGCAGTACCTGTGAAGTGATGCAGAGCTGTGATGGATGCTATTAGATAAAACTGCCTCAAAAATTGGTAAATGTTGTTATAATGACTTCAAGACACATAATGGACAGATCACTCCTATGCTCCCCTGGCCTCAGGCTGAGTGATGAAATGAAAGTCAAACTGCTCTGCTCAAAACAGTGTATCCCTTACAGGAAAATACTATAGAATTTAATGGATGCCTAACAACAGATTCACAGAATTGTAGGGGTTGGAATGGAACTCCAGAGTTTGAGTCAAACACCTCTGCCAAAGCAGGTTCCCTAGATCATATTGCACAGGGAGGCATCCAGATGGGTCTTGAATATCTCCAGAGGAGACTCCCCACCCCCTGGGCAGCCTGTCCCAGGGTTGTCACCCTCACTGTGTGAAAGTTCTTCTGCATGTTGGTGTAGAACTTCCTGTGCTCCAACTTGCAGCCATTGACCCTTGTCCTGTCTCCACAGACACTGAAAAGGGGCTGGCCATTTTCCTATGTCTTCCATGCTTCAGAATTTATAAACAATCAGATCCCCTCTCAGTCTTCTTTTCCCAAGGCTGAACAGTCCCAATCTTCTCAGCCTTTCCTCACAGGGGAGATGCTCCAGGCCCTTAATCATCTTTGTGGCCCTTCTTTGGACTCTCTCCAGGAGATCCCTGTCTTTTTTGTACTGGGGAGTCCAGAACTGGACACAACACTCCAGGTGAGGCCTGACCAGTGCAGAGTAGAGGGGGAGGATCACCTCCTTTGACCTGCTGGCCACGCTCCTCTTGATGCCCCCCAGGATCCCATTGGCTCTCTTAGCCACCGAGGCACACTGCTGGCTCATGGCCAACCTGTCATCCACCAGGACCCCCAGGTCCTTCTCCACTGAGCTCTTCTCCAGCAGGTCATTCCCCAGCCTGTACTGATACATGTGGTTATTCCTTCCCAGGTGCAAGACTCTACACTTCCTTTTATTAAACCTTATCTGGCTTCTTACTGCCCAACTCTCCAGCCTGTCTAGGTCTTGCTGAATGTCTTGTTGAACATCTGATAGTTCTTACTGCTTGTAAGATTCTTGTAGAATCTTGATATTCTATATCCAACTGAATGCTAGATATGTTCACAGCAGGTGCTATGGGGAAGTCGTGATGCTGATTGATTTGGTGAAAACACATTCATACTTGTTTTATGCGTGTTCAAAGTGTTAGAATGTGTTTTTGCACACACCAAGGAAAGAAAAATATGACTGAAGTCCCTGTGAGCTGCACTGAGGCCTTGCAATTCTGCAGTTCAGGGGAGGAATTCCTGATGGAGCTGCCTCAGGTTCACAGGAGACAGAAGTACCTTGCCATTCTGTTTGTCTCAACTTGCTGCCCCCAATTCAGAATATGTGAGAGAAACTTCCACTTTATTTTCCATGGAGCTGTTCAGCTCCATGCTGTACTTATATCCTGAAAATGTAAATGGATGCCTCTCTTTTTCTATTTACTGTCTTCTAGCCTAGACCTAAACCTTGCTGAGATGGAAAAGTTGTTGTTCAAAGGGCTGGTGGCAATCAATCTACTTTAAGACCACTCTTAGCAGCAACCCTGGTAGAGTATCTCCTATTGGAAAGAGTAACATATTGTCTTAATGGATTGTTGCAATTCTTCCTTATAAAGGTACAAATCACAGGTAGGTGATTGTCAACCAACCAGATGACTACTGCTGATCCTTAAAACCAAACCCCAAAATTGGCAGCTAATTTGTCATTATTTTAATATTTCTTTTTTTCATTTTTCAAATTCATGAGTTAATTCCTAACGAGGACTTAATTGGCTATTTGGTCATTCCTAATTCTTGTTCCACCTCAGAGTTAAAGTAGATTTTTGGCATTTCTGACTCCACCATGTTACACCTCTGGTGTGGAAGAATGTTTCCTTGAAAGGAATGTGAACCCACTGAGTTTACTAACAACTTGATTCCCCCAGAAGATGTAAAAATGTCTTTGGTTGCTTCAGAAGATGTAGTGGCTGTCATATAAAGTGTGTTAATAGGCATCTTTGTGTTGACACTGTTGACTCTTTGCTCCACCAAGGATCTAAGATGGTGCCTAACTTGGCTGGAATGGGAAGAGCGTATCTTCCCCCCAGACAGCAGCATTTGAAGGATGCATTGTGTGGTCTGTGTTTAAGTGTTTGAAGTCCAAGTTTTTATAAAAATTCCCTTGGTACAGAAGGAAGGAAATATATTTTTCTAAGTTTCATGTGTTTATCCCTTCACCTGAAAGGTGAAGAGGAAGAAGACCAGAGATGCCTCCAGTCTGTACCTGGCTGTGAGAAGGTGATTGGGTGAAAATTCTTCTGATTGTGCCCATATTTTTTGTCAGAATTTAAGTGATGGACTAAATTCAGTATACATCTTAAAACCTGTTAAAGTTTCTGTCAGGGAGGCTTGTTCATTCCAATTCCAAAAGAGCCTTTGGTCTGCTGGGACCCAGACTGAGGCTGCTCATCTCATGGGAGTGCCTCTTGGTTACTGCTGATGTGGGCCTTGGTTAAAGCAATGGTTTGGGAGGGATTTCCTTGTTTGAGCTGTTTGCTTGTGGTAAAACTGCCAGTGCATTGTTGGGGAAAGCCCAAACCAATAGAGCTCTATGATTTAGGTTGGTTGTCAGTAGTAGATGGTTGCCTTGACTGAAACCCATCTCCTGCTTAGTGCAAATGGCTGAGTGGGATCCGTCACTGCTGGCTGCACAGGACGTTGTCCCCGGTGCACTGTGTCCCTCTAGTCCTGGTGGCTTCTGGGGCCTCTCAAATGTGCTGTTGGAGCTTTTTATCTCAGACACGAGAAATGAGCAAGGAATTGCTGTGCTCTGTGTGAGGGCTACCCATTGTACTGCAACTATATTTTGTGTATAATCTGATGGTTTGTTTTTCTCTAAACCTCAATGGTACTTTAACTCTCCTGTTTTCACTTCATTTTCTTCAAACCTGTGTTTTCCCTGGATAAGCAGTGGTGCCATTGTATGGTCTCTAATTGATTACACTTTCACTGAGGTGATATGAATAGAGGTTAACCATCAGTTAGTTGGGGTTTTTTTGGGTCACTGTCATTAGTATCGAACACCATGTGAAAAAATGGTGTATAAGGGAGGGCTGAAAGATTAGCATTGAACCACTCAAAGTGGAGAGAGCACAATGTAGGTGGCATGGAAACTAAAAGACCCCCTCACCATTGCCAAACTGAAACCTTAATAAAGAGGGTGGAGAAAATTAGCTTCACTTGTGAGCAGATATGTACAGAAAAATGTGGTATTCTCTTAAAATTGTATTGCTTCAGTTGATGTATTTCCAATTGAAGCGCAGTGTCTGATTTCTCCAGTGCCTGGCAAAACCATGAGGCCAGAGTATCACTGGTCTGGATTGGCAGCCTGTTTGGATTGTTTTTTTGTGTTTTTGAAGGTGTTCTTCACCAGTTAGCTGGCATGAAAAACTTGTATTTTCATGCTCAGCTAGAACATGTGCTGTGTGCAGTCCAGCATGAAAAAAGGTGGGTACCTTTTGTAGGAAGCATACAGTACAAGCAGTATGGAGAGGCTGCTGGATGAAGAAAATGCAACATGCTATTCAAAGGCATCAAAAAAACAGAGCTGTAGCTCTAGAACCTTTAGTGTAATAGTTTGCAAAGTGCCTTGGTGCCCTTCAGGATCCTGCAAAGCTAAACACTTCCAGCTGTGCCTTGCTTGTACTGTTTGCTGAGGAGTCCTGGGATGAATAGCCAACTCATCTGCAGATCAGCAGGAAAATGTGCATTGTTTACATGGGCTGGAGGCTGAGCATGACTGTCAGCAATCCAAAGATACAACTCAAGTGCTCAAGAACTTGAGAGCTGAATTTAAATTACTTTTGTGGGGTATTGTTCACATGGCTTCAGAGTTGTTTAACTATCTAGTCGGTTTATTAATATGATAATGAACACTAACATCTGTTCTATCAGTGACTGTCATTGTTAAGCAATTAATTTTTGATTTTTGTGAAGCTTCCTGTGGTGATAATGAACCTTCGGGTATGAAGACATAAAGAGGTTTTTTCATGTGCTGTGTGTGTCTTGTTCAGTAGCCTCCTTTCCTTTGTGCTTTTTTTGCCCTCTTAGGATTACATTTTTTGCATTGTGCTACTTGGCAGCAGAAAAGAAATGATTGAAACTACAGAATAGCCTGGGAACACATGGGTTGCTGAATCCAGCCTGTTGCAGTCACCGGTGTCTATATAGCAGATGTTGAACTGAGACGATTTCACAGAAACATCCGTTCTTCTTACATGGCTCCTGAGCCACTGCAAGTAGATCATTAAATAGCTCCCATGTCTATTAAAAAAAAATGAAGTTCTTTAGCACAAAGACCAAAAAGGCTGAGATGCTGTATGTCAAGTGTTGCAGTGGGGAAAAAGGAGGAGAAAAGACATCTCCAACTCCACTCCATCACAACCTGGAGGTTGTTTAGGAAAACTAGGGGCTTTCCATGGATCTAGATGGTTGCCTTCCTCGGTATCAAAGCTGTAAACATGTCAACTGCTGTTAGATAATGGAACTGCAAATCTCATGAGGGAGGATGAGCAGTTTATGCTGTTTATGAGGGGGTTTTAGTGCAGACACTTCAGCTGAATATTTTGCAGCTTGTTTTATCCTTTTAACTCTACTGAGGTCAGAAAAGGGATGAGGTTGATAGTTTCTGTTTTACTGCCATGGAAAACACTTTGATGCATACAGAGCTGCCAAGAGTTTCCTCTCCTCCCTCCAAAGTCTCTCCTTTTATTGCTCCTCCCTGCTTTCCTCCTCCATAACTTCTCCTCATGCTTTTCTTTCTCACTTTCCAAATTGCTACATTCATCACTGTCGGCTTTCCCTTCTTTTGTAAATTCCTTCCACTTCTATTTTGCTTCAGATAAATGGTTTTAATTTAATATTTTAGGTGCTTCCAGGTTTCTTCTGAGTTTTCCTTATGCATCATCTTCAGCTTTTTTTCAGATATAAATATTAGATTTTATTTGTATGTTGAGGGCCTTGAAGACTGTTTTGCACTCTGATATTTCATGTGTTGAATTTCATGTAGTCAGCAGTGCCTAAAATGAGAGTATTAAGGGGAAGGAAATCTACTGAGGATTTTGCTCTTCCTGCAGTAGTGGAAGAAACTTTTAGCTTGGGAAGAGACACAGAAAAACACAGGTGGAGTGTGGCTTTCAGAGCAACTTTTGGTAAAAGTTTGGTAAAAGACCAAGTGATTTTTGGGTTTGGTTTGGTGTGCTCAGGCTGGCTTTAATGAAATGAACAGATTTACACTATTGTCAGTCTATTGCTAAACTTGCTCCTGTGAAGATACTGGCTATGGAAAAGATGGAAGGAATGCAGAAAATGCAAAGTCCTGCAGTGATATTACGTGTGGGAGCTTAGACCATACCAGCTTTTGTCTGAAGAGCTGAATGTCAGTAAGCCTAGTGGAAATTAGCCATCCTCTATTCTGCTCATCTTCTGGGGCTTTTGCAAAATGAATATCCATGGAACCTTAATAGTATGGAAAACTGCATGAAATATTATGATCTCTCTCAAAGCTGGTGTTCAAGATGCTGGCAAAGCTGTTAAACAGAATAAGGCTATTAAACTGTATAGACATTCAGGCTTCTGAGTTCCTTTGGGGGAGGATGAAGCACAGCAGTTATCAGCTTCTCAAACTATCCCTTTTGATGTCCTTAGGAAAACTCAGTTTTTGGTGCTTGAACTGGATATTTTTTGAACACCCTGACTGTGCAGGTTGGAGTTGGCTGTGGCAGTACATACCTTGTCACTGTCTTACAGTTTTTTAATAGGTGGTTTCTGGTGCTCTTTTGGTGCATAAGTTCTGCACTGACGCTGCTCCAGAAGAAAGCCTGATAAAGCTAATGTGCTTAAGGAATTCTTACAAGCTGCAGTGGGAGGTTTTGGGACAGAAATCTGAGTTGGTTTATTTAAAAAATACAGTGGTGGTGAAATCTTTCAAAATTTATTGCTTGAGTTTTCCCTCTTTTGGTCATCTTGCCATTGCTCTTTCCCCATTGCCTCAGATTTAAGCTTGTCAAAACCTTCCAGCACACTTGTGATGTGACTCTTTGACATGTTTCCTATGCAAACTTCTTGCTGTGCTGCTGGGCTTTCTTCCTACTCAACAGTTCCCTTGTCACCTCTGGGCTGGTCTCCTTGAAGGTGTCACACATTAACCTGGTTAATCAACACTGGTTTTGGTCTGTACTTCTGTGTCTCCATGAATTGCACTTAAGCTGTGCAGCCTGCAGTGAATCTGGCTGGTAATTTTGAGTAATTGCTCTTGTTTCTTTGCCTCTGACCAGGAGACTTGTGTGGTGTTTATTTAACCATTCACACATCAGGGGAAAAGTGCTTTTGCAAATCTGTAGTCATAACCTTGAGCTTATTAGCAGGAGTCACATTTCTGCATCAGGCCTTGTTGTCCTGTCCATAGACTGATGTGCTTTTCTATTTTCAGGATTTTCTATCTGAACCAGTGACTAAAGCTACAGAACTGACAAATTTGTGAGTTTAAAGAAAGGTTTAGGAGAAATCTGGATGTGGTGTTTAAAATGCTGGGAGAAAGAAGCTGAAATACCATTAGGAAAAATGCTTGGACATGCTGAGTAGAATACTTAAAAAATACATAGCCTATTGCTGACAGACTAAAACAATATTATGTTTTTAGTGGCTTATCTTAAAGCTTGTGTGTATATAATAAATGTCACTGATGTGAATTTGAAAATACCACTGGTTTTGCAGCAAAGCTGTTGGTGCATTATGTTTAATTTTTTTATTCCCCCTGCTAAAAAAAGTAATTTTTGGATACAGTTTTTTAATTGCTGTGTTTCCCTCAAAGGACCCACACTGCAGCTCTAATTTACTGTCTTCATAACTGTGGACAGTGCAGGGAGTTTAGACTTCCACTTTTGCTATAATGGCCTTATTAAATATGGATGTACTCTTGCCATGTAAGGGAAAACTAAATCAGACCAAATTTGTTGCACTTTACATAATTTTGCATTGAGAACAATGTATAATTAATAAAGTCATCATAGATTCAGGCTATGGGGTGCTATTACTACTGAAATTTAAAATGTGGGGTTTAAGGTGTTTTCTGTGTCTTTTTTGAGAAAAAACCTTGTTTCATCCTAATAAATAAAATCACTGGAATGATAGTTTTTTTGGCAGAAGTAGGGAATGGTTTTAAACTCAAGTGAACCCAGGTGATCTTTCTTCCTCCTAATTTTAGTTCTTTTTTGACATTGTTTCCACAAAGTCACATAGCTAAATTAATATTGAATTAAAACTTTATAGCTCAACTTTTAATGGGCCAAACAAAAAGTACTTCTGGACTCTTTCCCAATGTAGTAAGGCAGGAAGAACATGCCTACAGACTAATAGGGAAGACTGGAATTTGTCAAAGCTTATGAAATTTAACAGTAGATCTTGCATTTATATGTAAAGGGAAAGGAATAAGCTTGTACTGTTGATATTTAAATAGGCTTGGGGTTTCCATTTTTAATATCAATCTCCTGTCTCCCACTGATTTGCTGTATTTTAGCTCTGAAATAACAAGCTAAGTCTTGCTCAAGTGAAGATGCTGAAAATATGCTAAGGAAAATAGTGGCATACATCAAGGTGCATCCTACTTCTGCCTGGGTTGGTGGTTATCCTCAGAGGAAAGCCTGTGAAAATCCATGCTAGGACCAGAAAGGCAGGTAGCAGGCATAAATTCTTGTCTTGGTTGATGCTTTTTTTCAAAACACCCCAAAGACCCACAAGTATCCCCAATGCAAGAAGCCAGAATACATCTTTCCATGATATTTTTTCCTCTCTACATTCTTTTTTTATATTATAATCCTCTTCTCCAGATGTTTCCATTGCCCTCTGTGTGTTTTTACTTTGGTCAGCTTGGGATTCTTGCTGCATCATCTGGTCCTCAGCATCCTGGGGGCTGGTAACAAGGCTGGAGGATAGTGCTTGTCATTAGTTTTCACTGTACATCCAGGAAAGAAAAATCAAAATATGTTTATCTCTTCTTGCTAGCATGGGAATAGTTGAATGAATAAACCTTTTAATTACTAACAATTTTAGCATCTTGCACTAAAGAGATAAAGCTGCTTAAATGAATTACTTTTAAAAATTGGAGGAGTGACAGAACAGATGTAATTTCTTCTAATCAGGTGCTTCTTTGTTGTCTTTGTTCTGATGGGTTTCCTCTATGCAGCTGTCAAGATGTGATCTGTTCAAACTCTGTGGTCTGAAAGAACTTTAGGTCCTATTTCTTCAGACTGACCTATAATGTTGTAGAGGAAGGATAAGTAAGATTAACAAGCTACGTTTTCTTGTTTGGGTGTCAATATAGGAATATGTTCTCTCCAACTGAATCTTGGAGCAGTCCTTGAAGGAGAAGGTTTAGGGGAAATCCTGATGAACTCTGACTGTTCTTGTTTCGTTAACTCTATCTTCGTGCTAGAGATACTGCACACTTACACTGAAGTCTGTAGGTGAAACAATGAGCAGAAACAAAACAGACAGAAGCAGAATCCAAACTGCAAAGCATCTAAGCAAGAAATGCTTCTGGGTTTGGTTTTCAGTAGCTGCTGGTGAAGTGTTTGGTGATGTCACTTTAGTGGAGCTACATGGGAGCAATTACTTGAGCACTGAGATGAATTTTTCCTTTGAACCAGAATTGACAAGTTTTGTTAATAGGATATGTGTTTTTCTTGATAGATGAAACTGGTGAGATTACTTTTATAGAGGAAAAATAGATTTCAATCATAAAGATCTCTTGTCTGTCTTCACAGGTGATGATAGAAAGATGAGTGCTTTCTTTTTACCCCCTACAGAGAGTCTTGATTTCCATGCAACACTGCTGCTGTCCTAGCTCAGCTCAATCTGTGCTGACAGGGCATGAGGGTAATGAATGAACTGGTCACTTTAAGTCTCCAAATCAAGTGGGTTCAAAAGAACTAAGTCAGCCTAGAGAGCGGAAATTATTTTTGACAGCTACAAACAGGGAAGAGATTCTGCTGAAATTCTGTTTAATCAACAGTGTCCACCAGCTTCTCTGGTAGTTCCAGCTGTACTGAGTAGTTCTGTTATGCAAACTTCCCCTCCGAAATAACTTCATGTTCATGTCTGATAACCAGTGCCTGCCTGTTAAAAAGCCAGTAAATTCAAAGTGCAAATAGGATTTCCCTTCTGTTAACACAGAAGATAATGTGAGCTTAGAACAGGAATGCACAGTAGTATTTTTCTCCCTTTCTTGATTTCCTTAGACCAAGACTCAAAGCTTCGCCTGTAGCTTAATTAAACTTCAGTTGCTGGGCTTCAGTGTGGGAGAAAGTGAATGAAATTTCAAGGTCCTTGTGGGGTTGGACAGACTCTGTTGCCTCCTGCCTTAATAAGTAAGAAGGAACAAAATAAAGCCAGAAAGATGCAGGATTAATAGCATTTTCAAATACATTTTTTCTCTTATAGCAGGATATCTTAGATTAATTTCTGTCCCCCAGGAACCTTCCCAAATCAGAGATTCTTAGGATCAAAATTGTTTCCTTGAATAGCACTCAGAAGAAATTTGTAAGGTAGGGGAAACTTCAGGGAATTGGTGTAATAATTCTTGTGGCTTTACTAAATAAGGAGACTGTCACTTTGAGTATTAGCTAAAGCTTCTGAGTAGCTTTTGACATTTTAATATATTAAAATACAAAACATTCATAGCCTTTACTCGTTTGCACTTGCAAGTCTTTCACTCATTATTGTAGCCTGTGAGAGCTTCAACATGAAGTTAAAAATGTAAAAAGCAAATGAATATAAATGAATTCATGTATTACTCAAAAGTAGGTGTGTTGGTTCCCAAATTATCATTTGTTTGTGTCAGCACCTATTGTCATGGAGAGTGCAATTGTCAAATCCAGTGTTAGAAATTCTACATACTCTACCCTATGCAGAATTCAAAAGTAAAACCAAATGTGAGTCTCATCACAAAACTGCTTCAAGTATTTTGGCTGAAGTTTAGGGAAAAGTCTACATTTAATTTGATTTTTCTTCCTTGCAGTATACTGTTTATGGGTAAAGTATTCTAGATGATGTATTTCCCTTGTTAAGTATTCCCAATCATTGTGTAGTCCAGGCAGTTATCAGATAGGTAGTGGCCCAGTCATGTTATACCTGGTCCCTGCTCCTGGGCTCCAGCCCAGGCTTTACAAGGATTTTTCAGCAAGTGCAGCAAAAGCTCTGGGCTGTTGCAACTACCATCAAGAATACACTATGGCCCTGATGAAATAACCTTGCATCTGATAAAACAATGGTGTGTGACTAAATGGCAGGTAGCATGCAACCCTGACATTTACACTGCAGGATGGAGGAGGTACTTTCCCCCATCTCTAACCAGACATCAGACCACATGTAATCTCTGAGGATCTGTTCAGGAACAGCTGATGAATAATTACTGCCCTTCCTAAGCCAGCCAGCTCATCACCTTGGAGATAGGATTGCTGTGTTTATTTTCCTTTCTGGTCTGACTTGGTTTTACTTGCCTCTAATCTGTACGGTCTGTCACCACACCAGACCACCTGACCATCTTGGTGGGGTAACAAATGCACCCTCATTAGGCCTGATCCTAAAAACAAACTTCGTTTTGTCTTTTTTCCTGGTGCCAAGGTTCCAAGAACAGGTGGCAAACAGGAATCTACATAATAGCACCCAGTTGCTTATGTGTTTCAACTGTCTACCAGCTGCCACTTATGTCACATGTGGCTTTGGAGTCTGGTGGTGTGCTACTGTGCACACTGACAGCAGCAGCTATATGGGCTAGGTGTCTTGACAGTAGCTGGGGACACCTCTCTGGGATGTGTCTTAATTTTGGTGGGGACAGAGTTAATTTTCTTTACCGCAGTGGGTCTAGTGCTGTGGTTTGGGTTTAGGAGGAGAACAATGGTGACCCACTTATGTTTTATTTGTTGCCAAGCAGTCAAGGACTTTCAGCTTCTCATGCTGCCCTGTCAATGAGAAGGTGGAGGGTTCCTAAAAAGCTGTGAGGGGACATGGCCGGGCACAGCTGATACAAACTGCCCAAAGGGATATTCCATACCATAAAGCGCGTGCTCAATCAACTTTGGGGTTTGCCAAGAGGTGGAGCAGTTTGGGAGCTAGCTGAGCATTGGCTTTTCAGCACTTGTTTTGTATAAACACTTTTTTTGGTTCTATTAAGCTGTCTTTATTTCAACCCACGAGGTTTTTTAAAATAACTGATATGTGGAAGATGTACAGAGAGAAAAGACAGGAAAAATACTGTTTTCCTGCCTTGTCTTTATCCTACAGATTTAACATACAATGCAGTTATCCATGTTTTTCATCTCAGTGGGTTTTGCTGTTAACTTTTTTCAACATCGTTCTTTTAACTTTATGCTTACCTGGCTGCTTCTGGGAGGCAAACACCACTTTTCTTCCACTTTGTTTCCCCAAGCTGGCATCTGTTCGAAGTATGGCTAGGAGATGAAAGTACTGTTGTATAACAGTGAATAATGCAATAGTTATATTAGGCTGTACTAACCAGCAGAAGATTTAGTATCTTCACTTTAGGTCAATTAATTTATAAAATGAGAACATCTTGTACAAATACCAAGATAAGTTGAAATTTGAGACTTAAGATCAGTTGCATCCCACGTTTAATTAGGCACATTTAATAAATTACAAATAGTGATTATGGAAGAAAGGAGGGGGAGGAGAGGAAGGCCACATATTGGGAAGAAAGTTTTCTGTGAGCTACTTAAGAGTAAATGAGCCCTTTCTCTAATTATCTGCAGTAATCTTTGAAATGAGACTATCTGACTACAGCTGCTCTCAAAAATGAAATTAAAAACTGAAGAAAATACAGTTGTGTTTGGAAAGGGTTTGCGAAGACCATGTTCTAAGATGGCAAGAACTGAAGTGTAACTTGAGCAGCAGAAATTCCCATGCTGGGCTCTTCCTTTTTCTCAGAAGAGAGATGGGATTTTTAGGAGGATGATGGCAAAATCCTGAGGTCTGACCTGATAAGTCAGTTATTGAATTCAGGATACTGAAAGTTGAGAGAGAGGTTGCCATACTGAGAGATTTGAGTGGTAATAGCCTCTCTTGGGCTATTAACTGTCTGATAATGTTTAATATAGTGGTGAGATCCACAAGGTCATGAGTAGCATAGAAGATATGGGTGTGTGGAGGTACTGAGGAAAGAAAGGTCAGCTGTTGCTGCTGCTTTTAATATGGCACTGAGGTAAAGTGGCTCTTCTGGAAGTTCACTCTTGCTTGGAAATACAGGGTTTTTTTCCCATTTTTCTGGTGATAACAGGACTTTGGAAATACAGCATCCTCACTTGAGGCAGTACTTAGCAGCATCTGACAGTGCTATACTGATCGATGGGGTAGTTTGAGAGATGTTTAATTCCCATAGAAATTTATTGCTGCTAGAGAATGATAATGGGGACCTTGCACAGTAAAGAGGCTATAAGAAATGGCTATTTGTCTTGTACTGTGTGTGTAGCCTTTTGTTTAAATCCTGAGCCTGACTCTTAGACCAAAGATTGTCAGTGATGTGGAATGTCTCAAGTCTATGCTTTGATCCATGAAATATTTTTTCTCTGCTGTTGTGTGTTGGATGAGTACAGTTAATGCCACTAGAAGCCAGTAAAGTAACACCAGGAGATGACTGGGGAGAGGAGGGAAAGATAGATGGTCAAGAGATTTTAAATGCTTCTACTAGCATTGGATGCTTGATGCAAGTTATGAATTGAGAATAAAATATCCAAGCAAGTTGCAGACTTGTTGTTGCTGAGAATTAAGGATCATGTGTTGCTTGAACATTGCATGTTGTCATATAAAATGTTTACTGACCACAGATAGAATTGCTAGGATGGTGACCTGAAGCAAACTGCAAGTTTTTTACTGTAGCAACAAGCTTCCAGTATAAAGGATGGAGAAGTTATGTAAGAAAAATAATCAGTTGCTCTTAAAATGAGGGGAAAGCTGTGGAAGTGAATTAGAAGAAATGGCACAAAGGCACTTTTTGAATGTATGGCTAGGACTTGCATCTGTTTCCATCTCTTGCTGAATCAGGTATCGTTTTTAAAGGCAAATTGTGTCAATCTATGAAAAATGATTTGGTTTTTGCTGCAGATGGAGATAAATTAATCAAAACTTACCCTAGAGTGAACTGATACAAGCTAAAGAAGATCTAAAGGATTGCATACTAATCAAACTGTGACATTTTGTTCCTGAATACTTGTGCTGCTGTCACTTGTCTGTATTGAAAGTCAGTTCAAGGCCATGCTTAACTGAATATATCTGGATTTCCCAATTCTTATTAGAATCTAACTTGTCAATCCTTACCTGATTTTGGAAGTTAATATGAAGTTTTTCTTCCCTCTTTAACTTGATATAAAACTGTTTGTCTGTTGGAACACTTCCCACTAGCTCAAGTTTTTAATTTTTTGTAAAACTTCAATACATTTTTTCTGCCTTGTGTTTTTCAGCCAGGTAACTCCCAACCTGCTTGTGAAGATGCTGCCTGCTTAGTTTTTAGTATCAGTTCAGTGTGGCCTTTCAAATTAGTAAAGGCATCAGTAAGGTCTACAAGATGACAGTCTGTATAAGGGCAGGCAGCAAGAATTCTCATCCCAGTTGTAGTGAAGCTGAGCCTGTCTCCAAAGTTCTTAGAGATTAGTTTTGCTGTTCATTCTTTGTTCCCGTTTCTCATGCAATAGCTCAGTGTACTGTTATTTTTTCCTCCTGTGACACGAGGCATAAGTGTTAAAATGCTTATTAACATAAGCCAAAGCTATGAATTTGAATACACCCACGTTCAAACTGGAAGCTTGCCATCTTGGCCCATCTCTGTAAAATGAATCTCTGGTGCTGTTTTCAGACTATTTGTATTGAAACAGCAATGGAAACATCTAGATATTTTCTGCCCAGAGAACTTTAGATGCACTTTAGAGAGCTCCATGTGAGGTTTTTTACTTTAACAGCTTCTAATTTCTATAGCTGTCACTACCTTGGTCTTTAACATAGATGCAGCTGCATCAATACTGCCATATAGAGGTCTTAATTTGCTATAATGTGATATGCCATATATAGCATGGGGATTCTATAGGAATTGGTTAAGTGATTTTTATTTGGTTAAATATGTAATGCTTTATTTGGCAAAATCACTTTTCCCCTCTCCCAGCAACTCCATCTCTATTTAATTTACTGGGTTTGTGTTTTTAGGAAAGGGCTGGAATAAAGAAAAATGCTGACTGATTCCTGACAGTGCTGCCTTAAAGCAAAGAGAAGTAAAGCATGATAGAAAGGTGGTGCTGCTTAAAGATGCTGTGCTGGGGCTGGATGGAATACTTTAAGATTTGTTTTCATCTAATGTGAGTTAGGTTGAAGGCTGGATTCATGAGATAAAATGACATCGAGAGCTAGGTTATGCTGTTCCTACGAGTCTTGCATGCAAATCAGGATGTAGCCTTCACCATATGAATGATAGCAGAGTTCTTGTAAATGCAAATACTTTCTAAGCAGAAGTTAGGGAAGATATGTGCTTACCTGGATGACGGGAAGCAAGGTTTGCAGAAGATTAGCAGCAAGCAATGCAACTCCATAGCAAGGATGAAACCCAGTATTGTTGTGCTACTATTTTATGTGCTCACTGAATCTATTTATGGGTCTCTCTAATTGTTCTTCATCTAATCACTGTGGGAAAAAATCTAACACTAACCAGGATAGGAGAGTGCTTAACTTAGAGTGCAAACTTAAAAACCAGATGTGCTTGTGGGGAACCTGCATCTACGGTAGTAAGTGAAGCACCTGTAATAAAACAGATGAGGGCAGCTCTCTAGCACAAAGATCAAGTGGCATAGAGCAGCAGTCATTCTTTCTTTCCTCTGCACCAAGCAATGTGGCCTCATCTACTCTGCTTTATATGTAAGTATCCCTGGACTGTGCTTAGTTGGGTGGGCTAAAGCCCTCCAGGGAGGGTGCCAGCAGTCCTGGTGGTGTTCAGGTCTGGTTAGTCACCTCCTGAGCCTGGTGAAGTCAGCTTGCCTCTGCCTCAAAATTCCCTGCAGACAAATTATGTTGTCCCTTTTTTGTCCCTCATGCTACTTCAGGCATGGCCCGTGCATGGCTTTTCTTAGCTGTGCTGTGTATAAGCACAGCTTTCTTGATGTACTTTTATGAAGTTGATTACTTTTGATGAAGGTAATCACTGATGCTATCATAGGTAGTGCTAAAGGCATATGGTGTTGGAAGAACCTGGCTCCATCTCTTTGATAACCTCAGTGTAAGGATGGGGTGGGTGACACTGGGTCCCCTGAAGCAGCCTCTATAGGCTGAGCAAGCCCAGGTGCCTCAGCTGTTCCTCAGTGTGAGGGCTGCAGCATCAGTCCATCCACTAATCATTTAGCACCAGGTTTCCTGCAAATTCTCTGTCTGAAAAGGGTGTGATGTGGTTTGTGTTTTTTTTTTCTCTCCAGGCTCTGGTCTGGCTGATGAGTAGTATCCTTCCTTGGGTCTGCCCCATCCTTCAGCTTGGTGAGTGGGGGGAGCTGGTGGGGAGGCAGTGGCTTGGAAGATGAGAAGAGCGCAAGTGCTGGCTATTGGAAGCAAATATCCAGGGTTTCCAGCAAGGCCAGTTAAGACTAACAAGCACAACAGTGTTGCAGGACATTTGGGATTCATTAGTTTTCTGAACTTGTAGGCGTTCACCTTTCCACCTGATGCTTGGCTTGCTAGTCATCCATGAAAACCTCCCCAGCCCCCCTTCCCCCAGCAGTTTTATAGTAGAAAGGGGCAGTATTGTCAGTTGAACAAAATCCCTGGGTATTAAGTTACAAAATGTGGTAACAAATTAACCTTATCAAAATAATCCCACTAGAAAAAGGTCCAAATACAGGATTTCACTGAATGTTTTTTGCTCCCACTGCTAGACCAAAACCCTAGGGTGAGATGAAGTGAAGTCTGACATGTTTGTAAGCATTCAAGAGCAAAAAATTAAAAAAGAAAGATCACAACAGGGGATACTAGTTATTCCCCAAACAAGCACTATGTATCAGAGAATTCATGATTGATTATTAAAGGAAATCTTAATGCTTCAAAACGTGGAAATAAAATATTAGGAAGCCAAGTAACATTGAAAGTAACAATGCTGCTTGGTTTCCTTTAATTTGTACATGACTGTGCATTAAGCCTCAGTAAGAAATGGTGCTGATGACTTGTCCGATATTAAAATCGGATGGATTAATGTGGCTCTAAGTGGATCAGGCAATGGCCACAGCTACATTAAAACATTTTGTAGCCAGATTTGCTAATACACTGAATGCCAGAAAGTCTTCTAGAGCCTGATACATCCGCTAATAAGCAAGTTCTGATACTTTAGCAGACCATCATGACTGGCCCAAGAACAGCCAGTCAACAATAATGTACCCGCTGTGTCAGTGCTAGGTTAGCTGATGGCAGCCTCAGGTCCTGCCAGGTTGCAGGACAGACTTGATCAACTGTTCTTAAACAAAGGACTGGCAAATGGTCCTGAGGATAAGCCAAACTCCTCCCCCCATCACTGTTTTATGCAGTGCTGCCATGGCAAATTTGCATTCTAAATATGACAAATATTTACTTATGCTAATATATGGTGTTTAACTTTCCCTTCCCATCTGTAACCCCATTCTGTGTGCTTGTTTATGGGGCATAGGAAGGTGCAGGCGCTTTCTGTCAGTGTCTGCAAATTTTCTTGTCATGTAGCCCCTCATGTGTCCTGGACTTGACTAACTGTAAGGTCCCTTCAAATTCTGAGTAATTCTGTGCTCTGAAATAATATGCAATAATATCTTAATTTTGATGTGGAATGTTAGAAACCTCTCTGTTCATTTGGGATATGAAAAGGCCAACACACACTACGTTTCTCTAATTAAACTGGCGTAATTAAACTCAATGTACTAATGGTTTTATTTGTACAGTCTCACAGTAAGTACTATCCTCCCCAATGTCTGCACTGTATTCACACCCCAGAAGTTCAGATCCCTGTTAAAATAGAGAGGAAGGAAGATAATGCCCAGTTTCCTTGGGCTGTGTGCTTTTTGTGTAGGGCATGAGAAACACTGGTGTATTTGTAATGTTCTTTCAGGACAAGTTGATTGAGACCTAGAAAAATGCATTTGCTTTCCCAGCACAGAGTTATGCTGCTGCACAATCCCTCCCTACCCCATCCAATGTGTAGTGCTGAAAAACAAACACATTTTGTAACTTGGTGATGACTGCAAACTGCTTCAATTTATTAAGTCCCCTGAGGCCTGTGTTTAAACAAAAGTGGACAGAAATGGCAAGTGAGCGTTTCCCTAAACTGAGAAATAATTGCCTAATTTGTGCTGGGGGAATGGTGACTACCTGACAATTATGATTTTGGAGAGAATGAGACTTTCTAGTATTATTTGCATTATTTAAGAGGACAGGAAAAATAAATTACCCTCATCCCTCTTCTTCCCTGCTCCCATATGCTCAGAAGCTGTTGGGAAGCAACCCAGAGCTCTGCCCAATGCACCTCGAAGGTGGGTCTGCTGCTGCCTCCATCGCAAACTGCCACTGCTCTGGAGTGTGCTCGTGGTCTGGGCATGCACCAGGGGAGAGCACCAAACCCTTTCTGTCCTGCTGCTTGGCCTCTGCTTTGGTTTTTGAGTTGCTGGCTGATACCGTTTCGCAGACAGAAGAGTAAATAGGACTTTGAGTATGTTTCTTTAAGGAAAAGTTGGAAGAATCTTCTCTTTGCCCTGGCTATCATTGAGGCAAGAGCAGAAATTTGCACTTAAACCCATTGAGCTTCAGTGGGATGTAAACACTTGTGATAAGCTTGAGAAAAGTCACTGTGCTCTTATGCTTTGAGACTTTTGTCTGTATTGCATCAGACCAGACACCCAGAGAATCATAACACTGGCTTAAGTTTTAAGGGAATGCTAACATTTTTTAGATTGCTTTCTGGCCTTGGACTGCTCAGTGGTTAATTCCTTCCTCTAAAGCCACAAAATCAGAAAAGATACTTGAAACCTGAGAATCTCTCAGGAGCTTGAGCTTGAAGAAAAACATCAGAGGCCACAAGTTAGCACCACCATGTGACATGTGAGCATCTCATCATGCCAGCACCCAAACAATTAATTGTCTTTGGCCAGGGAATAATGTATTGTTATCTAAAATCTGGAGTGCAATCTAAGTGAGCTAGACTATCCAAACTCTAATAAAAAAGAAACAACCTCCCCCAGGATTTAGCAGTCAAAGACAGCTTTTATCTTCCCCACCCTCCAGTTTCTCATAGGATACATCACTTAAAGTTTCAATTACAGCATATACATCAAGGAAAAGCCTCTAAAGATAAACTAATTTTAATATTTTCTGTAATTATGAATGGTTTATTACATAAAAGTAGTTAAAGGGTACTCTGTTAATCTGTGACATGGAGAAAGGGGTGACAATCGGTGCATTCCAGGAAGCAGAAAATTTTTAATTAAAAGTGCCAGGCTAATTTGTTTCATTCTCAGCCATTGCTGTTGTGCTACTTGGCTGTTGTTGCAGCCTTGTTGGTTATTTGAATATAAATAACCTGTAACTTTCACACTTGTCACTCCTCTTACCAGAATTTGTAAAAACTGTGGGTTATAACTTCCAATTAATTTCCTATCTGTGAGCAGGCTTTAGCATAAATGTTTCTCAACAGGAAATTATTCTCTTATAAAAAAATAAATGGATATAGTGGGACATGGGATCCCTTTTTTAAGCATGATATAGCTATCTGTATGAGATAGAAAAGAGCATGAGTAATGCTCTTTTCTGCCAGGCAAAGCCCCTTTTGTCCTGTCAGGGCTGAGTGGGAGGCTGACCCTCCAGGCTGCCTGTGCAGGAATGTCTGTGGCAGCAAAGGCAGGGGGGTTGCTGGTATGGGAAAAGTTCTGTCTTAAAATGCCCTCCTACCCTGGGCTCTGATCACTGTTGAGGACGAGAGGCAAGACCAAGGATGTGGTGCTGCATATTGGCAAGTTTCTTCACCCATTCAAGGAGAGTGGCATGGTTTTGCTGAGCTTTTCACAAAACCCTGCTTTGAACATCCCTTTCATGGCTGATGGGTGCATAGAGCCATGAGAATGAATATACTGTGTGAGACCAAGATGCTGTCAAGCATTGTATCAGCTCCTGAACCATGCTTTCTAGTAAATGCTGGCAGCAGAGTATGACTGCAAAGCACAGGTGTCCCATCCCATGGTGGGCTGCTAGCCTCCAGCAGTCTGGGGCTCATGGAGACCCTAAGCTGGTGGGTGGGTGTGTGTTACATAGGACTTGTACCTGACCTAAGGCACTTAGATGAGCCTGGCTTCTGCAACTCAGTTCACTTCTTCCCATGCAAAGCTTTTTCCAAAGTATAAGTTTCTCAAATACTAGAAATCAGTTTTAGCCTTTCTTCAAGCCCTTCTCATGCCTCCAAGGGAAGGAGAGTCCTGGGAGTGCTTTGCTCCTGGGTACTGTTTCAAGGGCAGGTTCAGCCTGCTGGAGGGGGTGAATGGAGTATGTGCAGATCCCTAGCCTGGGCCAGCACAAATACTCTAAAAGCCTTGGGTGGGCATAGGGACTTCTTCGCTGCTCTCTTGGTTTCCTCTAAGAAATGCTTGGTTGGGCTGGCTGTCCTCAGGGCTTGCTTGCCCTGTCAGGTCCAGGAAGAATATAGGTCTGGGCACAATGCCATTCTTTATCTGATGATAGTGGAAAAACTTTGAGGCTTTTATATACTGGTGTGTTAGGATCTTTTGGATTCATTATTCTGCTGACCAAAACAGCAAGATGTCTCTTCAAGCAGGCTGATTTTAAATTTTAAGATTTTAAATTACCCCTATTTTGGGAACTACATCTGCTCTTTTGTATTTGTGTGATTGGTGAGAGACTGGTAATTGGACTCTTATGTAAAGGTTTTTGGGCATGTAGCAAGGAAGAGCAGGTACTATTGTAGCAGATGTCTGGATATTTTCAGAGTAACAGGTTGAACTTTTCAAATTTGAAAGAATTTTTATTTGGTGTATGAGTACAATGACAGAAAAACCTTTAACAAGAGCTTATGTAATCTCTTTCTTCCTCCAAACTGGATGCAATTTAAAAAAAAGTTGGGTCTGCATTTGTCCCAATTATTTGTGGAATTGAGTGGATGTATGCACTTGAAAAGTGGCAGCAGTGTGACCCTTTCGTTACTGGTTGTTAAAGTAGTTGGAGAAACTATCTGAAAGTTACCAGTGGTGCCTGAATGTTACAAAACCTCTTGGAAAAGGTATGGCTTGGTTCGTACCGTCCAGCACCAATGTCAGTGTGCTGTCAGGTAATGCAGGCTGCCCCTGGGAATCAGCTGAAAGTAGGGAAAAAACAAGCACAGAGAAAAGTAGCCTGTGTGACTGACTCCTTTAGCTGTTGTGTGTGGGATCTTGGGGCTCCTTGGGAGGGAGGAAGTCATCCTGAAAATGCTTGGAATACTGGTACTTGTGTTTATAGGCTTGGGTTGCATTTCAGTCCTGTGCGCTCAGGAGACCTGCTGGAATTGCAGGTGTGAAAGTTAATCAGGCAGTAATTGGCTAGAGGGAGAACAACAGGTTTCCTTATGTATGGCTGATCTTAATTCACTTAGAAGGCTGCTGGCTGCTGTGGTTTCTGTTATCCTCTGTATTTGGAGGATTTCCAGTATCCGTAGGTATTGGTTGTACCAGAGAAGCTTGGTCAAGTCTGGTCCTGGTCTGGATTGTTTTTGGTGACAGTATCTAAGGAAAGAAGGGGGCTTACTTTAATGGGGAGGCAGAATGAGGAAAACTATTTTATCTATATTCTCTTAAACAGTTGATAAGTTGCATGGGCTTTCTTCATCTGGCATGAATGAAAAAAATGGGATTTGCCACAGTGTGGTAAAATTGCTGTTCTCTTTAATGTTCACTTTATTATCCTTGTGCTACAAGTTGCAGGCAAAGTGTTTAGGTCATCCTTTCCTCTGAAATATTTTTACTTCTCTGTTATTTTCACCCTCCACTGCTGGTGTTTTTACATTACCAGGTGATCAATTGTCTCATGTTGTCTGTGTTTCCAGGAAACTTTCTGGATTTCTAATTACTACTAAATATTTCCTTAAGATCAGTCATGGATTTACCATCCCAGATATGCCTTGTCTTGAAGAACCTACTGGTTTTAGTGAAGTTTTTCATACCTGAGTTCTCAGATACATACTCTCATAAAACAGAAGTGTGTTTGGCAGAAATGTAAGGGCCTTCTAGAGGAAGGTGCTTAAGGACCTTCTCCCCTGCCAATCCTGCCCATCTTGTGACATCAGTATGGTCACTTCTGTAGAGCTTGTGCTGTAGCTAGTCATTCAGATGCTGCCCCATGCTCTGGACTCCTGGGATCACTAAACCTATGAAAAACTTGAATACATTGTTGGCTGGAAGTTATAGGTAAAATCTTGACAGGTTTGGCATTTTTTTCCATAACTGTTCTGAAAGTATCCTTTCACTAGGGCTAGCTTGAGCTATTGTTCCTCTGCCTCTTCACATTGTAAATTGACTGCTGTAGAAATGAACTAATGTATCTGTGCAGGAATAATGTGAAACCCCAGTGCTCTTGCACAGAGCTTTTCATGGTGTCCTTATTTCAGCAGTGGTAGAGTTAATTTTATTTCTAGCAATGGGTCTAGTATGGTGGCTTGGATTTAGGAGAATAATGCTGATAATGTGCTGATGTTACAGTTTTTGCCAAGCAGTCAAGGATTTATAGCTTCTCATACCCTCCTGACAACAACGAGGTGGTGCCCAAGAAGCTGGGAAGATATGCAGTTGGGACGGCTGACCCAAACTAGCCAAAAGGATATTCCATACTCTTTGGTATCATGCTTTACATATTTTGTGTGTGTGTGGCCAGAACGTGGCTCAGCTAGCTCCCAAGCTGCCCATTGGCTTTGAGTAGTGAGGAATTGTGCTGTACATTGCTTCTTTTGTATATTCTTTTGTTGTTTATTATCTTCCTTTCATGTCCTATTAAACCGTCTCTATTTCAACTCATGAATTTTACTTGTAAATTAATTTCAGGGTGGCTGCTTTAGCTCCTGGCTGGGTTAAACCACCACATGTGGGTAGAGCTCAAAGGTCATTTCAAGGGACATCAGATGTATTGACTCAGCTTTATAGACATGATGTGGAAGTGACTGGACTAGCTCAAGGTTACCCAAGAGGCCAGCAGCAGACATAGGAGCAGAACCTGCACCTCCCACGCTGCCTCTGGGGTCTGTGTACACAAGTTATAAGCAGCTCTGCAACTATTGATGTCTGATCAGATCTTCAATGTTCTTTCTGCTGCAAAATCATGGATTGACACTACTATAAGAGTAACAGGCATGTTTGTATAGCTGTATTTTGGAGATCTATCAAAAAGCTGATGTTGCTGTCTGTAAGGCAGACATATGTTAACTTGGAGGTATGGGATGAGATCCCATACCCATGAATCACATTAATATCTGTGGCTAATGCTGTGTTATCTCAGATCCCAGGAGAATTAATTCCAGTTGTAGCTGTGGCTTGCATCATGACAGTGATGTTGAGTCTTGCCTTGCTGCAGGTCCCTCTCAAGGCATGAAGTCCTGTGTAAAGGGTGAAGCCTGGTGCAGCCCAGGGCTGACTCACTGTGCTGGCATGGTGCATGGACCTGTGGTGCCAGCAGCCTCTGGGCTCCAGGAGATGTGCTTTTGTTGATGTTTAGTGACAGTTCATGTTTCTCTTACAGCAGAGTTAGGGTCAGGCCCTGAGAAGCCACAGTGACGGAGGCTGCCGCAGCTCCTGCAGCGTGCATAGCCCTACCCTTGCTGTGTGGCAGGGAAGGTGGAGACATGAAAGGGGAGGGCAGGGCAGCAAGTGTTGCTGTCACCAATTCTCCTTTAGTCCAGGGAAGTGAGATTAAAGAGGGAGGTTAATCGAGAGGTATCAGGAAATCTTACATCCTGCAAAGAATTCAGGAATCATAGAATCATAGAATTGTAGGGGTTGGAAGGGACCTCGAGAGATCATCGGGTCCAACCCCCTGCCGAAGCAGGCTCCCTAGGACATTTCACTGAGATAGGCGTCCAGACGGGTCTTGAATATCTCCAGAGAAGGAGACTCCACCACCTCCCTGGGCAGCCTGTCCCAGGGCTCTGTCACCCTCACTGTGAAAAAGTTTCTCCGCATGTTGGTGCGGAACTTCCTGTGCTCCAACTTGCAGCCATTGCCCCTTGTCCTGTCTCCACAGACACTGAAAAGGGGCTGGCTGATTCCCCCTGCATCCCTTGCTTAAGATAATTGTAAACATTAATTAGGTCCCCCCTTAGTCTTCTCTTCTCAAGGCTGAACAGTCCCAATCTTCTCAGCCTTTCCTCATAGGGGAGATGCTCCAGGCCCTTTATCATCTTCGTAGCCCTTCTCTGGACTGTCTCCAGGAGATCCCTGTCCTTTTTATACCAGGGAGCCCAGAACTGGACACAATACTCCAGGTGGGGCCTGACCAGGGCAGAGTAGAGGGGGAGGTTCTAATGACGATGGATAATCATGTTGTTATAGCTTAACAACATGCATTGAGGTGCCCCTGTGCTTTCATGAATTGTAAAGCTTTACAGAGCTTCTGCTTGCGATAAGAGTGTTTGTTTTCCTTATTTGTGTGCCCCTGTGTTCTTCTGTTGTGCTCTCCCTGAGCTGTGTGCAGTAAGTGCTCTGGTACTGGCAGAGTTATTTCTGAGGAAGAAAAATGAAATGCGTGTTCACTGCATGAAGAATAAGCAAAGATTTTAGCATTTAGTAAAAATGCATTTGCCAATCTATCTCTGAAACAACCATTCAGAAATTATGTGAATTTCAGGTTCATTTATAAGAAGGGCTGCTTTGCAGTAAGGCTTTTCTGCAGCACTGTGTATGAAATTTCACACCTTGTTCTTATTTAGTTGTAAGTCACATTTACTTCAAAGCTTCCTGGATATTGACTGAATTGCCTTTTTACTAATACAGTGACATCTCTTTATAAATCAGAAGGTTTATGGCCTTGACTCATGCTCTTTTTATTTTCCATCCATCTAAACAACCCACAACTATTGCTAGATAAGTATCTGAATGTTCTTCCTGTCAAATCTTGACAAAATATCGTTCAACAGAGCAGGTTTTCCAATGTCTTTCAATTTTTGTTATAAATAGGTAACCCTAGGAAGTACTATAGGCGTTCCTCCTCATCTTTTGCTCTTTCTCTTCCTCTCCCAACCTATAAACTCTTTAAACTCACTTTGGAGCGTGACGATGGTGAATTACTGTAACGCAGAAATGTGCTGTGAACTGAGGTGTGTTGGTGTTGGGAACCTGGTACCTGCAAAATACTGTAAGTCTATCCCTCAGCAGTGACAATACTGTGACTGTGTGAGGTACTGCTATGGAAACCTTGAAGCTTTGGATTATTCTGTCTCTGGTGAATGCCTCATGGTACATGTAGACTGTCCTCAACAGTGCTGCTTTTATAGATGTCATCTTGATCCAGGAGTTGTATATTGCAAGAAGTGCTTGTTCATTGGTTTCATTAAAAAGAAATGATATCCTGAAAACTTTATTATCTTCAACTTTTGTTAAAGCTTGTTATAAACCCTGAATTTTGGGTTTAATTTAACTTGGCAGTGTTTGTCTAAGTTCTCCCCTTCCCATAGCTGTCAAAAAGACCTTTATTTATTAGTACCTACAACGTAGCTGTTTCTGCACTTTTGATTTAAAACATGATCTTTAAAAGTGGCAACCAATATAACACTGGGTGTCAGCAGCACATCCATCATGTCAGAGCACAGTTTAGGAAGACAAAACCGATGAGATGTTATTCTAGCAATATTTACATGTCTCCTTTCTCATACTTCATTTCTCTGAAATTCATTGCTGTTTAGCATCTGCCTGGAGCTCTGCTTCCTGCAGGTGGAAACGGGTGCAGTGTTCAAACCGCATCATAGCGCTGAGCACATCAAGGACGTAATTTTTTCTGTGAAATGAAGCTTTGGAGGTTTTATCTTGACAGGAATCACAGGATTTTTGGGTATTAAAAAGCATGGAAGCATTTGAAAGTCAAACAGCAGTCTTCAAAGAATGTAGAATCCCTTCCCAAATCAGTTTTCGCTTAAATCTTTAACCAAAACTTCATATTTCTGCTGTATGTGGGCAGTTTATTATGGATTAGTGTAAGTTGCTTGGTTTTTCTTTTTTTGTCCTTATGTTAAACTGAAACTCAGGGTAGAATTTTTCCTCTTTACTGTGAACGTGAACTTTTTGTTCAGAGGAACCATCAGATGAGTCATTCTTTCATTCTTCCACTGGAAATCAATGTCTCATTGTCTTTTTTTCTGGCATATTTCCTTCTCCTAAGATCTGGGATAAAAAGGATGATAATGTTCTTTCTCTGTCACAGATCTATAGTTCTTAAAAGGAAGTTCCCTTGGAGATAGATGAATTACAGGTAATGATTTTGTTTACTAGTGCTGTAATGCAGCAATAGCTGCATTTACTCAAGCTCTTTTAAAAACTTTGTATTTTTTTTTCCCCATCAAAGACCAAACTCAAATCCCATCCAAGTCAGTGGGAAACTACTGACTTCAGCCTTGCAGTAGAGCTATAAGCTTAAGGAAGAGCTTATATATGAACACCTATCTTCAGAGCATCTTTAATGGCTTTTCTCTGTTAGAGAAGCAGCATTATGGATATTCTCAAATTTCTCAGAAAGGCTTATTTCCTTAGATGTACTCTAAAACAAACATGGCATAGTTCAGTGAAGCAGTGCAACTTAGGCCTGGCAGAGGTATTGGAGGAGAAGTGGGGATAGATGGTGATGATGCAGTGTGGTCACTTTCCAGATGCTTGCATTCACAGCAAGCTGGTGCTGAGCTCTGGGATGCTAGGAAGGGTTAAGTGGTTTCTGATGCCTGCGTGGTGCTGTTGCAAAGCTTTGCAGGGTCCTTCTGGCCCAAGTTGTCCACCTTCCCCTCTATTTTTGTAGGTATTTCCCTGCCTGGCACCACCCCCTAACTATGATTCTGTCTCAGGTCTATGCCTTGTGGCTCTCAGATGAATGTGTGAAGTACCAGAAGTGCACCCCTTCATCTTTGGGTGTTGGGGATAGTTTAGGAGCTTGTTACTGAAAAATGGTTTCCTGTATGTTGGTTTCATGGATCGCCATATGGCCTGGGACACCTCAACAAGTGGCTGGTCATACGGACATGACATTACCTGCAAACCCAAATCTCTTCTAGTGTAAAAATAGTAAGATGTGTTATTAAATAAGCTACACAGAAAGCCCTCTCCTTTGTCTTTGTTGCATCACATTTTCTAAGGGCAGTTAATAACTGTCTCTAGTTTGTAAGAGGTGGCATCCCCTGTAGTGTTCTCCAGAGGATGACCGTGCTGTCACAGGAGGTTGCTTGGGTGCTCTAACCACCTCTCTCCAATCTTGTGCCTGTGACTGGGTTTAACACAGCTCTCCTGATTGCTTTTAGTTTGTGTTAACATTCATTGAAACGGTCTTGCCTTTGGTCCTGTAGCTGTTCTGTAGGTCTTCCTGAATATTACAAAAGCATAGTAATATTTGGGCATTGGACTCGATCTCTGGAGGCCCCTTCCAACCCCTACAATTCTGTCATTTGGCTTCACATGTTGAATGCTAAGAGAGCTATGGTGTGAATACTGGTAAAGATGTATTGAGTTTAGTTTGCCATTGTGCATGGTCTACAAGCAAAATATGAGGGTGGGGCTGCCTACATACTTTGGCAAAACCTGTAGAGATAAGCTTCACATTTCATGTCTCTGTGTGTTTTGTTGATCACCAGCTTTCAAGCAAGGGCAGAAGCATAAACAGGGTCTTACAAGGATTTGCTTCAGAAAAATCTGGGATTCACAGCTGTATGTAGAATAAATAATATGCTGAATGGAAGAGCAGGTCTGTCTTGAACGAATATCTTTTAAGCAAATGGAAGCTGTTTGTATCATTCAATGGCAGATGAACTACTCTTTCCAGACTCAAGGGGAGAGACTGTTGTGAATATCTCACCCCCTTTATCAGAGAAATTACAAGTTCATTCTTGTCTGTTCTGTTGTTTTTTTCCCCCTTCTTGGTAGCACCCATGGTACAGGGAAACTAACTGTCTCTGCCAAGGTTTTAAAATGGTTGAGACTGAAACTTCTCACTGTTGCTACAGAGACAAGGTTGGTAGGGTAGCAGCCTGTCCTTCTGTGACTAATGACAAATGAGAACACCAGGTAACTTGGAAGCTGGGGACTGTTCAGGAATGCCCTTTGTAGATGTTCTGTCTAATGTTTTTTCTCCTTGTTGTATTTTCCTATTTTTGCCAAAATACAAGCTGTGTGCTAGGTGGCAGAACATACCACATGTTTATACAGACTTTATTTTTTATAGATGTTGAAGCTATCTCAATTAGAAGTGGAAAGTGAAGTGAAAGTCATGTTGGGAATATCCAAAGCACTTAGCTCAAAACTCAGGAATTGGGGCCACATGTAATCAAACTCAAACCACTTTATCTTCTGGTATCCTAGCATCTGGAAATAAGAAAACCCCTTCCACCTGATAAATCTAGTGATCTGGATATGAAAATGTCTCAATGGTCCCTTGTATCTCTTTAAGTGCAAGGAAAGAAAATTGATGAAAAACTAGGTACTTGACAGGATATGAATGCTGAAATGTCAGTGTGTTAAGCTTTGTCCACTAACCAACTTAGATGTATTCATACAGACTCATACATGAGACAGAAGCAATTACACGCTGTCACAACAATAATATAGGTGGCTTGGCAGTTTTGTTTGAGTTCTTGGATTTGTGGGGAAATTAAAGATCATGTAACTGAAGTTCTTTTAGTGCTTCTGAAAGCACTCTTTAAAGCTGGGTAGTTGTTGCTCTGAAACAGGTTTTCTTTGATTCTAAAGTATGTGCTTTGAAGGAATAGATTTTTTAAAATATTTTGTATCTTGAAAAAGGATGCAAGAATGCATAATTTCCTCTTGAGTTACCTTGTTGATTCAGTTGTTCTGTCCTGGAAGGCTCCTGATAAGCTCCCAAGTTCTAGATGATTTCCTTAATTGCAGGTGTCCACAATAGAGAGGTGGAACTTTAGCTTTAATTACCTTTCTAGTACCACGTGATTATTTTTGGGTGGTGAAACTCAGTCACCTCATCTGTCACTGACATGAGCATTGTGCTTTTTGAGGGCAAGTTGTCCTATGTTTCTCCCTACAACAAGGAAAGTTTTTTCTCTTTTTTGTAGATGTCTGAGTTTTGTGTGTACCTTGCACCTGTTGCCTTTTCGATCTGGTACTCTAACTTGGTGGATCTGGACCTCCAGAGTGTAGGAGGTGGCAGCAGAAACCCTGGGGTATGTGGGCAGGTGGAAGTAGTGAGGGAAAGCTTTAAGAATGAGCTTCTAAAGGTAAATTGCTTTCAAGGAGAATTTCATTAAAGCATTTATTTTAACACCCGTACCTGGAAAAAACCATTTGTTTTGATCTGTGGGACCTTATTTAGATGAACAGTTACCCTAAAACCATAATAACTGTTATAAAAATATTTGTGATAATTACCATCCTATGAGTTTGGGAGTAATCGGATTTGTCTGGGCTGCTGTGAGTGAAGTGCTCACCTACAAACACCTGGGACCAGGAGCATTTAACTGGGTCTCAGCTGGCATGGTGGAGCCCTGCTTTCTGGTGGCTGTGGGAGTGGGGGGAGCTGGGGTGTGCAGATGGATTAGCTGTCACTGTTCCAGTTAATGATTTTCTCTTTCCAGCTATTTCCCTGCATTTGTAGCACTGTAAAAGAACTGAACAGGAAATAGAAAAAACCCCCAATGTAGTCATATTTTGGTGAGGTTTTGAGCATTTGGCATTTCTTCTCAATGTGCAAACATATGCAGGGTGGCAATAGGGACCCCAAATATTTTGGCCCCAGGAAGCCTTTCTCAGGGTGTGTTGTAAATTCCTAAATGGAGATTGTGATACAACCACTGATGCAGCCCGATTATATTCGTGTGAATGGAACTGCCAAAATACAATTAAAGAAACTGCTTATATCCTCTCTCTTCCAGACAGGATACAATTGTTCATGTTGCTACTGCACTTTTTGTTTTCTTGGTGACAATTGATTTAATATGCTGTTTGGAAAACATATGTGCTTATCCTCTCAGTGCTGATTGATCACATGAGGAAGTGCCAAATTTTTTAGCAGTTAAACAGAACCTGGGCACAGCGTGCTGTGTATGGTCAGCATTTCATCATCCAGTCCCTAAATACTAGTGGATAGATTGAGAAAATTGCTGTTGGTTGCCATTTATTACAGATGCATTTAATATAGGTGATGCCTGGTGCTGATTCTGCTGTTGCATCTGGAGTCGGGGAAGGCAGGAAAGCTCACTGTTGTTCTGCATGCTTTGTGAAGGCTCAGACTTCATGCAGTCTGTGAGCAGGAGTGCTGGCTTTGCTGGGAAAGGTGATGCTCAGTGTGTGTCTGGGGATCTTGGTGTGGACTTGATTTAGCTATTTTGCCTCTGCCTCGTGTCTGCCCAAGGGATAACATTATGTTCCTTTGCTGCCCAGGCACATGTCAGGAGGGTCTAATCCGTAGCATTCCAGCCGGTAATTGCCATCAGTGTTGTTGTTCATTCCTGTTTATACTCTTAAAAATCATCTTTCTTATTAACTAGGAACTATTTGGATGTGGATTTTTAATGAAGCCTAGTCATTATCCAAAATTTGGGACTTAGTTTTGAAGTTTAATAATGTATCTACCACATCACATGAGCAGATGCATAGCTCTAACAGGCCCTAAGCTGGCTCCTTAATTTTACAGTTGGTTTTGCTAAACGCCTGAATAACTTATTTAGATTCATTTGACTAAGGTTTCATCTGGCTTTTGAATAGAAACTGGAATTAAACTTATGCAGAAAACTGGTACTTTAAAATAAATTAATGCTACATGTACTGAATAATGAAGCAAAATGTAATCAAAATACATTTCCCATTTTCTTTTACCCTGTCATCTAATGCTAATTTATTAGATACTATTATTAGCACTTGGTGAATTGAAATGATGATTTCTGGTCAAAATACTTTCCTGTGTTTTTTGTATTTTTGAAGTTAATTTTTATTAATAGATTATAGAAAGGAAAAACTTCTCAATTTGCAAACCCTAGCTGCTCTTTTGCTTAAAGAAGTACATTTTAAACTGAGCTAGACTGAGGGTGATGGAAATAATGACAAAGAGAATATTTGGAATCTGTTGGAGAGAGCTAATTGTCAGGGCTTGGTTTATTATATACTAGACTCCAGCTCAGATGCTTAGACAGTGACTCCCTTCCCTCTTTTTTCATTAACTTTGTCAATAGTGTATAGTGCTTGAATATTACAATTTAATTTGTTAATCAGATTGCTTCAGTAGAAGTCCAGTAACTCTAGGCATTTTATTAATATTTTTATAATATATCAATGTTGCTGTTAAAAAAGCATATTTTAGATTTTGAAGTATTATAAAGTAAAACTTCCCTTATAAATTGTAGGGGTGTGGGCAAATCTGCTGAAGCAGTAACTGCCAGTTGTTAGATTATCAAATTTCAGTGATGATTTGCTCAGCTCTAGAACATTAAATTGGCCTTTTCTCCTAATCTGGGGCATTTCTGCACATAAAGAACCAGATATCCAAGTGGTCTCCTGTGCAGCAGAACCGATGTGCACTGATGATGGTGCTTTTTGAGGGGGCCTCTGGGAATAGCCAACAGGTGGGCACAGGCAAGAGCAAGTATCTGATGAGAATTGTCAGCAGCCCAGGGGACTCGGGTGGGACAAGGATGTAAAGTCAACCATCCAAGAGCACAATGCTGGGGAGTTTGAGAGGGGCTCTTAGAGGTGGTCCATGGAAGAGCGAGGGGCAGCAGATGCTTGGAGTAGACACCTCCCAAGGGCCATTTCAACCTGAACAATTATTTCAACCTGATTCTCCTTTCAGTGCATTGGATTAGGGTCTTGCTGCTCCCACCTGAGGGTTTGCAATTGATCATGTGAGACCCTGTTACCTGTCACCCCAAACTTCTGTGGATGCTTTTTTCCCCAACCTTCCTATTCTGGTAACTTGTGTATTCTGTCTGCGTGCTGCCAAGTACTACTTGGAAGTATTGTTAATCCACAAGGATTTATTTAAAGCTATTTTCTCAGAGGCCTGGAGGAAATTTTCTCATCGTTTACCAAGCTGAATGTCTAATAAGCAGTTGTATCACTTACTGAATTCCTGGTGATATGTATTTCCCAGTGGGTTGGTGAATATTGTTGCGAATCAGCTTTCTTTATGAATGGCTCTGTATTGTCTGTCATTTCTGGTTTTGCTGGTTTTGTTTAAGAGCATTGCACAGATAATGGTGCTTGGCCCAGAGGAAAGATGCCTCAAAGAGTAATGGGGGTTTCTTTAATGAGGATCATTATTATTTGTAATGCACTGACCTGGTCATGAATCAGGTTTCTATTGTGTCCTATAAAGCTACGGGGCTCGAGCAGTCTTAACTTTAAAGAATATCCAACAGAAGCATAGGTTAAATATCAATACAGATGACTGTCAGAAGAACAAAGAACATAAATAAAATAACTTTCTGAGGAACAGGAAGGAGAACAATTGTTCATGATTTAATTAAAGCAGTGAAGAAATCAGCTGTTCTGGAGTCAAGGATGGTTGTGTGCTCTGTTTCTTTCCCTTGTACAGAATCCGCATTTGACCTTTCAGTAGAATACAGTAGCTCATGGAAGAGAAAATGTCTCATTAAAGGTGAAAGTGATAGATAGCATCTATTAATGGTATGGAAATCCTTTAGGCCTCAGACTTGGTGTTTAGATGCATCTCTTGGGAATCAATATTGTTTCCAAGTAACTAAAACAAAATCAATAGGAGACATGGATTTAATTTTGGTTACAAATCATTAGTTTCCAGTGTTTCTGAACCTTAAACTGCAAACAAAATCTTTATAAAATTGCCTTTTAAAGAATAAACAGTACTCAGGAGACCTTGACATGTTATGTCATTTGAGATACAGCACCTTGCAAGCATTTAATTCATTAAGAGCTGCTCCTCTGGTCTTGCAATGCACTGTTACTGCAAATAGGCTGCAAGCAGGATTCTGGTTGAAAATACTTCATCAACGCCTTGGGGGGTCTGTAGTACTAAGAAAATCTCTGATTTTCTCTTCAATTCTCTCCTGTGTCTTCTCATCCTTTTACTCTTTGAATTATGCTCTGGTAGAGAGTACACCCAGCCATTGGCCTTGTTTCAGCCATCGTTCCCTTTCCCTGGTGCTCCCTTCTTGTGTAAATCCCTCCCCAAAATGCTGCGTTACATCTGGTACCCTAAAAAGCAGTACCATTATGAAAGTGATGTTACTGTTTTTCTTTTGCTTCTGCTATGGTTTGGAGGAGATAATTTGTTGTGGTTTTCATAGAAACAAACAGAAAACCCCTTGAGCAGTAGGGATGTAAAAAGCCAAAGGAGTAACAAAACCTGACTGCTTTATGTTACTCCTGCAGGCTTAGATTGGACAACAGTTAAAGCCTAAGGAAAACAAAGTAGTAACAGAGGTTGAGGGGAGCAGAGCACAAACTTCTCTTCAGGCAGCTGGGAAGCCAGTGAGTCATTTCTCCTCAGAGACAGAAACGAGAGCTGTTTATCACAGAAAAATAAGAAAGTGGCTTTTGGGACGCTGTCTGTGCTGCACTGCAGCATTACACAGCCACTGTCCAATGTTGTTTCATTGAATTATTATGCTGGCAAGTCAGTGCATGTACACCCCCCACTGGAGTGCCTGACCTATATTACTCAGGTGCTCTGGGAAGAACGGGCCTGTTGTGGAATTGTATCCTCATTAACTGCAGCCTGTGGAACATTCATCCTGCTTCCCATCACAAAAAGCCTAATCAGTGTCCTTGGCTTTCTTTTGTTAGATGATTCATTCAGAAATGAAGGCATTGCTGGTTTATCTTTGCTAATGTTTTTTTGCAATGTTGCATTCCCCATTTCTGAAGTTGGTTTGCTGCAAAAATATACTGGAGGAGAATTGAAACTGGGTGATAGAACTTTCAGTCTTTTGCTGCAGAAGGTCGAGTGACATGCTTGAATTGTAATTCTTGGAAATTCTTACTACTTTCATATTTGCACACTGTTCTTTTTTGTTGTGAATCCTCCCTTACCCCTTGGTAGTGCTTCCCAATGTACGTGAGTAGGAAACAGAGGAAAAACCCAAGTGTAGCTCCTCCTGTTACTCTGCTGATGTGCTTAACATGCAATAAACAGAACCAGAGTAACAGAGACTTTCAGCAGGAATGAAACATTGACAAATCTGTTAAAAGCTATCAAGAGGATGAGAGACTGCTGGAAGAAAGAAGTAGAACTGAAGCTTAGATTAGAATTGAGTGAATATAGAGGCAAAGCATTTGTGTGTGTTCTCAGGAATAAAACCTGCTGGTTTGATTTACTGATATTGCATGGCATTTTAATCACTTATTCACAAACAGCTGGTTGAGCTAATTCTTATTCACAAGAACAAAACACAAAAGACACAAGCATTATGGATCTTCACATAGGTTTCTGGGCTATTCCCACTAGAAGTGACTTAGTCTTTTTCAAAAGTTGATTTTTCTTTTTCTTTTAAAAGACAAAAGACTAACAAGGAATTACACATGTAATGAGGCAGCTCCAGAAAAATCACAACCTGTTTGTAGAGCATTCATGAGTTGAAGGGAAGAGGCTGATACATAGTATAGCTCATAGGAGGAAGTGGAAAAAGTAATTCAGGTGTGACTGTTGTGAAGTGACAGGTATGAATGGCATGGGGCTACCAGTTTGTGAAGAGACAGCTTGGGGATATTACTGCTTTCAGTTTAGTTAAAGATTAAGTAAGTCTGCAAGAGTTAATCATTTAATTACAAACCTTGCATACCAGTTAATTATACAACATTTTGATATAAAATTTCCTGTAATACAATAAATCCAGCTTCTGCTGGTTATTTGCAACACTTTGAGAAGCCTCACAGGTGTGTGATGTGCAGCATCAGCTTACAGCAGCTTTGTTGCTTCAGATATATTCAGGATGATTTGGTGGTATGACTAAGAGTGATGGACTTCATGCAGGTTTCAGTTTTCTTGCTCCCCCCTGTCCTGGTGGTGTGCCAAATCAAAAGCTGACCTTTCCATAGCAGGCAGTGTGTAGTAATGTATATTGTAGTGATATAATAGTATGTTTCCTCCGCAAGTAAGAGGTCTTTCTGTTCTCTCAACAGTGTATTTTTCTGGTCTTTGGCAGAAATACCAGGCTATATTATTTTAAATTTTGTCCTTTTTTCAGATACACTGCGTGGTCTTTAACATCTCCGAGTCCCTGTGAGACCTAGCTCAGAGGGAGAGGCTTTATTAGGTCAACATCTTCTTCATCTTCTGTTGCCAGTTTTAAACTTTCCCATGTGAGATGTCACCTGCCTGCTCTCCCCTGAGGTGTGGCAGCCCTGTGCCCCACAGCAAGGGAAGAACACCCCAGTCATCTGTGAGCTGCCTGGGGGAAGCAGACTGCAAGTCCTTGCCCTGTATGCTCCTTGGCCAGAATGAGATTTAAGCTTATGACCTGGGATTCTCCATTTCACATTTTCATTTCTCTCTTGTGTTGAAGCAGATGAAGACAAGTCTAGAGTCCATGTCTCTTTTTAAGGCTTGGGTTTATTTGGGTTTTCTTCAGGTTTTTCCTAGTGTAGCTTTGTCAGTTGTAGCTGTGGCTCTCACCACATTGCTCTGGATGCACACGGGAGCAGGTATGGTAGAAGAAAGTCCTCTTCCAGGGATAACTTGTATCTCTTAAAGAGCTGCTTTATGCTAATGTTGTCCAAATACCTTCTGGCTGGGGTGCTTTTATTTTATTAGATATTATAGCTGAGCACTTAAAACATGAAAAAGGTCTTGGGCACTTCTGGGGCTCCTTCTGCTTTTAGTCTCAGCTCAGTTGCTCTGCCTGAGGCTGTGGTATGTTGCTGTGGTGTTTTGAGGCTTTGTTAGGCCTGCAGCATTCCTGATGGAAATCAGTAAGTGAATTTTACTCCTCTAAAATGCTAATGCACCTAAAAGGAGTTTTTGGTGTCTGTGCTTTGATGGGTTGGAGGCAGAATTTCCCAGGGTTGAATTTATAGCCTTTGCCCATTTCTCCTTCAGGAATGCTTTTCCTACCATCCCTCTTGCAGTGAGATGGGCCTCTTTGCCCTGACCAGACACATACCTTCTCCAAATCTGGTTCCAGTTTCTGCTTTATTCCTGGTTGCCTGAACATGTTGTTCCTCAACTTCTGCAGAAACAAACTTTACGGCTACAGATATCAAACTGTACTTTCCAAGCTGAGATTGCACCTCTAGCTTCCAGCTAGAGATGGTTTCTGTCTACTCTCATGTTCTTTGTTGTAATTCTCCCTCAAAATGTCAAGGGAGATGCAAAGCTATATAGGGGAGACATTAAACTGAATATCCCAAGTCCAGATCCTGCAAAGATTTTTTTTTTGTATGTGCCTAATTATACATAGCAGGTGTCTTAGCTGTAGGGAAGCAGAGTTGAGTGTATGCATGTGGGCAGGAAATTGCAGCAATCTCTGCAGCACACCATTCAGGATCACCATTTATGAGTGTTTACATTTACAAGTAAAAAGATTTGCAAAAATCCAGTGGAGAAAAATACTATTCTCTTTTCCCTCTCAGGTTGATAGTATAATGAGTCACCGCAGTGTTTATTCTTACAGGATCCTTTGCTAAGGCCATACTCTAATTGCTAAATTGTTTATTCTTGGTACAGTTTCATGTTTTTGTATGCAGTTGTGGAAAAGAGGCCACCTTCAGCCCACACTTGGTACCTACTGAAATATGATTTTTGTGACGACCTCTTGAAGCTTGAAGACAATACTTTGTAAATTAATCTTTTCTCAAGGTCTGATCTAATCCACCATGGGGGGACTGAAGGAATCCATTTTAAGAAGCTGATGAAAAAGTCCAAATGAGGTCACTGCAAATTTCACTTCAAACAAAGAGAAATGATTAAAAAAACATTTATTAATGTGTTGTCTTTGAGACCAAAGGTACTGATTAACTAGGATGTGTTAAGAGTTCTTTTTGCTGTCAATAACTGTCATACAAGATACATTAGTTGTTTTACAGGCACTCTACTGCAGAAATTTTATGCATCCCATAAATTTAAGCATGAATTATTGTGAGAGAAATGCACAAGGGCTCTGACTAAATAATGTGTTACAGTTAATACAATGATTTCTTTCATGACCTGGTGAAACTAATGACAAATAAATGGTAGGTCATCTTTTTGGTAGTAATAAAAATGTATTCCCAAATGGTTTTGGAACCAGAGAGAGCAAGCATCATTACTTTTGATCTAATATTCAGCTCTGTTGTCAATTGCCTTAAGCCTGAATTGATCCCAACTTGATATTAGTTTACTTGAAAAATATCTTAGAATACGCTAGTGTTACTCTGTTTAATCTTGTTTTCCTGATGAGGTAAATTTTAGTATCTGTTCTCACTAGCTTATGAAGTTGGACATTGAATATGTCTATATGTGAGTTCAAATTTCAGCTGATAGAGATGGAGGCTGGGAGAACCCTATTCTTGCTTTGCTGAAAACTGGTAAAAGCTTTGATCAGAAGCTGCTAGAAGCAGGTCAGGCAAATAAGGGGTAAGAAAAGCCCACAAAAACTTCTACCTTTGCATCACTTTTGTATCCTTTCAGATTTAAAGATCATCTTTTCCTTATTTACTGTAGTAAAAATAGCAAACATGGATTTTCATATCCCACAGACTTTTTTGTGGGAGAAGTGATAATGTCATGCAAGTCAGCATAAGTTTTTCAATTACTTGCATTTTTCTTCTAAATGTTTTGAACCAAGAGGTTATTCTAAAAGCATTTATTTGCCTATTTCATCGTTCCTTTCTTTGACAAGTCAGCTTCTTAAGTCTGTGAGAAGGAGAGATGGAGCTTAAGGAGCCAGCCAGTTGGAGAAGTAACAGAATTTCAAATAGTTGCGCCCATGCCTGATGCCAAAATAGGTGCCTAGAATTGGTCTCATTTGGAGGAGAACAGCTGCTGCTTCATTTCTACTGGAACTCAGCTAAGTACCTGTGGGAGGCACTGCCTGTTGTGTATTTCTGGATATCCAGTGTTTATGAAATAGGACTTCTTTTGTCCCAAAGATTTCAGTGTCTGGTATGTGATTTGAAGCATTTAGTTAAGTAAAGCTCAATTGACCTCTAGCAAGTTAGTGATGGTGCTAATAATACAGTGCCTTAAAGTGCTTTGGAATGTATCTGCTGCCCAGAATATAAGTAGTAAAATGTGAATTTTATATTGCTCTACCTGTGTCCTAAGGGTCAATTGCATGACCTTTCTCACATGGGACTATGTAATTCAATGAGACTGCTTAATGAAAAAGAGCAAGAATAGTTCTCTGCCTTGACTGAGCCGAAGTAACCCATTTAGAGATATTTAGCCTCACTGAATCAGTAGAGGTCTTCTGTCAAGTTTCAAGGTTCAAGTTGTATAGTCTATGGCTGGATTATACACATGCTTCTCTTGGTTAACAGTGATGGGGAAGATAAGTTTTCAAGAGTTCAAGAAAGCAGAAGAGTGGCTCTGGTTAGGGGTCTATTTGCCTTAAGTGGGAAACTTAAGTTGTACCAGCACTGGTGGCTATTCAGTGTTAGTTGTTAATAGTTATGTACTCTGTAGGCACATGCTAAACCTGGAGATGCTGAATGCTTCTGCTATTATTGCTTATGCTAGATAGATCTAGACAGCATCCTCCCAAATGTAACTTTTGATGCTGTGAGAGAGGAGGTAGGCATCTATTCTGTAGATCGTGCAGGATTATTGATTTCACATGCGATGTACACAGACTTTGATAAACTCCAGGAGTTGAGGAGGATTTTCTTTATTTGAAATATCTTGTCAGGTTTAATCAGTCTTGAAACAATTTTAAGGAATGCTTCTTAAGCTATTCTTGAACCCAGGAAGTGGGGAAAAGGATAAAAAAGAAAATCTTAAACTCTAAATCCCTGTGCTTTTATAGTTCACTTTCTCCTTTTGTTGACAACAAATGTATAGAAGCTGGTCTTAAGCTAAAGCTTTGCTATCTATGGTGCCATGGCTGCTTTCCTAGGCTGGATGCATACCTGTGAGCAAAGGTGTTGTATGTGTGCTGTCCCAACAGTGATGGTACTCTAGATACTTTACTTAATTTTGCACTGGTGTCCTGCACTGTGCCTTCATGCCAGGAATGGCCAGTGCTTCCCCAGCCATTAATGGGGTGACACCTCACACAAAGGTGGTGAGTGATTGAGTTTGGGAGGAGGGAGAGGAGGCCTGCCCTTTGGCAGATAGTCCTCCTCTTGAGCTCTTCATGAAGACAGCATCACAAAATGTTAGGGGTCAGAAGGAACCTCAAAAGTTCATCTGGTCTAAACCTCCCTGCCCCAGGGCAGGATGACCTAGATTAGGTCACACAGGAACATGTCCAGGTGGGTTTTGGATGACTACAGAGAAGAATCCACAATCTCTGGACAGTCTGTTCCAGTGCCCCATCAGCCTCACAGGGCAGATGAGGAAAAACAGCTATTCCTTTTAGAGCTGAACAGAGATGTTGGTGGCCATAATTCCTTCAAATTTCATTTCCTCCACTGTCATGTTTTAAGTCAGTGGCTCCTGGTAAACTTGTTGGGGCTATCCACAGAGCCTGCAGTACATGAACAGGAGTGAAGGAGTCTTTGCTCATAAATATTATTTTTTTAAGCTATTATTTTGAAGTGAAAGAACAGGTAGGGATGGGAGGAGGAATTGAGAATAGGGGACCTGTTCAAGACCACCTGGAAGATCAGTAGTGGTGGCGAAGCTTGTCACCTGAATCCCAGAACAGCTACTGTGTTTGCCTCAGAGCCATTTCATTAGCAAAGCTTCTTCTGCATGTGTCTTCGTTGCTTCCCCTCTCCTGGCAGTTAAGAGAAATATTTGAAAATATTTAGTATTTCTTCCTTGGTTTTCCTTTACTGTTTTCTTTTGCTTCTGTGGGGCTAGGCTCCACTCAAAACACTTAGAGACTTCCCTGATCGACAGTATTCATGCCTTTCATGGCTGAATTATGTTACATTAGCTGTTCCTCACAGACATTGCAATGATCGATAGCATAAAAATAAGACACCGCTACAATTCCCACTGAAGAAAGATTAACTGCCTCTATAGACTTCAAAGAACAGGAGGAGATGAATGGAGACAGGAAACTAGGCCAGTTCCCCCCCACAAATGCATAGAATATACAAAGGGCATCTCATGCTAAATTCCCTGTTTTATGTCTGAGAGAAAGGTTAGATGCCAAAGGTGTGTTTTGAGTGCACAAGCCTGTTTTCTGTGAACACTGATTTGGCCTCTTGCTTTGAGTGGGTGTTTATGCTGATCCCAAGGGGCAGTTCATGACAAAAGGATGGATGTTTTTGGTGCTATCGCTCAATTCTGAGTGCCCCTGACAAGTAGGGAGATTAATGAGTTGAATGCACCACGAATGTATTGGGAGGGTATTTGTTCTTTGGAAAGATTAAGGATTTCAAATGTGAATGCTTTGGGTGTTGGTGTGTCAATACTCTTGCAGGATGCAAAGGTGTGGGGGTATCAGTGAGACCACAAAATTAGAAGTGGATGAAGGTTCCTAAGGTTCCTCTTAGACACTGCTGCTATGAGTGCTCCACAGCATTGTGCACCTATCTAGAGATCAGAGCTCCATACCCATTACTACAAACTCCTGCTGTTTCATGAGGCTAATAAATGGAAACTGGGACTTTCACAATCTCAAGAAGTGTGGGTCTTGGTTTCTGCTGAACGATGCACTTGGATGCTCAGGAGCTCTGAAAGGTGATCTGTAGGGTTGGGGTTTACTGAGTCAAACCAGTGGAATTGAGGGTAGGCGCTCTGACTGGCCATTCTACTTTGTGAAAAAGTGATTGAGAAACTAATTTTGCAATGGTGAGAGCTGTCAGGGTTCTAATCTTGTCAGTGGGCTTTGCATGTCTTTTCCTTGCTTGGGGGTTTGACTGCTCAAGACCATCTGTGACCCTCTGATTGCCTGGAAGAGCTGTGGGGAAAAGTACTGGCAGAAATCTGATCCGGAACTTTTTGGTTCCAGAGGTGTTTGTAGGCTTGAACACCTTGCTGCTGGCTCTTGCCTGAGCTGGGCTGTAGATATGCCTGTGCCCTGATAGGTACCTCACTGGTCCTGATGTTGTCTTGCTAACTTGATTTCTTGGTTTGACGTGCTCTGCTGATCACTTAGAGAATCATAGGCTGCTTTGGGTTGGAAGGGACCTCAAAGCCCATCTAGTTCCAGACCCCCACTGTTGTGGGCAGGGACATCCTCTGCTGGCCTTGAACACTGCCAGGGAGTGGGGGCAGACACAGCTCCTCTGGGCAACCTGTGCAAGGGCCTCACCACCCTCACAGGGAAGTACCCTTGAGGCTGCTGTCATGGACCTGCTGCTCTTCTCTTGCTTGGTTTTGTGAGACAGTGCCCTTGAGGAGGTTGCTGCCCCATCTGATATAGCATCACCCTCTGCTAATGTGCTGCTGTGAGGGGCAACTGCTTGGCTGCACTCAAGTCTTTTTGGGTAGCACTGAGAATTCAGGATCTGTGTCCTCTCAGGGCTCGTGTGAGCTACTGTTGGATCCCATGTAGCTTGACTGAGAGAAGAAACCAAAACACGAGCCTTGTGCCCAGTTTCCAAGGCCCTGGGACACCATGAAAACTGACTGCATCAGTTGGGGTCTCCTACAAATTGCCTGTAGCAAAGGTTGGGATACCCGCTGGTCCTCTGTGGTAACCTGGGTGCAAAGAGTGGAAGGAAGGGGAGGAGCAGTGAGCCTCTGTCTTGCTGCAACTAGATTAGTCAGGTCTGTAGCACTTGCCTGGGAAGCATGAGTGGCTTTGAGGATGTCCTTTTTTAAGAACTGACCTTAATGATGATAATGCTGCCATTTGCTAAAATCTGTTATTTTTCACTGCAACCCCCAGGTGTGCAAGTGCTGAAGGTTTTGTGTTTGTTCATGCTAATAACCTACAGATTTGTTCTGTCTGCCCTCGCACTTCACATTCTTCAGTTTCTTGAAAGACCTACATTTAATTAGCCAAATAGCTTCTGCTTTTTCAGAAACATGTTAGGGACATCAGCACTTACAATTATTAAACATAGCATGATGTACCATAAGCTTCTACTGCCTGCACAATGCCTGTAACTGGGCAAACATGTATCATGTCTCACGTGTTCCATGAATGAGTTGGAAAACTCCCTTTTCCCTGTCCTTTGGAAATGAGAGTCTGGTCTTTGCTGATGTCAGAGAAACCCAGCAGCACCAAAGTTGGGTTTTGCAGTTAGTTCACTATGTATTTTTCACCATATGGTTTTTATGTCTGCTGAGTGAAATTTGCTCCACTGACATGGCTGATCTGTAGGTTTGGTTCTCTTGTGACTCTGTGCCTGTGAGTGGTAGGCAAAGGTAGGGGAAAGAACATGCTAGTATTCCTTACAGCTCCTGATTGGAGGCTCTGTGTTGAGCTGACCAAATGGGGCTTTTGAGAGCTTCCTTGGGTATGTCTGTGCAGGGCTGTGTGTACAGTCTGGTGTAAGGAATGACATACAATATGTGGACAACCAAACAGTATTGAAACCCCCAGGAATTTCTGTACATAGTTGGCAGCATGGAGGATGGTTAAGTTTTATCTCCATGCAGACTGAAAGAAGGTAGAATCTCATTGTAGGATGACATGTCTGTGGCTGCATACATGCTCTGCCTTGAATATTTGGTAGGAGTACTGAAAAAGGAGCTGGTTTTGGAAGACGTGTAGGGTGGGGAAGGGTGAAGAGAGTGTGTGTGAGCTCCACACGTGAATTTCAGTGTCAGTGGTTTCCAAGTATGTTTGAGTAAAGCTCAGTTCATATACTAAAGTGTGATTTATGGGTCAGTTTAGATCATGCTAAATAAGGTAGAGTCCAAGGCAAGACAGTGTTTCCTGTTATCTGTGAGCAAATATGCATTGTTCTGTAGGATCCTAGTTGTTGAAATATTATCGCAGGACTATTTGATATTTCCTACAGTATTTAAACCTGAGCTCCAGGTATGGCTGTATTTAGTCAGAACCTGAAAAGCAGTAATGCTCATGAGCTCTTTAAAATCAAGCAAAGCAGTATTTGGAACTGAACAGCTGGCCATCAATTCCACAGCATTAATTCTGTCACAAATCAAATACATTGGAACAAAGGTCTTGTCACCAATTGCTGCTTGTTATGTAAAGAATGCAAATAATTCCACGTGATCATGCATCTTTCTAGAAGCAGCTTTAAACTAGAATCATGAGACGTGGTACTGCATTACTGACAATTAGTTTCCTACAGCCGCTGAGGGTTCATCATCTACCATTGACATTAATTATTCTGTTTTGGCTCATTGACGTGCAAAATCATTAAATGATTCTTTTGTTACAAAATACCATGTTTGAAGAACGTGTTTGATGGAAACACAGGTCTGCTCATCATCTTCATATCACTATCAAGAACTTGTTTTCTATCCCAGAGTGATTCACTATGGAGAACAATCGGAGAGAAGAGGAATTTTTTGCAAATGGCTTTCAAAAGAAATTAAAGTTGCTATATTAGAGCATGTCTACTTGTCACTCATACTTTAGCTATCTCACAGTAGAGGGCAGAAGTGAAGTCTTTTCAATTTGCAATTTTCAGGCTTGTAAATTGAAAAATCCACATCTGCCCTTTCTAGCTTAAGAAGGATTGACAAGAAAAGGTCATGTTTTCAAAATGAGTATGTTATGCATTACTCCTTATTGTATCATTATTTTCAGGATTTATATTGGCCCACAGCAGTAGTTTTTTGTTTTGAGCATCTGGTAATCATCAGCGTAGTCACAATCACAACACCCTTGTGAAAGAGGCAAGTCCTGTTATCTTTTGTTTATAACTAGAAAACTCATTTGCAACAAGTCTCTTGGACTTGTCTGTGACCGCATAAAAAGTCAGTTAAGTTCTTGTGCAAGTTGTTGGACTCATGGTTGTCACTGCAGCATCTTCTGCAAGGAGGGACTCCACTGGTGTTTGTAAGGATGAGGGTGCAGGTTTTACCTTCTCACTCCCTGTGTGCTTTCTGATTTACTCTGTAAAAATGTCACTAATGTGTATTTGAATGTTTTACAAGTTTTGTGACTTAAGAGGCACTGACAAACCAAGGAAACAGTCAACAAAGAGCAATGGTCTGGTTTTACTGGACAATAAACACGAGCAGGAGCTCTAGAGAGCAGCAGGTATGGGGAGTGCAAGTATTTTTGTGTGTGTCTGTAAGGAAGCCATGAATTTGGGTTGCACAGTGTTAGCTAGACACCTGCTTTGCTTTGAAGACAAAAAAGCAAGCTTTTAAGTTGTTTCACTTTAACTGCTAGGAGCCATGTCAGATGGGTTTTGGTGGACAGCACTGCAATTAAAATCTCTGTGGGATTTGTTCCTAGATTGACAGTCTAGGAAACAAACCCACTTGGGAATACAGTTCATACTGGGAAGGAAGAAGAATCTGAGATGTATGACTTAAGTGACAATGAAGGGTCTTAGACTGACATAATCAGACAACTGTTTTGATGGTATGAAAATTAAACAGAAAATAGTTATTCAGGATGGAATGAGGGGTAGAATTAGGAAATGTAAGACTATAAAATGGTGTCCCAAAGTAAATGGGGAAGTCCATTAGAAAGAAGAGCTGCAAAATTTTAGTGAGAATACTTAAAATATGGACATATCTATCCCAGAGAAAAATGTCTTTGCCTCTAGTAATTGCAATTCCATGGGTGCCAGGGAGCTTGGGCTGGGGGTACCTGGGTGGTATTCAAATAAAATAGCTGAATGGCTGCAGTTCGGGCATGCCCTGTGCACTCAAGACTGTATGACAGATAATTTTGAGATGAAGATAACATGGAAGAAAAGATATTCTGGAGCAGAGGGATAGATAAGAAAAGGTTAGCAGGGAATGTGGCTGTGGAGGCTGTCGAGAGAATGGTCTAAGATGAAAAGCTTGAGTTGTACTAAAAGGAGCTGGATGTGGAGGGATGATGTTGCAGTGGGAAAAAAGCAGTGCCTGGAGGCATGCAGGGAATTTGCAATAGAGGCAGTGGGAGAGCGAGTTCAGTGCAGGTGTCTCCTTTCCAGAGAATCAGATGGGGGCTTTTGGAGAGGCTTGTGTTCATTGACTGGGGAATGTGGGAGCAAAACAAGAGATTACTTCTGAGGGCAGAGGAGGGCCTGGTATGTGGTTACAAAATCTAGTAGTGGGGCTGTGCCTAAACTGAGGGTTGAGAAACTCCATCAGTTCCTTTTTGTATTAACAAATTATTCAAATCAGATGTTTTGGAGTATAGAAAATTTCCTTTTAACTGTTGGCTGCAATTTTCACTGGCTACTCAAAGTATGTTTCTTTTAAAAAAAACACTAGTGACGTTTTCCATTGGCATGAGGTGATATCATGAATTATGTCGATTTGCACGAGCTGCTCTTTATTTTTGAAGTCTTTAAAGGCTGCCTGTGCTTTTAAACCTCCTGAACTAGCCTGTTGCTGTGGAGCCATATATAGTATTCCTGCTGGAACTAAGTATGTGATGGGTGTAGCTTGAGAGCCTGATTCTCTTCATGTTGACCTCAGCTTTATACCAGGGCAGCTCCAGGGACTTGTTTGAGTGGGAACAGACTCAGGCTTGATATCCCTTCAGTTTGTGATGGGAACTGTGTAACAGGATTAATAATCATCTTTCTAGCTTTAAAAAACCCTGAAACCTGTTCGGGTAATAAAACCTTCAGTAATGAAAAAATCATAGATCAGTTGGATTGCTTGAGGGTAAAACTGTGTCTGTGTCTGCTTAATATGTTTTGCTCCTTTGCTTAACCATCCATTCATGGTATTTCTTCACTGCAGACACATGACCCACCACTTCTGCTGACTGGACAGAGGGTCAGATCAATGCAGGGCAAATTTCTGTTAATGAGATTTTGATTCTTTGACATTTCTAATCAATGTTTCCTTGAAACGCATGGAGGAAGTCTGATGTTAGCAGTCCAGTTCTCAATTGTTTCTCATGTAGGCAATCACAAATATTTCTTGTGTGTTTTCTTTTTTAATGGAAGTAATAAATTTGTGTTACTCTGTGTTAATTAGCTCCTTAATATGCTGTGGTCTGCCCTTGATTTTGTTTGTGTCATTATTACCTTTCTAGAAAGAAAGTATCAGTTTATTCTACTAGACAACCTCAATGTCTCTTAATTAGTAACTTTTCCTAACTTAATTCCTTACCAGTGACTGAGAAATGTGTGTGTACATAATGCAACCAGATTTCTTGTTAAATGTCAGAGGTGTGCAACTAGGGAATGTGTACACTGGTTATGCCACTATTCATTATGTTTAGCCAACATATGATTTCTGGGGGATTGCACTCTCCTGTTACTCACCCAGCTTCACCAAAGCAGAAGCTCAGAGGTAAAGTCTTGCGTTTTCTGGGGGATTGGGGGAGCTACTCAGATGTCAAAACATTCCTCCTTGTCACGTCTGGCTTGTTCTTTGCCATCAACGTGCAATTACTACCCTGGGTCACTTGTGACCAGATGTTGCTGTCTGTGTGTAGATTGGAGATCTTAAAGTCTCTCCTAGCCACTACATCTGGCTTGTTTCTATTGAAGGAGAGTAGTGAGAGAACAGTCATCAGAACAGCCAGGAACAGGAACCTGTGGTAATAACAGTCTGTGTATGCCCAGTTAATGTTTTATCTTGGAGAGGGCTGGAATGTCAGAAGGCATTGATCACTGACAGGTAGAGGTACTTGCTTTTATATTGGAGATGGTAATACCTTCTGTATTGGTGGCCTCACTTTGAGGCACCTCATTTCTTACAAAAACTACTTGTGGGTGCCTGTTCTCAGGAAAGCATCACCTTTGGGTCCAGAGTGTGTGAAGTCATTTAGATTTACACTACTATGTGGTATTAGCACCTGCCTGGAGGCTTACCCTTAAGCTTGAGTTTCAGGAGTCTAAATGGTGAATGTTGGAGTACCTGACTTACAGTGCTGGTGCTCTGCCTTGGGTCTCATTCTGACAATCTCTAGCTGTGGGAATTAGGATTGCTGCTGCATCCTCCCTGTTAAACAGGTCATTTTGAACCGTTGACTATATCTACTGCAATTGTTATTTTGAGAAGGGCTTGTCATAGCTGCCCGGCAGCGAAAGGCCTCTGCTTAAAAGCTTTATTTTAAAATAAAGAGTAGCCCAAGGCCTGGTGTGATAACTTTCAGTTTGTTGGAAAGGAATTTGCTGGAGGCCAGCATTTTCAGAACAGGCAAACCAGCATTTGAAAATTTGAGCTTTTCCAACAAAAGGTTGCTCAGATGCAAGGGGAGAGTTCAGGTGCTCCCTTGGTGCTCTGACACTGAATTTTCTTGACTTTGCTCTTTTTCTCTTTTATGCAGAGGGTCCCCAAAGTCCTAGGAACTGGGCGGACCCTGCAGCCAAACATGTGTGGGTCAGGCAGCAACAAAGCAACAGTCAGAATAGTCACATAAATTACAATGAGTCACTTGTAATGTTCTTCCAACTACTGTCCCTTTTATTTTTTTGTGGTCTTGGAAAACTCATCACCTGAACCTGGCTTTAAGAAAGCTGTATGTAGCCAGCATAGCTCTGCTTCCAAACAGAACTGTGGTTTTTATTTAGATGAAAATATTCGATAAACTCCTTTTATGTCTTTGCTATCCTTCAGGATAAAGAAGTTTTCCAGTACAATTAATAGCTAGCCAAAAATGAAGACGACTTGTTTGAGATCTTGGTGGAGAAAATGAGTCTCAGAATGCTGCAAATTGCTCTGATAGTTTCTTTTCAGAAATATAATACTGAACTGGAATTGTAGTCAATTATCAGCTTTTCCCTACTAAGCTTTGATCCTTACAGCATTTTTTTCCCCTCTTGCTAGTGTGCATACCCCCAAAAAGAAATGTAACAAGATGCCTAAATTGCTGACTGTCTTGCGTGCAGTATTGATTGGGCTCATTGATGCTGCGTTATCTAAGACTAAATTGGCATCAGGTTTTTTTTTCCCCCTCTGAAGCCTGAAGATTTTGTGTTCTTTTTAATTGTTGGAGGAAGGTCAGCACAGAGTGTACCCTCTGCCTTTTCATCTTAAACGGAAATGTCCTAAATGAATAGAAAGCCGCGTGTCAGCGAAACGAGCTCTTGCTGAAAGCAATGTGTCGGCTTCTCATGTTTTGCGTTTGTGATGACATAAGCTTTGACCTTGGCCTGTATCTTTTTGCAAGAGCCACATTTGTTCTCTTCAGCCTAATAGCAGCACTGATGGTAGGAGCTGTGCACTTGCATGAACAGCAGCCCCGACCTACTGCAATTTGTAGCACTGGTTGGAGTAAGAATATATATATTTATTTTTTAAAAATATTGCACTGCTATTTTTTAATGATTTCTCAGTTTAAGGATCCTAGCTTTTGTCTTTATGCAGTCAAAATGTATGTGGAAAAGACACATATGATTAGAGTTTAACATGGTAAACTGATTTCTTTCCTATTTGGCTGTTCCTGTGGCTGGTTGGGCAGATGGAGAGCTGAACTTGTGGGTAGGACTGTTCCTACAGCCTGAAGGACTTTCTGAGCTTATCCCTTCTGTTTCTTGTCTGCCATAGCTGGGGAAAGGACTCCTCCTCTGTGGTATCTCTTTGTCTTAATAAGGGGGAGGAGGGGAATGGATGCCTTGGAGAGGCAAGTCCTGTTTATTTCTCCCTGAATGCTCGTTAAGGCCTGTGCTGTGTCCTGCAAATCTGATCTGAGAAATAGGAGGGAAATACAGGTCAAAAAATACAACTTGTAAGAAACTGGCAGGATGGAGCTGTCGGCATCAACTGTGGTGGGTCGTCTTGTGAGAATGGCATCCATCCTAGAGATCCATGTGTCTGTGTTAAGCAGTGAGCAGTCCTGTGCTGGTGCACTGTGACCAAAGATTAACTCTTAGCATTTACTTTTGAAATGCTTTTAGGGCACTTGCATCAAATGCTGTAGCTGAATGAATCAGGTTGGATGCATAGGGACAGAAGTGTATTTACTTCCTACCTGAGCTTACCAAAAAATAGGAAAAACCCCACCCCTTGAGCCTCAGGGCTTTGGCTCATATTTCCTTGCTGAGACAGGAGATTTGTGAGTAGGAGAAAAGCTTTCCATCTGTTAGGGAGGCACAGGAGGTGAAATACACCTGGTCCTCTGATTTCCTTCACACCCTCCAGTCCCCCAAGTTATGCATATCCTGAAAAGGAAAAAAGTTTTCTTCTTGAAGCCCAATGAGGGCAAGAAGAAAAGTGGAACAACTGAAAAATTCAGCGTATTAAAGAATAGTTGGAAGATGAAGCAGGCCTGGGGGCATCACTGTGACTTTGAACAAAACTGGGAAGCATTACTGGTCTCTTTTTGCAGAGGTCTGTGTAAACAGTTTCCAGTTGGATGAATTTAGAGGTTTCCCTGGTCTGATCTGAGATTTCACTTCAGTTGTCCCCAGTGGCTCAGGGACACACAGGCAATTTTAGCTGGGAGATTTTTCATGTCTCAGATTTGACCATCTGCCTTTGATAATAAAACATGTGCAGCAGTTGATGAGATGTCTCAAGGAAACACAGAACACACTGGGCAAAGTGTTGTGAGCTCTTCATGTTTCATTTCACCCTAAGCCTGCAGCCAAGGAAAGCTGTGGAGCAGATGTAAGCCCAAAAGTGTGTGTGATTTTGTACACAGGATAATTGAAAGCTAAATTCCAGTCTTCAGGTATGGACAAGCTGTGAGAAATAAAGCACTTATGCAGTGTTTTTGGGAGTCTCTACCAAATCCATGTATAAAATCTCTGAATAGGAAGATTAATAAGGGCAGAGTGCTGTTTTACCAGCAAGATGATGTGGCAAAGTTTGTGGTTGCTGCATGTAATTTAGCATAGAATATCCATGTGGAGTTTGGGGCATCTCATCTGTGGGTTCCTGTAGATGATTGCCATCAAAGTACTCTCTATCAAGCAAGCCTGGAAAGTGTGTGGTTGCTGTGCTTGGCTTTGATAGTGGAAGAGAAAGCTCACCAGTTCTAGCTTTCCAGAGTGGATCAGGTCCTTTTTCATCTACCTCCTGGCAGTTGGGGTTGCTTGGGTGGTGTGTCAGGGAGCCAGGCATGCCAGGGTTCTGGCTACAAACCAGGTTTGGGGAGCATTGCTCCATCCTATCTATCTGTGTTTGGTTGCAGGAGGTGTTAGTTCTGTTATGTTTGGGCTTTGTACGCTGCAAGGGTCAATGCTTTCAGAGGAAAATAACATGTACTGAAGGGGAGGTCAGTGGAAAGAAGCAGACAGTGTGTTTATGTAATAAATTCTGGTCCCTTTTCCCTTCATTTGCCTGGCACGGTCATTTCCAGAGGGACACATAACCGAGAGGTACCTGTGTGTGTTGCAGCATTGCTGCAGCGCTCTGAAGTTACAAAAAACTGAAGGGTGGCAGCAAGGTTTTACTGCAGAGCTGTTCTTAAATAGTTATCATGGGCATTTATTTGCAGGGAAGGGGACTTTCAGGAAAAAAAGGAAAGAAAAAGCATCCCAGATCTATGATAAAACAGGAAGTTAAGGGAGCAGAGATTTTTTTCAGAGCTGGGACTCATTCATGCATAGCAAGAATATCCTCTGGTTTATGCAGAGCTAATTTTGGAGAGTACTTTTCTCTTGTGGTTAGTAATGTTTTGTCGGTGTTGTGTTGTGCTATGTTAGAGAAAGTGTAGTAGTCACTTTCTGCCAGGCAAAGGACCCCAAAGAGCATCATTTTTCAAATAATCCAGTTCAGCGCAATATGGGAAGACTTGTGGAACTCTCTTACCATTAGCAGGAGCCTCAGCCTGAAGCTGCACGCTGGGGTGTTTGCTGCTGCTTCTCTGTCTACCTGGAATTACTTCTGTGCGAGGGCTAGCTGCTTCCAGCAGCAATAGTGTGCTCTCCTCCCTCCTCCATCACTGAAGTGGCAATGGCCATGCCCCTTTCCTTGGGAGATAAGGCAACATTTGGGCCCTTTTTTCCAGCTCCTGCATACCTGTTCTGCATCCCATCTGACCTACCAGCCAGGTCTTGGTCATATCTCCCCGTGCTGGATCTGATTCATACCTCAGGACAATTGACTCCTAATGCTTGCATTTATTCCCCCACTGCATTGAGGTTTGACATGAGGTATGGCCCTTATCTTTCCTCTTTTTTTCTGTGAGAGTACGTTCAGGAGAACTGGATTTATTTTTCTTTTTCAGCAGCTCTTTAAGTGCTAAGGGCTCTACATGGAGTTATTAGTGTGCTTCTATCCCACAGGCTTTGGAAAGTGAGATTTTTTTTTTAGCCCATGGGAAGATCAGACCTTTGGAGAGGCTGCTGGGATGCGTTATGTGAAACACTTTGATTTATTTTCTTCCAGAGCGTGTTATGGGTCATATTGCCCTGAACTACTGTTCTTACAGCCACCTGCTGTTTTGAGCTCATGCTTACGTTGAGACAGTACCTGGGAAAGGATTGACTCAGAAAATAGTTCGGTGTTGCAATCCTGTTAGACTTTTAAAAAGTAGGCAAAAGAGATAATCTAAGTACTTAGAGCTGTTCATCTTGGACACTTGAGCCTGTATCTGTAGGTGTTTTCTCACTGGTACAGGTAGATGGGTCCTTGCCATACTTGTTTGCTCTATGATCTTCTGAGCTTTCTTGAGTAGTCCTGGACAAAGCTGTTAGGATGGATTGAAGTAACAGAGAGCAAGCAAAGGTTGTTTATAAGTTGTTTCTGTAAGCACTGTTGGACTGTTCTTGTATTTGTGCAGTGTATTTTCTGGTTCTCATCTCTGTTCATCAATCTATACTCAAGTGTACTTTTTAGTTCTATCAGGCCATGAACTCAATACAAAGAAGAATCACGGACTGGTGTTGTACTGGTCATCTACTTACGCAGTTGTTGAGACCTTTTAAATCCTCTTTCTGCTCTGTACTCTAAAACCCAGGCAAGCATCTTATTTTAATACAGTACATGTCTCAGGTTTCCTGAACAAAACCCATATGTAGCTCTGTTCCTTTCAGCTGAACACTTTAATAACCGACTGCTGGTGTTGCCCTGCATACATTAATTTTGCCTCAAAAGTCAATAAATGTTTGAAACACACTTAAGCTAAAGAAGTAGTGATTTGCTGCTGTGTTTTTCCCTTTCTTTAGATGTTTCGAAGAGGATGTAATGTTGGTACTGTTCTCGGATGCTTCCTGAAAACAAATGCTAATACCTAATTACTGCCTTAAAACCACTTTGTTTTATGTGGCAATAAATAAAATGTAGTAGTATTAATGGGACCAGAGTCTTGGTCCTGATCTGAGAGGTATCTCCCTTTCTGATCCCAATTCTGTTTTTTAAAACAAAGTATTGATATCATTGTTGGTGTCATAATTATGTGATACAGAAGTAGAATGCTTGTTAAAAATGCATTCTTACCTAAGACTTCATTGGAACTTTATGGAGCTTCTGGGAGGTGAAAGGTAGTGAATGAAATGCCAAAGTTGTCTGTCTGCTCTACATTTTTATGTGTTACCACAGTAGTTTGAGGGACTGGTCATGACTTCAGACTTGGTATTAATTAAGAAATTTAAAAGAATGACATCACAAACTGGAAATCATTCATGGGAATGAAACAGAGCACAAGCCAGAGTTCAGACACAGAAAACACTCTATATCAACACATACCCAATAAAAAGTAAAATCAAACCAAGTGTGACGCTTTGCCAGTGACACAGAAATGTGCATCCAGCAATGAGCTGACTTTCTGAGCACCCTTGGTGACCAGGCAGCCTCCAGGCATCAGACACATGGCACTGAGTATTCAAAGCATGTTTTAGCGATCCTTCTTCCTGGTTACTGACTGAACCTGAAATGTTGCATTATTTGATTTAAGAATAATTTACAGTGATGTATTCCACTTGATACATTTGTATTCTGTAGCACATTTTTCTTGTGAAATTCAGAAAGTGCATCTTATGGAGCATGGGACTTATTAAAACCAAGGAATTGTCAATAAAGAAACAGTGCTTCTCTCACAAAATACTAAAATGGGCTTTTGATGCATGTGAACTCAGAGAGGCTTTGTTGCTACCTACTGAGCCTTATAAATGCAAATTTTGGACAGTTAGTTACTAATGGCAGCTAATGTACCTTCTAGACATGTTTGGACACCAAAAATGTTCATATTTTGCATTTTATTGTAAATCTGCTTCTTGACAACATGGTAAAACACAAAATAAGACATGCAATGTAGTTAATGTTCACTGGCAACATGTTTCTACATGTGTTACTGTCACAAGTGAATCAACTTACGTGAAAAAGACCCAACTTTCAAGTGGGTTGTTTAAATTATTACTTGTCATGGAGTATGTATGTTAAACAGCCTAATAGCACTTTCAGTAAAATCTGTACTATCCTCTCCTCCAGTGGTTTGGCTGCAATGGCAATGACTCAAGAAGACAAAAACCAGAAAGTTGTCTATTGGAGAGCTGGGCAAAGAGAAAAGGCAAAAGACTTTGAATTCACTAGTTATGACTATTTGGTTGCTGCTTTAGAAGACCATGTTGTTATCATTGAAGGGTCTCTCTGGAAATGTGGCATAATCAATTCCTGTTTATCCTTTTATAAATCAACAAGCAATGAAAATTATTTCTTTTAATAAAAAAGAAAAATGAGATGCTATAATACACCATTAAAAGGGGCTTTTAAGTGCTATAGCTGAATTATAAACTACTCTTTATGATCAAAAATAATGGTTCTTTTTATTCTTGAGACACGGCTGTCATTACTTTGGCTGAAATGTGTGTTAAGATTATATGGCAGAAAGCTGTTTTGACACTAAAACACAATTTACCATGAAGAAAAAATTGCTTGGTAAATTGAGGTGGCAAATTTTGTCCCTGGTGATTTCTGCTTTTGAGCTTGCCTGGCTATTCTGTCCCATGGATGTAGAGGGCGGTTGAGGATCAGGTGCAGGTTGGGAATGGGAGTCTGGGGACTTGCTGGGTCTTAGGATCAATCATTTATGGTCTGTTTTTGATTCTTGGAGACTGAGTTTTGTTGCTGAGGTCTTAGGGTTTTTTCTAAGTGTGTGTTAGCAACTTGGGATCTTCCTTGTGGTTGGTGGAGGCCTTCCCTAATGCAGCTAACAACTGCATTATGCTGTCCTAATGTCTGTTGGCATACATTGCTCATGCATTTTGCTTGTATACTCACAAACTGTATTAAATATCTCAGAAATGTCAATGGGAAGTGCAAAAACTCTGTAGAGTTTCTCAGAGGGATTCAAGATGTCTCAGCAGAGTAGGCAAAACTACATCTCCCTGCCCCAGCCCAAGAGCTGTAAGAAGTGGGACAGGGAAGGATGAGGGAAGAGGTCTGAGAAACTGGGTCGCTGACTCATGCTCCCTGGGGGGAACCGGAGGGAGCCAGGAGGCTGTGGCCTCTCTCCAGCCTGCAGAGCGACCTGTGCTTGTCCACTTCATTTAGGCCAGGAACTGCTCTTAAGTGGGTGGGAACAATCTGCCCTCCATTAAAGTTTCATCTCAGTTGCTACTAGCTGTGGAGTGAACTAATGTAGGCAGCTTCTATAAGATGTTCATCTCCCCTACCAGCCCCTCAGTGTTTTTGGGACTGTTGGGTCTCTCCTGCGTGTGCCCCCTCTTTGGATTGTTCTCCTCTTCTCTCTTTGTTTTCAGAGTTTTCAAGTTGAAATGTCTCTGAATGGTATGTATTATCTAGCTAAGATGGAGAATATCCTGTAGGAGGTTTAGGGTACCAGCTGTGTGTGATGGCAAATCTTTGTGCTGCTGGTTGATACTGGCTGATAGGTGTTGCTGCTCACAGCCAGGACAAAGAGCATCCAAAAGGGCTAAAAAACATCAGCTCTTAAGTTCATTATCTGAAGATCTAAAAGGGATCTCTAAATTCCTTTCATGTTAGAGAGGTTATCTTCCCTGGGCCTGTGTTCTGATCTGAAGTTGTGTAACATAATTATAGGTGAAGTAAGTGAAAATTATTTTTTTTGTGCTTTCCCATGTCTGGGCATGTGAATACTGCAGCCAAATTAAGGAAGTTTTCAGCTATTTTTCTCTTTCCAAATGGTGTGGCTAATGCGCTTCAGTGAGCAAAGCTTCCCCACTGCTGCTGCACAGGGCTTTATGCAGCTTGGGATTTCTTTAGGATCCTCTTGTGGGTCTCATGACTTTATATGAAATGGCTCACAAAGGAGACCAGATGTGAAGTGTCCACAGACAGCACGTGGAGATCAGGCTCACAAATCCACAGGGACATGTTCTGTTGTGCCCTATAAGCATAAGCAGTTTCACAGCTGATGTAAGGTAACACAAGGATTCGGGTAACAGATTTGCAGATGCTGTTTCTAGAAAAAACAAGCTGCAAAAAGGAGACTTGAAGATGCTAACCTTTTGCTGTGTTTCCCTGTAATGCGATTTTGAAACTGGAGTAAAGAGAATAGCAGGGTGAGCCATTAAAATTCAGCTTTACAACAGGCAGGAATGGTAGTGTGAGCTGACTTCTGCAGGTGCTTGTTTCTACTGTCTTTTGTTCTTGTTTATCTTAATGTTTTGCTTAATTAAAGAGCACAAATCTAACCTGAAAATGTCTGTGCAAGTACAGGATACTTCTCTTTTCCTAGGTGTATCTGCAGTAATGTTAAGATGTAAGATTTTTCTTTATTATCTCTTTTCAGGCATCTGTTTTATCTAATAAACATCAGGAAAGCAGCTAGGCTGCTGCGTATTTTGGTTTTCAGATGGTGCTGGGCATGATTAGCATAGACTGCTAGGGAAAACCAGCAAGGATTAAACAACATGCTCAGATTGCTTTCGGACTCTTCCTCGGGGCCCTGTTTATTAATTCAAACAACTCCCTCTGCCCTGCGTGCTCCGACACCCCCCCCCCTTCCCCAGTGCACAAGGCAACACAAAATGAATTGCCTTTCCTCAACCAACACAGCTGTTGGCTGCCTCACTTGCCTGGGGTTGGCTTCAGGAGTCACCTTCCCCTGCTGACCCTGCCAGTGAGTCCTTGCAAAGTCAGAAGGACCCAGCTCCACACATAGGGTGGGTTGGAAGAAGGCATATCATGAAGGGTTTTGAGACACATCATGAACATGTACAAGTATTTTGCTTATATTGCTGAATAAGCAACATTGAATGATCTAGGTCTCTAGCTGAGAGCTTTGTAGGAGGACTTGTGGGTTTTCCATGTTTCTTTCTGGACCAGGCAAGGTGTTTCAGCTGCTTCATGGAAGGACAGCTCTGCTCTTGGCTTAGGCACTAAGCTGTGGCCCTGCTGTAAGGCCATGTCAGGGTCTCCTTCAATTTTCCTTTTCATGCCCAAGTTTGGTTCTGTTGTAAATCTGCCAGTTACTGTAGATAAATATTGTGAATTTAGTGACTATGTGTCTCTAACAAGCATAACAATGTAGATAGGCCTGCAGTAATTAGCTAGTCTCTCTTACTAATTAATTACCTGATGATATTTATAGTCTGTATCAACAGAGGGAGAACTGGCATTTTTTTAAAAAAGTGTAGAAATGTTCCCAATGTAAAGTGTTATCATAATGCTGCATTTCAAGAACAAATGCTAATTTTTTTTCTGTTGAAATAATTTAATTCCAGCCCTTCTGGTTCATAGAAGTAATGCATTTACTCCAAGCAAGTATTCCAAAGTCTTCCATAATGCAATTGTAGAAGTTAGAGGTGAAAACTGTGTACTTACTCTTGCAGCCTAGTTGATTTCCCTTGCAGAGTATCTGCTATGCTCTCTTCCTGTAGAAGAGCTTTTCTCTGGATATTTCAGTGTGTTAAAATCTGGTGCTACTGGAATCAGAGCTTTTGGTTTTATTGAGTGATGACTTGAGTGATGTTTGGTAATGGAACAGCTTGTTCTGGTAATGGAACAGCTTGCTCTGGATGCCATCTCCAAGCAGTTGGAAGAGAAGAAGGTCATGAGGAGTAGTCAGCATGGATTCACCAAGGGGAAATCGTGCTCGACCAATCTCATAGCCTTCTACGATCTCATCACCGGCTGGGTAGATGGAGGGAGAACAGTGGATGTCATCTACCTTGACTTCAGCAAGGCTTTTGATACTGTTTCCCATGACATCCTGATAGCAAAGCTGAGAGAGTATGGGATTGATGAGTGGACAGTGAGGTGGGTTGAGAATTGGCTGTCGGACCGAGCCCAGAGGGTCGTGATTCGTGGAGTGGAATCTGACTGGAGGCCTGTGACTAGCGGTGTTCCCCAGGGCTCGGTGTTGAGTCCAGTCCTGTTTAACATCTTCATTGACGACCTTGATGAGGGAATAGCCTCGACCCTCAGCAAGTACGCCGATGACACAAAGCTGGGAGGAGTGGCTGACACGCAGGAACACTGCGCTGCCATCCAGAGAGACCTGGACAGGCTGGAGAGCTGGGCAGGGAGAAACCAGATGAGGTTTAACAAAAGCAAGTGTAAAGTCTTGCACCTGGGAAGGAACAACCGTTTCTATCAGTACAGGCTGGGGGATGACCTGCTGGAGAAGAGCTCAGTGGAGAAGGACCTGGGGGTCCTGGTGGATGACAGGTTGGCCATGAGCCAGCAGTGTGCCTCGGTGGCTAAGAGAACCAATGGGATCCTGGGGTGCATCCGGAGGAGTGTGGCCAGCAGGTCAAGGGAGGTGATCCTCCCCCTCTACTCTGCCCTGGTCAGGCCTCACCTGGAGTATTGTGTCCAGTTCTGGGCTCCCTGGTATAAAAAGGACAGGGATCTCCTGGAGAGAGTCCAAAGAAGGGCTACGAAGATGATAAAGGGCCTGGAGCATCTCCCCTATGAGGAAAGGCTGAGAAGATTGGGACTGTTCAGCCTTGAGAAGAGAAGACTAAGGGGGGACCTAATTAATGTTTAAAATTATCTTAAGCAGGGGATGCAGGGGAATCAGCCAGCCCCTTTTCAGTGTCTGTGGAGACAGGACAAGGGGCAATGGCTGCAAGTTGGAGCACAGGAAGTTCTGCACCAACATGCGGAGAAACTTTTTCACAGTGAGGGTGACAGAGCACTGGAATAGGCTGCCCAGGGAGGTGGTGGAGTCTCCTTCTCTGGAGATATTCAAGACCCATCTGGATGCCTATCTGAGTGAAATGTCCTAGGGAGCCTGCTTCGGCAGGGGGTTGGACCCGATGATCTCTCGAGGTCCCTTCCAACCCCTACAATTCTATGATATAGCAGCTAACTCTAATGTTAAGCCTGGCAAGCAGAGAACTGGGAATGTCTCTTGCTCTGGCTTAGTGGATGGGGGATCAGATCTTCCCAGCAGAAATTCATGTGGGCACGTAGGTGCAGAAATACAATGTCCTGTCTGTATGTATCTTGCTTCCCTAACACCCATGGCAAAAAGTCAATCATAAGATCTGTTGATATCAATGATTAGGGAAAAAACAATGTTCAACATTCAACAGTTGTGTTTTCTAGTTGAACAAGGGAATATACTATTTCTTCAGTTACTACTACTACTGCTGTGTATTGCAGGTGTACTTTCAGGCCTTATCTTGTAAACTTAATTTGGCTCTCCCAAAGGTTGGGATGAAGAAGGTCTGAGCTTAACTCAAGGGGAGGCTACATGAGATAGTGACACAAGCTAGCAGGGAAGTGGAAAGTGAGAGTGCAGGAGACTGGAAGGGAAGAGCTAAACAAAGGGGATGAAATAGTAATTAACTATGTCCTTTTAGTAAAGGCCAAGCTACTGGAGGGGCAGGGGCTTGTCAAGCCCTTCCTGGGGAGCTGCCCTGTGTACAGCCTGGGAACTTGTATCAGGGCTCAGAAGGTTGCAGCAAGGCATCAGGATTACAACTCAGCACTGCTGAAGTCTGCAGGTTCTTTGGACCTTTGGCTAACGACGCTTGGGACAGTGTTCTTGTGTTGCTTTTTGTCAGCTATACAATCCCAAAAGAGATTTTTTTTTTCTGTTGTTGGAGTGCATAGTGCCACAGACTCTGGTTTTAATGGGTGAAATGCTGCCTGGACTGTGGCTGTGCAGTTAGTGGGTCTTCACATGAGGTCATCTGCATGTTCTAAAGTTAAATTTGAGTTTTTTCTGGATTATTCAAGCATTTACTTCTTGGTTTGAATGTGTCTGTCTGGACCTGATAAAATAGCAGCAATTAGTATCATCTTTCTGAGAAACAGGAGTGATCTTATCAAATTTTGGGAGGAGGGTAATGCTAATGCAAGTTATTTGTATGGCTTCGCATTGAAGAATTTCAATTTGCAGCATGAGTAGTTCAATTTCTATTTAGGGTGCAATTCCAGAGGAAGTATAATTACAGTTAAGGGGTGTTGCAGAACTGGTGAAGCATTAGGGTAGGAAAACACAGGAGATATTTTGTGAAAACATTTTAGGGTTATGCCTTGCTAAGTACAGAGGAGGCATAACTAAGTGAGAAACAAGTTACTGCTCAGTTGGGGCACTTCACCTGTTAAAAGTATGAATGAATAAATAAATAAAGCTTCGACTTTGAGTTGATTTTTTAAATTGTCCCCTCTGTTAGAGCCAGCATATATATATGTGGCTCTCAAAGTTCTGAAGTATAGTTTGTGATACCTAAATTTGAGTTTCTCAAGTCAGTCATGTTTGAGCTATTTTTGCTAATGAGAAGATTATTCAGTACCATCCCAAAGCATACATAAATCTGCTCAGTGGCAGAACTTATAATTCATTTGAAGTGGATACAACTGATATTCATTTAATATGGACAACATTTGAAGATGCCCATTTTTCTTCACCTTTCCCATTTGTTTTCTCTTGCACAGTATGAATTTTTCATAGTGGCCATGATTTCCCTGTACACACCTGTTCAATCATACTTTCTTTTTTTAATTCATCCATTTACAGCAATCTCTGCTTTTAGCAAAATATTGAGATGCAATCAGACAAAGCTGTCAGATTGCTTAGTGTCTGAAGCAAGCTGCTGATTACTGTTGCCACTGTTAGCTGAATTACACTATTAAAGGTTTTTATGAAGCATTTGCATTGCTTGCTCATACAAATATAAAATCATGGCTATGCCATGGTGAAAAAGAAAATGATACTCTTGACACATGTCTTCGAAGTAAAGACAGCAACAATAATCTGTAGAAAGCATCTATATACAGAACATATTTGACAGTATCTTTTGGTTTGTTAATTGCTAAATTGTTTAAACAGCCCTTTTTGCATATGGTTTGCCATACTGCTCTCAGCAGTGAAGGCAGAGTTGATGGGGCTAAAAGCATCAGCCATGGCTCCATGAGCTATGAACACATATATGACTTCAAGCTCTGCCCTGACATACTTAAGCATCCTCTTGAATAGGAGGTGATAAAATGAAGTGCTGAGCTGCATAGCTGTGAAGAAAATAGATCAGCCAAATATCTTGGAAGTAACTTGCTTGGGAAGGTTGTCATTGCACAGTAACTGTGCATCTGTTAATACCTGTTGGGTGTTGGATACTGCTGGTTCTCTGGACAGGTGTTAATTCTTCTGAGTCCCAGCACCTGTGCTCTGAGGTGGTCTGGGGTATTTCCCCATTAGTCTTTTATCACTGTCTCTGTCCTGCATTTCTACAGCTTCTTCAGGGCAGGGCTGGGCCTGGGAGAAGAGTTAGAGAGAGGTTTGGCATATGGTGCTGGTGCTGTCTGGAGGTAATAGCCTATAGTAGTGGTAGGGAGTGTTAGGTTAGTGGATGTCCCACACTGCTGCCACACTGGGGAGAAGTGGGAGGAAATCAGAAAACAAATCTGAAATAGGAAACAGTGAGAATAATGGGCTGGGATATTGCAACAAGTTGATTTGTGGAATGACGAGCCTACCATTTGGAAATGTTTTTTAAGCACTGGATACGTTTGTGTAGAAGACAATGTGTAGAGAGATGCCAGCCTTTGCAGATAATCCTTGTGTCATCAAGGTTAGTGCAAATGGGGCCTGTGACAGGATGGACCAAAAGTGGTTCAGCCCTTTGCGACTGCTTGAATAAACTGGATTAGAAAATACAGTCTTTAGAGAAGTGTCAAGTCAGGGAACAATTCCAGAGAAATCATACAAAGCCAGGAGGCTTTCTACTAGAGGCAAAGGAAAGAAGGCCTTGGTTTAGCTCACAAAGTGACAACACCCTTGAGCTCTCTTTGCTCTCAGCTGTAGCTGGAACCATTATGTAAATGAAAATAATTATAAATGGCCAGGAAGTCTGCATGGTGCTGAGGCACATCTGCTTGCTTGCTCTGTAGCTTTGATATTTTTGTATTGTTTCTTATGTTCCTTTGTATCAGTTCTACTACTAATACAAAAGAAAATATCCCATTGTTTTAACAAAAGCCATTCCCTGCAGGCTTGATGACAAAGCTCTTCAGCAGGCAGGCCCTCTGCAGAGCACAGAAATATGTTGCTGCAGGTTCCTCCATGGCAGCAGAAACACCACAGCAGTATGGCCGAGGTGTTTAGAAGAGTTTCTGCATTTATGTTTCATTGCTCAGGGGAGCCTTACCTGGCTGAGAGAATTTGCCCTGTATTCAGCTCAATTCACCTGGGATAAAAGGATGGGGACAAATGCTTGGTGTGTCTGAGACACATTGTGCTAAGTGGCTTCCTGAGGTCTGCTCTGCTGCTGTGACCAGCTCTGTACAGAGCACAAGTGCTGGGAAGAAAACTTTGACTGCTGAACCTGCTGATTTTCCTGCCCTGATTTTTTTCTGCTCCTGCATTTGTTTTGTTGCAGAAGGCTTTTTGCTTTCCTATGCAATCCTCTGCCTCCCTGCTTTGCTTTCCTAGCCGCTCTCTTTCTGACAGGGCTGGTGCATCTCTCCTCTGCCATGGGAGGTGTTGGAGTGGGCAGCTGGCTCAGTGGAGGTGGCCTTGGCATTGACTGTGCAAGCTGGGCTATGAGCTGACCTCAAACAAGCTGTATGCGGGGAAAAAAACATTCCAGGGACATGCTGGGTTGAGCTTCCCAGCACAGCTTGCCCAGGGCATCCCTCCTTACAGGTTGCCTAAATACCTCCTAGACTTTGTGCTCTTTGTGCTTTCAGTAGGCTCTGCTGGACAGCACTGGCATGTCCACTTTGCCTCTGGGCGCTGTGCCAGAGATGGGAACGGTCATCCTGATGATGACAGAAACAACCTGGTTGGTTACCTTTTGCCTTTCTGGCTCTAAGTCTGTGATCTTGTATATGCGTAGGCACAGATCCCTATTGTCTGGGGTGGCAACATCTATGAAGAGTAACCATGTAAAGCAGAGCTGTAAGAAATGGTAGAAGACTGTAATCAGTGGAGAGACCTGCTGCTGTCCCTTGGCACCTTTTGAAAACCTGTCTCTGTTACGGTAATACGCTTGGGAGGAAATTGTCTGCCTTGTCTTATGTGCTTTATTGCTTGTAAATGTCATTCTGAACTACTTGTGCATTTCTATTATTTAATAGCCATTTAATAAGTTGGGATGAAGATTTTATATTTTGGCTTTTGCTTTCAATTTAACAGGCACCGTTTGGTGCCATAATGCCTCTGGTAATCGGTTTTCAGGGCTGTGCTGACTGAAAGTGTAGTGCTTTTGGCCAGCCGTAACCTGAAGTTATAAATATTTCTTGCCTTTGTGTTTCTTGTGCTAATTTGTGCCTGTTACAAATGCAGGACTGTCAAGGAACTCTGTCAGAGAGGAGACACAGATGTCTAGAGTAATTTAATACTCGATTCTTTTTGCAAGCTTCTTGACATAATGATTTATCCTGTACTTTAATAGTACCTATTTTCTTTCTTACTACTTTGTATCTTCTGCTTGGCTTCACCTCCCTCAATCTGCTGGGTATGCTGCTCTTAATGCACCCCGGGTACCATCCGCCATCTTGGCCGTGGGGGCACTGCTGGTGACAGAGAGATTGTTGTCCACCAGGACTCCCAGGGCTGCCTCTGTGCTGCTGCTTCCTAGCAGGTCATCCCCTAACCTGTATGGGTGCCTGGGTCTATTCCTCCCTAGGTGCAGGACCATACACTTGGCCCTTGTAGAACTTCATTTGGTTCCTCTCCACCCAATTCTCTAGCCTGCCAAGATCTCACTGAATGGCGGTGCAGCCTTCTGGTGTGTTGGCCCTTCCTCCCAGTTCTGTATTTGCTGAGGCTATGCTCTGTCCCCTCATCTGGGTCACGAGTGAATGTGTTCGAATAAGACTAGGCTAGACTCTGTGCTGCCTATCACAGCCCTTTGGGCTCTGCATTCAGCCAGTTCTCAATCCACGTCACTGTCCAGTGATCCAAACCACTCTTCCCAAAGTTTGTTTACAAGGGTGGTACGAGAGACAATTTCAAAAGCCTTGCTGCAATTGTGGACACATCCACTGCTCTTCCCTCATCCACTCAGTCAGGCATGCCACCATAGAAAGTTATCAGACTGGTCAGGTATGTTTTTCCCTTGGTGAATCCATGTTGACCATTCCCAATAAACACCTTCTCCTGATGCTTATTAATAACTACTAGAATAAGCTATTCCATCACTTTTCCAGGCATGGAGGTGAGGTTGGCCTGTAGTTTCCTGAGTTCTCTTTGAAGACTGCACAAAACCATGACACTTGTGTGTGTAGTGCTACCTCCCTGCCTCTGTTTCTTCATCCGTCTCACCTATTTGGTGGTACTTGAAGCTGAAAGAAATGTTCTTCCAAGAAAATTCTATAGAAATTGCATCTACTTGAGTTGGCCAAATATTGAGCAATTTTACTTCAGCCAGTCCCTATCAGCCCATTTCTTTCTGACACTTTCAATTAATCCGTTGCTGGAATTGTTGACAGCATGTGAATGTCTCTGCTGCCTCCTGTCTCTCCACTTAGTACATGAGAGGGTGATGGGCTAAAGACTCTTGTCATTCCCCCTCTGATGTGGTTTGGCAACAGATGGCAACAGGTCTTTGAGGAGAACTGTGTTGTTGCTATTCCAGCACCAACATAATATTTCAGTGCCATCTGGGAAGGGGATGACATGAACCTAAGCTGGCTTCCGGCCTCAAACATTCTTTTATCAATTAGCAAAACCACTGATGGATTTGACACAGCCTTGGGAGTGAGTGTCTGTGTCCTGTAGGATGTGATCTGCTGTGCATACTTATGATCTGCTCTACGCAGAAGGTTGTGGGATATGTAAGTTGAATTTGATTTTTTTTTTCCTCCGTTGATTACATTATCTTTTCTCTATCCCAGAAAGGATAGAATGCAAAGCCTTGATGCTTTCAGGAAGCACAGTTGTGCATAGTATATTAGTACATGTTACAAGCAGAAGTCAACTTCATCCCTGCAAGATTTCCCAAGGAGTATCTTCAGTGCCATGAAAGTGCTGTTTAGTAACCAACAGATATGCCAGGAGGTGTTGGTTTAATTAATGTGATCGGTATTGCACACAGTGACACAGAGCATCCATGCTGCTAAATGGAGAATGAGCTAATGCTGGGACTAGCCAGGGTATGGCCTCTCAGGTGTGCTGGTGTCTTGCTCTGCTGCTGGCCAGGCCATGTTTGCTGTTCTTGCTGCAGCACCTGTCCTGAGCCTCAAGATCGACATATTCTGTGTGACCTCACCAAAGGAGAGACTGGAGCAGTGCACAGCGCCAGGCTGAAGGTTAGCAGCTGGGATAATGCTCTTATAAGTAGGCAGGAGGGATGAAAGGGCAAACAGGAGTTGCCATGTTAAAATAAAAGGCTCTAGGAGCGATGAGACAAGAGCCATCCTGTAGCATAGCTAAATGTGAGTGCCAGGGTTCTGATACATCACAGTTTGCTTTTCAGAACCCTGGCTTATGGGTCTCAGCCCGGTCCAAATAGTGAGAAATCTCTAGTGCATCAAAAGCAGTCGCCCTGGCTATGAAGCCCTAGAAGCAATGCCATCAGTGGTCAGGCTAATGTTTTTACATGGATTTAGATCCTCAGTTTGGTTTTGGTGCTTTATTTTTCCTCTCTTTTTTTTTTTTTCTCCTTATCAGAAACAGTACCAGGGTGACTGTAGTAGTTTTGGCCTTCATTATGGGGGCGCATTCATATTTCCTAGTCTTAGTCGTGTTTGGTCATCCTGCTTCTTGGATACCTGCAGCAGCCCTTGATAGAAAGCATGCTTTGGTGTTTTGGCCATCTTCATTCTCCCGTTCACCATATGCTGGGATAGATTTATGACTGATTACATCTGCATAGTCACCAACCTGTTTTATGGCATCAGCTGTTCCAGTTGACAGAACCAGGTGCTTTCCCCGATCTTCCTGCTTCTCTCATTTTAGTTTTGATCACTGCCCACAGAACAAATGATCCTCCCATGGATGCCTAAATAGCTGCCATTTTCTTCTTGCCGTGTGGCTCATCCCTCAGTGCTTTGTATGCTGTCCTGGTATTGCCCAGCCAACAAACTTTGCTGCATTTCGCTTCTCTCAAACGCAAGGCTGTTTGTAGTATTAGGGGGTATGGTTTGAGTGGCTTCTGGCAAGGCGAAGTAATATCAGCATTATTTCCTTTCCCGAGACCCCTTTGCATGCTTCCTCTTCACATAAATCATCCTTCAACCTTATCAGCCCTTATGTCTGTCCCCTGTTTAGCGAAATGGGATGGGATTGGTCCAGGAGTAGCTGGAAAAGGTGGTTTTACTACTTAAATTAACGCTTGTCTTCAGAAGGAAATAATGTGTTAACTTGAGAACCTGTTGGCTGTTCCTTTCTTTAAAGTAACTTTTATTGATGTTAGGGTGGTGCCCCTATTAGGGATTGCAATATTAGCACCAATTGAATTTGTCACAGGCCTTGTTTGTTTCAGGATTGTTTTTGTGAGGTTTTTTCTTTGTTTAGAACAGCCATCTGGGACCTAGTGCATTATTTACCACAGAGATAATACACAGTGATACATTTTAAACTGCTTTTTAATGTGTTTTCTGGCAAACTGTGTCTGTTGCTGTGCTAGGTGTGAAATCATCTTAAGGGGGACAAACCGTATTGGCATTTGTGCAGGCTTGTTGATTCTAACTAACATTTGCATTAGATTAGAACAGTAAATGCTGTCTTCAGTGAAGAAATGGTTTGCATTTTCTCAATGGTATTTTAAAATGGAGTATTGCTAGATTGAATGAGTCAGCTGAAATTACAGAAAATGTTTCCTTTAAAATATCATCTGAATAGAAACAGCTGTCATATCACACAGAACCTGAAACAATGCATAGCACAAAACTTGGTTGGCATGTAACAACCCTAGTATTAGAATGTATAATGTTTTAATATCTTCCCAGGGATGTCTTTTGTGCACTTGGAATAGTACATTTGCATGTGAATGGAAAAAGCTAAATTATATTTCTAGGTTCATGCATCAAACTTCTTCATTTTTATTTCTAGCATCATTGTATCAGACTAAAACTCCTCTTCTTGCCATCAGTGTGTTTGTCAGCTGAAGTTCTGAAATCATCTAAATATTTTATGAGCTTCAGTGAACATAATCTTGCTAAGACCTGTCTCACTAGTAGAACATAATCTTGCTAAGACCTGTCTCACTAGTAGATTAATCAGTGCAATAGTTTCTTTTCCTTATAGGAAGTAGTCATCTTGGTTTATGCTCATCTTTCTATTTACTTTGGGAATCACCCTCTGCAGCTACACTAACACTGGTTCATTTTAATTCAGTGAAAATGCCCTGACAGATAGGTATATTTAGTTTAGCAAACACACAGGAAAAAATCCCCAACAAACCCAAACTGAAATACTATCCTATATTGGTCCATTTTGATGCTATGGCATAATATGAAATATCAGTTTTGGAAGGGCAATCAAAATGAAATCTTGAGTGTGTTTGAAATCAAAATGATCTGGAGGCATGGCAAGCACAAGGCATTTTATTTATTGCAAAGAAGTTTCACACAGAAGGGAGATAAGAGTGACTGGGTAAACAAGTAGCTCTTAGATAGCAGATAAAACTAAAATGAAAGCAGTAGACTGATGGACAGAAAATATTATATGTCTATTCTCTGAGCTATATTATCCATTTCAGAGTGAAGCAGCAGACTGACTTTCACCTCTCCTGCTGTCTGTGTAAAAGAGCAGCTACTGTATTTAGTCAAACTGTCACTTAGATTAAATATTTCTAGAAACTCAGCACAGAAATATAATCAACACACTGAAAGCATTTCCTGAAAGCAGAGAGAAGGATAATGGTTTAAAAAAGAGTGGAATATTCAGAGCAGCCCTTACTTTGTAATATTGAGGGCTGGCATAGAATGTAGATGAAGAAGAGAGTAATCTCCTGCTGCTCCTGCTGGAGGTCTCACTTTTCCTGAAAGGAGGATGTGTCTGGGTCTTAAGAACTTGCTAATGGTATGCTGCACTAAAGGCAATTTGCCCCCAGTGTTTTAAGTAGAACTTTATTTTCTTTCCTACCCTATCCCTTATGTGATGGGGGTTTCCAAGCTCAAACTGTTGGTAAAACAACCTGAAGAGAGATGGTGGAGTGGATTAGCTGTTGTGGCTAACTCATTACTGTGGGCTCCATGTCATTAAACAAGCTCAGAAAAACATGCTTTGAAGTCTTTATAGATCTTTTAGCACTAAAGCAATAGAGCTTTGCTGAGGTTTATTAAGTAGTCAGGGTGAGCTGCATGCTCCTGAACTTAGTGTGCAAATTGGAGACCTCAGCTTGGGGTTCAAAGGATGAAGGTGGAAAAAAACCCCATGGGAAATAATGTGGAAATATATTAAGACTTTCCTGCGGGTTTGACTCCATTGTACCTGCATCCTGTATGGGCTGTTGTCACTGGATAAAACTTGATACAGTGTGTTGATTCAAGTTACAGTTGATACTAAAAAACAAATAAATTCAGATGGAGGGGAAGCCTTTCACTATTGACTGTCTTGTGTCTGATAGTCTATCAGTCAATTCAGGGAACAGTTTAATTTCCTCTGCCATGTATTTGCTTTTTTATTTAAATAAATTAGTGGAGCAGGGACTGCTGACCAGTAAAGTCACCCCAAGTACTTTTTGTCAAAAGCTTCAGATTTTGAACAAGACTGTATGTGTGCATGTATTATAAAAGCCCACATCCTCACCTGGGCCTTTGTAACAGCTCTAAGGTGCCCTCTTTGTCACCAACTATCTAAAATAGAAGGAGAAATATATCCAGATGGAGATGCATAACACAAGGACTGGGAGTGTGTTCTATACAGGACAAAATTGAAATTAATGATGTTCATATTAGTGTTAAAACTTTGGGGGCATTTTTTTAGATACAGGGATCCTCAGTAATCCAAAAACTATAGAGAGGAGTACCAAAAACTCAGTGTAGCATAATTTAACTCCACTGAGGGAAGAGAAATGGAATAATGAGCACCAGCTCATTCGTCCTCAGTGTCCGATAGCACAGCTGTTTGAGAGGCATGAGAATCATCTTGTAGCTGTGCTTAGTTACAGTAGGGCACAAAGTGTGCAGAGCCTGGTTGTGCCACCTTTGTGTTCCCATCAAATTGCTAGCCTTACTTTAGTGACTGTTTTCATGACTGCACTTTATTGTTAGCCAGTGGCTCTCTTGCCTTTCACACCTGGCTTGTTTTTTTCTCCTTGGTTGAGGATCTCAATACTTTTCATACTGAATATTTTGGTGGTGCTTAAGCAATTAAAACTCCCTTTCTGTATCTAACAATCTACCCTCCTACAACAAACATTACAGATCTTGGGAGACTTTAAAGCTTTGCTGTTACTTCCCTTATGCTCTTCTTGAACTTGCCTGGAGGATTGATATTTTTTAAATGTTCTTCCTTGTCCATGACCTCTCCTGGCAGTACTAGCCCAAGGCACATGGCTTGCTGTTGAGTTATAACTTGCTTCCTGTGCTTTTGCTGCTGAGGCTGTCATTAAAGAAAGGGTAGTTTGTGCCTGGTGTGCCAATATGATGCATTTGAATTGAAATCAGGGGGCTTGCAGTAAACAGAGAAACTTGCATCTCCTTCAGTTTAAATATTTATTTCAAATTTAAAAAAAAAAACATAGAAAAGTTAGTGGGACAGCTGCAGAGCAATAACCATGTTTCTTGAATAAAGGGTTGCTATTTGATCAAAAACACTCGTAACAACTAAACCCAAGACAACAGCTTTCACTTCTCAAATGCCTCCTAGGCAGATGGATCCTTAAGCCCATGGCAAAACTATAGAGTGTATGAAAGTATTGTTTTATCTTCACTGACTTCCTGTTGCCTCAGGGACATGATACAGCAGTTGTTGCAACCGAGTATGTGTTAAGCATTGCTGTGCTGTAGGGAGGTTTTTATCTGGAATTTTCCCAGGACGCTGATGGTATTTTTTCATTTGTGTGAAAGGCCTCAGTACTACAAGCAGCAGATTGATCTTGCCTCAGCCCTTGCTGGGGAAGAAAACATCCTACCTCCCTTCTTGTGTGACATTGTCTCTTAACTGGCAACGTACCTGTATACATCATTCTCCTTTTCTCATTCTCCTTTCAGTCTGGCATCTTGATAAGAGTGGGTGCTAATCTAGACATGTAGAGACAATGTGTGATGGACAGAAGAATTATCTATATGGGCTGAGAAAAATCTTTTCAGCTCACAATGGCATTTTGCACTGATGTAATAATTATCTGCAACTAAGAAAAATTAAACTACAGAGGAAGTGCAGTTTCTCAGTGGAGGGAAGGTTAGGTTCAGGCAATTAATCTGTTGCATTTAAACAACACTTAAAGTAACCAAAAGCAACACTAGATCACTTCTGCTAAGTTTCTAGCAAAAAAAAAAAACAAAACCAAAAAAGGAGAATTTGTGCTCAAGCAGCACAAAGGGGACGCTCTTGTCTTCTGCCATATCCCATTCTTACACAAGCTAGCATTCTTCATAAAATATAATGTTTCTATAGATACTGTGACTATGAATAAAGGGTTTATTAAGAAGACAGGAGTAGATGTATCAATGGAGAGGGGTTTTCATATGCTCAGACACTGGGAACTTATAATTCTGTAGCATAATACTGGCTAGTGATCCAGGTTTGTGCTCCACAGCCACGAAACAAAATGAACATATGGGAGTCTATCTAGTATTTGTCAGAACTACAGTGGAAAATGGCTAAATGCTGGTGGTTCACCAGTTTATGTATTGGGAAAGAGTGGGTTCAGGCAGTGCTGCAGAGCTAAGTAGAGAAGTGAAACCTACTTGTAGGTGACAGAACTTAGGAGTTTAAAACTCTGCTTGAATGTATGATCTGTACAGAAGACAGTCATGGGTATCTGTGCATCCAAAAAATAGACATCTGTATTGAATAATCTATTTTCAAAGCCAGGTGTTTCCTTCCTTCTGAAAAATTAAAAACACCCTACCTTGATCATTTTGTTTCAGGTTTATTTTTATGTCTGTGTTTCAGATACTTATGCTCAAGGGTTTAAAGAAACTGAGCAGGGAACTCTTCTGTGTAAACTAATAAATTATAGGCACTGTTAATGCCCCTTCACTGGCCTCAGTAGTGATCATGTAGGCACATTTGCTGGTCAAGTAACAAGTGTTGTAATTCACATGCTGTGTGAATTAATTCAGCTTTGATAAGCAGAAATTGCTAAATGGAGTCAAATTATGGGTAGAAGCTTTATGAAGCAAGAGCTTTTTACTCTAGGGATGAGACCAGTTAACACACTATCTGGTATTTTTAAAGAAAAAAAACTACAAAAACTTCTAGGCCAGAGAAGGTTTTACAAAATTATCTGTCATTGTCCAATTTTTACATCAGAGCCACAATGCAGTAAGCATATTTGAAAAACTCTATCATGTCATACAGTAAACTTTGTAGAACGTGTTTGCCTTTATTTTGATTTGCTATGTGCACATCAGATCTATCAGCCTTTTTAATATATGGGTTTCTAAGTAGTCATGAATTCAACATGTTGATGGCTGGTTTACATCTATAACTTTTGGTGCTTATACAGCTTCAGATAACATAAAACTTCTTGTATAGCCTCCAGTTGCAGTGCAATGGCTTTTGTAGCTGTTACAACCCACAGTTGTGTACACTACTGATTTTAGTTAATAAAACTCTCTTGTTACTACCTTTTCCTAGAAGAGATTGTTGGATATAGCTGGAATTTTATGATTAGGTGCACATATTTTTATAATGGATTCCATTACAGACAACAATTTACCATGTGACCATCCAAAGCCTGTGGATTCAATCAGGGCTTTCCAGCAGTGTCACCATCAGAACAATTTATTGGAGATGGGGATGGGGACAGGCTGATTTTGGCACTTGTTAAAAAGGAAATGTTGTAGTGTCTCTAGTGAACTACCTGAGCTGTCTCATTTTCTTTGTCTTTCTCAGCTTTTCAGCTCATTTCCTTTTCATTTACTTGCTTCAGGACTCTGAAATCTTTCAAGTGCTTCATATACTGACCCCTTCCCCAGTGCCTCCGCTGACCCCTTTCTTCTACGCAGACACTTTTATAGAGATATGAGATTAGAGCATTGTGAAGATAGGTTTTTATGAACTGACTGTGACTTCTATTCTGTGCCAAAATTGGAGCAGCTTGCACAACAAGCTGCCCCAAAAGATATGCTGGTAAATGTTTTTACAAAGAATAAAGTAGAAGGTAAGGTGAAGGTACTGATGTTTCAAATCAGTAAATGCTTTCTGCTGTGGTTGTTGCTGTACTTTTGCGATAGCAACTTCCTATGTCTTCTATAAAATATTGGAAAGGAATAACCCTCCCCAACCTCAGTTACAAACTGAGAGTCATAGAGCTCTTCATTGAAATGGGTAGTTGTCTAAGAAGAAATGAACCCTAGGCAAACCAGTCCATTAATTACACCAGTTGACCACAAATTCATGCTAGTCATAACATGTTAGAAGTAAAGCTTGGTATTGCGGCTGTGGTTTTGCACAGTGGCTGCCTATGACCTCCCAAGAGACTGCCTTACACCAGTCACACTGCAGAATCCATCTCTGATGGTATTATCACCCTCTTTCTGTTGGCATTACATTTTTCGGGCTTAGTAAATTCAGTTGATGACATAGCTTATTCAGTTGTCTCACCACCACATGTATTTATTGTTTCTTTTGTTTTCCTCCCTTTTTATCTTTTCTGAGCCTTTTTTGAATGATAAATGACTGCTCTAATTAGCTATTCAGAGGAGGTAAGAACTTCTTGAGCTCTACTGGCTACTAAAATTCTTTCCTTAGTATGTGTACTTTTAGTCTGAATGTGATTTATGTACCGTAGAATAGTTACTAAAAAATTCCTGTTTCATGAGAAAGGAAACGTTCTTTTTACTTCAATAGAAAACGTTTTTCTTATGTGTTTTGCAAAATGTAACTAATTTCTTTTACACTTTCACTGATTGGATTTTGCAATTCAAAACATCTTTTACCCATGCACTTGTATGTATTAAAGTGAAACAATTTGTCTGAAATGAGATGCTTCACACTCAATTATATCTAAATTTCTCATCTACAACTCTTGATTTCAATCTCGGGTGTCTGCAGCTATTGAGGCTGAAACAATGTAGAAAGGAAACACTGTTATTTTCAATTTGTAGCAATTATACTCCAAGTGAGGCAGATGTGGTGGTTTTGTGTTTCTGTGCATGGAAGAAGGAGGCAACTTGTGCAAAGGTTGGCTAATTTCTGTTCTCAACTTATCTTCCCAAGTAAGGACTGTTGGACATGGTGTCTGAAAACATACTTCCTCTGAACACAGAGATACTCAAAGGGGCAGTTAAATCCTCCCGTGCTTAGGACAGGACTTAGGCATTACCAGAAACAGGACCTGAATCTGTGTGTGGTGTCAAAGATAGGTGAGGAAGCTTTCTTGAATCGGGGCTATAAGTCGATGCCTGAACTTTGCTTTTCTTTAATATAAGCATATTGAATTCAGTGGTATTATGTACATCTGTCCTTTGAGGTGGATTGGGAATAAATTGAGAGCATTAATGCAGCCAGGGTGCACCTATTCCCATGAATTCAATGTACCCAAGAAGAGTAAGCCACCCATACCCTGATGTCATTAAAACAGTCTGGAATGAAGTGGCTACCACAGTCCTCCCTAGCATCGAATAGCTGCATGCTGGAGCTGGAATCCTCAGAACAGTGTTGGGAAGTTGTAAATACATGTTGTTGGGCTGAATTGGAAGTTGTGCAACTGTTACTGGCGTTGTTACTATAATTGGTATTCTGTTAGGACCTGGAGGACTTGGCAAAGTTCTGGAGCCAATTGTGTAGGTTTTCTTTATTCTTCCTCCAAGATATGAAAAAAAATGTTATTTTGTCTAAATATTATTTAATGTATGATGCTTTAAGTGGCCTTAGAGTGGGTCTGTAGACACTACATCCCTCTGCTTAACGCTGTAGGCCTGCAGAGCTGTGATGACAGACCTCTAGACATGTCTGTAAAAGTGGAGTCACCTAAGGCTGTCCTCGGTTTTGTTGATCCCGTCCCATCACTCTTTTGAGCTAGCATTCTTCATAAAATATAATGTTTCTATAGATATTGTGACTATGAATAAGGGGTTTAGTAAGAAGACAGGAGTAGATGTATCAATGGAGAGGGGTTTTCATATGCTCAGACACTGGGAACTTATAATTCTGTAGCATAATACTGGCTAGTGGTCCAGGTTTGTGCTCCACAGCCACAAAACAAAATGAACATATTGTCCCATCACTCTTTTGAGCTGTAGCTCAGAATGAGGAATGGCGAGGATGAGCCATGCCATCAAAATGGGGTTTGCAGAATGAATCAGACTTTACAGTTTGTACAGTGATTCCCAAGGCCCAATCAGTTCTTTTGAGTGCTGTGACCATCTATGAATCATTTTAAGATTACATCTCTTTTTGAGTCTAAACACAACGTAATATAGGCTGTTATATTAAGTACTGCAGATTGTAAAAAGGTAGCTATGGGCCGGATTAAATTCATACGCTTAGTAGTCAAAAAAAGATAAGTAAAGTCCTTCTGATCAGGTAATGCTGAGTATAATTAAACTGCATTCTGTTAAAGGATATTGTCAGCAAAATAAAATGCCAGCTAAGGTGAGGAGTACAAAAACTGCAATACACTTCTGAATTGAAAACCTGCCTTACCTGCAGCTTGTTTGTTCCGCAATTCTGAAGTTAGATAAGTAAATTAATCAGGCTTGGAAAAAACTACAAATACATTATTACCTTTCATTTTGGGATGCTCAGGCTTGTATCTATTTGTAAAGCTAGAGCTTCAACTCCATGCAGTGTGAAAAGCGATTTTACTATCTAATCCCTGCAAAAGTAGAGGAGTCATGATTTAAATTGCATTACAGAAATACTAATAGAGAGTTTTCTGTGTCTTTAGTCATACCATTCAGAGGAAGCTAAGTGCTGAGAATGTGCAAATCAAATCTTTATGAATGGGCTGGTGCTCTGCAGAATTTCTGGCTTGGACATTGCAGGTTCTTCAGTAACCAACATGTCCTTTGGCTTAAAAAATGTGGTCTTATTTTCAGTAAAATACTCCAGATAACAAAACCAGCTCCCAAACAAACAGCAACAACCTTCCACCCACCCCCCTAAAAAAAAAAAAAAGGAATTTTATCTCTTCTATCTAGAACCTGAAATTATCACTGGTTGTTCTACACTATAAATTTGTTTCTGTCTCATTCCTCAGAATACAGACATCTTGTATGTTGCAAATAGGAAATTATTGGTAAATATGGGGAAACAGAAGCCTGTTCAGAACCTTTGTTTTAAACTAAGATGTTCTGATTTAATAGTATTTCATTGCCACAAATGAGTTAATGTTGTAGGTAACCCTGCCTTGTGAAATTTCATAGATAAAATTTGCACTTTGGAGTTCGGAGGAACTGTAATTTCTGCCCAGTTAGAAAAAACCCCAAACACCAACACTGAAACACTGTAATTAATTTAGACTGATAATTTAAATGGAACTTTCCATGTAAAGGCTGAAGTAAAAGAATAATTTACTCAGGTTGTATCTTATTCTTGGCTGTGTATATATACATAAATAGTCTTATTTGAAGGAAAGTTGGTGGCTAGTGGAAGGTTATACAAGAGCATTGTGTTTAGATGTGTCTCATCTTTGGCAACAGTCACAAAACAGTTGTAAAGGAACTAAGTAATGTGTTTATTTCAAATTGCTACATTATGGATGTGAATGTGTTTTTTTTCTTAGTGAGGACTTTGTCACAGATGGAATGCATAATAAAATATTGTATCTATAATAGAAGATTTTGCACGGTTTTAAATCCATAAATTACATAGGCAAATTTTGCCTAGGAATTAAATCCTACTGATTCACCAATGGCAGTGTGGGAAAAATACATTTAGAAGAACCTCTCTGATTTTATAAATGAGATGGACTGAGGGTGCTGGCTTGGGCTGAGGAAATTGCAGGGATGCGGGTGAGGAAAGAGTCTAAATTTTATGTTGGGGAGCGCACACCAGGAAGGGAGAAAACTTGCTATCTTAGGGCTAAAATAGCTCTGGAGACAACATGGTGACAGGAAAAAGGAAAGTGAGGCAAGCAGCTGTTTCCCTTGGATGAGACTGAGTTTTGTTTAAAAAGATTTTCTGGTAAATGCCAAAATTGGATGTTGCCCCATCGCAGTAGCTGCTTATAGGCTACAGCAAGCATCAAATATTTGAATTACTGGAGACTTTTATGTGCTTAAGTTTGTGTGTGTGAGAAGTGTAAGGCTCTGCAGGTGGCCTGTGCCTGGCACAGGAATCCATTTTGTGTCAAAACATGGCTGCCAGGCCTGGGCACAGCCCTGTCAGCCTCGACTCCTGTGGTAGCAGAGGCACCGCATACGTGATTCACAGTGTTCAATTATGCCAGTAAAACTTCTCTGCTGTGTAAAAATGGAAAGCTGCTGATCCTTATGTGAAGGTGTCTGTTAGGCTGCTTTAAAAACAACATACTGCAAATTGGAATTTGCCAAGCTAACTAAATGCCTTCAGGGAAGTTATGATGAGCCATTAAAAGAAAGGACACTGTCAGATAATTTAAACAACTTTGAACAAAAAATGCTGCAAATGTTTGGGTTTGGGGTTTTTTTTGTGTGCGTCTTTGAGGGTGAGAAAGATGTGGCTGCTTTTTTCTGATCCAGAGTGTTTCCCAGCTGCTGGGGCTGCACTGCTGCAGGGAGATGTGGTCCTTGTATGAATATGAGGTTATCTTCTGTTTTATCACAGCTGCGGCTGAACTAGGGCTGCAGGTCCTTGTGCTGAGGTTTCTGTGGCCTCAAGCAGTTGCAGGGGGAGTCTGTTCCTCATCCTGCTTCATCCTCACAGCACTGGGGTATGTCTTATCTGTTTTTCCTGCTATGCATACAGACCTGAGCAGATGGTGTCTCCATGTCCGATGTCCATGCTGCCTGCACTGACACGGTAGTCATAAGTCTGTGCTTCCTCAGGCAGTGGTGTTTGGCTGTGAGTGTGATAGCACGCATTCCCCTTCACAGTTAATCCCAGTACAAGGTTTTAGATGCAGAAATGGTGGTGGATGTAATTTTTATTGTATCTATTTGGAACACAATTTTACTTAGAATTACAACTGATACTTTGCAATGTTTAGTGTTGGCTTTAACCAAGTGCAAACAGAAATAAAAGACAGTTTATATATGTCCTTATTTAACAGAAAATGTCAACAACCTGGCTTTTATTTTTGAATGTATTCCTTTTGCCAGCATCACACCTTATCTAACAAAGCAGGATTTCTTATGTTTTTATGAACTGAAGATTGCTGCTGCTATCAGGAGAAACTGAAATCTAAGCTAATGAAACCTTTTTGCTGTTGTCATAAAATCCAAGGTGTCCGAATAAGAGAACTGCTGGCTCTTTTCTCTATTGGTTTCAAAAGTTAAACTTCTCTGTTTCAAGGTCCTAAATGTTTACATTTAATACTACTATTTTATTTTTTAAATGGTTGGAAAATAAATTGATCCAAGTTCTGTTAGAAACTAATATTGGAGTTACCAGACATTAACAGCATAGTTCTGGTTTTAATTTTCCTGTCTTCCTCATGTTTAGTGTCTCTATTCAATTCTCCAGAGTTCTGAGGGAGATTCCTGAACAGTTTGGTACCTTAAAACCATTTCTTTAGTATCATATTGCAGCATATCACTGCTTGAGTTGCATGTAACTGTGTTGAGTTTATTCCTGTGTATTTTATCAATACAACAGCTCCACAAATTGTTCATGTTCAAAATTTTTTTACTTACTCTTGTGAAATACCAATATTTACCATGAAATAAACAATTGCTATTGTTTAAATTTTTATTTTTGTTTTTCTATCTCTGCTGGTAAAGCTGGAAAGATGGTCTCAAACTCTTAAGTATTCTCTCATTCTTCTGTCATCATCCTTCTGTCTTTTTTTTATTCTATTGCAAGCATGTAACTGAGTGTGTAGGCTATCTAAGGTACAGACTACCCTCACATAACCCACTTGACTGCTCAGAATAAATGAGATTTTTAATGGTCTGGTTACTTGTCATTAATTGGCTCAGACAGGCTTGAATTTTGTCACACATCTTGACCTTTATTGAACCAACAACTTTCACAAATATATAAAGGTCAAGAATTTCTGACCTTAGCACCTCTTTATAGAATTACTTTGATCACACATGCCAAAGTCCAACCCTCTGGTCCCTAAAAGTGCTTCTATAAATACACATAATTATGCTAGTACCTGCCTAGAGCTGGAACATTAAAATACACTGTGTTATCAATGGTTTCAGTAATTCCTGCTCCTCTAATGCCAGTCTGATTCAAACTTTACAGGGAAACAACAATCCATAAAACTTAAACACCCTATTTTAAGGTTTAGTACTGTCAAAAAATCATGCTTCATGTTGTAATATTCCTTGGCTGTTTATGGTGGTTACATCAGGAGTAGTTCAGGGTTGCAGAAGATGGAGGCAAGGAGCAGCTTCAATGTTGTTGGGCACCATTGCCATGCTACTTAGCCAAAGCTTACCTCTCCACTTGTCTTTTTGCTGTTGCCAACATAAGATGTTGTGATCTGACCAATGCTTGGTTAACCTGCATGTCTGTCAATCTTTTAAAACATGGAATAAAGAGCAGCAGTAATGGACTTTTTATACAGTAAAAACATTGTACAGACAGCTATAGACTTAGACAGGTACCCCTTCATACAGAGTAAACACCGCTATTGGGATCTTTGTATTATTCTATATAAAAAAAATGAAGACTTTTCATGGAGTTGCTGTGTCTTTAGAAGTCAATGAGAGTTTCATTCAAGGTGATGAATGTTTAAATACAATCTGCAAATCAGTGTCTTAAATACTGAATTTTTTTACATTCTGTATGAAAGCAGTCAAGTTTGGTCTGTTCTTCTGTGTTACTGAGACAAGTTTAGTGCACTTGTGTTCAGTAGAAGAGCAAACCTAACACTTTTATCACAAAGTAAAATATCTCTACAAATCTACTCATTTGTGGAGCATCCCTTGTATCTGAGTGTGATTCATGGCCTGCTGGTGCTCTCTGTGACCTTTTTGTGAATATAGGGCACTGTTGCCTACCCATGTGAGCTGCTCTCCTAGTCCCATGGGTCTGTAGCTGATAATAGTCCTTATATCCAGGCTTTCTTGAATTGTGCTTTTCTTTCCCTGAGGTTCGTTTGTCCTAGATGTTTGTAAGTCTTGTAGCTTTGACTTTTGTGAGCTGTAACTGGGGCCAGACGCTCTTCTATGTCAATATTCTCTAAAATCTGTTAGGGTAGGAAGAGTGCAATTTAAAGTTTTGCTTGTAAATGGCAGAAGCAAATATACTAATGAACCTGACATATGGCTTTATGTGCGAAGATTCTCTGTGGCAGTCCTCTAAAGCTGCTCAAGCTGCATGAATCTTTGGGAATTGTTCATACCTGTAAATAAGTGAGGCGTTTGATATATGCCACTTGAGTTGTCTGTCTTTAATTTAATGAGTAAAAGTGATAATCAGTCCAGAGTAAGTGAGAGATTGAATGGTTACAAGATGTTCAAGGTGTAAAGCTAGAAAATGGCAGTAGTTCAGAACTACCTGCCTTTATGATAAGGTTTCTCTCATCCTGTTTGTTGTATAGTCCTCCTAGCAAAAGCTGAAGAGCAGCGTGTGTCAGGTAGTGGCAAGAATTGTAAAGGACAGAGATATTTAAATTACAGGGTTGAGTACAAATAATCTGCTTGGGTTCTATTATGTACTCCACATCTCAAAGGAAGACAGAAGCAGAAAAATCCTATGCTATAGTAGTATAAGATTGTAGACCAGCCTGATTTGCTTCAAAGTTTGGAAATCCTATGACACCAAATACAGACATTCTAGCTGTCATATTTTGGGATAAAATGATTGAGATGTTTTGAAGTACAGATCCACTTAGCAAGACTATATTCTTTCATCAATGTGAGATATCTTATGCTCTTCTGTGATGAATAACAAGATTTAATAAATGAGGAATAAGAGTTGAGCTGATGAACTCTGAAGGTCTTCTCAATTTCATGTACTTTTATACATTGAAGGGCAGCACTAGCATGTCTAGAGAAGTCGTGAAACAAGCCTGAAATATTTACTATTCCATTTTAATGGTGACATTGCTAACTGCTCTATATTACTATTTAGTGCTCTAAATAAGCCATTCAATTTGGTGTATTCCTGTCATTCACAGAATTCTGCCAAGAGTCTTCTTGTTTTAGAGTAAAATCAAAATTTTTGGAGGCGGCTGCCTTTGAGTGATCCTGTAATTCGTTGTGTTGTTTCAGTCATTGATACTTTTACTTCTAGTATGCTTTTAATTTAATACATATTCCTTTAACATCAAAAGACCCTTGGAAAAATTGAGACATGCATACTTCTGCTTCTAAACTAGGCTTTTGGCATACAGAATTATTAACCCTTACTGGATTTCAGTGCTTCTCTTCCTTTTCAGCAAATCTTTTAGTTTAGTGAAATATTACTATCTACTCAGTTTCTTAATGTGCTTAATGTAACTGAATTAAAACTTCTGAAAAGGTCCTTTTTTTTTTTTTGAGGTCAGAAGGCAGGCAGAAGAAGGGGCAGTTGATAACTTGGACAGGGATATGATAAATAATCAAGCCATCCGTTCAGATGATAAAGAGCTATCAATGCCATAATCCTCTTTCCCCCACTCACCCTGGCAGGTTGTTGTCACATGGAGCCTATTTAATAACAGTTCTGAAACATATATTGTGCATGGTCATTTCTACACCAGCATAGCAGATGAGCACAGATTATATGAGTATGCACCAGATTCTTTGGCTTTTATCGTCTCCAGGCCAAAGGCTATAACTTCTATTTATATTTACAATGTTTAACAAAATGAGACTTTGATCTTAAGTGAAGAGCTAACTGAACACAAACAGTATGTTATCATAATATTAGAAGGAAGGTGAAAAAATAGTCTCTTGGACCTTAAACATTCATCTTGGTATGATTCTAAAATAGGATCTCAGCATGAAATGGTGGCTAGAAAATTAAAAGTAATGTGTTAAATCTCAGCTTTTTATTAGTGTGCTTGCCAGGATCACCAAAGTTTCCCTTAAAGGAATTCTTACTGTGCAGAATAAAAAGGTATCGACTTTTTCACAATTTAGTGCATAGTCACAAAATCACCATTTTTATTTTAATATTTTTCAGGTGTCTTAAAAGATTTTAATGCAGTAAATGCTTTCCTTTCACTTATTCTAATCAATATTGACTTCACTATGACATCTTATTTCAAGATTATTGTTCCTGTATTGCATAAAGCTGTAATTTTAATAAAATACCCAAAATAACCTCTAATTTCTTGTTTTAAGATATCTGTTAATTATTTTGCCCCATGGCAGATAATTTTGCTTGCATTATATTGAAAAATACATTATTATTATTTTCTTTTCCAAGAGCTATTAAGGTGGATATTTTTCAATGTATTAGAAGATCATTACTAACTCAAAATAAACTTATGAAACTGGTAATTTGCCTGTCAAAAACAGGCCACAGATGTAGCTGAAAGAGGTATACTAATGGAATGGCACTAATGCAATTTCACAAATAACTTAATGAAGCATGTAAAGCATATTTCTTCCATTAAGTACACATAGCATGGAGTCACATCTTGCTTACTGGGTGTGAAAAATATTTTTAATCTGCTTGAAGATGAAGAGACTCTTCAAGGTTATGTTACCAAAAGCCATAAAAAGGGAAAAGCCAGAGAAGACTGGTAGGAAAAAGCAAAGCAATAGTAACTCTTTGGATAAGTGCCTTTCTTGAGGGTCTTGAGCCTCAGGACAGACTAGCTCATTGAAGGGAATGATGTTTCAACAAGCAGGTGCTGTCAAACATGTATGCTGCCTTAGCCCAAAGTGTAGGAGGAGGGAAGGAACAACGTGCAGGTAATGTGTTCCCTACTGCTGTGTGAAGTACCCGCACGAACAGGCAGGCAGGTGACAAACACTGGGCTTCCCTGGTGCTGTTGCTGCTTGATGGTGTCTCAGCAGAGAGATCTATTGTTACTCAGATATTCAGAGATGGCATGGAGCAGTAACAGAGATGAAAACTAAGGCAAAGGAAATGAAGTAGTAGTACTATAAACCAGAGCATCCCACCATGAATTTATTTAGAGCTGTTATGGCTTAACAAGAATGTGTTTAGAGGAGTTAAATACCAGACCCTGGACTATTCCCATAAGCCTTCCAAATCCTTCCTTTACTAGAGGCCAGTGTGATGGAGCATGCAGTTGGCTTCTCATGCTGAGAATGTGTACTGCTGAAAATCTATACTCCCAATAACAATTTTTTCAGTCCCCAGAGCGAGCTCAGCCTGCCATGCCTGGTTACGTTAAGTGTCGTTGTCTAATGCCATTAACAAGAAATGCACTGAAGGCCAATACAATGTTAATCTGCACCATTCAGAGTGGCGCAGTTCTTTAACTCCTATTTATTTTTAAAGTGTTTTATATACCTTTGATATTTTATTCCAACATGGAATATTTGTGTTGAAGTATAAAAATAGTTGCTGCTATTTCCCAGTAAATTAATCTGTGTATGTTCTTGTTTGTGAGGCCAAATATCAGGAAGCAATGCCTCTAATTTCTGTCTAGTGCAGTACAGACTAGAGGAGAGAAGTTCTCAGTTATTTTTGTTATAATTTTAAAGCCTAGTCTTAGCAAAGCATTTAAGAACAAACTTTATTCATCCAAGCATTTCAGCATATACTCATGCTCTTAGCTAATGACAACAGATAATGTTGTTGGATGTCTGTTTTAAGTTACTTGGCTGATGACTATTTGAGCTTTACTTGTCACCAGTAATTCATCAAAATAGGGAAAATGCAATTTTGAGTTGAACTAAACCCAAAGACATTCAATATTTTTGAATTTCAAAGTGAAATGTGGATACTGCCAAGTTGAAATGTTTTTTCTTGATTTTATAAGAAATCAAAATAGATTGATGTTTGATAAATGGAGTACACTGCAAAAGAAAAACATTGCATTTTAGTTTTGAATGTTTCAGATAAAATGTTTTGAATTAAAAATATTGAATTTGGATAAGAAAATGTTTGAAGGGGAATGTTCAAATTTATTCTCAGTTGTAAATAATTTTTGCTAAGTTGCTTAAAAAAATAAAGATATCACATCTTGATGTTACTAAATCTGCACTTAGCTGGAAGAATTTCACTTGGAAATAGATCCCACTGAAACATCTTTCAAACTATAGGGACTCTAGTCTTTATTACAAATGTAACAGGTAGCACTTTGAAAGAATGAGTAAAGTAATTCATTGTGGTGTGCCTTTTTCACTTCTGGATGCAACAACTGTCCTTCTAGGAGGTGACCATTTCCAAGACTGGCAGTCAGGAGAAAAATGCTTTCTTCCAGTATTCCAGATCCCCCAAAATCCTTTTTTCTAGCTGTGAAGGAAAAGGTTCTTCTATTCATTCTTTCATAAAAGAACATTCCTTTTATGTGAAAAACTGCCATACTCATCTATAAATGTGAGAACCAGTAAAAGAGAAGAATTGCAGCAGTTCCTTTCACTAAATGACCATAAACCAGGATGAAGGTTTCACTAATCTTGTTGATTTCTTACCTTCTAGTTCTCTGTAGTCATGCATACCAACCCAACTGATCTGGAATATATTGGATAGTAAAAAGTTTTTAGAGTTAACAAAGGATTTTGCTGAAAAAAAAATTGTACTTGCCATGTTTTGGAACAGCTAGCATTCATGTTGTAGGATTATCTGGCATTTCATTGAAAATCTTTCAGAATATATACTCCTAATTACTGCTTTATTGAAGAATACTGGGAAAATCATTCACTGGTTTGTCTAATAAAATCTCCAAGGGAGTTTAATTTACGACATCTCTATTCATGATTAATTTCTGTGCCTATGTTTTGTGTGCACTACTGCCAAAGTCAATGGGAATTTGCATTGGGAACACTGCAGAGTTACCTACCTAAGTTTTGTCCCCAAGGCAGTTCATCAAGTGTAAAGTTTGGAAATCAGACTTTTATTCCAGTGCTCAACTACAAGGTTAATTTCCCCCTGACTGCTACCTGTTAGAAATCAGGAATTGATATCATTGATTTCAGCTGTTGCACCTATATTAAGCCAGCTTAATGAAAGTTCACTTATTTAACACATTGCAGTGATGTAGAACAAACAAGGCAGCTGGTTGTAGTGGAAGGAGTTTTGCTGTTTCTGGTTCCTTTGTGATAGGGCAGCTGGGGAAAGAAAGATGCTTCATTCCTTCTGGAATTTCATTTTTGCCAGAATTAAAAGCTGCTGTTCAGAGAGGAAGGAAGCCTGGCATGTGATCTGCCAGTGTAAGTTTGTTAGTGGGGATTCTTTTCTTAAAAGAATGATGGTTGAGAGAAAATGTAGCACATATTGATCCTTTTGTTAAATATCAGGAAATGATACAGTATTAAAGAAATAGTACTTCCTATAAGTCTTGTGCTCTGGAGGGAGAGAAGAGACTTAAAGATGGTTTACTGGTTACTGAGGTTGAGGCGGGGAGGGGAGGCTAAATTCACAGACTGCCAATACAAGTAACTGGCTTGCTCCATGGATTACCCATGAACGGGTTTTCTAGTTATGGTTAAAGACCACAACTTCTTACTCTTGCAGAGAACTACTGAAATTGGAAGCAGGACAGGTCCTAGTGCTTAGTCTATTATTCTTTCATGAGTGATTTTCATGTTTAGCTTTCCAGATTTCTGCTCCTGGTTTTCTTTCCTTTATAGTTATGAGGCAAATTAGTAAGATCTGAATTCTCAGCAAACACCATGTAGGTAGAAAATTAACTGGTACTGATACTTGTTCACCCATCCAGAACTGTAATTAACCCATGTCTATCTTAAGGGGGTTTTCAAAACTGCCTATGGTCCTTGTGGTGAATTCATAAACACTTTTTAAAAGGAGAAGAAAATCTAATTAGAGTATAAATGATAAGAAATAAAACCCCACCAATTGGTAAACTGAAACAACTTTACATAAATTGGAGTCAAAGTGTCTTTGCAGAAATTGAATTTTTCTTGTGGTGCAGAGCTCAAGAATGAAATTACCTGTAATTCATAAACTCTGACATAGGAATATGCCAATATAGAGCTACTGGAAAATTGTAAATGTGAAAAAATAACCCTTAAAAATGTTGTATTTGGTTTTAATAAAATTAAATAGTTATGTAGAACTAAGCACACTTGCATATGCAAATAAATATGAATTACTGTTTTAAACATTAATTAAAAAAGCTTTTTTGAATTTCATCATAGTTTGTAGATACTAGATGTGGCTGGGAATTACTACTTTTTGTGTTAACAGCTGGGTGATATGCAAACCAGTCATTCAATCAACTGCAGATATTGGTGGGCTTTGATTTTTTGAAAGTATATCCTACGCTATGTTTTCAGAATAAGATTGCTTCAGTGGAAGCATTTGAAAGACATTGAGGCTGAATCTAAGGATTTATTTACAAAAATGTAATGATGTTTGCCAGTGACAGAATGTTTGCTGTTGGAACTCCATGGTACAAGTACTTCTGCAGTAGAAATAAATGACTGCTGAGAAACCTGAAGAATTAGTGCTGTACTCTATTTGTCTTGACTTTAAGAAGGTTTAACGATCCTTACCAAAGTTTTCCAGTTTTATGTTCTTTGGCATCAGGGTTAGTAGCCAAAGAGCTTTACATTGTATTTTTTGATGGGAAAAAGATATAAGGAAACATCAGAAGTGAAAACAAACCTCAGATGAAATTCCTGATCTGTGTAAAATATATAAAATATGAAAATTGTTAGATATATGCACAAATTGGTTATGCTTTTAGTATTGATTTTATTGATCCAGATAATGCATGAGTTTTATTTGAAACCAAAGCACTTCTCTGCCTTGTGTTACATTGTATTGCCAGAACTTTTAGTACTTGGAATGTTCTAGCTTGGAGAGCAACACAGGGACTCACCTAAACCTTAATTGTAGTGGAGGGAAGTTTGGGGGATGCGGGGCAGCTGCCATCCTGCTGAGATGCATGAGATGGGTGGCATTGCCTGCCCTTGGAGCCTCACCTTCGCCCCACATGACTAGACACTAATTCTTTCTGTGGGGAAAAAAAGACAAGGTGCAGTCTGGTTAGATTTCTCTCCAAAAATGTCACATGCTTCTCTGACTAAAAATTTGGCTTGTAAACTAGTTGCCGTGGCATCTGGGGAGCTTCTTCAGTCCCACGGCTCAAGGATCCGTCTCAAAAAGTTCCCCAAACCGAAGCACAACAGGAAACCTGTAAAGGAAGCAGGGGTTAATGTTTGGGGAAGGTGAAAAAAGAGGTGGCACCTTGAAGAACTATTTATTTTACCTGTGTTTTGCTGGTGAAGCTTGAAAGGTGTGTGGGTAGCAAACTAGTGGGGACAGGACTTCAGGTCTACACAGCATTGGTTGGGGATTCACAGTCTTAGTGTTGATTTACTCAAGATGCAAGATGGGTACAGTGCCAGTTGTACTAGGAAAAAGAAGGTCTTCACATGCAGGTGTACTAAATCCAAGAACGGGTTTTTAATGGTGGAAGGACTTCTGTACGTTAGGGATTGTCCATCTGCCTCCTGTCCTGAGACCTTTCAGCTTTATGGTCTGGTAAGGCAGAGTGGAACAGCAGCCTGAGCTCAGATCTGAACTCAGATCTGTGCTGCCACCACCACATTGCTTCTCTCGTGCAACTAGTTAATTGGCAGGCTACTTGGGTATGTCTGTGTTGCAGTGAAGGTTATGTCTCCCTCTGTTAATCCCTTAAATGCCCTGTTATCCCTGTGCCCTACTGTAACATACACCTGGATATGAGAACTAGAATTTGCCTTGGAAATGCAGGTTTTGGTTACTGCTGTTGCTCAGGCTGTTACGAAGTTATCATTATTTTTTTTGAAAGACATTACAACCTTCAGTTTGGGCGTAAGAGATGTCAACCTTCTTTAACTAGTTTTTAAGCTGTGGTATGGGTATTTGGCAGTTTGTGGTTAAATTTCCTTAACAGCTTCGTGGGGATGGAGTTTCTTTTCCTGTGCTGTTTTCCATTTCTTCAGAAAAGTCAAGTGCTTTGTGGATTAAAGAAAACACGGTAAAAGCCTTTAATGCGTCTGCTCCCGATTACATCCTGAGTGCTCAGATGTAGCTGATTTAAATTGCATGACCTTGGTATTACTCTGGTTGATATTCAATCTGTAATTTCACACTTAATCTTTCAAAACATTCAAAAGAGGGAAACAATTTTGTTCAATTTCAACAACAAGTGTTGCATCTCATGTAGTCAAGGTCGGTCAGAATAGAGTAACTGAGCTGAATCCTAGGATTAAATTCTCAGGGAAAATTGGACATAATCAATTACAATTAAAGAGCTTAGCAATACAATTGCAAAACTACTTTGCAGATAAGTGCAAAATCTCATTATTTGTTTATGGATTTTTAGGTGGCATTTTTCTCTAAAATGCTTATGATAGTTTTTGAAATGAAAAAGTAGAAAATTTAAGAGCAATAACAAGTTGTAGTCTTCTACTCAAAATGCAGTCTGCCTGTGGTGCTCATGATTGCAGGGCTTTTTATGGGATTTTAAAAATAGATTATTGAATTAAAAGGCAAAATGAATCATAGGTGGTAAAGGGATAATAACCTTTGGAATGGCACAAAAAGCATTGGAATTATGAGTTTATTATTAACCGATCTACCACAAGTAAGAGATTTGTGAATTTGAAGGTCAGCTGAGATTCTACTTTTCACCTAGTCCAGTCTCACATATAACATGGCCTAGTAGATTCCTGTATTGTACCAGCAGCTTGCGGTCAGTGAGAACAGTACACTGTGTTAGTCCTGCATGACTTTCTGTTGGGCTGTGATGGTTTGACAAATCTGTAGGAAATAAATCATGAACCCAAACTGTGTTTACTTAACACTGCAGGTGTGAAGCATCTGTGTCTGGGTTCATGTAGGTGACAAGTCTGAGGTAGCTTTCATTGAGGTGCTATGGGTTGCCCCGAGGAGGAAGACCATACTTTGATACATGAAACACAAAATGTGCCAGGGACCCTGGCACTAAAATCCACCAATTGCTTGATGATGTCCTTGCTGATACTGATACCTGAGCTAGCTGTGTTAAAGCTAACATGGTTATACCTATATACATTGCGGTGATACCTCAATCGCAACTGGGAAAAGGACAGATCTGTAAAACTATCTTCAGAACAGTTATTCTGTAGTGAGTCAAATGCATCTCCTGAGTTTTGCATTCCCCAGAGTGTTTCTTTAATAGCTTCCTGTAGCAACCTGCCTTCACTGTGCTCACTGCTGTCTCAAACTTAGACCAGAAACAGCTGTGTTCTGTGGTTCATTTCACTGCAATGAACAGTCTGTTGTTAGTAGAGGTCACCAGTTTGCTGGTGGGGTAGGGCTTAACCATGGAACCTAGAACTGTAGAAAACCTGTCAGGTCACTCAGACCTTCCTTTTCTTTCTGTGGTGGATTTCTCTGATATGACTCTCCAATGCTTCAGTTAAGGGGTAGTAATAAGTCAGTTAGTACAATGACAAACATCCATCTATTGCACTGGTATGCGTTAGGTATGTTATAGACAAGTGGTGCTTGACTAAATCTAGCCTAACAACTTCTAGTCCTTAGGGCCCAGTTTTGGTCAGAGTTTATATATTTTGTGGTGTGATACTCAACAGGCAGCTGTGGGAATTAATTCAGGTATTTAAATAGTGGGTGAATCAGATGCTCCCAATACAGATGAGTGGACTTGCAGAGGTCCCATCCAACCAACATTTCTGTGATTCTGAAAGCATGGCTTCTAATATACAGTTTGATGAATTGTTCAGTGGAGGGTGAAGCGAGTGGAATTAATTACTGTCTGAATTTATTAAATTGGTCTGTGTTAGATTTAGTGATCAGTCAGTCTTATGCATCTGTGAGGAGATGTTATTGATAATGGAAAATATGACAACCTTCTCCTGGGCATGAATAGGGTTAGACGTACTCTGACCTGTATGACCAACTGATATTTGGGCTTGCAAAATGATTGGAGAACACAAGAAGTTGTTAATAGGAAAAGAAACCCAACTCCAAAACCCTAGAATGAAATGTAGGCTTAACATGGACACACAATAAATGAAATACTATCTTCTGAAACCATGTGAAATAATATTTTTGCTTTATAAGTTAGAAAAGGTCTGTGTTTAGTTTAAAAAAACCCATTTAATTCAGCATAATTTGCAAATAATTTTACTTTATGCAAGTCATAAATAGTATTAATTGCCTACCAGAGGTTTTGAATTGATTTTAAAGTAACAGATGGTTTTAGAACTGAAAAGACAAAAAAACCCCACCCCAAACAAACATCAGTGTCTCTTTGTTCTGCAGAATGTCTTGTGTAGTTTTGGAGACAGTGGTAAATAGATAATAAAGATCTACAGTGAGAAATACAGACATTGCAAATGAAAATACCGCATCTTAAACCAAAGTATGTTTGGTTTGAAGTGCAGCATATTTGAAATACTGTGTTCTGAAACGAGTATTAAATACAGGGCCTTAAAATCCTTTCTTCCTTTTTGTCTCTTAGCAGGCTCATAAGGGTGAAATAAAAAAAAGCAGATGTATACCCTTCCTCTCAAAAATGTTGCTGAATTCCTTGGCACTGAACTGGTCTTCAAATTACCAAAAACTGTATGCAAAAAATGTCTTCTATTGAAGAGTAATGCCACATATATATGTTTGTATTTTTTCTGTTTTTGAATGTTCCTTACAAGCCTTATCATTACTTGCCCTATTTGAGACCCTGAGCAGCTGTTAAAGCATTTAAACCCCTAAAAGCAAGAAAACTTCTGAGAATAGGCCAAAACGTCCCCCTTATTTCTCCTCTGTGGCACTGTGTCTCAGGAAATATGGCCATCTACCAGGAGCTGACTCAAACACAATGAGGTGGAAAAACATGACCTTCAGAAGGATGATTTAGCATGTAGATTTTAAAATACATTTCTATTAGGTTGCTCCCAGCTTGGAACCATTGAAGATATTTGCAAAACAGCTTCGTAAATGTGGCATGTTGCTACGTACACAAGCTGCTGTCATTATGAGTAAACCCTTGCTTTTATATTAAGGGTAGTCTCTTGACATTGACAAAGTGGAATTCTTGCATCACAAACCTTATTTACCTCTGATGTTGGGTAAGCTTTGTTATCCCTGTGTAGAAATCATGTTGGAATGATTGCTTTCTAAATACAAAGTGGCAGCTGATAGCCAAAATTTTACCTTGAAGGCAAGCAGAACTAAAATGAGCCCCTGCTATACAATGCAAAAGGTCTTGATTCAAAAAGCATTCTCCTTTCTTTGCTGCATGCAGCAAGCTTGAGGGAATGCCTTCTCTAAATACTGGCAGTATTCCTAGCCCCTTCATGTGTTTCCTGGTTAAATTTTGCTCATTCCATATGGCATGTGAAGCTCCGAACATCTCTGTCCAGCTTTTCTAGCTGCATGTAGGCTAGGCCTAGCACCATGTGGTCCTACAAACAACTCCTGTGCCAGAAAGATGTTACTCAGCTTTGGATGGTGTGTCACACGTTTTGTTTATTAATAGTAATATTGACTGTGTTGATAAGGCTACACTCTGCCAAGACTGAAAAACCAGGAGTGAGTGGACAGGTTGGATAAGGGGTAAGATGTACTAGAAGCAAAGCTATAAAGAACTGATGTGGAGACTTTTTAAACAATATTTGTATTAACGTAGAATCCTGTTCTGTGGCGTTAGAAACCAAATCAGTGTAGTAGAGCTTGCTCAGGTGTACCTAACTCACATGAGTAGTTGGACCTAAAAAAGTTATCTGGTCTGATTTTGACATGAGGCCATATTTGACACCCTTTTTTCCTACTGGTATGTGTGACCCCACCACTCATGACCATTATGCTTCCTGTAATACTGGGTCAGCAGTTCTCTGGGCAGCCAGGAATGACACAGCATGACTTCATGCTGAGCTGGGGAGATGCATATGCTGGTCAGAGCCTGGAACATAGCAGTGTGCCTTGCTTCTGTTGGTTGGACAAAGGAATTGTCCTGCATATAGCATATTTTACTGTATTCCAGAAAGCATCTTAACGTGGGAGCTAGCTCTTGAACCTTTTGAGATTCACTGAGTTCAGTGAAGGTGAGATTGGGTCCATCTTCCTCTTTTGATGGTGTCTTTGGCTAAGAAGCAGATGTGTGGTATACCTACATTGGTGGTTTTAGCTTAGATCAGGAGTATGTTTTGAAGCTAATCTTCTCATGATTGCTGTGTATATATATACTTGAGTTAACATCAGAGACCAGTTTCAAAGCATGTAAAGTGGATCCCTTCTGGAGGAAATGTAACTAGAACATATAGTCCAGAGCACTGCTGAAGTACTTTGTGTGCAAGTGGGCTTTCAGTCCATGGGACCAGACTAAAACTACTCAAAAGTGGAAGAAAGACTCTGGAATAGGCTGATTATCATGGTTATCAAGACCTCAGCATCTTTTTGCTCTATAAATCTGCTATTAGTCTGTGCTGCTTGATAATATATGCATAGCCTAATAGCCATATTTAAAAATCCCCACAACAGTGGTATTTGAGGAGCCCCTTTTTTCTCTCTGATCACTGTATAGCCATGTGTAGATTCGTGATTGTGCCATCATCCCATCCACCCTGTCATATGATTAAGGCCATTTGATATTGAAAGTATGTAAAGGCAGATGTGGTCTTTCAGGCTGACTTCCTCTACGGCAATGACCACAGGTTTGAACACAACCTCCTTTCAACTAGAATAAGAGAATTTAGTGAACACAGAAATGTTCCTTTTCCAAGAGGCAACACAATCTGTTTATAACCACTCATAGAAGGATCTGAGAGACGCTGGAAAGAGTTGCTAGGACTTCCATAAAAACAAGTGACAGATGCTAGAGCAGCCTTCCTTTGAGAGTAGCTATATGGAGACTGAGTAAGAAAGTTGCTGGGGTGGAACAAATTGGGTTGGGCGGAGGAGCTAAGACAAGAGAAGAGTCAATATTTAGAGTGGAGATGTAGACTGTTGTTGTCCAGGATAAGCAGGGTAAGAATGGTATCGATCTTAGGTATTTATAGAGCACCCATCACTTTAGTATATTATGTAATCAATACTTCCATTTTCAGGGGCACTCAAGAGAAACATAACGTTTTAGAAAATCTGCTGATGGAAGTGGGATAGGTCCTGGTGCCTTTCTGTTCACATGGGTACCTAAGGAGACTGTGAGAATCAGTGCTCAGTTCTTCAGCCGCTTTCTGAAGAGAGGAATGGCTACCCACATGCTTCACATTTGACATTGACTTAAAGCCTGTAGCTTGTCCACAAATCACATCACTTTCATACAAACTGCCCATTTCAGATGTGAAGCTCAGGATGCAAATTAAAGATTTATGACTATTCTGTCTGTCAGTTTTGATTCCATCGTGCTCATTAGTCATGCCCTACCATGCTGCCCTGTAACTGTTTTGACTGACGTTGACCACAGATGATATAAATGATCCCTTTTGATACATTAGTTAATTACAAAGGAAATCATCCTTCTCCTGGCAAATTCAAATCCATCTTAAAATTTCATGGAGAGGCAATTCATTATGAGGAAATTTATTTATGAATTTACTAAAAAAAAATGGATCTGTTCTCATTAAAATAAGCTTGAAGGTACAAAATGATAAAATGTCAGTTGCCTACTTAACTCTTTTGGTGCATGTTTCACTAATGAGCTGAGAGACTCTGAGACTTCTCAGTTAGCACTTACAATTAAATTCAGCTAATGCAAAGCAAAAAGAGACTTGGAAAGAACTTGCTTTATAGGTGTAAAAAATTAAAGAAGGATGAAGGAACAGAAGTAATATATATGCACAGGCATTCTTACTTAGAGGAACATTTAGATATTGCTCTGCTTTTGTCTTTCTGATAAAACAGAGGAAACTTTGCATGCAGACTTGATATACTCCAAGAAGGTGGTAAGATTTAGATTCAGAGTTTGTGCATATGCTGTCATTTAAACTAGGGAGACATGATAGAATTGGACATGACCTTTCCAAAATGACTTTCCTCCTTTGATTAGTTTCCACATCTATAGGATAAAGTTTTCCTTTCTGATCCAGTGCTTTCAGTCCCTGAGCTGAGGTATACTATATGAAGATAAAGGTATCAAGTTTTCTTTCTTCAGAGCTTTGTTTGTGACGTATCAAGGGTTTGCTTTAGAGTGTGGGTAGAGAATCAGTTGGTCACTGTACCCACACACAAGGTGTGGTACAAAGCCATAGCCTCACCATCACCAACAAAGGGTCCCTAAGAGGTGATTTGAAGAGGATGGGAGAGTATGCAGATCTGTAAATTTACACAAGGAAATGTGTGAAGGTGGATTTAGGGCATCTTTTAAAGGCATATGAAGTCAATAAATCCTCAAACTTGCCAAATTACATGGGAAATTTGAAGGATGTGGTCACCTCTTTTTGTCCCTGCCATTTGGTACATATCACTGCTCTCCAATCAAACAACAGGGTCTGTCACTCAATGACCCCCTGCTTTAATTTTCCTCACTGTTGATTTTGCAGGCTAGCAAAATGTAACTTTATTTGACTGAATGTGCAATCACTCTTGCATTTGTTTTCACAGGTGTTTCTTTTACTGCACACTGTAAGATCAGTAAAATGAAAAGGAAAAAGATAAGTGTTCTTTGGAATGTGTTTACCAAATAACTGGAGAGTAGTTATCTTGGCATCCATGTAATAGGTTTTCTGCCTTCTTCCTGGCTTCCAAAAATGTGTGGGTTTTTCATATCAAAATTATAGCTTGCAGAGAACTTTCAGTGGAAATGATTGCTTATTTCTGTGATATTGAAAGGTTACCAACTGGCAGCATGCTATGTGTACATACTGCTTGGGCTTTTCTTCTAAAACAACCTGGCTTTCCAGCCTGCAGGTCAGTGGTGGCTTGTGGATATTTTCAAACTGGTCTCAAACATTTAAGCCTCATCAGGCCTTGGAAGCATTTCTCTTGAGTCTCAGGAGCAGATTTCTGAAGGAAGTAGGGATGCAATCTCTTCCCTTGCCTTGGTAGCATTCCTAACTCGGTGCCTGCTCTGTGTCACATGGCAGAAGAGGGCAACAGCCACCACATCTGCATCATCAGGACAGTCTGATGTGCTGCTGCCCCTGTTTACCTCTCCTAGGGAGAAATTTCAGCTCAGTTGGAACAGTGCTGTCATCTTGTATGCTTTTGTGGTTTTTTTGGAGGGCTTGAATATCATCTTCTAGTCTGAGATGGGTTAACAGCTTAAAAGAAAAATTGAAGAAAACAAGAGAAAATTCTCACTATCTCTTGGGACTTCTTTCTTCATTATTTTTAGAAGTGGTGATAAATGGAATCTCTTTTGCTGTTTACTTTTTCTATCACTGATTTAGATCACTGTGGATCTCCTTGTAAGGTAAACTTAGTCCAGATGTAGCGGGTATACTCCAACTGAATCAGGAAACTTGTCAGCCCTTTGTAGACACCTAGGATAGCAATGGATTGGCTTGGGATTCCTGTGAAACCTGGTGCAATGTACATTTATATGTAGTATATTGACAGTGGAGATGGGCAAAATGATGCATTTAAAAGTATTGGCAACATCAGTTTTAGGTGACAAAGTTGAAGACATGATGATAGAATATTTAATTTTTAATCATATTTTGATAAGCTTGCCCATTTACTTTGCAGTAAGTTCACCAGATATCCCTGATATTATCCTAAATATTGTCTTCTGTAAATTAAAAAAATATATTTATATCTTCTGTTATGTTGTTTGCAGAATATTGTGTTTTCCTCCTGTCAGTCCATTGCGATCTCTGTGGCAGTGACTATAGACAATCGCCTTTAAATTCAGATATTATAAATCTGCATATTTGTTAATTAGAGCCAATGTCAGCTGATCAGACTGTTTAGGCATCTCGCTGAAAGTTACTTAAAAACAAGGTCAGATATGTTGCACAGATCCTTTTTTTCCACAAAAAGGTGACGATTACATTAAAGCAGATGATGTATGTCTTAAAATCAAAGCTGCTGCACTTGTGGTTCCAGCAGCCACTGCTTTACCTGTGGAAGATCTCTAAGATCTGTCAAACTTTAAAGTGTGTGGTGCACAGTAGCATGAATGATCAGCCATTAAAAACTGGGCAGAGCTTTAAAATGTATATTCTGAGATGTGTATGAAGAAGGTAGTTGAATAATGTAGATTGTCCCATTTCCTGTCTCGTGATTCTTACAAAAATACTTGCTGATGCCTCATGATCTGTGAATTTGCATGCATTCTTATTGTTCCTTCACAGCCAGGAAATTAATTACCTAGAAGATCCTTTCTAATCCTGCCTATCTCCGATTCACAATTTGAAGGAGAAGCAGCCCATGGAAACACTTGCAGGATCTTTAGAATTGCTTCGGAGTTCTTTTGAGACCTCAGGTTGTTCTTACTTTCCCATGGGTAGCTGGAGGAGAGAAGGAGGTATAAGGGAGAGGGAGCTTCCATCTCCTGTCTTGGCACTGGCTGCAGCGGCTTCAGTTTTTCTTGTTTAGCTCCTTGTGTAGGACTTCACCATAATCAATTCCAGAAACCATGTGTTACTGAATTTCTTTAACCAAGTACTTATCTAAGAATATGGGGCATGGCCTCCCAGACAAACAGCAGGATGAAATTGCTTGGTAGTGACACAATGTTGTGATATATCTCATGAATTTAATTTTCTACTCCGGTAAAGAATCTAAGATGGCTGCAAGGCCAAAGGCTGTTCCTACAATGCTATTTAGACTTCATTGGTAATCAGTTTTGTCCCAACTCATTTTCAGCTCTGGTGTCTGAAAGTGTCAGTGCAAAATGGAATGTAGTTTCCCAGAATAGTTGGTGCTGTTTAAGCAGGGTTTGTGGAGGGAGCTCTCTCTGGAGAGCTGTGGCTCTGCCTGAGTTTCCTACACCAGTGAACTAGATGTTAAACACATCTAACATGGTGTTCTATTGATTTCAATAGCATGAGCTTCATTTATACCCTCTGTTAACCCAAACTAGTGTATAATCTAAATCTGGCTGAGAAAATGTCTGTCTTAATTTAGCAAAGCATCAGAAGAATTTAAACTATAAACCTCACTTATAGTGAAAGCCTGTTTCCCCAAAGTTCTTCTGGTGCTTCAGAAGTGTTTTCTGTGGATGATCTCTGAAAGGGCTTTAAACACTCGTGAACGCATTCATTAATTTGAAATTATGCAGTGAATGCCATGTGTAATTACAACTAAGTCTGTGAGTTGCTTATAAATTATCAGCTATGGAAGCTGTAGTGGGGATTTGCTCTGTGTAGTTTGCTGTTCATATGATGCAATTAGTGATATGATAGTGCTGCATCTGTCTTCCAGTGGCTCTTGAGCTTCCAAATAACTTGATCAATATGAGTAGCCACAGGATGCTTCTAAACTGGGGACATGATATCTGAGTGAATTTTACATCATTGGTCCAGGTGGGGCCTGGCTGTGAGTGCAGACTGTGCTGCTTAGCTGCTGTGCACGTGCATCTACACTAGAAGGAAGCCTGGGCCTGCTGAAAAAAGAAAGATGGTTGACTTTGGTAGGCAGTCTGGGCTATGAAAGTGTTGTCCCATGAGATCGATGGCAGCGAGCAGATCTCCCTCCCCTCCCCGCCCTTCAAGAGAGCGGAAAAAAGAGATAAAAAAGAATGTGTATTGAGCCATAATCACTATTAACTGGCCTAGCATCCATATTTTCCTCAAATATTGTGTGACATAAGCTTTCTAAATTATTTCAGTGGGTTTTACTCTATAAATGCAAATGCTTTACTGTCCTCTGCACTTGAGTTGGAGAGAAGCTGCAAAAGTGTTCTAAGTCTTCCAAAGGGCTGGCTTGGCTGAGGGACTGTCTGCTGTGGTTTTGGCCTGTGATCTACAGGAGCTTTGTGGCAAGAAAATGACCCTTTTAAAGCACTTCTGCAGTCCTGTATTATTTCCTCCTGCTCCCAGATGTGCCTTGCAGAAACGACTGTTCAACTCAGTCCCACCAGGGCCTAGCCTGGTTCAGAAATGTTCCTGTGCCCTGAACTGGAACCACCCAGGCAGAGTACCCACTAGTGTGCTGTATCTGAGCTCTTTTTTCCTCTTCAGCATTTCCTGATGAAGCTCTGCATGTAATGCCTTCATAATTACAGTATGTAGAACTGTTCCCTCAAGATGTAGGCTGCCACTTACATGATTCATCGAATTCATTTTCCCTCTCTCCCTTTCAAGACGTCTTCCTATTCTTCCTTTGATGAATCTAGCTCTGAGCCTATTATTTATACAGGGCACATACTGTCGCTGAACTGGTGGCACCTGTGTGTATCTCCCTTGTTGCATTAATGCTTTCCTGATACTTAACAGTTGCTGCTACGGTTAAATCACTCATTTTAGATATAAGGCAGGAAGACTGAACCTCAGTTTAATATGTGAACCAGGATATCTTTCTTTTAATCCTTTCATTCACAGAAACCATTAATTAATAGAAATGCAGAGAACTTTAGTGGTTTTGTTTGGCTGATATTTAGCAGCAACATGAAAATAAATCTATTATGCCCTTTGCTAAAAGTTGATTGGGTGTCTAATTAGTTAATATGATGCTGTTTTATGTTTTCTGTGAACACTTTAATTTTCTGGACAGTGCCTTTTGATACTCTCTGTAAATTCAAACTCCTCAGCTTGCAAAGTAATATTGTAGAATGTAGTCTGAGTACAGTGGACAAGATTGACAGGGTGAGTGAAGGAGATAGTATTTGTGCTGGTAGGATTATGTGGTGATTTAGGGCATATTCTAGTAGTTAGTATCACTATTTTAAAGCTCTGTTGTTTGACAGCGCTATAATATAATTGAAGTCATAGTCTGTGGTACATTTATGTTTATGCTCTGTGTTTAGAGGGAGGAGCATGCATTTAGATGCCATAAAACACAAAATTTGTTTCTTATTCCTCCCTCTGCATAGTTAGAAAAATATAAACAAGATTGTTTTGCAGCTTGGAATTATAGTGCTGAAGAGAGAATTTGGATCCTAAAAGTTAATTGAACCTTAGCTCTTTTTTTACCTCTATTTTTTTTATAATGAGTATATTTAATCTGCACATTATGCATACCTCCAGAAAATAAACCCACCAAAACTCTGAGGTTTCTGATTCTGGAAATAGCTGTTAATGTGGGATTTTAAAAAATAATATTAGTAACGTTATTCTCTCAGACCAGTATCTGAGATCCCTCCTTGGAAATATTTTTGTACTTTACAGGACTTGCAAAGATTATTTGCTATTCAAGGTTTCAAAAGGAAAAGGAAATTGGAAAAAATGGTACCTTTGGGTACAGCTTGCTAGAAGTGATAAATGAGCTTTGCCTTAGTAAGAAAGGTCTCCTCTGTAACTTTGCTGATACTAGCTGGCTTTGGAGTTTCTTGCGTATTGCCAGTCCCAGCTACATCTGAGAGACCTGTCTTGGAGGTACATCTCTTATTTTCATGCACCAGATCCTGTAATGTTGCAGTGGCAGCATTTGAACCCTGGATTAGTTGTAGGTTAAGTTCTTTAAGTACCAGGATACAAGCAGAGGTGTTTCTAAAAGACTATCAGTGCTGCATATTTGAGAGATGCTTTCTGGGAAAACTGCATGACTGCACTTTACTTATAAATCATCACTAGAGAGCAATTGCAGCTTTCTCTGCAGGCTTGAGCAGACATTGTTTGTTAATACCATACAAAGCATCTGTATCGCTGTTCTTCCCAACACAGGGAATGGAGAGACTGTCACCTGGTAAGAGTTAAAAGTTCTCTCTCAAAGAATAAAAACTAGATGGTCTGAGGAACAGATAGGTAAATTATATAAGGGAATAAATTTCTTTGGAAAAGTAAAGATCTTTCTTTTACCATTTCTATGAATATTTATAATTATGGGCATTGATACTGCCACAAAGATACTACTGATTTATACTCAATCCTTCTCAAAGTTGGAAAACCAAATTTGGAATATTAAAATGGAGACAATATTGGAAACTCTCTTGTACATTGTTCTTTTGTATTGACGTTGATTTTGGGTGGCAAGCAATGCTAGCATAAGAGAAGTAGAAGGCTATTCATATTTGCACAATCAAAATGAGCATGAGGCACTGATGATTCATAAGTGCTGCTGCAAATAGAATTTATTGATGTTACCTTTCTTGCCTTCATATGGGATCTTGAGTCCTTTCTTAGGACTTGTCTCAGGTTCGTAAAGACCAGGAAAAAATTGCTTTTGCAATGAACATCCCGAAAGTGCTTTCTGGTTTCTTTTGGGGGTAACTAATGTTAAACTTCAAATATGGAGAATCTATTCATGGCAGTTGTAGGGTAATGCTTGCTCTTAACATGTTGTGTCAAGCGCTATGGGCTGTGCTTTGTCTCACAGCGAAACGCTCTGCTACCATCAGTCTACCCCCAAGCATTTAGTCCCAGTTTTATCCTGCTGGATTCATCCTACCCACTGGCTTTCTTAATGAGACTGGAGCAGAGCCCATTTCCTGAGGGAGCTGCCAGGTGCTCCTCTGGTATGGTCGGTGTCCTTGGGCTGGAGGGGAAAGGGCTGGAGCATACTGTTTGTTCCTGGCACACGTGTGGTGATCAGCTGCAATTTGACACAATTTGATTCATATATTAGGCTGTATGAAGGAGTCATCCCCTAGCTTCAAAAGCCCCTTAAAAACTGGCTGCAAGTTCCTGCCCTAAAGAAATGGAGGAACAAAATAGTCTTGGAGGTGCCAAGTAACACAAAAATGGTAAGAGTTTCGTTTCTGCCCTTAAATGAGAACTGGGAATCTAAATAGAAACCTTTTTGTAGGTTACCCTCCTTTTATCCCAGATCTTATTTATTTTTCACAGAATCACAAAATGGTAGGAGTTGGAAGGGACCTCTGGAGATCACCTAGTTCAATGCCCCTGATAAAGCAAGTGGCTCTTTTAGAAGAAAAGTACAAGGCGAACAAAAATTAGAGAGTCTGAAAGTCCTGCTTCTCAAATCTGGGAAATGAAGTGTTTTCAATATTACTTACAGATATAAAATCTTTTAGTCAGACAATGGATTTCTGTGAGAATTAGATATGTAGATACCATTGGAAATCTGGATTGAAGAAATGGTAACTTTTGGAGCTGGAACTTAATATATTTCAAGTTGCTTTGAGATCTTTTGCAAATTTTACAATCAGTTCTGATATGCTGGAAAGATTTCTCTGCCTGGTATTTGATTTTAAGATAATGAATTATCAAATAGTGTAATAAAAAAACATTTAAAAAAATCATATTACTATTCAGGCTGGCCCTTGTGACCTCCAAAGTATGCCTGAAGTTTTAAATAAAAGGTTGTTTTTCCCCCAATAATACTCAAACTTTTCTTAATGATAATTTATTGCCTTGGACTTTCACTTTAGCATCTCAGCTGATTGATTGTCAATTCAAGTCTGCATACTGCACAGACTTTTTTTCCTAGTGAAATTGAAGCTGGAAGTCACATCACAAGTTAGTGTTCTCCAAGTAGGTGCTTTAAAAGATGGTCTCTGAGCGGGGGCTACCAATAAATCCCACAATTTATTACATTCATTAGTATCTAGATAAAGGTTATTAGGCAATCAATCAGGGCCATGTCTCATTATCCTTTAGTAGTTGGGATGTTTTCGAGGTTTTCATTAAGGACTTAAGTTATTTTCCTTCCTGCTGCTGAGCAAAGAACTCCTCCAAGTGGATATTGTCTAAACTGGAGTATTGAAATGTTAAGACCAGACCATGTGAAAAATGGTGATGACTCAGGCAGTTTATTAGCCCTCCTGAAATAATACAAAGTGTGATGTTCTTTCCAGATGAAGTGGATGAATCATTTAAAGGGCAGCTAATATGCAAGGACTGTGGGAGAGGACATGACATGGGAGGCAGAGGTAGTAGCTAAAAGTGCAGCTTTGGCTGTGAAGATAAACAGGAATGTGAAGGTTTCTGGTGCGGTCTTTTATCTCACTTTTAGGTCTGAGGTTGCAAAAGCAACATGAAGGTACTGTCAGGACATTTCTGCAGTAGGCTGTGGAAGAATGAACTCGGTTCAGATCAGCAGTCACGGGACTGGGGGGCAAATTCTCTGCCCAGTGGAGCTGCGTTTATGTACGCAGGCAGGGAATTAGCCTCTGGATGCTAATCTGGTGCTCCAGCCTTTTTCATTCTTCACCCTGGGGCTGGAAACCTTATGTCAATTGCTTTTTTCAGAGCACTTCAGCATTCAGTCCCTGTTTATCTGGACTCTTCAAGTACAGAGGCAAGAAAAAGCACCAAGATATAAAAAAAAATTTAAAAATTGAATTTATGTAAATGTCAGCAGAGGTTCTACCCCAGGTGTAGGAAAAAAGTTGGAGAGGTTCCTCTGTGTACGGAAACCAATTTACTCTGCTATACCATATTACTAACGATACTTTTATCAATACTAATATTCAAGATAGGTATTCATAAGAGCTCTTTGCTATAAGACAGCAACTGCATTTATTTTGCCTCTGTATTGTGCATAACGATAACTAATGACTGCATGAGCTGCATGACATTTACAGACTAAAATCTAAGTGTATGTGAAACTAGATGGCTAATGGGTTTAGGTCCTAGCTCAAATTTACTGATTTTTTTTTTTTTGCCAAAGAACTCACTGAAACCCAGACTCTATTTTGTGTTGGGCTTGGTTGGGTGTGTGCAAAATACATTCCTGTCTCACCAAAGCTCCTTTCAGCTTTGTTAGAATTTTGTAAGTGCAACTCTTGGCGTAAAGCTGAGCTGTTTTCATTGTGCATCTCAGTTGCTAAAGCTCTTCCCATGAGGTTGATGGTATTTTAGCAGGATAAACTTTCTTATTCCTACTGCTTCACCCTGAGCGGTGGAGTGGTGTGTGCTCTTGTCCTGTGGCACTGTGGGAGTTGGAAAGAGCAGCTCCACTTCTGGTTTACAGTTATTCAGTCATCATGTGAATCCGGTCCAGGCAATGATGTTTTTATAATTTTTTCCCAGTGAATGTTGTGCTTTACTGTCAGACAATGCAAGCTTGATAGGAGAGTAATTGCCCAATGCTCTTCAGGAGAGGTTTGGGGAGCAGGAAAGTGTGTGGCGGCTGGCTATTGTATGATCCACTTTGCATAATGGAGGCACAGAGTTATAATCAGCAATAGATGAAGTACTGCCATGTAATTGGTCAGTATGATTTTGAACAAAGCAAGGACTGACTGGAATCACTGACTTTTATTTCTTATGAAGAAATTAGTGAATTTTGATGTAACTGCCACTTGAAGAGAAGTCAGTCAAATTTGCACAGCTGTCAGGATTACACCAGAGATGAATTCCAAGATATGCTATGGCATAAAGTTTAGTAAGTGAGGATTCAAGTTTGTAATACATCTTAGAATAGATCATGGGTATGTGATTTTGAGTTTTGCTCCAAACATTGTTCCTATTGAAACCTATTGATACATCTATTCCAGATCAGAATCAGGAAACCTGCTCTTTAGTATTCTTGTGTGTCACCAAAGTAACTGGGAAATGAACTTCCACATGTTCTTTTTAACTGGGGTGTGCTCAGTTTGTTGTTGTGTCAAAGGAGCTGTTGTAAATAAAATTAGAAGCTACTATATGTTTACCAAGTTTTTTGCTGCATCGCTAGAACAGCATGCCAAAATGACTGAAAGTTAATATCATGCTCTCTGACAGGAGTCTAGTGATGTATAGCTCACAGAACGAATTTCCATTGTCAGTAGAACTTTAAAAATATTTACATACATCACACTCACAATTCTGAAACCCTGTAATGTCCTTTCAATATATGCCATGGATCCTAGAAGCAAAGTGACAGCTATATATCTATCTAGGGGATTGTTCATTATCAGCTGAAGACAGGGGTATAATATTGCTGCACATTTACTGCTGTGAATGCCAATACAAAGAGAAATAAAGATGGAAAAATGGATAATACTGTTCAGAGATTCTAATTTTGCTTTGACAACATCCAATATAAGATTTTAATGTTTTCAGAGATGTAGAAATCTCTTTGCAATTCCTTACTAACTCAAAATTAGTCTGACCCTGGAAGGCTTTCATATATCTCATAATGAGGTCAAACCAGATAAATGCACGGTACTTTGACATTAAAAGGAAAAGCTACAAAAAACAAAGTCAGATCAAACTTGGCTCAGAAGTAAAACTCCCTAGATGTTAATACATAAAAAGATCTCCAAGCTAACCAGAAGTTCCTCCTGCGTATCCAGTAATGCATCATTTTACCAGGATACCTCCCCTCCAATCCCCCTGCGAGGCCACACATTTGCATGGACCACATGACCTGGCCACATCCTGCCAGGGTCCTTCCTCAGAACCCCAAGACCACAGCTGCTCTGGGTGGTGAGCCTTCTCTGGGGCTTTTGGGTGTTCTCGCTGTTGTCCAAGAAGCAGAGGATCTTTCAACAATCTCTAGAGCTGCTTTGAAAAGCAGCAAATAACAGGAGCATTAAAAGAAAAAGTAGCTGGCATGAGTGTCTGAGGAAGTTTTGGAAAGAAAGGTGACCTGTCAGGTCGTATGCACCTGTGTGTATGCATTGTTGTTAACCCAACAGATAGCATCTATTTAATCTTCATTATTAGCAAAGCAGCATACTCAGCAGTCCTAAACTAGTTCAGTGCTCTCCTTAGCTGCAATCCTATATGACTATGCCATTTGGGGGAAGGAAAGCACTGAGCACATCCCTGGTGCTTTGTAACAATAATGCTGTTGTATCCCCTGAGAGAGCCCCACTGATTTGTGAAGGGCTTCTGAGACATTCCTCTCAATTGACTTCTACTCTGTCATCAATAACAGGAGCAGCTGGATAATGGGGATGATCTCAGAAGTGATGAATCCACAGATACACAAAGGAGAACAGAACAGACTAGGCAGGCACTAATCCCATTTCAAGTTTGGATAGTCACAGTCCCAAAAGCCTGCTTGTATCCTGTGCCAATATTCTTATCGTTACTTTCTGTGCTGAGAATTGAAAAGCCAAGAGCTACACCTCCAGCTATGGTGGTTGTTATATCTTGTGTGATTCATGCTTCTTACAAAGAATTTCAAGTGAAGCAGAAGATAGGAGCCAAAGTTTTACTTAAGCAGTTCAATACTAAGAATTTTGAAGGGAAAGAATATAGCTCTAACTATGCTTCTTAATGCCATGTTTCTGCTGCACTGCTGCAATGTATCCGGGTCATTGCTTTGGAGATAACTTTCTTTTACTGCTGTGAGTGACTAGTTATGAGCTGATGTTTAAATATGAAAGTTCATGCAGAACTGTATCTGTTATACTGGTAGCTGCAGTTCTTTGTGGCACACAACAGCTCTTGCATGTTGGCTCTGGCATTCCAGGCTCTGGGATGCTCCTTATCTATTGACTGTATTTTTTGAATGTTCTGTTATTCCAAGCTAAATTTCCTCCTCTTTAAGTGCTGCTCATCTCTGTGGCTCATGTCACCAAGCATATTCACTCCTGGCACAGTCCTTGGAGCTTAGAGTAAAGGGGCAGAACTAAATTAAAGAGGACCATGGAACTTTGCATGAGCTGCCACAGGACAGGACAACTAGAGGAGGTTTTTGGGTTTTCTTTGGTGAAAATAAGCTGTTTTCCATATGGAAGTTTCAGTTTTACAACTGCAGGTAGATGTAGGTGCATTTTTTGTTGAGTACAAGCCTTATATCTCCTGTGAATTATGCAGAAATATATTGAAGTTGCTTCAATGTCTTTTCTGTTTACCAGTATACTGGCAAGATGTGGTGGAAAGGAGCTGGGAAAGCAACAATGCCTTTTCAAGAATGAGTTCCCAACTACAAAGTTTTCTCATTGATACCCTTAGATGCTTAGTGATGCTGATGATCAGACTTTGGGTGTATGTACGTTGTGTTTAGGTGCTGGTATTACATTTTGCGCTGTTTCTGTGAATTTTTACTAGACAATTATTGCCTTAAGATACCTTTTCCAAGGTGTGCACACAGTGCATTAGGACTGTATCCTCATTGTGTAAGTGATCTTTCTTACGTAACTTAGCTCATTACCTTTTACAATTTCTACAGTAAATATGTTGTGCTTGTATTTAGAGGGATGTAATGTAAATTCTTACCAATAGTAAGGTCTTTTTGGAAGACAGCTGCATTTTTCATTGTGTGCTTTTATATTTCAGCATTTGATTACACTTCAATGTGCAGCAGTAACCCAGTAAGTCCTTGTGTTTGTTGTTTGCAGCAGTTCCTGGCATCAGTGAACTTTACTGAAGTACGTTTTCATGTATTGCTTAATTGGGTCAAACCAAATAAATGCATGGTACTTTGGCATTACAAGGGAAAGCCATAAAAATAGAAATATAACGCAAGTACATCTTGGCATGTTTTCTTTTGCTTGCTTAAAAGCCTTTGCACATAAGAATAGAGATAAAAATATTTACATTCACAAAAATGGAGATTGCTTGAAAAGAGCTAGTGCATAGCTAGCAGAGTGCATCCAGCAGCACTGCAGGTGGAGGCAGCTGCTGCAGACGGTCATGAGATGCTGAAGATTTTTATTAGGCTGATGTCAGTTAATTGATAAATTCCACATATTCATTTTTTACTGCTGATGCTCTCTCAAACCAATAAAATAGATCTACAAGAACGTCTTCAGCTGGAAGTCTGTTTCTATCCTGAGTGCACTGTTGGAATCAGAATGTATTTCACTCTTTACTTTAGGTAGATCTCTTATTATAAAATACTGTCAGAGAAGTAGAATTGCCACCCACTGAAACCAACATAAGTCATGTGCAAGCAAGGATATAAATGGATTTAGAGCTGTAGATAAGAGCTTTACTCTATTTGCTACACTCAGGTATCATTGCTGGTCTTCAGGCCAGGGTACAGCTGTATCTTGGCAGAACAGGTTACCTGGCAAGGATCTCCTTTAGCTGTGGACAGTAGGCAAATGTGTACATGCCTATATAGTGATATAGTCAATGCTGATATGTTACTAAGTCCTCAGGAGTGAACAGATTTCAAGGTCTGATTCCCAGACAGACAGCAAAGACCCACGAGTGGCAGCTGCCTTGAGAGCATTCATGGAGCATTATGTTATCTTTTATCGTATTTTGCATAAATGTTCAGTATTTATAGCAAGAGCCTTTTGCTGCAGTACATGGATGGTAGCTTCACCTTATATTTCCTCCTTAGCTGTCAGAAACAGGTCTGGTATGTGTGTTGTGCTGCCTTCTAAAAGATGTTGCCTGCAGCTATGAAGGGCCAAAGAAAGAAAGTACATGAGTGGCACAGCTCTGGTGAGTAACCCATGCTATAGCCTGGCGGGTCAGATTGTCTCCTGATTGTTCTGGACTCTCAGGTTGAGACTCCAAATGTAGCTAAAAATACTCCTAGAAGCTGTTTGTCTCCCAGCCCCAGCTACAGTATTCCCAGACATTATGCTACTTCTACTGTCAACAAGTGCAACCCTCGCTACGCGGGATGACTAATTGCAGTTGTTGTCTTGAATTTATGTAGCTTTGGACACAGCAGCGCCTGTGTTTCACATCAACTCTCTCACAATACCATCATAATGTAGGAAGAAAAAATTATCTTTGTCAGTACATAACGAGGCGCAAGTAGGAGTAGGCAGTTTGTTTGCTCTCTGAAAATTTGGTGGTCCATCGGTTACCATGGTGACAGCAGCGTGGTACTTAGAATTTGATAACACACACAAGAAGAGGGTACCTGCTTTGAGCAAGGATTAGACAGTACTGGTGCATGTGAGAGACTGTGTGTGGGCAAGATTCTTAATAGGTTATCATGCCCGGGGACTAAAAATTCCCATTCATCAAGACATTTGTCATTCCTTTAACTCATTAAATGAAAAGATTCCACTTGGTTTGAAAAGTTTGTGGGATTTCTTTTAATTATTTTGGCAAGCTTCATAAATTAACTTGTCTAAATGCACTGCAGATTTCTCTCCATCACTAATAGTTTTCCGCATGCTTCATGTGGGAAGGATAATTCGTTTTTAGTTATTGTTACACATATTTCTTCTTTAAGCAGACTTCTAGAAGTTTTTTTCAGTCTCTGTAGTATTACTGCTGCTGAAAATTTGAATCACTGTTTGAATCACTGTTCTTTGAGACCATTGGAAATATATGCATTTGGGTGATAAATTTGTTTTTCATGCATGCAGCAAATATGATGTGGAAGAAATTCTTCTAAGGAACAGAAGGCAGAGAGCTGCAGGATTCAAAGTAATTTTCCACTGAACAATAAGGATGGGTAGCTAACAGGGATGAATCAAGCTGGAATTTTAAACCTTAACTCTGATATTTCAGGATGAAATTTGGTCTTGTGAATCTCTGAATCAGACACCACTACCCCAAATGTAGAACACACTTTCTCACAAGCATATTAAAGATTTCAAAATGCTTTTGGAAAATCTTGTAGCAGCTGTGTAGTATTGAGCCATTTTGCATAGGCATGATCTAGCTGTGTTGTTGCAATAGGCCTCTCATGAGGGTTAAGGAGGTTGTTTAGGCAACTTAAGTCCTCTGTATTGCCATTTAACTTCCACTTGCAATTTTGATTCCTCTACCTCATGGTTTTCCTTGAGTGCAGAATACACTGAAAGAGACTGTAGATCTGACATTCTTGGTTTGGGAAGCAGGAAGCACTGGGAAGCATCTTGGCACATGCTCTTACAGAGGTTTTGCTGTACTGCACACTGCATTGTTTGTCTGAAACCTCAGGCAATGGCTTGCACTCATTCTCCACAGACCCTTGGAATGTCACTCAGCTATAGCCTTGTGTTCTGGCTGGAGAAAATGGAAAGATTTCTTTTAGTTTTAAGGGTTTTATTCTCAATTCTATAGCATGAAACTGTTGACTTGCCTGCCACTGGGAACTGTGGTGCTTCCCATTCAGTTCAGAAGTCATTTCACATAGGGTGGCTAAACTTTTTTCTTCTTCTGCCTCTCATACATATTATATATCTGTCATTTGCACCTGGCATCTTTCAGTCACCATTATCCTTCTAATAGCAGAGCCTGAAGTCCTGTTAGATGTAAGGTCCTTCCTTAGATATCAGGAAGAAAGGCCCAGGCACAGGGTGCCCAGAGAAGCTGTGGCTGCCCCTGGATTCCTGGCAGTGTTCAGGGCCAGGTTGGATGGGGCTTTAGGCACCCTGGGCTAGTGGGGGGTGTCCCTGCCCATGGCAGGGGGTTGGGGTGAAACTGGGTGACCTTTAAGTTCCAGTCTAACCCAAACTACTCTGATTCTATTCAATGAAAAACTGCTGGCATTTAGGTATATGAAACACCTGTTCACTGTGAAGTATATTAAAAATTACCCCTAGCATCCTGGCTAAGAGCTGTTTCATTAGCTCAGGTGGTCATGAAAAAGCTCTGGTTGGTAGACAGTGCAAGATCTTGTCTACTGAGTAACACAGCCTAGTTTCATATTAACAGCCCAAGGTGTTTTTTATATATATATATATATATATATATAAAAAACCCTTCTGTGATGAAGTATAAATCAAATTCAAGGCGTTGCTCAAGTATCTCTGGCAACTTAGCTGAGCCAACATCACCAAAATGGTAGTATTTTTTTGTTGCATGGCCATTAATCATTTGTTTATCCTTAGTATTATACCCTACATACATAGGTGCTGCCACCCCTCCCTGGCCACCTCCTTTATAAGCTGAGCACGGTGTCATGTGGTGTGTAATATCCCTTTGGCTAGTTTGGGTCAGCTGTCCTGGCTGTGCCCTCTCCCAGCTTCTTATAAAAATTAACTATCCCAAGTGAAAACCAGGACATAGCCCTTACATTCAAGAGTTTTTAAGGTCTTGGGAAATACACAGTCTAAAGAAGAACTAAAAATTCATAACTTTTATTTTTTCAGACTTGTCATGTCAGAGGCATTGAGAGAGTGGTCTTAATCTGTGCAGAGTTTTTACCACCTAGGAAGATAATGAAAAGGATGAAACATGGTATAAATGAATTACTTGGTGCAGGGTTTAATAGGGTCTTAAACTACCCAGGTCTATAGAGGAGGCAGAGGCCTAGGGAGAAGAAGAACAAAGAGCTGAGAAATGGAGTGATTGACTGTGAGCTGAAAAAAGGGAAGAGAAGATACCAGACTTGGAGACACTGGGATGCTATTCCAGGTTTAGTGGGTGTAGTGAAAGAAGCCCAATGACAAGGAGCTGAAAAGTACTCATCTAACATTTCTGCAGTGTGCATATCTCCCTTGCTCCCTGTTTCATTGATAGACATAAGTATATTATAAAACTGCGTGTGGGAGCACCACATGGTGGCTTCCTGCATCTTTAAAAAAAATCCATACAAACCATTTCATGATTTACCACCTGTCAGCTTCTCTAGATTCTTCTTGCCTTTATTTTTTCAGTTGTTGGATACAAATGGTTTCTGTCACTTATTTGAAGCTCCCTCTGTCTACCTCCAGCCTTCTCCGCAGCAGCTGCAGTAAATCGGAATGGCCCCAGGTAACACTTCCTGGCTGCTGGTGGCAGAAATACCCCTGCCTGCCTACAGACTACACTTGGTCTGCATGGTGCTCAGCAGTGGAATAGGGATGGGAGTGACTAAGAGCTTGGCTTTTTAGTACTTGGGAGAAGAATCTGTGAAGATGAATGTGGGAATGAGGAAAGGGGAGGCAGGAAGCGCCTGCTGTTTCTTAGGCTTGAGAGACTTGAGGGATGGTTCGGTCTGCACGAAGAAAACTTTCCATGATGCCTAGATGGAAAAGATCTCTCCTGAGCAGAGCTCAAAACCTGTGCCTTAAGTGGCCTTTATTGCCTGATCGTATGTTCAACAGGATTATTCTGGAAAATATGCATGTTGGGATGCAACAGCAAGAAATGGTGTTCTAGAGGTGGTGAGAGGCTGAGTGTAGGAAATGGCAGTTTCAAGGTGATGGGAATAGCATGAGAATCTGAGTAGATTCAGATGGGATCTTATGTATAGCTGAGGACTGCAGCTTGCAAATTATTTTCTTTATTTTGTGCAGCAGTTGTACCCTTTACAAGAAAAAAAGGCAATGTATAAATCTATCAGGCTAGAAGATACTGTAATAAATCTAATACACGTCTGACATATTTGCAGCTTTATACATGCCACTATTGATGGATCTGGACAAGCAGCATGCTAATTGCTGTTCTCCAGAGGGGCTAGGAAGAGAAGAATCATTAAAGAAAAGCTCCTTGGCATAATAAAAAATTGTGATTGTCTTTTCCAACCTTTTTCTGTCTGTCCACAGAGGATAGGGTGGGCTACTGAATTTAAAAAAAATATACATTTTGTAGTACATTTCCTTAATATCATTACATGAGAACTGCTTTCCAGAGGAAAAGGGATGAATAAGGCAGGTATCAGACCTGACAAGGACAAGCAACATTGGAATTAAAATGCAAAATGGATTATGTTTATTTGGAATTTTCCCTGTCATTTAGTAGAGGTTCTTTAATTTGTTTATCTCTCCCTAAAATTGCCTATTGAATTTAATTAAGTATACCATAGATTTATGAGTCAGGGCAATATGAAGAATTTTTTTAAAAAAGCAAGCTTATTTGTTCCTTGGATGAGTTTTCTCAAAGATGTTGTAATTATATGCCTGGATTACTGCTGGCACAACAGAAAGTTCACTCAAATACAGCAATTGCAGACAGGCAAAGGCGCATGTCATGGGCTCAATGAGATGTGCCAACCCCCATAGCCACACACCTACACCCATGTGCATCAATTGCCTAAGAATTTGTTGTTGATGATGTATCTTTAAATTACTCATTGTGGTCCTAATACATCTAGAGATATACTTGACACATCTCATGTTGTGACGTATCTTCTATACTCCTGGCATATTTACTTTGCGTGTTTCTCTTCTACAATTCTATTCATCTTTCCAAGAAATATAAAAGAATATCTACTTGTCTAAATTTATGCTCACACAAATGGCTAAGCATGTCTGTGGACTCAGTGCAGTTCTGCTTAGGAACAGCAACAGAAGCTACTGAGTTGTTACATTTACCATAATGCTGAAGAGGGAAATAGTCTGCCAGTAAAAATTAGTTTTTGACTTTTTCTCACTACGGTATTCCAGATAGGTGGTGCATTAATGTTAATGAGGTAGCTAATCATAGTTTGTCACTGATGGATCTGTAATCATTAATCCATGAAACTTTAGATTATTTCTCTAAATTGAGAGATAATAAGGGAACTGAGTAGGTCTATTTCATGTGTCTGGCTCACTTTAGAGAAGAGCTGTCATTCTCATGAAAAAGGGAGAGGTTATTTGAGTTCTGTGTGCCTGCATGTATTGTCCTCAAATATACTACATATACACCTGTTGAATGAACAGAGTCTGGCCTAATTGCACTAAATTATATCTGTCCATATCTATATGTACGTATAGGGTAGAAGAGTACATGGCACTTTTATGTGGTCTAATCTCTTCAATGGTGCATAGACGCTGTCAGACAAATAACTTTTAAGCTTTAATTCTTTTATGCCAGTTATTTGACAAAAGACTGTCTGAGTTTCAAAGGGAGACTGCATGCTTGATGGGGATGAAGCCTGAGACCGGTGTTTGCTTGGACATGTTATGTGTGAACCTCAGTAATTGTTTCTGTCCAGGTCCCTGATTGTGAAATCCCTGGAGATCCTAGTACAAGCTGGAGCTTTCCAGACCCTTAGTAAGTCTGCAGTGGGATTTTTTTTTTTTTAGGCCCAGGACAGATCACATCTTTTCAGGATAGCGAGGGCTGGGGCTGCCATGCAGGCCATGAATGGAGGAGACTAAAGTAATTAGTGTCCTTGGGGACTGAGGTACAGCGAGAAACAGGGCTATCCTGTTTGAGCCATGAAACTTCAACAGTTTAACTGTAATTTTAGTCACAGCTGTCAGAATTCTAAAAAGCATATTGTGTTTCAGAATCAACATATGCTGGCATTTCCAAAATGAATTGCTCGTCTACTCTGATTTCTATTTTATGGAAGCCCTGAAATATCAGAATTTCCTCTCTGTTGTTTCTGTGTTCTGAGGAGTTGCTGAGAACTGTTGTTGCAGTTCTCTCTGCCTTCTCTGGTCTTTGGTATTTTCCAAGATGTGGACATCAGGTTTCATGCAGCAGAAGGTTTGCTGTGGAGTTATAAAATGGTATTATGGTGTTTTTCATTCTCTCTTCCTTTCTAGTAATTCCTAATGCTTTATTTGCCTTTTTAAGTGCTTCTGAGTACCAAGCTGATGTTTTCACAATACCATCTATTATAACTCATATAGCTAATTCAGTCACTGAATATGTATAGTTAAGGTTACTGTTCCACATGTGCTACTTTATTTACACTAAATTTTGTTTAAGTTTATTGCCTAATCTATCTGTCGTGAAATTCCTGTGCAACCCTTTTCAGTTTGCTTGTGTTTTTACTACCTTGAATAATTTGTCACCAGTAGCAAATGTTACTATTCCTGCTATGCCTTTTCCAGATCATTTATGAAAATACTACATAACGCAAGTTTTGTATTATGTAGAGGCTTCATTTGAAGTCTTACTATTTGTTCCTACTTTAGTTTCCTATCATTTTAATCTGTTAATAATCCATAAGAAGACATCCCCGTGGCATTTTAACTGCCTAGTTAAGAAATCCTGCTGAAAACCTTTAGAAAATTCAAGTACAGCATATAAACCAGCTTGCCTTTGACCCACAGAGAACTCTTACAAGTTTTGATGTCATGACTTACCTGCCTGAAAACTCTGTTGACTCTCTTCTATTGTAACAGGTTTGTTCCTGTGTCTACTGTTTCCTTTGTCCTGTTATTTGGTTGGGTGCAGACATGATTCCTGTGTTATCGAAAGCCTCTAAAAACTCATTTAAGAAAAACTGGGCACCTGTTGGCTCATATTTATCATCATCCACTCATCTGATATAAATGATATTGTAACTGATCAGTATGGCAGTTCAGGAGTTTTATATTTAAGATTTATGATGTTCCTCTGTGTCCTATAACATGCTACTATTCATTTTACCAGTTTTATTTTTAAGCCCCCTTACACATCAGTTTAAGATATCCTCTCATATATTCACAAAGGTTGTTGAGTCTAAGTGGCTGTGCGTATCACAGCTGCAGCAATTTATTAGCTTTCTTCTATAGCACTATCCTCCTTGAACGGTCCCTTTGTACCTCTCTTGTTGCTTGGTCCTCCAGAAAGACTGATAACCTACACACTTTGGCTACACTCTAAGGATTTACTGTTAGTTTTAGTGTCTCCTTCAAGTTGTTTCTCAACAAAAGATCACAAGATTTTTTCTTTATTTCAGTTTTGCATTTTTATATATAGCTTACTAGAGGTTATTTTCTTGCCTATTTTTTTTCTTGGAGAGATTTGCAATGTTTGAAACATGTCTTCTTGCTTCTGATAGCCTTGGTTATTGAACCATCCTGGTCTTTTATGCCATTAAAGCTTTTTTCATATGCTGTGTGTTTTAGCTGATGTCATATAATTTGCAACCTTCAGAAATATAAGTTTTTGGTTGCTGCTGCTTATATAGTTCTCTTTTTGAATCTAAGCGCAGGTAGAAAAAGACTTTTGTTTCTCCTATCAAATGTTTTATCTGATTATATTATGGGACTCTTCCGTAACGCTCCTGCTTTGAAAGCAATATCCTCAATTAAGCTCACAGGCCCCATTCAGTATGAAGTCAAGAGTCAGGTTTTTTCCTCTTCTGATCCCTAAGAAATTTCTCCAATAAGCAAATTTTGTCTCAGTATGACCTACACTCACAACTACCTGTTTTAAGTCAACGTGGTTGAAATCTTCTGTTATTGTTACGGTTTTTGTCCTTAAAGTTGTTCTTTGCAGTTATTGTCACCTTTCTGGCAAACCAGTGATATAAACTTAATACTGTCCTTTTCATTCTGAGGACTGGAATTGGAATCCATAGTGATTCTATTCCTTGTTGATATGTTTTATTTAGTTATCAAATTTTGTACTGAAGTTTCTTCAGTAAACAGCCTATATATATTTGTTCTTGTGGCTTATTTTTAGGCTCAAATTTGGGACTTTGTTACTATTTTTTATTTGATGCTTCCTACTTGCACTTTGTTGATTTTTGTCCTATGCAGTATTAGAGGATACAGAGCTGTTCTAACTTTCCTCCAGGGAGAATTGTTATCCTAAATTGTGTGTTCTACTCCTATCAGCTTTTCCGTGTGTTTTGGCTCAGAAACATTCCCGTAGAACCATTTTAAGTGCCAGCACTGAAATAAATTTCCTTGAGAGTTCATACCATATATTCATCTCTGGATGTACTCGACAAACATCTGTCAGGAGTGATATAGAGGCGTTTGAACCTGCTTTGAGGCAAGGAGATAGACTTTATGACCTCCAAGCATCCCTTTTAGCCCTATCATTTCTTTTAAATTGATAACTGAGTAAACAGATGCAACTTCAGTAATCTTAAAGTACCACATTCATATTTTTTTTCTCCCTATAGTTGGAGATGGGAGGTTGTCAAAGATTAAGTGCTGGTGAGAGAGATTCTGATGTATGCTAACTTTTTTATTACTGTTGTAATTGAAGTACAGAAAGGTCTTTTGTTCTCTGCAAATGCCTTATAAAATTACCATCCATAACTCCAACAATGTAGGCAATCATTATTTTCTTTTAAATATATAGTGGGGTTTTTTTATTGGTGATGACAGCATCTTCCCAAGTCCTTTCTAATAGCCCGTCTTTAGCTAAATTATTTCCTATGATGTGATAGATCTTGGCAGAATTCTTTCAACCATATTAGTATGGCCAATTGTCTCAAAACATACAGAAGAACTAACTAAAAATAGCTGCAACCAGAACTTGGAAAATAGATTTATTTTTTCCTATCTGTTTGTTGGTAAAAATGGACACCACCAAACACTGCACCTCTGGTTACTGCAGTATTTAGGTAACTACACAGCTTAGGTTAAGTAGAGTACTTAGGAATCCTAATGTTATACCCTTCTGCCTAAATGTGCTGTCTGTGAAAACACTTTGGCTTTTTCTCTGTATTTGTCTAAAATAGCACAAGGGGCAGTCCAGCCATACTTTATTCTGCTGGCATTCAACACAGCACTTGCTAAGAATAGGTGGATATCATATTGTATAAAAAGTAGCATAATGGCATGTGACTGTGTTTTCAATGAGGGAGGCAGCGTGTGACTGTACTGTCAATGAGACTGCTGCCTCATGCTTTGTTATGCAGTCCTGCTTTCAGGAAATCAAAATCAGGATGACTCATCGTATCAACTCAAATATTGTATCTTCATTGCACAAAACAGTGTTTAAGACTTCCTAATCACATTACAAATTATCTTGATAATTCCACGTGGTGCTGATAGTGAGCAATAGACTTCAGGGAATGTTTTCAAAATACCTGTTATGTAAAGGCATAGCTATATACATCTGTGAGGTATACAGGATTCCTGGCCAGAAGCTGCAGAAGGATGTAGCTGAAAGCAATGACAATATTATTGAATTGTTAAATAGGGAAATTGAACATGATGAATTTGACTTCAAATATGTCGTCTTATAGCTAATTTAACATTTTCCTTGGTAATGTGAAACTAGTTTCACTATTATAATCCCAGGTATAACTTGAAGGTCCAAGTCACAAAGATACAGAGATAAGGTTATATGCTTTTGAATTGGAAATACAGAAAAGAGAAGGTATGTTGGAGATGTTGACCAAAAAATGGGGGAGTGGAAGAAAGATGGCTATAATAACAGAAACACAACATTGAATGACTGAAAGAAAAAATTATATGAAATTAATGCGCATGGGAAAAATAAACAGAGCTACAAATACTCAACAGTGGACTCTAAATCCTCTATTACTGTTCAGGGAGGAAATCTTGGAGTCATTGTGGACATCTCTTTAAAGGATGAGTCCATTTCTTAGCAGTTCAGTAGAATTTGAAGCATTAGTAAAGGAAATGAGAACAAACTGAGAACATTGTTACAGCAGTGTATATTACCTATTTGCTCATGTGTTGAGTATGCAGTCCTGGCTCTGTCCTCCCAGTGAGGATGTACCCAGCATTGGAAATACATGGAAAAAGGTAACGTGGATGGTCAAAGATGGTCAAAAGCACTAGAAGGTTTTTCAGAGAGGAGATACCAAATAGTAGGGAATAATCTGTCAAGAAAAGGGAGATGACTGAAGGAAAATGATAGGCATATATAAAATCAGTGTGAAGATGGCAGGTAAACAAATTTCTATTGTCTCCCATAACATAAAAAGGTAAGTTCTTTAAGCTGTTAGGCAGAAGATCTAAACAAATGAAAAGGTATACTTTTTACATACTCAGCTGCAAAATTCATTTTTACTGGAAGAGTTTGAGTACAAAACTGTAAACAGGTGTAAAAAAGATTTAGGTAGCTCACTAGAGAATTGAGACAGCAATGACAATTAAATATTATTGCTTGGATACAGCCAATGTTTTGCATGGGTAAACCTGAGTTCTTGATACCTGGAACTCTGAGTGTACGCATCAGTGGAGGCATCATTCCTTTTTGTGATATACTCCTTCCTGCCTGCTCACAGCTGGGGGCAGTTATGTTAAGACTAACATTTGCTCAGAGCTAGTACAGAAGTTCCAATGTTCTTATGTGGAAAACTAGCTTGTGATAACCACAGACTGGTGCAGTTAAATAACTCAGAATCCCAAGTGTTTATGGATCTAAAACCCAGATGACATGAGCTAGATGGAAAATCTGGTGTCTGGAAATTCTGGACCTCTGGCTATCATTGTCTTCTGTGTTCATTTCCAGTACATAGTTATGAAGTGGTTATACCACCAATGTGCCCCATTCATCTGCTTCTGTCTTGGTTTATAAGCTGTTTGGAGAAAAAAATTAATAAACCCAAAAATCCAAAATATTCTTCTGTGAATAGTACCTGACTTTTAGCTGAAGCCTGAAGACAGCGCTGTAATAAAATTACGTTGTCTGCAAAGTACTGCTGAGGAAGCATAGCTTCTGATGGATTTGCATGTTAGATGAGCTCACCTCTATCTCTTCAAGATCTACAGCCTCCCTGTCCTACCCCCTGCCTGAGTGAGTTGGTGGCAGTATGTCATATAAGGCACCAGCTGCCTGATGTGCCACATGTATGCAGCAGTAGGCCAGGTCTTTCTTTTCCTTTAGCTATAACTTTTGATGAAATATGCAGAAATTTGTTTGTCTGAGACCTTTAGCCTTCTGTCAAATTGGCTGAAATTGTTCAACAGGTTCAAAATGTGCTTGAAGGAAAATAGCAAACTGACAGATGGCCAGGCAACACAAACACATATGCCTCATTTCTTGAAGAACCAGGCTAAAAATACATCATTATAATAGACTTCAAGAAGGAAGGCAAAGAGTGACAGGAAAACAATAGGTTAGAAAGTCAAGAATTGACTATTTGGTATACACCTCTGTCTCTGCATGGTCCTTCAACTTCAGTGGGAAGTGCCTCCTGCCTTTACATGTCTTTTGGAGCTGCATGTTTTCACTGCATTGGTGATTCCATCCCTTATCTCTGACACGTTGAATCTTTCTGTCTTGCTCTGATAGACTATATCACGTTGAGATTCATCACACATAACTGCCACGAGGGACTGGATGAAATTAGAAGTTGCTTATAGTATATGGCTGTAAGTAACTTATAGTACATAGAATATATAGCTATTAGTTTTAATTATAAATAGTGGGTCTCTCTGTATAAACCTAAAAACTGAAGTGAATTGTATATTGTTTAAATTCCCTTTTACTAAGTAGTTTTCTGTTAAATTAGTGTTCTTGAAAATCAAAGATTTATCGCAGTGGTTACAGCTGTGTAATGTTGGCTGGTGTTTTGCAGGCTTCCAGGTGCAAGCATGCCAACTCCTTCTGGAGTTGACTATCAAAAGCCTGCTTAGTCGAAATTCCTAGACCCTTTTTCAAAATAAATTCTTACACATTCTCAGGGAGTGACTTTTGCTGTGCTAATGTCCTTTGAAATTAGTGGGAATTTCCCATAGCAGAGAATGTGTACAAACACTTCTGAATGTCCTAGAGGTGGTACGTGGATAGATTGATTAAAATAATTTCACAAGGTTATTTTTCACTTAGAAATAGATTCTCTGCCCACTCTCTGAAGTCAGCCCATGAACACAGTGCGTCACACATTTTTCACTCTTCGCTCCCCTTAATTCCCTGGTTGTACCAAGATGAAGTATTTTATCTTCCTCTGCTTTTCTCTGTTACGCAGCAGCTACAGCTGTTGTCATATTGTAGTTGAAGGAGAGCAACAATCTAAGTGTTTCTGTTTTGCTGCTTCAGTTTTCCTTGTGAGACTGAGATATTTGTGAGAAGCTGTCTGCTTATATTGGGTGATTGTAACTGCCCTTGTGCGGGCAAAGAATGCATAGTGAAAATGGAAATCAGAAGAATGCTACTGCTAACAAAAAACCTCCTTACATCTATTTAGAGGTGTGTAATTAATATCCTTAGATTATTAGTAGCATCGGGTTCATTAAAGCAATCACCCCTCCCTTTTCAATCTTAGGAGACTGCTTCATCCCACACGATAAAGTATTATGAAAGGTGTTAACTAAAGCGCTTCAGGATGGCAGCATCCTGCAGACAGTAGAAATAAGCAAGAGCATTCATTCTCAGTTCTGTCATTTACAGTATTAGTAAATGGATTAAGCAAAAGAACAGCTCTATCTTAATTATAATGTAAAAGTATATAAGTGGATTTTGTCTAAATTTCTTTTAGTGTATGAGCACTCCATAGCCAAGGAAGCTAATTGCAAATTACTAATAAAGGGCTAATTACTTGAGAAGGGAACCTGTGGTAAAGGTGTATACATGCACACACAGAGTAACGCTGCAATGTCACAAGATGTTACTGTAAAAATAAGGAAATGGGTTTTGCTGAGTTCCCTGAAGCAGACAAAATACTGTTCTCTGTCAAAGGCTGCCAGTGGAGACTAGTAGATGCTACCTTAAAAGATAGAAGTGCAGTAGGTCTAATTAAACATTTGTGCATATAAAATTAATCATTGCATTTGATGTTTAGTACAATCAGTTTAAAAGTTGCAATATTTTTATGTACTGTGTCAAATTTTCTAAAGTTGCTTTTGTACAAGATATTTGGAAGAAATTTAATAAGCATCTCCAGAGCACTGGAAGATGAAATTGCAATCACTCTTCTTACCCAGGCTTGCTTCATAACTCATTGTGTTACGGTTAGTGCTACTCCACTACCTACAGAGTCTGCCAGCACAATAACTTCAGTGTACTGATTTCATCAAACTGGTGTATTAGAGGCAGATCCTTTTCCATTCTTCTTTCAAGTGAATCTATCTGTCTGTCCTCCAGCCCACTTCCCCACCTCCAAGAGCTGGCTTGCTGAAGCTTTCACCTGTAATGCTGTAATCTGTTATCATATGACTGCTTACCAGTTTTCCTTTAGATATTTTGTTTTGATTGTGTTTTGATTTACATATAGGTGTTGTGTAATATTTTATATAGTGGATAGATTTTTTGACAACTCTCTGATATTTTTTGCTGGGCCTGAAGAGTGATGGTGAATGGAGCCAAATCCAGCTGGAGTGGCATCACCCAGGGCTCATTTCTGGGTCCAGTTCTGTTCAACATCTTTATCAATGACCTGGATGAAGGGATTGAATGTTTCCTCAGTAAGTTTGCAGATGACACTAAGCTGGGAGGAAGTGTTGATCTGCCTGAGGGTAGGGAGGCTCTTCAGAGGGATCTGAACAGACTGGACTGATGGGCTGAGACCAGTGGGATGAGGTTTAACAATGCCAAGTGCAGAGTGCTGCACATGGGACATAACAACCCCATGCAGTGCTACAGGCTTGGGGAAGATTTGCTAGGCAGCTGTCACTGGGTGTTTGTTGACTGTGGATTAAATACGAGCCAGCAGTGTGCCCATGTGTACCAGGCTTGTATCAGAAATAATGTGGCCAGTAGTTCTAGGGAGGTGATTGTGCCCCTGTACTTGGCATTGGTGAGGCTGCACCTCAGGTGCTGTGTCCAGTTCTGGGCTCCTCACTACAAGAAGGACACTGAGGTCCTTGAGTGAGTCCAGAGAAGGGCAATGAGGCTGGTGAAGGGGCTGGAGGGAAAATCATATGAGGAAGCTGGAGGTATTTAGCCTGGAGAAAAGGAGGCTGAGGGGAGACCTTATCACCACCTACAGTTCCCTAAAGGGAGTTTGTAGAGAGGTAAGCGATGGTCTCTTGAGCCAGGTGACAGGAGATAGGACAAGGGGAAATGGCACAAAGGTGTGCCAGGGCAGGTTCAGATTAGATGTTAGGAAAATATTTTTCACTGAAAATGTTCAGGGGCTGGAACAGGCTGCCCAGGGAGGGGGTTGAGTCACTGTCCCTGGATGTGTTTAAAAAAAAAAAGGGTAGATGAGGTGCTTAGGGATATGGTTTAGCATAAGATGGGAATGGTTGGACTTGATGATCTTAAAGGTCTTTTCTAACCTTGTGATTCTGTGATTTTTTGTTTAGATTTGTTCCCTTTATTATCTGAATTTTCAAAGATTCTGTTAAACTCACAAATCCTTGACAATACTGATGGGATAAAAATGCCTTCTGTCTGAAGACTGCCAGTCTAGTCTTCCGTGATAGACTTCATCTGCTGGGGACTTGTACCTTTAAGATGCCCAGATGAGTCAGCTATGTTTTGCATAACTGCATTCCCATGGCACCTCACTGACCAGGTGAATGGAGGAAGGCAGATTCTCAGTTGTCTTATATTTTCAGGTATTTTTGAGCATTGTATCCTGCACAAAATCTGGTCCTGATTGCCTTCCCATTGGTGCTTGACTAGTTTGCTGTGAAGAGGTCTCAATGAATTCAGGTTCTGATGTGAGTTCTAGATAGGCTTCTAGTACTGCCAACCCCAAATCTAGAGAATAACGAATGATGTTCAGAAAAGGTTCATTCTTCTTTCAGGGCATCTTTCATGAGAAATGTTCTTTTACCCATAAATCTATTTCCCTTCCCAATATGGAGTATGCAAAGTTTGGTGTCCAAATAGATTTTCATTGTGGCTGCCAATGAATTGTTCAAATTCTCTAAGGCACTAATTTCCAGATGTTGGATAAGACATTTTTTAATTAATTAGAAAAATGAACTTGTTCTGCTGTGAACATGTTGAAAATACAAGTTTAGATTTTATTTGAGTGGTTTTGGATGGGATTAGCAATTGCATATATGGTGTGACTTTGCCTGCATGTTGCAAGATAATTCACACAGTTTCAGATCATTTCTACCAGATATTCCTTGGATCTATCAGACAGTATTGCTATTTATAAAGCTGTTGTGAAGTAAATCAGATGCTTATTGCATTAACTGAAATATATTAAACCGTATAATAGAAGGATAGCAAATACATTGTGTACCAGATCATATATGTTAGTAATACTCTACTGCAATACACAGACAGTAATAGGAGTTAAAGAATCAAAGGATCTCTATATGTGTTTTCTTCCTTTTGATGTTTAATAAAAGCTACATTACTATCAAGCTTTATGCTGGTGCTATTCAACTTTTAACTTAGTTTGTATTTCTGTATTAATTACATAGTTCAATTCAAGTGGCAACTATTACGTACACTATTAGTGTAGGCATCTGCTTCACTTAGAGCTGAACATCAAAAAAATCTCATATTGTGGGATTATAGCAACTATCTACAGCCCTCTGATATCGTCAGCTTCTGAAAACAAAGGCTAGTCAGCTAAATTGACTCTTTTATTCCTCCCTGGGGGAACTCAACAGAAAGAGAATTAGGGCTGTTAGCATTTAGCCTGTGAAGCCTTTAATAAAATATTTTGAGTTCTTGAGAAATTTCAGCCTTGCAAATATGATTCAGGCAGGGGTTAATTGTCTAGAGGTGAAATTAATGTACTACTATGTTGTGTTAGCAGCAGATAAGAAAACTACCATCAGGGGTGGAATAGCCGTGGATGACTGGGCTAGTGCAGCAGGTCAGCAGATGTTGTAATAGATACTGATATATCAATATTCAGAAGAGAAAAATAAAAGTTCTGTTACATTTGAGAGTCCAGGAAGTTTAAGGGTGCCATGCTATGTCACAACTTATACATCAGATAGCAGTCACACATGTTAGCAGTGCTTTTCTGTTGTATGTGCTCACTTCAGTGCATACCCTACAATAGGTGAGTCTCAGCTGTTGACAAAAATCTCAACATATGTGAATTTGACTGCTAGAATCCTACAGGTTGGTGGTTCAGCATCCTAGGTGTGACTCTGAAGATGCTCAAAGCATGCAATTGTAAGGATAAGAGGGGTATAGTTGTTAAAATATGGTATTTTGAAATTGTCTTTTAGTATTATTATACAGGGTGAAATGAGGAACATTTTAGATTAGCTATCATGCACACTGAGTTAATTCCCATTGCACTTTTCAGGCTCTGACTAGAACTTTTAACACCTCACCAGTAACATATGTCTGAACAAACAGAAAGTTGAGATGTTTCAGTAATCTGTGAATGTTTATGGGTTTTTTTAAAGATAAATAGATGCATGACATACAATAAATGAGACTGCTTGCAATGGATTTCACTGAGGTTAAGTTGTGAAAGCATTACGGCTCTTGAACAATGCCTAAATTTATGGATACCCTACAACCTAGGACTGGAGCTTGTAGATATTACACCAGCTACATCTAGGAGGTGGGAGACTGATGGGTTAGGGAGGTAGAAAAACTTGACAGACAAACATTTCTGATTTTGAGAAGCAGCTGACTGTGGTTGAATTTGCTGAAGATTTGGAGAGGCATTGCACGAACAAGAAGATTATTTTTGTGTAGGTGAAACCAGAAATGAACACAGAGGTGTGTAATTCTGCTTTTGATTAATGTTAGTGTATCGTAGAAGCATATACCTCTGGGCCACGTGAAGTTACCAGTGTTTCCCATTGTATTCATGGATGTCTACCTCATCCCATTCATTAAGCAGGGCAGTATTCTTCCATTGCTTGGTTCTTCTGACCATCAGAGAGAATGTTTGAAACACCATCATCTTTTCTTCCTTTTGCTTCAGACCTTTAGCACAAGTATCACAGATACTGAAGAAACCAGCATATTCATAGACAGCTTTGTATCAACAGGCTTGAGGGGAAACAAGCTGCTGGAGGCAGAAAGCAAGCTCTAGATGAGAATATTTTTTAAATAAGAAGGAAAAGAACTTGCCTTTAATAGCTCTCATAGCATAGTGGAACAGTTTTGCCAGAAAGGTTTCCAGAACCATGTACTAAAGCTGCTCTTGAACATCACTCGAACGTACCAGGCTTCTTGCATATTTCTTTCCTAAATAGGTGCAACGTGAAGTGTAACTTTTTTCTTACTAGAAAGACACTCAAAGAGTTTTAACTAAGCTCAGAGTTCAGCCCCTATGGGAATGTAGAGAAAACTGTGCTTTCTTACTAAAATACCACAAAAGAGTTGAAATTCCAATTTCTGAGAAAATGAGGACACAGGGAAAATGCTGTGAAACCACTAGAATGGCACAAATATAACAGGGGAGATATTTTACTCCAAAGCTTTTCATCTTCCCAACAAGTTCATTATGATAATGCATTATTCAGTCTTGCTTTACTGGATAAATAGAAAACACTAACTTATGTATGATGGAAGACAGAGACTTTGCCCTTTCTAGTATGTGCAATCATCCATTTGGAATGACTGGTTGTACAGATCTGCACATGGCGCAGTGTGTTTTATGATAAAAACATATAAAAGAAGAAATTATTTTTTCTAATGATTGCATGGCTGAAATCTTTGAGCCTCTTCAGAAGTCTCAGGTTCTTCCACCTGGGCATCACAATTCTAACCTACAAATGTGATGTACAAAATCTGGATTCCTCAAAGAGTGTCCTCTGTTCCTTCCAGAGACTTTACAACTGCAGAGGAAAGCATGCCCAATTTGTGAAATCTTCTGCTGTTTTGCAATCACATATCCTTTGGGAAAGCAGTGTTTGATGAGGACATACCTTCAAATTTGACTTTGTATCCCCTTGGTTTTGGTGTTCCTGTCACACTCCTATTGTTAATTGATTGTAAGGGGTAATTTAATTTCCTTCCTCAACCTAGGGCTGCCTGTTTAGCTTCTCTGTATTTAACAGTGGCCTGTTGATCTGCACTTTTGACTCCTAAGTCCATCAGCAGAGCAGTGATAAAGATAACTTTCTTTGGTTTTGGTCTCCACAGAATTCTGTGAATGAGGGTGTGACTATTCATGTGGGTATCAGAGACATTGGCTCTCAGGGAGCCAGAACAAGTGAAATTTCCCAGTATTAGGGGATTCCCTTGGTTTGTCAACTTTTCCACACAGTCATTGTGACTGGTTAAATATATTAAGACAGTGTGTATATATATATATTTATAATTATACATGTGTGTCACTTCCAGTGGAGCACTCTGTTAACGCCTGGTCAGAATTTTGGCCTTTAGGGAACATTTAAAAAAAAAATAAAATCTTAGACCTCAAGTCTAATATAGAAATTCCTAATCAATATGTCTCAATAGTTCCCCATTTTGCAAAGCAGTTACCTGACAGCTCCTGTACAGTTTCCGTTGTACCTTCAGATGCTACTTAAAACGTGTAGAATTAACTTTTAAAGAAAACCTGATGATTCAAATAAGAACCTTTTCACCAGTGTTTTGGGTTTGTTTTTTGGGGTTTTTTTAATGGGTGAATACAACATATAATGATTGGAGTTTGGAGAAAGCCTGGGATTTTGGATGACTTTGCAGCATTGCCTAGTAACCCACCCATGCTGCAGAATAGCTGATGTCATGGTTTTCAACATTGCACTCAGATTGGGCATGGTTTATAAGGCTAGAAATAGATGAAAATTGCTCAGAAGAGCTTTGTTTTGGCAAAGCAGCAATTCTGTCTCTAATAAAAAAATAAAGCTTTACGATTGCAAATTGTCTCTTCAATGAGGTCTTTAAAATTTTTCACACAGGGAAGTTTGTTTTAAAATGATGGAAAAGTGAATGAATCATCATAAAGTGACTCATATTAGAAGATTTTTGCAAAGTGGTTGTCACGAGCTTCTCGTCTGAATCATCTGTAATAATTTTTGTCGGGGAGGGGAGGCTGTCAGCTTTCCTTACACAGGATGCAGGACAGCGGCAACGTGAGGAGGGATCTCTTAAAGTTGTAGGAATATCTGCCCTGTGGTTTTGCTGAATGGTCTGTCATCAGCTGCAGCCAAAAAACGACTTTAAATGGAAAAGACGTTTCTGAAGTGGAAGGTTCAAGTGTTAGGTTATTCCTACATCTAGATGTGAGCCTAATTTAGTTTCTAATTACTCTGTCACATTATATTTTTCCACCTTGTGTATTGCACAGTGAATGGAGAGCAACTAATTTCTTCTGGCCTCCTTGCTTAGAAGGCAGTGATAGGATTCATTTAATGTCTGTCAATCAAACTGGGGTCAGTTATGTGGGTTTCTTCCTGAAGATTTCAGTGACTTTCTTGGGCAAAGTCCCATTTTGCAGAGTGGTTCAGACACTGTCAAAACTTCTCATTGAGAATTACTTAGGCCTTGTGGAGTGGAGCTATGCATAAATACGTCAAAGGCAAAAGCCTGTATCCCTGATAAAGATGAATTGCTGTTACAGGACCACTGTGACATTGAGGTCACTAGAGAAGAGGATGTATTATCAGCCCAATGGGGAATGGTCAGAGGCTGGATCACTTCAGGCAGCATTTCCTCTAAGTTCAGCTTTAAGCCATTCCTGGGAAATTTTGGCTCAATCACACAAAACTGTAGGAACCCTTAAACAGGGTTGTGTAAGAGAAACTCAGATTTGGCTAGTGATGCTGCAACTCCAAAAGCTTCACCTTGGTGAAAACTACATGGAGATGGTTATGGAGCAACTGGCCACCTGCTCGGTGTCTGCAGTGGACACACTGTGTGCAGCAGCTGAACGTGCAGCCCCTGTCCCAGAGCCCACCCTCTGGGTGTGCACAGCCCCCTTGCCAGCGGAATGCACTTCTGGAGATGTGTTTTTGATTGGATATTGTGGTTTGTGTTCTGTGAGTCTGAGTTACTGAATGAAGTCCCATGTTGTGTTTGGGATTCCTCCCCTCCTTATTCTCATATTAATGATAATATCAGTTTGCTAAAAAACCCCAGTCTAACTAAAACCAAACTCAAACCCCCGAAAGTCACGGTGCTCTCTTGCAAAATACCTACAATGAATCTAATGTTCCTCTTGGTATATGCCTTTACCCTCCTTCACCTCTTTGAAAGTGTAGATGTACATCTGTTTCAGTATAATAACTTTCCACAATATATCAAAGCAAGTGTGACTTTCCACAATGTATCAAAAGCATATTAAGATTTAAATTCTTCTCTGTTTCATGCTGACAGCTGGTCAGTTTTCATTTTCTTTCTCTAAATGGTTCTTTTTTCCATATACAACTGTGTTTTCTTCTGGTTTAGGAATAAACCCAGCTCATAGATACTTGTAATCCCTTCCTTTTGCTAATAGCCCCTACTTCAAATTTGTGGGGATTTTTTACGTGTTGACATCTGAAGCTATTTTTTCCTCCTTTCTTTTCATCCCTCTGTCTGTGGCTTTCCTTCCCCTTAAAACTGCCTTTACTTTTTATTTTTATCTCTTTTGCCCCTGTAAATCATTGCTGAGTTGTCCTTCCCCCCATTCTCACTAGTCCTCTGGAGCGGTAGCTGTACAAAAATTCAGTTTCAGTGGTGCTATTTCTGGACTCTGCCATCTGCCAGGTTTTACTTCCATTTCAAACAAACTTTCAGTTCAGTTTCATCTTTTATTTGGAGGCACAGCTGCTCATGAATGCTCAGAAATCACTGGTGTGCAGCACACACCTGTAGCCAAATATATAAAGGAAATAGAAAGAAAGAGCTATGTATTCCCAGCTTGTTAGCTATTAAACAGGTTAGGCAGGGAATGGGGACTCTGTTATCTTTGCTTGTGCAGATCTTTATTTTTACAAACAATATTTTCTCAAAGGAGTAATAAAGAGGAGCAAACACAGAAGAAGGATTACCAAGCTCCTCTCAGAGTGAACCCTTGCCAATAACAAGTTTATCAGGGCAGTGCATGCGCAGGGGCTTGGCATAGTGTTAATTTGTCGCTACCACCAAATTAACTATGCTCTATTTTGTTTTCTTTCCAATTTTACATCCTTGATTACATATTCATAAAACTGTCCTTCCTTCCAAGCATAAATACAACTGCTTTGAAAATATAATTGTGTGTGTTTATCAAGCACCTAATTTGTTTTACTTGCCAGCTACTAATTGCATAGGAAATATAAATGAATTGCAGGTCATATATATTCCTTTTGAAACACTATCCAGAAAAAATTTTCCAAATCACAAAATTGAATTTCAGTTGCAGCACAGGACATGCAACATGCAGTACTGTCTCCAGCAGTACTAGTCAAAGAAAACAAACATTTGAGCTGATAGCACATTTAAATTTGTCAAAACATACTGACTGATGTGGTTGTTCTGTTTAAAGTGAATTGTTTTGGTAGCCTAGAGATCTTTCTCTGGTTTCTACATAATCTGAGTCTATCGCTGCTAAAACTTATTTGTAGTACAGCAGAGAAAATCAAATGCAAAACAGACTGAGAACATGCTAGGATTTGGTTTTATCCTCCATGTCGTTCATTTTATGTCTCATCCATTTTCTGAAATAAATATGTAAATTTTGTCTTGCTTCCGAGTTGGATTATTGTACCATCTCAATCCATTCAAAGTAATAAAATGAGATTTAATAGACTATGTTAGTTAATTGTTTAGGAAACATGGGGTTTTAATCACTGTGACAACCACAGATCTGGGAGTCGAGAGCAGAATGTATTTTGCATATGCAACGACTCTTGCAGAAATTTGGTATTAGCCAGCAAATTACAACTTCCACACCAGTCTTAGAACTACTGCTTAGAATTTATATGGCGCTGAGCAAACATTAACTAATTAAGCTTCACAACACATTTGTGGGCTAGGTCACTAAACAGATCCAATCTCAGCGATAGGAAAGAAGAGCAGTAACTTTTTGAAAGGAAACCGATGCTAATAGTGTGCTACGAAGAAACAGATGATCCAGCCAGAATAGAGGTGTTAACTGTATCACAACTCCACAGCAGACATAGGGCTGAGCTTGTATTATGTGCTTATCTATACATTCTTCTATAGCTTGTTTCAAACACATATGGCTGTGTTATCTAGACAGGAACTTGGGACAAATCAAAGCATTACTCTTGGACTTTCCCATTAGTTTGCTGCAGCCTGATACAGATGTTCTCACCAGAAAGATGTACTTACTTCTCCTTTCCTATGAAAACTCAGGGAGTTAAGTTTCCTGCCCTATGGCTTATGATTGCATTCCAACTCTTGGTTATTTTCATAGCAAAAATGCCAACCAAGCAGAAGCACAGCCTTCAAAGCTGAGAGGCGCACATGGCATTGACAGATGGGTGCTGTGTGTTGTCATTATACATCATCTGGGTGTGTTTGTATGGGGACTTTTGTTGAGCCCTGGACTTAGATTAGAACTGGTGTGATAGCGTCTGACCTTGCAGAAGGCTGAAAGACTTCTGCTGATTTCAGTCTACTTCGGCATAGGGCCAGTAATAGTTTCTGCATGTGGCTCCCCTTCATTCATATGAATTGCAGATGTTGATGATTCTGACTTGTTTATGCTTGCTGTGCTTTTCCCATTCTCTATTTTCATGATTTTAGTTTGTAGCTACTTGTACTGGCTGCCACTGGAGGAAGAGGTGGTTGGGCAGAATCACTTTCTAATGGTGTTTGCAGGTAGTTTAAGAATATTTATTATTAATCAGCAGGAAAGGTGATCGAGCACAGAAAATCTGGAAATGAGCCTGCTACCTAGAATTCAAGGGTAGCGTGTATTGGTGTGGCAGAAGTGGAGAAATAAAGTGTTCCCTTCCATGATGACAGATCACAGTTTATTAATAAAATACATAGTGCTTACATGGGCTTTTAGGACACTTTGTCTGGAAATCCAATAGAACAGTTGAACTAATTAAAATGTAATAAACAGTTATAAAGGAGAACGAGATAAGAAAAAGGTATTGAATTTCTCCAGTCATAGAATATTTAAACACAGTAGCAGTTGAAATGTTTTCTGCAAATAGAATTCCCTGAATATGTATAAAGTGTATGCAGTTTCCATCTCTGACATCCCTTATTTACCTCCTTTTTTCGGCTAGAGTTAAGAAAATACATCTCCAGTTGTTAACCTTTCAGGTTGCAGTGGCTTTGGGAGTCATCTGAGATTTGGGGTAAGAAATTATTTAGCCATGCAAATGAGTAGATTTTGGCTCTGGTTGTCAAATACTGCCCACGTCTCATCGACCTACTGCACCGTGCCTTTTCTTTCTTCTTTCATCCCTTGAAAGGAGAGGGTAAAAGATCATTCTAAGCTTGTTTGAGAATCCAGTTTAAGGACTATATTTCCCAGTGGTTTGTGTTACACAAGATTATTTTAGTAGCTATTTTGGGTAGTAGAATTGTCCTTGGTGCCATCAACTTAAATTTTGTCAAAACACAGTAACATGCTGAAAGTGCATAATTAGAGCATTTCAGGGGCAGCGCTGATGGATGCTCATTCTTGTGGCACTTCCAGTAAAGCTCACAGAGGTGCTGGGTCAAAAGATTTGTCTTTTTCCTATTATGCCCAAATCTGCATTTTATATGGTTGTATATACCTTCACTGTTGTGCATGGTCACCCTTATTTTGCAGTTCAGAGCAGAAAGGACCTGTGTATCTTTCCCACTACCTCCCCTATCCCTTATTTTATGTGATGTTACCCTTACATTTCACCAAAGCATGCTTGGATTGACCTTGGTGGCTTGGTTAATTTGAACATTTTGTTTTTCAGTTTCTTTATTGAAAGCAGAAATTAGAAGAGACAAAGTTGTTCCTAGAACACCAACTCTGTAAACTGTAAGCACTTGATTAGGGGAAATTTGACTAAATAATTCTAGGAGATAAAACTGCTGAATAGGCAAAATCCCCACAATAAACCCAAAGCAACTCCTGCGGTAAAATAATAAAGGGAATTTTTTTATCTACTGAGGTTAAATATCTGACTACAGATTTGCTGGGCATTACACATAGCCTCGTGTGCGCTCTGCTGTAGACAATTTTTGAAATTTCAGAACCTGGAGGGGAAAAAAATCAAAATCTGATAATGTATTGTAGGGCCATGATGGGAAGAAGAGGAAATTATTCCTCAATCACACAGGAGTCTGTATTTGCCTTATGATGTAATATATAAATAGGTAAGATGCAGAACTGTGAGCATTATGCAGAAACTGAAGTCAGTGCAAGGGCAATGTAATTCCTCCAGGCTATTGAGGATGATTCTTGTGCAGCACTTCTAATCATGCATGGTTTAAAGAATATATTTTTAAAAGTGTTTCATCTCATTTTAAAGGTTTACAGTAGAAGTCTATCACCTTCAATGAAAAACTGTTCCAGTGTTTGTTTAATTAGTCTTTGTGACGATAAATTATTTCTTATTCCAGATTGAATTTGTATGACTTCAAGTCCCATCTGTTGGGTCTTGTTTTTTCTTTGTCAACGACTTTGAAAAGCTGCCACCACAGCTTTCTTTCACCTGTATCTACAGTGATTGAGCTAAAGCTGAAGCTTCTTTTGAAAGCTAAATATATTTAATGCCTCCAGCCCTGCATGGTAAAGCATGTTTCCTAGCTAGTGAATCATTTGTGGCTCTCCTTTAAACTGCTCATCACTTTTTCACATATTCCTTAAATTAGAGTAGGAGCAACAGCCTAATAACAGTTTCACTGATGTGGGGCTTAGAGGTGACACTGACTTTGTTCTTCAGCTGTCGTCTTTTTAAACATTCAGGGATGGTATTAGTCCTTTCTCCCACTTCAGGCTATCGGGAAATCATCTTGAGGCAATTATCTATGATGGTCCCTAAGCTTTTTCTCTGTACCTCTCTTTTGATTGAACACCATGACTTGTCTCCAAATGTATTACATGTCAAAGCACTGTATTAAAATACATTTTACTTACGGCAGTTAACTGGCAGTAAATATCAGGTGCGTACCATCCCTTACTCTCTAAGACTACTCACTGCTGCCCTTTCTGCATTGCCTTTGCCCTTTTGAATACATAAACTCAGCTGGCAGTACGACCTCCCTTAAAAAATTTCCTTTTTTGAATGTGTTGTGTTGACCCTGGTTGGAGGCCAGATGCCCACCAAAGCAGCTCTGTCACTGTCCTCCTCAGCTGGGCAGGGGAGAGAAGATGTAAGGAAAGGTTTATGGGTCCAGATCATTCAAAAATTAATGTCATAGGAAAAACAGACTCAAAAGAAATTCACCAAATTTATTACCAAACAGAATAGAGTAATAAGAAATAAACCCAAATCTTAAAACATCTCCTCCCATAACTCTCTTCTTCCTGGGTTCAACTTCATTGTTCATTTCTCTCCCTCCTCCTCCCAGCAGCACGGGGGACAAGGATTTTGGGGGTTGTGGTCAGTTCATCATACATTCTCTGCTGTTCCTTCTGCCTCACACTCTTCCCCTGCTCCAGTGTGGGTCACTCCCACAGCATGCAAACCCTCAGGACTAGACTGCTCCAGTGTGGATCCCTCGTGGGGTCACAAGTTCTGCCTCCAGCAAATCTGCTCTGGCCTGGGATCCTCTCTCCATGGGCTGCAGGTCCTGCCAGGAGCCTGTTTCACTGCAGACATCCCATGGGGTCACAGCCTTCTGTGGTTGTCCACCTGCTCTGGCACAGGGTACTCCCTGGTCTACAGGTGGAATGTCTGCGCAGTCGTCATCCTCCATGGGCTGCAGGGGAATCTTTGCTCTGGCACCAGGACCACCTCCTGCCCCTCCTTCTGCACTGACCTTGGTGTCTGCAGAGTTGTTCCCCTCACATTTTCCATCTCACTCCTTTCTCTGGCTGCAAATGCAGCTGATTCTTTTTTTTTTTTTCTTTCCTAAATACATTATCCCAGAGGTGCTGCTACCATGGCTGATGGGCTCTGCCTTGGCTAGGTCCCTCTTGGAACTGTCTGGCATTGGCTCTGTTAGAAGCTTCGAACAGCTTCTCACAGAAACCATCCCTGCAGCACCATCCCCAACCCTCCTACCCCTGCCCCTCCAAACCTTGCCACACAAATCCAAAACACTGAGACTAGCACAAAGTAGACCTCAGTGGTTCAGAGACATCTTCAGCTCTCTACTCGATATCTGGGTCTGTTGATTTGGCAAAAGCAGTAGCTAGGGCTGGGTCTTTTTTTGCCTTCAGGAAAATGCTTTTTTTTTCTCTCTTTAATTTACAATGGTATCCATCAAATGTAAACCAGTAACATATGCTTAACTTTTCTACCTTGATTAAAAAAAAATTGATCTCCTCCAAGTAGTGGATTTTCCCCTCAACTAGAATTCTCGTTTATTTCCAAGTTCTATTGTACTGTATTTAATGATTTATTCATTGCTTTAACTTCCAGTATCTTCCACAAGTGTTTTAGAATTAGTAACATGGTAATAGCTAGTTTATTTTCCCTTCACTTTATACTTGGAATATCCTGACTATATTGTTATTTTCATACTTCCCTTCCATCAGGGTGGTATTTCTGATAATGTAATTCTTTTGAATGTGCAGTTGGAATTCTGTTTGACTAAAACAACTTTTTAGATATTTTCATGGATTTTATGAAAGGATGAAATGTAGAAATAAAAATTTGAATCTGAATTCCCTTAGAAGGTGAATTTTCGTTGCTTTTCAATGGGATTTGGGAACCCATCACTCCTTAGCCTCCCTGAAGATCACAGTCTAAATCTGGACAAATACGCTGTTACATATGGAGAATTAGCTTGCAAACCGTTCATGTTATCCTTTTATTCCTCTGAAATACCACAGGGACACTTAACATTTTATTCCAAATCTAGTGATATTGCCAATGTTTCAGCAGTACTTCCCTTTTTACATATAGGAAAGGCATCTGAATCTTCAATTTTTCCTGCAGCTAGATGAAGTTCTGCACCAGCTTTTCTTTTCACCTTCAAATGGTCTCTGTTGTCCTAAAAAGAAAAAAGGTTGAAAAAAAATCCCAGACAAACTAAATCTCACTCCACCCTCTCCCCAGACCAACCAAAAAAACTTTGGCCAAAGAGAAGAAAGTGAAATCTAAGGTAAATTCCATGTGGTGGAAGCCTGAGTTTGCTGTGACCCTGCATTTATTCTTACATTTATGCTATGACAATACTCCAGTGCAGCTGCAAGAAAAAGACCTTCTAAAATCAGGCAAAATGCAGCATTAGATCTTGGGGGAACTGTTGGTATTCCCAGTGTTGTGGTTATACAGGGAGCAGTGCTGCCCCTCAGCCACATCTGGCTGAGTAGGGATGTGAATAGCGGCCTCAGGTAGCAAAGCCTTTTGTAGCTTAATTAAAATGGTTTTCTGTTATATCATATCCTTCTCCATCTTCTGTTGAAGCTTGTCTTGTTTGGTTAAGCAGAGGCATAAATGACATTGGTGCCAGAGCATGTATTATGGATAATGAAACCATCTCCCCTGTTGAGTGATCTTTTCTGCTCAGAAACACTGACCATACAATTTTAATGCTGATTTGAAGATAAAGAAGCTTTTTCATGGATGGAAGAAAAATACAAGTCAAGAGCTGATATGTAAAATTTGTAACAGTGATGATTAGAAGAGCTGTAGGGAGTGGGATAAAAAAGGTATCATAAGAGAGTAAGAAAAAAGTAGTTTTAAAAACAAGTCAAAGAAAAAGGTGAGGATCTGATTCTCATCTTGTGTCCCCCTCAGGAGTCAGGCAATGTAACTGGTGGGATTACAGATGGAGTGGGCAGGAGTTCCCTGCCAACTGGTTCTGTTTCATTAGGTGGGTGGCTCAAGTGTGCTGAGCCCAGGTGCTTCAGGATGTTGTAGCTTTGTGATGCAGGATCTCGAAGCCCAGACAGGATTGTTCTCAGATAACCAGTGGTTTCAGGAGGAGGCAGCTCTCCATGATATGTCTTCTGAAATAAGTAAATACTTTTTTTCATTTGGGTTTTGATTTTAATCTAGGCGGTGCTACTCATTGAGGAATTTATGAGACTTTAATATTAAAATGATTTCTGTTGAATAGGGTGATCTTTGCTCATTGTAATTTCCTGAAGACTCCTTGGACAAAAAACTTTGGATGATTGATGCATTTATGAAAACATATCTCAAGCTTCAGAATGTTTAGATATAACTGTCATGCTTGCAATATAATAAAAAAAAACTTTTATAATTACTTTCTTGGTAAGAGTCAGGGTGAATACAGGCGAAGAACTGATTCTGCCAGAGATGTGTTTTGGAAGTAACCCAGGACTGGTCGATTTTGCCAAAATGTTAATGAGTGTGAGTTTAAGCCTCCAGGCTCTTTACACCTTTAAAGCAATTGCAATTAAAGCTGCTGCAGGAGCCTGCACAGAAGGATCTTGCTATAGCACACTGTGCTGCTCCAATTGTCTGTGTGGCTCTAGTTGCTGAGAGCTGTGTTCCTTTACCAGTCCCTCTGATATTATTTACTGTGCTGCTGGAGCAGACTCTGCTGCATCCCCAGGCTGCTCCACGTACTCATTAGCTGTCATTAGCACTCCACTGACACCCAGTTTGTGCAAAGAATGCTCTGTACTAGGCACTGTGCCTATGTACGTACACACAGAGCAAAAGCCAGTGCTTGCTGTGGAGGCTGCATGGCCCCAGACCTGCTATGGACTTTGCTTCCCTGCAGAACTGGGCTGTTTGGAAGGGGCTTTGTGCAGGCTGTCTTTTCCAGCAGGTTGCAGCCCATTGCAGGATCAGGCAGGGCAAAGAGCCAGGAAAGCAAAAGGTACCTAGGAGGAAACGCAGGGGTGAACGCTTCCATCAGGGAAGATACAGGACTGCCTGGCCAGAGCCTGCTGGGTGACAGGGCTCCCAGATTCCCCCAGGAGGATGAGATGTGTTTACTGCCCATTGTCTCTGTGGCTGGTCTGCAGCACACGTGTGTCTGTTACACTTGTAAATGGGGCCTTGATTTCCAAATACTCAATCCGATGCCTAAAGCTTAGTCAGATGGTCAGTGCATTTTAAAACAACAGTGGACAGACAGCAGGACGAGCTGTAATTAGATATGGATAATTCCCTCCTGAGCAGTGTTCTTTCTTGGGGAAACTGTCCCTTAACTATTTGCACTAACATGATTATTGACATCACAAATCTAATAACCACCACAACAGAAACCTGAGAAGGTTTAACTCTTCAATCTCTCTTGTCATGCTGGAGTGAGAAGTGGTGTGCTAATGCATTATGTGATTTACCTGCAGCTAAGGTATAGCTTTGTTTCCATACCTACATGTGGTAAGAAACTTCAGAAAAGCAGTTGTACATATTCTCACTGCCTTTCTTGGAGAGAACAAGGCAAGACCTCAACAGACGGACAGTGGGGCTTCAACCACAGTCCTCAGAGAGAGGCCTTGAGAAGCTAATGGGAAAGATTAGTCTAAGACTCCTGAACATACTGTTAATTTTGTTGTGAAGTCTGTGTATCAGGCATCAAAATGAAGAGAGAATACAATCCAGCTTTCATTTTCATACACTTTTGAAATTAACAGTCATGGATTTTGCTCAAATAGAAAGCTTTTTGTTTTCTGAACTGCAAAATTGGGACTCAGGTCTCTCTTTCTTTTGTTTGGCAGTTTTTCTCCACAATGTCAATTGAACCTTGGCTAAAACAGATAAAGGAAATATTTTAGTTAGAGGTTATTTCTCCTGCAGGTATTGTCCTGCAACACTCAGGATTTGTTTGCTTAAATTTGTAATGAATTTAGTTCATCTGAGAATGAAGTGGAAAATTCCCATCAAAAAGCCTACAGCTGAGAAATGTATTAGGCATGTGAGAAGGGTGAGAATAGATGCTGTGTCTCAGAAAAGGTTAATGTGAGAATATTGGGGTGGGGGGAGCTGAAGCAAATGCCATGGGAACAGGGGAGAAACTGCTATGGAAACAACAAGATGATAATGAAAAAGTCAATTTTTCTCTAGTAATGGCCACTACAGGACATCTAGCAGAGGAGGAAGACTTTAAGCATGCCTTATTCCCTTCCTACATTGCTAAGCAACACGCTCAGACTTCAACTGTTAGGCTCAGAATGGAAACAATGAAGAAAATGTGTGTTGTAGGGGAGAAGGCAGAAGGTGACACAGATCTAATCAATGGAAAGAAAGCAGATTACAAGAAGGCCCCGTTTGCCAGATTTTCTGCTCTACAGTTATATGTGTTGAAGTGCAGTTTGGGGAGAAATATAGATGTCAGAATCCCAGATTCTTTGTGCCTGGCTCTGTCTCCAAGCCCAAGGTAGTACTGCTTTGGTCCCAGCTACATCTCTTACTACAAGATAGACAGAGTCCACCTGTCTCCCAGCCAAAAAAAGTTTCTCCTCTGGGTAATAGACCACCAGAGTGGTACAAAAGCAATTGGACACGGCAGAGATTATGGCAGGGATTAACACTTTGCAACTAATGCTTCTTCCTCAAGCTACATACAGGTATTTTAAGGTGACTGTTATTTGCCAGGGTCATTTTTAAGCCTGGATGTTACTGGGGAGAGCTAAAGGTTTGTTAATCAGTGACACAAACCTTGCTGCATGTGGAGGGAAGTGGTATCTTGCAGAATACCACCTGAAATGGGACTTCTGGCATTGTTCTCTCTTCAGGGCAGGGTTGCAGGCTGAGCAGAGCACACTGTGGGGCAGAGTTGCAATGGCTGCTTTACTTCCTCAGTTGCTGAATTAAGCTTAAGAATGCATTTTTGGTTTTTTTTTTGAATACCTAAATTTGGGTATTTGTTTAGAAGTTTGGTTTGTGGTGGCTGGTTTGTTTTTTTTAAGCTGGCAAATCCTGAAAATTTGAATTTCAATATTATTCTCCATTATTTTCTGGTTTTTTGGTAATGTTTGTGAAAGAGTATAAAATGTGGATACAGCAGCTGCCACAGCATATCCCTTCTGCCTGGTGTAAATGACTACGTGTGCTACACGTGATTGTCCTGGACTAACTAGGTTTACACACATCATGTTACACTCACACTTGACTTTCTGTAGAATATTTTTTGGAGTTGTCCCTAATTTTGTCAGCTGGTTAATATAGCTTTATCTCCCCCATTACATGGAATTGATCTTTCATTAGATCCCTTTAGAGTACTTAGTCCTTGAACAAGCAGTAATGACTTTTTATCAGTCAGCATGAGCAAGAATGCGTTTAGCTTAATGCCTACTTAGAACTGCAGGGTTTTTTTGTTGCAAAATCAACCTCTCCCCCCTCAACCTTTAAAATCAACCTCTTCTGACAAGCTTGGCCTTAAAATGCTTTGAAGTTAAATTATGTAAAGAGAAGAAATATTGCAGAAGATGCTTTTTGACATAAGCCATGACATTTTAATTTAAACTTCTGCATCCCCTGCCAAAGATCCTGAATGCTTTGGTGACCAAAATGTAGGTAATCAGAATCTTGTCATGTTGCTTATATAACTGGACGACACTCCACTTCACAAATAGCAACAATTAGAAGTGTTCAGTCAGAAATCAGAAGAAGCCTGAAATTATGGCAGCTTTTCCCACCAACCAGCTCAAACAGAAGTGTGTAATCCACTTCTGAAACTATGGTCACATGAGGCTTTCCCAGGACATGAGGGCTGTGGATTTCTTACTAACCTGAAACTAAGCTGATGTTTTTCTCCCTGTTGCTTCTATCTTGGTCCTGTGGGGAGGTTTCAGCCCTCAAATTGACTCAAAGTGAATAATTTTACTTATTTGTTGCAGCTCCTCTGTGTACACAGAGCCTGAATTTGGTACTGGACACCGACTCAGCTGAAATCTCAGCATCCACTAGTTCCTCAGCCCTAGGCACAAGCCTGAGAGCTACCAGTAGCAGTTAGCATTACCAGTAGCAGTTTCCAGGGTAATACATAATGGAAAGGAGGTTTCATGCCAGGACAGCATGTATGGAGTGTTTTATAGTAAAAAAAAAAAAAAAAAAAATCTTGACTTTGACTTTAGGGGAACTTTGTTTAATTTCTAGATTTGTCACAGACACATCCAATTGTAGTTATGTCTAATCTCAGTTCCCAGAACAAATGCTTTCCATAAATAATATAATTAGCTAATCTTGTAACCGTATAATACTTTCTGTGACCTTTAAAGTGGCTATGAATTTAAAAGCACCTTTTCGTATTTATTTTGATTTTGTAATGAGAGCAAGAAGATGCAGTACCTTCGCCAGTCCCTGGGAGTCACAGTTTTAATACTTATTGCAGCTGTAGAAGCATTGCAGGCTGGATGTCAGGAAGGCAGTGTTGGCTGGGACCCTTCCTCTGAGAAAACCTTCTGAAAGAAAATGCTGCTTCTGCAAAAATATTATTTCTGCAAAAGTAAGCATTTTTTTTTCTTCCACCAAAAGCTTAAATTCTGCTAAATGTTGCAGATTTCCTGACAAGATTTTCAACTTTTAATTTTGGGTTGATTTTGATCTGAAACTGATCTCTTTTCAACTCTACTGTGGAATGGCTTCAAAACAAACCAGCTGACTGCATTTCCTTAAGAGCAGCTTCAGCTGAAGTAGCATCTCAGTGTTGATGCATCTGAATGTAACTGATACTCAGTTACCTCCCTTGTGCACAGAAGTGCTTGAGAATTTTTCTATCTGACTGTTTCTCCACTTAATCATACATTTCATGGAGCTATGCCAATTTCAGCAAGCAGTTCTGATGTGAAAATGATAAACAATTTTTTTAACATTATATGCTTGTTAGGTATTTTTGTATTATCAAAACACTTTTGTCTAATAACAAATCTTTAGCTTCTCAGTTTGAGTAGGAATCTGAATATCCTCAGTGGTGAATTTTGATATGGTGAGACTTGAAAATCTTGACAATTCTGATTTAAAGTAAGAAAGCTAAGTTATTGCCCCCATTTTAAGGCAGATGAGATGAAATGCAGTGTTTTCAGTGTTTCAATTACTATGACCTGCAGAGCTTAGACCATGGCCAAGAGCAACCCCAAATGCACATTTACCTGGCTGCTGAAGGGCTGTAATTCTTTTCTGTCTGACTTGTTTCTTCTGTGGCCAGTGGGTTTTGGGGCAATGGGTTATAGTGTGAAAATGCTGTTTATCCTTGCTGGTTTGCCTGACTGCTGGGAGAAACCACAGTATTTGTGAAGCACCATCTGGTGACTTTGAGCAACAGTACTGAGAAACTTACTTGTACAGTAATAAAACTTCCTGTCATGGATGATACAGGCTCTGTATGATGGCTCTGCATTTCAAGGGATAAAGGCAAAATATCTGGAGGTTACATGTCATAAACATTGTTTTTTCTGTGGAAAACATGGCCAGCCATTTAGTACAATCCATTGAAGTCCTGCGGCTGCCTGAAATGCCAGGTGTCTCTATTTTTAATTCACCATTAAAAAATACTTTTTAGACTGTTTAAACATTTAAAATACCATAGAGATTTAAAAAAAAAAGTTTAAATTAACTGTTATTCTTCAGATACTTTCTGTGATTTCATTGCAAAATTCTTCTTCTGCTATCTGATAGTTCATCCCAAAATCTCCAACTCTATAGTTTGAGTGGAAAGACCTAATTTGCAAAACTACTTTGGTGTTTTGATCCAGAGAAATCAGTCCATCACTGAATCAATGAGAACTTTAAGCATGTTATTCATTTTGTAGTATGGAGAAAATTGAGTCTGTCAAGAGGGTTAAATTTGCTGGACTCCAGGGTTCATATTCATGGTCTCTTTTTTAAAATTTTGGAAACAACTCTGTTAAATACAAAAAAGTACTACCATCAGTTCAAAGCTTTTAGGAGTAGCTCAAGTACATTCAAACCAATATGCTGCTATAAACAGCTTTCCTCCACTTTCTTCAGCAGAAGTCTGAGCAGATGGATGAGCTTCGTGCAGTGCCCTGAAGGTGAAACAGCTTTGGGATATGTCTCAGACCATGCTGCAAAGTGACTTGATTTAAAAGCCTTCCACTGAACTTGCTTGTCACCAATCCGTATTCCCAGCTAGGGATTTGCTGCAGTCAATGCTGGAGACAGGGCTTGTGTGGGTAGGTCCAAGTGCATGTTGGGCTAGTCAGGATCTGCATGATATCCCCCCAGTAGTGAAAAGCCAGTGTGGTCTTTGTGACGTTGTATCCCTGAAGCAAGGTAGGAGATGATTATTAATTTAGCAGTGAAACAAGCAGCAAACGCTCTACCAAAGCAGTCGTATACAGTGACCTTTAAAGCAGCTGTCAGTATGATTTCTGTAATGCTTCCCAAGCCATCGCTGCACACTTTGTCATAGGGGCTTTAAGTACTTAGGGGCCAATTTTATATTAAAGGAAACAAACCATAGAAAGCTTGTAACACAATTATTGAATTAGTGTGCAAAATGTGCATCATAGGTACAGGCCATTTTTAGATATGTCTGTAATATTTGTCTGCAAGTATGATCATTTGCCCAGTGGGGCTCTATAAGTGTGTCCAGCACACCAATCTCAGCCCTGTGACAGGTCATGGCTGTGTCAAGGCTGGGATGACCACTGGCTTTGTCCCAGTGTGGCATGTGCAGTGAGGCTGCAGGACCCCGCTTCAAGGACCCCACTGCGTGCAAGGACTTCTGGCCTGGGCTGCTGGTCACCAGGACTGGGGTGTGTGTATGTCTGAGGTTTCTCAGGGGTTTCTGGACACTGGTCACTGCCATTTGACATGTTACTCTGGATTAAAAAAAAAGGTAACTTGTTAGAATTCTTTAGTTTATTTCTGCTAAATAAAGAAGCACAGGAAAATTTTCCCAGGAGAAAGGCCAGAAAGGCACATGGAGGTTTTCTCCAGTGCTGGATCTTTCCTAAGAATTTGTAGTGGAGATTGTGATGTCATTTTTCATGTTTAATTGCACTTGTTTGGGTTTCTTATGCTGGAAGCTATGGTAGAAATCTTTGATCCCATTTGGGACCACAGTAACTATGTCAGAGGGACCAATAAGGCATGAAGTCACTGCCAGGACTTTCTCTGTTTATCTAAACAGTTGTATAGTTTCATCTCTTTCAAGATGAAATTTCTAGGGGAGATTTTGGTACGTATGTCCAGGACAGGCAATTTTATGTGTTTTATAGAAAGGGGACTGATGCAAGGGTTTTGGGAGGAGGTGAGCCATGCTCTTAGGACTACAGTTTCTAGAAGGCTAAGGAGGAACAGAGGGGGCCTTTCTATGCTGCAGGTTTTCCTATGATGTTAGGTAATTTTCAGCTACTACTCATTTCCCAGTTACTACTTCTAGTTTGACCTTTTGGTGTTTTTTGAAGAGGAGAAAATGACTTCTTCCAGAGCAAAGATGTGAATTTGCAGATATGCTTATACCAAAAGCAAAGTGATTTGTAAGCAATATCTCCTAAAGAGAGAAATCTATGGGTAAACCCTTTCTCCCTGTACAAAAATTGATTCATAGGTTGTATATGTTGAAGTCTCTAAGAGTATAGAGCTTTCAAATAAGGTTTGTAATAATAATGCAAACTTACACCTTATAGATCTGTTGACCTTCAGGATGGAAGTTTCCTGGGGGCACAAGTGTGCTACAGACATACATGTTACCATGCATGCTGAGGTCTGGATGTCTCAAAGATTTTGGTAGGAAAAGTGATGTGGGCAGAGTAGGCTGAGGTCTGTGTGTGCACCAAGTAATATCTACCCATGGATCTGCTTTTGTCTAGTTGTCTGTCCAGGAGCTGTAAATTGAATGGACCTGTGTTCACGGTGTGTTTGGGAGGAAGCCTGTCAGAGGTATGAGGCTCAGTAGCCTCAATAAACTTGTATTTTTCATATAAGCAAGTGTGTTATTTCTGATGGAAAATAGGAGAATTTTTAAAGTCTTGAGGAGCTGCTATATCCAGTACATTTTTGCTTGGTTGTGGTGGAAATGACTGTTGGGAGCAGTTTTGGGAAAGGAAACATGATGTATTTCCCTGTATTGCAAATACCCTGTCCTTTCACTGTGACAGTGCAGTCCAAGAGGACTGCTTGTACCTGCTCTTCCCTTGGAAAGCAAAAATAGTTGTTTAATTGACTTTGCTGAGAATAAGATCAGGTTTAGCTCCTCTAAATCACTGCTTTAGGGCTGCCAGTTTCCTATGACATATGCCCAGTGATTCCTTCATGAACCTGACCCCATCCTGAGGTACAGATACTCACTGGCTGTGCTGAGAGCTGTGGGTCCTGCTGCCTTACGTGGCAGTGCTCAGTGCACGCCTTCCCTGGAGAGAGCAGTGGGGGATACATCAGAGTAGCTTTCTCCTGATGTGCAAAAATATAGGGAAGGGAGAGTATTCCAAATTGGAGGAGCAGCTGGCATGTCCTGTTCTCTGCCATGGAATGAAGAGCAGGTAGTGACTAGGCAGAGTCCAACTTGTGAAAACCCAAGTAATGATGTTCTATCTCTGAATTAGCCTGGTTTGCAAGGTGTACCACTCAATTCTTATAAAAATATCTGTATTTAGCTGGAAGAGCATAAACATTGTGGTGTATCATAACTATTACCTCAAGCCTAGCTAGCAGCAATTTAGTGATGAAAGCACCGTAGATTAAGATCTCATTTGTAAAATTTCATTTAAATATCTTCAAAAGAAATCAAGCATCAGTGTGGTTTGTTGTCTTGGTTTTTTCTTTAAAATGAAATTGGCAAGTCACATTTGTGTTTTGTTATGTGCCATGGCTTTGCTATCAGACAGTGACATTTGTCATCCCAGCAAATGTCTTGGGTAGGGGAGCAGAGTAAATCTGTAGCAAAACTAAGTGGCATATTTGTGTTTACAATTGGAGGCTGCTATGAGTTTTTATGAACCACCTCAGGAGTAGCAGCTGCAGCTTCTTTGGGAGGATATTTGCTCTGATATTAAGGGGACGGCAAGTTGAGGAGAACAATGAGCTCATATTTGGCTAGGATTTACCAGGCTCTATTACAGGCAGTATGATGTATATTAAATAGACCCAACTTGCTGATATAATTTTGTCCCTCTAGTAATAGAAAGGAGCCCATTTAATGCCTGTATTTATGGTCATTGCTCCATCCTCCTACACCATATGGAAGAAAAGCAGCTCTGATAATATGTGTATGTATTAAGGATCTAATTTAATTCTTCCACTGGTTGCAGTGGAATAGGCTTTTGGTGAAGCTGCTGTGGCTTGTCTTTGCTGGTTTTTGTTACCTCACAAATCTAAGACATTTACATGTACCCTGGGTTAATTGCAGCCAGAGCAGTACCATTTCCTGGAAGGCGTACATAGCTTGTGGAAGCTCCAGTGAGGATATCCTTGCAAAAAAGGGAAAGTTTCTCAGCAGCAGTAACTGAAAATCTGCTTCATCAATTTCTGCCCTGTCCTAACAGGGAAAAAAGGCCTTGAGAATTTTAAAGCTTTCAGTTGTGAAACATCTGGTTGGGTAGTGTGTTTGTCAGGAAGGTGGTAGAGTCCGAGGCCCTTTAAATGCCACTGCATTGCTGTTTTATTTATTATTCATCCAGTGAATGTATCAAATAGCTACAGGCATCCATCTGTCATTCTGAGGCCTGTCCCATCAATTTGAACACGCAGCTGCACAAAGGGACAGCCTCTCAATACGCTCACCTCTGTCCCTGGCCTCCTCAGCAGCCTGGAAAACAAAAATAAAGGCTGGTGTGTGTGTTACATGCACAGCTATTTTTGTTCTTTCCTCTGGGTTTCATGATGATGCTTTACCCTCTCCTTTCTCCAAGGGAGCTAAGAAACAACTGACAAGCATCTCCTGGGGCGTTCAGTGAAATGAAGCTTCTGATGAATCCATACACGCTTTATAACCTTTGAACACGCAGTGCTTTGCTGCCTGTGCCCCAGCTCCTTTGTGCACAGTACCCCAGGGTTACTGACCTGGGCGCACACAGCCTGACCTCAAGGAAGACACTGGCTCAGGCAGAGCTTCACAGCTGTTGTCAGATGTTGTGTTCCACATTTGAGTCTGGAAAGGACTGAAGTGGCTAGGCTTTTCCAGTGACAGCCAAAAGCTGTATCTTTGAGCAACCTGGGTGTCCCTGCCCATGGCAGGGAGGTTGAAGCTAGGTGGTCTGTGAGGTCAACCCAAACCATTCCATAACTATGGTCGGTTTTTTTTTTCTTTTTTCTTCAGAATTAGTGAAAACCACCTTGTCTGGTCTCTGTCTCAATTGTTTAGCTAAGCTGGGAGATTTCAATGCATTTGCATTTTTTTCCTCAAGTTGTTTTATCATAGTGAGGCTTTTAGCTGAGGCTCTCAAGATTTTTTTTTTGCATTTGAAATGAGCAGAGTTCAGGGGAGAAGCCTTTAGTGTCACATCTGTGCAATCTGTTTAGGATATATTTTTGCTTAGGGCTCAAGATACAAAGTTAAAGGTACAGTCCTTTCAGTCTATCTCCCTCCCTTTCTCCTGTTCCTGCGTGGTGCAAGTGCAGATCAGAACTTCATTGACAGCTGCCAACAGTTAAAATCTTTTTTCAGGTTCTAGAACAATTCATGTAGATTTAAGTTTTGTTTAGCGTGTTCTGGGGAAATGCATGAACTGCAGACAAGGATAATACAATTTAATGTGCTTTTAAGCGCATATTTACAGCTAAAATTGACTTTGTGATTCTCCTTGCCTTTCTAATCTTTGCCTAGAGAAATAGGCTTGCAAATACATACCGTCTAACCAATATCTCTGTTTAAATCTGAAAACCTATTCTAGGGAGAATCTTTTCCAGTTACTTGGTCCTGTAACCCAGAATCACGTCTCTGATAGAGTGCCCTATTATTTATGACAACAAGCAGGATGATGATCAGCATAAAACCGTAGAGCCAATACAAACGCCTCATACCAAATGCGTACTGAATGCATCCTGAGGCATTAAAGTAGTCAAGTGGATCAAGGAGTAGCTACTACTTTGCAGACATCTGGTAAAGCACAGATTGGTTGTGAATGTCCCCCAGCAATAGAGCAGTGCTATAGATAAAGAAATAACAAGTATTGTGAAAACATCTGCTAATTTTTGTGCTCACTGGGGAACACACTACAGGAAAAAATGGCTGCTCCCTCATTTGCAGTTACCTGGGTTGCTTTTTAATTAGGGCTAGATGGTGCAAGTTAGATAATAGCAAAGTTGTTTCAAACTGACACTGTTGTAAAAATATTCAGCTGATTTTATTTATGAGAAACTAGTGTGCAATGTCTGACTCTGCTTCCTGATGGCAGCCCACAGAGGGTCTGCAACTCGTTCTCCCCTTCCTCATGCACTTGTAATTTGCTTGGCTAGCAGTCTGTTTCTGCAGCTTTAGAGATATCTAATGTGGCTGTGTCAGGCTGCCTTAGCAGGAGCAAAGTCCCTGACTCTCCTGCTGTTCTCATCTTCAGAGAAAGATGAGGGACAAGATTTTAGTGATACAGAGATGGTAAAGCATGTGGAAATCTTCCAAAGAAATGGTTCTACAGTGGTTTGAACCTTGGCCTCAAGCATAAAGAAGCAGAGTGCTCTTTGTGTTCTTCACTAACTTTCCCAAGGGGAAATTCATCGTTCTTCAGGAGAGGCAGAAGACCTGCGTGGATGAACACGGAGCTGCTGAGTAAACTCAAAGAGAAGAGGAAGATCTATGAATTGTGGAAGAAGGGTCTGAGCACATGGGGAGAATACAGGAATGTAGTCAGGGCCTGTAGGGTCGCAACTAGGAAGGCTAAAGCCCTCTTGGAAACGAAGCTGGCAAGGGACATAAAGGATAATAAAAAGGGTTTTTTTAGATACGTGAATAGCAAAAGGATGCCCAGGGATAATGTAGGTCCCTTGATGAATGAGGAGGGTGTCCTGGTAACGGGGGATACTGAGAAGGTGGAGATACTGAATGCCTTCTTTGCTTCGGTCTTCACCTCAAAGGCCCCCGGGACCCACAGGCACTGGATGTAAATAGGAGTGTTTGGGATATGAAGAATTTCCCTCTGGTTGAGGTAGGGGAGGTCCAGGAGCGGCTCAAAGGGATAAACGCACACAAATCCATGGGACCGGATGGGATACATCCACGTGTGCTGAGGGAGCTGGCGGAGGTGATTGCTGAGCCGCTCTCTATCATCTTCAACAGGTCCTGGAGAACAGGAGAAGTGCCTGAGGACTGGAGGATAGCCAATGTCACTCCAGTCTTTAAAAAGGGCAAGAAGGAGGATCCCAGCAACTATAGGCCAGTCAGCCTCACCTCTGTCCCCGGAAAGGTAATGGAACAGCTTGTTCTGGATGTCATCTCCAAGCAATTGGAAGAGAAGAAGGTCATGAGGAGTAGTCAGCATGGATTCACCAAGGGGAAATCGTGCTCGACCAATCTCATAGCCTTCTACGATCTCATCACCGGCTGGGTAGATGGAGGGAGAGCAGTAGATGTCATCTACCTTGACTTCAGCAAGGCTTTTGATACTGTCTCCCATGACATCCTGATAGCAAAGCTGAGAAAGCATGAGATTGATGAGTGGACAGTGAGGTGGGTTGAGAATTGGCTGTCGGACCGAGCCCAGAGGGTCGTGATTCGTGGAGTGGAATCTGACTGGAGGCCTGTGACTAGCGGTGTTCCCCAGGGCTCGGTGTTGGGTCCAGTCCTGTTTAACATCTTCATTGACGACCTTGATGAGGGAATAGCCTCGACCCTCAGCAAGTACGCCGATGACACAAAGCTGGGAGGAGTGGCTGACACGCAGGAACACTGCGCTGCCATCCAGCGAGACCTGGACAGGCTGGAGAGCTGGGCAGGAAGAAACCAGATGAGGTTTAACAAAAGCAAGTGTAAAGTCTTGCACCTGGGAAGGAACAACCGTTTCTATCAGTACAGGCTGGGGGATGACCTGCTGGAGAAGAGCTCAGTGGAGAAGGACCTGGGGGTCCTGGTGGATGACAGGTTGGCCATGAGCCAGCAGTGTGCCTCGGTGGCTAAGAGAGCCAATGGGATCCTGGGGTGCATCCGGAGGAGTGTAGCCAGCAGGTCAAGGGAGGTGATCCTCCCGCTCTACTCTGCCCTGGTCAGGCCCCACCTGGAGTATTGTGTCCAGTTCTGGGCTCCCTGGTATAAAAAGGACAGGGATCTCCTGGAGAGAGTCCAGAGAAGGGCTACGAAGATGATAAAGGGCCTGGAGCATCTCCCCTATGAGGAAAGGCTGAGAAGATTGGGACTGTTCAGCCTTGAGAATAGAAGACTAAGGGAGGACCTAATTAATGTTTACAATTATCTTAAGCAAGGGATGCAGGGGGAATCAGCCAGCCCCTTTTCAGTGGTCTGTGGAGACAGGACAAGGGGCAATGGCTGCAAGTTGGAGCATAGGAAGTTCCGCACCAACATGCGGAGAAACTTTTTCACAGTGAGGGTGACAGAGCACTGGAATAGGCTGCCCAGGGAGGTGGTGGAGTCTCCTTCTCTGGAGATATTCAAGACCCGTCTGGATGCCTATCTCAGTGAAATGTCCTAGGGAGCCTGCTTCGGCAGGGGGTTGGACCCGATGATCTCTCGAGGTCCCTTCCAATCCCTACAATTCTATGATTCTATGATTCCTTATGCAGTTCCTTGGTGAGCGCTCCGCATTGTGACTCCTCCTAAACTTTGCTGAGCAGTGAAAGACAAGTTACTCTGCTTCTCTTTGGTATGAAATGTAAGTGTAGAACAACACAGGCCTGTGTGTGTCTTCACTGGGTGCTTCTGCTCTTTGGGTGTGCTTGGGCCTCTGTGCATCTGGGGCTTGTGGAACCACTGAGGAGCCAAGCTGGTTCAGCTGTCTGGGGAGCTGCTTCTGCCCCCCTGCTGTTTCCACTTTGTTCTCAGCGGCAAGGGAGCAGCAGCCCATCGTTTCTTGTGGCAGCTGCGGTAGGTCTACCCAGTGTGACTATATCTGCTTTTTGTTGGAGGTTGTGCTGTGCATTTGCAGAGGGTACAGGAATGGTGAAGCATCTGGAAGGAGCAGAAAAGTTAAGGTTTGTACTGTTGGATAGTGTGACCTTCTGTGAATAATAATGTGTTTGCGAAAGATTTGAGGTTTTCAGTGGGGAACTGCTTTTTTGTTTCAAATGGAAGTCAGCTTTCAGCTAATATAGATTTATCCACTTTGGGATACAAAATCCTGCTTTCTGCTCAGTGCTATTTTTCCTGAATGCCACAGGAGGCTTTATTTTTCCCTGACAGGTAGCTAAAGGGCACGTTTATTTGACAACTCCTTCATCAGTGAAAAAGTAGAAAAGACATTAATCTAAGGGTATATGCAGCATAGTACCAAGGAGCTCAACCAAGTACTTCAGAAAACAACAGCAATAGCTTCTTTCAGTGCTGGTGGGTTAACTGGGAAATCAGACTTCTGAGTCACTTCTAATGTTTGATCTGCATATGGAGAGAGCTGCTTTTCAGGAATGTATCTGTTGTAAGTGGTAGAGGATGGGGGGTAGGAGGAAGGTGGAGAAACCCCAGATGTGAAAGAAGTGTGAGGAGTCAGAGGTGTTCTTGGATCACGCAAGGTTAGCTCTAACTGCAGGGAGTAACTGTGTTGGAAGTCCTGCCCCCAGGATGCAGTCTAATTAGCTCAGCCTGGGTTTTTAAATTATTTATATTGTATCATCATGTTGTGGCCTGGGTCAGGGTATTACGCACACAATTCGGAGGCTGGCCTTGCACTAAAGACTGTTATGGGGAAGGGAAACTACACTGGTATTTCTTATGTGTGCAATCTGCATTGGCCTGTGGGACTTTTTTCATGGTCTCGGTGAGACACTGTATGAATGTACAGTGAGGTGTGTGCCTTAAAGGGACAGCAGTCCTCACGTAAGCAAAATACATGTGTACCTGCAGTCATTAAACAGGGGAATGGCCCCTGGAAGTCCACAAGACTGTTTAGATGTCCAAGTGTAGGCATGTGGCTTCTGTTACTATGAAACAGGAAAATAAGTGAGGAGAAGGGAGGGGGAGAGAGCAGAGGATTGCATACTTACTGTGTATGCTAGCTCAGGGCACAGCCCTAAGTACCAGGAATGAAATCCTGGCTCCTCTGAGGATTTTGTAGCTCTGTTACTGACTTCAGTTGAGTCAAGGTTTCCCAAGTCTTTGTTTCCTTTTTACAGCCTTTTATTATGATCCCGAGCAACTGAAAAGGTTTGGGCTTCTGCAGATAAATCCTTTTCAGGCATCGACTTTTCTTGACAGCTTTAAATGTCAATCTGTTCTTAGTTGGTGGATTAGTGAGGCTTATTATAGACTATGTTAATTTAGTCTGTATATGTAGATCTGCGTTCATAAGTAGCATGGAAACACATGTTAACGGTTTTACATAATGACAGGTGAAACACTCGTCAGTGATTCCACTGTTAATGAAGGGGGTCTGGAAGCTTGTCCCCAAGTTCTTTCCTGGGTGGACAGAGCTCTTTTTCTTCACCAGGTAGTTCAGAAAGACCTTTCCTTGTGGTCACAGAAAGCAAACTTAGGTAAATTGACAAAAAGCCAGTGAGCATTCTGTGTGCAATATTGATCCATCCCACCTAAGATGAGACCAGTCTAGTTTGATTTCCATTAAAATATGCAGTATTTGATGTTTTCTGTTAATTCCTTTCTGCACCCAAGAGTGATGTCACCTACTATAAGGAAATGCCTTAGTGTTTAAAATATCTCCACAACACAACCCCATCTCCAGACTTCTATTACATGGGATGAAATGGACCTTGAGAAAGAGAAATCTCTGGTAGTTGTGGGGAAAAAATGAGGCAAAATAATAAATCCTTTAGTGACATTTAAAAAAAAAAAAAAGGATTTCTTTGTCAGATTTATTTTTACACCAGGAAGAAACTGTGCCTTTTACAGATGATGAGCTTGTACTGTTCTTTGTAAGAGAGTATTTCTGGTATTCACAAGAAAGTAGACTGAACAAAAAATGGGAGTTAGTAGTTTCTGCAAGTTAAAGTGGAACAATCCCTTTTAATACTTAATTAGATTAAGTGAAATCTTTACAATTTGGAATGCTTATTTGCAATATGCATGAGGTGGGAACTGAATCTCAATGCATTTTTTTTTTCCATTGTGTAGCTTGGGTGCAAATACATATATATTCATTTTGGAAAATAACAAGACTGTCAGGCAGGTGAACTGGGTGCTGGGGCCTCCCTGGTTTGCACCTTACTGGGAATAGTAAAGTTTCTCCTTGTTAGGTGAGTGCAATAAAAACCTGTGCATCTGTTGCTGATGGAGGAGCCAAAGAAGAATCCAGATTTCACTCCTGTGACTTTGAGATAACAAGTGAAATGCAGGAATGTTTGTTTAAAATTGAATGTATGAAGAGAACAAATGTGAGTAATGCAGCGCATGTGTGTTTGGGGTGAGTTTTTTTTCCTCAGTCACATTGACAATGTCATTCTTCCTCACAGGCTGGGAATTAAAGGCAAAACATTCATACTCACAGGCTCTGTTTTGTATGGGATAGGAAGCTGAAATCTGCACCACTTTGTGTGACACTGCTAAGGTATGAGTCATTTTGGAGTAACACCAAGCAGCTTATTCCAATAAGGCACATTATTACCTTTTGAAGTCACTCCCTCTGCACTACTTGAGATTGCAACATTGCTTTTCCTGCTGCTCTAGGGATTCCTGAGAGATTTTAAAAGAAACAATCCACATAGGGACTTCAAAGAAGAAATCTGATAATGGCGGTTTTGTTTGCCCAGACCATGCCCTGCACCTTGCAGTGGCTGTTTATGAAGTGAAGCACTTGAAGCCAGTATCTTGTTTTCTTTATAGCCTGTCATAAAGGTGTGGTACCTGTGGATGGGGCGAGGGGGCTGTTTGCCTTTAATAAAAGGCTTGGATTATATCTGTAACTTTGGCTTCACTTTAGGGTGGCATCTCTGTGTTGAACACCTATGGCTTGCCCGGACAAGATACAAAGATGTAATGCAGAAAGATGGTGTGTTTGAAGTGTTTCCTTGGCCTCTGTGTTGGTGGAAGGGGAGACCAGAGCAGGGTGTCCACGCAGCAAGTGACACTAGTTCCCCAGGGTTGCATGGGGCCCTGCAGGGGACTGACTGCCGTGTCAGTCCCTCTAGTCTGGGACAGGTAACAAAGGAGGCTGGCACAGGCTGTGCTCTGGTGGTAAAGCAGCCATACCCAGCTGCCTCTGGAGGGAAAGTCCTGTGGCTCTGTCAGTGTGGTTGTGTGCCAGAGATAGTGCTCTGTGGGTTAGAGAAGTGGAGGAAGCAGTCTTGGATGCAGCTGTGCTCTTTCAAATATGATCATCAGCTCAAAGCAGCGAATGGGTCTGGAGTTCAGTGGTGCTGAGCCTTGCTCCCTCTTAAATGAGGTTTCCACTGTGCGTTACTTTTGATGTCAAGGGTGTGTTGATGACAGGACCAAGTTGTAGATTCAGTCACTGTTGCTTTTGCTGATATTGACAATGACATCTTCCATTCCTACTGAGATTGAACTGATCTAATCTTATTGTGGTTAATCTATCTGATAGTATGTGGTTTGTTTTGGATGTTTCCTTTTATGATAGCCCCTTTTCCAAAGAAACAGCATCACTCTATCGCTAATGGTGCATCCCTATGTCTGCATGGTACTAGTGGAGCAGCATGTTAAATGCAAACCTTTAGAAAACACATCTTTGTAGCTGTCTAACATTTGTATTCACCACCGAACAGTACACAAATGAATCTGGGGTTCTGTGATGCAATGTCACGAGCTGCTGCACAAAACACGTATAGTCTATGAAGTGAGTAGGTGAGCAGGAAAAACAGCAGCTGAATTTAAGCTCCCAAATTAGTTTAGCAAGGGGTGATCGTAAAGCATTTTCCATAGATTGAAATGAATTGCTGTAGGTTGCAATGCCCATGACCTTTGAATATTTTTGACAGTAAAGCATAACTTGGTTGCATGAGAAGAAAATCCCCATCACAAAAGACACCTCTTACATTATTCAGCCCTTTGGTGTGTGTGGGTAAGTAGTTTTATTTGGGAAAGTTGGTATGATTTCAGCATGAGGATGCCCTCTGCTTTAATTCAATCTCCCTGACCTAAGTTCAAACCCATCACACATTGTAGCAAGTGCAAATAATTCCTTTGTAAAGATTGTCAGGAATGAAATGAGGTTAAGTCAAAACTCCACAGCTCTGCAGAATGCACCAGTGCCTAGGAAGGGGTGATTGGCAATTGCTGACCGGAAGTGTCAGTTTTAAATCGTCCTTGGAAGAGTTGTCATGCTCAATCAAAGGTTCAGCTCAATGACAGGGAAATTAAAAAAGTGCCTATAAGAGCTGATTTCAACTTGAAGATGCTCAAGAAGAGGGTAACAGTTCAAGAAGATAATTTAAGAAATGCAAGAAAAGTAGCTTTCTCTCCACGTGAATGTTAATGGCTAATGCTACAAGGTACTTCCACACTGACTTTTATCTTCTGACTTAGCCTTACTAGGGAAAAATTAAAAAGTATTCAGGGATTAGGCATGTAGGTGTCAAAGCATAGGAAAGGCTAAACAACTAGATCTATGACCACTAGGATTTGGGTCTGGAACCTGACTGTATGTTAGAGCTGGCCAGAGAAAAGCAGGTTCTTAGCTTGCACCTTGAGGGTGCCAAAATACTTGTGAAGATAAGGGTTGGTCACTTCTGAGCATGGACAGACATTTTGTAAAAGCCTTTTTGGTTGTGGGTTGGTGCTTTTTTTTGGGTGAGGTGCATTCAATGCTTTTTTGGGATGTAGATTTTATTTTGAGGTAGAGTTTCAGAAATTGGTGCGTTAAAATAAAGTGTCTTTATGTTAACAAACACACAATAAATATGGAGGAGTTGTGTGGTCCAACTGGAAGTTTTAACTGGAACTTTGCATAGGTGCTCTCATTCATCTGAACAGACTCACAGCTGAGGAGTTTACATTAAACATAGCTGCTTCTTGGCTTTTAGTCAAGGGTCGATATTTCAAGATCTAAATCCTACCTGTGTCAGGAAGAGGGAGAAGTGCATCTATGTAATTCTATCACTGTAGTTGCACTGGCTTTTTGAAGTTGTCATCTTTCTTGCCTTGTTTTTGCTAGAAGTAATCTCCCACCTTATCTCCAGAAAAGCAGGAGGAGACATCACCTACAATGAGCTGTCAATCAGTGAGCTGAATTTCAGCAGCTGCTAACAGATGGGGCCAATGGACAGAAAAAATGTAGTCTCTTTCTTTCAAAAAACAGCCACCAAACAAAAAGGTTTATAGAACTGAGTTTTAGTGATAGCTGTGGAAACTTTACCCTTTGAAAGAAAGGGGAAACTGAGGCGTAGGAAATACTATGATGGACTGTAGCTTTCTCTCTGTTTTTGAGTAGCAATGCAGAACACTTACCATACTTTTTCTGCATATAGTTAGAAAAATTAGAAATGTCTCTTTGTGCAGTATATCCAGCCACTTTTACTAGCTTCTCTGCAACTTAACTTTCAAAGTTAAATTTAACTTGACACCTTTCTCAGTGACCATTAATTCAGTTTGTAAGAGAGTCTGGAAACCTTTGATATTGATATTGTGTTGCTGCAATTACTGTCCACGGTCCTGCGGCCATACTAAAATCAAAAGGCCTGCATACTTTGCTTTTAAGTCAATCCCTTAGAGGCTCAATCAGTTTGATTTCTGAAACCTGTGCTTGGCAGTGAAGCTTATTAAATTCTGCTGGTATCAAGGCTGTGCACTCTAGGTTCAAAACCTAGGTGCAATGTCATGTTCTCGTAGTGGAGGTTATTATACCAAATTTGATGCTTCAGAATTCAGGTTTAAGGAAAAAAAAAGTCTTCAAAGGGTATGAAAAGATACATGTAGAGCTGAGCAGCAAATGAGCTAAAAACCAGTAGATCAAGAGCTATAAGACACAGATGTTTTGCTCACATTGAATTACTTTTTAAAGCATGCTTCTTGCAATAGGAACCGAGGTTGCAGCTAGGAGAATGATCCAAGCAGCAAGGGGACATCAAGTTGAGGCAGAGACAGAGCATCTGCAAATTAACACCTGCACTTTGACGCAAACGTCTAGTGGAGTTTGCAGTACAAGGAAATGCAGTAAATTGCCCCAGAACTAATTCCTTGTGATTAGAACCCAAGCAAAGTATGGCTGCCAGCCCTGCAGGTTACCAGTATGCTTAGAGGCGAACACTGCATCCAGTTTTGAAGCTGGATGATAGAAAAGGTTGCACATCTTGCTCATTGATTCAACCTAAATTTGTAGGACTCTAGTGGATCTTCTTTATGGCTTTGTGATCATCTGCATTAGCTTTTGTATGACATTTTCAGGCTTGTCTGAGATGCAGCTGAAGAATTTATATGGGAAAAGAACTGACTCCTCCATTTTCCATGCCACAGAATTACATGCTCCACCCTCCCATTACATCAAACTGACTGGAAGTGTCCTGAATAACTGTTATTATTTGGTTAGAAAAGCAATGCTACTTTTTACCCCCAATTGCTCTCATAAATTATACTAGGAAATGTCTGTCAAGTAATAGGAAGCAATGTATCATTGGAAATGAAAGGGACGGAACTGTTAAAAATAATCCACTCCTCAGTAATTGTAGCATACTTCTCCAAGCCTTGCAGTCAGGGCATCGAGCCAGGCAGGAATAAGAGCTGGCTAAACGGGAGGGGGAGATTTTACCACTTTGTTAGCTAAGGTAATGTTTGTGGGAAATGGTAAGATCATAGTAATTTACCCCAAAGGACTCTGCCTAACAGAGCCCTTCCTTAGGACTGAGTTTAATTGTTCTTGGTAATTCCCGAGTCCCAAGAAAAACTTAACTCAGTGTGTGATCATGGGAGTCTGTTAACTCCATTGTTGTGAGGGATTGCTCAGTAGTGCAGCAGTTCTACTTGCCTTAGATAGAACTACTGAACCTGTGCCCAAAGATTTTCGTGAGTGACTTGAGTAGCTGTGAGAATGATGGGCATGGAGATACCTTTCACAACTATTAGCTGGTGTAAATCCTTGCACTAGTGACTGTTTACATGGCTTCTGTTTTTCATCCACTTTCTAACAGGGAATTTCCTGGCAGGAATGTCTTTATCATCAAAGTATCTTTTAAACATATATGAATGGTTGTCTGCAGAAAAATGAATGGTGTTCTTAAAGGCAGTCACATACCTGAGGCTATCTGGGTGGAAGGCCTTTATTGCTGTCAATAGGAAAGACAAAATGCTTTCCTATCATAGAAAAGAATAATCTGTCTTGTATTCAGTATATGTGAGGATAGAACTAATTCGTATCCTCATTCAATTCTGCACTCAGATAATTTAAGAAATCACAAATACTGTCAGAAGAGGTGAGGGAATTGCAAGTTCCTGCTATAGACAAACCATCCTGGGTGACCACAGCTGCAACAGTAGCTGTGCAGTACTGGAGAAGCAACCGAATCCCTTGCAGTGGTTTCACTATCTGAGGCTGCCCTGATGAAAGGCTTTGCTTCTGTTTTTCTGCGGGGTTGAAGAGTGGCCACGTTTATCCAGAACACTTGTAATTTTTCAACTCTGAGCTCTGTTATGAAAATTGTTAGTCTCCATCCAAGCCTGCAATTCTTTTCTGTGGAATTAGTGAAATAGCCTTACTGAGAGGACGGCGGAGAGTGTCTGAAATAGCTGGTGGGATTGTGTAACTCAGGGAAGGGTTTGCCTCCACCAAAGGAACTTTAAATAACTGCAGTTACTCCAATTCTTTTGTTAGCATTGCAAGCAAATGTAACGTTGTTGCTTTTGACCGAGGGTGATGTAGATCCTAACTAAACAGCGAGGTAAGGTGAAACAAACCTTAACAACATGCCTGCATACACCTGATGAGAAAGGGGCCCTTGATTTCCCTGAATTAATCTGAAAGATGGAATAAAAAAAGCATGGGAAACTATACAAAGCCTATGAAAATGCATCAGTGAAATGACTTCATTATGGGAAGACAGACTTGCATTTCGTGCTATTGCTTTACAGAGATGAAGTCAAAGGGCGGTTCTTGTACAGCTATGTATTTACTTTGTAAACAAACTGGATCCCACTCAGTCTCAGCCCTCTTGTAATTCTCTCCTGTTGATGCAGGTTGACCTTTTGCTCCAAAATTTAAAATCAAAATGCAACTCATTTCTGTGGACACAGATAGAGCCCAGAATGAATGATAAGGTACCAGAAATAATAGCGTAGATTACATACATTTGTACATAAGAGATATAAGGTCAGAACAACATCTAAATTCAGTTCTTGGTTTGGGGGAAGGCTGCACTTTTTCAGACGTTTGAGAAATACAGCACTGAGAGTTGATTTTTCAGGTCCCTTCATTTTTTTTTTTTCCCCAAAGTAAAACGATTTTGAAACAACACAACTAGAGAGACAGCAAGTAAAATTTAAGTGAAAGGTAATATTTAAGAAGTTGTGTTCATGAAGTGCTGCACAAAGCTCTTTCAGTAGGTGTTTACAATACCTCTAAACCCCTCCTAATCTTTTTTGGTGCCAAGTAATGACTCGCAGGGGTGTCAGGGCTAAACATACAAAGACTTGTGAGTCTCTGCAGGTATGGGAGGGTTTGTGTGTCTGACTCATATTTTTGACAATTCTGACAATTGCTTATGCCTCTCTTATAACTTTGTTTGTTGGTTTGGGCACAGCACTGCACGAGTGCTTGTTGATTAAGGACCCACCACCACAGCCATTTAGTTTTAGGCATTTGGTTGATTCAATGTTTACACACTCTTGAGATGTGAAGTATCACATTCTACTCTAAACCTGGAACACCTATTCTTTGAATTCCCTTCATTTGGGATGTGTAAATGAAAAGACTGTTGCCCCGAGATGATTAGTGCCTTTCTAACTGTTTACTTTTTCCTGTAAGAATGCACTGAATGTTTTCTGCATCAAACAGTTTCATTTTTATTAATTCAGGAGTAAACAAATATTCTTTGCTAACATCAGTCTGAATCTTGGGCATCTGCATTCCCTTATGTAAACTGCATTTTGTGTGCCTTTAATCCTTTCTGCCGCTGGGGCTGGAGACTATGGACAGATGAGCCTTGTGGATGGCCAGAATTATTTCTCTGACTTTCCTGCCATGGTATGTTGGAGGAATGCGTAGGCTTGTGTCAGCAATGACATCAATGACATAGCAGATAGTGAGCCAAGGAACAGAACAGACCTGCAGCAAACTATTACTGAATGGGTGTGGGAGGAACCTTTCATCCTGTGAAAAGTGTCTGAACCTTTTTATTTTGTGAGGTGTTTTTTTTTCTGTCTCTCACCCCACCATTTCATTCCAGGAATGAATGTTTGAAGCACTGTGGTGTGTGTATGAATTTTTGGGGAGGTTTTTTATTTGTAGATGCAATTTCTAGGGTTTCACTAGTTGTGTTTAATGACTTCAAGTTGTAGGAGTTGACTGCTGGACTCTCTGAATCTTACTTTGATATATTCCATAGTCTTTAAAGCTTATTTTACTGAGTTGACATATCTGTCAGTCCAGCAAGAGAGCTGTGATTGGTTCAGTGGTGTCCTCAGCTGGGCTTCATGTTCTGCTTGTTCTTTCATGCTTTTCCTGTGGGTCATTCAGACTACCTCTGCAAACTGAATGTAGGAAATGTGCATCGAGTGCTTTGGATTAACATAAAATCAATTAGGACAAGCAGAGGAGTCTGGTAAGTGAAGATCCAAGCCTTTGGTGATACATGTGCTTCCATCTGCTGTAGTGCTGGCACTGGGCAATAGGAAATACCTCCTAGTTCAGTCGCGTAAAATGGGTTCTGGAGGGCAAATACAAACAGAAATTACACTGTTGGGGTGAATCATCTCTAACTGATAATTTGTCTATAGGTTCCAAGCAACATGAGAGGAAAGCTTAGGAACTTCTTACAGTGGGCAGAATTGGGCCTATTCAATGGACTGCTAACTGTGGTCTTCTCCAGAAGCCTCTTAGCAGAGGCATGATGTTGAAGAAGTCCTTGGTTGTGCTGAATTAAGAGGTTTTCACTTTTGGTGGTGGGATAGAAAGGTGCTGGACCAATTGTACAAAAGCTTTTTAGGTATACAGCCTTCACTGAAAGTATATAAAATTATAACTTTTTCTAGTTTTCTTTCAGTAATTTATCTTTTAGCTTAAAAATAATTAAATCTGGATGACCCATCTAAATATGGGGGGGGGGGGCAATATGGGAGAAGATAGTGCAAAAACAAATACATACCATAAATGTTTAGTATTTCAGGTCCCCATCAGGACTGGACACATTTTCAAGGCATTTTGTGAACTCTTAATAGGACAAAGTGCTCCCTATGAGGATGTACTTCTTTGCAATAATATCTTTGCTTTAAGTTTTACAGAGGTTTTTGTGATTTAGTCTATTGTCTATAATTCTGTTTACCTCCAAACAGCACATTTGTAGAAATACCACATGAAAAATTCACACTGAGTTTGTCTCAGTATGTTTTGTTCAACTTGATTGCCAGTTATTTTCTGGATGATCTGCTTAGAGTGAAGGTGTTAGAACTATACTTTTCCAGAAGTATTATTTTGGGTTGTGTAACAGTTCAGATTTTGGTTTAGTGTAACAAGAGCATCTCGTTTATGGAGTGTGGTAAAACACTTCTTAGCACTCAGATACCATTTAGGATCTTCTAAGCAAAGTAAAACCTTAAACTAGTCCTTCTAAGCAATCCTGTGAGAATCACCCGTGTTTGTATTTTGCAGTAATGCAGAGTGAGAATGCCACGTGGCTTGCCACAGGCTAGGCAGGGAGCAAGTGGTAAAGTGGGGATTAAAATTTGAAAGCTCTTGGCTCTCAAGCCTGCACTCAACCCACTAGATATCACTGACTCTTCTAATCAAACCTCTGAAACTACAATATCTTACCATCTGTTGTGCAGATTTCCTTGGGGAACTTCAAGACACGCTCTCTTACATTTCAGGCTCTCTGAAAACTGTATTTATATATTAAAAAAAAGCTAGAGGTGAACAAACAGGAATAGAAGCCATGCATTTTTTTTTCTTGTGGTGTGTTGATTTGGGTGCTGGAATCAGCTCATTATTGAGGAAAACAAAAGATGTCTCCTGCAGAACATTTCAAATTTTCGTCTGTTTGGCAAAATGTTTTTTTCATGATGAAAACAAGAGGGTAAAAACTCCAGCTTAATTATTTCCATCTTCCAGTTGCCTCCATCACACTCCTTTTGATTCAATGACTTGCCAGAATTTACCCATTGGCACAACAGTTATTTTTAGACACGTTGCTAGATTTCAAATAAAGCTCACTGTTGCATACAAATTATTCATATAAGCATTGGTTTGAAAAAATAATAATATATATATGTCTAACAGTGTGTCAGGAAAGCATTAGATGTAGTCACTCTGGAGGCAGTAATTGTAAGCAACAGTTTATTGGAAGATTATTTAGGTTGGAATGACAACAAAAAATGCAAGCCACAAATAAAGAAAAGCAGGAATTTGAGTGCCTGTTCTGTACTGGCTTGCAGAAGATCCCTCAAAACTCCAGCTTGCCCACCACAGTGACAACTTGGGGCTGCATGTTTGAAAGCACTTGCTTTGCCTCTTCTGCTGCTTTGCAGCACCGTTGTCTCAAAGCCAGTCAGCACAGAGAAAGCAGCTCATGGGCTGGAGTGAGGAGGTTGGCCTTTTTACCCCTGCTGGCTCGTTACCAAGATAGAGGTGATCTCACTGCTCCCCTGATGTGGAGCCTATCCTGCAAGCTGATGACACTTGAAATAAGATGCCCTGATGCTTTAACATCCTTTGCTGTGCAGCATAAAATTATGTGTTTGATTAACTCTTCATAGCTTCAGCACTGGACAGTGTTCCTGCATGTTGCGGTACACCTGAACGATGGTGACATCTTATGTTTTGGGTAAAGTTCTGCATCCACCCTGGTCATAAGTAACTTAACTCTCCTGCACCTTACTTTCTTTGCTCTCTCCTTACTCATCACACCAACTGTAAGCTGCTTAGCTGTCTTAGATGTGATTTTTATCCTGTCTTGTTTCTTAGCACTCACATGTTCTGTAGGTACTCTCTTTCCCTTGCTTCCTTTGAATTGTCCCTTATGTATCAAATACTGTCTTTAGTCTGCTTTGCAGTAGCTACTCTCCTCCATCAGTCCCGTGTGTAGAAGCTGCTGGTTTGGTGGAGATGTACTGAGACCGTACGGGCTGATGGGATGTGGGAAAGTCTGTGGGAGTGACCACAGAGGGAGACCTGAGCTGGTGAGAGCCAGATGTCATGTGCAACGCATATCTGTGTCACTGTAGAGTTCCACGGCTGTAAGCAGGTGATGCCCATTGCTTCTCTCATGTCTCCTCTTGGGCTTTGTTCAGGCTTAATTTGTCTGGTGCTATAAAAATCTCCTGAGTGAGCAGTGTGGGGACTGCTGGAAGCTGTATGGCCTTATCATGAGGCACTGCATGAAGCTAGTGCACCATGTTTCTCTATGGGGCAACGCAGAACAGAGATGTTTCCCAAGGCCTCTAATCTGTTGTGGCTAGAAACCATGAGCTCAGTCTATGCAGTAACAAGGACAAGGAGGAGCTGGTCAGGTTTTGGAGCTCAAATGGCTTCTGCTTTACATGTGTAGATTGCTACCTGCACGAGGTACCTACAATTCTGCGTTGCAAGAATTTGTTAGTATTTGCCAGCTCCGTGGTGCAAAACCTGATCTGAATGTACTAGACACCTAAATATCACCCAGTCTTTGGGGACTATCAGATACTGACTGTTTGCATATTGTTTGGACAATGTGCTACATAATAAACAAACAAAACCCAGTTATTGATATTCAATAGAATCCACAAGGCAGGGCAGATGGATTTTTGAAGGGGTTGGACTGTACATATGTGCGTCTGTTTCTGCTGTCAGTAGCTGTTTTATTTATGTCACTTATTGAGTGGCCTCTGATAAAATATCTGCTGACTAGCATTCATCCAGTTTGGCTTTTTGGGTTGCCTTTTTTGTCTAGAGTGGGACTTTTGTGTCAAAAGATGTAAACCAAAACATTTTCCCAGCCAAACAAAATAATTTGGAAGGCTGCCTTAATGACTCTACTGGGACATAGTCGCTTAAAAAGCTCTTCCTTGGAAGGTGGGGGAGAAATCCCTCACTCTCAAGAATTAATGATCTGTGAATTCTGTGATAAAAGCTGTAATTTAAAGAGGAGAGAAGATCAAGAGATGTGCTAGAACAGCTAAAATGTAAGAGGAGCTTTCTGTGAAGGGGAGGGGATGCCAACAACTTGTGCCTGGCCCTCAAAAGAGAGGTCCGTGAGTTGTCATGCTGTTTGTGTGGCTGGTTGCAAACAGACTGTGTACCCATCAGCACAGTATGGAGATGCTCTGATTTTTAAAATTTTTTTAAAATGTGGTTATCAGTTCTGACTGAAAACTGTAGCTCCCATCTGCCTCTTGCCGTTACTGTTCTCTTTGGGAAGACATTTTGGCTATGAAATAGCTTGCAGGCAGATTGCAGCTGACTTGAGGGGTTAGTGTGTATGCACAGAGTCGGTGTACTTGGTTCAGCCATCGCCTTGTGTGAACACTCATGGGGAGGAAGTAGTTTTGCTGTAAATACCAGAATCTTGTATTCTCTGTGTGTATGTGAAAGATGAGGAAGAAGAAAAAGTGTGTTCTGCATGGGAGACCATACCATACACTGCACATTGGAGTGCTCTGTATGTGCTCTACCCTTAGGAGATGATGCTGTCCTGTGACTTAGAAGTGCAGTCTAGGTAAAAAAAAAAGCCAACAGAAAAGGCAAATCATGCTTCTTGGACTCTTGTGTAGTCTATGGTAGGTCCTGTAGCTGCCATATTTTGGGCTGTCAATCTTTTCAGTGAAACCACAAGCTAAAGGCATTGACTCAGTGTAGTAATTCTTTCATTTTTAGAACAAAAATGCAGTGAATTTGGCTAGCTGGAAGTGATTTATCTTCCCACCTCAAATTAATTAAACCCAGTGTGTTTTTGGAACAGTATTTCAAAAACAAGGCTGAAGCTTTAGTACCATTAGGTAGGAGTTTGGGTTCCCATGGCTATGTGTGCATGACGGTAATATTCAAGCCCGTACAAAATGGTGCAAATGTGACCTGGAGCTGGCCCAGTTCTCCCATACTGGGTTCCACTGCTTCCCAAGTTTTAGCCCACAGGGAAGTCCAGAAATGCAGGTACAGTAAACATTTCTGTAAGTCACATTACTAATGAAAGCATTTTTACTTATATTTGAGATGTGGCTTTACTCCAGCTCTCTGTTTCACAGTATCTATTTACTGTCCTGTTAAAGGACTGTCACTAATTCTCATTCCCATTTTATCAAGTTAGTCTTAGATAGAGAGGAAATTTTCTTTGTTTTGTAAAGAGGCAAAGCACAGGCTTCTGCCTTTAGATTTGACTAAAATGGCACTGCATAATTATGATAGAAGTGCTGCTTCACTTCATAGCTTTGTATTGGAGATATTTCAACCAATCCATGGAAGGTATTTAAACAGGTAAATACTTTGCATAAAATTTCTTTGAATATCTTGTTAAATACATTATTTGGCAACCATTCTTAGAATACTGAAAGAGCTGGAGGGGACCAAACATACATAATGCATTGGGTTACTTGCATTTACTGACAAATGCTGCCTAATGCAGCTTTTATAGAAAGAATTCAAACGTAATATTAAACTACATTAAAGAAATATCATTAAGGTTGCAAAATTAAGCAATCTAACATAAGGTTGTCAGTGCAACCCTGACTCAGGCCCCTTGTGTATATGCATTATGATACAGTCTTTAATTACATGATCATATACTATTTTTTTCCTCCCGCCTCATTCAGTGAGCGGGATGAATAGCACTCACTAAATGAGCAGCTATTCAGTATTATGTTTTCCCCATTGTTCAGTGTGTGGTCCCATGCTTTATTTATGGCATGCTATTCAAACTCTGCTCTGAAAAGGAAATCTAAATCTCCTTGTGGGCTTTTTTAACAGCAGTCACCACTGCAGTGTCTGAGGGCTTCACGAACACTAATGATGACTTTATCTTCGCAACAAGCCTGCGAGACGAAGCGGTGACAGCAGCTCAGGGAAGTTGAAGCAAAAGAGATAAAGGTCAAAAGTCTTCTGCCACCTTGGGGTGCTCAATTTAAGACCTTTAGCATCTGATTCTTTAGAGCCAATATTGCACTCTAACCGTTTAAGAGCAGTTTCTGAAAACTGAGTACCTGTGTCTGTATCCCTGCCATTCTCTGCCTGATAAGCATCGTTCAGTGGCCTTAGCTATGAGGCTGTCCTTTTTCTTCCTGTTCTCTTGGGTCTAATTTAGCATGGGCTTGTCTCCACTACTCTCTCAGATGAGCTTTGGTGTTGGCACATCTGTGGTAGTTCTGTGCAGCTGTGTATGCCAGGGTTGCGTGTGGGAAAAGATGGAGCACAGTCGGTATGAATGAGATTATGCAGTGTTTGAAGGACTGGAATAGAGTGCTTCCTGAATGTGCTCCATTTATAGTTCTTCAGAGCTCATAGTCTGGCCAACGTGGTTATGCTTTCATGAGGTTAATACAGGGAATATCTCTCCCTGTTAAATGCCTGTGGAATTACAAATGTTCAATGGAAAAAATATCTTCAGTTGTTAAGAAGTTGAGAGTGTATTTTTGGCCTTTTTTGGTCACTGTGTGATGTTTTCCATTAAAAACATTGGGTGAGTTGGAGCTCCTGGAGGTGGGGTTGGGGGGAATTAATGCCTTTCCTCGAGAGCTAGTGAGTCTGCTCATCAAGAGAAGATCCAAGAGACTGGAAAGCATAGACAAGGGGTTGGAGAGTCCCAGTGTCTCTTAGAGACTAATGATCTGCTAGCCTAGGCCACTGAGATCAGGGGAAAACCTTTCTAGGGCAGAGTTTCCTTCCCCTCTGTCATTCAATTACCTGTACCTGTGCTCAGCTGAGGTAGTTCTTTACTGTCTTGGTGTGGTGGATGGGCGAGTGGAGTATGCATCTAATTTCCATTCTGTTTTCTGTAGCCTTCTTGAGTTTTTCCTGTATTTAAGTGAAGATTTCTACTCTTATTCTAATAATAATCTGACATTTGATTGTTTTGGGATAGCTCATAGAGAAAAACATCTAGACAGATGTCAAAGGTCATGGGAAAAAATCCACATGTACTTTCTTTACTAGGCTGTTAAGAATGCCTGAAGCAAGCTTTTCTAATGGTAATACCACCACATCAAATAACAGCAATGCAAATGCATTGAGATTAGCCAATCGTTAGAGGATAGATTTTCAAAGATGGTGGTGTGGACTATTTAATGTCATAGTTGCACTACAGGTAAAAGTGGTCACAAAGCCCATTAATGGTGGTGCGCCTGTTAAAAATTCTGCATGATTTAATCCTTGCAGCTTTTTAAAACATGCTTCATTAAATCCACTTGTTAGCTAATGAAGCTTAAGCACATAACGAAGGGTTTAGCTGGCCCTGGCCCACAGGTTTGAGCATGTGTTTGTGTTTGGGGTTGACCTGCTGGACCTCCCGTGCCTGTCTCATGAGCATGGACAATTCCAGCAAGGAAATCCTCTCTTCAAAGCCAATACTAGCCAGGCAACTTGGGCAGAGGTTTCCTTAAACTCCCCTTCTCCATCTGCTGACAGTTTCTGACTTGAATGTTTCAGAAGCACCTGAAGCACCTGTTAGACAGTGAGAGGTTGTTATAAGCTGCCAATTGCAGCATGCTGTTCCATCCTGCATCCTGATCGCACATCCTAATGGGCTGTGTCACGGTGGGCTGCCTATCATGCTTCGTGCAGGCAAAGCTGCCGCATCCCGCCAAGAATTACAGGGTTTGATGTTTGATATTAGAAGCCTGTTGCAACAAGCCTTGTGTGTGCTGCTGGCAGGAGAGGACAATGAAGTGTTTGCGGTAAAATAAATGACTATGAAGGAATCTCATTTTTCAGACAGCATTTTTGGTGCTGTTTGGTATGTGCTTTGGCTACTTTGCCAGGTGCTTCTGCATTTACTTAGTGCACCTGCTTGGAGAATGGGAAAAGAACACGGTAGCAACTCTTTCTGATATTTGGAGCGGGATTTTGACCTGTCTCCTTCCTCTGTACCCATGCTTTCAGAAGTGGAGCAATTAATTTTCTCTGGTGTTTGTGCAGTAGAGAAACTAAACAGTCCTTACGCCGGCCTCTTTCTTTGCAGGGCCAATTTTTCTGCTGGTAGCATGTGGTGTCAGGATGGCCAACATTAAGTGTTTAATATCTTAGTTGTAGGGCATTTGTCATGGTATCTATCCAGAGATTTTTAGGTGAGGCCCTTTTGGCCCACTCCTACTCTTCCAGACTTGTTCCATAATTCTCACAACTAGATTGTGTTTCTCCTTCAGGAAGAAAAAAAAATGTCCAGCTGTTCCTTATCTGCTTCTGAAGCCCCTCTGTAGTGCAAAGGCTGTATCCTTTTTTCACTGGGATGAGGGGGACTTTGGGAGTGCTTTGATTTTTAACACCCCTCTCTGCTTCTCATCTAGCCACAAATGCAAAACACTCTTTGCACACAGTCTGGATTTACTGGTGGTACAATCAAGAAATTTGCAACAGGTAAGGAAGAGTCACCTTTGATAGAAGCAGTCTTCAAATTTAGATGCCCAGAAAAGAAATAGTAGACCAGAGCTGTTGCCTTCCAGATGTCACTGCCTGCCCATGAACAGTAAAATCAGAAATATCTTTGAGTTGTACAAGACTAGCAGCCCTGGCAAAATTAGACTGTGCTCATAGCAGTGGCAGAGATGGCTAGTGTACTGTGACTTGGTAGGAATTTGTCTGCAGAAATGCTATGAGGTATCTTAGTAGGTAACCAGAAATCCTTGACTGAAGAAGGGTTTATCCCATGGTTCTGTGACAGGACCTCTCCGCACTGTCCTTTAGCAGTGGGGGTGGTGGCAGGACTGGAACAGAGCTGAGATGTAGCAATGTTGAGCAGCTCCCTAAAAATCTTCTCAGCAACTGCTCAGTTTCTGGCTGTAATCTTAGCCCTTCTGCTATATCCTTTCTTTTGGGGATCCCCAGAGTCTAAAAACATGTGCAAGTCAACTTCAAAAGGCAAAGGATAGTGCAAAGTGCTTTAAGTGTGTGTACCTATGGTGTGTGGTGCTTCAGAACATTCTTTGCAATTCAACTTGCTTTTTATTCAGAAGGTGGCTCCAAATGGTCTCTATCAAAGACAACCTTTTCTATCAAATGTTTGTTGGAGCTTTTTTAAGATTTATGAAAAGAGCAGACTTCTGTAGGAACCATACTGGGACAGCTCTTCATAAGCCTTTTGAAATAACTTTTTTTATTAGCTTTTGAGTTTCTCCTGCTGGGATTATAATGGGTTAAACAATGTTAGAGCACTCTGGGTTTTTTATTCTAATTGAGAGCCATCACTAGATGATTAGTAGAAGAGGTTGCTGCTATGTTTTGCTCCGAACACTTGGGCAAGAAGATGAAGGAAAATGAGTTTCTTGCATTTTGCCTACTGGATGGCTGGTACTTGCTCTGGGACAGCTGTCTCTGAGTTTTGAGTAGATGTGAGTAAATTTTAGCTCATTTAATTTATGTGGGATAAACTTTGTTTACCTGCTAACTTCTACGGTGGGGGAACAAGATGTAGAAGGAAGCTGATATAGTTAAGAGCTGGATCTTGGAGTGGAGTGTTATGTGGTGAGAGGTGAAGGTGCATGGTTTTCAGGAGTCCATGTGAACCATGTGCTGTCTGCCACTTGTGACCTGGGGCCATGGTTTCAGGTACTGGGAAGCTCCCTTTCTGAGCTCCCTTTCAAGCTGTGCACTTCAAGTTCCCTCTTCACAGAAACCAGGTGTCCTGCAGGTTGGGTGGAGGAACAGAACATCTAGATTTTACCCTAAAATGGAAGTTAGACAAGATGTGTTGTTCTTCCAGACCCTGGAGGATCAAAACCGTTGCCAGTCTCTTGAGTTACACATTGCTATAGACACCTGAAATGTGTCCCCTCCTCGGGGAGGGAACCATAAAGCTCAGAAGTGTTTGGCACCACTCAGTCTCTCCTTTACTGGAAGGGGGTGCTATCTCAAGGAGGATTTTCTTTGTGCAATGTGCCTCTCCCTGAGCAGACAATATGTATATTTGCTGTGATTTTTTTTTTTTTTCCCTGGGTTCCTGCCTAGAGATTGCAAGGAAGGATAGTGCTGGGTCAGTTGATGTTCTGCTTTTCTCTGGTATAACTTCTCTTTGCTCATGTTAGTTATTGTATATCATTGGGGTTATTTCACTTAGATATTTAGTTGGTGCTTTTTTTTATTGATCATTGGTGATAAATCTGACAAAACTATTATAAACAGAAGAACAGGGAAGCCACGCACTAACTCCATTGAGATGAATGTGTAAATTCTCAGCACAAATCCACATCATACCCAGACTTCACAGTAGAATTATCTCTCTGTACTGGTGGATAGAAGGAGCTAATCTTCAGAGCCAAACATGATAATTCTGAGCACGCCTTTCAAATTCTTGTATTGGGTATCACCTACTAGGGTTTTTTTGGGGGAAATAGGTCTTGCTGTGCATAAATGTGACATCACTTCACCTTTGAAAATAATTAGTGCTTACACAGTGAGGCTGATAAATAAGCTGCATTCAATATAGGATTTGCTTCCAGAAGTGCACAGTTCATTGCTGACTGTTGTTTGGTCATATATCTCTCCAGACCACATTGCCTGCTGCTTTTTTACTCCTGATCAGTACGAAAACATTATTACTACTACTACTACTTTCTCTGGAATCTTGAGGATAGAAAAAAATATTTTAAGCAATTTCAGGTAATGGTGTTTCCCAAGGATAATCACACTTTGAAGATGCTAAAAGAACTTGGCAACAGTTTCTGCTCTGCTATATCTCAGAGGGATGATTAGCACGTGGTAAAAGTTCCCTTGTGAGTTGTTTTTTGTTCTCCATATACTATTCTCTTATCTCCTTCTGCATGATAAAGCTCTGAACATCCGTTATCACTGCCCTTCTCAGTATCAGCCTGCTCAGAGAACTGAGGGACAGATATTGGTTTTGTGTGCATGCAGTTCCTGGCAAAGCAGGGATAGCCTGGCAAAACAGGGTGATGGTCTGGAAGCTGAAAAAGTGAACACAGAGACTGGGTTGCCAAGGGAAAAGCAACAGGAGAGTCCTTGAGGAAAATGTGATGCTGCAAAAAGATGAAACTCCAGTGCGGTTGTTTTCATCTGTCATCCATCCAGTCATGGAGCAAGGCAGGTGACAGCTCAGCTCTTGAGAAGGCTTTAGGCTGCTCTCATTCAGGACAGCAAGACCCCCTGGCTGGAGGCTGTTAATCTAGCTTGAGCTTTAGCCAAGGTTTGTGCCAAATTAAGTCCCTGATGTCCAGTTAAACTTGTGTTTAAAGTAGCTCTAAGAACTCGCTGTATCTGTCTACTGCAAGGCTTTATCCACTTAAATTTTTACTTTGGAACATGAGTGCTGAGGAAGGGGTTTCACCTCTGTTCTGTTCAGGTCTGAGCCTTGCGGGGTACTGTAGTGTTTTGATGACGAGACAGACAAGAGAGAATAGGTGTCCAGTGTCTAGTATTGCTTAAATGCATTAGACTGTCACTAGGGTTTCTTTCATATCCTGTGTTAGACTGTGACCTGGCTCTAATGTGACACTGAAGCTATGTGTGGGCTTATTACTAATGATTTTTTGAATGCAGGCCACAAAGACAACCAATATTATGTTTGTATTGAGCTTAAATCTTATTTCCACTGAATGCTGCATATTATCATGAAGTTGTTGATAATTTTTTTTTTGGGTGGGGTGAGGAAAAGATCAACCACATCAAAAGTAAGGGGCAGTATCATATTTTGAGATGTACTTTAGGGAAATTTTATACTCTTTAGTATATCTCATTTTTATCTCTTGTACCTTTGTATTAAATTGCAATAATTTAAACTTATTTAAAGATTCACTTAATATGTTTTCATATGGCTTTGTCTTTGCTTTTTTAATCAATTAATAGAGGTTTGTGTAGGTGCACCTGCAATGAACTATGATCAAAGTTCTTCCTTAAGTTCTTCAACACAGAAGGCTGTCTTTCTATTTGCATACGAATAAAAATCTTTTCTGCCTGCATTGATGGTAGACTGAAATAAATTCTACATGTCTTAAGACTGGGAAATGGAATGGGAAGGTAGAGCATTGGATGATTTTCCAATGTAAAACTTTAGGAGCACGTTCGTGGTTCTGCACAATAATTCTCATGCAAACAATTCTGCTGTCATTGTTGCAAGCTGCAACTCCTCAGGAGTGCTTACAGGTTCTGAAAAGTCAACACTTTTGAGGACAAAGTCACTGAGTTATCTTATGAAAGAAAACAGAAGTAATCACTATAACATAAATAATCAAACAAAAATTCTGTACACGGTCCATTCATTGCAATGTTTGTTCAAAAATAATTCCTATTGCTCAGAAAACTTTGGGGTTTTGCTGTGGTATATAGAAATAATAGGATGATAGGATATAGAACTCATCATCCTTTGGAGGGATACCTCAACTTTTTATGCATTCAAGACTGATAAAAGTAGTATGTTCCCTAATTGTGAAATTATTTTCACAGACGAGGAAGTGATTAAAAATATTTCTCGTCTTCCAAATTAACGATTTATCTGTACCACAGTTCATTGCACCATCAAGAATACAAACTGAGCAGTGTGAAGCCAATGTTTATACTGATTTTCTCTTTATTTGCAGAGGGATGTCTCTGAAAGATAATGTTGGAATTATCCCTTGTAACTGTGATATTTTCAAAAGATCAAAACATTTGATTTAGCTGCACTTTTATATTTCAAATGTTTCTAAACAAGATTTACTGTTGTCTTTCAGCTGTCTACTGACAAACATTTATGAAAATCATATGAGTGCTTCCAGCATTTGAATTATTGGTAGCTACAGAGGAGAAAAAGTTTACTTCTCAGCCAAGTCTATAACTGTTTTCTCATTTAAAAGAGTAACTAATATATTGTTGGCAGTGCACAAAGACTTTTGTCTTACTGTGATGTATAATTTTTGTTCTCTTGGGGAGAGGGATTCTATTTAGTTTGCTGTCTCAGTTAAATGATCTGTATGAATAACTGTGTATGATACTGTGATACATTCTGGCTGTTTCTGTAGCAACCACCTGTGGGTTTTTTGTCTGTATTTTCATGTTTCTTTCCAAGAAGTGTGTTTTTGCAACAGTTTTGTTCTCAGAAACGTTGCTTGAATCATTTTTATGTGCTTCATTTGCACACTGTCTTATACTTGATAGTCCACCGTGAACGATTAAGAAATTGTGTAAATTACTGAAAGCACTATGGCAGTTACAGTGATATTTAGTGATCCTTACACTTTCTGTAATGAGTGGAAAATTGATTTCTGTAATTCCTCTTCTTCCTTTTGAAGATGGTGGGCTTATCTGTTAAAATTTTACTTTTGCTGTCACTGTGGCAGTCATGATTTGTGCAGTGGTATAACTCAGCCAACTCCAAATATAAGTGAATCTTAAATTGGACTTCAGATGGTGATTGCCGTTTGCTTTGTACTGTTTACATGCACTGGGATAATACTTCCCAGATATTTCAGTGCTTGGTAAACACATGGCATCAGAACTTTCTTTTTCCACTGGCAAAGGCTGAAGTGTATATTTTGAAGTGTTGTCTATATAGAGTGTGGGTTGCTTCTTTTGTTAAAAAAAAAATCCCAACATCCTATCTGCCTAAAAGTGTGTGTGCGTGAGTGGCTTAGTGTTGTTTTTGAAGCTGTAGTTTCATTTTATCAGATCTTTCAGAATAGCTTCAGAAGTCTCTGTATGATGGTGAATAACTGCTTTACTTCATCCCAGTTCTCTCTTGCTTTTGGATTCTCTGTACTCAAGCAATAGGCATGGGGATTTTTACAAGATCAGTGTGGTGGGTTGACCCTGTCAGGCTGCCAGATGCCCACCCAGCCGTTCTCTCCCTCTCCTACCACAACAGCATGGGGGACAAAGTACGATGAAAAAACTCATAGGTTGAGATAAAAGCAGGGAAACCAGTTACTGCCATTTGCCCTCAACTTGGGCAAATTAGTTTTATTTATTGCCAGTTAAAACTAAAGTGGGATGGTAGAAACAAAGGCCAAAAATACAGAGAACCTTCTCCTCCCAGGTGCATCTCAGGGTTGACTTCAGTCCTTCACTCCTGACCCTTCTACCTCCTTCAGCCCTGAGCAGCACAGGGCTGGGGGGTTGTGGTCTGTCTGTACCAGCTCCTGTCTGTCACTTCTTCATCCTCACATTCCATGCTCCAGGGTGGGTCCTGCTCGGCAGCCATTCCTGTCAGGAAAACCACCATGGCCTGGGTGTCACAGGGCTGTATCTCCTTTCCCCTCACCAACTGGCAGCATTGTGCCCTTCCTTAAATATGCTTTCCCCGAGGTGCCACTGGCTTCTGTGACTTTTTTCACTCACTGGCTGTGAAACTATCAGGAGATCTGCAAAGATTTGTCATCCCCAGTTCCTTATGTGCTGGGGATGACATGGCGTGTGCCAACGGGCCAGGTCTCTGGCATGAGTCATCACCAGTTGTAGTGAGGAGCTTGCAATTCAGCACAGGCCTTGGGCTCTGAAGGACAATTACTGGATCCCTTAAGTGTCTTCAAGTATTTTAGCATGCTATAATTGAGATTTTAATTGCTTTTGATATTGTCTGCCTATCTATAAAACTTTCCTAAAAAAAGCTGTAAAAATTGAGATATTTTGTCAATACAGGTTGTAGGCTTCAGAGCTGTGATGCTTTCCACAGAGGGTGGGTGTATCCCATGTTACACATCTGGGGATGTTGAGGCTTGCAGATTAAATGACAAAGCAAGTATGTAGCCAGGGTAGCTGCTATCCTTAATTAGACTTGTTCTGCTTAGTACTTTCATGTTAATAAAGTTAGGAGCTTTTTGGTATTCTCCTGTAATCTAACAAAGCATCAATATTTTCAGTGACAAATGGGTGCTGATTACCTGGCGAAGATTGATTACAGGCTTTAAATCTGCTAGACTGATGCTTGTGTTAATGCACAACCTCCCCCCAATCATTCAATTTACTCAAATCTACTCTAATTTTAGGCCTATGGTACCAGTGCTTCCACTTCCTGGTGAGAGTTAAATCCTCATTGATATTGGTTAAACCAGTTGGACAATGTGGTGCAACAAGCATGATGGATGGCTTTAATTTGATATTCTTAGACTGCCTTTGATGTTGCTCCTGCACCAGTGAAAACTTGCTACAGAATTAAATTAACACTGCATCTGCTTTTGTGCTTGTATTCCAATAGCCAGAGGGCATGTAAGCCTGCATTAAAAAAAAAACAACACAGAAATGTCTTTCTAGTGTGGTATTGGGGGTGGGGGTGGATTGGAAGTTCTCCATTAGAATGACAGTGCTAAAAGCCAAGATCTTGATTTCTCCTGTGGCTGGATCAGTTATCTTTCGCTAAGAGGTCAGGATATTATATTTCTCCACACACACACATATATTTTTATATTGCTAAAAATGCAAATAATATTTTCAAAGAAATGTTTTCTTTCTGTGCAGAGGGGTCCAAAATGGTGCCTATTACAAGAAAGGGATGTATTAAGTGGGGGAAATATATACACATGGTTAAATGTGGTTTACCTTATGTTGTTTTTCTCTTTCATGCTAGCAAATTAATCAGTCCTGAACTCAGAATTCTTAAACAATGTCTTTATTGGTCTGAAAGAATGCATTAACTTTTCTTTCACGTGACTGGTCCTGTGAGGAAGGGCTGTATCCCTGTGTAAGCAAACATGGTAGGCCTTCTACATTTCTTTGGTCCAGTCTAGGGCACGATCAACAAGTTCAGTGAGAAATTCCAGTGTTTTATTTTTAAAACCCTCTTGCTAAAGATGCTGGTTTGTAATTACAGCAGTGTGGGATTGTTTAGTGATTATTTCAGAGCAGACTTTTCTAGATATTCTTCTGACATCGTGCTGACTGGGATTGTATCTGTTTTGGTGTAGTCTGGTGTTACGTAGGAGGTGCAGGTGAGGAGCAGTGGACCTGCTGCTCTACAGGTAACAGCAGGAAGATTTTTTTCTTTCATTCTCTTCTTTTCCCTTATGTCGTTACCTTCTTTCTCCACTAAGCTGCTTTCCTTGCTCTGCTGTGGCTCCCTTACTCCATGAGGGTGCAGAGACTTCCTGAGGCAGCAGTGAAGACATTTCTGAGTTCCTTCTTGCTGTGGAGATTGAACCATCAGTTGTCCGGCAAATCTATCCAACCTGCGTGTGGTCTTCATGGAGGATTGATCTCATAGGCCCATTTGGTAAACTCTATGTCCTTATTAGAGGTCTCTGGGTAGGTGAAGAGTTTTAAGCAGTTGTTGGCAACACACTGTTGTTTAATCAGCAAGCATTTCTGCATTCCTTTTGATACCCTGGGTAATTAATCACCTCACCCACTCTCTTTGTCAATGTCTAAACCCCAAGATGCATAGTATAAATATAAAGCAAAAATATTTTTCTCTAGGATCTAATGGGAAGAATTTTCATATGAAAATACCTTAATTAACCTCCTCGTTTTTGTGAAATTTCAGTCAGTAATTGGAGAGATGAAAATGTTTGCTATGTAACACACAGAAATGAACAAATCTGTTTCCAGCCTCTGATGTTGAAGCAATTGAATTCCATTTCTAAGTAAAGACTAGAGTAATGGTAGTGGTGCGTTTTTGGTGGATAAAGATGCTGTTTGTTGCTCTGGAAGAAAAACCAAACTAAATAAAACCAATTACTACCTAATCTGAAGTCTGCTCAGATCAATGAGAGCCTTTCTGATGATTTGAATGGGCTTTGGATCAAGTCCTAGTGCACAAATTATAAATACTTGTAGCTAGGTCATTATATTCGAGATACACTGAGCTAGAGGCAGTTCAATTTTCCACTAGCATGTGCCCTTTTAAGATAGTTCCTCAAATAGTAACATACTCACCAGCCTAAGTCCAGACTATTCTACTTTGCAAAGGCCGTGAGATCTTGATGGACCTATTGGCTTGCTCAGTTTATGTGGCTGGACTTCAATCCATTCAATAGCCTCAGTAGATCCATATCAGTAGAGAAGGGAAAATTAGTTTCATACTATTAAGTTGAAGTAGTATTTACAAGATTCAGGGAGATTTTTTCAAAACTTAACCTTTCTTTGGGATGCTAAAATACAGAGGGCTGAAAGCGCGTGCTGTCTGGTCATTGCAGGCAATGTATGTCTGTAGGTTCAGCTAAACGTGTTACGGTATCACATAAAAGTAATTTATTTATAAATATTCTAGATTGGCAAGTGATTGAAATACTTGGAGCTTCAGAGCGTGTGTGGTCTCACACTGGCAGTGTTACAGAGGTTGGACTCTTACTGGAGCTGTACAAAATGTTTAAGTTTCATTATATATCTATGAAGATTGCTTGTAGGAGGAAGTCAGTGAATGTTTGTTGAAGTATCTGCATTGGAGGAAGTTTAACTCCTCTCCTCCAAGCTTCCTTTCTCCCCCCACCAGCGCTAAGTCAGAGCAGAGAGAAAGCCTGTTCGGCATCCGTGAAAATTAAATCCCTCTGACTTGGACACCTAAGGATTGAAAGAAAATTGCACAGACTTGGCACTCAAACACTTTCACTGTTCTCGCTGGTTTTAATCGCTATGAAACAAGCAATCCTCATTCTAAGCTTGAGATTCAAGTGACTTGGTTTCAGGAAAGAAGCCATAAAAGAAATGTACATTTCATGGAAATATTCACAGCTGTAAGTTGAATAAGTTTTGTCGGGTTGTTTTTTTAAGACAGGATGAGTCCAGAGAGATTTAGACACTCAGCGTATCTCTTGGTACATGAATTCCAAAGGAGAGAGGGAAAAAAAAAAGTTATTTTCTTAATAGTTTTGGGCTTCGCACAGATGTTTTTCAAAGAAATGTGTGTTCCAGCATTTTCTCTGACATCTCAGAAAAGAACAGTGTTAAACCTAGAGTAACTTTTAGGCCACTGAGTATGAAGTTATTTGAGTTACTTCTGCATGGTTTTTAGTTGCCCCTATGTTCATTACATATTTAAATTGGCAACACACACCTGCCCTAACCCCCCATATTTTGGACAGTCTGAGTGGAGAAAAATCATGACTGCCCTCTGCAGTGCTCACCTCTGTTCTAGACATTCACTCAGCATGTGCCTCTGCATTTGTTGGGTTTTTTGTGGGCTTTTTTTGGTTTTCCTTGCTGTTCTCAGTAGCACATCTCAGCAACTGCGAGCATATCAGCACAGCTTAGTTTAACGTTCCTTCCCTTGTCCTTTTTCAGTTACTGGAAGTGTTACTCCTTTATGTCCCGTGATGTTTTAAACAAATAATGCACTATATTCCTCAGTAGAATCATAGGATTCTATTATTGTAGGATACTATTATCATAGTATTCATAGTATACTAGGAACGTTGTTATCCTAGACTGACATTCCTTAGTCAGTCCAGATTTGGGCGTGTTGAATACTGAAATACCTCTGCCTTATAGAAAAAGTGAATCAGTTGCTTAAAAATGATCTTTAACACTGTTCCCTCAAATAATGTGCTAGGCTCTTGGGTCAGGAAGGACCTAAATTTAAACTTCAACAGTGTATCATCAGTCTCCCATCAATCTTTGCATTAAATACTCGTTTTGCACTTACCTATATGTACTATGGTAGCAATCACAGTAGGTGGAACAGTGCATTTACATTATGTGTGAGTGTCCCAAACACTGGGTGCTCTGGCACTGAACCAGCAGAGCATTTGAGCATCTGCTTAACTTCAGAAAAAATGGGCATAGTTTTTCTTCTAATGAAATCTATGTTCATGGTGTGAGTTGAAAGCTGGGGTGAATTATCCTGGTTAAGTAGCAGGGAGAGTGTTTTGCAAAGTTTAAAGACTCCAATCAGTGAACAAAGCTACTCATATCTTTCATGCACACAGAGAGCCTTTATTTGTTAATTCCAGAGTTCCCAGCATCTTGTATGACCAAAGCTATTGTGATGATCAGAAAAGAGAGAGCTGGAATGTCTGCTATTTATGGTTTGAAATAAGCAAGTGGGACAGGTACTCTGACTGGATTAATATGCTCTTGCATGCTTTAGTTAGACATTTATTAAAAATGTTTTATGAACTTGAAATAATGCACTTATTCCTGGCATCCAATATGGTTTGCCCCAGTTAATCTATTTTGCTTTTCTTCCTTTCCCTCCTATCTATTTTCAGATTAACTTTTTCCATTTAAAAAAAAAAAACCCTACACTATTTTTAGAGGTGAATGTCCTTTGTGGTGTATTTTTAATCATGCTGAGTAGCTGTATTATGTTAAAGTCTTATTAACAACTGACATGAACTGAGAATAGTTCATTGTACTGGGCAGTAGAGAGCAATAACTTATGACTTCTTAAAATAACTTTGGCTTTTTGATTTCTCATTTTCTTCTTCTCAGAGAGATTGGAATAAAAAAATTAGAGCCTTTTAAATCCCCTCCGTTACAACATTATAAATTCTTTGCTTATCTGAATTGCATAATTAGCAAGGGATGATGAAGGGGAGGGAGGGGAAAATTTCTCGTACTTGTCCTAGTCCCCTTTCACTTTCATTTGTGAGGCAGCTGCACTTTACAGGTTGAGTCTTATGGGAATTTGGATGGTTACCTAGGGGATACAAGGTGCCCTGTAGCAGGTGCATCACTGAAACCTGTCCTTGTAGAAATGCACATGACTGGCTGCAGGGCCAGGAGTTACAGGACGAGGGGGAATGGCCTTAAGCTGAAGGAGAGGAGATTTAGATTATATATGAGGAAGAAATCCTTCCCTGTGAGGGGGGTGAGGCCCTGGCACAGACTGTCCAGAGAAGCTGTGGCTGCCCCTGGATCCCTGGCAGTGTTCAAGACCAGGCTGGATGGGCCTTTGGGCAACCTGGGCTAGTGGAGGTGTCCCTGCCCATGGCAGGGGTGGAACTAGGTGATCTCTAATCCAAGCCAGTCTGTGATTCTATGATCCTTAAAGGTGATTGTAGCAACTGATAATAGAATAAAGGTGCCGTTGCTCATGAAATGCTGGAGAAGCACACCATATTAGAAGCTAACCATAGCTAGCTCAAGGTGATTGCCCTGGCTAATTGTATTTGAGCAATAAAACAAGTTTTGAAACAGCCTCCTTAGAGTCCCTCAGAAACTGCATGGGGAACATGGAAGCAAATTTTGTTGTTGCAGTCATGAATTCTGGGAGTTGATTTCCATCGCCAAGTTACGGTGAAGCTACCTAGGCAGAGTGAACCTCCCATGGATGGTGATGCTAAGCCAAAATAAAGGCCTTGGATATCTTTGTCAGTGCTGCATGGGGACTTTCCAGTCTGTCTGTCACGTGTGGAGTGTGGTGGTATGTGATCTGATGTCTCAGGCTGTACACACCAGCATTTCTACAGCTGTTGGCATTATCTCTGATTTTCTTTTCCTTTCCCAGAGATTTTGAAAATAATGTGTCTAAAGACAAGGGTCAGGTGAATAACATTCTTTAGCCCTTTTTTCTTCCTGATTCCATACTAGTGGCTGACTTTATCTTGCTCTCTAGTTGTGTTATTAACTTGGTCTCATCCCTTTCTTTTATCAAGCTGCCCTTCTGTGCACAGATTGTCCCCTTGCTTGGTTTTCCACTCAAGAAGAATTAGAGGCACGCGTACGAAGGAAAACTGGGGGCTGTGAGAAGGGATAAGGAAGTGAGAAGTCTGACTATGCTCCTCCCCCTCAGAGTGATGGGGAGAAGGAATGCTCTGCTTACTGGATCTTTACAGCAAACCTTGCTGTTACTTTGACTAAGACAAGATTTTATAATCCTCCTATAAAAGTTTTTCTACCACACTGCATGTTTAGTCATGGTGCAGGGAGATAAGTGCCGTGTGTGAGGAAGGTATGTAGAATTTAGATTTGGAACCTGAAGGACCATGCTGTGATATGAGGCTGGAGAGGGTTTATTTGCCTTTCTTTTTGCCTTGTAGTTTCAGTGAAGAAAGAAGAAGTTGATAGGTTGTGTCCTAGAGGCTTAAATATTGGAAATCAGCTAGTGAATTAATACTCAAAGTGTAGGGAAAGTATTTCAGTTGAACTACTTAGATATGATTTGCTGTTCTTATCAAAAAATGTCCAGCATGATTGATTTGCATTTAGTGATGGGAAAAGCTTAAACTGAGGTATCTACAAGTGTTTCTCATCTTCATTTTAGCACTTTAATCTTCCACTACATTTTAAACACAGAATAAGTTATATTTAATTTTCTTGGTATAGTCTTAGCTTTGAACTCACTTATGGGTTGGATACATTAGAAGTTTCAGGGAAGCTTGAGGGCAAGTATAGTATCCCAGTGACAGCCAGAAGCTGTTCCACATGTAATTATCACTGTGACTGCAGGGACCTTAACATGATACTCAGCCTGCATTTGAAGCTGGTTGCCACCTTGGGATTGCAACTGAGTTGGATCCGAATGTTTTGGACAGTGGTGTTCCAAGATGCTCCAGTTTGTCATTGGCATTTGGCAGTTGTCAGCTATTTCTAATGTAGGATGGATGTTCTGTGATGGAAGTCTGACAGTGTCAGTGATCCTGGAACTTCTCATTGGTTTTTGTAATGCAGCACTTCTATAAAAGTGGACTTAATAATCCAATCAAAGACTATTTTTTGCAGTATAGGATAGAGGAATTGTTAAGGTTATGTTTCTGAACTTCTCTCCAGGCATTGCTTAGAAAGCAGTTGTTTTACAAGCCCTAGGAAAGTGATACCTGATATAGGTTGTGTGTACATGTTTGTAAAACTAAGTTCTCCATTTTTCCTGAATTCTGAGACTTCAGGACGTGACTCTTCTCATCCTTAGTCTCTGTGGGATCTCTGAATTTAAGTAGCACTTTGCTGGTGGCCATTGATCGTGGCTACTCTAACAGGACGCTGCCTTCGGCAGTAGCAATAAATGCTGTAGTTTTTCAACATCTGAGAAAAGAAAGTAAGCTCTGAAGTGACCTTTCGTGGGTCCTTGTACAAACCTAGGCCCTCGAGAGCAATAAAGCTGAGCTCTGGCAGAGCATGCTTCTTATGAAAATCATACTTTCACCAGATTTCCCCATCATAAATTGGAGGGTCAAGGACAGGAGTGAAAGTCCTGATTCTAACAAGATATCATCAGAGAGATGGAGAAGTGTTTTCCCTTCCCTGGATACTTGTACCTTCATGTTCTGCACAAAGCAGACCTGAGCATAAGCTGTCAACTTGCTGTCCCCTTCATGTAACTTCCTTAGAGAGAAAATCCAAGTGCAGGGACCACATAGAAGCCATGATGTGCTCCAACAAATTTAGATTTGGCCTATAACAACAGACCAATAAAGGAATCTAAGTATATCAATGGTTGGTGTGTTATAATCTTTGTCCTGAAAACCTTAGGCAAAATTTAAGTGTTGGTGCTTGTTTTGCTGCAGACATTCATATCCAAGAGCCAATTCCTTTGCCAGGCTCCCCAGCAGAGTGATCGACCTTCATGACTGGTGAGGGGAGTTTGCTGCACAACAGCTTGGTTAAGGTACTGGCATTCTCTTGCATTGATTCACAGATAGCTCTGGTGATTAAGCCTATTCATGCAACTTCAGATAAGTGTGTGGCTTTCTCCAGGTCAGTCCAGAATTAGGACACAGATTAAGCCAATTAGACCCGCCCGGTTAGGCACACAGGTTGGCTTCAGCAGCTTTGGCTTACTTGGTCAATTTTCAGCACCGTGAATGCAGAGCAGTTGGAGCCTGCTGGTGAATATCTTTCTAATAAAAGGTGCCTGTGCTATTTCAAGGCATTTGGTTGAAAACTATACAAAGAGCTTTCTTCATTACACTGCATTTTCCTTCTCTCCCAGTAACTCTTCCAAAGAGTATCATTGCTTTGCAGATCTGGAACTAAAGAGCTGAGCTGTCTGTGTTCAGTTCTGCTGTACAAGTTTTTGCAAAAGACAGAGTTAGAGTAAGTCAGTGCAGTAACAGGCAAAGCAAAGTCCAGGAATGGCCACTGTAGGGTTTTTAACTGGCTTCTGCTACATGCTGCAGCATGTGAATTATTCACCAGCTTACACTTATGAATAAAACACATGCCTTGGGAAATCCAGCTGGTATGTGCCCTTTTTATGCTGTCTCCTGTCCTTTTTTCTTCCCCTCCCCCTGATGTTAAGTCTACATTAAATTTTTCTGTGTTTCTAGGCTAGAAGAACTTCTGAGATTTAGTCATAAGATTGCAGGGAATGTTTGCTATGGTCAAGCCCATTGAGAAAGAAATGCATCAGTGTTTATTTGGCTTTTCATTAATAACTATGTGTCTCTAAGTAGGGATTTCCCATGCTTGCTTGCTGCACGTTGCTGACCACCCTTCACATCAACTGCCTGTGCTCTTCCACCCTAATGGTAGGTGTACTCTCAGGAGATGTGAATCTTCTGGGCTTTATGCATTGTAAGCTAGTGGAGGGTGCCCCTGCCCATGGCAGAGGGGTGGAACTGGGTGATCTGTTAGGTCCCTTCCAATAGAAACCAGTCTGTGACTCTATGTAAGCTGTACAATGGCAGGCTTCTCTAGCAGAAAAGAAACTTGAATGATCAGCATTTTTTTCTTAAAATGGTTACCTCTTAGTATCCATAGAGAAAGCTTTTTCAATCAAATATCACCGACAGCAAAAACATTATCTAGTGTAGAGACAGATGGCAGGACGATAATTGTTTAGAGGGACAGATGGTAGTTTCTTGTACCCACTTTCTAGTTTCTGTGTTTTTAAAGCTCAGCAGTTGCATTGTGCAGCATTCGTTGTGCCATAAAATACCAACCACTTTAAATAACTCTGAACCAGGCTTTCGAGTGATTTGTTTAGAACGAGCCAGTCCTATTTAAAACACGATCAGCTGAGGATGCCTAGATATTTGACAAAGCAGATTGTAATTTAGAGAAACGGTGCCTAACTTGAATCTTATATTCTCAGCAAATTCAGAGCCCTTCTGCCTCCTTTCTGTTGGAAATAAGGTGGCTGAAATTATAGAAGAGGAATATTCCTTTTTTAAAAAAAGAAAAAAACCCACCCTAGCTTAGCGCTAAGGAGAGGGCATCATAGGAATAAAAATAATGTATGAGTTGGAGTGAGCTGCCACAGATAGTTTGTAGAGACATGTCTGGATTTTCAAATTAGTTTCTTCCCATGGAGTACAGTAAATATGATTAGATCCACAACGTAAAGAATCATCTGCATAAATGGCTTATAATGAAAAAACAAATATTTAGTTGCCTTGTGAGTCTGAGGATTACACGGAACACCTCTATCCTTTTCTACAGAAACTGAGAGATCCCTTCAGGAGTAATTTTGTGAAACATATGGGGATGCTTCAGGCAGAATCGTGCATGCTTTAACAAACCTTTTGCTTCTTGAAATCCTCCTGTGCACCTCTTCCTTCTCTCCACCCCTCTTTTTTTCTGCATCTCATTCTTAATAACCTAAGTATTGCATTATAAGGAAAGGAGAGGGAGATCTGTTTGGCAGGATTGCTTTCCAAAGTTAGATTGATGGCAGCAGCTTTTAGTATGACTTATGAAGCCCTCATCTCACAAGGGATGAACAGTCTACATCATCAGATTTTCTGGGGGACTTCTCTTAGCCTCCGCTCTGTTCCACTTTACATCACATGCTGAAATACTTGATGGCTTTCTGGGGTGGAGTCTTTCACTGGGAAGTGAACTACATGGATTCTAATACTTACTGTTTGTATAAATATCATTTATCATACATGAAGCTTGTACTGAAATAGGTACATTTAACTGGAAGAGTAAAAAGTTGTGAATACATGTGATGGTTTGAGCCCTGGCCAAAGGCCAGACGCCCACCAAAATCAGTCTGTTACTCCCCTTCTTAGTTGGACAGGGGAGAAAAAAACATAACTGGGCGGCTCAAGAGACAAACTCGTTAATGACGCGGGCAAAACAGACTCAACATAGAGAGCAGAAGAGAAAAGTTATCTAATTTATTACACCACGCTAAAGAGAAAACAGTGAAAAAGAACCAGAGTCAGGAGTGCAACCAACAATCTTGAAACAAATGCAAACCAGGCAAACACTTTCCCCCCCACTCCCTCCTTAGCAGGCTTTAGTTAGAAGTTTGCTCCCTTCTTCCCTCCCGGTCGCAGCCCAGGAGGGGCAGGGACTGGGGAAAATGGGGGTCTTAGTAACACCTTCCCCCCACCCCTCCATTCTAAAGCAGACTTCCCTTTCAGCCATGATTTTGCTCCCTTCTTCCCCTCTCCTGCTCGCAGCACAGGACAGGGGGGCAGGGACTAGGAGATGGGGGCTTCAGTCAGTCCCTTGCAAGATGGTTTCCTTCTCGGCCGGGATGGGGGCATCCATTCCACACAGCCTCCCCCTGCTGCACCGTAGGATCTCACCCACAAGAGCCAGTCCTCCACGAACTTTCTCCAAGGCAAATCTCTTCCCACCGGGCTTCATCTCTGCTCTGGCAGGCAGCAACAAATCACAGTGTCTCTCAGTCCCAGTCCTCCACGGGGCTATAGGCCTCCTCCAGCAAACCTGTTTGGCTCATCTCTGTAGGTCGCTTGTGCTGGCAGGGGCTCATCCCACCGTAAGTCACGGCATCTTCTCTATGTCTCCCCCGGCTCCATGCAGCGTGGAGCCGAGCCTCTCCACCGGGCAGGTCGGGTCTCTGCCTCCTCCATGGGTCCTTTCCTCCGGCTACTCCAGGTGCTTCTGCTCGGGCTGCAGGGGCAAACTCGCCTGGGTACCTGGGCGCGCCTACTCCTCCCCCAGCCTTCCCGGCCTTTTATGTCTGTCAACTGATTACATTCACATGCAAATATACATCACAATTCCCTTAATGGGCCAAACTTTGCGGTCTTCCTGGCACTCCAAGTTCTGGTTGGAGTCTTTGTCTCCCATATGTGATTCCCAGAGGCGCTATAAGCAGGCCTGCAGAAGATTCCAGCAGCCATTTTCTGCCGGACCTGGCCCTCTCAGTAGAACTGCAACAATACAGTAACTTTCCATATTGCAACAGCCATAGGTGAGGTGTCTGCTCTCCCAGTAAAGATCATGTGGCTTCAGGTGTGGTGCTCTCCTTGGGTGGGGGAAAAAAAAAAAAGCCCCTGTAATGTCAGTACTCAAACTTCAGGATGCAATGTTGTGCAAAACTGTTCATTCCAGTGATAGTTATCAAAACCCTGAAAATATATATAAGCAGCTGAAATAGCTTCAGAGCTTTTAAAAAAATACTTTGTGTATACAGTTTTTATCCGCAATTAAAATAATTTTATGGCGAATATATGGGGGAAATGGTAAGTTTTAAATTGGCACTTAGAGCAATGTGTGAGAACTGATCTTTCAGACAGTGGACATAAGACCTCTCCAGTCCTGAAACTAATGGCACTCGAGTCTGGGAAATGAAAAATATTCTGTGCAACATGAGGTGAAACAGGCAGCTCAAATTATTATTTTTTTTAAATCTTGCATATACACAATGAACTGTTAGTGAGCAATCTGGATTCTCAGAATTATTTGAAAGAGGCATTTTGCAAATAATTCCAAATAAAGGAGCATGTGGGAAAAATGCCAAGTATTCTTGGACAATTCGCAAACAGGAGGAGGCTAAATTCACAAAGCACATGATTCACTACGTATTAGCTCAGTTTTCCTTCTGAACTTGGAGCCTGTTGAAGCTGAAAATCAGAAAACTTTTTTTGGCCTTATATTTCATATTGTATTCATAGTTTTTGAGTCATGAGTGTCAAAATAAATGTGGAGGCAGTAAGAGTGTTATAAGAGTCTCTTTAAAGGCAGGCCTCTTAAGGAGTATCACTGTGTGCATGAACACACATGCAGTGCCCTGCAACATTTGAGAGGTTGCATTGTGTGGAATATTCCCTTTTCAAACTGTACTTTTTGGATTAACCTGACTCTTGCACACCCAGGTGTTTATATACATGATCAAACTAACTGAAGGGGAGGGGGTGTTTAATTTTTCTTTTTCAGGGGGATTGTTGAATTTAGTGTCTGATCTGACTTTGCTGTTAATTCTTGCGGGGGTCAGACCTCCCCATTCTCTGACTTCAGTGGGCAGAGTGTGGTACCAGTGCTCAGCACCATCTCTAAGTGCCCCTTTGCAGTCAGCAGCCTGAGTCCATATCTGTTGTATGCATTGATTCAATGGCGTGTTCTGTCTGACAGCACTTGGATTGTCCGATAGCAGTCACATAGCTGAGGCTCTCCAGAGGTCTTGTCCTTCGTTTCCACTGCTCCAGTTAGCTTAGTGCTTTTCCGTAACAGCTTCTGAACTCTTCCATGATAGCAGATACATAGCCAGTGTCATCTGACAGATTTTTAGGCATCTCTGTTGTAAACATGTAAGTATTCATTTGATGCTTGAATTACTTTACCATCCTCTGTGGCTGTATTTCTCATTCCTTTCTGAAATGATCTTTCTTCATCCTTGGCTGAGTCCCCTTCTATGCTTTGAGAAAAAGCTTCTTGATACCTAACACTGCCAGCTATACATCTTCCAAATTTATTTCAGATTCCTTCCTGATTCATGCCTCTTTTTTGTGAACTCTTTCTTCTTGCTCTCTCTTGTTTTGATGCACTTTTTTCATATGGCATGTTTATTTTAAACTTGGCTGGCACTTGCATGTGTTTGTAAAAACTTAAAAAAGATTTCTTGACAAAATACAAGTGGCTCCATAAGTTGGTTTTTTCCCTGGCCTAGGGAGGTGATCTGAGCTGAAATTGCTTCAGCCACCTCTAGTGTCTGAGAGGAAGGCTCCTTCCCTCTGTGTCCCCCCAGATGGCAACACCACCACCAAAAGGATTTCTTTGGCAGTTGATGTTTATTTCCATGCAGTAAAGTAGCAGAGCCCTGTACCTCAGAGTGACTGGTTGGGGAAGGTGATAGGTGTTACATGGACTTGTCCCAGCTCTGATGGGGTTGGTAAATGCTGTATCCTGACCCCGTCTGTCTGACTTGCCCAGTTTGATCCTGGTGCTGAAGGAGGCATCTGGACTATGAGGACCTTTCCTGATGGCAGCTGGTGTGATGTGCTCTTTTCAATAGCCTTGCTGTGACCCACCCAGAAGTAGAATTACTCAGCATGTCATTGTAGCAGAATTCTGGAGGGGCTGTTGAGATGACTCTGAAACTTTGAGGTGAAGCCAGGAAATAAAGTAAGATAGAAATAAGGTTTGAAAACTTCTGTGACTAGGAAAGCCTTGTCCTTTAACTCAATGACGAAATCCTACTCTACACAGGGGCCAAAACTGAAAAACATTCATAGTGATCTCCTTGTTCATAGGAATGGTGCTATTTATCAGGCTATTCAGAAATCCATGTCATGCTTATGAAAATGTTTCAAAATGAAAAAAAAATTCTACTCTTGCATTATAAACTTCCTAATTCACATTGCTCTTCTGAAACCACCTATCCATGCAAAGACAGTGGTTTCTGTTATCTTTCATTGTTATGCAAAGCACACTACAAAAATAAGGACATTTGAGTGTTAGATTTTCAAAAAGTATTTGTTGTTTCATAAGCCTTTGATTTTTTCCTTCCCCCTTCCCCACCATTAATCTATACTACTTTGGAACAAATGTTTGCGTTAATTGTGCCTACTTTTGAATTAGTAATAGATGAATCTCTTGAGGCTTAAAAATTTGCTTCAGTAAACAACCAATGAATCACACGTTCCTCTAGGGCTTTTTGAAAGTAAATATTTTTAATTTCCACCCTCCCCAACCCCATATGAAGCAGGACATTGCTCTTTTAAAGATAGGTGCTCTGTTTAAGGCTGAACAATGACATAATTTTAAATGAAAAACCAAAATTTTTTTAGAATTCTAAACTGGTAGATTTCTGGGCTTGAAGAAATCTTTTGCCAAGGCAATAAAAGTATGGCTGCCCTTTCTGCTAGTGCTTTGCTGTGCTTTGGGTGGACTTGACTTTGAATGTGGAGCCAGGCCAGCTACAGCAAAGGAAACGGCATCTGGTAAACTCGTCTCAGTGTGTTCAGCATTGCACTGTCCTCTTTGTGCTACTGTAATATGATGGCATGAATGATCTTTTTTTTTTTTCTAGCAGTGCATCTCAAAAACCTAAAACCAAGTGTGAAGTAGAGAATTGGATCACTTGAAGAGATTTTCTCAGGCCTGTGTGAACGGTATCTTCTCTGTGTGCCAGGTTGTGGTGTTTAGTGGGTTTTTTTCCCCCTAGCACTCCGTTAATCACATCACTTGGCAATAGAATATTTATTAAATAGACTATTTTAATCAACTATGTTTCTCACGTGTCATAAAACCTAGTGGCTTTTTTCCCTGCATGTTGTGATGAAATAAGTGACATTCAGGTGAACAGAAACGATCCTGCTTCTGTTCCTAACAAAAGGCATGGATTTGAAGGTGGCACCGAAAGCCCCAACAATAAATGATTGTCAGTTGCTTTGCTACAGTCAATGCGATTTTGCTCATCCCAGTTCAGGTTAGAGGAGTGCTCTGGTAGCTGGAAGGACAGCCTTTCTGCGAATAGTTATTTTTATGAAGAAATAGAAACGCTTTAGCATTGGTGTCAAGGTGTTACATGGAACTAGTGATGCATTCAACATAAATGCAGTTCTGTACCTGCATTTTTCTCACTCACATGTATTTAATAATGAAAACAAAATGAAATATGAACAGTGTAATGTCTGCTGTGCCCAGGAGAGCTCAGGGTCTAAGCCAAGGGTTGGTGAAGACTTGGTTAAAGGCAGAGATCCTGTTGCAAAGCAGTAAATTACTCAAAGTCCTTTTTTTTTTTTTAAATTTTGTGCTTTGCTGGCTGTCTGACACTTCCAAAGCTTTTACATAACATCTGTCTTGGGGGTCATGACATTTACATGATCTGTGCTGTGCTGCTGCTTAGCTGTTATGTAATTGGGGTCAATGCAGATTCCTGGTCATGCAACCAGGTAAGAAGGCAAGTTCGCTGAGTAGGCGAACAGTATGCATACAGACGCTCTTTATGTCACCTACTAACCAGAGCGGTAGGGCAGGGGTGAAATGCTCAATAGCCTTGGCACAGGAGAGTTCAACATCCAAGCAGTTAAAGGTTTTCTGGTAATCAGAAGCCACAAGTAACCAAAAAAAGGCTTATCATAAATTGAACACTGCATTAACTTGATACCCAAATTAAGTTTGGCTAGAAATGAAAGTTCATAGCCTAAATTTAAAGATGACAACAACAGAAAAAGAGAAAGGGAATAGCTACGCAGATAGTGAACTGTATGTGTAATACTTTGGAGACGGTGTTAAATATAGAGGAGGTGGATGGAACAACAATAGTCACTCAGAAGAGCATATTCTGTGCTAATCATCATGATGGAGATAGGGAAGGGAAATCCTGAACGATGGACAGAGGCTTGGTGAGAGAGGGTGTGTCACCGCCAGGAGTCTCCAGCATGGAGAGTCTGGACCTGAGGAGGAGCTTGTGACCTTGTCCCCACATACAGCTGCTTCCAGAGGAGGAGACTCGTGGGTAGGCCAAGCCAGCTTGAAGCTTAGAGACTAGAAAGCAAGTGGGAAAGAGAGCAGATGCTGTTTGGAGAATCAGGAAAAGGATTTTCTGGATCAGCTATGTGCTGGTGGGTGCCTTTTTAGTGGATAGGCGCAGCAGGGTCTCCCACAGCTGGAGGTATCTAATAAACCGTTATTTTAGCACAATTTCCTCTGAAATTGTCATGATTGAATGGGGAAGGGTCCATTCATTCTCCTTCCTCTGTAACAGATTCAATGAGCCATGCTTTTTGAGTTATTCTTTCTTTACAGCTGGGTGAAATTGCAGAAGACTGAGATAAAATGGTACAGTTTGAGCAGATGCAACTTTGTTCTCATTAGTTCTCACCTTTCAAAATGTTTTCCTTTGCTCTGCACACCAGCAATGTGACATAAAAATATTTGGGTTAGCTTAGCTGCTGGTAAAATGTATCATTTCAGTATTGTTATTTTGCTACAGTCACTTTGAGTCAGAAAGTGTTGGCTGTTAATATTTTATGTGTTTGATGCTAATTCTCTGCTGCTGTTAGGTGGAAAGGTATGGTGCTGCTTGTCCTATGAAACAGTGAGGAGTCTGGGCTCATTTGTTCATTCCTGTAAACATTTTCTGCTCTTGATGAAGATGTAAAGGCACTCTTTGCTTCTCTGCAAGAAGAGAAGAAAGGCTTTTAGAGACTTAATGTTTTGGAAGTCATTAAGAGACTGTCCTTGGGGATTGAGATCTCAAAGTTTATTGAATGAGACTGAAATGATGAGCTTAGTGAGTGGGAGGTGGTCGTTCCTCCTCAGTACAGTGAACTTGCAGCGTGAGCTCTATGTGGAGCTGCTGTGGTGGGGCGTGCAGCTGCTGAGATGTGAACAGACTCTGAAGCTTGGGCATTTTTCCTGGGAAGTTGATGCTCTTCTCACCAGACCAAAGTTTCACAAGGGCCTGCAGGGTCTCTGCTGCCTCTGCCCAGTCTGAAATGCCAAGCTGGTTGCTATGCCTCTTCAGTGCTTGCTCAGGCCTATTTGGCTTTAGATCTTATTTAGTAGCTATTTGGTTCCAGCCAACTTTCCTGCCTGGGCATGGCGAGTGACAGTGAGTCACCGAACAAATATTTTTCCTGAATAATATTCTCTTTCCAGTGATTAATCAGGTCTTTGCCTCTCATTTTATGTTTGAATGTAACTTCAAGTGTCTCCTCTCTTGTTTAAGGGGAGGCAAACTCATCACATAAACAATACACAGTTCAGTTCTCTTGAGTGTATAGCCACTAAAAGAAATACGACTAAGCTCTGGGAGACTATGGGTTGCAGAAAGTTAATCACTATTTCCTCATGCTTTGTATATCTGTCTCTTCTGGTACTCATTAAAAAAGGACATCAGTCCCCTGCTAAGTACCACACCAGATGCTACTTATTCTGAATGAGGACTGAAGGAACCATCATGAAGAGAAAATTCACATCATTTAAGCGTGCAGTGAAAGCCATTTGCAGTCATGTAAGGAAATACTGGTTTAGAATTGCTATTAGGGAAGTTTCATAGGGATGCAGAATAGGATGGTGACCTCTAAACATGAATATGTTTGTTTTCCAGAAAGTAAGGCATTAGTAGCTTAGGGTAGAATAATCTAATTCAAACTGGTGCTAAATGATGAGTCACTCCCTATTTTCTCTTTGCTTGAGAAGGTTAAGCTCCTTGCAGTGCTGTTAAATCATTTCGACCCAAGTGCTGTATGAGTTTCAAGGAGATACTCCACTCAAAATCATCACCACCTTAAAAATTGTTGCCTTCTAATGTTATGTCTCTTTGCTTTCACCTCTGACTGTAACTAGTGCCTGGCTGTTTGGATATATTCTGAGTTTGGGGGAAAAATGTACTCATGAAACGTTGTATATCTAAAGATCAGGTTCATGTACAAATAGTAACTTGCCTAAGGCGAATTTCCCTCTGAAGAAGCCTGTTTCTCCTTCTTGGTCATAAAGATAGCTGAAGATGAATAGCTTATATATAGACAACACGTTTCCACGTGCCTCGTAGGTGAATTCTGCACAGAGACTGACAGTTTGGCTGGAGTGCACGTTGAAGGTAGAGTTTCCATGGAATGATCCAATGTTTTGGTCTCTTGATGTGTAGGATTCCCTTCATGTGAAATTGAAAAAGAAATTAAGATTTATGCCTGTTTAAAAAATATTTTCCTGAAAGCACTAGAGTCTATTTCAGTGAGCAAAAATGCATCTTTTTCCTGATGGGACTTCTGTTCACTGGAGGGTCTGTGCTATGCTCAGGGTGATGGCACGTTGGTGGCTATCGGGTCCGTGCGTTCATTGTGCTCCTTTGCTGACCCCTGCAAAAAGAAGCCCTGTAGTGACTGAGTGGCCCACAACCCCTTTCTAAATCAAGGAAAGCTTTCTTAGCTGGTGCATTGTCTTTTGTTTGTGTTAGGTGTTTTGGTAATTCTGAAGGAAAAACTCAAAAAACTCAGGCACCTATTTGTACTCTTGTCATTCAGAAAATTTGCTGCAGAATCATGCTCTGGCACATAAAAGATGAGTAATACCTTTATTATGAAGTGGTGGTGTTTTTTTCTTTGTGTTTTTTCTTTTTCTTCAAAACATAACATTTTCCAGCATTAAAATGTTTCTGTGAAATATATAGGCACAGATAATATTGGATTTCTCAAGTTGAGTTAAGATATAAGCAAGAAAGACTTGCTTATATCTAATGGAGCAAGATGGCTTGGAATAGTATTCTCCTCCTCTGTGTCACTGGGAAAGAAGTGTGACAAAATGTTTGTAGATCTGCAGACTCCTGCAACAAACAGTGGAGGAACACTGACCATAATGTGTTCCTAACAGTCAGTATATATTTACCAGAACGCTGTGTGGTACATTTAAAGCTAGAAGTTCTCTTTCTCCTTCTCCAGTGAGCCTATGAAATAAATTCAGTTTAAGCAAACAAACATTTCCCTGCTGAGGAGTCAGTGCGGTGGCTGTCAGAAAGGACATTTGAATTTATTGGTTACTGAGAAGTTGGCTGGCCCTAGCACACCAACAAAGTGTTCTCTACTGCAGTTGCTCACCATACAAAATATACTCAAATCATCTTCAGTGCTGCTGGTAGCATTTTTATAGTTTGGCTTCTGAGAGCAGTCAGTGCTGAGTAGTCTCTGTTTTGCCTTTTTTTTTTTTCTTTGATGAAAGTGGAAAATTTCCCAGTCTAATGTCTGTCTGATTTATAGTTCTGAAGATAAGATTGACCAATGAAGCTATTGAAGAGCTACACTTAGTGATGGGATGTGTGATACCCTCTCATTATTTCTGCAAAATAGGCAATGCTGATTAGATCTAAATATTTGCCTCTGGCTAACAGGAGATTGTGGAGTTGTAGACTTAGGTGGTAGAGATGTGGTGTGACCTGTATGCAGAGCACACTCATAACTGGCTGAGAGGATACCAGAGGGATCTATGCTGCCCTGGAGAGAGGGGATTCAGCAGCATTCACTAAGATTTGCTCTACTGTCCTCTTCCTTCTCATCCTTGCCTGCTTATGTTCTGCTTCTCAGTGAATCTCTTGATTTTTGGTTGTGATTCCTTTGCCAAGAAGAGAAAAATACTGCAGTATTGGTAGTGCATTAACTATAGCTTCGTGGATGTTTCTTTTGATCTCTCTTTAGAGCTGTAGGTTATGCTCTTTTTATGGTATTAAAAGGTTAAGAGGAATTCTAACACTGTGTCAGTGTTGGAAAACCTCTGGAGAGACATGATCCAATTAGTGCAGACTCTCTAGTAACCGCTGCTTTATGAAATAGTGCTGCTTTGAAAATACTGTCCTTTGTAAATGAAGGAGACAGGGGTAGGAGAATAGGAGGTCCACATAGATGTGTCTGTCTTTCTGCTGCTTGCCCCTCTTAATTGTTTATTACAGTTTCAGACTGAAGACACTAATGGCTTTCTACTTGGCTTTCCAACATGTACAAGGGGCAAGGACATGCTGCTTGCAGGCAAAAAATGACTCCTGATCCTTCTTAGGGAAGTTCCCAGTATTTGCCGCTTTGTCTCAAATTCAGAACAAATGGGCTTGGGGTCTTTCAGTGTTTTTTGATGTTATATAGTGACTTAGCCTCATTCCACCTACGAAGACTCAGGAGCTTCCAGGCCTTACTTCTCTGGACTGTCAAGCCTTGCTCTGCCTGTATGGACCTTGTGTGTTTTGTCCTCTGTCTCATAGTCTGTATGAGCTACTGCTGTAGCACTGGTATCTTGTGCATTTGGAGTGTGGATCTGTGGTGACTCCCAAGGCTCAGGAGAAGGGGCAGCAAGGAGGTGCTGTGGCTTTAGGACTCCTGTCCCTGCACATTTGGGGGCAAGAACCTGTTTGTGGGATATGTGCCTTCCAACCCCTGGCTGCCACCTGAGCGGCAGCACTGAGGGCACTTGGCAGCTTATTTGGAATATGTCCTTGCAGTGTGAAACCCTGGTCTGATGTCCTTTTGCTTGCTGCGGAGAAGTGAGGAGGAGGTTAGCAAAGGAGCAAGCAACTGGTATTTAGTTGGCTTTTGTAATTTAACCCTTTGACTCTGGGTTAGTATTTGCATCACTACCAAATCCAGGCAGGATTTTGGCAGGGACATCTGTTTAGCTCAAAAGCCAAATCTGTCTTCCTTCTGTGTGGCAGCAGGCTTTCACCAACGAAAGTTTGTTTGGGAAACACGGCAAAACGTGACTAGCCGCAGGCTCTGTAGGCAGCTCTGACTTGCTGTGTGTCGCCCTTCCGGCTTAGCTGGGTGTAGCTATCGCGGGGTGCGCACACTGGGTGCAGCAGGGTCCCAGAGCAGCTGGAGACACCCTGTCCAGCTGGCCTGTGGCTCCTGCAGCCCATGCGCTGCCTTTGTGGCACAGCAGCTCGACTGCACCTGGAGCCTCCTTTGCTTGGGAGTAGAAGATGCTCAGAGCTAAGCCATACACAGTTAGCCTGGTTTTGTATCACAAACTGCAGCCAGGGCACTCCCAGTGTGGCGGGGTGTGTTTCTTGTGCATCTGGAGCAGGTGGGGAAGGTGTGGGCTTAAAAGATCCCCCAGAAGGAAAAGGAGGGAAGCTCCTGGGGAGAACCATGAGTGTGACAGCACCAGTGCATGTTTGTGAAATTGTGTTTGCAGTGAAATGAATGGCGTGACTTGACTTACTCTTCCTTTTCTTCTGTTCCTACCTTACGCTGTGCTTTTCTACTACAGCTTAGTAATACTTTTTCTATTAGTGTATTTCCCTAGGCTCATGTCTGGGTGTTGCCACTCCTGAGATCAGCAGTTCCAAGAGTTGGAAGGAGGTTTAGTGCTGTGGTATTTTTTTGTTTTAATACTGCATGGTTTTGTTCCCCTGTGTGCCAAGCAATTACTACTGAGCTCTGCAAACTTCTCTCTTTGCACTAATACCTCAAGGACACAGATAGAGTTGGCTGCCCTGTCCCCTCCTGCTCCCACCTTTCTTTCTTGATGCTATAGATCTTGGCCCATGATATAGTTACTAAAGGGGATCTAAGTAAGCCTGGCAACCTGTCCCCCCACCTCCCCAAACCAGAGCCATCCTAACAACGTTTTCTGTGAACATGCAATCATCCCTATTCTTAAGGGAGAACATCTGGTGTTGTCCTACCACCAGTTATCTCCTCCTTATAGCTTTGCTTTCCTCTTGGGTATGCTACCGCATAGATACCTTGTTTTCTTATGTTCTGTGTGATACATCCTCAGGGTTTTGAAAAGACCGGTACATTCACCGACCTGTTTTTTTATTACTATGTTTCTGTATCCACTTACCCTCACTGCTCGTTTTCTGCTTTTCGCAATGATTGTACTTCTTCCTCTCTGCTACATGACCATCCTATTTTGTGCTGGCTCATAGTTCAGGCGTGATATACGATGAGCCTTTTCCCATTTCCTTATGTCCCTGCCCCCTTTTTATTTTTCCTACAGACTTTTGCAGATTCACTTTGGTTAATTGTGCTTGTGTTTGGCAAGAGCTGCTGTCATAAGCTCTTACGCAGCTTCATGAAGAAGCTTACATCTTTCAGTTCTCTGGCTGCTTTGAGCTTTTAACTAATTTATCACCCTCATCTCGGAAGCAGAGAGCTTGTCTAGAAATCATGGATTTTTGTTCTTTATGAGATATGCACCTGTACACATCCTGTGGAGCAGAATTATGAAAAGCTTTGCTTGGTCTTTGCTAATGCAAAGCTAGTTTTTGAGTGGAGCCTGATATTTATTGACTGTCAAAATCCTAATGCTTACCTGTTGTGTGAGCTCAGCATCTCTCTGTCTTGGCACATGTTTCTAAATAACAGTAATAGTTTCTTCTTTCTACAGAACTGTGCAAACAGGTATTTTCTATTGGTTTTTATCACACGGTATTTAGCAAGATTTTTTGTTTTGGTTTCAGAGTTTTTGGTTGGTTGTTTTAAATGCAAAAGGTTTCCTTCCAGGGTGAAAACCTAGGAGGTGAGGTCAGTCCTTCCAGGATTAAGCTCTTCTCTACAGACTTGGTTATGGAAGGAGATGTATTGCTGTCTGTTTTTGCAAAGAGCAATGTAAGATGTAGAGGATATGCTTGTGCCTGGAAGGCTTTTTGGACACACATTTTAAACCAAGGAAAATGCACACTTGACATTTGCTTCCAATGTAAGCAGGGCCATTTGGAAGGATGCAGTGAGTACGAGGCCTGCTCTCAGTGCTGTCAGAAATGCAGTAAATTAAACCTCTTCAAGAACAACATGCTATAATGAAACAATAACTAATGGTGCATAATATTATGCTGTATATAATTTTGGTCAAATCCCATTAAAAATATCCTAGTAATTAATTTCCTTTTTCCTCACAGAATACCATCAGGCTTTATGTTTTTGTGACATACCCTTGTAACACTAGAAGTGTTCTCCTTTCCATTGCAGTGCCACAGAGAGGCTCACAGGTTTCCTCCTTAACAACAGTGAATGCAGAATACAGTAAGGTCCTTTCAATTATATCTATATGGGGTGATTTCAACAACTGGCTTAAATTTCCAAAAATCTGTGAGACAGTCCAGGTGCCGAGTCCTTAGTGGAGTCGTTTAGTGTGCTTTGTTATACTACAGTGCATAAATTCTGTGCTCGTGTGCTATAGGAAATCCAGCATTAGCAGTTTTGAGTTCCTGGAGGCAGTAGTAAAACAGAAATAACTTTGTGCCAGTATCCTCTGTGTTCATCTGTGTGTGTGGTGAATACGAGGTTGATTGGTCTAAACCTTTCCATGGAATTGAAAGTTTTGTAACAGGTTTGGAGACACGTCTGTTCGGGCCCTATTACAGGCAGACTCTCCCACTTCCCTGGGAGGGTAGCACACTCTTAGTTTTCTGTAATTATTGACCACATGCATGTGAGGAAGGTATTAAGAATACAAAACCATTTAGGCTTAATTGAATCAACAGTGCTTAGCAAAAGTTTCCTTTGATTCACTGGGAGGAGAATCCACTCACATCAGGTTCAAATTTGGAAAATGGGCTGTTGGATAATAGGGAGCCTTTATCTGGCAAATATCCAAGCTGAGCAAAATTTGAATTACTGCCTAGCCAGTCTTTATGTTTCAAAGTTTGTCAGACATTCAGAAATATTTTATAAATTAATCTCTCATGCTTGTCATTTAATACTGCTATCTTCCTAGGCCTTCCTTTGCAAACAAGAGGTTTATCTCAGTTATATTAATATAATGTAATTAAGTGGATGAGTTTATTAATTAGCCTTATAAAACTTTCAAATTAAATGTAATGGTGAAGGGCCTACCAAGGTCTAGTCGTGCTGGAGATTGTTGTGTTTTCATACATCATTCTAAACAGATAAGAGGTTGTAAAAAGATTAGTGTAACTTGTGACTCTCTATTTCACTGCTTTATGAGCCTCTGATTTGAGTCATCAGCTTTATCTGTGTTAACAGGTGGATTAAATCCTGAATTTCACCCTTCAGCTCTGAGTTCTGGTAGATTTGGGAAGGTATTTCTGTACAGCCTAAATCCTTAGTCTTTGTCAGACTGAATGTACGTTTCAAAATGTACAATACATTTCAGAGCCCTCTGTGTGTGCCTGTGATGCTGCAAGGAGCCTTCTGCTGCTCTCAAGTTTTGTTTCACCACTACTCTCTTTTTTTTCCCTGGGATCTAGTTGCTGTTGGACAGTTTCTGGCTGACCAGGAGTGGGTGGTAAAGATTTGCTGGCTCGCTTCCCAACCCATTAAAACAAGTTACTCTCCCAAAGGACCATCTGGACCGAACCCCTCAACTCCCCTACCCCTAGGCTACTGCCGTGCCCTACTTTTACATGGCCACGCAAGAACAAGGTGCAATGAAGCACCTGCTGTTAAGGCTTGGCCTTAGGGCTGTCCTCAATCTAACTTACTCCACCTGTATAGATACCATTTGGATATTTTCTCCTTTAGAGCGGCCTTAGCTTCACTAACAAAATCCAATTTCTACAGAGAAGTAGCATCAGGACAGCTGGGATCGTTACTCCACACATAGTTAACAACCAGACAGAATTTATGTGAGGCCTCAAGGGAAGAGTTTGAAGTTTGATGAGCTCCCGGTGTGAAGGGCCTGTGCTATGTCCTCCCTCTCAATCTCTCTTGTTTCCTGCTTTGATTTAAATTTGATCAACAACTGTCCTGCAGGCACTTTTAACCTTCCATTGAATTGGAAAATTAGAAAAAAGGAGGGTATCTTGGGTTATCTGCCAACATAGTCCAATCTGTGAGGAGAAAAGCTTAAACTCTCTCTTCCTGCTTTGTTTGAAGAGTCATGTTTTTTGTTAAATGTGATAACTGTTCCTATTTGTAATAGTTATTCATATCTGGTTATTTGGGATCTTATGTTTACCTGTGCCAAAAAGGTCTTGTTTATATCTGAAAGTGGCAGTGAAAAAAGACATCACTGAAAGTGGCTTTGATAAGGAAAATTATCTCAGTTACTCCCCGAAAATCACAAAACTAGACATTGCAGAGAAGTGTTGACATAGCATGGGGCCAGATCAGCAGTAGAGGCAAGAGTGTATTTGTACCAGGCAGCAAAAACTGCCAGTCAGGCGAAGATCAACTCAAACATAGTCCAGTGTCATCAAAGATACCTGCACGGGTCTACTTCCATATTTGCAGCTAAGCTGTGTTGTTTTTGAGGTGGTGGAGTGCTACCACACTATAAATCCTGCCTCTCCTTTGCCAGCTTGGTGTTTGAGAGCTTGTTGCAGTCCAAATAGTAGAGAGAGAGAAAAAGAAACACTAATTGTGAGGCGGAGACCTTATGTTGGTGTAGGTGAGGCTGCAAGTTGCAGGAGGAGAGAACTACCATGACCCCTGGCTGGAATTGCTCTGCACCACCTCTCACTGTGGTCACCCCTTGGACTCACAGCTTTCTGTGGTGGTGCAGGCTGTGGCTGGGTTGTTGTGGGGAAATACTGGTGGTGGTCATGGTATGGATCTCAGCAGTGAATGTTCCTGTAAGCAACTGCCTACTTCTCCCCAAAGTACGTTGCCTATGCAGTAAGAGCAGCTTGCACGAAGAACAAGGCAAGTATGCAGGTTTTTCCTTCAATAAGACAATGTAAAAACAATTTCATGTTGCTTGCTGGGAGGTGGTTTTAATATGTTCTCTTCTTCTTGATGGGCTTTCATTTTGCTACTATTTTACAGCTGTGGAAAGCATACATTTTTACCTGACCATCACGGCACAGTAGCAATATGGAAAAAAAATTTGAAGTTCTAATACATATTGGAAATCCAGCCATGTTGTCTGTGTTGCAGGAAAGAAATCCAGACACTTATTCATAGAAGCTAATCTAAACTGAAACCCACCACTACTGATATTTTAAACTGGTGTTTCAGGAATAAAACAGTTAGCAAAATTCACATGCTGTCTGTTTTCCAACATAAATGATTCTGTGATTCTGTGATCTTGATTCAAACAACCCTTGTGAGCAGTCCTTTTTCTGTGGCTATCTCTGTTTGAGGTTTGCATTCCCACAGGGGATGGATCTATGCAGCACACCATAAGAAATAATTTCATGCACCACTGCAGTCTCTTGAAACTAATTTAACATCCTATTTTGTTGCAGTACTACTTTGTGGTAACAGGCACAGCTTACAGCCTAGCTCACATGCTGGCCACCTTCCTCCTCTTTTGTTTCCTTTTTTGTTTTGGTTTTAGTACTTAGCATTTAACTTTTTATATTAACAGTGCTGCTAATTAATGAGGTCTAGTCTAAATAGGTAATCATTCTCTTTTTCCAGGTGGTTAATGGGGGCTCCTGTTAGTATCACCAAGGATTAGCCAGGAGTAAGTGTTTGTTTACACACATGAAGTTGTTCTCCAGGGCACTCTAAAAGGAATGCAAACCAACATTTTTTCCAGTATCTAACCAAAGCCAATTTTACATAAGTTAGTTTTCAAATAGTGCAAAGTAATTCAAAGGGCCAGTATCCCTGTATTAAATTTCTGGGGTGCACTTAGTTTCTTTGTATTCTGTGAGTTAACTGAAAATATCACCAGAAGCGTTATATGTCTGTCAGAATTTAATTTTAATCATTATTACTGTATGAATTGAGTTGGTGCTACCAACATTTGCTAGGCCAAAAGTTTGGTGTTTTTTTCCCCTTACCTCAAATATTTATAACCTTGCCCGCTGACCTTATTCAAATGTGTGCTGCTTATCAGTTTGGGATGGATCAGAAGAAAAACCTAAGTGAGACTTCAGTGGTAGGTACTTAAGTTCAGAGCTGAGTTGCTGAAAAACCTTATGCTAGCACTAACCTTGGAAGGACTTGAGTGTGGATCAAAGTCTCTTCCTCTGGTGTGAAGCAGGAGTCTTTCTCCAGTGTGCCACAGCCAAAAGCTTGTTTTCAAGGACCAGGTCTTCTACAGGGTATATTTGTGAGCTGGACTCTGCATTAAAATACAACGGATTCTGCTACCTTCCACATGGCCTTCACTTTGGCATGTGGTTCTCAGGACTCCAGCATGGTGGTTACCGTAAGAAATTAGACCACTAGCAAGCATTAGAAAATCATCTCTAAGCACCCTTCTGCAGCCTGGTGAAGGTAACTGGGAAGCGGGACATTACATTGGTGTCTGTGTGGCTGGCATGGCTCACTGGCTTAGTGGTATTGGGGTCTGGCTGTGCCCCTCTGTGCTTGCAAGGTTGTCTTGGGCCTGTGGGTGCTGGCTGGGCCAGCTTAAAGCAACAGTATTTCCTACAGACCAGAGTTTCCTGTCTGTTGATGTTAGGTATAATGCAGAGTGATAGAAGGTTGTTGGGAGACTGTTGTCCTGCTTAAAAACATTTAAAAGGCAACTGATCTACTTCATTTTGACTGAAAATAATCTGAGCGCGAGGTCAACAATGCAAGGTGAGAAGAAAGCATGTTTGCTAATCTGTGCATTAATGGTGTTTTAAGTCTGTGTGGCCAGCTCTCAGCTTCAGTTAATTTGTTCCTTTCATAAAACTTTATTTAGGTCATGTGAGAAGACACAGGATGTCATTGGAAAAGAGCTAGAGATTCATAAACAATTAATGGATTTAATAAATGTAATAATAGGGTCATAACACTAACCAGAAAAGAAACAAAGTCTAAGATCAAAATAAAACAGGGAAGAAAATTGTATGCTGTATTCTACACTATTAATGTGTGGCCCAGCTCTGTTGCTAGCTTAGAAACGCACAAGGATGTCACTTGCTAAAGGAGTCAACCAAATGTGATCATCACTTCATCTTGAAGTGTAATGAGAAACATTTTATTGCTCAGAGGAGCAGAGTGACCAGTTCACTAATTTTCTCCAGCACTAGAGGGCTGAGATCACTTTCAGAACATTGAACTTTGGTGTTTAAGTAGCTCTTTGTCTTGGTGTAATACACATGTGTATTACATGTGGAGAGTTGGAGAGGCATGTTTCAGTTCCTCACTGCTGAAGCATTGCAACACTTCTGCCTTGTCTTTCTCTTGCTATTAGGAAGTTCTGTATGAGCAAGTAGGGACATGGCTGTGTTCTGCCCCATGGCATTTCTGTGTTTGTATTTTTTTGCATTTTCTATCATCTGCTCCCACCTCTTGGATTTCGAGTGGTTTGAGTTCTATCTTTGAAAATGCTTTTTAAAGCTAGTAGATATGTAAGCAGTTCGGAACATATAAATCTCTCTGGTAGTTTCAAGTTTGTATAGTTCAATCAAAATTAGGAAGTATTAGGAGGCATTTATTTACAGAGAGGGTGGTCAAACACTGGAACAGGCTTCCTTGGAGGTGGTCAATGCCCCAAACCTGTCAGTGTTTAAGAGGCATTTGGACAATGCTGTTGCTTTACCTTGGCCAGCCATGAATTGATCAGGCAGTTGGACTAGATCATCATAGGTCCCTTCCTGATTGAAATAGTCTATTCCGCTGTATTCTCAACTGTGCGATGCCACTCTGGCACAAGACAGAGTGATCTATTAATGACTTAGGCAGGTTTCCAGAGCTCCTGATAAGATAGGAGCTGTGGCATATATGGAGTAATGTTTCATTTGGCCCTCTTAAGATGCTATTTTTGGGGGGCCACCACATGTACAAGTAAGCCACAGTACCACAGTATTGCTTTCAATTATTTTTGCACTATTACACATTGACTAGAATGCCTTTCCATCTTGTAGAGATGTTTTCTTTGGTCTGTTCCTGGATTGGTTTTATCTCTGGATTATTTGTGAGGCAGAGAACTAATGATTACATGCTGGCTAGGCTTAAAGCTATCTCAAGGAGTTTCAGAGGTCCATGTTTCTTGTCTTAATGGTGTGTGCAGGCCAGCAGTGAGAAATTTAAGGAATCCGAGGAGACATCTTCCTCAGTCGCCAAAGTGTTGTGTTCAGACACCTGCCCTCAGAAAGTGAACACTGCCCTTGAACCTACAGCACATACCTGGGGGCTTGTAAAGTGTACTGCCATGAGAGGAAAATAAGAGTGGATGAAATCTTGCTCTCCTTCCATGAAGACTGTTCAAAATGCCTTATGCTTGGAATGGGAACAGGATTCGAGCTCTTGGCAAAAGTGTCACAAATGTGGCTTGAGTCCTTTCACTGAAGAGGTCTTCTTCCTTGGAGTTCTAGTGTTGGAAAAAGGAGGGGGATGTGTGACACAAATTCCTTTGGCAGCTTCTTTATATGAATTCTTAGATTGTGGCTACAGAACTCATGGAAGTATGAATGTGGTTCAGCTGAGAGGAGTATGGGAGTCTGGGTGATAGCTCTGGGCTTTATTCAGGCCTTGTCAAACTAAGATGTCCAGAGTCTGCATGCAAGCTTTCCTTCTGGGAGTTTCCATGGAAAGTGTAGGCTTACATAGCTCTTAACTCTAGCAAAACAGAATCCTAAAGAAGCCTAAACTCTTGATGGTAGCATCACTTTCAGGCCTCTTGTTGTCTTAGGTGTTGAATCTAAAAGAACTGAAATGAATCAGTGACTGTTATAAATATCTTCAGTGCTTCATGACATCCCAGTAACAATTACATGTGTCATAAATGATACCTGGAGATTTTGTTGTGTTGCTGAACTAAATCAGTAATTTGGTTTTAAAGTTCTCTCACGTAAGCTCCTGGCTTATTTCATATCTGGAGTGTTGTTGAATACAAGCCAAAGTTCTTTTTATTTTTCAATTATTATTCACGTTGGCAAGAGTACATGTAGTATTTTGGGTAGACCTGGGAGGAAAATGTAGATGTGCTGTTAATCAGAAAGACACACTTTGTTAGGTGGGAAGAGGGCCAAAAACTTGGTTCTGCTTTGACGTTTATCAAGGTAGGAAAAGTATGTGTTCAGAGAGCTGTGTTCAGTCTCTGGCTAAATTTTGTGGTGTTCTCAGCACATAATCCCAAACTGCACTTACCTGCATATGAGCATGAGGCTCCTGCCTCAGCAAAGATCAGTCCTTTGCCTTCATGGAGCAGCTATCCAGAGAGGTGTCATCAACTTCTGTAAATGGGACCTTGATTTCCTCCTCTGTTACGCTGTTGGGAAAGTGTCTGTTAGATTCACTGACCAAATTACAAGCAGTGCTCTCTTATGGCAGTTTTGAAGTTGGTCTGAATTTGCAATTCATTGCTGGTGAGGAATGTTTCCAAGTTTGGAGTGACTGCCATTTGTAGTGCTAGAAGTGAGGAGAAAAATCAATAAATTATTTATTTGTTGTTGCTCCAGCTGCTTAGAGAGCACTTAAGTACCAGAAGTGCAGCCCCTCTCAGCTTGTGTTTAGCTACATGAGGTGTGCCAGTGAGTCTGTTGAAGAGGCTAGTTCTGACAGGGTGCCATTCCAGGTAAAATTGCAAAGGACAATCTGCTCTTGCATCAGAGTTGGAAGGTGTGTGTTTAGCAGTGCTGTACTCATCCTTCATTCTGTCTGTTGGAGAAATTGGGATGACCATTTCATTCCATGGTATAAAAGAAGCAGATAAACTCTGTGAAGCCTTAAGAACAACTTTCTCAATGATAGCTGGCCAATACCTTGCTGTGAGTGAATTTAGAGTTAAAACTTGCCTTTTGGGAAGTATTACCCTACACTTCCAGACTTTGTAGTTCTCAGTGCTTCCTAGAACATTTAGCGATGCAGTTTCACTAATCTGTTTGCCCTGTTAAGCTCAGTAAGTGGATTACAAGGTTTTACTGTCACTTTAGATCTTGATTGCTTCACAAAATATTTTTCGTTTTGATTTGATACAGGAGAGCTGGGCAAAAGTACAGATATTTGTATTTATCTAAGTCTAATGAAGAGAACTTTCTCTGCTTTGCAGTTTCAGAGAAGCTGTGTTTTAAATTGTTTTTTCATTGCTCCATAAGTTGTTAGATAGGGATAAGACATCAATGGTTTTGTGGCTTCTTTCCCTGGAACTGATGACTTCTGTTCTAGGTGAGGACGAGACACTCATTGTAGGAGGTTCTATAACCTGTACAGTTTTTAAACTCTGATAGGATGCTTTTATGCTGTTTTGGTTAAAGACACCAAAAGATATAATCTCTGTTTGGCAATGTTAAAACTTGCCTTATTTTCTGCAAAAATTAGGGTGGTGGTTTGTTGGTTTTGTTGTTTGGGTTTTTTTGAAGTTATGCTTTTATTAAAGTGACAGTTAAGAGGAGAATATTTTGTTGAATTATTTTATACTATGATGCATCCAGACACTGGTTGGTTTTGTCTTCTGGTAAGACTAAATCTGGGATGTTAACTAGTTGGGATTAGTCCTTCCTTGCACCCTCCTACTCACTGTTATTCATAGCAGGATGCAGGCTCAAAATCTTTTTTTGAAATTTTGTTATTACTCAGGTGTTGATTCCCTCTACTGTCTATTGCTTCAACAAGCTTTTGTTGGTAGTTTTATAATTCTTGTAAAGCTACTAGTATGCCATCTATCTATAGTTGAAAGCTTTGTTTTGTATTTCTGAATATAATCACCCTGTGCTCATTTGAGGACACTATGCCAAAGTGTTCAGACCAGAGAGTCAAAGTTGGGCAAAGACTTCTGAATGCATGTAAATTTTTTTTTGTTGAGCCACAGAGTGGGGGAGTGGATCTTTGACTCAGCTCCCACTCTCTGCTGAGGAACTGTGAGCTTACAGCTGGGAAAGTGCTATGGGAGGGAAAAAATAAAGGCCAAAGTCATCACGTCTATAGAGCCATGCCAGAATTGGTAGTTGAGGAAAATCCACTCAAGATAATGTCAAAGAATTACTCGAAAAAGTGAGAGCAGAAGAAGGATTGAAAGAAGGTGACATTTCAAGAGTAGCAGCGTGGTCACATATGATGGAAGTTGGACAGAACAGTGGGAACAGAGTGGTGTTTCTGAGACTTGATTAAGGTGAAATCTTTCATCTTAGAAAAATATCAGAAATGCCAAGTGAGGGATAGAAATAGTAAGAAAGAAGTATATTAGAGAGGAGTTGAAATGGAAGACCAAAATATAGTTGAAGGTTGGGCACTTTAAAATGGGGATGACTGAGTCATGCTTGTCCTCTAAGAGGAGAGTTTACAAAAGGCCAAATATATCTGTAAGGAACTTCAAGAAAGAGTAAACAAGAGAGAGGAAATAGAAATTGCAGTGGGATTAGTAAACACCATGAGTACCCTCAGAAGTGAGGAATCAATCTTTGTCTCTCTCAACAGGGCTGGGCAGGGCAGGAGTGAGCGAGGGGAAGAGAAGGGGTAGGTTCTGAGGTGAGATGATGGGTGTGTTCACCCTGTAGGGGGAGATGTTGGCTTCTTTGTGAGAAATTAGCATCTGAGGTAAACAACCTGCTCTACCAGCACTTAAGTGTCTCTGCTGTGCTCCTCTACCACACTCACCAATCTTTCCTCAAAACCATACTGCTTTGTAACACTTCCTGTGTCAGGTTGTTATTTTAAAGGGACTTTTACTGATGTAATGCATTCTTTCTACAACTTTCCTTCTCTTGGTCCTATTTGATGAACAAACAAAACTCCAGGTCTGCTGTCATTTCATCAAGAAGAGAAAGGAGAGAAGATGTCTTGTGCTGGTGACATTTTTGTACTCGGTAGACTTTGTCCTTTATAATGATGCATCGGAGTGTCACGCCCCAGTCTGCTCTGATGAGGCATATACAACTGAGTGCCAGGAACAGGGCAGGATGTCACAGAACATAAGAAGAATGAAAATAATTCAATTCTTTGTTTTATGTTTGATGGTGCTCTTGCATGAAAAGTAAGGTTTGAGTAAGGCAGCCTTTCTTATACAATGGTTGTCTGCTAGTGGAGTTTCTGCCTCCTTTTCCCTGCTGCCATTTCTTTTGCCTCTAGCACTGACTGCTGTTCTCCCACTTCAGCCTCTTTCTGCTGCTGACAGCAGATGGAAGGCAGAAACCACTACCACAATCTCTCCCTTCTATTACTATTTTTTTCCCCCCTGTTTTTGACTAGAATGGATGAGAAGGGGTTTTGGTCCAGTTGGGCTTTGAGTTATTTACTCTGTTGTACCTTAAACTGTGTGTAGCTTCTCAATGTTTGGTCGCTTCTCAATGGTCACAAGTTGAGTCTGTGAACCTGTCAGGACCTGGATTTTACTTCCACTCAAATAAGAAGCATTTAGTAGATTTTTGGACTCTCCTGCTGAGCTGCAATGCAATCTAATTAAGCACTTGGTCTTGGCTGAGGGGGACAATAACCACAGGCTGAAGGGTGCAGTATTCCAAATAATGGTGTGAACAATCTCTTATTCTCTTCTCTCACCCAAGAGGTGACTGGAACATTTCTAAGAAAGTGGCATCATATTTTTTTTTTTTCATTCAGGAAGAGTAAGTATATATTAAAAAATATGATGGCAGTGTGTGGGTTCAGGAACTCTTCCAGGAAGAGTTGTAGTTTGCACCTGCCTGAAGCTCTTGTTCTCTCATAGACTAGGTTCACTGGGGTACTTGATTCTTTGCTGTGCACCAAAAGGTACCCAGAGGCATGTGAGATGGACTTGTTTGAAGAAGCATCTATCAGTACGATGTGGAAGGATCAAGCACTATGAGCTTTTCAATTTTGTCTCTGATGTTGATGTGTCTCAAATCTCATCCCAAGTATGGACCATTGCTTCAAGTTCCTTCTATAAGCAGGATGTAATAATGTCATATTCAACACAGGTTCTGTCCACCTAGAATTGGAGTATTTTTGGTGTTCACTGGCAATCTCACATTGTCATGGCAATGTGGATGATAATCTCCCAAAGACAAGTGTGAATCTGTCCCCTGTGTTTTTCTGGCTTGAGAAGACTGAATTTGTCTAATGAACCAGTTATGTCACTTTCTGGAGCACTTTTATTTTCCTTAAACATCTAACATCCAACTTTATTTATTTACTTATTTAGGTTGTGACATCCAGTGAAGCTTGAAGTTCTGTGTTTCCCTCAAGGAGTTGACAGTGAAATATACACTGTTGAGCTGATGGCAGCACATCTTACTAGAGCATACCAGTCAAGCAGGGTGGACAAATATCATGCTAAGGATGAAGTATATACTTAGTATAAAGAAGGAAATGGACCTCTGTTTGTGGTCAATCTAGAATCAAAAGTGTCAGCCACAGAGCACCCCATGTTAATTGCAATCACAGTGTGTGTTCTGATTAGTATTGCTGTGGAACAGGCTTCCAAAGAAAATCCCAGGGAACTTCTGTTATCTTAAAATGAAAGCTTCAGGAACCTAAGACTTAGCTGCTTACTCTGAGCTGTAAGGAGTGTGTCCTGTTTGTTTGAAAATGAAACAATTTGCATGACAAAAGAACATCTCTAAGTCTAAAAACAAAATAATCTTTTTTCCATGTTTTTTCCAAGTTGCAAAACCCTCAGGTCAAACCATGCTCGATCCCATTTGTGCTTGAAATTTCTCTTCATGCTAGTAAGGTAGTGAAGCTGTCTTCCAAATGTGTGTATGTTGGTACCAAGTTCAGCATAGCTCTTTTTAGCTAAACTGAATGTCCATTTTGATGCAGAACTGTGTGTGCTGATATTTCATTTCAACCAAATAATGAATATAAGCTGTTACTGATTATATTAACATGTAATTATTACCATGAGAGACTAATCCCCTGAAACTATTGGTCACTTGGTGTATGTTCATTTAGCTACAAATGCTTTTCATTTTCCATTTGTATTTTATCATTTAATTGCTTTACTCTATTCAACACCACCCTTTTTTGATCTCCTGTTAATCATTATTTGGAATGAGAATTAGCCCTTAAGCAAACAGTGCCCCAAATCTATCTTGCTTCTTTGTATGTAGTGATGACCTTGTGTTGCACAGTCAAAAAAACAATTAGCTATCACTTTAGATTCATAATAAGAGTTCTCAATAATATTTGAAATTGGCAGTTGAAAAAAACCCCAACCTTAACATTTATTCATATTGCAAATCAACAGATTATACTTTTGAAGGGCCTCAGATTCTAGAAGGACCTCATGTTCTTAATGCCCAGGGGAAACCTTTCCTTAAAAATAAAGCCCATATCTCTCTCTCTGAAAGAGATCTTATAATTTCTACAGCCTTTGAAGAGAATCAAGTTTGTAAGCATCGCTTTTCAAACTGGGATTTGGTGCCCAAGGCAGTGATATATCTGGAAAATTTGACACCCAAAGTCACGTGACAGAGAACAGTATCCTCCCTGGAGCTGTTTGAGCCGTTCTGTAGAACAGCAGCAGCAATAAAGTGACAGGGATCTGGGAACTGTCTGCGATACACTTGGGATAACAGGGCAACTCTGCAGTTCTCTCCTGCTTTCCTTCCAGAGGAGTCATGGATGTGAGAGTGAGGAGGTATAAGGGTTGTCCAGAGTCCTCTAGAGAAGGCCAGCATGTGCATTTGGGGACTGGGTTGGCAGGTTGCACAGTTGCGTTAACCCTCCTTCCTGTCAACTTGCCGTTGCTTGGTGCCTGCTTCAGAGAGGCAATCCTGGTCCTCTTACTCAGTAGAACAGCATTTTCTTCCCTGCACTGAACTGGATTTGTAAGCCCTTAATGTTTACATGTTTTGTCATAAAACTAATGAGCATCCGCCCCCTTAAAACTCTCATTAAAGTTTGTCTTTGGCAGGTTGCCTCCCGAAGTCTTGACAGCACTTTGGGTGCCAATGATCTGATCAGAGTGTCTTCTCATTGCCTCCTCCTTCCCCATCTGTTGGTATCCACCTCTGTGTTACAAAAATAAACTCTTTGGGGTAGGAATCATTTTTTCTGGTCTTTCTTGGTGCAGTGCTGTCTGGTGCACAACTTCTCTGCAGTATTCCCAGCCTCTGCTGGTCCTCCCTACACCAGCTCCTCTACCCAAACAAGTTACTTGAACAGCAGGCTGCAAGCTGCAGCATACATGTAGCATATTATAATGCAGATGACTCTTATGCTTTCCTGTTTATGACGTGCATCTTAGACCATCCTTTTATACTAATAACTTTGGCAACTGACTTAAAATCAGAGGTAGAGGTGGAGATACTGTTGGGAAGGTCCACAAAGGTATGGAAGATCAGAGGCTGCAGAACTTGTAGGGAAACAGGAGATCTGGTCTCTCCTCTTCAGTACAATCTGTACTGCTGCTGAATCATGAAGGGGGAGTAATGGGAAGCTTGTGCACTATAAATATAAAAATGTAGCTGTATTTTAAGAATTTTTAAGATACTTCATAAAATGCTGCTATTTGTCTACTGATTTACCGTGATCCGAGATGATGGAAGGAACAAAGCAAGGAAACTGGAGGGCTCTCAGCCTACAGGAGCGAATTCTTCCCTTGCATGCCTTGGAATGCTTTAAAGTTAGGATTCATTAAACAGTGCTTTAGGGGGTGCAGCCATCATTTAAACATGCCTCCTTTATGCAAACAAGAAATAGAATAGCCAAATGCAACTACAATAAAATATAAATCTTTGGTAGCCCATTCTTAAGTACTTCTCTGTAAGCAATTTTACAGCAGATTGCATAGTCATGTCAGTGGGCTTTTAGAAATTGGGGAGATTGTTGTTGTTTAGGAATATCAAAGAACTTTTGTACTTATTATATAGCTCTGGTGAACAATCGTTAATCGTCTTAAAAATTACGGGGGACAGATAACATAATAAACCACCCCTGGGATCTATTTCTGTTTTATCAGCCAGCAGTTATAAGTAAAAGGCAGAAATGGTGCTTCTAGCTAGTTTTGTTTAAAACAGCGGGAATGAAGAAGGAATAATCAGAATGTGAAACGCTTTAAATCATGGCAAGAAAATTCCTTTCATCTTGAGTATGGCTGCTGACTGTCAATAACTGAGATTAATGCTGCAGGAAACAAAGCAGAAATGTTAAATATAATGACATTTAAAGAAGAGCAATAACCAGTTTATTAAAGGAAAGTGGTTTGAACTCTGAGAGATTGGCAAATGGAGTTTCAGGAGCATTTTAAGATACTTTGCCTCATCTAAATCATCATATAGGAGTAAATTAAAATATATCCTGTAAATGAAATCTTGTCTCTCTTTGTATTATCTGCTTTAAGGGATGTGCATACTCCCAATTTTTAAAAGGAACTCAAATGCCCTGATTGTGAGCCTGAAATTCTGTATCCCAAAAAAGTGCCGCTTCAGCAGCTTTCCTATCTGATGTGAACGCAACTGAGGCAGAGGCTGCTGTAGTGGTGCGTGTTCCATTAAGAATGAGTTTGTTTGGGTTTTTTTAACTTTCTTTTATGTCCCATAATGTTCTCCCTTTCCCAAATTTAATTGCAGTTCCTGACAGTGCTTGGTGCTGCTGCTCACAGGGAAATACAGACCCAGGCTGGTGAGAGCCACTCTGTGCCAGCAGCCAGGGTAATAATTCAGCCACTGTTCCAGTTGCTGGTGTGGCATTAATCTTGGAGCGTCTCCTCTCTAGTGAAGTAAATTCTTACATGTTCTATGAACGTTATCTTCAGGACTTCTCAGCTTCATTGCTTTGGGAAACCTGGCCAAAAATGCCTCACGGTCAGCAACAAAAAGGCTCAATGCCCCTTATAGCAGGGGGACCTTGAAGGAGTTTCACCCCAAAGAGCTTGGTTGGCAGAGATGTTGATCAGAGGCTATGGATGAGGATCTCTGTATTCCAGAGTGCAATATTTATGTACATCCTACTTCATAAATTTCTGTGGAGCGCTAAGGATGGAAGGGCTCACCTGTGTAGAAGGGGTGGCTGTAGAAGGAGCTGTGGTCTAAGACTTCAATATGCTTGTGAACTGGACATCTCTAGTGCTCTTACGTGCCACAGTGCCATTTACCACTTACCTACTCTTACCACCTTCCCCTTCTTGCCTGAATGTTCAGTTTACTCCATTACGTCTTTCTCCACTAATGTTATTGGTTTCTGTCATCTAGCTGAAGTTCTAGGTATTCTCTACCAGTCCAACTGTGCATGTCAGTCTCTTTAATGTGTACCTGTTTCTTTTAATGAATTAATTCCAAGGCTAGATGTTCCTTGTGATCACTTTGCCCATTCTTCTGTAAAACACAGACCATGCAGTTTTCCTGAAACAATTCAATGATAAGAGGGAGGCATTTCTCTCTAATGTTCATTTAATTGGATGTAGTGATTAGTCTTTTAGTCCATTGATATTTTGGAAGAAAACCCACCCTAACCTATGATTAACTGAGAGCAATAGACATGTTTTGAATTGGAAAGTTGAAACTAATAGATTTGAATTGGCTATTGAAGGTGATTAGAAGTCACTCGTTTCTCTGGCAATTTCTAGTCCTTACATGCAAGTCTTAGGGGGACACTTGACCTTTTTTTCCTGCCTAATGCATGAGTGGTTCCTATTAATGCAACCAGGATGTCTTTTGTGTGGCTGTGGGTATGCCTGTCAGCAGAACAGAGTTGGGCAGGGTACCTTGGCAGTCTCTGTGTCAGCCCCACGCTCTCTTCCTGGCCATTTTTGGGCATCCAGTTAATTATGGGAGCTGTCTTCATGTTGTGTAGAGTGAGAAATGAGTTTTGCCACTATAGTATCTTGTTGAGACTGACTTGCATCAAATGGTACAAAAGCTGTTTCCTCTTCAGGATAGTGTGAAAATTTGTCATGTAAGAGACGAGAAGCAGAATGTGTTCAAATGTGAGTGGGGCCAAGGACTATTAATGCATAATGGAATGTGGCCCTTGAAGATACTCGTTTGGGAGCAGCTTTTATGGCGATGTAGTAATTACACTTATAATAGGAAAAAAATAATTCACAGGCATTTAACAGCAGCTGAAGAAACAGCAGTAACAGAGGGGGATCAAAGTGAAATGACATAAAGGCTGATAGCAAGCGGGGGCGGTAGTTGGGGAAGTGCTATTGACCTTAAATCTGAAGAATTAAGATCATGATTTCTCTGGAGCAGGCAACATATACATTGTTTTGTTTAGTAGCAATCTCTTTTCTTTAGTGATAATGAATCTCAGCAAGTCTAATAGAAATTATCATTAGCCACAACAAAAGATTCTGTGGAGAAATGGTTTCAGACTAGGACAGTATAGGACCAGAGTAATTTGGGTCTGCTCTTTGGAGGCTCTGTGACCTGCTTGGGGGTCCAGGGGCATAACTGTATTGAGGGACTTGAGCAACTATATGCCCTTGCTTCAAAGCCCCTTTGTTAATTAAGAAACTAAAATTGCTTTGTGTCATGTGGTAGCCTAGGTCTAATGATACCGCTTACAGCACGTGTCTGCTTGTTGGTCTTATCTACATAACTGTGAGTTGAGAGGGGTAACGAGCAGTGCTGGAGAGTGCTGATGGCTTTCTGTGGAGGCAGGCTCTCGCTGGCCTTGCAATCTGAATGCTCTGTGAGCATGACTCAAACCAGAATAATTTCCAGGAGCAGGACTGGAGTGACTGCATTCTTTACTTTGCAAAACTGGCACTCAGCAAAACCTTCAGTTTTCACAGAAAAAACCTGTGAGTAACATAGAACACAACAAATGACAGTGGCTCTGAAAGTCAGTGTGGTGCCTCTGTAACATGTGGTAGAAAACCTGAATTTTTCTGGTTCTGGTGCGCAAGAAAGCATGGATGATGCTGTACAGCCAGTGTGGTGCTTGGCCTTTTCCTGTGTGGTAGATCAGACTTCAGCACTCAAGGTAGTGCTGGGCATTTATTTTGTTCTTTGGTTTTGGGTCCTTATTTTTTTGGTATGCCAGAACTTGATGTTTCACACAATGTGGATGGGTCTTTATTACTGTCTGGAAGATTACTTTATTGATCCAGTGTTTGCATGTTCACTGGCTTCTACTAATCAGCATTCTGCATGCATATGGACTTCAGACTTTTTCCCCAGATAATCATAGAATTGTAGGGGTTGGAAGGGACCTCCAGAGATCATCGGGTCCAACCCCCCTGCCAAAGCAGTCTCCCTAGGACATTTCACTGAGATAGGCATCCAGATGGGTCTTGAATATCTCCAGAGAAGGAGACTCCACCACCTCCCTGGGCAGCCTGTCCCAGGGCTCTGTCACCCTCACTGTGAAAAAGTTTCTCCGCATGTTGGTGCGGAACTTCCTATGCTCCAACTTGCAGCCATTGCCCCTTGTCCTGTCTCCACAGACCACTGAAAAGGGGCTGGCTGATTCCCCCTGCATCCCCTGCTTAAGATAATTGTAAACATTAATTAGGTCCCCCCTTAGTCTTCTCTTCTCAAGGCTGAACAGTCCCAACTTTCTCAGCCTTTCCTCATAGGGGAGATGCTCCAGGCCCTTTATCATCTTCGTAGCCCTTCTTTGGACTCTCTCCAGGAGATCCCTGTCCTTTTTATACCAGGGAGCCCAGAACTGGACACAATACTCCAGGTGGGGCCTGACCAGGGCAGAGTAGAGCGGGAGGATCACCTCCCTTGACCTGCTGGCCACACTCCTCCGGATGCACCCCAGGATCCCATTGGCTCTCTTAGCCACCGAGGCACACTGCTGGCTCATAGCCAACCTGTCATCCACCAGGACCCCCAGGTCCTTCTCCACTGAGCTCTTCTCCAGCAGGTCATCCCCCAGCCTGTACTGATAGAAACGGTTGTTCCTTCCCAGGTGCAAGACTTTACACTTGCTTTTGTTAAACCTCATCTGGTTTCTCCCTGCCCAGCTCTCCAGCCTGTCCAGGTCTCTCTGGATGGCAGCGCACTGTTCCTGCGTGTCAGCCACTCCTCCCAGCTTTGTATCATCGGCGTACTTGCTGAGGGTGGATGCTATTCCCTCATCAAGGTCGTCAATGAAGCTGTTAAACAGGACTGGACCCAACACCGAGCCCTGGGGAACACCGCTAGTCACAGGCCTCCAGTCAGATTCCACTCCACGAATCACGACCCTCTGGGCTCGGTCTGACAGCCAATTCTCAACCCACCTCACTGTCCACTCATCAATCCCATGCTTTCTCAGCTTTGCTATCAGGATGTCATGGGAGACAGTATCAAAAGCCTTGCTGAAGTCAAGGTAGATGACATCCACTGTTCTCCCTCCATCTACCCAGCCGGTGATGAGATCGTAGAAGGCTATGAGATTGGTCGAGCATGATTTCCCCTTGGTGAATCCATGCTGACTACTCCTCATGACCTTCTTCTCTTCCAGTTGCTTGGAGATGGCATCCAGAACAAGCTGTTCCATTACCTTTCCGGGGACAGAGGTGAGGCTGACTGGCCTATAGTTGCTGGGATCCTCCTTCTTGCCCTTTTTAAAGACTGGAGTGACATTGGCTATCCTCCAGTCCTCAGGCACTTCTCCTGTTCTCCAGGACCTGTTGAAGATGATAGAGAGCGGCTCAGCAATCACTTCCGCCAGCTCCCTCAGCACACGTGGATGTATCCCATCCGGTCCCATGGATTTGTGTGCGTTTATCCCTTTGAGCCGCTCCTGGACCTCCCCTACCTCAACCAGAGGGAAATTCTTCATATCCCAAACACTCCTATTTACATCCAGTGCCTGTGGGTCCCGGGGGGCCTTTGAGGTGAAGACCGAAGCAAAGAAGGCATTCAGTATCTCCACCTTCTCAGTATCCCCCGTTACCAGGACACCCTCCTCATTCATCAAGGGACCTACATTATCCCTGGTCATCCTTTTGCTATTCACGTATCTAAAAAAACCCTTTTTATTATCCTTTATGTCCCTTGCCAGCTTCGTTTCCAAGAGGGCTTTAGCCTTCCTAGTTGCGACCCTACAGGCCCTGACTACATTCCTGTATTCTCCCCATGTGCTCAGACCCTTCTTCCACAATTCATAGATCTTCCTCTTCTCTTTGAGTTTACTCAGCAGCTCCGTGTTCATCCACGCAGGTCTTCTGCCTCTCCTTCCCGATTTCCTGCACAAAGGGATGCATCGTTCCTGTGCTTGGAAGAAGTGCTGTTTGAATGCTAGCCAGCACTCACAGGCTCCCATTCCTTCAAACAGCGTAGCCCACGGGATAGCCCCTATTAAGTCACGGAGGAGATCAAAGTTAGCTCTTCCAAACTTCAGGGTAGCTATCCTACTTTTTGGCTTGCTTCTTCCACCCAGGATCTTGAACTCAAGATAATAGAATATGTTTCAATACCATTTGTACACCTGTATTCATACTGGCTTAAATGCTAATTCTTACCAACTTGACAGTATATGGATTTAGTGGAAGAAAAGTTTCACTGAGCAGATTATCAAAAACTGAAAAGAGAAAGTAGTTTTCCAGATGACTTGGTCCTGCTATGTATGTCGCTAAAAATAACAGAAAGTTCCTAAGTAAATGGATGTAAGGTTCTGGATGACATAGCCCAAATAAACTCTGTCTGGAGTGATGCTCTGTTGAGAATGAAACCATCTCTAGTGAGTGAAAATACAGCAAATAGGAGAATACTCTTAATAGGGATCTGTGATTCTTTGTTGTAAGGTGGCATCGTCTGAGCTGGGTACAAGCAGCAGCTGAATTTTTCCTTGTGCCATCAGTAGATATGTTCCCTCCTACTGCAGAGACAGTAGGGATTTTAGGATAAATTGAGCTGATCTCCAGTCTCTGAAATGGGATTTCCAACTTCTGTGTGCACTGAAATGTGGAGGCTGAAGTCCTGGGGGACTTCCCCAGCCTGGTGCAACGCCCAAGTGCATGTGCCCACTGTTGCACTACACCTGACTTGTTCCATTTCTGGCAAGTAATTCCTGTGTGTTGGTAGCAGGGGATGACTGTGGAGGTGGAGAGAAGCTGAGTAAAACTCAGAATATACTAGTTAGACATCCTGCTACTACATGAAATTTGGGGTTGTATAATATGACACTGGATACAAAATTTAAGCTTATTGGTGGAGTAAATTGGCAGATTATCCCAAACTCTGTCTGAAACTTTGAGAAGTCCCATGTAGTATTTCTCTGTGCTCCATACTACAGCCATAAATTAAGATATGCAATAATATTTCACCTGTTCTTTCAAGGGAAGGAATATTTTCTTAGCAGTGATGGTGAGATAATACAGAACTGCTCTCTGTTGGCTGAAATGCCCCAGGAATGGTTTTCCCTGCTGCAACTTCACTCCAAAGCAAAATAGCTGCATCAAAAGAGTTTCCCCATTCTGAATCTTAATGGTTTTATTTTTCTTGTCTATTGACTTCTGAGCTTCAGGTGCTTTGTCCCCCTTCCCCCCTTCCCCTGCCCCCACCCCACTGGGCTATTGTAGGTTTAGAAATATGAGAAAATAATATAGAATACAAAAAATATTCAAAATTCAGTGAAAAGTCGGGGTTATCTTCAAATCCAGCACTTCTCTTTTGTTCTGGAGGAGATATTTGGGGACTCTATTTGCCATGCTCTCAGTGTTTTAAAGAGTACTTTTTAGTAATATGTGTTGGGAGATTAGAAGGTGAATGTATAATTTTCCATAATCATAAATGACAAGAGGTTTGAATAATGGCTTCAAACTCCTCTGCATCAATCACAGCTGAAATTAACTTTTGCTGGGTTGGTGGTTGTTTTTATTTGTCTTACAAATGGTTAAGAACAGCGTGAGGCTAGCTACCAGGAATTTTCTCTTATCTATTGAATCTCACTTAAAAGGATTAATGAAGAGGAAATGGGAGCTTTTGTTGTAGGAATTGAGTGAGTCTTATGGCCTTTATAGCAAACTATTTGTTGATTTAGTAGAAATTGTGTTTCACTAGCAGGGTAATTCATCAGCATCAGACACCAGTAGTACTGTATGTGCTGAAATCAATTTTGTGTGAGGTTCAGAGCACACTAGAAATGTTATGCTTTGAAATAGCTTTTGGGGTATGACAAAGAAGAATCAAGTGATTACCCTAAACTGAAGTAAACGAACATGCTAAGACATGTCAAGCTTTATCAATCAAGGCTATTTAACAAAAAAACCCCCATGCATTGGGCCATTTTTTATTCATGTTGGCAATAAATACTTCCTTTTTCTGAGAAACTACTTGGGGAAATTTTTATCATGTTGAACTTCTCAGACAGCTGGGTGGTAGATGAAAAATGTCAGAACTGCTATTAACTGGAAACAGTTTATATGCTGGTAAATGATGAATGAGTGCAGTGGGCCACGATGGTTGGAACACTCAGCCCAGTGTAGGCTTTGCCTGGCTGGTGCTGAAAGATGGGAGGTTATCAGTCCTGTGCTCTTCTTCCCCTGTTTCTGGAAAGTCTGTGGGAGGGCATCCATCCAAGCCACCAACTGGATGCAGCTGGGTGACTGTCACTAGATGTGACACAAAGGGGAATAATGTATGGCCTGAGACAGAAATGGCAGGGGGTCATGAGAGGTGGGACAATGTGAATATATCCAACAGTGAAGAAAACTACCTGCAACTTTTTCTTCTGGCAATGTTTATGTACATGAAAGCTCTCATTAAGCTTGGCAGGACTGTGGATGAGATGGGGTCCATGAATGTGGGTATGACTAGCTTTGTCCAACTGGTTTGTAAGTCTTTAAAAAAAAAAAACAAACTAAGAAGTTTCTGAAATCTGCATTTTCCCCTCTCTGACCTACCTGTATATGTATGTTAAGAGGAAAATTAAGATCTGTCAATGAAAAATAAATTAATTGCACGGTAAATGAGGTCTGCATATACAAATCTCCCTGATTTAATAATTGGTTAAGCTGAGCCATTCACAAAAAGAACCTCTTAAAGCTGAATGCCTAGGGCATAAAAATTACCCACAGCTGGAAGCTAATAAAATCATGTTGTAAGGTAAAGTTATATTTGTGCTAAAAAAGAAGTATTGATTATACTCTTTGTAACATACTGTTGGATTTCTCATACTGTGGTTCTTGCTAAAGGTTCACTAAGACACATCAGTGCTCCCTTAACCACATAGTCATTCCTGGCCTGAGTTTCTGCAGACAACTACTTTGCAATGTGTGTGCTTCAGGGCTTACCAAAAACATGATGTTAGTCATGTTTGTAGTAATATCAGAGAATGTTTTTAGTACTGTCATTTCCCAAGCAAAACCATGCCTGGCCTTACCCTAGGAAATTTGCTTGGAAAATGGGACACCTCTTTTTCTTCAAGCTTACCAGGGATATATGCTCTAAAGGGCTTTTAATTTGTGTATATATTCCCTGAAGTTTTAACCATGGGGCACATAGCTATCTTCATTCTAAAAGCTCTCCCCTAAGCTCCAATGAAAATTTGGCATTGCTATAGCATGTTTTTTTCTCTTATATGTTCATATTATATTGTGTATTTTTGGCAGGTTCACTGGTATCAGCTAAACCCGATTCTGCAATTATAAATAACAGACTCACTTTCTTATCAGTTATAAGCTACATCTTCCATGTAGGCCACCTGGTCTAATCTGCTCCCCAATAGATGCTTAGGGTATAGTTGTGGTTAAATTGGAAGACCAGCTTGCAGTACTTGCTTTAGTTCATTCCCTGACCAATGCTGAAGAAGTTGCAGTGGCCCTGTGGTCAGCATCAAGTACGTTTCCCAACAGCTGGTTTCGGTACAGAGTGCTGAAGCCATGTGATGCCAATAGATTTGAGGGCTCTGTGAGTTACAAGTAACTGTGTGCCATGTCCATGAAATACTGTCATTTGATCAGAAGGAAAACATGAGTTGGAACATCTAATTAAAGGTACCTGGAAGCATCATATCCTGGTGATGGTCTGTGACTTTTACTGAGGTGGCTGGAAAGCACATTGCATGGAGCCTGAGCTGGGCTGGCTGTCACCAGACTTCTGGAGTAACCTGTGAAACCGCACAAGTAATTAGGATGATTTCATGTTAGATAATAGTATTTTTAAAAAGTGTGAGTATATAAGACTATTGCACATTGTAAGATCTATTAGTCTTTACGTTTTATTTAAAGATGAACACCCAGTTTATGTGGATCCCCAAAAGCATGGTGCTACTCTGACAACTCTAACTTGAGGGAGGGATGACTGCAGACTTATGCTATTCCTGGTTATTAAAATGTGCTGATGAACATAAATGATGGTTCTGGGTTAAAGCATAGATTTGTCTTCCATGCTTGCTTTTTTTCTTCCACTTGCGGGAGAAAAAAATAACCCCATTCTGCCCATCAGAGAGAGCCCATAAATTTATATTCAGAAAATATCTCCTGATTTATAGGTGCTTACAAAAGTCAACTGTTTTATAAAAACCTCCACTAAACTGAACCTGGATGTTTTCCCTTTGTGGTCATACCTGTGGCATGCGCTGTACTGGAGGAGCACTGGGAAGACACAGGGACTGCTTCAGCCCAGCCCAGATGTTGCTAGCTTTTGGTGCTGCTGCTCTCCCAGCACAGAGGGCCTCCTGCCAGAAAGGAACTGTGTTGGCAGGAGCTGAAGTGGAGAAGACCAAAATGAACCGAGGAGATGGAGAGGCTTGTTTATATTATGCCATAGTTTACCACTTATTTATCATCCAGATCTTTAAAGAGGGGTTAATGGAGAAGGGGAACTAATTCCATGGGTGTTGAATCTCTTCTGATAGTAAGAAATGCAAGCATAAAATTGCAGTAAAGCAGGACAGGCTGAAGAATTTCCCTAGGAGTAAGCTTTCCCCCTACTGTGCAAAACAACTGGAAAATTTCCATTATAACCATGCTTTTCACCCAAGTTAATAGCTTTGTATCAGAGACTGACTTGTCTGAATGGCCTTCCACATAAGAGACATAAAATTTTGCACACTTTAAATTTCACCTTTGACTCGTGTTTCATTATTCCTGCTCTTTGTCTTGTCAGTAAGAAGCTAAAAATGGAAATGTCATATGGAAAAAAAAAAAAAGGAATAAGTAAACACACTGCTGAATATGGCCTGGGAAACTCAGATTTGTTTCTTTTTCTTGTGTATGCTTACCAGCAGAGATTCCCTTCAAAATACCACAGTCTTAGAGCAGACTAAAATGATGTGATGATAATATCCTTAATATATTAGTTATTCTTAATATTACATTTTATAAGTGTTCTTCCAGATCCCAACATTTCTTCTACTGCTGTTCATTATAAGGATTCCTGAAATCCCTTAATCTGGAGTCAGTAATCTCTCTCAAAACACATTGCTTCTGTCTGCTATTAAGGGATTGCACAGAATTAGTATCCAGGAAGAAGTTCTTAGGGTTTATGGTTTCCTGAGGTTTGTCCTTCCAAATTGTGAGCTCATCATCTGGGCATTGATACTTGAAAGGAAAGGCTCTAACCAGAGATTGGAAAGGAAAACAGGAAGACAAACTGTTGGTGCTTGCTTGTTTTTAAAGTTTTATGTAGTCTGGCCACATGCTTGTGACTCTTTTCCTAGCATGTCTGTAACAGAACTGGGTTATGTTGTGGCTGTCAGAGAAAGTGCAGGTTGCAAAGAACAGAGAGGGAGAGAAAGCTTTGAGCAGGGCTTGTGGGACAGCTGGGCTGCTGCAGAGGCTCACTGACTTGTCTTAGTTTTACTTACCATGCTTTTCTTTTTTTCCTACAAAACAACTGGCAGTAAATTCAAGAGCTAAGGAAGGTTCTAGTCCCAAACAGAAAAAATCCTGCCGTTCTGAGAAGATATCACAATCTGATGTGAATCAGTTGCATGCTGAATGATAAATCTCATTCTTTATTGCCTTATGGTGGCACAAGCCACAAATCCGAGCTATGCTTGTAGACTGAATTAGGGTTCTGAAATGGCACTGGGAACTGATTTGTTTTTCTCTCTGTGAACAAGTATCAGTAAAACCATAAAATATTGTTTGAAAGATGCTTGTGCATATTGAGACTTTCAGTCATTGATCTTCAGAATGTATCATACGGGTCTTTGTTTCCGAATTTCTTCTGAAATTTGGTTTATTGAACTTACTTAATTTATCGTTACTGAGCTACGCTCTTCCTCAACTGGATCTGGTTGCAGTCTGAAGTAAGAGCCTTGCTCTCTTTTTCCCTTGAGCATTAAACCTCAATAAGTGTTAGACTATAATATTGGCAACCAGAATACAGAGAAACTCACATTATCATCAACTGTCATTCTGATCTGACAATACTGTATTATATTCTCAATAGATACTTTTGTGAGCAAACAATGAGTGGCATAAATGACTGTGCTGGTCTGACATGGGGAATTTGACTTGTCAGTTAGAGAAGAATGAGGCAAAAATTGTATACATGGCCAAAATATTTCGCATAAAAGTACTTGTGCTCCTCCTCCCCACAGAAGGAAGAAGAAAGTTAAGAGGGAACAAAGAGGCATATATTTAACAGATGGAAGAGGCTGCCTGATTGTACTACCTCTGTCAGCACTGTTGTCTTCTGATAAATGAAGCGCCCTGCACTTGCTGCACAGCTGTGGATACTGAAGGGGGAACTGGAAATGCATGTTGTTCAGTAGAAAAGCAAAGATTATTTGTACGAGCTCTTTACTTATCGGCTGGCTCCAATATGTGTGGTGGCAAGGCTGCTGGGTAAATGATTGGGGTTACATTCTTCTGGAGTTAGACCCTCTTATGGGCTCTGACCTTCCTCGGCTCGTTGCCTAGAAAGCAGTGTATTTCAGCAGAATGGAGCCTCATGAAAGATACATTGCCAGTCACAAAGGAATTTGGCCTTATTTAATATGGTCTTAGCAGAAATATAACGAATTTACTTGCAGGGTTCAGTTTCTTTAGAGTGGCTTAGCAATGGTCTGCATTACATGACAATTTAGTCCACTTTAAAAAAAATAATCTTTCAATCAACTTCAAATATAGAAAAAAATTCTTTTTAGTATGCAGTTATCACTAGTAGAATGACTGTAATTTTGTTCAGGAGAAAATCTCCAGAGATATAGCAATTTACCTGTTAAATCACTTTATTATATCTTTCTTATAACTGACCTTTGCGAGCTGCTGTTAGTTACGTGGTGCTTCAGCCTTGCTTACCGTGCCAGAATGTATTTTCCTAGTGTATAAAGTGTTCTTTCAAGATTTGTATATCTACCGTAGTATAATGTCATGTGGAATAAGACTGATCTTTTCCATTGGAAGCTTGTATGAGTCTTGTGACCTTAAATGAAGTAGAAGGTAGATAATAGCTGTAACCACAACTGTAGCATTAGTGAATTAAAATGCTTGCCTGGTTGTAAGGTTTACAGTTGCTTCGGAGAGATGCTTTAGTTATAGGAGAGTTGTTTCAGAGCGATCTTATATGTGATAGAAGAGTGCTTGGAGGTGCAGCACGGATCACAGCTTTCCTGGTGTAGCTGCAGTGCAGACTCAGTAAAAATTTAAAAAGCCAGGAGTGATTAAAAGGAACTAGAGAACACTGTTCCAAGTGGGGAAGCTGTGTCATGTTTGGCAAGTCATTCATTGCACCTGAATTCTTGATTTGGCACTTCGACAATGCCATAATAGTTTCTCTTGAGAGAGAAGTAATTCCTGAAGAACAGATTTTAAAACACAGCTTTTTTCTTCCTCATTAGAGGATTTTTAACATGTCTCTGTATTTTATCATAACTGGTCAGTCTGGATTCAAAACCACTATTCTGTAATAGAAATTGCTTGCTTGCTTACTCTGTAGGACACTCTGTCCAGAAATCTTCTTGGGGATGGTACTGCTCATACATGGATCATTAGCTACATGGATCATTCAAAGTACTCTGACCTGACCCGCTTTCATAGGATTAAATGAGATAGAAATCAAAAAATAACTAGTTTTACAGATCTTCTAACCTTGGTCATTTTGTACTTGTATTGGTGGAATTAGACACTACAGCAGACAAGATGATTTCTTCAGGTAAAGGAAAATTTAACATCATGTCAGCAAAATAACTGCTTCTGAAAGTGAGGGAAGCCAGGAAGACTATAGTGAAGGTGAATCACTTTAAGCATAGGTCTTGTGATGCATTTAGAATTTAAGATGTGTCCTGTGCAAATAGAAATAACACAGTAACATTCGTGGGACCTCTACTGCCTGAAAAGCCTAGGTCAAAAACCAGACACCACAGTGTTGATAGGGTTTTGACTTCATCAGAAATAGACTCTTTGGTTGAAGACCTACAGTCATGGCTGCATGCATTTTTTGGCATTTCTTATTGTTTATTTAGTAGAGACAAAGTGGGGGAGAAAGTGAATCTACTTTTAACATCTCTCTCTTGCTCCCAGAGCAGGGGAAAACGGGGCTGACTGCCTCCAACCATTTCTGACCATTGCAAATCGAAAACACTGTGCAGACTTAGTACTCAAACCAACATGTGGGGTTGGGATCCTGGGGTTAGGAATGTCACTAGAGCCGAGCAATATGAACTCAGTGAAACTCACTTCTGAGTCAGAATCTCACCATCCCAATAGGAAATGTCCCTTGTACTAGGGTGTACCACCATGAGTTATGTGTCTGTTCTCTGAGAATTTGGGACCTGGGGGCAGTTAGTAGACAGCTGCAATGCTGACCTCTAGCCATTTAATATCAGCACAGCAGCTTCTGCTACTCACCATCTTTGTTAGACTCCTTTTTCTTCTTTTATCCCAAGTTGGAATAAGCTTGTATTTAAATAGGTTGATGAATGGGGCAATTACAGCTGTATTGGCTTTGTTGTATTTTTTTCTTTGAAGACTTTTTGTTTGTTTGTTTTTCCTTACAAATTTCAGTAAGAGCATGTGACTGGTTCCTCAGCTGACTTAGCATCATTGCTTCACAAACTTTTGTGGAGCTGTGCCAGCAGAAGGTAGAGAAGTGGATGGCTATGTCAGCCACTGTGCAGGGCAGGCAAGAGGGAAGGTGGTGCAAAGACCCTGCCAGTACTCTTCCTGCAGGCTGTGAGAATGGTCTGGGATCACATCTACCTATTTTTGTATTAAAAAATGGTCTTATGAGAAAATCTTGATTCAGTATGAGGGAATAATCTAGGAAAGGTAAAGTGTTGTGCCACTGCATGCAGAAAAATCTGAATTTCAAGTAGTAGAGTTGCTTCTTTTCCTTTCATGCTAGTTCTGCAAACCATAGTGTCCAGATCATCAGTACTTAGGCTAGTCTGATAAAACTCTTTATCAGCTATTGGACCTGGTAGGTAGAGCCAGTTCTTGGAGAGGAAATTGGAGCTTACTGTAATTAAGATGACATAGCTAAAAAGTGAAAGCTTAACCCACACCCTCATCAACCTTGCTGTGACTGCTTATTGTGTTAGTCCAACTCCTGCTTCCCCATTTTCCTATGCCCCTTCTTTGCCAGAAGTTCCCAAGCTACCTTGGAACAGCTGAGGGAAAGAAAGAGCAAGTGTCTGCTCCTTGCTCCCAAGGGAAGAGTGTGTTGGCTTAAAGCCATCATTGGAAGCAGCAGCTGAGCACTGACCTTGTCCTCTGTTGGTAGAGTGCATTGCTGTATCCATCCCAGAATGTGCTGTGGGCTGGGAAGCGCTGGTGGGGAGCTGGGAGAGGGCAGATGGCAGGGGAGGCTGGCAGTGCTTTGAGCCACTACGGCTGCTCGGTGGGTCAACCCATGTCACACTCTGCTTTAAGAAGTTCGCATTTCCTTTAAAAATAATGCTGCGGCTAAGAGATCCAGTGTACTCAGTATTGCTGTCTTCCCTTTTAATGGGAGTAGCTTTTGCTATCGTTTGCCATTTGGGATGTGTTTAGTCTGCTCTTCACCATAATTATTCTTTTATATAGTTTTGGTCCCTTAATCTCCTTCTGCCCTTCTTGCCAGGCAATATAAAGGACTTTTATTTATGGGAAGCTTTGTTTATAAAACTAATATTCTTGCAGTGAGTGCATTTTTAAGGCCAAGAAATAAAGTTTTCAGCATGGTTGCATTTTCTTATAACATTGTGTGCACCACATTATCTTGAACAATTCATAAGCACTGTAAAGAGGTTTTTTTATTTAAAAATATGAACATTGCAAGGCAATCTTTCTTTGTTTTTCTCTAAAGAAAGAATATATAGTTCTACTGTGCCGAGACAGACTACTAAAATTTGTGCTTTCCTTTTTGGAAACACCATTTAGTTGCCGTTATCTCTTTTATTTTTATTGTAAAAACATCTGAGGAGCATTAAAATTAGACTTCATTTCCTTTGAAAAGAACAAAGTGGTCCATGAATTCTCATTGAATTTGGAGGAGATTTATGCTAGTTTTTCAGCTGGTCAATTTGAATCAATAATTCAGTAGTCAACTGTCAGTTTAGAAACAAAAATTTGCTGATGTACTGAAATAATGTTGAATTTTTCTTTATTAATAGAACTTTACACTTGCAGAAAAAATTTCACTTCGGGGTCTCAAACCATCTTAATAAAGTAGGAAAAAAAATCTACATCCTTTTCTTGCGAATGCAAAAACTGAAAAATAAGGTGATTAAGTGTCAGGGTAGAGAACTTCTGTGTGTATTTGAATGAGCAAAGGACCGCTCCTAGCCCTGCAGCCACCTGGTATGTAGTGGCCTGTTAAGCATCCGTATTGCTAAACTCTCACACCTGCCAGAACAGGGAGCTGCACTCAAACTTTCTTGTGAGTTAGTATGAGGTGGAGACTGTTCTTAAACTGTGCCTGGGAAATGGGGGGCAGAGGGGCGAGTGGTAGATTTTGGGCTGTATAGCACAAGACTTGCACGGCAGGGAATGTTACTACTGTTCTGTTTTTTGGTTTTTGGGTTTTTTTTCTGGGATCCCTTATCCTGGGAGTTCCTCTGTTAGATGCTCATGTGCTGTTATCGATGGGAGAGACAGACACTGCACATTCTCGGGAAGAGGCTGTCCTGTGGGATCTCACTTGTAATATGGTGTCCTTAATGATGCCCAGGGAAATGCTGTGGGAGCGGAAGAGCTGGCTGATGGAGCTGTGCTGGCTTGCACCTCCTGAAGGTCTGGCCCAGCATCTATAACTGCAGGAGAATTTTTCCTTTACAACTGAGCTGAACAACAAAGATAAATGGGAACCATAATTGTAAGCCATTTCACATGGGCCATATCAGAGTCCACAACAGACCAGGATTTCTATTAGGAAGGCATGATTTGTGGCATTTCATAATGCTATTTTCATCTATTTTTGAAAATGATCAAAAATGAAATTATCCTGTGGGGAACACAAAAATTAATTTTATAAAGATAGTATCTTTCTTTTCTTTTTCTCTTTCTTTCTTTTCTTTCTTGCTTTTTTTCTCTTTTTTTAAAGAGAGAGACTGCACAAGCTTTATAGACACAATAAATCATAGTGACTGGTGATAAGAAAATATTTGTTAGGATGAAACTCTGTTACATTTGATTGGACATTAATCATCTTTTATGTGTGCTGTGGATATGGTTTCCATGTAAATTGTTCACCAGAAAATACATAGTTGGTGCTGAAAATTAAGTGACACTTTAGATGGTAATATATTCCTTTTGAAGTAATAAAGATGGATGAGACTTTTCATTATGACTGCTGGGATCGGAATGAGAAATATTTTGAGAATTGACAAATGGCAGAGGTTAGGGCTGCAGTCAGTGATAGCTTGCAATCTGGGTGTTTTCACTGAAATTTTAAGTATATGTGGCATGGATCGATCCTGATCTTAGACAACATTTACTAAATAATTCTTCCTGTTGCATGTAACAGCAAAACAGCACTGACTTATAGTAGGAATAACGGACTTGTCCTTGTTTGCTCATATATACTCAGAGCGAGAGCTGACTTCTACCTGTAGTATTTTCAGTATAATTTTCTGTTAATTAAACGTCACACTTATGGTGCCTCATGACACTTGCCTGGGAGGTGAGGCATAGGAACTAGCAACATTTTGTTTTGGAGTCTAGATGGCCTTTATCATGCCTGTTCCCAGAATCTTAAAGGTTCCCTTTACTGACTTGTGATGCTCAAGTGTAGATAGCACCTGCATTGTTAAACAGCTATTCTGCTTCTGGGAGCAAAAGGGAGTAAAATGAAGCAAGTGCAGCCTTGAAGTTGGTATCTCTTCATTTCACAGAAATTTAGCAAGTTAAGTTCTAGAACTGCCTGAACGTTTCTTCAGATGACCACAGGAGTTTTGCCAAATGTCAATAGGCTTATGGCTAACCCAGTGCTTTGTGTTGCTAATGCATCACTCTGGCAGGATCCATTTCTCCTGCCTTCCCTAAACGGTGCTGAATGGCAGGACTGGAAGAACAGCAGAGCCTGCATTACACCAGACGCATCTCTCCCCTTGCCATTTTTTCTTTTTTTCACTAGTTTAGCCAGTAAAAACAAATCTTGCCATATTTCAAGGACATGTCTGTCTACCCCAAATGATTTTTGTGCTGGTCTATCCTGTCCAGACCTTCTCTAGAACAGTCCCCTTCTGTTTGAAAGAAAACACAGAGTGGTTTGTTGGGGTTTTTCCTTTCCTCGCTTGCTTTCTTCTTGCATGTCATCCTTTATTCATAGCTTGCATTTCTTTATTTTCAGTAGTTGAAATGCATTTCAGAAATGTATATGTACCATCATTTTATAGATCAGTATCAATTTGTGGAGCTTCAGTCTTCCTCATCTATTTGCTTGATTGTGGTCCAGTTTTCCTTTCAAAATAATTTATTTGGAAGGGGTTTCACCAACACAATTATGGTAGTTTCCTTACATACATTACACACATGACCAATAATAGTTTCCCTATGTATCCTTATGACAGAGAGCTCTTCTGATGAGTTCTGCAATGTGATAAAAAAGAAAATGTTACTAAAAATCTTGGTAGGTGAGATCCAAATATATTGCCTCCTCTTTGTTGGTTAATCATTGTGAGCAATGTGTTGAGAACTGATGTTGGCTACCGTGTTTCTGATAGAGTATTTAACATATTTAGGGTAGGACTGTCCTGGTCAGAGAATGCAAGATCGTATTGTCCCCATCCCCTTAGTGTAAAAAGGGACCTTCAGTTGTGAAGAACAGGGCTTTTCGTTCCTTGTGTTGCATACTGGCTGTGATACTAATAGTCATTGAACTCAGAAAATGCAGGTTTCTGGACTGATTGGAGATTTGGTTTGGGTTTCTTTCTGTTGTTGCTGTGGATGCTTTGTGACTTGAGATTGCTGCTGCATCAGCATTACGTATTTTCTCAGTGTTTAAGATTCTTCTCATTATTCTCCTTCCATTTGATTTTCCTAAAATTTTATATATTATTAAAAAAAAAAGCAGCAGCATTTGCATTGGTCCCAAGATATAAATGTAAATTTATTGAGACTATTGTTCATAGTTCTTCATAAATTATGCACTGGAGCCCTTTGCAAAAGGGAGGAGTAACTCTGATTAAATATGCAACAAATGCAGAAGACTCAGTTTAGGAATAGAAAAGGCATTTACATTACTTTGAGGAGTCACTGAGCTCCAACAGCCATGTTTCATAGGCAAAAGGAAGGACAAGCGAGGCTGTTAAACTGCAAAGCAGCATCTCAAATTCATACTCAAGAAGTCATGCAAGGTTTGAGGAATTCTATCAGGAATCATAATATATTCTTGCCCCACATTTTTATTAACCTGCATTAAAAGCTGTTTTCCACTAACTTAATGCTTAAAGGAAATTTCAAAAAAACCCCAGAAGGTTAAGACACCAGAACATTAACTTCAAGTCATTGTTAAACTGAACTGAGGAAGGCTCTAAGACTTTCAGTTCAGATGGAAGAAAGAAATTCCATTAAACAAGGCCCAACAATCACAAGCGCACTTCATTTTGTCTGGTGCTAGGTTCAGTTTTGGTCTCTTATTACAGACTATGCTTGGTGTCAATAATAATTCTTTTTTTCCAGAAGAATCTGGAATACTTAGAGATTTATACTACTTTCTATTGCCACTATAGCTATTACTGCTCATTAGATCACTTTTGTTCTTATTTATAATTCTCCAAGCATCACAAGAGCTGCTACTTTAATTCAGAATATTATCAGCAGATATATATTCTGGGGATTTACTGTAGGCCTGACAATAATTAAATGAATAGCCATGGCTGACTGCCTTACCCAGTGAACATAGAAATCTTTTATGAGAGGAAAACATAACTGTCCTGAAGGCTGATACTATTGGAATCAACAGGCTGGATCAAGTTCAAGTTGATATGCAAAACATTAAAAGGAGAAATTAAGAACAGTGAAGAAAAAATGTGTAGCTACCGTGGGAGCAGATAGGAAACTCTTAGACATGAAGTTGTGTTTAGGGGGAACCTTGGTAACACAGTAAAAAGTTGTGGGTACTGGGCTATGCTGGAGGAGGCTAAAGAGAATTCATAGATGAATTCTTCTTGTTTGGTGCTTACAGATGATCCCAAGTGTAGTGAGCTGGTTGCTGACAGAAGGGTGGTCTCTTGGCAAGGTGAATTCTAGCAGAGGGGCAGGCTGATGGGGTGAGATCAAGGCTTGTCACTTGTTCCAAATCCAGGACTCTTCTCCTCTGGTTTCTCTATTTGGGCCTGGAGTGTAGGGCAGAGCTCTGTTTCAGGTGCTCACCTGCGGAAGGAATCTACACAGTATTGTAGGAGTAGAGGAGGCTGTAGGGGTGATTTAACTACCCTGGCTGTATGCTGATAAACGCATGATGTGACAGTCTCTTGCCTCCGGATTTGACATGGTTTTATGGGTATTATGATGGTCTGAACACCATCAGTTATTGTTCTGGTTTTGGTGTCCTTGTCAAAATAACTCTGCTGTGCAATTTGGTATTTTAAGCCAGCTTTCTTAGAGGTAGAGGTTTTATGAATGTAATATCTGTGTGTGGCTGGTAGCTGTTTTCCAGAGCATGTGTAAGGCCTGTGTGAATGACTCTAGACATGCTGTGGTCATACGGTGATGATGTTCCTGTGGTTCTGCCACCCCCGCTTGCTGTTAACACTGGTGCAATTGCATTAGCGCAATTAAATTTTGGCGTAAGTGTCCTGGGATATTAGTGCAAAACATATTATAGATAGATTTTTGTTGCCTGGCATTTTGAAACCTGTCTTTGCCTGCAACATTGGGTTTACGTTTTCTAGTTCTGACAGGTATGTTCTGTGTGTTCCCTTCACCCCTCTGAGGCAATTGGGTCAATACTGTGCATGCTTTATTTCTATCACCCTCTTCCCCCCATCAAAGGGCTCTTCGTTCAGCAAATTACACCGGTGTGGTGCACTTCCTTGACCTTTTCAATATTCTGTAATTAGATTGGCTGCAATTTCTCGTTTCTTCCTGTTTACAGTCTCACTAGCCTCTGGGAAAAGGATGGAATGCCTATTTGCTCAAAATATAAAATACTGCAAAGGTCAAAGCGGCATAGTATAAAACTGCATTTCACTGAATGTATTAATGTTTTGAAGGGAGGCTGGGGGAACATGGAGCATTCTGCTTGTAATGCTGCAGATCAGTTATTGTCATGCAGATTTCCTGGATTTTCTTCAAAGCACGTTGCCTTAATGCATAAAATTTCTTAGCTTAGCTGCGGCACAACTTGGCATTGCAATATATTGCATCCCACAGGCCTCCATTAGAAGGTTCTTCAACAGTTTTGGGTGCTTTAAATTCCTCTTAAGAGGGGCATTCTTGCAAATGACTGCGGTTTTTAAAGTTAGGAGCCTGTGATGTATTAAATTGAAAATCAGCGTGGTGGGGTTTTTTTCTATACCTGTTTTATTTATAGACTTTCTTGACTAAGTCCAAGGTCTTAAAATGGTGCCAGTCACAACAGCATCACCATAATGAACTCAGAACCCTGTAAGACGAGACAGGGCAGGGGTTTTATTTTTTCCATTTTGCTCTTGTGAACTAGTAACAAAGTTCTATGGACCGTCTCTGGTTTCCAAATGTATGCCCTTGAGCTACCCTCTGGTTAGCTGTGCTGGAGATAAGGTCTTGATATGTGTCACGTTTGTTCTGATTGCTGTGAATGATGCTCCTCTCACTTTCTGGTGGAAAGTTATAAATGCTGTTCTAGGTCACTTTACTTGAAACGAGGAGAGCACAGCCCATTTTTCTCTGTCCTTTGTAACTATAACATTGAGCAGTTATGTTAATCTGATGTTTCTTCAAAACCTCAAACACCTGTAAAATGAAACTCTCCTCTCCTAAGACAAAAAAGTAAATAGTAAATATCCCACCCCGTCCAGCTGTTTTCAGCAGGCCTGTATGCTATATATGCTGTATATCATATAAGGAGTATAGATATGTTTTATATTCTTTATACAGGCTCCTCCACAGAGCTGAAGTGTTGGGTGTGCTTACGGAGTTGATTGTGCTGGAGATGAAAGCACGTGATGTTGGCTGGAGTGGAAACATTGGAGTTGGCTTGATGCCATTCTACCTTTCAATAGAGATTGCCTGTTTTTGTTCAGAACTGTTGAGAAATGCTGAGGTGGAGATTCCATAGTATGTAAATAATATTTGATCAGTAGTTAAATCTCAACAAGACAATTCTGCTCTGGGGACAGTGGGTGGTGTCTGAATGTAGCCTCAAAGAACCTGTATTTCAAACTATTTCCTAGTGCTACTCTGGTCTTACAGTAACAACTGATACAATGAGATGTTTGTCACTTGGGATGGAGAGAAAAGAAAATCAGGAAATGATTAAATGTTCATAAAATGACCTCCAACCCATCCTTGATCCGTAAGGTGTTTTTAATCCAACATGTGAGAACTTGAATGCCATAGCAGTGAGCATTAGAGAAATTCTAAATGCGAGTAGCTTATCTGCTTCTATAAGAAACAACTTGCATGTCGCCTGCTATTTTGTAGCAGTACTAGCCTGTCAAAGCATTTTTGTACTAAAGCTTAATTTATGTAATAGTTGTGCTTCCTTCTGTATTTCAAGTATTAATATAATTGCCTCTGGGTACACAGAATGGGTTTGTGGTGGACAATTGCACTCAATTACATTGCTTATTAAAAGGTATGTATTGTGCCAGGGATAGAAGGAACTCTTATAATTAACTTTTATAAGCCACAATTGCACAAAATTATACATTATGACTTCCTCCAAGAGTGATATTACTTTCTGTGGGAATACAGTCAGAAAGAGGCTTAGAAAGATTCTTGGGCTATGTTGCTCAAGTCTCCTGGATCATTTAGGGACAGTTTGGATTGATGGCAGATCTGCCATATAGTAAGCTTGTGCAAGCACTCACTTGATCAGAAGTGTTCCACGGTTTTTAATCAACTTGAAGGGGCTTGAGATCATGTTTAATACTTTAATAGTGCTGAACACAGCCAGCATTAGTACAAACATCTATCTTCAACTGCCTATGGAAGGTAGCTCATCTATACCAGACCCAGTTCCTGTGTGGCAAAAGAGGGACATCCAGTCCTCTGGCTTCCTCCAGGCCACTTGCCTGCCCACAAACAGACACAGGACTTGAGGTTGGATCCTCTGAATCACCACCCTTCCCCTTCCTTTTGCTGTCAATATGCTAGGAGAACATTTTTCTTGTGGAATCAAAATACTACTCCTTTCTTCACTGGAAGACAAAGGAGGTAATCCTTCTGAATTAGTGGAGCAGGGATTTATGGCTCGGTCTCCCACATCCCTCATGTCCACCATAACTTTTGGGCCATTGGTAGTAGTGGTTGTAAGGGATTAGAGTAGAAATCCTTACCTGAACTGGAAAAACCTTTCTCAGTACAGAATATCTGTGGTTTTCCATGGGGGAAAAAACCCCAAAAAAACTCAGGAAAGCAATTGAGTTCCAGCGAATCCCTATTTTTTTGCCAAAAGAAAATACTTATTTGAAAATGGAGACCAGCATCCTTTCCTGCTCTGAATACAGCAGTATTTATAAGTCTACACATCTTTTGAGAGTTTAATCTTTTACTTCCAGAGTTTAAATCATTGAAAATCTATTTGAAGTGTGTGTTGAGTTCTCTTTGTGAAGAAAAAAATAGTGTGTTCGAGGAGAGCTTTCAAATTAAGCCAATGTTACACAGTCTTCTGGTGAACAGCACCACGGTTCCCTTTTGATAATATATAGTCCAATCTAAATGGAGTTCTCTCTGACCGTGCAGCATCCTTAATGTGTGCTCTCTCTATGAACTCCCTGGTGATTTTTTGCTTGCACAACTCCTTTCAGAATGTGAATTTTAATAGTTTCTGAAATTTAAAGTGTGGTACATTTTATTGCATTTTTGGATACTCTTTTTCTGTTGGATTTTCCTAATTTATGGCTGGCTAAAGCATTGTCTCCCTCAAGCCCATTGGCCTGTCTGTCCTGAGCAAGGAGATTTTAATTTCTAATCTATGTGAAATGGAAAGTGTTTAAAAGATTTTCACCAGCTTCAACAGGGGAGCATTAATTATTTTTTCTTTCTTTAGGAAACGTAGTAGCATTAAAAAATTATTTTTAAGAGGGGTTTTTGTGGCTAAATTGAAATGATGGCTTTCTCACTATTTTTGCTTTTGGGGACATTCCCATTTCTGCCTGTAGTTTGCCATGCAAATCCTATATATATATAATGCTGGGATTAACATAACCCTGAACAAACAGATTGGTTTTTTTTGGTTTGCTGTTGGTTTGTTGTATTTTTGTTTTGGTTTGTATTTCTTTGGGGTTTTTCTTGTTGGTTTTGCTTTTGTTCAATATATATCAGGAAACATTCAAAATTTATAGAATTTATAACTTAACAGAGTCTCTTTGAGGAGTTTGATGTCCATATATAACCATCACTTCAGGTCTTCCTGGATGTATTCAGAATTGGTCAGCATTGAAAAGTTCTTGTTAATCTTATTCTTTGCCTGTTATGCAGTGTATCACACATTAAAACACATGTTAAGTGGATGCATATTCAATTCTGTGGTCCTCTAGTAGGCTAATCTCATTGCAGAAATCTCCGTCAATACTGCTGTGCCACTGTAATACTGCAAGTCAGATACTAATTGAAACTAAACTCATTGTACATCATTGGTACTTTGAAGGTTAAACAGTCTTAACCATATTCTTTACGTACTTCTTTTTCCAAAGTGTGATATTAGAGCTTTGCTGATTTCTAAGTCATTAATAACAAGATTTCTGTGGGCAGTGTCCCCTCTGTATGTGTCTTTCTCCTTCTAGGAAAGGCAGTCCTGGAAGATTACTGAGCAGGCTTGGCTGCAAGACAGAACATTAAAGTTTCTGTTGCAATTCTTAGAAAATTCCTCCTAGATTTTAAAATCATCCTTTAGCTAATAAAATGCAGTTCTGCAGTACTTGCTTCCTAGCAGAGGTCCTAAATTCAGTATTGTAGCTATTGCCTTGTGAGGGTATGGACAGTCTCTGTCCTTAAAACAAAATTAATCATAATCTAAGTATAAAACCTGATTGGCATGTTTATCCTGTGATGTCATCTTATGATTTTGGGGGAGGGGAGAAGGGGAGCATGCACGAGACAACATCATGTAGAGGGAAATAAGAATAAAAAAAGGAAAAATCAGAATTTTATCCTCTGAGAAAATAGAGCCCAGGCAGAAAAACTTTGTGAGGAGCAAAGACATTTAACATAGCCCAAAGTATTTGAAGATAGTGTCAAATAGCCACAGTTCCAGTAAAGGAAGTTTTTCTAGCAGATAAACTATCAAAAGCACTCCAGTTCCTACTTGTCAGTTGCAGGTGGCGTGCCTGGGCATAAAGCCTCCTTATCCTTTGATTATTCTGAACTTACAGTAATCCTCACTTTGTAGTTCCCTAAACATATAATTGATCAGATGAAGCAATATGCACGGGGTGCTGTGCTGATGGAGTTCAGCTTCATGGCAAGAACTGATCAAAACACCATCTGAGCATTGAGCTGTAGTTATTTAGTCAGCCTCAGTGGCTGTTCCTGGAGACCTTTCCATGCTAAACTTTGACTCCTGCGTTTCACCCTGGAGTTCAAAAGCCACTGTGGCTTCTTTCTGGAAGAAGTAATGAATTCAAAAGTTTGAGGAATTTTAGACTGTACTTAAGATTTCTGCAGGATATGTTTTACTCAAGTGAGTAGTGGGCATGAAAACACATCCCAACTAATGGTTTCTCTCCTGGGGCTCCCAGTAATGGGTTTCAGGCTATTGGGAAGTGCTGCATTAAACTTACCAGTTACACAGGGATGACACAGTTTTTATTGAGAACATAAATCGCAGATGCTGAAGTTTCATGGGCTATGTTTTCCTTCTGGTTGGTGATGAAAAAATATACTCATGCATCCTAAGGACACCATATAATGTTAGCATCTATATTTGGCTGGCTGGCCAAAAGGAGGTCAGCTGCGTTAAGTGAACACTTAGAAGGCATTTTTCAGGTAAGAAGGCAGTCTTTGTAGGTGGTTTTTAAAGCTGCATCAGCAGCCTATTCAGTCTTAAACAGCTCAGGCCTATGATGCAGTTGAGATGTGACTAACCTTACATGTTATAAATCATGAATCAGACCTTGAAAATCAAAATATTAAAAATATACGTACTTCCTTGCCTTGTTTCCTGAGCATGCATGTATTTTTCTCTGCAGTGATAGGGGCTACAAGTTTTCTCTTTTAGGAAAAGATAAAACTCCCCTTAACGCAGTGTGTTAAGAAAAATCCAAATTATTGTAAAACTGATCACAAGAATTGAGAAATTTGCATACTTAATATGGTTAGCTGGGAGCCTTGGCCAGGGGTAGTTGTTTAGTATACACGTGCACACAGGGAACATCAGTGAGTCTCAGCAGATCTATAGGTGTTCACCCAGTACAAACATCTGGGCTATTAAAACAGGCATGCAGACATTGTGGTTACAGCACTCTGTACAGTATGGTCAGGCTAATTTACAGAATTAAACTATTTCTTGTACATCTCTGCATAGCAACTGCCAGAATTTGACAGTTTATATCCTTTTTGAATGCAGATAACTTTCCATGCCCTGAAGGCTTATCAGCTTTGCTTCCTTCTGAACCACCGTTACACTCCCAGAGAAGACCTTTGGGTAAATTTCTGACAGTGTTAACAGCATTCCAGATTGAACTGCTTGTAAATTCAAAGCCTACAGGTCATTGAGTGATGGGGCACTACCGTTTTCTTCATGAGCGCGACATCCCACTACTTTGAAGAGAAGAGAAACAAAAACCAGGAGTATACTGAATTACCTAAATGTGGTTGCAGTTGGCACGCTCTAATTTATACAAGGAATGAACATTGTAGCTTGCATCAGCAAACCATGCTTCTGACATAAAAATATATGCTTCTGAAATAATATTAATTGTAGGGATCTGATATAATAAGAAGTGGGTGATGATGGGGAAAAATCTTTGTCCTGGAAAATGTTTAAGAATGTCCAACTTTTCCTTGCTGATGTCAGGACAGGTATGAGACTTTAAGGAAAAAATAATACAAGTATACCTAGAAGAATGCATCCTTCTGGACAATGCCTGGGAATTGGTGCTCAAGGGTTTGCCATGAATGCGGCTGATGCATTTTCATCTGATTTAAATCAGAAACAGTAGAAATTCAACACAAATCTTTTGTCCCAGGTGAAGACAAATCTCTCCAAACTACTTGCTCTTCCAGGTAACCTTAAATGGTGAAAATTGTGTCCTTTACCTGGAAACACTTTTCCAGAGAAGTTTTGCTAAAATGAACATATTCAGAGAAATTTTTAGCTTTTAAAAATGATCTGTCAAAGAAACTTTGTTTAAAGTTTAGATCATATAAAAATGTAGCAGTCCTTTTATCAGAAAAATTTAACTGTATAAGTTATGCTAACATAGAAATCCCTCTTAAAATTATGGTAAAAAAATTTGCTACTTACATTTGTACAGCAAATTAAAAATTTTACTTGTGCTATCATTTATCTGGTGTTGAGAGCTCCGTTCTGGGACTCCTTTCCCTGCATGCTAGGAAGACATAATCTTTGTATTAAAAGACCAAGGTAGACAAGAGGTGCGAGTGGTAAAATGTTATTCCAGAGACCAGTAATTTGCATGAGTTGATCCTACCAAATCAGTGAAGAATGTCACTGTTAAAGATTTATGTTCCCTGCTCTTCTCATCAGTAGTTCTTAAGTCCTGAATGCCTGATGATAAAAGTGAAATTTGAGTGAGGATCTGAAGAAAAATGAGTTTAACTACAAAAGCCAGGAATTGCAGCTTGTACTGCTTGCATATTTATATCTTTTAACATTCTTGTATTGAATTTAATTCAGCTCACATTCCATGAATGTGTTCTTACAGGGTGTACTGGTATTTAGTACAGGGTAATTCTACCGTGACTGTGAATGCAGCGTGCGGATGAAACAGAATCTCCAGACCTTTCTGTGTGTCCCTGTGCAGTACCTTCCTGACAGAAATACTGCTCCATGTGGTGGCTTGCTTCCACAAGTCTGGCAAAGTTTGAGAATTAGAGTGCAACAGAGAGGGTAAGATCAGTAGGATTATGTGGCAGCGTTTCAGGAGTGCTGTTCTGTTGGGATCCTTGCTGGAGCTTGGGCTCTACTTGCTATTTGTCATGGTGCTGTTGGGACAGTAGAACACTGTCCCTCATAAAGATAATTTTAAATTCCATATTGAAGGGAATTGAGACCAAGGCTAGGAAATAAGAGGTGACTTCTAAAACCAGTAAAAACTGTGGGGTTGGGGTGTTTTTTTTTATACTGTGAAGCAGAGTGTGAGGAGAATTTCAAAACTCAGGTTTGTTTAGATTGGGAAATGCACAAATTGTGAAAATGGTGTAAAAATGGTTTCATATACAGCTTCTCAAAGGAAACTGCTATAATAAATTAGAAGCAAGGCTTTCATAGGCTTACTTTGAAATTGGATAGGCAGATCCAGGCATAAGAACCTGACAACAGGCAGGGAAGTATTGGGTGGGGAGGCTTCAGCCTTTCACTTTTCCCTCTGCTGCCAGCGGAGGGCATTTGCTCAGGATGTTCTGTCATTCGATCTGTGCATGTGCAAAATACATGCTTGGTCTTTAGAAACAACCTGTATATTTTGGTTAGATTTCGCTCTCAGCGTTCAGTGTGTCTGCAGTAAATCTATTGATTTCAGTGAATTAGAGCTCTATTAAAGAAAACCAATCAAGCATGATGTTTAAAATGCATACCTACCTGCTTAAAGTTAAGCTTCTGCTTTGCTGATATGGGACTTGCTGCATTTCTGTATCCTTGTGAACATGAAATGGATATACAGAAACTGAACAGATTAAGGAACTGTTTTATGAATAGATGCATCTTTGTGTGGGAGAAAGGTCTGTTTGGTTTTTTTCCCCAGCAGTCACAGACTACTGTTTAATTAGAGCCACCTACCAAAAGTGTCATCCAGATTCTATTTTTGCTTGATTTCTATTCTCATTAGTGCAATTTTATTTAGAAAGCTTATTTCCACAGATTTCCATTAATTTTTCTTAGTAGGTTAATGATAAAATATATTTTACTTCATATAAGTGAAATTTCCTTGTATGTGTGTTATCCAGTGGCAGTATCTTCTTACCAGCTGGATGGGCAGTAAATCCTGATGCCAAGTATTTTAAAAGATTATGGGATTTAAGACTGATGCAATCCACTTGGAAAAATGTAGTAGAAAACTCTATTTGAACATAAAACTGATGGTGAAATTTAACCTTTCAAACAGAAAAGAGATGGGAAGCTTGGGGAAAAGGACTCTCTGAGCAGGAGGGTAAAGGCATTTATTAGAAATCCTCCAGGTTCTGAGTTGAGAGAAATCCAGCTCCAACTGAGTTCCTTTTCATACTAACTTTTTTTTTAAAATCAGGGTTGCAAGTTTTTCTAATTAATCATTTGCTCTCTCTTACATTTACAGTGATGGTCACACTGTATTTACAAAATGAAATAAAATTTACTCACATCTATGCTAAATCCACTGGCACCAATGACCAAAATATAAAGGTATCAGTTATCAATGTACAGATGGGAGAAGAGGGAGAGACAAGGCCAGGAAAGCTCTTATTTTTCAAGGTATTATTGTAAACTTCCAAGGTGTATTCCTCTTATGGGGAAAATTGTATGCTACATATAACACTCCCAGCACCCATGCTCTGGTCTTGCAGGTGGCTTGGGAAACAAGGTGATGTTTTCAGGGGGAGCCAGCTGAGAGTGTGGATGGTGTGAAGCTGGATTGAAATGGGTTGAAATCTGGTTACTGGCTGCTGCTCCTGGGGCACCTTGACCTGCTATGAGGCAGTCTTGAGGGTGAAGTGTTTTCAGTAGTGATATTCTTTTTTTTTTTTTTGGTCCTTTCCTTGTGTCTCTCTGGAGCTGGGATAGTGCTGCAACAGTAACAGCCCGTGTCTGTTGTGTTAGTGACTACAGCTGCAGCACACTCACCCTGTTCATGCCCCATGGGAATGCTGCCTTTTGGTTCCCTTGGAAACACAGTGCTTTGTTACTATGTGCTGATGGGATGTGCCACGTAAAATTGTGTACTGAGGTAAAACAGGAGGGAAATAATCCTTTACCAATATAATTTTAAATAAAAGCAATGAAGAGACCATTCAGGCTCTTTGCCCAATTACTTCTTGTAACTATTTGGCTGCAGTGACATGTTCAGCTCCAATCCAAGTTTTTTTCTCAGCCTTGGAGCAGAGCTGAAACAGTCACTATGTGATAATGCGTCATCCAGCTGTGTGTGTAAATCCACTGTAACTACAGGTTTCTAATGATAGACAGGTGAAGAGTCAGGAAAAAATGTTGGTAGTATTTTCTTTCAAGATGCTGATAGTTACCAGGAATTTTCTTTTGACATAAGAGCTCTTGAGCTTGGTTTGGGGGAGGTTTTGTGGGGTTTGTTGGGTTTTTTTTATGAAAGCTACTGCAGACCTGATGTTTTATAGTGGTATTTGGGGAAACTGGGGGGCAGAGTTAGGGAAGCAGATTTGCAGTTCTGCTCTGGCTAAAGCCAAATGCAGAGTTCCCAAATGACAGTATTGTGATGATATAAGCTTCATAGCAAACTTTTAAGAACTGGCATAAAACCAGGGTACATAAAGGGGCAATGAAAACTGAGTGTTTAATGAATTTGACTAAAGAGAAGAAGAAAGTAAAACAAATCCTTCCCTAAATGAGACACAAAACTGACTGCTTTCAACGGGACAGCTCTCTGGCTGATGGTTCTGTATGTTGATCAACATCCGTGCTATAGGTAAAATAACTTTTTTAAAGATTAGCTGCAGAGCTGTGTGGCTGTACCACCCTTTGGCACCCTTTTTGGTTTTAGAAAGACAATTCCACTGAGTCTCAGTGTATAGACAAAAGTTCTATGCATATTCTGAAAAAAAGCAAAGACATGGTAACCTTAGATGACTTGTAATGCAGCACAGTACGTGTTCTGGGTTGGAAATAGTGGATTACCAGATACAAGTATTCTGCAGCAGAAGACTCTCAATCCTCAATAGTATTGCTTCTAAGAGCTAATGAAGTTTTTGCTAACTGTATAAATACATAATACACTTACCCAGATTTTCTGGAGAGGACTTTGCTGCATTCTTAAAAATAGGCTTCCTAAGGGAAAGGGCTGATTCACATCAGTTCTTGTTAAAGTTGTAGGCTAAAATGTGTGGTGTTTGAATTGGGTACCCTTTAATTACTAGAGCGATATGTTTATTGAGACCATCTTGCAGAACTGAAAGGATTTCTTTGCGTTTTGATTAATTAGTTCTGAGATAAAGGATCTGGTCTTTGAGTTTTGGAAGAAAACTAAAATATCAGACTTAGGTCCTTTAAAAAGAATTTTTAAAAAATTACTGACATTTGGGATACTCTTCCAGATGGGGGCAAATGCATAGACAGAGAATAGCTTTATGAGTTATTAATAAATGTTTTATTTAGCAGTTTTCAAGAATGGTCCAACATTAAAATAGAGCTATGTATGGATAGTATTTGGAAAGCATTACTGATAATGATCTAGACATTTATAAGAGTATTGCAACAGTATTTCCTCATTTCAACAGAATAGGCTGTCTGAATAAAATCCTGTTCTCTTTTTCTCTGTTGCAGAAAAAGGAAAATGTCCTAAATCATTTAAAGTTATAACTTGTTTATTTTCAAGATAGATGGATTCTGTGATGTAAGAACATGCTGTATCCCATTATAATGGGTCCTGGTATATAAATGAACTCTTTTCTTCCTTTTCTGACTTTAAGCAGCCTGGACTATGAAATATATGGAGTAAGTCTTCCTAAGGTACTCTGACATATCCAGAAGCAGAAAAATACCTAAATTTAGTTCTGCAGGTGTCATTGTCAGGAAGAAAAGAACACTTCAGAACCAAAAAGTCTGAAGCACTTCCCTCTATTCACACTGCATACGAATCACTTCTTCCGTTTGACTTTTTCCCCCGGTTGCTGTGTTGCGAGGAAGCAGAGGTCGCAGTAATGAGGTTAAAAGAGCCACGGCTGCCTTTGTGCAAGAAATAGAAATAGATTCCAAATGTGAACAACACAGATGCAAAAGTCACTCTGTGGTCAACGTCTGTTGCATCATTAAGAAAACTAATCTGTGATAGTCTAGGGCTTTGCTTTCCATCTTCAGTCAGTGACCTTTTCTTTACCAACCAGAGTGTCCGAGTGAGATTTCCTGAGACAGTCAGAAACTGACTTTATAAATAAAATTTCCAAACAATTTCTGAGACTTTAGAGGAGCACTACACATTCATCACGTTCCTCCTTTGTCTCTGTGTCCTGGCAGAAGAATTTCTCTGGTGGTGGTCCATATGGCTGAACAGAGCAGAGCATTGTGTTCATATTTAGTCTTGTTGCATCTTTAAGAGATCCAATAGCTACAGAAACTTTACACCAGTAGAAAGTAAAAGGAAATTATTTGAAAAATCATCATGTGTTGTTGATTCTTCTATATTATTTTTTGTGACAGTCAATATCATCTCTATTTTATGTTTAGTTGCATTTTATCTTCAAGAACATACAAAGTCAGCCAGTTCCTTTTATCTGTGAAGTCTGTAAGGCCAACTGACTTCAATGCTTGTCAAATATGTAATGTAACATATAATATGGCTGTAATTTACATATAACTTCCTACACATCTGAAAATTAGGGACATTGGGGAAATACTTCGTCTCATACAAATTAGGAAGGAGGAGAAAGAGCTTTGGAGAGCTTTTGATGAATTGTGACATAATTGGTAGGATCAGCTGCAAAAGTAGACTGGGTTACACAGGACTTTATCCAACTGGGCCTTGAAAACTGCCTAGGATAGACGCAGTACATCGTCCCTGGGCCCTGCTCCATTGCTTTCCTGGCCTCACGGGGCGGGGTGGGGAGGAACCTCTTTCCATAAATCCTTTGTAAATGTACCTTTTCTTTGTCTCCTCCAGTGTATTCCACTCTTCTTCTCCCACCATGCCACAAGGTGAAGACCATGGCTCCGTATCTCCAGTGCCCCCTCCCTCAGGAGTCTGCTCCAAAATTCACTCCAAAGCCACATCTCAACCTGTAGAAAGTTCCCAGGTTCTCAAGCCTCACATGTATGTGGTGGCTGGGAAAAGAGTACAGGCTTCACATGTCTGGAAATAGATGCTTTATTCTACCACAGTGAGATCATAATTAAATTGGAGAAGTTTCCTAAATTATTACTTAAGGTTTCAGAGGGAGGGAAGATGGACCACAGAATCTTGAGGTGTCACTTGCTATAAGACTTATTTTATTGTATTATTAATTATTATTCCTGGAAAAGTGGATTCAAGGCAATGGGATGTAATTCTTTGATGCAACATGAGCTTCCCTAATAGCTCCAGTGAACTAAAGCCCCTTCTACGTAAAATATTTAAAGTCTGAATGAAACAACAATCTTTGATAAGCAACAGTGGGTAGAGTACAGGGAGTTTCCAGGAAAAAGTAACCCTCTTTTTTTTTTCCTAAATTCCCTCCAACTAGCTTTAAAATTCTCTCCAATTAGCTTTATACCTTGAACTAAGTTGTTTCTTCTTCTGCCTGGAAACTGCTGCAGACTTTCAGAATTTTCTGTGCACCTGGATCAAAAGGGCTATGCTGTGTAAGGGACAGGAGATTACCAGTGTGTGGAAACACTGGGAGTGAAGAATTTTAGGTCATTTTCCATTGAATCACATACTGAAACATTGTTAATTTTGATTGAGGTTTCTTTGGCTAAAAATATTGAAACATTCACATTAAGAAATGTATAATTTTCTCCTGTGATTCTTTCTGTTACAGTATTCTTCACACACAAGAAATCCCTTTCCCTCTTGTTCAGACATGTGGTGCCATGCATGCTTGTGCTGTGATGATTTTGGGAAACAGAAGGGGTGTGTGCAACGGGAAGGGGCTGTATGTGCATTTCAGAATGAACACGAATGTCTTTGGTTCCAATTTTTCCTTGTGCCTGGTGTTAGCAATTTAGAATGCCTCCTTATACACTGAGATCACCTTATCAAAGGATTGCTTAAAATGTAATCACTTCAGTTAAAAGATGCAAGTACTTTCTAGCCTGCTGGTATTGTTTTCCGTCTGTCATGATGAATGAAGTAAGTCCTGGGAAATGGACAGAGCTTTTTGCAATGATACTATCTTTTTGGCCTGGAGCTGCCTATGGAGGAAAGACTGAAGGAAGAGTGGACTCTGCTCTCTGCAGAGTCTGAGCAACGATGAGCTTCATAGACAGTCAAATCTGAAAACAGGTTGTGATGCAGTTCTGACTCCTATTGTAATGTGCAGTCTCATTTAATCAAGATCATAAATGCCACAAGGTGCTTCTGTTTCCGTGTTTGATTACAAAAGCTTAAATGTGCATCTCAACTTTTCAGAAATAGGTGATTGTCTGCAGTTCATAATGACATATATAAAAATGTTTTACTGAGTGTTGGAGACATTTTATGGCTTTGCCCAAGAAGGAAACACAATGACTATTTACAGTAATGATAGTATTTTTTATTTGAAAACATTGTCAGTCATTTTCTTGCCAGTCCTGAAATGCTTGTTGCAAGCAATGAAATCCTCATCTTGTGTTTTGTAAGCCTGCAGTGTTTTGCAATGCAGCATGCTGTGGGTGATCATATAATCTGAAGTGTAAATTGCAAAAGAAAAATGCATTAGCTTACCTGGGGTTCCTGCTGTTGCTGAAATAAGCAATAGAGCTTTGCATGTCACAGTTAATTTGCATAACACAGGAGTAGAAAAATCTGGATCTGGATTTTATTTTATGCTGCTCACATTAACTTTAGTGACACAGCTTTGATTATCTTCAGTGAAAAGAGGCTGGACTCTTCATGGTCCATGATTTCTTAGCTCTCTACTTCTGAATAACTGTTTAGTATCAGAAAGAGGCTATGTGCCAGGTGAAATTAAATGCTTCATCCTGAGATGGTTGCTAGTGATAATGAAAACGTGCAGGTCCAAAAGGACCCAATTCTTTTTCTTTCCTAATTCTTCTTTTCCCTCCCACCCTAGACTTTTGCAGTTTACAGTTTCCCTGTTTGGAATTTCTCCATCATGAGAAAGTGTCCTCCGTAATCCAAAGTGTGATACACACTGGTCTTGCACAGGAAAACTATTCCCTGCAGTGGAGCAGGAAGTAGGTACTGTAGGAGGTGGTGTTTTCTTGGGAGCCATCGCTCAAAGATTTAAACCTGTGAGGCAAGGTGGAGAGTTGCCAATACGTCACTGATGTCCACTTCATTGCCTCCAGAGAAATAGAAAATTTAAGTCAAACACAAGTAGTTTTAGCTCAGATGCCAGATGTTTGCAAGATTCAGTCCTTAATTTGTATGTTCCCTTTGCCTTCAGTGTGATTCACTGTACCTCGTAAAGATTTTGGAGAATCACGCTAAATCAGACTCTGGGTGAAACCTTTGTTGGGTCTATTGGTGGTCATCATGTACAATCTTCTCTAGAGAGTGAAGAGGCACCCAGAGTAGATGCCTGTGCCTAGGTTCTGTACTTTGAATTACAGCATAAAAAGGGTCTGCTATTACTTACCTTCAATAAAGCTGTCTGTGTTACCAAAGAAGAGTTAAACAGAAGAGTGGTACAAGCTAAGAGTAAACACTAATGTACCCTTTAATATTAACAATTCACTGTATCATTCATAATTTAAGCCTTAGTGAGAAATATTTTGCTTCATCTTTTATCACAAACCAGTTGAAAAGAAAACTAAGAAAGCCTCATTATTTTCCATAGGTGCATGCTGATGTTTGTCTTCAGCTTGGTTTATTTGGCCTTTCAATTTTAATGCTTCATTTAGTTACAATGTTCATATTTGAATGCAATAAATTATTGTTGTATTTTTCTTTGCAGTTGTAATTTGAAGTCAGCAAAAGTTAGTCTAGGTAATTCCTCTATCAGAAGCAATGCTTAACAGCCATTCCCTATCCCTCCTTATGATATTGATGATTTTATACATCTATGCCGTATCCGCACTCTTTCTTTTTGCAGGATGATTAAAGAGTATTCAATGTGGAAGCTATAATGTATTTTTGTTAATTACCTCTTTCCTTCCCTGCATTTTTCCTATTTCTGCTCCAGTAATTTTAAAGTAGGACAGTTGGAAGCGTTTGGAGGGGTTGAAGGTATGGTCACACTGTAGACTCATGAAACTACATCATGTTTCTGTTTTGCTTTTTTACTTCTGTCCTAATAATTCCTAACACTTGATTCTTTTTTAAGCTACTTTTGTGAACTGTTTTTATAAATGATCTTTTCTAATGCTAGGAACTTGTTCCTCAGCAGTGGTAATTTCATATGGGATATTAGGTTTGAGCTCACTGCCCTCTCTCCCCATGTGTGCATCACTTTGGATGAATCTAAAAACCACTTATAATATCACAGAAGCAAGCATGCATGCCTGTAATCCTACATATTTTCTTGATCACTGGATACACATCCAAAGATATTTAACTGATGTCCACATCAGAGAAGCATCCTCCCTCGTTCTCACAATTTCCCTTTTCCCCTTCCCACAGTAATTTCATTGAGGAAAAACACAAAGATAAGAGCGTGTTTATTCATGTTTTGACTTTACTACACAAAGTTTGTTTGGTTCATTTAAGGCTGCAGGATTCATTGTTTTACTCACAACAGTAATTCAGTCAGAGACCCTATTTTTGTCGGGGTAAAATTGTCAGTGTAAATTACATAGGCTTCCTAGAGGATGTGACATTGTTTTGATGGGGTAAAAACAAATCTACTGTTTTTCTCCCTTATGTTGCTTGTTTACTGTTCTTGATTAGAGGTCTGCATCACGTCTTTCAAATATGGAGCAAGTTTTTGAACTCTCCCCTGCTCTAAGTGTTTGGGTTCTCCCATGTAGGTCAGGCACTACAACTAAACAAGACGCTGAATCTCTGCTTTGGATCTGCAGCTCCCAATCACTTCTTCCTTCCCTTCCCTTCCCTTCCCTTCTGCATGGCCTACTTGAATTCACTGGCTTTCTAGATGGGCCTTAAAGAAAAAAAAAAAAAAAAGGAAAATATAGATCTCTTAAGACATTCCCTTTTGAGAAGGCACCATTTTCGAAATGGCCATAAAATTGCCAAAGAATCTCTTTCTTCTAATGTACCATGACTAATGAACTGCAATAGGTTTTCCTTATTATATCACTGCTATTTTTGCCTTTGAAGTACAGAAACTTCAATCACTGTGATTATAGGTAACAAGACAGGCTGACACTTAAACTGTTGAAATGTGTGTTTTTATTATAACTTCTATGACTGCATTTAGAAATTGTCATTTTTGTTTTCATGACTCTCTAAGGTTTTCAAAAATTGTATTATATAGAAATGAAAATAACTCAGGCCAGAATACATTCTGATGTGGACCTCTCCAGGATTTCAGTTTACAAATTTTACCATATTGATATTCTATTAGGAATAGAGGCATGAAAACAGAACCAAACGCCTATTTTTAGAACTCTCCCTAAGAATGTATACTGTCTTCTGCATTGGGTGATTTTTCAGTGGCCAGTGCCATTTCTTTCAGAGTCTAGCAATGATACACTACATCTCACCCAGGATATTTGTTGCTAATGGTGGAAGAAACTACTGCTTGCTTGAGAATTCAGTCCATGTCTTACAAACGTGTTGCCAACACAAGACTTGTCGCATTAGCCATGAGATATCAGCTCAAAGCTGACATTCTGTAAAATTTAAAGGCTTTTTTTTTTTAACCTCTTAACCAGTCTTTTTAACCTCTGTAATATGATGCATTTTTCCTGCATGGGGATGTAGGAATCATATAGGTTTTGGTAATGTAGGAACCACTTTCCTTGCGATTACCTGAGAATTTATAATGAGAACTTGATTTGCACTCTGTGTTGCTAGTTCTGTTGATCGTGAGGGAAGATGTATTTGGTGGCAGCCAAGGACTTCACCTTCAGCCTAGGATTTAAGACATGTTTTTCTCTATGTCTAAAAGGCCTAACAAATCTTTTGTTCTGTATTAGGGTATCAGTCCTCATTACCCTCACGGCATTGCTTGATTTTAGGCAGGGCATCTTACAGTGATGCAGTAGTACAGAGCAGCAAAATGGTTGGAAACTAAGTTTATATGAGAAATTTTGAATATTTAAAGGCAGAATCACACTTTTTAAAATGCTGAACAAGACATCAGCTTTTAATTATGTTTTTCAAGGTCTTCAATCTACAGTGGTGGCCATTCTCATTAAAAATTTTCAAACCATTGAACATTTACTGTCTGAAATTACCAAAATGCATCTTCATTCATGGGTAGCTTCAATAAGTTTTATTTTAAAAATGCCCTTTGGAAATAAAATTATGCTTTTACATAACATTATTTACTTTTGTAGTATTGAATATACTTTTCATTTAGTGATAGCAAAGTAGACATCTCCTTTGAGTACTTGGAAGAGAGACTCTGCTATATATTATAATCTTTTTATTAAAACTTAATGATTTTTAACGCAGAAAATTATTTCTGGCTTTTTTGTGTGTGTGATTAAAAACACCATTTGCTTATATCTTAAAGGTAAGTCAATAACTCTGTGCACAGTGCACTCCCTACACAGCCCCTTCCCCCTGCTCCAGCCAGTAGCTTGAGTGTTTTTCCAAATCCCTTTGAGTGAGTAAAAAAACCCAAACCAACAGTTTTCCCTCAAACCTTCCTGAATTTGGAAAAGTTCAAAAGTCCACTGAAGTCTGTGCCCAGATTGATCCAAAAAGGAGACGATTATCCAAGCTGCTGCACAAATAAGATTTCTTTCCTTTTTACACAACGCGAGTATAAAATGTGAATCTTTGAAAGCCCCGTGTGTTCCCCTGTTGTGGCCATATCTTTTTATACTCTGGAACAGCCACTGTTTCATACCCTTATTTTTTATTTCCAGATATAAGAGATATCTCCCACGTTGTGGAGGCATGGCTTGCTCTCTAAAGCCTCACCTGTTTTGGCTGGAGAAATCCGAAGAATCCTTTGCAGGGAGAAAGCACCAGCTTCTTTGTGGCATGCTGACATAACATTTAGTTATGTCAGGAACAAATCAGTCAGGAACAAATCTGCATAGGGTACTCTGGAGTCCTGGTCCACAGGAGATTGAAGCGAGAAGATAGATAACCTGTTAATTCCCCAAAAAGTCTGTCCCTTGCTTGTGCTGGGAGCATTAACCTTACTGACTTTGTCAGGCAATGCTAGGGAAGGCTGCTACACACCTCAGCAATCTAATCTTTTGCCGATTAAACGTGTGGGTTGGAGAAGCCGCCAGAGGATTTAAATAGTAACAAATGATAGCTGCAAGTGCACAGCTGGCAAATGGGATGTCTACTAGTTCCCAGTCTGCTGCAGGCTTTGAAACAGAACAAATGACTACTTGTGGGGTTTATTTTTTTTGCTTTTATTTTCTTGTTTGGGTAGATCTACTTTGTCAACAAAGATGCCATTTAACATAGGTTATGAGGTTGGCCGGTCTCTGTATTCCAGTGTCAAGCCAGAGCTGACAAAGCTTAAAGAATGGTCTGATGATTTTCCTAAAGCCCAAGAGGAACTTCCTTCTCTTGCTGTAATCCTTGTTGCCAGGGTTTTGCTGCTGCCAGTGCTTGGGTTTCCTAGATTAAAGCTAGTATGGGAATTTCTGAATGAATGGTGCTTCTAGTTCTGCTTGTGCAAGTCACGTGAGCAGCTGCAATCATTTCCTTCTGCTTTTCAGGGCTGCTGATCTTGATTTTGTTCCGTAAAGGTAGAGATGTGTTGTGAACTGTCTCAAAAGTCCATCTGCAAACAGACAGTAAAACAAGGTGATCTATTCAGTTGGTAGCATTACTATTGTCTCTGAACAGGTTGCAGGGATGGTCTGAGATATTTGCTGACAGAAGTGTAACAGGTTGGTAAAAAGATGTGTATTTCCTTAAACATTGCTTAGATACGGCCTCCTGCATGGCTGCAGTTGCAGCTACCAGAGCTGCATACACTCATTTCTCCCTGCTCAGAAGAGATTGTCTTCATAGCTTGGGATATACTTCACCCCTTAGATTGAGCTTGGCAAGACTGAGCTTCAGAACCACATGCAGAGTCCAGCTCTTTGAAATGGTCTTTGAAATTGACCCAGAATGTGTAGGGTGAGGTTTGTTCAGGAGCTGTCACAAGGGATGAGGTTGTCATTAGCTGGCAGGTTTGTTGGCTATTGTGCTAGTTATAGGGTTATGACTTCTATTGTTAAATCAGGTCACCTAGAAGCTGAGATGATTTCTGGGGTGTGTAAATCAAAATATTTTTGGCTGTGTTATGTGGAGATTCATAAATTGGCATTAATTGAAAAGTATAGGAAAATTTGCTTTGTTACTTAGTGTTGGTTTATTGCTTTTCACAATGACATGACTTGTGTATCCACCATGGATGTCCTTGAAGAAATGATAAATTATTATAATTATTATTATTGTTGTGCAGCAGCATTAAAGTTTTCTTTTCCCCCCGTATTTAAGTATGCAAAAGCCTCCCACGCCTAGCCAACTGTGCTGCTTAGGTAAATGAAAGACTGACTAACATATATACATCAAACTCTGAAGCAAGACAAAAGAAAATTTGCTAGCAGTCTTGCCTTGACATGGTTTACCTGCCAGAGAAAAATCTTTCTAAGTTGCATCCCACACAGAGACTTACTTCTCTTGTTAGAATTCCATACATGTTGCAAGCAGAGCATTCAGTAATTGTGTGCCAGGATTTCAGCTTTCTGTAGGTGTCAGACTGGTTTTTCGTGGATTTTGTTTTTAACACAGGAAGCATTTTGCAGGTTTTTCCTTCCCATAAAAGTGACTCTCTCTTCTGGGCTGAAACACACCCTGTTGAATAAACTCTACCATTTATAGTTCCAGGTGGAACAAGAAGGGTTTTTGACCTGAATAAAATGAATCAACTAGAACCCACAACAGACCAGTGCACTCAGATGCAAAGAGACTTGGACTGGATTTCATGCTTTCACCAATAATTACATTTCCAAAGGTTTAATTTCCAGCAGGACAGATTGTGAGAGGGCACCCCTTATAACATCTAGTAACATTGTGCCTGGTAGCCCCTGTGACTACATGAGGCAGAGCACACTAGAACCAGCGAGGCCCTAGCTGGCAACATGGGAGGAGCAGCTTATATTCCTACCCTCGTTGCACCTAAACATTTGAAGCTGTGAAGGTTTATACAACTGATATTTTACTTGAATAAATTTTGTTCCAGCCAAACATTTTAGTTTTAGTTGAATGACAGTTTTATAATAGCAGTATCAGTTAATCCTCGATAACCTCTTGCCTTGTGCATTGCCAAGATGTTAAGCGTAGTGTGGCATTGTAACATAAGACTTGCTGTTGAAGTGCAGGGCTTTTCAGGCAGCTCTGTTTAAACATTAGGGATCAGCAAGCTTGCTTTGTCAAATTTTGAACCCACTCTAATCACTGAGCATTTCAAGGACCTCTCAAAGTCCTGAAGACCAGGTGCTAACAGCAGAAATACTGGTTCAGAGCCTCTTATGGTGGTTGTATTTAAACCTTTGATGAAGGACACTAGTTCAAAGAGTTGGAGAGTTTCATAGAATACCCTGGGAACATTTGCTTTTCTTTTGATTCCTGCAGATGAGCGTAAACCTGCTGAATTAGCATTTTTCTGCTATCTATGTTCATGGTGGATTTAAAATATGGCTGCCCCAACTCAGAAATTTTGCTTTATGAAAAATTCTGTGTGTTTATTTTGGGGTTGGGCATCAAAATAAGCAGCAATTGATTTTGAAACTGAAGACAATTTTGAAACAGGGCAATTTTGGAAAAAAAATTGGGAAAAAAAGATTTAATTCAAATATTTAATTGCAGTGAAGTTTGTAAGAAAAGAAATAGAAATATGGGCATAAAGTAATAGTAGAAAATGAAATAAAATTAAAAATAATAAAACCTGATTTCTTTGTAGTGATTAATTTTTCAAATGAGACTTCCAAATTTTTCAAATTACAAAAAATATGTTTACTAGGGTTATTTTTTAATTAATATAAACTTACAGCAGCTTCAGATTTGTCAGTACTGTATTTTGTAACATGGAAACTGGACCAACAAAGAACTTAAAACTAGCAATAGATGCAAGTCTGATAAAACACTCTTGAAGCAGCTTAAACTTGATGGACAGCAAAAATTACTCAAGTTTTCTGAAGCCTCAGAACTCCTCCATTTTCCTGCAAAGATCTTCTCTGAACTTTAGACCATTGCGTATATAATGTTGAAATTATTTCTGTAATCTCACAGGTATTGTTAAAAAGGAAATTGCTAAGCTCACACTTGAACACTGTACAGCAAAAGGTCTTAGCTTTGGGGAAAAAAAAAAAGGGGAAATATATTCAGCCTCTGTTGTCTTCATTTGTCATACATGTATATCCTAGTGATATGTCACATTAAACATAGAGTTCTGAGAGTAGTGTTACATGGGGAGTATACTGAAGTGTTTTAGGGGTTTTTTTATGCTTTGTAAGTTATCCTCACAGTTTAGAGCTTATTTTTATCTAAATTGTTCCTTGAGGCTAATTGGTTTTTTTTATGGGAGTGTTGAGAGGTGGTGGCTCAGCTCATAGCTCAGAGTACCTGGTGTGTGTGAATAGCAGCACCTGCTCTTGGGAAGATGGTATATAATTTGGGAAGATGGTATATCATGTTGCCATTTGTGGAAAAATGTTCAATATTAATATCTGTCTTTCTACTTGACTTGCAGCCAGTCCTGGTCAAAGAAAAAAACCACTTGAGAAATGCTTTTGTTGGTATTTCAAGGTCTGCTTTTGGTCATTGGAAATACTTCAAGTGCCAGCTGAGTCCTGAATTTCATCAAAAGCTCTTTCTGAAAGGAACTTTGTTAGAAGTTTGGGAGAGGACTATTAATTATTTTTTTTAACTGTCATTTCTAAATCTTTTTAATACGTTATGACTCAGAAACCAGGCAACAATTCAGTTAAAACAGAATAATTCACTACACAGTTGCAATGGGCTGGCTGAAAGCAGTCAAGGAATTTATGTCAAATATTCTGAGCTGAAAGAAACTAAGATTAGCTCCCAAATGTCTTGGGTACTACAAATTTACCATAAAATAATAATTCCCAGCCAGCTGTATTTTCTTAAAACCAGGACAAAGCTTATGTTTGGTTTCACCAGATGTCTGTCTCCCAGTATCTTGTTCCTGGTAGCAGCCCAAGTAAATGACTAGGAGAAAAGCTTTCAACAAAGCGAGTGTGTTGTGATAGCTCCCTTGAATATTCACTCAACCTCCAGCACTTCTCAGAGGCAGAATTTTCTAAGCAAGAGAAAGTCCTAGAAAACTGCTCTTCCATGAACTTGTCCCATTTTCTCTTGATCCCAGGTGCTTCTTCAGCATCCTTATCTTCTGCTGTAAAGGCTTAGAGAATCAGAGCACCTGTCAACTTTGTGTTTGGCTTTTCCTGCTGATTTTCATCCAAAGTTCCTTAGCTCCTTTGATGAACAACCAATGCTTCCTCTACACCACTAATGATCTCAGAGACTTATTTCTCAGCTTTGTCATTTGTCCCTTCCGCTCTGACCGTTTCAGCAGCCATTCCCAACTTTGCCTATCCCTGTCATGCTTTCCTGAACTGTTTCCAGACCTTCTATATAATTTCTGAAATGGTAGTAGGGGAGTGAGAGGAGACCAGAATTGCACCCAGCGTTACACAACTCTGTCATGTAATTTTCCATTTTAACCTGCAGACCTGATTTCTGTTGGGGCCTGTTTAACTCTGCAGCCCTCATTCTATACATAAACTTTGGGCTGGTTTCCAGCATGTGTGCCACTTAGTTTTTCTACATTTCTTCGCTTTTGAATTCCTCGTGTCCCTAATGAAGCTCCTCCCTCAGCCCTCATTTTCCCTGCAATCTTAGACAAGCCAATAAGATGTCTTCATCTTTTTCACTTTTGAGGCTGAGCCCAAGGCCCTGTGCACCACAGTGCAGCATATCCAGAAGACTGAGTTGGAGGATAACAGCTGCCCTACCTCTGGATTTCTTGCTTTTAGCGGTTTGTCATATGCAGTCTTGGATTCACATAACACACTGGACCTACTCTACAGCTTGTTTCTCAGATGTGTCAGAAAAGGTTTTCCTGAATGCACTTATTTTTATGAGCACCTAGAAATGCATTTCCTTAAGTGCATCTTAAACGTGAACGTCCATGGAATAAAATATTTCTTCCCCCTCTCGTGTACCTTTGTATTGGCTAGGCTTCTGAGAGATCTCAACAGTTCTGCTATGCTGTCCTTCTCCATCTTCTTACTGCTCTGAATTTAAAAATTACCAAACTGTTGTGTTGTTTCCAGGGAAGTGGGATGCTATGACCCACCTCTGCTGTAGAGATTTAAAGACACGTTCCTCAGCTCTGAGCACATTCTTTAAAGAAAATTCAAAATGCTAGTGTTTTATTAATGACATCCTCCTACTTTGCCTGGGTAGGCTGGTCTTTTAAAGCAAAAGATTAGCACTCAATGGCTTATTTTCTGGAGACTGAACTCACTTCAAGTCTCTCAGAAACAGCCATTTGTCAATGATTTGGATTTAATTTCTGACTATGTGCATATTGGCATTTTTGATTCAAGTGAAAGTAGGACGTACTGGTTGTGATAACTAAAAGTCACATCTTGGGGAAAATCTCCCACTGAAATTCTAGAACAAAGGATTTCTAGAAAAGACAGCTATTCCCCAGGGTGACTGAGGGCTCATCTTCTGCCACTCCCCCACAAAATATATATCAACATTCTGGATTTTTGTTCTAGAATTGAATCTTCTATCGTTTATACAAGTTTCTTTATAATATATGATTCATTTGTAATGTATAGAATCTTTTAATTTAACTTTATTCATGGCATTTCCATAACAGCTCATCAGGCTTCATTTCCATTGCCTAATTAGAGTTATTGAAGACCAAAGATGTTTCTGTGTCCTAGTCGCTACGTACAAATCTCACTCTGAATGTGATGCCACAGGTACAGACAGGCAGTGACCGTGTATGTAAGCTTCCCATGGAGCAATGTGCAGACTTCTGCAGACAAGGTGTTGAATATATTTGTACACTAGACATTTTTCTTTACCTCATTCAACACTGTAGACACTGAATTTGCAGCTCTGCAATGCTGTTGTAAAAAATGTAGAAGTTAGGATACAATTTGAGGAAGTTGAGATGAATATGAGAATATTGAAATTGGGATTCTCACACTTAGGTAAGACAGAAACCAAATGTTGTTGATACTCCTCTCTTCATGCAATTTGTTGGCAAAGGTCTGATTTTGGGGGAAAGCAGGCCCTTTCTTTCAGAAAGTATCTCCAGGAAGGCAGCTTTGTCCTTGAGTTGATGGCAATTGAAGAAGTCAGCTCAGTTGTTCAGAGGGATATTTTATAATTTTCTTTTTTCCAAAGTAAAAGTCAGAAAAGCAATATTTACATTCATTCTATGTGAATGCTGTGATCTTGATTAAAGTCATAGCTTTGGATAGGGAAGTCAGTAGGGAATGCTCACATTCACAGACTTACAGAATCACAAGGTTGGAAAAGACCTTCAAGATCATCAAGTCCAACCAATCCCATCCTAAGCTAAACCATATCCCTAAGTACCTCATCTACCCTTTTTTAAACACATCCAGGGAAGGTGACTCAACCACATCCCTGGGCAGCCTGTTCCAGGAATTGTTTGGAATAGTTCTGCTTCAGCTGTTTCCCAGGTCAGTTAGAAAATGACCACTACCTTGCTACTTGGCCCCCATTGCTTCCTCAAATGATTACAACCAAGAATGTTTAATTCTGAAATTAAGTGTAGGTTAAGTAGTTACACACATCCCCCTTGAATTTAGAATACTTCTTACCAGGGCTTCATATCACCTCTGATGAGTTCTGCTTATGTTAGAGCAGCAGAAAGTGAGCTTGAAGGTCAGCTGTGCCTTTGTTTCTAGAAGAGATCTAGTTAAGCGTGCTTTATGTGGTGCCTCTAGTACTTACTTTGTGTGGTATCTTGCTGACTTTCCCTACAAAATTCCAGCCTCTAGCTGGCTGTCCAGGCTCCTTGTGTACTCAAGAGTTACTCATTGCATCTTTCTTGGCTGGCTACCCCATTGACTGGGGATAACCAGTTCAACTTTTAGTTCATTAAATTAGATTTGCATTGTCATGGTACTTGTTGCATTTTGGTACTTGTTCTAATGGCAGCAAAGGGATAAAAACTACATAGCTTAGTGTGGCAGCAGTTTGTAAGAGTGCTGGTTGGAACCTAACAACCATGGGTCAAAGTTTGTGGTTTTGTGGGGGTGCCTTTATTATCTTTATGTTTGCCTTCACTGGCACAAACCAGCCAGCTGAGAAGAGTTAAGATTACTCCTGTGACTTACAGCTGCAGGCCCAAGGCTGAGTTGCTGGTCAGTTTGCTTTGCATCTGTTTGATAAAAAATGAATCTGTTGCATTTAGAAAATTAAAAATCAGGGTCCTACAAATATGTATTTATACATTATCAGATTTATAAACAATACAAATAAGCCAAGCTTCACGGATGGGCTTTAACGTTTACTTTAAGCATCTAAAATAGAGTCTCTCCTGAAACAGAGCACGTGCTGTACAGTTGTTATTGGGGAATGCTTTCCCTTCTTCTATTTAAAGTATTCTCTTGACTTGAAAACTGAAACACAGAGTCTGATCAGTGCTGATCCACAAAGGGAAATAAGACAAAAGATGCCTAATAGTTGCTTTGTTGTAGGTTGCCAGAGCAAATGTTGTATAAGGTCATATTCAAGGATATTTCTTTTTTCATTTGAGGCTTTGAAAAGCATTGCCCCTGTGAGGGAGGGATTTTTTTTTTTTTTGGTCTCCTCCATTTAATCTATTTCATCATTCTTTAAGCAATAGCTTACAGTATACAAATATATTTTACATTTACTTCCTGTAGCTGACAAAAATATAGACTTAATCCAGCAATTTGTAAGAATTTAAGGCACAGAAAACCATCAAATCAATCACTTTGTATGCATATTGTAGCATCAAGCCTGTAAAAGTAAAATGTAAACTTCTAGAATCTAATTCAAATCAATTATAACATTGCATAGATGTTTAAATTTTCTTCTCTAGAAACAATCTGACTATATTTGTAACATTTCTGCTCAAAACTAAAATAAAAATCAAAGAAATTATCATCTTTAACCCCATGCTAATACACTATGTGTGAAACTATTTCAGTCTGATCTAACACGATTTTCTAATAGCATTGCAATCAGCTGCAGTGTTCTGAATTGGATTGGAATTCTATAACCTTCATAGACATCAGTAGCTCTCTCAGTGATCACATTGCAGTTTCTTGTTTATTTTGGTGTGAAGGAGGTTAGCCAGCTGCCCGTGACAATCCATTTAAAAACCAAAAATCAAAACAATATCAACATACCCTTTAACCATCCCACCCTCCCAACTTAGTGTCTGTGTTGCAGTCATTGCATCTCACTGCTGGAGCGACTGCAGCTTTCACAGTGGGCTGATGCGATGGGTTTTGCATTATAGCACGGAATAGAAAAGTTCAGATGTCCCTTGGGTCCAGCCTAAGGCTAAAACAGTTGAGTAATCTCTGGCCTGTCCTTTGATGTTTTCATCAGGCACCAATTAGGAGGTTTGGTAGCAACACTTAAATGTTTATGAAGCACTTTATATACTGACACATGTCACAATTTATCAAAGCCATAGTTAAGCTATGTTTTGTGGGAAACTGCAAAAAAAAATGTTAAATCATTTGCTTTATGGTCATTTGCTCGTATTCAGTAATGGTGTGGAAATGCAGGGGTATACTTTATTATTCTTTGGCCTGAAAACTCATGCTGTTGTATTCCTCCTTTGTTATTTGCTTAATTCACTATTTTTATTGGTCCATTTGTGCACTGGCAATAGTCTCTTTCAGATTTATTGGAAATTCTTTTCTGTCAGGAAGCACAGAAGTGCCTGCATAAAATGATGGCTAAAATCTACCATCTCCTGGTGACAATCTCACAGTCTCAGTTGGATTATATTCTCTCCAGCAGAGTGAAACTTCAGTACTCGCAGCCAGTCAAAAACTAGTCAAAAGGAGTCCCTGAAAACTAAAATCTTAGGGTTTGTTTGTGACAGACGTGTTTATATCTTGCATATCGTCTTTTTGCTTGAATGTGCATCTCAGGTAAACACAGGTGCTACACCTGTCATCCTGCTGTGTGGCAGAGATGTGTCATTCCAGCAAAATTAATGCCAGAGCCATTGGACCCCATCAGTGACTGCAAATCTGCTTTCCTGTATTTGCTCAGAGGTTTCTCTATTCAGTAAACACAGGACTCTGCAAGGACAAGAGAACCACTTTTTACAATTTTATGGAGTCCAGACAAAACTGTAAGGTTGCTTTCTTCTACCAAATTTTTGTTCATGCTGTAGTGTAATTAGCTACCACCTTTTTACACATCACACGTTTTCTTAACATGTAAGTACATTGATGGACCTAGTTAAACGGAATACCTTGGCAGTTACATTGTCAGAGCTACAACTTTTTTCCAAATGTAGAAACAACTCAAAGGGCATTTGGACAGTGATTTTGCTGCTGGAACCAATGTAATCGTTGGAATTGTTTTGGGTTTTTTGATTTTTGAAGAACACTCACACTTGGGCATTATCAGTGGACTGATGGTGCTAAGAGAAGAGACTTTTGCATCTCTTTTTTCCAGGGCTGATTTAAGTGTGAGTATAGAGTATGTTATGGATGATCAGTTTAGACTCTGTGTCATTTTTCCCTGATAAACTGTCTTTCATAGGTCCCAAATTCTGCTGCTTTCAGCACAGGCACAAGAAAGGTGTCAGATGGAGAGCAGCAGGGTTGGATAAAAGAAAGACAAGAAACACAGGTATTGTGTTTCTTCAGGGGAAATGATGCCAGAGCTCTTTGTGAACCAAGAAGAGTCAAAATTTTGCATATGATGGAGTCGGGAGAACAGGGCTTAGACCACAAAACTCCCTGTAAAAATAAAAAAATGGAGTGTTTCTTTTCTTATTTTAGCAGTTGTTGAAAATGTATCATCCCATTACAAAGGAGACAACTTTAAAAAGATGATAATTGGTGTGTTAAAATACCTCCTTTAAACAAAATTGCTAAGTAAAACATTTGCCACCCTCTATAGTGCATTATATTTCTTTTCCTTGGCCAGACCACTGGCTTCTTTGTACTAAAAGATGCTAATTTCTGCAGCCTTTCAGAGCATTTACTAAAGCAAAATAATTAGTTTGCTTTTAAATGTCAAAGTTTTCTTGCACTTTCAGCATCTAGGTAACTTACTGACATTACAGCCCTGAGAGAGAATTATGCCTATGGGAAGACAGTTGATAAAACAAAGGATATTTAAAAGAACAAACTATGCATCCTCAGGGAAAAAAACCCAAGATTTTGAAAAAAGGCCAGTGCATAAATTTAGGCAGTACTTGCTTGCACTTGTGCTACCTACTCAATTAGTTTGCTAGATAATTTCTATCATATATTACTAAGAGAAATATCCTCAGCAGTTCATGTGTAACATCTGTTTAAGAGTCACCTGCATTCTTTCCATGAGAATATTTGAACTTTGAGTCTAAGGACAAATATTTTATTGGAAGTGATAGAGGAAAAGAAAAATTGCCAAGTTTTTCCTTTGAAGCCTCTTTATTGTTTCATCTAAGACTTTAGTTTGGATTATTGTAGAAGTTTTCTGTTTTGGCAAATAGATTTTAAGGGGTTTTTAAAATTTAGAATTTCATCAAGAATGTGTAAACAGATACCTGGAAAGGAGCTGACCTTTTCAGTGACTATAGTGCTTTTGGAAGAGAAACAGAAAAACTGTATCATGAATAGTGTCTGACTTCCCAGTGTCTTGCCTATTTTCCTGCTAGTCTCGAATTCCTTTTAGGAAGAATGACTTCTACCAGGCAGGAAAGCTATTTCAGTCTTTGTGCTTCCCCAGATTGCTCTCCATAGGTGAATACTGGGTGAGATGCTAAATTTTATCATTAATTTTATAATTAATTTAAGATAAAATCTTGTCTTGTGATTTACTACCATGTTAAATGTGTGAGGTGATTCTCAGTCTATTAGAAAGTCATTTGTGTATTTGGGGAATCTGACCACTGTTTTATTTAAGAAAGCTGATGTGTCCCTGGGAAACAGGAGGACAGAATGTGTTTAGGTGAGGAGAGGCTGAATCTCTCAGAGATGCTGTTAAACTTACAAAAGCATCAACAATGTTGTGCTTCATTGTAACTAGGCTAAGATAAAGAGTTCTTCAGAAAAGCTGGGTAATGGGGCATTCTGTATGAGAAATGGAGGCATTAACCAGCCCCTATCAGTCTGCACCCATCTACCTACTTTAGAAGAATGAGGTGATGAACTTTGTTCTTTGGAAATAAGTTTATGCAAAGTTCCATCACCTTCAGCTCTTGTTGTCACATTAATATTTAGCTCTCCTATGACGCAGGTAGTTATCCAAAAGCGTGCTATGTAAAAGGTCTTTAGCCGAGAGGTTTTACCTTATTGGACCTCTAGAAAAGGTCTGGGAAGGAGGAGTTGAATACCAGAGCTGCTATCTGACTCCCTGAAATCCTGCTTCAGGTAAGGATTTACTGTACTTGAGTTTTTTAGAGTGATGACAAAAAAGGATGTCAGTTATATCCGTCCCAGTAAGGCTCTGCTTATGAGTCAGCAGAGTAAGGAAGAATCTGAGGAGCAGATTTGTACAGCAGAACTAGTATCTAGGGGTGTTTAAATTTACAGTCCAGATTTAAGGTTTCTTCATGAGAATTTTGAGGTCTAAAGTATGTTAATAATAGGATAAAATAAGGAATAAATGTAATTTGTCATTTGTCAAATGTCTCTTTTCCTAGTGCCTTCATTTTTCAGAATTAATAAGATACTGCAGTTACTGACTAAATATCTTCCGATTTCTTGCTATTTTTGACATAAGGATTAGACAGTTAAAAAGCCTTGTTCCCTGAAGAAGCAGGCTGTATTGCTGAATAGTGCATATGCAGTATATCCTTTCAGATTTTTAAAAAGTTGGGGGGTTTTGGTTGGTCGGTCTTGTCTTTTAAAGTGAATCCTCTATTTGGGGCAAATGAGAAAGTTAAGTCTTCACCACTTCCATGTTACCACATGTGTTTGGAGAAGAGCTATTTATTTTGCAAGCTAACAAGTTGTAAAGCCATATTAATGATGGAGTTTCCAGTCTGGTAGTTCATCCTTTTCATACAGAACAGACCTAGCTGTAAGTCTTTGGCTGTGTATCTCCATTTGAAAAATGTTTCTGAGGATGACACCTTACATAGGCTTATTAAGCCAGATGAAAGCCTGTTTAGCAGCCAAGAACTTCCCAGTGTCTTCTGCCCTGGCTTACAGAGGGCACTCAATAGGGTGGCACCTGGTGCATCACTCGTGACTCTTGGCAGCCTCTCTCTCTTCTCGGCACTTAATGGAAATGCTGACTTTTGGTAATGGTCCAGTAGTGAAACAAGCTGGAGAAAAAGCCTTGTGGTATCTTAGTGTAAGGCTCAGATCCACTACAGAAGCTTAAATAAGTCTGTAGTAAAGGTGGGGAGCACAGTAACACTGTCCCAAATATATCCTGATGTCATGGCTGGGCTTTTATTTCTCAGAGGACAGGGAAGTGGACACTGCTGTATTTGCCCTGCAGCCGCCTGCGTGATGCAGGGATGGGATGACTAATAACAGCTTTCTGTGGGGCCTTGAGCCCCCAGAAAGGCAACAGAGAAGTCAGCTCTGCTCTGGCCTTGCTGCCTGGGGGGACCTGATATGGCAAGATAGGGAGATGATCCCAAATTTGGCCAACTGCAAGAGAAAACATACTCATCTGCCTTGGGCAAAACTGGGTATATTTAGAGCCATGATGCACCCATACATAAGTACTTAATTTTTTGCATTTGATTTCTCTGAGCATCATTGCAAAATCCTTCCACTGATGCAGGGTATCTGCAGGGGAGGGTTTTATTTCAGTGAAGCAGTAAATAAGACAAAGTTGTGGGACTGCTCTCTTTAGGGATGAAGGGTCTGTTCATGTTTAAAACAAGGGCTATCTTCATACCTGCATGTAGAATAACTATGGAGTTAGACATGGAATAAAGCTACAGTAGAAATGCTTTTTTTTCTTCTCCCTCCCCCCACCCCCAATAAATAGTTGGTAAGAATTCTGTCATTGAAAAACTCTGATATGGCCTCAAAGCCCCAAAACCTTTGCTATGTGTTGGTACAGGTGCAGGTCTGTTTCAGATTGGTTGATACTGGCTCAGATTGGGTTGGTTTTAGCTTACTGCATTTTGAATGGGATATTGGGATCCCCCATGTTTAAGCAGGCTGCAGGTATCACCAAAGACCGTGTGATACAAAGTTTCCTTGAATCTGGTACAGAATTCTCTATTTTAGGAAGTGAATTTAATAATGTGGCAGCATATTTTCAATTATTTAGACTAATTATAAAGTTAAGTCTTTAGGAATCCTGATTACAAGAACCAACAATAATTCTGAATTATAAATATCTTGACTATTTAAACTTCTCTCATCTAAGACTATTTTATATTGTTTTTCAAACTGTGTTACAGTTCAGTGAGTCCTGTGAGCGCTATCCCATAGTGCTCTAATTGCATGGCTTCTACAGATACCATATCAGCCCATCAGTATTAATACAGCAGAAAGCAAGTACCCTTGTGTCTCTACAAAGCCAATTTAAAATATTTCTAGAATATACTTTTGAATTATTTTTTCTTTCATCTTATTTTAGATAACACTTTGATTTAAATAAAACCGCCTGTGGGGCATTGTAGGTTGATCAAAAAGTGCTGTATTGTTCGATTAGTTCAAATTCTTGGTGCTGCAATAAATCATTTTCTGCCTACTTCATTTGCATTCTTCAAGTTCTTAATTTAGTTCCAGCATGGGATTGTCTCAACTGGAGGAGGCAGAGATGTGAGACAAATCATGGAGTAACAATGTTTATTGAAGAGGTACACATAGCAGAAATGATTTTGGCTGAAATACAGAATAAGAAGCTTTTTAAGAATGAAGCAAAGGATTTCAATGTTCTTCCAGTCTATATGAATTGACAGAAATGTAAAATGAGGGCTGGAGTCTGAGCAGGAAGGAAGATTACAGGATGCGCAGTGTGTCGGGTGCATGTTTATTGGTAAGAATTTGACCTGTGATACTCAGATGAAAGCACGCATTTCTCTGTATGGGTAATTTCAGATAAATTATAATCTTTAGCCCATGCCCCTGAAAGAACTCACAGGGATGTTTTTCTTTTGGGGTTTTACTGCTCGTCCTGTAGCTTTGGCTTTGAAATAGGGAACAAAAGTCTTCTTTGGTGTTAATTATAGAAAGTAGTTGACTGCTTTTCTTCATTAAAACAGAATAATGATGATCTTTAAATAGGTATGTTTATCAAAGAGCTAATATATTAAGCAAGCCAAAGATGTAGGGTTTTTTTTTTCTGCTGTCCAATAGATGCATATAACTTTACAATCCTATAATTAAAGCTTCTGATTTTTGGCATACAAATTGTTGCTGAGTGTTTTCGTTTCTTCTTTTGTGCCGGAATGTACAGCATGGGACATTGTCGTCTTCCTGTACGTGTGCAGCATGATTTGATACCTGGGCATCTTTAGACCACTTCTGGCTGTAAAATTAACGAACAGCTGAGAATATTTCTCTAAAAAATGGATGAAATGAAAGGTTTCTTAATTTTGGCCCGTTAATTTTTTCTAGGCTTTTTTTTTAAAGTTTGGGTATTTTTAAGTGGGTTTTTTTAATAATTCAGGGTTAGTCCTGGGAAGTTTTTTTCCAGATTTAGGCCTTTAGCTTTTAATCAGTTATGCACAAATGTAACGTCATGAATCTGGGTCAACTTGCATGTAGTTGTCTGATTGGACTTGCAAATTGCTGCCAAAATCTTTAACCTGGAATTCAAGGAAACCATACCCCAAAAGGAACCTGATGAGAGCTCTATTAAGCTCTCAAAAACATTCAGCAGGTGTCATGTGGCATAGTCTCCCAATGAAACAATAGAAACAAGTATGAAGTTTGTGGAGTCTAGTTGGCAAACTGAGATTTAAACATTAATTATTCATTAGCACGAAGCAAAGGTCTGTCTTAATTGATGTTCAGGGAAATAGAGATTTTAGTGGGGTTGGGAGGTGGAAAACACTATTTACATATCAGAGTTGCAGTGTTCTGGCAATACAACATAGCTAAAAGCTACCAAATGTCTACACTAGGAACTGTAAAAATTCTTCTCTTTTGATGAGGATGATGAACCCAGCAGCCACTCCCAAATCCATGACAGTGTGAGCCTGCTGAATGTAAGCAGACAAAGACTCATTTTAGCCATGGAAGGACTATATGCAGAAAGTAATTGTTAGGTTCTTATACTGGAAAGACCTTTGCCCTTGTTGCATGAGTGGAAAAGAATTCATAATTTATACTATAATTCAGCAATGTATAGCTAGCAGTCTTTACTTTCAAAAGCACCTGCTGTCTTTGCCTGGTGGCTGGTCAGTTCTGGCTACTAAATGTGAGATCCTAGAGCTCTGAATGTTTTTAAGTATGTGAACCAACCAGAATTAAATTGCTGGTAGCTGTATTTCCTAGTTCTGTTAGAAACTATAAATTTATCTCTAATATTAACATGTCCTAAAGTGAACATAGCTCGTTCATTCATTACGTACCCAAATGTAATAGTGCAAATTTAGGTTTTTTCAATGCACAAACTACTACGGGGCTGAAAAATACAGAACGCATTTTAGAAAATGATGAGAAATGTGTATATTCCTGCATGCCATGGGTCAATTTAGATAGCTTTAGTTCTTAGTTGAGACTTATTGATTGTCATGCTTTTCCCATTAGTTAGAATGGCATATACAAGATACAGAATGTGAATAGTAGCTGAGGTTCATATATCACAGTCCCAATGCCAACAAAGACCTTTTTAACTCTCAGAAATAATGGAAACAAAATGTAATAAAGGCCAATATTCAAATACCAGCTTAATTGAGGAGCACAAAAAATGATTGCTTTCTCTGTAGTTTTTAATATTTCTTTATTGAAGATGTGCCTGAGTGCAATTGCTTTGATAGTTTGAGTAGCTTGGATCTGTTACAGTTCTGTTGTCTGTAAATCATGTATTAGGCATAACAACTTTTTTCCTTTTTCTCTCTCTTTTTTTTTTTTCCCCCTCTTCCCCCTCACCTTCCCCTCCCAGGCCCTGCAAATAAACCAGCTTAGACTTCTGCTATTTTAAGGATTGCCATTTGTCTGGTGAGTCTGATGTGCTAAAGCCTATCTTGTCTTCTAGCTCAACCTATTTCAGCTAGAAATTCCTTAAGACATTTTACAGAAGACAGAGCACAAGGTTGGGATGCTTTAGATGAACTCTCTGACAGAACTGGAAAAATCTAGGAAATACAATCTGGACTAGCACAGATAAGAACTGCTGGTTTTTAGCAGCTTCCTTTGTTAACATATATACTCTGTGTTTAAAAAAAGAAATGTGGAAAAAGGCAAAGTACTCAAGGACACATGTAAAACTTGTCCATAGATCTATTGCAATATAAGCCATATTCTGGGAGTTACCCATTTTGTGTGCATGTGCATTTATATGTCTATATGTTTTAAAAGTACCACAGACAAATGCGTACCTGTAATTCTATACACGGTTCCATGTTTTAAAACTCTGACTGATTATCTCACTCTTCTGTTTGCTTTTAAACATCTTGTTACTCTGTAACTCCAAAAGGAGTAAGAACAAACCTTTGGAAAGGTAGGCCATGGCAAGAACATTTTCTTTTAGAGTCAGGATTTTTTCACTCTTGGAAAAAAAAAATGGCAGTAAAATCCCTGTATTTCCAAGCAGGTCCCATTCTTACAGCATTGGTTTCAGAGGACAGATGACATGAAGAGCCTTCTTGCAGGGATTAGAAGGAACAGTGACTTTTTCCTGAAATTCACTGCCTGCACTGGTGTAAGATGTCAGGCGGGCAGTGCCGCGTGAGCGCTGCGTGGTACAGGAACAGCGTGCTTGTTCTTGGTGAAACAACATCAGAGATCTGTGAGACTGGTCCCTGTTCTCTTGGTGTCTGTAGTTGTTAATTGTCCTTGGATCATCTGCTCAGCAATTTTTTCTCTTTTTTTTTTCTTCTTTTAAGATAAGTTTTCTGAAGCTGGTAGAGCCTAGATTATGTAAGGATGCTGTCGGGTCAGGATTAGGCATAGGGTAGTAAAGTAAAAAAACTGTAAAGGTTCACTGCCATCAAGAATCTGCATCTTCATTAGGTTCTGGTGCCTTTCTGCTTCTGCACCCTGAAGAGTTATGGTTACTTTCACTCAGCCCATGGTGAGGAAAAGGAGGCGCTGCAGAGTTTGACTGCCAGTAAAATACCTGCAAATTTTAGAGAAGGATACCAAAGGCCAGCATCGTTTGACATGACGATGCACTGAGTGGGGCCCTTTGCTGTGATGGAACTTGCTGTGATTCAGAGCTGGGGTTAGCGCTGGGAAAAGCAGAGGCTGCTGAGGCTGATGGTTTGTGGGAGCCTGTTACTTCCAGAGCAAGAAACTGTGGTTTGGCACCATTTAACTCCCATCCCTCACTTCTGACTGATGTGTACCAGTGGGATCCTGAGTACTTTCAGCAGCAGGGGTATAAGTGTCAGGGTTGGGGATGGTTTAGAGCTAGACTCCCCTTTTCCAACACCTGCAACGTTTCACCATTTCCAGGCAGTGGGGTAAGATGGTGTGGTGTCGTGTACATTTGCTGTGCATGCGTATGGTTTACCTGGGGGTGTTGAGATACAGTTAAGAGTTTAATAAAAATTCATACTGAATGTTTCAGTGCTTGCTGGGGTATTCTCAGTTCCTGGTTAATGGCTGACTTCTACTCTTTTTACTTGTCTTCCATTAATTTCTTTTTTTACTTCTGTTTTGAATGTTGTAGACTTTCATCTCCACCAATCTCATCTGGGCATCATCTTATTCCAGTCCATTTCTTTTTCTTTTCTTTTTCTTCTTTTGTTAAATTTTTTTATTTTATTTTTTGAGATTTGGCTGTTTTTTTGCAATGGAGATGAAAGGGTCATGGGTTTGGGACCTGCTGCCATCTTCCTTCTTGCTAGAGACTGCAGAGAGAGCTAGCACATTAGACTCTTGTTATTCCATACTTTTGTCTGTTATTGCGTTGCTGTGGCTATTTATCTTACAGTTTTGGTTGGTTAGGTTTAGAGTTTGGAAAAGTACAGCACTTGTGACCTGAACTTTTAGAGTTGGGAAGATGAGGTCTGCTTTTAGATTCTCATTCAGCTGTATTTTTCATGAAAAGACAACAAACTTGGGAAATTTTTACCTTGCTTTGGGGGCAGAAGAAATAGTGAATTGCTCTGAGTGGGTTGTTTGTTGTGAACTACACGCTCTAGAATAAAGTGGACTGAGAGGACATGAGCAATTCATAAGAAAAAATGATCTATCCAGCTAAAGAAAATTGACACTAAAATTTAAAGCTTAACTGAAACAAAATCCATCTGATTTTTAGGGTTTTTTCCTGCAGAATTTCAGTGTTTGTGGAGACTGGAGAACACTGGAAATTGAATGATTGGGCGGTTCTGTGTTGCACAGGGAGCTTTTTCTTACAGTGTTCTCATCTAAAATGCAGTAATGTCTTTTAAGTATACAGACTAGCAAAAGTATAAGCTAGTGCTAAGAAAAACTGAACCTACCCATAACTGCCTAGAAATAGGGGTGTTTGTCCACAAGTGGCAAATTGATGCCGGCAGGTATGCAATAACAAATCAATCCCAACATATAAAAGCCTCTTAAGTAAGCAGTAAAATACACCATTTATAGTTCGGGGGGAAAAAAGACAAGAAAAGAAACATATATATTTAACTTCATGTAACCTTTTAAAATAAAAAAGTTTTCTTTCTAAAATTTTTATGAATTCTAAATATCTAATGGATAAAAGACTCCTTTTACTGGAGGGGGAAAAAAAAATCACCTGAAAGTCCCTGTCCAGAAATGTATAATTTTTTTAACAGAAAGAAGCCATTTATCTCTTTTTCAGAAATCAGACTCCAATTATAGATTTTGTACATGTTACAGTCAATATGCAGAAATGTGATGAGATGCCTACACACAGGGCATTACCACTTCAGAATTACTTTGGAACAACAGCTTGCAATCTTTATGTAAATTCAAATGTGTCTATCTTGTTCTTCCAGTGTTTGGTGTAGCATGAAAAACTGCATACATCATCTTTTTTGAAGGGAAATGACTGATGCAATTTTAATAAAGGTTTCTAACAGAGTATTGTGAATCAGGTTCTGTGAAATAGTAAGGGCTGGATGGCAAACAATTTTATCCTGCCATGCTGCAAATTCTTCTGGTAGAGGAGGAAGACCCAACTGTCAAATATGACCTCTTCCTTGGAGTAGTTCACAAGGCATTAAAATGCTTCTGGTTCAAAATTTGATGAGTTTGTTCTCATTGATTTCCAGTACTGAGTGAAAGAAATCACTTCAAAACATATCTACCACATTTTGAAGGCCTGTAGCTTCTTTTTCCTTGTTCCTCTTGCCTGAATATTGCACAGGGTCTGTGGGGGCGAAGGGGGAAATGCGGTGGTCTGAATAGGGGCATTGAGCTTGCTTTGGGTGCAGAGATGGGGGGAAGGTTGACTGATGAGAGAGTTAAGGAAGGTCTGCCACAAAATCACCTGGGTATATGTCCCAGTCCCTCCCATCAGACCGGGTTAACATAAAGGTTGATATGTGGAAAGTGATGCCTTTGACCTTGCATTACTTAAATATGTGAATTGCCATCTGATGTACATGGCAGAATGCCACTGAGTTAGATGTATTCCAATTTCCAGTTACTAGGAAAAGAGGAAAATGGCCCAACATACCAATAAAAGACAGGGAGAACATGGGAATGATGGGAAGAAGCACCAGTAATGGAACAGAGGGAGTAACTAGAAAAAGGGTTGATGGGCTGCGATGTTTATTTTATTAAGCTGATATTTTGGTGATACTATAAAACTATGAATTTTCTGGCTTCCAGAACAGTTGTGTGGTGAAGAAAGGACCCAGTCAGAGGTATTTATTCCGTGCTACAGGTCCCATGCAATATGCAGTCTGTGCACTAGGTAACTAAGGGTACAGTTGTCAGTGAAATAAAAACTCTTACTGTGAGACAAGGGAGGATGATCTGTGTGACTCTGGGAACAGTAAAAAAAGTGCTTTGGCATTTGTTTTCATTCTAGAAATTCTGCAGTAAGGAGAAGAAATATTAGTTAGGGTTTTTTTTAGCTCCTTGGGATTTAGAACAGCAAGGCACAGGCCATATGTTTGAGAGGGTGATTTTACTGATATCTGTATATATTCCAGAAAAAGCAAAATTACATTTCCTGTTTATATTGTGATCAGTGTGATTTGCATATCTTGTGGGCAGTGCTTGCCCAGCAGTTGCATTGGTAGGGCTGCAAAACTGCCCATGTGTGGCAGAAGGTTGGCAGCTGCTCGGCTGGATGCGTGGTGCCACCCTGAAAGCAGTGGCAGGGTTTTGGCAAATGTCATTGCACTCACTCTCCAGTCCTTCCCTGTCTGGATAGTTTGTAACAATGCCAAGTATCTTTGTTTTTAACTGCAATTATTTCTGTGACTGTCATGATGGCACCTGCAACCCTGTTTAAAATGAGATTCTTGTCTTACATCATAGCAAATAGTTTTGTCTGCATCCTTTGAGGATATCGATTGATTTAGAGGGGGAAGTTTGCATCCCATTATATAAATCCCATAGGTTGTGAATGCCTAAGTTGCAAACTGCTTTGATTCTTTTGAGAAGTGTTTTTATCCAATGGCATAGCGACCTGGGACTAATGCAGAGCTCCTAATTACTGTAATATGTTGTATGTTCTAGTCATTACATTTATAATCTCCTATGCTGCCTTGCATTCTTTGTTTTTAGGACGCTTGTCAGGAGGCTTTGTATTTACTTTAATTGTAGTTATTTTTCTCAATGCACTTTAAACCATATACTGCTTGAAATGTTCTCTGCTCCAGCTTTGTCTCTGAATCATCATGTGATGTGTTCATTTTCATCTGTTTCTGGCCATTTATTTGGTGCTCTGGGAATTTGGAACTGTAGCTGAGAAACCCATACACTCACACCGTAAGGGTAAAACAGATCAGTGCCACTACTTCAGGGTTTTTTTTTTGTTCTTGCTTCAGTCTCTGATTCCTCTGCTCTGATGCTGCTGCTTGGAGTGGAAAGTGGCATAATCAATGAGATATCAGGTCTCTGAAGCATTTGGGTAGGAATGCATCATAAACAACAGCTATCACTGAAGCAATTAAATGTAGAGAGCTTCACTGTTCAGATGTATGCAGCAAATGAAACCAAAACCTCGTCTGCAGCTGTTAAGAGCTGGCCCTTTCCTTGTTTGCAGGTAATTCTAGCCAATGAATCAGTGACCAAGTGTCCTGACTCTTCTGGACTTGAAACGTCCTTTGTCAGCCCCTTCATTATCATCTCTGGCACTGTCAAAATGCCAAACTTTAAAGCATTCGCTACTTTTGTTCCCCTCATTCTCTCCCTTCCCTTTTACCTGCTTCTTCCCCGCACCAATTGCGAGTGAAAAGCAACATGTTTTGCTTCTGCAAACACCACTGCATCCTGGAGAGCAAATAGAAACCTCTTTAGGGGAGCTAGCTGGTAAATGATAAACTTTCATGAGCAGCTATTTTGGTACAAGAGCACTTCATAAATGAGCAACATCATTGTGCTCTTTATGCTACAGACGCATTCATGTACCCGGGTTTGCTTCCCCTTGCAAAGCGATGTAATGTTCGCGCCAGCACCCGGTTCAGCGCTGGGCATAGATGAGCTGTGAGAGAACCATCCTTAGGAGTCTCAGCGGCAGCATGAATCCTCAGCCTAAGTGAACTGCTTACAGTGTAAATCGCAATCAGCTGCAAAACCTTCTCTTTGGAAAGATAATAAAAATCAATAATGGGCCTGGTAATGTAGACAGGACAGTGAGAGACGGGCATTTAATTTAGTAAAAAGTAATCGGAAAGAACCAGACTAAATAACCTGTATAATTAAAGAGTTTAAAGGAAGTTCCAACTGGAATGTGCAGCTTTTATGTGTGTGGGAAGTAGGGAAAATATATGTACATATACTGAGCTAAATTTAAAGTTTTGCTGGCAGTACCACAGCCTTCAGCAAAGGAGCTTCTGCTTTTGACAGTGATGTGAATATTAAAGCAATTTAAGGATTAATATATTATATAGAAAAATCGATGACTCCTTTAAATGTTTTAAAGACTGGAAGGAAAAGAAAAGCTCCCATAGATGAGAAAAGGCAACAAATGTCCGTGAATAAGGCATTTGCTGAAAATTGATAGACAGAGGAAGAAGAAAAACTGGCAAACAGATTGTGACTTTCTCAAATGTCACTTTTCTAAAACATACTTCTCATTCTTCTAAATAGCTCACTGCGAAGCAGTTTTGGACTTGCATGCACCCATGCTTGCAAATAGAATGAGTAAGAGTCTGGCTCACATCCCCTCCCACGGTAGCCACACTTTGAGTCTGAGTTGTTAGGAATCGGCACAGCTATTTACCAGTTTGCATGGAGCTCTGAAAGCACGGGTGGGATTTACCCTCCTCTCCTCGCTCTCTGGGTTGTGCTGGGGGTGACTGCTGCTGAGTACCAGGCTTCGGGTCACATATTCCCAGTTTAGAAATGCTGGGTTGGATGGGCAGGGCCCCTTTGCTTTTTCACTAGTTCCTGTTCATTTGTGATTCCTCTCATTAGATGTGTTAAATGAAAGTCATTCAGAAGCCTGCAAAATTGTCTTGTTGCGGGCTGAGCTGTGCCTCCCATACCCACCGGGAAGGCAGGGCTGCAGCAAGACTATACTGAAGGCTCACAACCTGTACCTGAGAGTTTGGGGGTTCATTTCCTGACAGAGTGAGCGTTTTTACTGGAATGTTTCTGAAAGAGGGGGAAGCTAACAAAACCTTTCCCAGAGAAGGTCTTTTAATTTTTCTGTTCTTTCAGCTTGCATCATTAGTAGGTGAAATGGATAGAAAATTATCTGTCTCGTACATGAAACAGAAAGGTGAAGAAATCTTGAAGAAAACGCAAAGTTATAAAGTGCAAAAGAATAAGAATGCAAAACTTGGCTGCTGCTCCACACCAGCGGTGCTTTAGTAACTTGGTGAGAATGGGAGATCTCTCAGAAATATGACTATTCTAACATTTTGAAAGATTTTTCTAGTTCCTCCAAGGAGTAGCGTAATATTTTTCAGAAACCTTCTCATAGCAGAAGCATTTTATTATAATATTGATTTTATATTTCATAATCTAAAATCAAGACTGAGTGAAAGGTTCAGATCAACCCAGGACCATTCCCGTGATCCCTTCTGATCACTGATGAGCTGGATGGAATTCAGAAATCGTGACGGTTTGTCCCAGCTTGTCATATTTTGTGTCAGTTTCTCAGGTACTTCTTCTGAGCCATCTACAGTGTTTTCTCACTCAATCTGTTCTCACTCAATCTTCATGTTCTTCCTGCAATAATTACAAGCTGTTTATGACAAATTACTGTGCAAAGTAACAATTTTTCTATGTTTACCACCACCAGTTAGCTCACTGCAATGACTGCTCAGTGTTTGGAGGGGAAAAAGAAAAGTTGAATGAGTGTAGGCAATACAAAACCTGTCTTTGCAGTGACAGCAGATGCTACTGATGCATTTCAGTTTCCCGTGACCCTGTAAGCTGAACCACAGATTTGCAGAGTCTCCTTCCATCATCATGTGCTTTGTCCTTGCAGCCAGGGCCCTCACTTCCTCAGTGCGAGGATGCGCAATTGTACTCATGGGATGGACCAGCCACTGGCATCCCCCTCACTGTGCTGGTGCCTTTATAACTTAAAACAGGGGCTATTCTTCTAGATGAGTCCCACTGCATATTGCTCCTGAAACTGGTGCATGAACATCTCTGTCTTCCTGTTGTCTTCCTCCTCAGGAGCAAGCTTGCTTCTTGTCTTGCTGCAAGACTGCTGAACAGAGCTCCTGCAGCTCCCAAAGTCCCTCCAAATTGACAACCCTGGCCTCAAGCTAGTGCCTCTCATCCCAGTTGCCTGCACTGTGCAGACATGCTGCTTCCCCACAATGAATGCAGCTCTAAGTGTGAAGCCTGGAAAACCTCTGGCTGCATCCACATCTGGGTGCTCAGCTCTGCTGCCATCACACTGGGTTGTCCTACCCCAGACAAACTTCTCCTGCTTGGCTCAGCCCAGTCCTTCTCTGCCTGAGCTGCTGGCCCTGAGTCCCCTTGATCTCTTGCCAAACATTTCAGCTTTAAAATGGAGGTGTGCAAACCAGAGGGGAACTCTTGAAATGCTCTGGGGACCTGCTTTTCCAATTGCCTTCCCTTCGGCAGTGTGGCCTTCTGCTCCAGAGCACAAGATTAGGTGGTGGTACTTAAAACCCACAATAAGCATGGTGTGATTGGGCTGTATGAGTAGGAACTGCAGTAAAGACCCTGCAGTTTCTCCTAGGCCCACTCAGTTCCAGCTGTCTGTTCAGTCCCTGCTGTCACAGGGAGGATCTCTGGTCTGGTCAGAGATCTTAAGGGAGGCACCCACCTTTCCAGAGGTCTTGTAGGAAACCCAAGGAAGAGGCAGGCTGGTGCCGGTCTAACTGGAAGAGAAGTGAAAAGAAGCAGTGCAAGGAGCCCAGCAGCCCCAGTGCTAGGAGAGGAAAGATTGCAAGGTTCATGGAGCATCAGGATATGCAAGGGTGAAGGCAAAATATATGTTTATGGTCCAGACTGGTGACCTGGGAATGGGCAGGTGTCTGGGAGAAGGAATAGAATTAATTGAATTGGGGAAACTGGGAAAAGCCAGAAAATCTGCAGCATTGATTATTCTGGGAGAGCTGTTGCAGCAGGGACCAGAGTTGCTTTGCTTGGTAAAGAGAGAAGGGAAAAATGCAGTGAAGAAAGTCAGAGGGAGAGGTGGGGAGGGAAAGCACTGAACAGATGCAGCTCTTTTCCATGGGAAAGGATGGTGTAGGTGGGGAATGAAGTTGCCTGAAGCTGGCTTGGTGATTCTTGTGTTTTGTTGCCAGAATCATAATTTTAGAAAGAAAGAGGAATTAGAGGAGAAATTCTACTTACAGGGTTCTCCTGGGTTTGGGTATTTCTTTTGTTGTTTTGTTTTAACACCAGGCGTGGTAACCCCTGTCAGTAATGTTTTTAAAAGGAGCTCCCTTAATTTGGCATTGATTTGTTATAGATAACGCTCACTTAGATTGTTCTAAAAGATGCTCTTCAAAATGTAGATCTGTTTTTAGCCGAGGTTCTTGGGGTATGGATCTAAGCCACCAAGTAATAAAATTTATATACATTTGAGGACTTAAGAGTGAGTTACAACTTTATGCAGACAGCTGTCGTGACTGATATGACTCAGTTATGGAAGAATAGGGGTATCAAAAATAGATTTTTTTTGTACAAATAATATTTTGATACGGTTTAGGCTGGTAGCTATTTTATAACAAAGTTAAAATAAATGCATGGCTATCTAAATGTGGATAGGGTTCTTAAGACTTAAGGCAGAGAGGAAGAAAGTTCATTTTTAACAGTACATTACCTATTGTGTATTTTTATTATATTATAAATTAAAATTATGTGAAAACACCTACAACCTTGAACTTTATTACCTTTTTATGTACTGCACTAAATAAGCAGAATATTTTTATTAGAAATACTTCGTTTAAAAGGAACCTAAAGGTGAGAGTGGATGCTGGATATCTTCATTTTAATGGTAGCATCTCATTTCTGAGGGAGATTTTGCTCCCTTTATACTCACTGTGAGCAATTAATTTCTCAGAGTCAATAGTCCTGGGATAATTCAGTGTGAGCAAAAGGGGCAGAAAATAATTCTTAGTATGTCTTGGCAAAAAATTGTTCTTTTTTTTTTTTTAAATCTTTATTTTTAAAGCAGCCCATTTTTAAAAACAATGGGAAATAATCCATATTGTGGGGACTGCAGCATATTTATAAATGTAACTGCTTTTGTTACCAGGGAACCTGTCTGAGTCAGCTACACTTACCATTTCAGCAGCTTGTTCTCTCCTCTCATTCCTGTTGTTCTCCATCTGATTTTAGGCACCTAATGACCTAATGTACTTTATCAAAACAGGAACAGTTTGTCACGGTTTTCTTTAAGTTTTGATAACTGTACTAAATCTCTGCATCTCATGTATACTCCAGGGTGGCAAAAGGAGGCGTAAATTCTGTGCTTTGCTAAAATGGGAATTACTGATATTTCTACCTGGCAGCAGTATCTGGTCACGCATCAGGAGTATAGATCAAACACGTTAGGAGTGTAGATGGAGCAAGCAGAACATTTGAAGAACTTGGCAGATTTGCAATATCTCTAATTTTAGATAGCACCTTCTTTATTTCATCCTAACACCATTCTAAACTTGAGATACCTCTCTGGGTCTTTTTGGCTCATTTCAACCTGAGCAATAGTTCAGTGCTGATCATTTTCACCAGTCTTCAGAACACAAATATCCAGTACTTGATCAGAAAAATACTACCCGTTGCTTAGTGTTAAATTTCCAATATTTTCCTTAGCAAATATATCCCATGTGTGCTTCTGTTGACCAGACTGCAGAGCCTCGCCAGGGATCTATCAGTTTTGCTGCTCTCCGTTCTCCTGGATTTGGTCACTGGTGACATGGGAGGGCAACCCAGCCTCACTGGCAGAGACTATAACTTAGTTATCTGAATTTAGAAGCCAGTCTGTTACTTTTGCACAGGCATCTGCATCTTGACTGACTAGTTCTGAATGCCATTGTTCTCTCAAATGCAGCTGCATCTGAAGTGGCTTGGGTTTAACCCTTGTTGGCTCTGGCTGAATCGGAAGGTCTCCTCTTTGCCATCCCTGGTGTATCTTGTTGCCTGTATCAAATCCAGAATCCTCAAGTGCACCTCCTCTAGGAATCAAGTTTTCGTAGTAATATGGGACTATGGGAAAGAATGTGCCATAAATAGTCTTTCTTGAATATCAAACAACAAAAAGAGAGATGCCCATCAATGTCAGAAGGAAAGCTATAGAACTCTCTTTCCCTTGAGATTTTTACTTACTTTTCTCTCAGGTTTACGTTGCTGTCCTGAAACAAGCAATACCAGGTTTAGGATTCACTTAACCTATCAGTTTAAGTTATTGCAGCCATATGGGTGTAGATAATTTAATTTTAATTTGAAGCCTCTCTCTAGCAGACTTGATATTCACCAGTTTTCTGCAATATGAAGAAGTCCGTGCGAGGGACATGTTCTTCCACTGCTGGAACCGAGGCAGGAGCCTGTTAAATACTTTAGAATCAAGAGAGCTGCAGCATGAAGCAAGAACATTAGACCCTCTTCTGGTAGGCAAGCTTGCACATTCAAATGGGTTTTTCAGAGCAGAGGAGTTCTGATATAACAGTTGATATCTGGCCTTTATCACAATTGTACTCTTCAAATAATCCTCATCGTTTCCTGAAAGGCCAACATTGTTGCTTGAGCTTGTAGCTGTGTTAGGTTACAGTAACTTTGTTTGCTCAAGTCAGGTACTTAAGAATCAGTAAGTGAATTAAATCCTTTTTCCCCACACCCCTTTTTTTCCTTCCTCCCCCACCATTTTACTATAATGTACTTTTACATAAAAGTTACATTTCTGGTCAAACTATTGGTCTTCAAAGACTTATTCTGGGTAAGCCTTTGATAAATGTCTTGCAGCAGAAACATTTTCTGTGTACAACCAGATTTCTCTGGTTTTAAGAAACTACAGTGTTTCAGCGCTGTGATTAGCACACTGCAAACATGCACATGTGTGCCTTTCTGTAACGTTTCCAAAACCACAAAGGAGAGTGAAAGTGATTCTAACAGTGTCTAAAAACAAAGCTCTTGAAGCTATTCTCGTGCTAAGCAGCATGTAAATACAGGCAATTAGGACACTGCTATGGAAACAACCAGAGACCATTACAGAATTATTTAATTGCATGCATTTGTTGACTGATATCGAGTGTACAGAGCCTGCTCTAAAACAACGAGAAATCTTAGAACATTAAACTGTCATCTGTAATTGTAGTTCATCACCTTCTTTTGCTCCGAACTCCATTCCTTTTGAAGAACTTTTCCTGTGGTCTTTGCAATGCCAATTCTGCATTCTTCAGGCAGTGGTCTCTGTGTCAGTTGCAGGAAATGTCTGCAGGGCTCTTTGAGGAAGCCTTTCTTTTTGGATCTCTCCTAAAGCTTTCATCCAGGCTTTCTCCGTACCTTAAAGGAATCTATCTTATTTCCCTTTCACTTTTGTTTCTTTCTGACATCCTCCTACAGCCTCTTCAACTTCAGCTATACAATTAACCTAGTACGGTAAAACTCCAAAGAGAATGCAATTTTCTTCAACAGTATTATGAATCTGGAGGAGATTTTCAGAAAATTATATTAAGGCTTTTAGCTAAAAACTTTATAACCCTGTCAAAAAAAGAAAAAGTCCTGCTACCTGTTTTCAGGCCCTACACTCAGCTTTGCAATGTTCAGCTCTGTAACATGGGTGCCTATGACACAAGACACTGTTGCTGGCATAGCCAGTAAAACCTTTCCAGTTTTCTTCCTCTCATGTTCTTACTGAGCTTGCAAATAAAAAGCAGTGATCTGGGCTAATTTCAGGTTTTGGAAGTCAAAGCCCACTTCCTTCATTATTTTAGGTATGCAATTCAATGCAGTCTTTAACAGTGCAATAAGAAAAGCTTTTTGAATTTACTACTTTTTGAACTTTTCAGTTGCTCTAAAAGACTGGGTTACTTCAGGCTGAATTCTATACTAAAAATAACAAAGTTTAATTAACACTTGTACTGCTTTTTGTCACTCTGCAAAGGTTTAATTGATTGACTCCACCTCTTGAACAAAATGGAGGCTAGGGGGTCACCTGAAGGAGTAAGTCAAGCAAATGAGCTGCGTTCCTCTGCCAGCTGGTTGCCTAGGAGGGATGCAGGAGGGCAGAGGATAGGAAATGTTTGCGTGAGGGTTGCCCTGAGAAGTGGGCTGAGAAATGGACTGAGCTTAGGCCCTGCCATTCTGTAGGATCTCTTGGCTGAGGCTGAATGTTTCTAGGGCCAGCATAAAGGGATGTCCAAAGTAAACTTCTCTGTCTAGAAACCTGGTGGGCCTGCCGTTTGCCCATGTCACACTAGCTACTTCTTGCTTTCGTCCCACCCTTAATGGATTTGGACTGAGTTGTTGGTCCTTCCTGAATTCCCTTGTATGAATCTGTTTTCTGCAGAGTGCCCCTTTCTGTAGCACTGTGCAGTTTATTGGATGAAGTATTGACTTAAATTTGTAGAACACAAGCTGGTCAAAGCGTCTGTAGTTACAACCGGCAGCGTATGCGTCACACTTGCTAAATGATGTTGTCTGTACAACCCAAGTGAAGCTATGCTAAACCTGAAAGCCATGATACTGTCTTGGTGCTGTGCTGAAACAACATGGGCTGAAAAATCTTTCAGTACATTTGCCCCCTATTTCATCTGGAAAAACATATTGCAATGTCTAAAACCTTGAAAATTCACATGGTACTAAAGTATGAAGATGTTTTGGAAATTTGGAGCACAGAAATAGAGGAAATAAGCTGTATGTGCTGTCAGTAGGAATCTGAACATTGCTGTCAGTCATGGGCAATTCTTTAATTTAATGTAGAAATTTCAGCTCATAAACAGTATAACCTGCAGTAATGGCTTTCTTATTGGAAGATGTTTTTCTGAAATTGGAGGTTAGCCTTCAAAATTATAGCTTCACAAAATGACATTTTTCCACTGACATGTTAACTGTATCACTCCACGTTTGGTATCGGTGGCTTATGTCAATCATCCCAGCAATTCTCACATTAAGCAGGGAGAGCTGTTAAATATGAGATAATAAATTATGTTGTTTTCAAACTATGATTCCTTTACCCAAAGTATCGTGAGGCATGTGAGATTCCTGTAGTCTGCAAACTCCAGAAGGTGTTAGCATTTAGCAGGGTGGAGACCCAGGCAAGCGGTACAAATGTTTCTTCTGGTAGAGATTTATACCAAATAAGGTCAAAACCAATATGAATTACTTGAACATCTTGGTGGGACTTCTATGCAACTTGCCCATATGAGATAAAAAGTGTTGCTCTTTGTCATTGTGATCCATCTGCATCTCTGTAAACAGTTATGTGTAATAATGTAACTAAAAACACATCCACCTTGCTCTGCACTGCATTGAAGCTCATTGTAACCCTTCACCTCCTCTCAGGGGGATGGAGATGTCTCAATTACTGGGAAATGATTTAAACTCTGGTGAAAACACAGCAAGGGAAATATAATTTCAAAGGATCAGGTGTGTATCTACTTAAACTGATCATGCTACTGACAGAGTTTGAAATTACCAGTTTGGGCTACACTTTTCCTTTAATCTTTTGTACATTCAAGCCTGGCTTTTAAAACAGAAATTCATTAGAATAATTTTCCTACAACATGTTAACAATTTTCAGTTGACAGCAACATCAGTGTAATTTATCTTCAGTATATGTTTGCTCATCAGAGCTGTTCTGATGCTGATAGGTAAAATTAAGTTGTATTTAAACTCTTTAAGCTGTTCGCTTATTTTCAAACTTTTACATGTAGTTAGTAGTCATTGTACCATGAGAAACCTTCAAACACTAGCTTGTGAGCCATGGACTGTAGCCATGCTTGGGAATGCTGAAACGTAAATAACTCCCATAAACATTTAATTTAGATTTAGTAATTGATACAGAAATGTTTAGAGATGTTAAGCTGTTTTCTGCAGGAAGGAAAAGCTATTAACTGAAGTAATGCAGTTAGTTTAGCAGAAATTAAGAACCTGAAAATGTGAATATTAATTGAAGTTCTGATTTTCAAATCTATGCTAAACTAATTAGGTTGCTATTTAAAAGCTTGAAATAATTCCACCAAGTTATAGAATTGTAGGGGTTGGAAGGGACCTCGAGAGATCATCGGGTCCAACCCCCTGCCAAAGCAGGCTCCCTAGGACATTTCACTGAGATAGGCATCCAGACGGGTCTTGAATATCTCCAGAGAAGGAGACTCCACCACCTCCCTGGGCAGCCTATTCCAGTGCTCTGTCATCCTCACTGTGAAAAAGTTTCTCCGCATGTTGGTGCGGAACTTCCTATGCTCCAACTTGCAGCCATTGCCCCTTGTCCTGTCTCCACAGACCACTGAAAAGGGGCTGGCTGATTCCCCCTGCATCCCTTGCTTAAGATAATTGTAAACATTAATTAGGTCCCCCTTAGTCTTCTCAAGGCTGAACAGTCCCAATCTTCTCAGCCTTTCCTCATAGGGGAGATGCTCCAGGCCCTTTATCATCTTCGTAGCCCTTCTCTGGACTCTCTCCAGGAGATCCCTGTCCTTTTTATACCAGGAAGCCCAGAACTGGACACAATACTCCAGGTGGGGCCTGACCAGGGCAGAGTAGAGGGGGAGGATCACCTCCCTTGACCTGCTGGCTACACTCCTCCGGATGCACCCCAGGATCCCATTGGCTCTCTTAGCCACCGAGGCACACTGCTGGCTCATGGCCAACCTGTCATCCACCAGGACCCCCAGGTCCTTCTCCACTGAGCTCTTCTCCAGCAGGTCATCCCCCAGCCTGTACTGATAGAAACGGTTGTTCCTTCCCAGGTGCAAGACTTTACACTTGCTTTTGTTAAACCTCATCTGGTTTCTCCCTGCCCAGCTCTCCAGCCTGTCCAGGTCTCGCTGGATGGCAGCGCAGTGTTCCTGCGTGTCAGCCACTCCTCCCAGCTTTGTGTCATCGGCGTACTTGCTGAGGGTCGAGGCTATTCCCTCATCAAGGTCGTCAATGAAGCTGTTAAACAGGACTGGACCCAACACCGAGCCCTGGGGAACACCGCTAGTCACAGGCCTCCAGTCAGATTCCACTCCACGAATCACGACCCTCTGGGCTCGGTCCGACAGCCAATTCTCAACCCACCTCACTGTCCACTCATCAATCCCATGCTTTCTCAGCTTTGCTATCAGGATGTCATGGGAGACAGTATCAAAAGCCTTGCTGAAGTCAAGGTAGATGACATCTACTGCTCTCCCTCCATCTACCCAGCCGGTGATGAGATCGTAGAAGGCTATGAGATTGGTCGAGCACGATTTCCCCTTGGTGAATCCATGCTGACTACTCCTCATGACCTTCTTCTCTTCCAGTTGCTTGGAGATGGCATCCAGAACAAGCTGTTCCATTACCTTTCCGGGGACAGAGGTGAGGCTGACTGGCCTATAGTTGCTGGGATCCTCCTTCTTGCCCTTTTTAAAGACTGGAGTGACATTGGCTATCCTCCAGTCCTCAGGCACTTCTCCTGTTCTCCAGGACCTGTTGAAGATGATAGAGAGCGGCTCAGCAATCACCTCCGCCAGCTCCCTCAGCACACGTGGATGTATCCCATCCGGTCCCATGGATTTGTGTGCGTTTATCCCTTTGAGCCGCTCCTGGACCTCCCCTACCTCAACCAGAGGGAAATTCTTCATATCCCAAACACTCCTATTTACATCCAGTGCCTGTGGGTCCCGGGGGGCCTTTGAGGTGAAGACCGAAGCAAAGAAGGCATTCAGTATCTCCACCTTCTCAGTATCCCCCGTTACCAGGACACCCTCCTCATTCATCAAGGGACCTACATTATCCCTGGGCATCCTTTTGCTATTCACGTATCTAAAAAAACCCTTTTTATTATCCTTTATGTCCCTTGCCAGCTTCGTTTCCAAGAGGGCTTTAGCCTTCCTAGTTGCGACCCTACAGGCCCTGACTACATTCCTGTATTCTCCCCATGTGCTCAGACCCTTCTTCCACAATTCATAGATCTTCCTCTTCTCTTTGAGTTTACTCAGCAGCTCCGTGTTCATCCACGCAGGTCTTCTGCCTCTCCTTCCCGATTTCCTGCACAAAGGGATGCATCGTTCCTGTGCTTGGAAGAAGTGCTGTTTGAATGCTAGCCAGCACTCACAGGCTCCCATTCCTTCAAACAGCGTAGCCCACGGGATAGCCCCTATTAAGTCACGGAGGAGATCAAAGTTAGCTTTTCCAAACTTCAGGGTAGCTATCCTACTTTTTGGCTTGCTTCTTCCACCCAGGATCTTGAACTCAACCATTTCATGGTCACTTAGACCTAAGCTGCCCCCGACCTTCACTTCCCTAACGAGCCCGTCCTTGTTAGTTAAAACAAGGTCCAGCACCCGCCCTCCCCTTGTAGGCTCCTGCACCATCTGTAGCAGGAAATTGTCTTCAACACACTGCAGAAATTGTCTGGACTGCATACGACTGGCTGTGTTGCTTGCCCAGCAAATATCTGGATAGTTGAAATTATATAATTTAAATTTTGAAAATTTGTGGAACGAATGTTGTTTTTAAAAAATAAATTTGCTGTAATAGAACGTAAGTTTACTAATACATATGAAGTAAAATTCCTTTCTGCACATTCCCAAGTACACTCTGTTGATTTCTTGAACCCAGAAATAGAGCTGACTCTACGTTGGGGCACTATCCCCAGCTTCAGTAAGAAAATATTGGATCCAAGACGTGAATGTGTAAGGAACTTAAGAGCTTTAGAATCCTTTATAATTTCATCTACTCAGCACTATTTGTCTGAGAAGCAAAGACAGTGGAGACAAATTTTCCTATTTTCAGGGCCAGTTGAGAATGTGAAATAGAGTTATGGAATTAATTTTTCAGATAACAGGATCTTAGGAGAAGGAAAGATACAGCAAACAAGTGAAACATTTATCATGGACTATAGGAAAATGGAGACAAAAAGCTCAGATATTATCCAGGTTGCTTCTGATTTTCCACCACCTTCAGAGAGTTGGAAGGTCAGGCCAGAAATTAGGGAAAGGAGGGGGAGAGGTATCTTAAGGGTTTTTTTTTTTAAAAGATGACGACAAATTTAGAATGGGATCCTAACACAGATTTCAAGCCATGAAACATGTTTTTGGTTGCCTAGAGTCAATCTGCTAACGCACCTCTACCTGACTAATGCGACTCACTTAGATAAGTCTCCTTGTGCTCAGGCAGGATGCATTTCATGGGCATGCAAATCAACAGCCTACAACTTAGTATTTTACTTCCTGATCAAAGAGAAGTATTATCTAGCTCATCCATCTCATCAGCTGTGCTTTTCTCCAGATCTACCTTTCATTTTTTAAGTTTTTAATGGATCCAGGCTTGCAGTTCTGCAAAACCGTAATGCACAATTCCCTTTACTTATGAGTTATTTGTTCTGAGAATTCCTGTTGCTTCCTTGATTTCCGAGCACACAGATATGCTGCTTTGTTGACTTTAGCCTCATTTGGGCACAAAAAAACCTACTACTTGCTGTGAAATGGGAAAAAAAAAAAAGGAAGAAAAGAAGGGGGGTAAAACATACTTGTAGGAAGGAATTAGCTAGCCTGAAGTGACATTGAGCCAAGGGCTTAGTAGTAGTTAGTGGAGGATCTACACTGATTTATACAAGCTGAGTCTGCCCACATGTATTTGCACTAGGAGGTGTATCAGTTTTAGGGAGATCTTACAACTATTAGTACTTAAAATTCTAATTAAGAAATTCTCTATTACATTACAATTCTCAACCATTATGCTCAACAATGGAGCGTTAAGAGCCACAGCTAAATCAGTAGCTACTGTTCCTTGCAGGTTACATCTTGTGGAGTTAGTGTCCTGTAAAATACTGTAAACTGTTTTAATTTCTAGAGGTTTAGAAAAGTATTAAAACTTACTTCTGCTTCTAGAATTTGAATGGATGGGCAGCCTTCCAGGCCTCCTATCAGTCAAATAATATATACCTTCTATTCCTGATGATAATTGACCAAAGCTGGAGGAACTCCATTGATGTCAGTGAAGTCATTTAGCTAAAGATGACCTATGTACATTAAAATAACAGAAAGTTGCACAATAGATCATTTTTTTCCTTGCGTGCAGCCACTTTGTTACTGCAAGGTAACAATCATGCTACAGAACTGGGATCCAGACCCTTAGCAGCTCATTGCTCAGCATTCTGTTTCTTGACTCTTGGTTCAAGCCGTTTAAAATACACTCTGTGAAATCTAGTTCTTAATTGAAGTTTGCATTTCAAATATTTACAGAGCTTGCGTGCATGTCTTAACGTCTTTTAATACATTATTATGAATGCTTTTGTACATCATGTGCTAATGTCAACAAAGAGCAGGTTTTAATATTCCTGAAGTCTTCTCAGAAGGCACGAAGGGGTGGCATGCAGTTTATGCATGGATATTTAAATGGAGCAGGAGGTCCATATGAGTATCAAAGATAGCTGGGAGGGAATAAAAAATTTGGAGCTGGAAACAGGATCTTTCCTCTTTTGCTTTTCTGTTGTTACCATTGATAAGTGCACATATATTTGCTGACAAATTAAGTACAAGTGTAAAAATGGTAGTCTAGGACTGTATGAATTTCTGCCTTTGCAAATCTTGAATTACCCTCTTCAGTGTGTGTGTGTGCCTGGATATGTAAAGGGAAGAGAGGGCTTGATGCATTTACAGGGTGGAGGTTGTTGTGAATGGGTCTCCATATTTGAGTCTCTTTATTCTTACATATTCAAAGATGTGGCTTGATCTGGCTTTCCCAGGAGTGGAGGTGTTTTCCCCTGTGTGGGAGCAGTTCCAGACAAGGTGCACATTTCTGGCTCTTATTCAAGGCTGGCAGAAATGGCAAAGCTCCTTCTGTGCAATCCTTTTGTTACCCTCTTTTCTGAATAATCTGGGAATCTAAGCTAGCCCTAAAACCAGTACTTTGAGGATACCCAGGGAAGGTTTTTCACTGTATCATTCGGCCATTCTTGCATGTTTCTTTTTCTACCTGATTGATTCAGGTAAAACCAATGAGATCGTTCACCTGGGATGGAGCCACACAGGTTGGTCCTTACAGAGATGTTGCTGTATATATTAAATGGAGGTGTGAATTCATAGCTCTTCCCTAGCTCTTAATATGGGTTCCCTTAGTGCACAGTAAGGTGTAAAAGCATGGAAAGAACACTAGTGAGAGGAGCCTACTTATTTAAATTTATTGTAATTATATTTCTGCAAAGCAGTAACCACAAGAATGTAAACAATGTCTTCTGAAAAGGTGAGTAAAACACGTTGTAGTCTTAGTTGATGCAAACAGTAAGCAATTTGAGAACATGTTAAGGAAAACACTTTTGGCCTGAAATATCTTTATTCATGTGTTGGCAGGACTGGAAGCCGGCATCTATGTCTGATTTCATTTCCTAGCTGAGTATAGGTGCTGGGCCAAAGATGTAGGTGAAAGTGCAGATTTGGTTAAGTACAGTGAAAACAGAGCAAATGTTTCTCTCTCTACCAGAGTGTAGAACGATGTTCTAACTTGAACCTTTGCAAAGAATATTCCTGGAAAATGTCAGATAATGTTTTAAATTGTGTTTTGTATGAAGGAGGCAACATTTTCTCAGTGGACAAGAAAACACTACTTCACCAAACAGTTGGAAATATCAGGAGCAGCAATATGCTGTATTTAATGATGCATCTGTCTTGATGTACAGAACATTCTATGCAGGATAAATCCTGTGCTGGTTCAATGACCAGAACATGCTTTTTCTGTGAAGCAAAGGTTGTTTTAAGGCACCTCATGCAGTGTTCCTTAAGGCAAGTGATGTAGATCTAGGGCTGCTAACAGGATGTGTTCCCACATCACTCAAACACCCTTTTTCTTGAGGTAGCCTGCTGCTTGCACACTAAGGGAACTTTAAATCCCCACTGCACTTGTATAGGAGCCCAAAGTGGAGCTGGTTAGACTGTGAATATCTGCTGAAGTAGAGCTCCAATAGCTGTGTCTTACCAGTCTGTTAAGTTCATGCTTCTTGCCAGTGGTCTGCTCCGTACCTGCTCTGCTTGTGGGGCCAGGTGAGTGTGCGAGGAGCTGGTCACCATGAGGTCTGCAGCTCTCAGTCATATGCCATGGAACTGCTTCCTGCCTCCTCTTCTGAGAAATGGATTTTCTCTTCCTGTTGTCTGTGGAAATGTGTATTCTTCCCATGGATACCCCAGGCCTCTAAAGTTGATATTTGTCATTTGAAATTTCCCACAGACTCTTTCTGATGTAGTAATCTCCATACTTTATAGCTGCTGCACAGTAGATAATTTCCCAAGCTGTGAGGCTTGTAAGTCTTGTACTGGGAGGCAGAAACATACAGCTAATCCCCACCTTTTCTAAACAAGATAGATCCAGCTGTTAATTCTTCTCTTGATGTATGGGGTAGTGATGGACATAAATCCCATTAGCATTAATAGAAGTTATATGTGTAAATCCCTGCTATGCCAGCGGGAGCATTGATTTCTCAGTTTCTCTAGCCTTTCTGGTTCACTGAAAGCCTGAAGTTCTTGTTCAGGTTGCCTGCAGCTACATCACGTGTCTTTCTGTGATGTTCCTCATTGTGATACGACGACCATTGTGAATGATTCAGCCTTCATTTTGCAGACCTTTAATTTCTTAGGCTTTGATATTGTTAGAATAAATTCAAATTAAATTTTATTCTCTGCCTCCATTTACATATGTAAGCATAATTTGTGCAAGTTTATGATTCAGTAATACAGCAAAGACACATCTGTCTACTCAGAAATGCATACTCCAATTTTGTGCTGAAGATATTTTGAGAGTCCCATCACTCAGTGGTGTCCTTGCTGCTCCACCTGTTCAGGGCTTCTCATCTGGGCTTAATCCATTGCCCTTCCTTGCAGCAGTCCCTAATGTTTTTTGTAATCCACCTCCATGTTTGGTTGAGTTTTTTCCCTCATGAGTCCACTCATCACCAGTTTCTTTATCAACCTACTACATCATACTTCACCTGTCTTTGGGGCTAGTGAGAGCTAGGTGAAATACCTGTTTTCCTTTCAGTCTATATTAGGTATCAGCATCAGTATTGTTACTCTTAGATGTAGAAATATCCGTATTTTTGGTCTGCAACTACCTAATTGTATCAGCTGATACCAAGCTATGGGAGATGTGGTGCTCTACTCCAAAGGTCAGGCTCAATGATGCTTACATGATAAGGAGCCATTCTTATTTATTTCCTCACTAGTCATCTCTGTTCTCCTACTTCATCACTGTATACCTTTTCCACTTTCACTAAGAAGGAAGTCTCAATTTTTGGTCTATTACTATCTTAATTGACATGTAAATTTAAGTTTTATTACCCCCAGCACATAATAAACCAGCTTATATATTAAATATCAACAAAGATAGGACAGCACAAAACCTTAATCATCCTTCCTTCCTTTTCTCAAATCAACCACAGAGTTCTAGTGTATCTTGTTGTGTGATGACTGGGATAGCCATCAGTCATTAGGGTGAGAAAAACACCACTGTAACAAAGGGGGTGGTTTGAGTCACCTGAAATTGGAAAGCATTGCATGCAACTTTGTTAGTAGGGATTATTATTGTTATTTTAGGTGCTAAATAAGGCTTGTGAACCTCCTTCCAAGCAGTTCACTATCTCAAATTGATTGAACTCAAAGGATGACATTTCAAGTCCTGGACTGCTTTTCACTCTTCTTTGCTTAAGTTCCATGTTTGCAAAAGGAGCTGGCTGCCAGTCTGCTAGAATCTGCTAGCCATGCTGGTTTTGAAACCATGCTTGTGCTGTGTCACAGCACTTTGGGAGGCTGAGCTATCTGAAAGTTACTATTTGTCCTTTTTCACAAATAGGGTGGGTAAGGTGTTAAGAGTTAAAATGCAGACTGAATAGAACTGTGGCATGGGAAGCCATGGCCAGAAAGTGTTGTAAAGAGTTGAAGAAGCATTTTCAGAGTTATTTAAAGACAGTGCGGGCAGTCAGTACGCAGATAGCCAGCGTCTCTGCGTAGTGTGGGCATGGAAAATCTGTCTCACAGTATGAGACACACATGCAGAGCCTAAAAACACCAGTGGAAATTTTCTGGAGATACACAGTGGTTATAAAAAAGAAGTTTCTGAATGAGGAGCCTATTTCAGTGAAAGGGCAGAGGACAACCTGGTTGTATTTAACCTTGTAGCTTCTCTTGATATAAAGGAAGGTACTGAGAAGAGAAAAGCCCATTCAGATTTTTAGGTCAAGCATATTGCTGTTAATGGTCATTATAATATAAATGACATCACTATCACTTGAAAGGCCATCACTGAGCTCATCAAGACTCTTAGGCAATGGGAAAAAAATAAATGGAAAATTACATAGAACCATGATTTCCTGATGTTTATTTTTTGGACAAAGAGGAAGAGGAGGTTTGATTTCATTCATTCTGCAGTGCAGTCTCATACGATGATCTCTCGAGGTCCCTTCCAACCCCTGTGATTCTGTGATTCTATTATTCTATGATTTATGGTGATGTGTTATGATGATACAACTTCACATGCTGTAACACAGTGGCTAGCCTGGAAAACCATCAAAGAAATGTGAAAATCAAGCTATCCTACCAACATGACATGTACAAAAGAAGACTTCAGAACAACTCTGAGTCACATTTTGCATATTTCTATTCCTTGTATTTCTGGTTTTCTGTTTTATTTACTTTTTATACAATACCTCTTATTTTGCTTTCACCTTATCATAGTGCTCTTAAATGCAGTTGCTCCATGGCTAGATGAAAGGCTGAAACAAATTTCTCGTTGCCATTTCTTGTCACCGTCTATAGTTTGGAGTCAGCAAAACCTTCCTCTCTCCAGCAGCATTGACTGATTTAATTTCCATACATCGTTTTGCCATGTGTGAACTGTATCACCAATATGCAGAAGGTCAGCTCGCTAAGGCAAAGAATATTAACAGTGAGTTTCAATTCTTTTTTGCATTTAGCATCTAAATGACTAAATTGCTGTTGGTGCATCACTTTATAGTGACATTGGATGTGTTTTCTATGAATTACGCCTAACCCGAAGGCTACTCTTTTCTGTTAGCAAGTATTAAACAATCAGCAATAGCTTGGCCTGTCCACCTTTCTTTCCCCAACTGAAAGTTCATATTAAAAGCATTTTTATTAGCCTGACACGAGTATCTCGACAGCACTTTAACTAATTCTCGCTGATCCCTGATTTTCATAACAAGTTTGTGAACAAGAGGCAACAAATTCAAATGGAATTTCTGTGCTATGCAAAAAACGCTTAGATTTGGGGAAGAGAAGGAAGCTTCTCTGAACAGAAGCCATGAATTTAACGCTTTATGTAAGCCTAGCAGCAGCTCTCTTCTTGAAAAAAAGAATTCAAAGGAGTGCAGTGGAGTTGAGATGCTGTGAACAAGTTGCAATAGGGAGTTTTCAGTGGCATTGTGCAGCTCTTTGTGAGTCAATTAAAAGCAAAGTAGAAAGCAGTCTAATCTGTCCCTTCAGAAATATCTTGACATATTTTTGCCATGTCTTTTCCTGCCTGTTCTGTCAAAGACTGGATACAAAAGTTCTGTACTAACAAAACCAAAAACCTGCCTACAAGTTTTCTCCAGGGATATTTCAAAGAGCTAATCCTAATACCAGATCCAAAAAGCTCTGCTCTACAATGTTAATGTTTTGAAATGTAAATTGAGTCATTGAATCATTTAACTTTACTTTATCTGATTATTATTAATATTATAATAAGGGATTTAAGAAAATTGAGAATTAAATTTCTTTTAACCTCTCTTTCAGAATAGCTGTTACTTCCTCAGAATAACTGCGTGTTCATTTAAATATACTTAATTATCAACAGTAAAAAGTAGACTCCCCTGAACATTAGATATCCTTTATTTAACAGTTGTGAAATAATGGTAGCTATTGGATTTTTTTGCAATGAAAAAGTGGTTCATATTTGTATCACGGGTGGTTCGTTTAAAGAGAAAACACTTGTATTACCAGAATTCTGTTATTTTCTGTCCTTAGATTTTTTCTCTTCAGTCCTTTTCATTTACTACTTTAACAAAAATACGTCCCAGTGGTTTAGAATATTTTCTGTTTTTCATTTCCTGTATTGTAACTTCTGTCCTTTTGTTTTATCATTTAATTTTTCTTATCTCACATACTATTTTGTTCTGAAAAAGAATGCATAAATGTAATGAGTTATATCTTCTTTCACTAGCAACTAATATTACCCTGTGCTCACTCCAGCCTTTGCATTTAAAGACAATGAATCTGCTTCACTTTTGTTCTATAAATAGAGATGCTAAATCTTAATTATCCTTTCAAGTTGCTATGTCTGTATCTAGCCAAACACATGAATGTTACTGATCAGCATATATGTACTCCTCCATTTATTTTTCATCCCAGATTGCCTTCTTCAGGGTACAAGGCAACATCTTAAATAATTAACTTGTATTTGGATGGACACCTGTCAAACCCTATCTGAGGCCCCTGTCTTATTGGTCTTGGTTTGCTTCAATTCCAGAATTTCTGAAATATAGTGCCACACTGTAGCTATGCAAGATTATATTTTCCTTTTCTGCCTATCCTATTCAGGCTGGATTCCCAGAGATAACATGTAAGTGTCAGGCATGAAATTTTACAATCCCCCTGTACTCCTTTCTTCATGAATTTGTAGCATGCTATGAAAGCTGAGCTGCTTAAAAGGATTTTATATTTTAGCCAAGCTTTTACCTCATAAGTGTGTAAGCCTTTACAAATATGTCCTTAAATTTTTAGTTGGAAACAGTTTATAATAAGAAAGCGAGCTAGGTTTTTTTCCTTCCATAGCAACATCACTACTTCCTAAAAAAAAATGCTTTGAGAGGAATTTTTGAAAACAAAGTCAGGAAGAAATGGTACTACATCAAGATAAAAAAATCAGTCTAAAAGATACCTAAGGGGCAGGTGCTCAGCTCTTCTCTTTGGTCACCAGTGATAGAACCCGAGGGAATGGCATGAAGCTGCAACAGGGGAGGTTTAGGTTGGATATTAAGAAGAGGCTCTGGGAGGGTTGTCTGGCACTGGAACGGGCTCCCCAGGGAAGTGGTCACAGCATCAAGCTTGACTGAGTTCAAGAAGTGTACGGACAATGCTCTCAGTCCCATGGTCTAACTTGGCTGGTCCTAAGTGGAGCCAGGAGTTGGACTTGATGGTCTTTATGGGTCCCTTCCAGATCAGGATATTCTGTGATTCTATTAAATCAGTGTAGTGTTATCTTAAAGGGTATGATTTAATTCTGAACGAGAGTAGCTAGTGTTGCAATAAAGTCTTCCAGAATGCCTTTGTAGCAAAGAGGATATGTACTCAAAAGATCCTTTGAAGTTTTGATTCGTGTGACAGAGGACTGTTGGGTCAGGCAAATTCACCTGAATGCAGCATGATGTTCTCCTGGCCGGCTGCACTGTCTGTATGCAGCAGTGCAGTTGGTATACCCTGTGCAGTAAGGGGGTTACAGAACCAGGAGCTTATTTTATATCTTTCTTGCCTGTAGAATTTGTGCAAACAGCCACAATCAAATCATGCCAATTCGACTACTCAGGACAATACATCAGTGATATTTTTCTCAAGAATGAAGGGTATTGTTGGGTTTTTCCCTCCTGACGTTTAATGTTCTTACTGGTTCTGAAGTGAGCTAAGTCATGCTGTGCCATTGCACTCGTGTTGCAGAGTGGGCTCTGTACTCTGCTGGGGGGGATGTGTGTGTCCTTGATACTGCAGAGGGGTCCATGTTGCATTGAGCCTGCAGAAACCTTCGGCTGGTGTTTAAGCTGCATGCTTTGGTGAACTTCATTTGTACTGTAGTTTTTACTTTGACAGATTTAATGATATGTTATGCCTGTTTATATTAACTATAGGTAAGAACTTTCCTGTAGAAATCCTGATCCTCCCTACTTAATCCTTCATCAACTACTGACTTCAAAGCTTTTTTTATGATTTCCTTCTCCTGGAAAAGTAGTACTTGCTACTTCATATTTCTCATTACCTCCAATAAAACATTCTTTTTGCAGTCTTCCCTGCAGTAGTTTCCTTGCCAATGAGTGCTGTACACCCACCTTTGCCTGAACTGGTGCTCTGTTTTTAATCCTGCTGGCACTAGCTTCTGCAGAACTTGAGGACAGATGGTATATTTTATCTGGTGTTTTTCTGTGTTCGCAGAAACATTTATGGGACTCTGTCAAGTTAGCAAAATGGTGATTATTAATATTACATCGGTTTTGCTTCCTCTTCAGCCAGAAGAATACTGCAATAGCTGTTCTTCCTATTTCAGTGCCATTGGAATTTGGGGATTATAGAAAAATGAACGTGATTTATTTCTAAAATTACTTAGGTTTTCACCTTTTTTTATAATTTCCTTCATTTCTGGACTTTTCTTCCTGCTCCAGGCAGAATTCTCATTTTTATTGGATTGTGCTACCTCTCCCAATTGTGTTTTGTATTGTGTCTCTTCATGGCACCTTATTCCAGGAGGGAAGAACTGGGCACCAGGTCTCTGAAAACGAAGAAGCTGAACAATAAGCAGCTAATGTATTGGGCCCGGATGCTTCCTAAGAGCCCCAGGGAAACTGGCGGCTGCGCAGGTCCAGCACAAGTTGAATACACCACTTTATATCCCAGGATAAAGTCCCTAGGAAAGCATAAGTCATTCTTAGACTATGTATACCTTTTGTGCTCTGACAGAGGGGACTATTTTTGCACAGATCTCTTTTTGCCTTTTGTAGAAGGAGGAAAAGCTGTTTACTGCGGTCAAAACACTATTCTGCTATTAGATGGAAAACAAGCCATTTACGTTTTCTGACATTATTACCTTTTCCTCTGAGGAACTGGCATTTTATAGAGACAGCAGTCAACAGGGAAGCCATGCTGCCCTCTGGTTTGCTACCATTAACAATATCAAGGGCAGAGATGGTTCAGAGCCTCTGGACATGCATCTCTTTACTCTTAGAGGCCAGAGGAATTGTGAAAACAAAGTCTAGCTTAGTCCCCACGGAGAGGGATGGCAAATTGTGTTTTTCCTTCACAGCATATGTTTGGGGATTCTTTTCTCCTTTTTCTATCAGGCTTTTTCCTTCCATTTATGACCTCAAGCAGGCTGCTCCTTTGTCTTGAGCCACCATTTGGCTACACACTGGCTCTCTGCTTTGATCTCTCACAGAAGTGTGCCAGCAAATCTGACAAAGGCAGAGGTTTGCCTTTTCATCTGCTCGCTAGATTGTTAGTCAAAAGCAGCAGAGAAACATTGTGCAACCTGTCAATGCAATTTAAAAAGCTATATTCTAAGTTGCCACTAAGAGTTTGCTCACTGGAGCAGAAGTCCTCACAGAACCAGCTCTCTGGGGCTGTTCCCCTATTTTATGTCAGAGCAAGATACTGCTAAGTCTCCCCACACAAATGTTGAAGGGTATGAAATTAACTTCCTGATCTTAGAAGGGCAGCTTGAAATAAAGCAGTTATTGCCAGCTTGATGAAGTTTCACTCCATTTAACTTATCATAAAAATATCAATTTTCATATCTGGCCATTTCTGTTTGTAGGGAGAAATGACTCGCTGAGGGTCACTGCATGCTCTTCCAGTCCAGGCTCATAGAAGACCCCCTTGAACATCTCCAGCCAAACTGGACAAGGCAGCAAGTCAGCCTCCCCTTTATATTAATATTTTTTAACAGAACGTCTGCCTCTCTTGGTTTTCAGTCTGTGATCAAAATTCCCTCAGTTCTGAGTAAAAGCTGAGTAAGGACCTTGGGGTATAGCCTGTGGGTGCTTGGAGACTACTGGCATCAGGCATGGAATGAGTTGCTCTGAGATGAGCTCATTCCCTGGTATTTCCTCCTGTCAGAGCCACAGATGTGCTTCATTTCATTAGGTGTAGCTGTGGGCATACTGCCATCCAGCCCTGCTGCTGACTTTATCCCACTACTGCTGAAGGCCAAATAATCATAATAATTTCAAGTTGATAGCACAGTATATTTCCCAAGGGAATGCTATTCAAATTAAATCAGTCATACCAACAATGATTTTATAATTATATAAAGGGAGCCCTCTACTCCACATAGCTTAAAAAACAAAAAACCCTATGCATTTTCTCAAATGGTTATTGCTCTTCCTAAAATAATTTCTTCCCACAAATCTTGATGCTCTTTGCCGGCTTTTCTGTGAAAAAAAAATCATTATTCTGATAATTAGCATGCTTAAGTACAATCAATGTCAAAATAAAAACAAATGCAAATTTCTAATTTATTTATGATGTAGGCATTAGCTGCCACACGATGGTTTTCTGTTTGTGATGACAATAAGCCAGAACATCGACTCGCCTAACTTTGAGAGCGCTGTTAATTTCTGAAGGCCAAATTAGCCATTCCAGTCACATTCAATGGAGACTGAAATTATCTTGTGACATTACTGTGACTGATATTTATTGGTCAGTCTCAAACTCTCCAGCTCCAAGTTCAGCAAGGAGTTCTGTCTTGAAAGCCCGGAGTAATACCCTGGTGTAACTTAGGCACTTTCAGTAGCACAATGCGCGTCAGCAGACCCCGTGTGATCTGGCGTAGCAAGCTGGATCATGAGTGATCACTGCTGATCTCCATGAAGTGGGTGATTCCATCAAAATGCAGCTCCTGCCTTTTTCTGTTAATGCTCCCGTTTTCTACAGCAAAGCAGTAATTTGAGTAGCTAAAAACCTTATTTCTCCTAGTGCAAGCAAATTGCTGAACACTTATGATGCTCTGAGTTAGATAAGGAGAGCCAGCTTAAGAGCAGGATGAGGCCTCTTTTTAGGCTAGATCAAATTGATTGCAAAAGAGCTAGAGCTAAAATTGCTCCGTCTTTTTAGAATGGGATGATTTATATCTCTCTCCTTTATGAACAGGAGATAAAATGTTCTGCTTCTTACTCTCTACAGAAATAAAACAGAACTAAAAATATATCTTAATGCAGACAAGTTTAAAATAGAGCTCAGAGCAGACAAGTATTCATGAGCAAATGAGTTAATGTTTTCTGACTGGTTGGGCATATACAGAAATATTAAACATAACCTTTCCTAAGTGTGTGTGATTTTTATTCCATTGCTAGGCAATAAGTAGCATCAAGTGGCAAGAATTATGAAATCTTTCATTAGATGAGGTTGAATCAGTGTTTGAGGCACGACTTCAGCATCGTGCAGGTGCAGGGTGACTGTGCCACTTCGTCACCCATTTTCCTGTAGTCTCAACTACTTAAGTGTATGATACAGTGACTGTTTCCTTTAAGATGGTGATAAAAGTTTTCACTAGACTATGACACATAAAAGAAGGGAACTCTGAATAATCAAAATTTAGGTCTGAATCCAATTTTCAGTCAGATGAGGCTTTTAAAATTTATGCTTCTGTTAGTTTAACATAAGTGTTCCCTTTCTTCTATCATGTCATCAAAGGCTAGTGAAAAGATCAAGTTCAGATTTCTGGTGAGCAGGAAAATTATGGAATTTTTGTTTTAATTGCAGGTTTTGTTATGGTAGTTGCTTTTTGTCTGTCTCTGGAAAATAATTCAAATCTCAAATGTTGACATTCTGTTGGCAGAGAGAGATAATACTGATTTAAAGTTTTTAGTATGATAATGTCATGTGCTCAGTGTGGTGGTTTCTGAGAAATAAAAGGCTGGGTTATGTTATCATCATAGATGTTTTGGGGGTCAAAGTTCTAGAATTAAGTTTGCCAGTCCGTTTCAGCTGATATCCTAGCAAGTAATACTTCACCTTTCCTGATCAGGAATGTGCATCACTTGCCTTTCACCAAAGGAGAAAAAGATCTTTGTTTTTCCCATCGTTAATCCCCAGATCCTCTCAAAATGAAATAAAATTGCTACTACACTGGAAATAAGAGTATAATTCCCAGCAACTGATTCCTCAAAGCACGCATTGGTACATCTCACCTATTAGTCTCATTCCCCCATAAATTGTATTAATGTAGCATATTGATGTAATTAGTCTTTTAACACCAACAGACACGTGTAGCATGCTGTGCCTCATCAGTGTAAGAAAGGTTACATGGAGAGTTGTCTCAGAAGACATTGTACATGCTGTGTGCACATGATCTCATATTCTGCTTTGTGTACTACCTTTTGGACCCTGGATTTACACATGGCTGCAGCCCGTTGCTATGCATCAGCAGTCCTGCCTGGCTGAAGGTGAGGGCAGGGCTCAACTCTTGTGAGCAGGGGTGTTATGATTTTGTTCTGAGCTTTCGATAACTTACACCATGGCGCGGACTTGCTCCAAAATAGCGTTGCTGGGGTGCTGCTGACCAACAAATATTGATGTTGGGAGAGAAGCTGTTGCTCAGCTAACCCTTTTTTTGTGGGATTTTCCCCATACACCACGTGGCCATCCACACATCAGTGAGCAGCGGCCATCCTTGGGTGAGGAGTTATCTTCTGCCCTAGGCTGTCATTGCAAGCATGCCTTGTTATTCAGGAAATGCGCTAATTAAACATTCACTTAATTATAGCGATTATGGTTTCCTCATCTTAGTGATTTTCTTACAATGCAACTGACTGTGGCATCAGTTTATTGCTTTCTTCTTTCAAAGACTTTAAAATGCTTTCTTCCAAATTTTGAGCATCAGTCTAGAAATACAGGTTTCACAGCGTTTCCTCTCTCAAGGAATGCTTTAACCAAAGCATTGAGGCTTAGGAGCCTTTGTTCATAGAATCATAGATGGCATGGGTTGGAAGGGACCCCAAGAATCAGAGAGTTCCAACCCCCTGCCACAGGCAGGGCCACCAACCTTCAGGCCTGGATCTACACAAGGTTGCCCAGGGCCCCATCCAACCTGGCCTTGAACACTTCCAGGGATGGGGCATCCACTACCTCTCTGGGCAGCCTGTTCCAGGACCTCACTACTCTCTCTGTAAAAAAACTTCCCCCTAATATCTAATTTAAACCTACCTTCCTTTAGCTTTAATCCATTCCCCCTTGTCCTGCCATTGTCTAGCCTTTTAAAAAGTTGATTCCCCTCCTGTTTGTATGCTCTCTTCAGGTACTGGAAGGCTGCAATGAGGTCCCCCCACAGCCTTCTCTTCTCCAGGATGAACAAGCCCAGCTCCCCATCATAGAGATGATGTTTTCTTTTTTGATCATGTCTGACCAACATGTGATTGACCAAAACTTCAGAGTCACTAGAAATCACTCAGACATGACTCTCTTGCATTCCAATCTTGCCTCAAAAAACTGTTTTGCTTCCTTCAGCCTAGAGCCATGCTATCAGCATCGGTTGTGCTGCCTTTGTCTTTTACTAAAGTAATTTATATTCCCTGACATAATTTCTTCTTCTTCGTTCTCTCTTTAACTCCTAGTTGTCCCTCTGTTACATAGTGATTTTTTTCCTGTAATTGTACTTATTTCATCTTATTTTTATCATCTAAGTGATGGGAACTAAAGTAGTCAGGCAATAGTGCTTCTACCAATTAAATTAGAACTAGAGTATCTCCCGCTTAGGGCAACCTTTAACAGCTTGATAATGTGATAAACTGGAAACAGACAGACCAGTAAAACTTCCTCCTTTGCCTGAATTCTGTTTTCCATATACATTAACTATGTCATTAATATCCTCTGTGCTGGTAGCAATACTTAGCATAAATCCAAATTAAAGAATTCATGAGACACAGAAATAGTGACAAGCTTGGACTGGAGTATGACCAGCATCATATGGATTTATAGGAGTAGGAAATGCAGCTGTGAATAAACACCCTTTAAGGAGATAAACATTACCCTTGCTCTAGTTCTTCCCTCTCCACCTTGGGTTTGGGCACTGTTGCCTGGACTTTAATGCTACTCTTTTAGCCCAGCGTTTAGAATATAAAATCTGTTCTGCAAAAGACCATTCTTCCATTTTTTTAAACATGATTTTTATTAAAAATGTTGCTAATGATAATACAGAAGACTCACAGGTGAGAATGCAGAGGCACATCTCTGGGATGTTTATTGTCAGATAATAGGAAGAAGTTATCAAGTAAGAACAACATTTGAATTATTCTCAAAATAGTATAATTACACAATAACTGTAACACATGCTGGCTGTATGTTGTTGCTTGTGCTAGTTGGAAGCTAGGTCTGGTGATGCAATGGTATTGCCAGATTATATCAGACTGTAGAAAATTAAAGAAATGATAGACAGATAGAAAAACTGACTTATGTGCACCTGCACTTCGAAGCTGATACATTTTCTTTGTGCACCTTGCTCTAAGGAGGGTGTGGTTCTGGTTTTAGATGAAGTCTTGGGAACGCTCCCCTGTGCCTGTTAACAACAGGGAATCCTTTGCCATCAAAATAGTTCTTCCATAATGCAGAAGCAGGATGCTGCATTGTGTGTCTCTGTTCCTGGCCCTACAGAATAAACAAGCAAATAAAATATTCAGTTGTCATGTGCAAAATCAAAGGTGCAAAATCTACATTTTGAAAACATTAGAAAATGCAGTAGATATTTGAAGTACATGAACAGTGTCAATGAAAACACAAGCCCAGAAGGAAATCTGGCATTTTGACAAAATCTAAATTATTAAAATAGTATTCTAATGTTGACCTTTTATTTTCTTCAATAGCTGCACATGGAGTGAACTGTTCAGTTTCAAACTCAGTATTTTGAAATTAAGAATGTCAGCACCTCAAAATAAATCATTTTCACCAAAATTTGTATAATTGGTTTCAGTATTACTGACTCACACTTTTGAATATTTCTCATTAATTAGGTTCATTCCATTTTGGACCCCTCTAAAATTAACGTCTTTAAATTCCTCACAGACTAAAAATTTTATTGTCCAAAATTCCACATACTGGATGTTCCATCTGGCACCTTCTGTGGTACTAAACCTTGTCTGGAATATACAGAGATATTGTCATTAGTGTCACGTAATTAGGGATTTTCAGTTATCCAACTTTCTGAGTGCTCTTGGTCAGGTTTTGTTAGGCTTTTAGAATCCATTCAGTTAATAGCAGATTTTTAAAATTTTATTTTGTTTTTTCCTTCAATATTTACTACTTGAAGTTCTGGTCAGAAGTAATCCTTTGGGATCATCAGCTACTGAACTGACACTGGTAAAGAATGAGTTCAGGTTTTATTTGTATATTTTGCTTCATTTTCCCTTAACTAGCTTTTGGTGCTTTTAAGAGGAGATGTCTTCTTTGTGGGGGGATTCTGGATGGGACCTGATGCTGATGGCTTTTGTAGATTTCAAGAGAAATTGAACAATGAAAGGTTGTTTCAACATCTGGGAGAGCATCTGCAAGATTACACTCTAAATTCTCACATCTGACCTTCCCATATATCTTTGAAATGACAATAATGTAGTCTTTCTGCAAGTAGGAACAGTTGGTTCCTTAAATTAAAATGGCTAGTAATTGCAATTTCATTTTTTACTAGAAAGATAATTAATTTTTTTCAAGTAATTTGCAATAAAGCCTGTGTTCAGGTGTTGCTGCTGTCAGAGACCACTAAATATTTGAATGCTTTTCTCTTTCATGGGACAGCAACAGCTAAATCCCAAACCACGGATTTTTGCTAGCAACATCTGGGTTCAAGTTATTTGTCGCTACGTAGGGAATAGAGAGTAGACAATAAAGATTTCTCATTCTCTTCCAGCCACTTGCAGGCCTTGCAGCCTGGGCTGCTCTCAGCAGCACTGCTGATGGAGAAAAGCAATGACCTGCCACAGTACTAAGGCTTGGTCCTGCCACCACATCCTTGGAAAACCAGACTCAGTGAAACCTGGGGTTATTCCTGTAAGTGGGAAGGAGAGTAAATTTGTGGGTAAATCACTTCACTTGGGAAAATATTACTCTGTTGTTTGGAATATTATCGCGTGGTCAAACTTGCACCCTGGCTCTGCTGAAGCAGTTAAAGGTCAGGCTGAAGTCACAGAATCACAGAATTGTAGTGGTTGGAAGGGACCTTGAGAGATCCTCAAGTCCAATCCCCTGCCAAAGCAATAATAGGGGCTGTTCTTTGCAGCCATTGAAATCTTTTCTATATTTTAGTGACAAATATGTTGTTATAGCAGTATTCTTTATTTGAATGGGCAGGGTAAGTAATGTAATAGAAGCAGGGACATATATATATGATTGAATTTAGCACTTCGTGTACTGATCCCCTTGTGTTGTACAGATTAATGACACACGAATAAGGAGAAAGTTTCCTTGCTTCGTCTTCCTCCCTTGTATTTCCCATACTCTCTGAGCAAAGTAAAACTTTAAACCTCAAATACTGTTAAAAGAATCCATGGTAAAAGAAAATCAATTAGTGCTGAGGCAGCCCCAGGCTGTGCTTGTGAGCAACAGACTAATGCAAAAGCTTGCGATCGGTCTGTCTGTTAAAACAGCAGCAAGTTACCCTGGTTGTGGGAACTTGTGCCGTGGAGTCAGAAGATGGGAATCTTTACATGTAAAACATTCCAGTGCAGAAGGCTCCTGTCTGGTTGGTACAGAGCAAATCCCATATTGCTTCAGTGCTGAACAATGCTTCAGTCATGGAGGTATCACTTTATATCAGGAGCATAGTACGTTTTTACTATTAGTTATCCTAACATTTTAATAATGAAAGTGTATGTATTCCATTTTAGTATCTCAAGATACTTGTGAAGCACTGTAGATGAGTACTGAGAGACTAATTTGCAGAATTTTCATAGATACTGCTTTTCTTTTATTTGTTCAGCTTCAGACACCAGTCTACAGCCTCATAATAAAAGTGACAAAAATGTATTATGTATTTAATTTCATCATTTGGATGGCTCAGTAGCTGCAAATCTGACTGATATGAATGAAAAGGTGCACAGTGACTCTGAAAATAAGGCTGCCTAGGTGACCAAATGACAGTTTGGGTAAATGACATCAGGGGACACTTTACGTATTTTGTTCTAGTATATTGATCTTATGTCATTAAAAAAATTGATTCCTTTTAAAAACATTCAAGCTACAATATTTTCAACCAGATGTACCCTTATTCCCTCACCCACCCATATTTCACTTTTTCCTCTACAGTCTCACCATAAGCTTTCTGATTTTTCTTCCTATATGCTCCCTAAAGGAGCTAGATAAGTCTCAGGACCAAACAGTTCTTGTTCAGTTGCTCTCTGGTGCCTAGACCAGATGGTACAAAAGAACATGCATCCCCAAGGAGTTGCATAAAAGGTCTGTGGAGGCCTTGTACGCAGAGGAGCTATACTGCCTGCAACATTTGCATAAATCTTCTGCAGTTGGATGAAACAGTGGTTTCGGCTGGGAGGAAATACAAGTTTGGGGATGCTCCTAATTAGTAGTTTCCTTGAATTTGATTTTTAGAATGTTCAGTGCAACATCTTAAAAAGATTAGACAAATGTCCTTCTGGTGGGCTCAACAGGATGGTCCACCAGGACCAGTCAAGAAAATAAACTCCTATGTTCTAGAAATCATGCTGTTTAACTCAATTTATGTAACATGTTTTAATTCCAGAGAAAATTTATTTTTCCTTTACTAGAAATAAAATTAAGTCACTTATTGTTGAATCTATTATTTAAAGTTTATTAGAATTACAATACTATGGAGAAAAGTTCTACTAGAATGTAAGCACATGGTTTATGTGCTTAAATTAACAAAGCCTTGCAACACCTGTTGAGAGACCCAGTCATTACCAATTTTAAACTTGCTCAAAATGATGTATGAAGTCAGCAGTTGAGTTAGACCCCAAGAGTCCTGATTAACCAGACAACACTTAAGATAAACGAGCCACCTAAACACCTTTCTAGTTACTTGTGGCTTGTTTGATTAAGTGGCAGAAGTATTCCTTAGAGAAAGAGTGGAGTCTCCCATGATCTAAGAATAATGATCTCAATTGTAAAGTTTCATGTCAAGTAACATTAGCTGTGTTTGAAAGGATAAGTGAAGAAGGGTAGAAAAGGAAAGTATTGGAATATAAAGTCCTATGGATTGGCCTAGGGAGAAAGCTCTTAACTTTCCTCTTGGCAAGGCTATAGAAGATAGATGTCTTACTCCTCTAATTGTGTAGTTCCTACTTGAATCATCAGGTGCTATTTGTCTGGTATGTTTAGGTTAATGACAGACCTGTGTAAAAAAAGACTCAGATGTGCTGCCTTTAATTTCGTTGCTTTTCCTCACTAAGTAGAGAAAACAGAGGTAGTCATTGGCTAGCAAGAAAGACTGTCCTTGTAGGAATTTTTTATGTTCTTTCTCTTGAAAAACAAAGTATCTGGGGAGTTTCTATAGTTACAAAACTGAGGTCAGTTTGCGTGAGAATTCAGACAATCTTACAAAATCACAAGGAATCAAAATTTGTTGGGTTGTTTTTTGTGGTTTTTTTATTTAGGGGTTTTTTTATTTGTTTGGGGTATTTTACTGAAAACTAAAATTCTAATATAATTGGAATATATGGTACCTTAAAGGTATCCTATGTAATTTTTTTTTTTTTTTTTTTTTTTTGCTCTGATAGGGGAACAAGTGAAAACAAGCTGTGTGGAAAATACTTTGTAGAACCTCTGAACTCAGAGGTTCATATTAGGATGGAGATGATCAGTCAAAGTAAAGGCATTAATCTGATCTGCAAGCTACCTCCATTTCTTATTTGCTCCTGGTAGGCAGAGCTGCCTGTCAGGCACCATGTTAGAGTATTTTTGAGATGTAAGAACTCCCAAAAAAAGGTTTGACTTTAGATGCCACTCAAATGATTTCAACCTGCATCTGCACAGGTAAAAGGATACTGTGAATCACTTGCCTACTCAGCTCTTTTCCAGTTCTCATTTCCAGCACTACTAACAATGATAATACAACATTAGCCCTTTGTCCCAACTCCAAGTGTATCTACCAGAAATTGTTGCTGTGCCTGTTAAAGCTTTCAGTTGTAAAAAGAAAATCAATATTCATTTGACATTTGCAACTGGAACCTACACTGGGTAGAAATGTAATGATTTTGCTGTTGTCAGCAAAAGTCCCTGACTGAGCTGACAAACAGAAATTCAGATGAATGGCTGCAAAAACTTGTTAGTGTCCTTCCTGTTAACTGGAGGAAGAAGCGGGCATTTGAACATTATAAAAATGGGTTTGGATCAGATGCTTTGGCTAGAGAGCTCTTGAGTAGATTTTAAAAAAACAGGATTGATTTGTTTGAGCATTTATTAAATATATAGTTACAAGGAGGGTATCAAACATGCTGAATAAGGTTTCCAAACAATTTTTTTCCCCTGTTTTCTTCACTAAAATATTCCAAGTGAGTGAAGGTGGGAGTCCATGCTGCTGGTTGGTTGTTTTTTTTTTTCACTTGTGTCACTTTTCTTCCTAAAGATAGAGAACCAAGAACTCCTTAGTTCTTGGCTTTCATCAAGGCTTGCTTTTCTTCTAAAAGGACCAGAATTATGGGCCCTCAAGTCAGAATTTTGGAGGCTTTGTTGTCTTTGAAACACTAATGTACCTCTAAATTAGTACGATAGTATTTCTAATTGTTTTCAAAAACACTTAATACCCATTGGGAGAAGGTTTTAGCATGTCTGTAAACAGGGTTTGGACTCTTTTCAGGATGAAAAATTCAATTTACCTGTAAAATATAGAAAAAAAAATCTTCAGAGTCGTGGGGAATTAAGTCATTGAGAATAAGGAAACATCTCAAAATCGTTGTACAGATGATTATCATTATAAGCTGCATGGGAGAGAATGATGGTAACTCCATTGTTAACAGCCAAAATACTGGTTCCTTTTATAACCAAAATTGGGTTGCATACAGAGTTACTCTGTTCTAAAGATAAATATATATACTGTAAATATAAATATAAAACTGGGATAGCAAAGATAAAACTATAATTAAATATACAGTATTGTAAACAATAGTGACTTACAATAACTGAAATCTTTCCTGGTGAAGCTATGTGCTTGATCCTGGAAAGAGCCTGAGCTGGCATCACCCTTAGCTAAGTCTGAAATGGGAAGCAGTGGCATAGGCCTTCAAGGCTACCTGGTAGAGATCAAACATCATGGGGAATAGCTTTGTGCTGATTCCCAAAGGTTAACAGGTGCTCGAGTGTGCCAGAAACCCACCTGCTCCTGCTGGCTTCACCAGTGCTCGTGACGTGGGAGGGAGCCAGCACCACTTGGGATGGAGATCAGAGGACAGTTGGAGGAGTCCGAGGAAGGCTACCAAAATGTATTGTGTTTCCCCAATTGTTTGAAAATGCGAGGGTGTGAAAAGCTGTTCCTTCATCCCTTTAGTGGGTACCACCTGAAGAGTATGGGAGAGGAAGGATTAGTTTAAGGAGTCTTTGAAATCAGATCACATGAATTTAGAAGTAGGAAGGTAAGGAAGGAGGGGGAAGGGGTAAAAGTGAAATCACCCGAGCTGACTATACAGAGACCAAACTGTCTGTAAATGAGAGCCAGATGGCAACTTTGCTGAAGTTTTGTTTCAAACTATAGCTCTGGTTTGCAAACTATAGCTCTCATTGCAAAGACGAATTTTTTACTTTTTGTCATTTTTAATTCTCCAGGTTTAATTTTGTTCAGATCAATGCTCAGAATATATTTAGAAAAAAATGTTCTTATGGAGGTTTAAAAATACAAGGGTTCTTCAAACAAACTTTATGCAAAGTTGTCAAAAACCCACGCTACTGGTTAAATTGTCAGGTAACTTTATTTCCTGTGAGGAGGAAGTCATATATAGATTGTAGTCGTAAGATGATTCACATATTTCTTGCTCATCTCCCAACTGCTTCCCTCCTACAGAAAATACAAGGCGCAGAATCTCCTACAGATATCTGTGCAAGTCAGTCTCACACACACATTCTTCCTGCAGACAGATAGGTGAATAAGGCAGAGATAACAGATTCAAATAGTTTGAGAAGGAACAAAGTTCATAGTGTTTCAATTGATCCAGTAAATCTTTTACGTTTCTGCTGAGTTAAACCAAAGAGCTGAAAACAACATCCTTGAGACTGTTTTGTTCTCATGTCCAAAAATGGGTAGTGTTGTGCCACATTTTGAGGATTAGTATGTCAGTTTCTTAAATGTGAGCAGAATGTCATTCTCTTTGGAAAGAATGTAAGCATTTTACAAATACCAGAGGGCTGGATTGATTTACGATGATTAGACATGCTGTTCGTACAGCCTGCTTTCTGGCGATGTACTCGTGAGGTATCTGTTGTGTAAATCCTGCGTACTGAGCACAAAGGGTCTGGTTCTGCTGGCTGTTCCGTTCAGATAATCCCATTAAGATAAATAAATATCTGCAAGATTAATTAAATTAAATTGCATTAAAATGCAAGAGGAAGACTTTGCTACACTGTGCAGAAATGTTTTCCCATACTAAGAAGGTAATGAGTAGACTGGTTTGAAAATGTATGGAAAAGAAGCAAAATTAGAAAAAGAGATCTTGGTTCTTTTTATCATAGAACAGGTTTTCAGAGCGTATGTCATGCAATAGCATGCCCATCAAAATATGAAGGATAACAATTTTGTAAAAACAAGCCCTAAAATAATATTTTAATATTCATTAATGGAACACAGTGACACTGAGGTGCATTTATCCTGTAAATTGGCCTGCACTGACATTGGGAATAATCTAATATAATGACAAAAAGCTCTTCCAAAGGATAAAGTGATTCAGCTGACAAACTGGCAGTTACTCCCACAGACTTTTCAAAGTCTGCCTTTAAATAAAACATTTGTTAAAATATTCCGCTATGTGCCTTGTGTCACCTGCACCAAGATAAATGCTGCATTATATTCTATCAGTTACTTTCAATTAAAAATATTTCAAAGCATGTTGATGTAGCTGGAAATGCACAGGTTTTAGATTTCCTTTTTGGTCATGACTACCAAGGACTAAGAAAATGGGTGAATTAGTTAATTTAATGGCTACAGTTTTTTATTCATTCATAAAAAAATCTACATTCTGTTTATCTTTCATCATTGCCATTGATCATAGCTACTTTTATTACAGGGTGAAATAAAGACAGATCATACTGCCTTTACTTGCCCAGTTGTTTTCTACCCTGTGCACTGGTTAGATATTTAGAGCAGCCGAATACTAAATCTACAAGGTAATTCTTTGGTTGCTGTCTTCAGCACACAGCCTTCAGGATAACAAGGCATCACAGCCAACAAAAATTACCACAAGACATTAATCCAGTTAGTTTAGCATAATTTATTAGGCAGCACACAAACTAATAATCTCTCCCTGTGTTAAATATTTTGGCGCTGCAGGAGAGAGAGATCACATTTCTAAACCTGAAAATAAGTTTATTGAGAGAAGGCCATGTATTTATGGTTGTTGTGGTTAGAAACGAGGTTTGCACAAGGCTTCTTGGAATTGGTGTCTCTGGGGAAGAGACCTAAAGAATAATTTATTTACCTGAAAGCTTATCTCTCCCCACCCACCCTGCCTTCAGTTCTGTCACCTGGGCTAATAATAGTAATTGCCTCTTCCTTTGAACCTTGATTGCTCATATTGTAGAGTGGTACGGCTATGACAGTGCTAATGCTGTGTCTGCATGTGCATCCAGTGTATATATCGATGTCCTGTTGGTACCTAAGGTTTGTCGGAGTATTGATAGCAAACACCCCATCATCTGCTAAAAATCAATGGATTGCACGTTGCTAAATCGTTAAAATGATTTAAAATCTGTGTGTGAATGCCTTCCTCACCAAGGATGTTCTGCTAGAAACTGGGTAAAATTACATCTGAATTTGAAAGCTGTTATAATGAGAAAAATGCAAGAAAGGAATGGACAGGGATTTCTAACTTCTTGAGGGAACACTGGGCACAATCCTGTGAGCAACTCTCGGAGCTGCTTGTGTGTTTAATCTTACAGCACAGTGAGTGGAGTGTCACTATTAGGACCCACCAGTCTGTAACATTTGTTTATTGTAACGTGCACTGTTTTTCAACGTATGTGTCATAAAGGTCCCGCTGTATTATTCAGCTCTCATGTTTGCCTGTGTGTAGGTAGAACTACACCATATCCCAACCTCTTTGCTTGTGCTTTTGCTAAGGTCTTTATTTCCTGCTCACCTCAATTAGAAAATGGGGAGTAAATTGAAAACCCACTCTGTCTGTGGCCAGGGTGGGAGCAAGGTGTGGTGCTGCTGTAAACACCATCCTCACGCTCACCTGCCAAAAAACCCCCAAACCCATAACGAAAATGTCACACAATTGCTGCTTTCTAGCTGCCACTTTCTCAGTAGGTATCAATGGGAGAGTCCCTTTTGTCAATTGCTTGATTTCTTCCTCACCAAGGAACTGGCATATTCAAGAACTGAGACTGAATGAAAGCTATAACAAAGCCCAGTACATGGAATTGCTGAGGCAGCAGAAGCTAGTTGGTTTCCTTGAGCCAAGAAACCATTTTCTCGCTTTTAGATGTCCAATATGAACTGAGAATGGAATGGTTTCTACAGAATTGTTGCAGCTTACAAAAGAGCTGAATGATTACAGAAACAAAGCTAGGGCTGCAGAGTAGTCTCTCAAATCTTCTGGATGTTTTTTCTATAAATCCATGTAGTAGTGGTCAGCAAAGATGAGACAAGATGATAGAATTGCAGACTGTCCGTTCCTCTAGTATTTTACAGAAGTTTTTCAGATGTTTAAACTATCTGTTCAGAAATTTTGAATTTCAACTGTCTTCGTGGTTATTTATAACCACTTTAGATCACCTACAAGGGGTAACTTAGTACTCTTTGAATTTTTAATTTCTTTTTAAGATTGATATTTATGATGTGTTTATAACATTATATTTTAATGCCGTTAAGCAGTGTGGTAACACAATACTGTAATATTTCTGCTGTGGTATATTCAATAATGTATGAGATTGTTCCTCTAAGGAAGAAAGAAACAAACGTTGGGTGCTCTCGAGAGGCTCTAAGCAACAGGCTGTACTGACAGAAGGTGGATTGGGGTAGCAGAGGTCCTGGAAGGCCCTCAAGAGCAGGTCCAGAATTTATTTGTAACAAGTTTACTATAAATTAAGTTAGTAATTACTTCAGGATAGCATAGCTCTTATTTAAAAAAAAAAATATCCAAAGAATAGTAAACAGTACACGGAAACTCATGAGAAAAATTAATTACTTTGTGAACTGAGATGGAAAAGTAAACCTGAACCTTCAAAGGTGATATGTATTCAAATTAAGTCTTAAGAAAACACTTTGTTTATATAAATGAAGCTGTTCTCCTTTCCCTCCTACTTCCCTTCTTTCTGTCTTTTTTTGCTGCGCACTTAAATGTCTACACATACATTGTAATATGTATGGGGCTCTGCAGAGGTAGTAACATAGTATCTCCAACTGACATTCCTAGAAATGACAGCTGCTGAAATACAGTTGTTTGTTTGACATATAAATCTTCCCTTCCTTCTGAATCTTACCAAATTCTACTTTTAGATTTGTCACCTGCCTTTCAGATTCATGCTCTCTGTGGTTTGGTTGCTAGATCTTTGAAACTGCATGGGACAATCAAAGTTGTTCTTGTTGGATCCCATTAAAATCTTTTTAAGGAAACCCCAGAGGTCTTGACAAGGCAGTAGATTGCACATTCCCAGAGCTCGGTGCTCTTGGGTTTCTCACAATTCCTGCATGGGTTTCAGGTGACTATGCAGTTCTCTCACTGGGGGACCAGCGCTGATCCAGATGAAAATCAGACGATGATTACTTACAAGGTGGCCAAAGCTTAAAGAAAGTGTTATACTTTTGAAAATTATTTATTATTTGTTTGTTAAGATGATGTGACAGATTCAAGTGGTGGTTCACTTTATATAACTGCTTCTTAATTTTAAGCATATTGTCCTAATAGCCCACCTAGGACACTGTCTTATGTAAAAAGCTAAGGAGACTGCCAAGAAAAAACAAGTTGAAGTAGGTAAACCCAATGTGTGAACATTTTGTCCATTATTCTTCATACAGGAATTCAGGACTGATCAGTGATGCTGACGTGGGTTTCTTCAGCTCTGAGATAGGACAACTAACATGCATGCAACTGGCATTCATGTGAGAATGCTGTTCTCTTGATGCTAACCAAAATATCCTCTGAGGTTTCCAGGCAATCATCAAGATTAAAGAGAACAATCAGGCTAAATTAGCATAGTTTATCAGTCAGATGACTCAGAATATTTTTATGAGACTTAGGGAGTAGACTTACTTGAATGATTTAGATAGTTTTCATTTCCTAGCAGGAACTAGATCTTCATTTATGGTAAGTCAGCATACTTCCATCTGCTGAGGCTCTTGTTCTACATCCCTAATGAATTCCACCGTTTGTAATTTGCTGGATAGATAGAGGTGCACACAAGAGTGGATGGTGTTCTGTGTTCGTTTGCAACAAGGTGGATGTTCTCTAGGGTAAAGCAGCCATTGAAAATGCCTCCATTTGATGTTACTGTTTTGATAATGGGAAGGGTTGAATAAAATAATAAGGAATAACAGCAAAAAATACATGAAGGTTTGGAATATCGACTTTGAAGGCAAAATACACAAAAGTGTCAAAGATGCAAAGTGGAAGGATAATGCTCAAGAAAACATTTGTCACCCGCTGTGGCTCTTGGTGAATTTTGGAATTATTTTGTATGCTTTTATTGCTAAAGTGGCAAGGGATCCATGTCTTGTTGTATTTCTTTGGATATACTGTTTGATTCAGTTTTATTGCTCTGATCTTGAATCATCTGGAAGGAACAGAAGGGCAGCCTGCTTACAGGCAGAGGGTTTGTGTAGCAGTGGTCATAGGGTGGGTAGTATGGGGATCAAGTATAACCTCTAGACATTTTGAAGAAAATACCAGTCCATGTGAATTACATTTGAAGGGAAAAGAATGCCAAGCCTTCAATTAACATATTCAAACAGCATGGCTGATAGCTTATTAAGACTTTTCTAGGAAAATCTGCTTCTGAGAAAATGGGACAAGGGCAGGATGTAGGCTCCCGAGCAGTATTCTAAGCCATGTGCTATGAAAGATGGGATAGCTGTGTGTGATTCGTACTGTTCTTAATGGACTGAGCATGCATTAAATTAAGAAATCTGTGGGCTTGTAGCACATCAAACTGAGAGGTTATTTATGTATTCTACAATAGCCAGGTAAGAATGCAGTTACTCATAGATGTATTATAAATACATAATAATTGCTATCAGCAGCTGTGTTCTGAAGATCATGCATTTCTTATGCATGGCAAGCTGCTAAAATATCCTTACTACTTATTTCTGCATCATAGCATCCTCACTGAAAAAGCGTTAGCAGAAAGGTCTTCCATTTTAGAATTTCCACCAAGGCTTTGAAAGCTCCCGGTGAAGGTGCAAGAGCGATGTGACAGACATTGCGTTAACATAAACCTCAGAAGACTTATCTGCTTCTCCTTCCCGGGGAAGCAGTCAGTCAGCTTCCTGCAAAGCCAAAAAGCATAAAGAGACTGGGATCTGTTATCAGCCCTCTTGGGCAGAACTGCAATACAGAGTGCTCTGCTTAATATTGCTTATCGCTAATTTTGTGGATGATAACTGAAGCATGAACAATATCTGAGTGGGAAGCAAACCAGATCTATAGCTGCATAGTCAAGCCTTTCAAAATATATTGCTGAGCTCCCACAGCCAAACAGTTCTGCAGAGTATCAGCTGAAACAGGATGTTCCAGCTCACTGGGCCTCCACTCACCATATGCTGGTGCAGCCTCACCTGTAATAGCAAATAGCTATGCTCAAGGGTAGGGTGTGTTAAAGATTAGGAAGGGATGCTGGAGTGAACCTGCATGATATTGAAAATTGATGGGCTTTGTTACTTGCTGTATCTTACTGAGTTGTTGGGCAATGGCGATGAAGTGAGCTGTGCTGAAACCACTCACATGAGCCAGGAATGGTTTTTACTCTTAGAAATACATATATGCAAAGTCATGCCAGGGAGGTTACCCTGAATAAAATCCACTCTTCTCTCACTGCTCGTTCTATGAGAGAAGTAAGAGAAAGAATGCTGGTGTTACTGTATGGCTTGCCTGTTTAAATGAGAAGGATTCTCTCTTCTAAGGTTATCCTATGCAGAAGCAACCATCCATCTATTTTGAGGGTAACCCAACTATAGGCATACATTGTTTCAGAGAATATAAGACACAGGGTGGTGTTTTCTGACAGTCCCTGCACCCTTCATGCATCTGTGATAGCTATAGGTTGCAAACCCTACCCTGGTGAAGAGTTAGAGAACACTCTGGTTTCAGTGCAGAACCTCAGTATCACCCTGAATTTTTTTCTGGTTTTAGTGGAATGAAACACTGAGAAAATTGTCAAACCAAAAATATTAATGTCTCGTTTTATAATAATGTCTCCAATCTAAGGTTATTTTTACATAGTCACATCTAACTGCAAATTATTTTTCTGGGAATTAATGCACAGATACCATAATTAAACTATTGTGAGAAAAAAACATGGAGTTTCCATTTCCCAGGTTTTTAATAGCAAAATATCTGTTTGCAGTATGACCACACTTAGAGGAAGTAATTGAACACATTTAGGTAGCACGAGTTGTTATGCATGCAATATTTTTCCTACATATAATGCTAAAAAATCTCCAGAGGTTTCAGGGTGTGAGGACTGCAGTTCAGACCAGCCAGAAACACTCAAAGGGTTTTAAAACTTCAAGCAGGACTTTTTCTTGGGAGGGGAGACTATTTAGTTTCAATTCAAACAAAAAAGCAGAGACTATCACTGTGTGTTTACCTCACTTTTCTTTTCACTTGGTCCTGTTACTACAATTACATCTTAACAGATAGCCCCAGGCTCCTCTTCAAAGTCTCGGTGGGAACTGGTGCTGCATCCCAGTAAGGTTAGAACTGGGCTACTATTAAAGTGTTAAAAATTAAAAGAACAAAATTACAAGGCAAAGGGATGAGGGAAGTTGTCATTCTTTGGTGTCTGTTACAGTCAGTGCACTGTAACAGCTGAACATCATCTCACTGTGAGTTAAACATCCTTTTGCTACTGGCAGATAATCTCTACAGAAGATACTTCCCCACTGGCCGGTGACTTGGGCATCCAGCTGTGGAGAGAGTCAGGGCAGGATTATGGTGAGCTCCCTGTGAAGTCTGTTTCGTAAATGTGGCTCTATAGCCAATGTTGATTTGGATAAACGAGATCTCAGGCTGTTCAGACATAGTGTTAGATAATGCATTTTCCACCAAAAAAGTTTTTTCTCTGTTTATTCTAAAAATCAATGTTCCTATGATTAATTTTGATCCTAATGACGTATTTTTTTCTCTTTAAATGTGCCCTTCTGGTAACACTGAGGACTATAATAAGCTGGAGCCAAATGCAAGTCAAATAAATGGGCAATTGCTAAGAGAAAATATTAGGAGCCGCTATAAAATCATGTACCATTAACAGCATTTTATTTTATCTATAAATGGCAATAATTATTCCTCATGAATATTTCAGAAGACCAGGACAGGTTATTGGGATAAGATGAGATAGAAAACTTTCAATTTAACTGTGCTTTCTTCACATTAGAAACTCTGGAAATACTGTTTTCCTTCTTAAAGTATTTTTTGTCATTTCTGGCCCAATAATTAATTTGAGAAGCATGTATATGCTCTTGTGATACCAGTTTACAACTTTATCTTTCTAATGAGCATATGTATAAACCAGCACACATGCATGAAAATAAACATGTAGGGTAACTTGTGTGAAAAAACATCCGAGGTAAGTTTCTAACAGAGCTCTGTAGGCCATGGCACCAATTTCATGCTTGATGAAAATCCTATGTTGCTTAAATCATCTTGATAACCAGAATAAAATGATGAATTTGTTCACATTAATTAAACATATTACCTAAATGATGCATTATGGATGCTCTTATATCTTTACTCTTTTTAATTTCCATGTTATAAAAAGGCTTGCAGAACAAGGGATGTGTTGTGAAGGGGAAAGAATTAGAAAATACATTGAAGATTTTAAATAAAACATTCCATTTAGTTCCTTGTAGCAAAATTACAATGTACTTAAGAGAAAGTGAAATGTCAGTCAAAATAACAAAAACAATATTACTAGTGACCCCTAAAGAACTTGCAAGCAGGCAGGTTAATCAAGTCTTTTTTTTTTTAGAATACACCTATCTGAACTTGTGCACAAAGTAATTAATTTCAGGTTCCAGTGCAGAGATGTATCCAATATCATCTTTGGATGTGTGTCTTTTCATAACATACTAATTAATCCTTTTTACAGTGTGGCTTTGTTAAAACACGGGAGGAGGGGGGTGGTAAAACAATGCTGACATTTAAAAGGTCTGGCCTTACATTCTCTGATAATCCACCGCAGTCGTAAAAACCTGCTTTTCTTAATTACCAGACAAAAGCAACATGTTTTCCAAGCTGCTTTGCTGTATCGATGTATAAATAAGCCCCAGTTTACTCATCTCTGTAGTCTGGGGATTTCTAATCCCCCTGGAAAAAAGCTGAGGCTGGTGGGCTATGCTGACAAGTCCCTGTCCCAGGGTGAAGCCTTCTCTGAATTCAGCCTTTCTCCTGGTGTCCACCTGCTCTCCTAGCCTGCCTGTTTGTGGGTTCCAGTCCAGTCACTCCAGGATTGGCATTTGCCAGAATTAATAGAGTCTGGGGACTTGGCCAACCCCCAGACCCCACATTCTCTGACTCTACCCATGCAAGTGCATGTGAAGATTTCCACTGATATTTTCCCTGAAAAAAAATGAGCAATTTAAGATTTGAAGTGGAGAAGTTCCTATAGAAAGGAAGGAAAGAGAATGTTTCATTTCCTTTTGAGTACCTCTACTCCTGAAAGCTGAAGATCACGTTAACTGTGGAAACCTGTTCTGAGAGTACTTGAGCAAAATAGTAGCAATTAGATATAGAAAAGGTTTTCCTATATGGAGTTTCTATAGGGAGTGGGTTGTTTATTTTTCATATTATTTCCTGAAGATGCCAAGACTTGCATTTCACAACTTCAGTGAATTCCTCTCCCCCTGGAGTTAAGGGTGTTTTCTAGAAAGGACAGGACTTCTGCAGGGGTTTGGTGATAAGGTTTTATCCATACAGGATATGAAAATCGAACCATGTTATATCTGATGGTGCATCTAGAGCTACATAGATTGGGCAAGTATAGGACGTAGCTAAGCACGTTATCACTACAAAAATAAAAAAAGCTGAAAGAGCAATCCATAAATGATATGAAATCTATGATGGCATTATGTGTATACAACTGCATATTAGGTTTATTGTTGAAGTATAAAGGTTACTTTAATTTTATGAGAGGTCTATACCTGCTAGGTCTGTAGACAACATTGAGAAATCCCTTATAAAATGGGTTTTGTTATGGCCTGAAGATGCAGCTTATCACAGGTAAGTAGAATATTGCATTGATTTCTGCTGTAGATAATGAGACTGCCTGGGAGCAGCAGTCCTGTCACATGAAACACATTGCTGATCACGAGCCGAACATACTGGGGAGGTTCATGACAGGTTTGAACTGAACTGTAATAAAAAGGGCAAACCCTTGTGTTAGGTACGTGGGCAAGAGAAGTCTGCTAGGGGGAGAGGAGGGACTCTGGAAATAGTATCTGGGGGCTGGATGGGTGTGTTGCTGCATTGATAACTGACCAGAGGTGCTGGCCTTTCACTTCTCAGTGCGCACCAAGATGCAGAGGAGGTGTGTTTGTTTCTGCCTCCCATCCTGCCATGGTGTGGTGCCATGAGCGGGACACTGTGCACAGTACCCTTGTGAGCCTGCCAGCTAAATAGGCAGGAGTGTGGTGAGCAGGTAGTGCTTCTCTGTGTTCTGGCAAAGGATGCTTGTTGCTAGGAATGCTATTTAAACAGTATCTAGGGACTGAGTGAGTACACTTGTCTTACTGTGTTAGGTGAAGGGCTATTACCAAAAATAAAGTGTGTTGGCACATTGAGAAATGGTAGCACTTAAAAGATGAGCAGGATTTTTGTTCTAGAGAGCACATCATCAGGTACAAGTGCATGCACGTGGCATCCCTGAGTGGCTGCTTTGTGATTCAGTAGGAAGGTGGACGAAATGGAGTTACCTATACTGAAAGGATGCCCATGCTCAGCCCTTCCCTTTGTTAGGAGAACCTGCAGCCCTTGGAAAGACCTTGGACCTACCTGGCAGGATAGGTGGCACTGCACATTTCCAGTGCCATGGGTGCTGTAACCACAGTGGGGGGCAAAAACACTCACCCTTTTCCTGGGAACTGACTGTGCTGGGACAGAGAGTGCGAATTACTAGAAATGAGTTAAGGTGTTTTGTGGTCTCTTTTGTGTTTGAACACTGCAGTCCACATATAATTTAATATAACATATCCTCAAAACTTCCATCTTGGTTATTCTTTCCCCATTCATTTCTCCTCTCAGTAAGCTGTTCCTCCCTTAGCAGTCTCCAGCATGTAATTAAGGTGTAAGGCTTAGCCTCTGCGTGCTTCATGGCTGGCTACAAGGTGCTCTTTCTCTCAGTGATTTGTCTTTAAAAAATATTAGTACAAATAGAAAAAGTCATATAAAAGATCTTGGTCAACAGTAAGATGTAGCATTTGATTTTTTTTCTTTGAAGCTTTGAGCTCCTGCGTGTTCCCTGCCCTGCTGTTGCGGTCCTTTCATCATCTACTGTGTGAGAGACACAGTACGGAGACTATTATGCAAATGTTTAATGGCAAAGTGAATAGAAAGCTTGTTGTTCTTATTTATATAATCTTGTTTCACTAAATTCTGTCTATGTAGTGTGAGCTTCAGGGCAAACAGCCAGGCTCTGCTCCCACTGTGTGTGAAGAGCTGACGTTTGCAACGGCATGTAATCCCAAATTCCGGGTGTGCGCTGCACCCAGGCTCTGCCGTAACACAGTGCTCTGCAACACTGGGGAGGCAACCACACTGTGGGAAGAGTGTGCCAAAAAAGCTTTGGTTTGTTAAATTCATGTGCTTTTTGTTAGGCATCTGAAATTGTTTGGCAAGAGAGAAATGCAGTCTGACCAAATACATGCAGTTTTGAGTGAGAGTGCAGCCTTAGGAATACATGGTTTTACATTACCTATCTGTGCTTCGGAATTAAAACTAGATATGTGGAAATACAGCATTGTCAACCTGTCAGCCTAGCCAACACCTTTTAGCTGGCAGTGAATACTGATTACCTTCTCCATAGCAGAAAATTCTTCTGACAAATATCCTTTTGTTAAAAGACATCTGAAATGGAATTCTGTTTGGTTCTAATTTTAAAGGAGTTTCTTGTGCAGATCAGGCCAGAAATGCATGTTTTCCTTTAAAAAAAATTAAAAGTGAGAAAATCATAAAAGAAATTATTTCATTTGAATATTAATGTTTTTCACAAGCTAAAACAGGTCTTGGAATTATTTCCTAGATGAAGATGGCTTCTGTAATGCCAGCTTGTTGGGGGTCAGGCAACACCTATCAGGTGTTACGTCTCCTGTACACTTTTTACTTTTATGCTGTGTTGCTCTAAGCGTGCTGTCATCTTGATGCGACAGTGGGTAGTACTAGTAATAAAGATTTCCCCATAGTTTAAATGTTGGAGACCTGAGTCGTGATGTCAGCAGGCTTTGAACAGATCAGCTCTAGGGAGAATTTCCACTTCGTTGGCAGGGCGAGCGTTTTGAAATGCTTGAACTGCAAACGTAACTGAGAATTTTTCCGTCTTCCTGTAATTGAAGCAGAGTAGCCATCTGCCCTGACTCTGAGGGAGGATCCCCGTTTTGCTCTCTGGGACTCCTTGCAGCACCCTAAGTTAGCAGCCTCAGTGTGCTCCTCCCTGTGCAGCAGCCAGAGGCCACAGAGTTTGGTATTCAGGTGCAGACGGTGTGCATGGGCTGACCCCAGCAGTAGGTCTGTAAAACTCAGTTTTGCCAGAAGGCATCAAATGAGCTGCCAGGAAATCGGTGAGGTCCTGATGGAAATTCCCAGTGCTTTGGCAGAAGTTTGCTGAAGCCAAACTATTTCCATATAACATCTGTTCTCAGTGAGCTAGTGAAAATTTTCTCTTGCCTCCCTAAAATGATCTGTACTGTCTCCCTTAAGTTCTGTGTGTTTCTGGTGCACAAGATGGAAGCAAGTCTGATGTTTATGACAGCTGCCTTTTGACACCATGTTTCACCTTTGGCAAGGGGAATCTTTTTACCATTGTACCAAATACATTCTTTAATTGTCCTTTTCTGTGAGAACTTTGTCTAAATAGAGCCAGAGCTTGAGACTTTGGTCCTTACAACAACTTAATAAAAGTCAGCCAATTATTTAGTGGTTTCCTTGTCAGGTGATGGAGGTGACATGTCCCACATTGCTCTCTCTAATGTGACACCTCCTAGATTGGTATATATTGTCGGAACTAAATGTTAAAGAAAAGCCTTATAGGTGCCTCTTTACAAACTATCAGAAATAAGATTTCAACAGTGCTGAAACATAATTAGTTTCCACCAGATTGTACAAACTCAATTTGTTCACAATTGTGTAAACTGATATAGGGTCAGATCCGAAACTTCTATTCAGGCTGTCATCTGAATTTCCATTGATCTCACTGGCATAATTCAAGTTCTGTATTTTGAGCAAAGCATCTCTGTGCTTCTTCACTTGTTGTTCCAATGACCAATCTTCCCTCTCACAAGCTGTATTTGAGAGACACATGTTGAAAAGATGATGCAGTTAACAGAGCAAATAGCATCTTCTGTGCCTGTGATGATGACTTAACATTCACTTGATGCTGCAGAGATATGGTTAGCTCCAACTTTGATAATCTCTTGTAATGCAGCTTTGTGTCAACAAAGCCACAGGTGTGACCGTAGAGATAAGATGATAGTTCTGAGTCTGGTTTGTGTTCTCTCTTTTTTCTCACTGTTATGGGCTTGAAAGTTCAAATCTCTTTTAAATAGAGCAGTAAATCTGTGTTTTCTTTCTATTTTCCTTTCTAAAATGGTATCATAGGGTTGTTTCTCGGCAAGTCCTCATCAAATTGGCTGAATGTACAAGTACAAAGATGTGGTTTTCTACCTGCCAGTTTGAGCTAATCTCATGGTTGCATCTGAAAGCCAGGCTGCGTTCAATGTCATCCAGAAGCCCATCTGTAGACATCCACCATGGCAGCATCGGTATGGGGATCAGTTCAGTTAGTTGCTCTTTTGAGGATTATTAGTATATACATCAGATGGAGGGGCAGGTTCTTATTCCTCAATCTTATTTCTAGGGCAAAAATCATGGGGCAGGCCCAGCAATGTTCATGGAATTGTGTTAACTCTGACATACTTCGAAGAGAAAGTAACAGTAAAATTTCCTTTTTGAAACATCCTAGGTATCAGGTAAGATTCTGAACTTGTGTGAGGAACGTATCTATCATCAGTTAGGTATTTGCTGGCATTTCTTAAAATCAATTTTATAGTTGCAGTAGTGTGTGGGAAGACACACTTCACATGTTTATTATTATATTCCAGGAACCCTTAGAGACACCACCTGCTCCCCAGTCCCCTTGTGCTAGGTGTTGTACAAACATGGGTGAAGTGGCATTTCCACATGATGGAATTTGTAATCCTCATAACATAAGGTAACCAAAGGGTAGAAGAAAATAAATATGTCCCTTTTCACTCGGGAAGAGAATTGGAACTGGGTTAAGGTCATATGGGTGATAGCAGAAGAGTAAGAAATGCCCTGTGATTTTCTTTATTATAGTATAGAGGCCACGGCACACAGCAGTCTTCCTTCTAAAACCTCCTAGAGGAATCTTAGCAGTGTGAGAACTAATGCAGTGTTATTCTGGCCCTTCAGTTTAGGTATCACCCAGGAAGGTTTCCAGATTTACAGGTCTAGAATAAGCCCTATCCTGACATATGGGGAGCTGCAATGACATTTTTCTATGCTGCATGTCTAGGAAGCTTTTCTAAGCTCATGCTGTCTTTTCAGGGCTCCAGGGTGGAGGGAAATCCTGCTGTGCTTTTCTGGCAAAGGTGACTCGTGGGACTCTCAACGTCCCACTTATCATATCTCACAAAATACAGACCCTCAGCAAGGAGACCATGATCACCACCTTCTAGATGAGACTGCAAAGCCATAATTCTGTATACAAGATACTTTTCTTAGCACAACCTGAGTTGTTTCTTTACCTAGGAGTTCACAGCTTTCAAGAACCTAACATTGTAGGGAACAGATCATTGACATGACAAATAGCTTGTAAGCTTTTAACAAGACAAGTAATCTTTTATATCAGAATTACTGTAGTATCTACTCAGAATGTACCTTTCCAGTAAATTGCCCTTATTGCCTGTTTTAAACAGGACTGAATTCAGCCCTCCTTCTCTAGAGGACTTCTGATCTAAACACTGCAGCTTGTTTAAAGCATTCTGTAAGATGCTGGACCTTCTCAGATCCCAGTGTAAAGTCATTGTGAACAGGCAGCGCTCAGTGTGTCTCACCACTTGTCACAGAGCAATGGTCTCAAACCAATGTCTCAATGGTCTCGTACTTTCCAACATAAACATAATTTCTTTGGTTCCCCTCTTCCTTCTCTGATGTTCCTGCTTCTCCAGGTTCCTTTTTGATGAAATCCCACCAGAAAGGGGATTGTTGCTAGCATGAGATTAGCAAGCAAAGACCTGCTTTTATGGTATAGTACTTTCCTCTGCCTCACTCTCTGTGCTCTCCAACGGACTGGTGACATCTCCTCATCCACCTTGGTGGGACCCTGTTCTCTGCTGACTCCCAGAAACTACAAAAAAAATCATTGTCATACTAATTGTCAGGGAACATACTTCTAGTACTGACCTGTGGGAAAGGCAAATCTTTGACTGCTGAGACCTTTTCCTGCAGAGGCAGCAGGCAGGTTGGGGGCACGTTTCTCCATTTTTGAAGAACCATCTCTTTTGGGAGCTGTCAAGTAAAATTTCAAATCCAAGTTTTCCAATACATCAGTTCTTAAATATTTTAGCTTTTTCTGTACAGAAAGACTGCATCGGCAAAGGAGAAAATAAAGACAGCTTGAGGCATTTCTCAAATTCTTTGCCTCTTTTAAAATATCTGTCTGTATTGTGGAGATGTGGGGTGTGGGGAGAAATTCTTCAGCTCCATCTAAATGAATACAAGGTCACTTAGACTGCCATAAAAATACATTCTCTCTTGCCACTGTAGGAGATGTAATCTGTTCATTTTAATGGCCATTGAGCAAGGGCCGCGAGGGCCGCCTCAGTATTTCTGTCGCTGCTGTTCCATCCCAGTGCCTGCCCCGAGGCAGGGGTCAGGCTTCCAAGCAGTGACACAAATTTTAACGTTTTAGGCAGGACAAAATGATGAAAGCTTTAATAACTGTAAACCTCAGCGAACGTTTGAAGAAAAATAGTCACCAATTTCTCTCTTTGCGTGAGCAGATGAGAATGACATTGTAAATTACATGACTGGGCTACAGCAATCTTGATGTAATTCCCAACGCGGTTGGAAGCTTTTCATGTGATTTTTAGGCCTCTGGCTTCACGTGCCCTGTGCCTCTGCTCCTGCTTTGAAATGGGATAATCATATTCCCTTTCTTTACCCTTTGACCGCTGCAATTATAGGGTTGAAGGCCAGTGGCACTTAACAGATCCTTGGTATTGCATAAAATATCAAGCTACTTTAAATCAGTAGTTTACACAGAAAATGAGGCAGCAAACCATCATAAGTTTTCTGAATGTCTGGTAGAAAATACATGAAATTAATTTGGAATGCTATTTTTTCTAAAAGTGTAGTTGCTAAACTTCATTTCTAATGCCATATTTTAATAGAATGTCATTTCTGTGAAGAAAGTGTTTGTTTTGTGTGGGATTTTAAAAAATCTGTTTATGGTAATAGATGTTGTGTTTTAATCCATGTCACAACCTCATAAAACACATCTGAATTTGCTCTATTACCTGATTTTTTCTTTTCCATTTACATTGTAATCTTTTTCTTTAAGAAAACACTTTACATCATGTTGTCATGACAACAGAATATGCTCTTAGGTTGAAATGCTGACATTTCTCCCAGTGTTCATAATGCACCCTCTGCTCACTCCTCCCTTCTTGGCCAGTTCTGAGCATCTCTGCACGTAAATGTAAATCTACAACATAGATGGATTTGGGGGCCAGAAAATGCTGACTGCCATATTTTTCTTGTTCTGTGTTTGTGAGTTTGTGTAAGTGGGCCATCATTTTAGAGGTTGGTGATACTATTGTTACCATGTTTAATATAATTCAAAGATACACAAAAACAAGGGCATTTTCTGTATCACAAAAGCACATCTAAATTGTCTCTCAACCAAACATCTGTGCTGGAACTCATGTTCAAGCAGTCTTGGCTCTGTTCCAAATAATGTTAGGGGAAAAAAATAGCCTATGATGAACTTGAAAATATAGAAGACCTAGAACAGGCTATAAAAATAAATAAATTCTGTTTTGTCTTATTTTCTGGAGATCTTCATAATATTGAATACATGAATATGTGAGTCCTACAGTCCTCGGGATATTCAGATACAATCCATATATTTCCTCCCTCCCCAAAGAGAATAGGTGATGTTGAATTCTATTTGTAAAGATAAATTATTTTATGTCTATAGTAAGTAGAGGCCGCAGAAAGTGAAACATGGAATTGCCATAAACTGTAATATTCATAAAAATTTCTATATTATGCTGTTTCACTGTTTCACCCACGAGAGTGAGACCTGAGGATGACTTGTTAGTCTGGGATTACAGACCTTACCTTCCTATAAAAATTAAATCACCAATGTCAATTTTCCTCTACCTGGCTTTGCTAAATAACACATTAACTTTTGTTTTGGGTAATATCTCATCTGTGCCTCGGTTATGTACACAGCTAAACAGAACACTTCAAAGATCCTTAAACCTGTTTTGATACTTGCATATTCTTCTGAACATCTGAAAGGATGTTTGTAGGCAAAGTTAGTTCCTGGGATGGACTTGGGAAACAGCTGGGAGAAAAGGGAAAAAAACGGGGACTTACTCACAGGATATGACTGTCGAGGCAACATATGAATTAGGGCTGATACTGGAAATGTGCCTCGTTTTTTCAGACTCTGAGAATATAGATGAACTTTTTGGACTGGATATAGTTCTGCATGTGAGTTAGGCAGAGCAGATTGTCTCACATCTGCTTCCTGTAGGGTCTTTTATCATCTTCTGAAACATCTGGTACCAGCAACTGTTTGGCTATTGGTTGATAACCTACTGTGAATATGGTCCATCTTGGCAACTCCTTGTTTCTCTGCCGAATATTGCAAATAGAACAGTCTGACAGGGATGGCATGAGCATAAAATAGTTGTGGCTTGGGAGAGAATCTAAAGTAGCAAAGTAGAAGACTAAACAAAGGACTGATGCAATCCATGGACAATATTCTCTGAGTCAGCAGCTTGTGAAGTAATTAATTGGTATTGATTGCATTGTTAGTTGAACAAGAATACTTGTTTTTATATGCAGGACAGATGAGGTTAGAAGTTCCTTGCTAAACTTTATGACCTACTCAAACATTGATGCATCATTTAGTATCTGTGAGCAGAAGATCTCAGAAAATAATCATCGCAATTACAATAATGCATTTTATCTTCTCTCTCATTTAGTCCCCCATAAAAAATATGGAGGAGAATGGAGCAATAGCTGAGAACACATCTTCAGATATATGAAAAAAATCAGAGATTTGAAATTTGTGCTTTAGTTCTGAATTAAATCTGGAGTATCTAATGAAAATGAGATCACTCAAGCTGCTTCATAGCAAGGGACTTGTAAGGCTGGTATTTGTGGATTCAGAGCTGTTCTTATAATCAAATGCAGCGTGTTCAGCACCTCCTCTGTTGTAGAGCAGATTTGACCTCTAAGTTTGATTTGTATTAGCTAGTGATTATTCTCTACTTTTCACCAGAGAAAACTTCAGATTAAAATTTTATTAAACAGGATGTAGGTCTCTGAAAACTTCCAATCCCAACTAATTGGCTTTTTTGGAGAGGAAAAGCTTAATTAAAAAAATCCCAAACCAGCTGCAGTTATAAGCCCTTTTATTTCATTACATATGTGGATCTTTCTGCCTCTCTGCGTAAGACTTTCCATGCCAACTCTACATCAGAATGAAGACTGATATGTGTGTGTGTGTTTAAAAGTGAAGATAGATTAGCTTAACTAATGAGTGTAGATGAGCTTAATTAATATTAATAGTGAATTTAGAAATGAGAAAATAATTATGGCATCGAGTAAAAGAGCAAGATGAGGAAAGCAACTGTAATATATTTTAAAGCTGCTGTGGGAAGCTGCCAGAGGACCACTTGCCTTTGGTTCACTAAATGGAGCAAAGCAACCGCCATCCCATCTCTGATGTCAAATGTAAAAGGGTTTGGCTGCTTAAGAATTGATGTTAATGACAGTGAATGAAATCCCAGTGTATTACAGTCTCCTCGATCTTCTTGTTTAGCCAGAAGGCAGAGTGGTAGTGTGAGGGCTTCTACCTTGCTTTGACTTCAGTTGACATCTTTATATTAGATCTGAGTCTAATCTTAGTGGTCCAGCTGTAGTAAGCCTGACACAAGTGTAAAATACTGTTTCCCCCTTGAAGTGCTTTCCACAAGTAAATTCCAGGAAGCCAGCTTGGGAAATATCCTGAGTGTTGCATCCCAATGGAAAGCTTTGTACTAGGTGTACTCAGATTTCCACTTCAGTTAGGACAACATGCAGAACTCCCACATATTTTCAGCTGATAATATACAGTGTGTCAATAAAGAGCATTTCTGTGAAAGCAAGTTTTATCTTCCTTTCTCCAATTCTGGTCATTAGTCTGGTTACGACAGGTCAGTCCTTTGAAGCATCGTGAGTGACAGGCATTTAGCTGAGGTGCTTGTGTCAGGATTCAAGCTGTTAAAAGTCACTGTCAATCACCAAAAGGTGAGTCTTGCTCCTTCTGCTTATCTCTCTTTACAACTGATTTCTTCAGGATCATAATTCTATCCCCCTAGTTTGTTCCACCATACTTTTCCAAAAAAAACCACTTGCGTCTATGGCTGTGTCGAACATTTTAAAAGCTTCCACTGAGGGATTTTAAGAGAGCAGATCTATTTCAGATTCTCTCTGTTCAGGCTTTTGGTTCAGAGAATCCTCCTTGATAATTTTTAAACAAAACCAAAATTTTAAACAAAACCAAAAAAGCTGAGGCATGCCGGGCTGTGAGGAGCCCTTCTACCCCGCAGCTTGTACATTCACTGAAAATGTATTTTTGTATTCTCTTCCTTCTCTAAACTCTAAGAAGGTTGGGGTTTTTCCTATCCATTGAAGTTCTTTAGCAACAAGGCTGTGGCATTTCCTGAAAGAAAGAGGAATGAAAAGCTTTTAATTCTCTTACATGCATTCCTGATTTGTTAGCTAAGGGGAATTTATGTGTCCGGTGACTCCCCATTCATGATAGTTAAGAGTAACCTTAATGGTATTTCTAGTGGGCAAACTTGCTCTCACACTCACCTTCTCTGTCAGCCAGCTCATTTATTTTAATTACCATCTTTTGACTGAAACCAAGGTCTGAATTAAGTGAGCCAATATATCTCGCTAATGCCTTGTTGGAATACAGCGTGCGGTGGCTACAGGTTTTCTTTCTTTCCAGAAAAAGACAGAGTAGCGTGGTGTGGAGTGTCTGCCCCTTACAGAAATCACAGCTGGGGATTTGGAATTAGTGTCTGATATTTCACTAAAACTGAAAAGTGAACTACAAAACAGGGATTTCCTTTGGCATAGGGCTAACTGTACGTGGTGGACCAATCCCAGCTTACTTAAAAAGACCACTTTGGCTAACACCTGACAAACAGCTATGCTTCACCGGAGGCATCACAAAACTCATTAATTTTATCCTATAGCCTTCTTCTCATTTTAATTTGACACTTGATTTCATTAACCAGTAGTTTAGAAAGGGCACTTTGTTGAAGGGTTAGCTGTGTAGGTACCTGGCTTGATTTCAACTTGTTTAAAGGGGCGTTTGCAAACTCGATAAGATCTTCACTCACACACCACCACAAAGCTAGGACCTATTTCAGTTCTTTTAAGATTTTGCAGTAGCGTAAATTTCCTGATTAGAACATTTATTCCTCGTTGAAAGATGGGAACGATGATAGTCTCCTGCTGGACTATAGCATTCTTAATCAGGTAACGTGGGAGTCTCTCTGTAGATTAAAGAGTCTCTCTGTAGATTAAAAACCTACACATTTTCACATGTGCCAGTACCATGGCAAAGTGAATCGAATAAGGGGAGTGAAAAGAAACTCCTCAATCACTCCAGCCTCATTTAGATAAGTGTGTATCAAATCCTGAAATCCCAGTTTTCTGTAGCATTCTGCAGTGGCCAGATGTTATCCTCTGTGCTAGTGTGAGACTGGTGGGCTTCAGCAGTGCAGCAGGAAAACCACCCATGGCTTCTGCAGGCCTTCTACAGACTGGTGTACAAGGGCAGAGGCACTACAGCAGGGCTTGTGTTTCTGCAGTTGTCAAAGGCTTAGAAAAAAAGTAGTCTAATGTATCACTTCTGCAGTGTTTAACCGCATATGAATCAACACCCAAAGCAAACTCGAGCTCCAAAGCCTCTGAAGTTTGCCCATCGTAATTTTTACTTGAGTTTTCCCACTAGTTGGAATAAAAGGTAATACTGAGTAATAGAAAATTGCTGAAATGTAAATTGCTTGTACACCCACAGAAATGCAGTGGGTTTGGAGTTTGACTGATGCACAAAAGGAAGGAATTCACAGCACTTTTTCATAAACATTTTAAATGCCTTGGTGAACACATGGTTTCTGATAAGGAATGAATTTAATATTCTGTGACCCAGGCAGGACATGATAGGAAATTTTGCTTTTTGCTAAGGGGCACATGCATCTAAGGGAGAGCATAAATAAGGACCTGGAGAGCAGATTAAAAGAACCTCAAGAAAGAAACCTGGCATCTGAATCTGGGTTTACAAAAAAAGATGCGTTTTGTTGATCACAAAAAATTTGTAAAACTTGCTCTGAGGCTAAAAGGAAATGGAGGCTAATGCAGAAAGCACAAAAATATTTGTTAGTACTCTGGGCTAATGAACAATTTGAAGATGCTAATTTTCCTTTCCGTTTGCTTTGCTGCTAATTGATCTTTTTTGTTAATTACAAGCAAAATTTTAAAATACCAGAATTATTCTGATTTCAGTTCATTCCATGCATTTTAAAAAGCTGAAATACTGTTTGGGTTTTGTGTTTGTGCACGTGCTTTTAAACAAAATTTATTTAACTGAAAAGGGAATTTTGTTTTTCCAGAAATTAAAATGTGATGAGATTAGAACTCATGCACCCATAACCCCCCTTCTCCTTCAAGTCCTATTTGAGCCTTTGTGTAAACATAAATTTTCTTTGAAATAACAGATGTGTATGATGCATGGTGAGTGAAACAACAAAATAGCATGATTGCTATTTAATCAAAGCATAAGGGTGTGAAGCTGCTTTCCCATTGTTAGCAAGTACTGCTGTGTGTCTTGTGAAATTGAGGACAGTTGCAACAACTGGTAGAGCTTTTGTGTCTCAGAACCAGCAGTATCATTACAGGAAATGGGATTCTCTATTCCGTCTATTGAAAATAAATATTTATGACCAAGATTAGACAAGAACCCAAATTATCTGTACTAGATCACAATCATAAGTGAATTTGGTGCCAGAACTCTCTTTTTGCCTTTGAAGCAAATGCTGCCTGATGGTTAGTGGGCTTCTCCCTGCAGTTTACTGGGGAACAGACTCCCAACAAACATGTGTCTTGCCTGATAATGTTCTACTTCTGAGCCAAATCTTAACTTCTGCTGATGCATCATCTTTCACAGACCCTGAAGTGGGTAAAAATTTAGACATTTCTTCCTAATGCTGTGGCTTTTGAGTTGTAAAGGGCCTGGAAGGCACAGCCCATTTAACATATACTTTGGTGTACTCAGATTATATGGGCTGACCTGCATTCGGAGCTTCTCTGTCAGTGCATCGTGGTCAACCCAGGATGTTACTGTTTGCAGTACGCTTCTCAGGAAGTTATTGATCAGGTTAGAGTTCTCGTGCTGTCCCATACAACTTCTACTTTCTTACTACTTGTTGTTTTGTGTGAATTGGTTTCAGTCATCATCATAATACTTCATGGGTATAGTATAGAAATTGGTGTTGCCCTGAAAATATTCACATTGTGATTACGAACATCCAGTAAGTTAGATGAGTGAATTTGAACTGGTTTTAAAAGTTACATGGAATGTCTTTTTAAAAGGTACATGGAATGTCTTTCCATGAATGTCACCTGTGCCAAACGGGAATCTGGTGAGATTATCTCTGATTTTCTCACTTGTATTTTTCTGTGCTGTCTACTAATAAGCTTTAATGCTGTCCTGTGTCACTTTCTCCTAAAAAAAATAGCTAGATCATGGGTGTTTTCAACTGATTGACTAGCTGGCAAAACAAGTTGTTGGTAATGTGCTCCATCTGCTTTATGTTCTCCAGGATCCAGTAGCAGTTGGTAGCGAGACTACCAAGGCAGCAGTCCAGATTTGCATTGTGTCTAGTGTGTAGGCATTAAAGGAAAGACATGGAGGAAGGAGTGTGAGATTTCCTCTCAGTCTCTGTACAAGCAAGTAGGGCACCTTCAACAAACGTTTGAAAGAATTTCACTTGTGTGTGACTGAAAATGTATCAGGGAGATGTTTTTCTAGGTAATTGTTCAAGTAGTCCTCTATTGTATATCTCCAGTATTGAAAACTAACTAAATCTCGTGCAGTCTATCTCTCTAACAAAATTACCCAAACAGTGAATGAAAATGTATTTCAGTCATTCCTACAGAGTCATTTCTCTGTCTTTTACAGAGGTATCAATGCATTTAAGTTGCCCTGACTCTGCTAGATGTGAGCCTGGCTTTAGGCCGGACGGCATACGTGGGAATCCTAACTTGAACAAACAAACCTAGAAACATTTGCAAATTTAGGAATGTGTTAGATTTAGTTTTAGATCTTTTTTCTCTTCTGCAATTCTTTGTCTCCATCCTTTCTCCATTTTGCAAACACAGTATATGTTTGGGGTTTTTTATTTGGTGGTCACAAAGCATAGTTGCAAGACCTAAAGGCTGAGATCCTGACACTCACATCTATTGAGTTAGCAGCAGAGCAGCAAAACAAACTTCCTCAAGTCCCAAAGGGTTCTAAAAGCAGCCAGAAAACACTGCCTTCCCAGTCAGGATATCAGGCCTTCTGCTGGGCCTTCTAACCACAGTATGTGTATGGTGAAGATATTTCCTAGCTAGATGCTAACTCTTGAAAATGAAGTGAAACTGTGAAGTCATTTTATGTAAACTTTGTTAGGACAATCTTTGAATTTCCCCTTGCTTTGGCAAAACTTGAACTACTATCTCCTCCAAATCCAAAAGTCTCCATGTCTTATTGCCACCCCTCTGAGTCATCCAGGTATTAAAATACTAAAAATCCAACTGTTTCCATAGTGACTGTTCTTATTTAATATTTTCCTTCTCCTGTCCTCTATCTGCCTTTAGAGTTGCTATTGCTATGTCGTTTATTTTCTTCCAGCAAATGCGCTATATGACTGATGGTTAAAATAGCAAACTCTAGAGACCGATTCTTCCCTCAGTATATGCCTGTGGCTGCTTTAATGTTAATAGAAATCACATTTTTGGAGAAGCTTCATCAGTTAGTAATTTACACCCTTCATGCTAGAAACCAGAATCTAGTTTATTAACACTATAAACATACCCTTCTGCTAACCTTAGTCCTTAGAGTTGCTTCCCTCAAAGCCTTACCCTTTTCCTGGGGCTTGACTTTATTGTTACAAAAACAGGTCCTAAGACAATGTAAAATTAAACCCATACTTTCTCTGGCTGGTTGTACAGTTGCTATCCCAAGAGAGCTCAGCTTTGCTGACCTGGGGTCTGGGGACAATCTCATAGTGTAAGCAAATCCTAATTACTTTTTACAGAAGATTAACCTCTGCTTTCTAGGGTGCATTCAGGAAAAAATCACATTTAACATAATTATGCAACAATTTTTTTGCCTATCTTTAAAAATGGGTTCAGTATACAATTCAAAGTACAGCAGCTAGAATAGATAAAAATCTTGACATTACGCTACTTTAGATTGTTAAAAAGAGAAACTCCTTTTGTTTGTTTCAAATAAAAGTCTCTTAAAAGGCAACTTAGAACACGAGCCAGGAGGCTCGTGTGTGAGGCTTAAGAGCACAGGGGAGATCTTTTCCTTGCTGTATGATGCCGACTGAGCATAAGCTATCTGTTGTCCTTGGGAAGAAGCACCTTTCAGACTGGAGCCAAATGCTTGCTCAGAACTTTCTTGCCATTTAGTACTGAAAAGAATTGATTTGCTCAAATTAGGCAATCTGGGGCAGAAGTTAATCATCAAACTAGAACCAATCAAGTGAGAAAAAAACCCAAACTATAATTTAATTTATGGTCCTTGGGGTTTTGGTAAAAATAGTTTACTATATTTAGGCTGTCCAGAACTTGAATTCAGCTCAAATTCTGTAGGGAGAATGTGCTTCCTTTGAGGTACAGCTCTGCCACATTGAAAGATGGCAGCAAAACTCTGCTTGTTTAAGCCCAGCAGGGACACAGGTGACCACAGAAAACAGGTCTTCACACTGATCCCTTAGTCACATCTAACCTTAAAGATCAGTTGAAATCAAAGATTTTCTCTCCGGTCTTATTTATGTTTTCTCCTTAGTAGTATTTCCATAGTTTTCTTCAGTGTTAAGTCCTGTGACTTTAATAGAGTGATGAAAATACCATTCCAGGTACAAATTTCTAAGTATAAATAACCCCAGTAAATAAAGGTTTTGACTAAGGCACCCTATCCATCGCACAGCGGTACCAGGCGCTCCAGTACTTTCCTCATGGCCTTTTGCTTGACAGCTACATGTGTACTGGCCTTTATGAATATATCCTTCTGCCTCTCAATCTGTTCTATCAACCCTCTCTATTCTATGTACCCACTTGTATGAGGCGTGAATTGATATATTTTTAACTTTGCATCTGTGTGGGTGCATGTGACTGGCAGGCTGCCAGCATCTGTTGTTTCTGAACTTTTGTCTTCAATCATTTTGGAAGTAAGCCTTGCAGGGAGACGTTAAGCGGGGATGAGAAAGGATTTCAGCCTACCTGCTATGTGTGGCAGTAACTAATCACTTTAAAAGAAAATGTAGAGATTGAGTTCAGTGCAGAAAAAAATACTCAGTTTGTTCATTTAAGTCTCAGTTGTGAAACCCTTCAAATAGATGTCTACGTATTCAAAAGCCAAAAGCACAGCCAGATTTCCTACGTGGTCAGATGATATCTTGGCACCCCTTTTCTCTGGCTTCCTTTCTATCTCCTAGGAAGACTGTGGGAACAAAGCAGCTAACCTGTCTCTGTCAGATGATGCCCCTACTAGGAGAGTGAGCTATGTTTAAGTCATGCTTATCTAGTGTGCTGCTTTAGCCCAGGCAGGGCGAATTATTACTAAATTCCCTAAACTTGCTTCTAACCTAATAAGGTGTTCTGTGCCCCTTTGTGAAGCAGGATTCTGGTGTTCAGCGTGGGCATCAATGTTATTTACAGAATATAGTGTGAGAACAGTCAATTCACAAGTCACTGAAAGATGTATCCTCTTCCCAGGCAAGGGTGTTATCTAATGGAGATACAATATGAAACAAATAGAAAATCCAGTGAAAGGTATTACGGTGTGATATCTACCACGTAGGTAGAAAAGAAAGTGTCCTCCTGTTGCTCAAGATATAAGGAAATTGAAATGTACGGTTGTTGAAGATATAAATAAATTGAAATATACTCTAACGTGAAGGGGATACTCAACACAAATCTCTGTCTAGCAAACCTCTCTTCCCACACACTTTATTGTAATAGTTGAAAATACCCCTTCCATTAGACTTGCTGTAGGACCTGTGGCCTAGCTTGGGGAATACTTGAGCTTCCTCTGTTAATATATGTTTTAATGGTTGAAGTAATGCAGTTGCCTAAGGGTATACCAGACCTTGATGGTGGAAGAGATCTCAGACATGACTTAAGGTTTGTTGTCTTCAGTGACATCACTTTGTCCCTACTCTTGCATCTCAAATAACAGGAATACCCTGTGGTTTGATACGGTATGAATCTTAAAGCACGCAAGAGACAATAATGAGTTATTTCACCTGTTCAGCCATGCAGAAAGTCCAATAAGCCCAGAATGGTCGCTTTTGCTGTAGTCGAAACAACAACAGAGAGGTCTTGGAGGGGTTAATAGTGTCTGTATGACATTCTGAAGCTGTAATGTGCTGATTTTTCAAACCTATGTATAATTTCTTTTCAGATGCTTAATTGTGCCCTATTTTTGTCTGGTTTATAGCATCTCTGGAACCTGTTTTGAATTATTCTATATGGAGAGAAATTTTACAGCTCTTTTGTCCTTTTTTCTATGCTAAGCTTTCTACTCTGAGCAGATTTCTATGCTGTGCTCTAATGCTCTCCTTTATCTTCAGGGCATTAGTTGTATTTGTCATAAAACCAAAGAGCATCTGATAGAGGTGAAGTTTCTCTTCCTTTTAAACCATGGAAAAGTGTATTGAATGCAATTTTTGGGTTCCTGTCTCTTCAGGATGTGTTACCTTCTGTAATCAGGCCTCAGATGTGTTGTGCTCTATTTATAAGTCAAGGCCACTGTTTATCAGGCTAAAACTTTGCTTACTTTTAGGACTAAAGATGTTTTGGTTTATATCTGTTAGTCAAATGTTTTTTGTTATTTAGCTCAGTTCTGCTTCTCCTTGTGATGCAAGTAACAGAAAATTATCAACCTGTGGAGGCTTCTGGGTGCTTCTCTAAAATAGTAAAACCAATATTAATAATTGGACTGGGTAAACAATGGAGATTTTATTTTGCTAATTTACTGCAGTAGAATGCTGGTATGGAAGCTGAAGGCTGTTCCTCATGCTAAACTCTACATCTGGCCTGTAGACTGGCCCAGTAAGTTGGCTGAAATAATTTCATTGACTTCAGATTAGACAGAACGTTATTTGTAACTCCCAAGAGTGCCAGATTTAGTGTCATAACAGGTTTTGTGCTGAATCATCAGTAGATAGTGTCCAATTTATTGCATTGGGGATGTGAAGTCTTGGAGTACAGATTATTTGTCCTCTCCCACCAAAGCCTGTCACAGCATTGATAAGGAATCAGTGCCTTGTTATAGCTCTTCTAGATATGCTCTGAAGTTGGGAAGGTTTAAGGCAAGCAGAGAGGCTGGCAGGTAAGGAGATGGGTTTTTTGGTAACCTGTTGAAACTGAGGCGAGGTGAATGCAGAATTTGACACGCCACAGAGTATATCTATGTATATTGTTTCATGTATTTGGCCTTTTAGTTTAGGTATGTAGAAGAATTGTGCAACAAAAAACAAAGGGTCTTGGGGAAGCCTGAGGGGAGTGCAGTGACCTGTGTGTCCACCCCATTCACCTGTACTGAGCACAGTTCTTGCACGTTGCTGGCCACCCTGCTGCATGGGAGGCTTTTCCCCACTGAATGCTCTGTCCTGTCCACCACCCTGATGCTCTCACATAAAACATTATTTGCCATGAGAGGTTGATGGCTGTGAAACCTGGAATGCAACACGGCTGACTTTATGGGGGGAAATTAAAAAAATGGTGACTTGAGACAAGTTCCATTAAACTCATGGACCTTGAAAGACAAATAAAATAGATTAGTATAGTACAGAAAAACATGACAAAACTTGAACATTGCTTCAGTTCATTGAGGTTTTTATGTACTGCTTTGCTGAACTGGTTACTGGGACGACAGAAAGTAGAGAGAAAAATACAGAGAAAATAAAGGGTCAAAGGGAGAGGCACTTAGCTTTGTCCTTGTAAACTAGCAAGCAGCTAGTCCTGCTGCCATCTGCCACTTTTCTCTTCAGAAGCCCATGCCAATATAGATGTTTGAAGTCTTACCTTTGAATAATGCATTTCCCCTTAAATGAATATTAAATTCCTGGTGGAAATATGGATAGCAAATGATAACATTAAGTTTTCCAGTGAGTTTCCTTCACTGACAGAGTCTAGTTTCAGGAAATATTTAACAAATAACAAACAGATAAATCTAAGATAGATCATTAAAAGCAATTCCCTAGTATTTTTTCTATTTAGCCTAATTTAGACTAGTTAAGAAGACCTTCTTTAATCATCTGATACCATAACACAGAAATGTGTTTAGCCTTACCAAAAAAAAAAAAATCAGAGATGAAGCATTGCAATAATTGATCTATTTAAGTTCTGCTTGAGACACATTTCAAGGGCATAAGTTATTTCTACATGTCATTAAAAGACTTGGCGCATCACTACAATTAATTTTTTGGGTAATATTAAAGTGGGATGAGATTTTTTGGCCTCTCCACTCAATTATATATGGGTTTTCTTAATGTATTGTTTAATCCTTTGAGGATTTTGTAGCTCTATCTGTGATCTGATAGTTCTAAACTGAATCCTGAACCCCTGACTACCATTATACCTTAATTATTTGGAAATGAAATTTTGAGGTTTTAGTGGATAAAAAGCAAACTGAAAGAACCAATAATAGTACAAGCCATACAACTTACAAAGGTTATGGCTTACAAGTTAAAACTTTTGTTTTTCATAGGTACAGAGGGATTGCTGTGTTCAGGGAGATGAGTAATTTTGCAACCATAAATCATTCCTGAAAGTGGTCAGCGCTTTATCCTGCCTTGGAAAACACAACTGTAACACCTGCTGTGTTTCATGGCTACATCTCAGAGCACCCTGTTGCAGAGATCAGTATTTTTACCTCCAATTAGAGATGGGAAAAACACAGGACAGGGAATTGAAGTGACATTTGGTACATCACCCAGCAGCCAAAAAGCTGCACTGGACAGAGAATCCAGATCATTGGAGATATGTCAGTGCCGGTGGGACACTTCATGAGCTTTCTAGCATGTTCTTGCTGCATAATTTGCTATAGAAGTTTCTTCTCAGCCTGGAGCAGTTTGCAGCAGCAATCAGAGAGACGCTGCACTATTGATGTAACTTAAAACTGTTCAGATGCATTTCTAACTTACTTTGGAGCCTGGCATCTCTAAATTGGAGAGCTGCATGTTACAGCTTTCTCCCCTCAGTGTCTTAAGTTCACCTTAGATAGAGAACTGGCCCACATTTGTCTAATCTTTCTGTGAATACGAAGTGCTTGGTCTCAGTAACTTATTGGTACTGACTTGACAGGGTAATTATAAGTGATATGGAGAAAAAGTATTTATTAGTTTTAAACTTTATTGCCCTTCAACTTCACTTGCTTGTTCCCTTATTCTTGCTTTAGGAGCCCCACATTTATCTTACTTTTTTCTTCTGTCATGTTTACTCTCCCTGAATTAAGTTCTGCACATTTTTGTTTCTCCTCTCTTACACAACCAAATATATTGAATTCTTGCAAGGGGAAGAAAAGACCTTGCTCTCATTAGACAGATGGCATTTGAAAGGGCCAAGACCATGTTTCAACATTGTCAATCTGCAACTGCAGAAATGCTTAAGTTCTCTGCCTTTCTATGATTACACCTCTGAGGCAAAGGCTGAGTAGGAAGCAGTTATGTCTGTAGAGACAACAAATGACACTTTGTCCTATCATTCTCAGCCTGTGAAATCTCTTTAGTCCAAACTGAGAACAGAATGCTATCCTGAGAGCAAGAAACGCAGTCAGACAACCACTTAGGAAAGCTTAAAAGCCAGTCACGCATCTGCCCTTTCTCAGTTACAGTATTCAAATTATGTTTCCCTTTGCTAGAACAGTACAGTTGCTATCTCTTCTAATTGCTTCACTGCAGAGGCTGCTGAGCTGTGGCTGTGTGAAGCAGTGGCTGGGGACCAGGATCAGCTTTGTATTCGTAAGCTGAATCCAGCCCAGGCTGCATCAGGGAAGGGGTGGAGGAGGTGGCCTTTTGGTACAACCATGAGTGATTTGGCTGAAGAGCAGGTGCAAAGCTCTGGCTCTCTTTCCTAGGGAAAGAAAGGTAAGGGCTGCAGGGCTGGTGCTCTGAGCCAGGTAGCAGCTAGGCTCAACCTATTCTTTCTGGAGGACTTCATGGTCTTCATCTCCTTTGGCAGTGGCAGTTCCAACATTTGCTTCAGTGCTGCAGGATGACCCACACCTTTTTTCACGTCCTAACACAACCACACTATTGCAGTTCAAATTTGTGCCTGTTTCTCTGCTGTCACTATCTGAGTGGTGCTTCTTCCACCACCAGCAATGTCTCTAGCTTTGTTGGTCCAGCCCTTGCCACTTAGTCCCTCTCAGGAATGGCTAGTACATATATTTTCTCAAATGTGTTTTGAATTACACTTGCAATGAGCATTTTACACTTATGGTATATTATGTTCCCTGATTTCTCTATTCAGCAAAGAACACTAACTCAGTTGGTGAAAGGCAGTGCTGTGTGTTTCATTCTGCTGTGGCAGAAGCTGTGTTACGATTCATTGAAGTATCAAAGAGCTGTCTTGAGTTCTCCTGAGGCAGATAACTTGGTAGAGAATCGGTTGTTGCATTCACAGGTACAGCAGATGTGTTGTAATTAATAGTGTCTCCTTAAAAAGTCATAAATTCATCCGTACTAACAGAACTCATCCAGTGATATATGTGTTCTGTGCCATCCTCCATGACAATGCTCAAGTGTGTTATATTTAGGCTGAATAAAATTGCATCCTCTGGCATTAATAAATAAATTTCTTAGATCATATTATAGCTCAGATCAATGGGGGGTTTTCCACATAATTTCATCAACCCAACATGTAAAAAGTAAAACCAGGGCATTTGAATAACCTGGCTGGGGTCTCTCTCACAGACACACAGCTGTTCTTTGACCTGTGCTGTGACACCAAGCCTGGGAGAAATTTTGGAAAAAGGGAAGGGAGGAGGATGGAAGGGGGGCAGTATTTGAGTGCAAGGTCAAAAGTGGGACAGGCATCTGTCGAACGAGTCTGCCAGGTTCTAGAGTTCATGTGACTGCTGTTAGCTGTGAGGTAGGATTGCACTTCGCTTTGTCTTTCTGGGTACCACAGAGCTGCAGAATAATCTTCCAGGAACTTGGAAGTTTCCTTTCATTTGAAATATGTCTTAATAAGAAACAATGTGCTTCTGAAGAATAACATAATTTAGAAAACATATTTAGAAAACATAATTTAGAAAACATATTTAATCTTAGTTTTGTCTCCCAGTTCTTAAGAGTTGTCTGTGTTATATCAGAAAATGTTTTGTCTTCCTTCTAAAAATACTAATTTTGAGTAGACTGTGAGGGTTTTACAGATTTAATTATTTCATTGGGTATTAGTGCTGTATTTGGAATTCTTGGTAAGGCAAGGAATTTAAAAATAAAAAGGATGCTGCTTTTGGGACATGATGATTTTGCCTCTGTCTACTGTTGTTTCAACAGTAAATTATTCCTCAAAGTTCTAATTCACAATGCTTTGCATTACATGAAATAACAAATCCCTAAATCTACTTGTACTTTCTCCGTTTCTCTGATGTCTCCTCTTGTCTCTGCAGACTGCTGTTCTCCTGCTACAGGTATAGAAAAATCTTCCTTCCCAATGTGAGAACAAGCCAACAGCAATAAATAACTTGCAGGTCCTGTAAGCTCTTTTCTGTTAGAGTGAATATGGGCATGAGCCCATTTTTCCCTTTTTACTTGTAGGTTACCTTTGGAGGAAAAAAAATAATTATATATATTGAGTGTACAAAATGACAGGATTGTCTAACATAAGACTCACCAGCTGTCAAGGCTAGCCTGAAGGCCTGGAGAATATGGCCTGACATATGGGTTTCCTGAAGCTCTAGCTGTACCTATTTCACTCTAGCAGCAACGATAAATAAAATGCTGATGGGAAGAGTAAGCACTAATGACTTGAGTTCTGGACTTCGCTCCTTTATGGCCAAAACTTTACTTTCCATTTCCAGTAAACAGTCATCATTCAATGAACCCTCATAATGTTTTTCAGCTAAAACAAGCCTTTATTGTGTTTGAATGCAGTATGGGGAAAGAGCTGGAAGATAAAAAGTCCCATCTGTGTATGTGTCTCAGCAAGGAGATGGGCAGCATTTTAAGGGCAGGGTTAAGAGCAGTCAGTGCCATGGGGTTTGCTCCAGTACACATGGTGCACGTCCCCCTTCCCAATCAGGGGGCTTTGTAGGCATCTCCACTTGCCTCTCTTGAATGTGTGCAGTGCTGAGGTTAAAATCCTGACTCCTGCTCCAAGCTGGAGAGAAAAAAATTACCTATTTCAAGAGGGCAACATTTCATTCAAATGTCCTATTAATTTAGTATTTGGTGTTTCTTACTGAGGACCCTCGATGTGCAAGAGCACATTTGGCAGTTAGGGTGATGGTCGTGTATTTCAACATGAGCACACTCTGGTAGCTTGTCGTTAGCGTCAGAGCGTGATGCGAGAGGAATATTTTAGCTATCATCTGTTAGGGACACAGTGGTGGCACCAAGAGCAGTGGTGTGTGGAGAGGGCACAGGAAAATGTTTTCTCTAGAGTTGTTTGTCTGAGAGGCCCAGCACTGGAGGCGCTCTGAAGGAAAGTATCAAAAAGCAGTAAGGACAATTTTGCTTGTATCAGAAATAGTGTGGCCAGTAGTTCTAGGGAGGTGATTGTGCCCCTGCACTCGGCATTGGTGAGGCCACACCTCGAGTGCTGTGTCCAGTTCTGGGCTCCTCACCATAAGAAGAACATTGAGGTCCTGGAGCGAGTCCAGAGAAGGGCAACCAGACCTGTGAAGGGGCTGGAGGAAAATTCTATGAGGAGGAGCTGAGGGAGCTGGGGATGTTCAGTCTGGAGAAGAGGAGGCTGATGGGAGACCTTATCACTGCCTACAACTACCTGAAGGGAGGTTGTAGAGAAGTGGGCAATGGTCTCTTCAGCCAGATGACAGGGGATGGGACAAGGGGAAATGGCACAAAGCTGTGCAGGGTCAGATTAGATGTTAGGAAAAAACTTTTCACTGAAAGAGTTGTTGAGGCCTGGAACAGGCTGCCCAGGGAGGGGGTTGAGTCACCAGCCCTGGATGCGTTTAAAAAAGGGTAGATGAGATACTTAGGGATATGGTTTAGCATAGGACGGGAATAACTGGATTTGATCTTAAAGGTCTTTTCCAACCTTGTGATTCTGATTCTGTGAAAGGAATTTAACATTTACCAAAAGTAAAGTGCCACCCACTCCCTCCTTCCCTTCTTTCGGTTCTCCGAGTGATTTGAGATTCGGGGCTGGACATTTATTTCTTTAATTTCGGATAAGTAAGAATAATGTGGAAGGCCTAAGGAACACATTTTGTTTTGTACTGAATAAAATGGCTCCTGATTGTCCAGAAAAAAACACCTTTGTTTTACTTTTCTAGGAGAAAAAAAAATTGTTTGCATATTCCAGGTTATCTAGAAGCCCTTCCTTTACTGAAATGGCAGAGGTGAAACCCCATGGAACAGATCTTGGTCTCCCAGAAGTTCAATTTAGCTGCTACCCTCTGTTTCCTTTTTCTGCTCTTCTCTCAATTTCCCCTCTGGTCTGCTCCTGTGTTGCCCTCATGCTGCCTCCTTCCTGTTTTGCTTTTGAAGTAAATTTAGAGGGACAGTGAAGACAGCAGTAAGGACAAATGAAGAGGAGAGAATACTGACTTAACTCATTTTAACACATGGGCTCAGATCTCCATCATATTGAGTGATTTCTGAAGGACTTCAAAGTCTGACACTGCATGTGCTCAGATAGCTCAATTTTAATGTGAGAGAAAAGAAGAAACTTCTTGATGTTCAAGTAGAAATTCACATTTGGCTCACAAAAAAAAAGGGGGAAAAAAAGAAAAGAAAAAAAAAAAAAGAATCCTAATCAGAAATCCATCTTGATAGCTCAATTTCATTTCATACAGCTCAAGAGAAGCAATTGTGTCCTTTCGTTGTTTACAATGCGGTGGGAGAAAACCAATCACCCACAATGATGTGTGCTGCAATTAACAGATCAATAGCAACTTCCCCTTAATAAAAGCCACAGTCCTGTGCTGGGCTGACATTTTATTCCTTTATTGCAATCAGCACAATGGATCTCTCATTAATTGTTGCATGCATGTCTTGCTAGGGACACACTTAACGTAGCAGTAATAGGTGTGAGTCAGACCTTTGTAACAGGCAGACGGACTTCCCGCAGCCGAGCTCACAGTGCACCCTCACCTCCTTACAGCAGTCTGTGTCTTTCTGCACCAGTGTGTAATTACTCACCACGTTCCACTTCAGTGCCGTATGTATATTCCTAATGATTTACTGTATGAATAAATAAGTAGAACAAATCTCCAATGACATAAAATGCAAAACGTACATTTTAATCAGTACAATATTTAGATATCTGCTTGGTGTATGTTTATGAGAAAGTTATTTATTTCTGATGACTGAGAGCTGCTCTAGTGGAACTAATTGTGATAGATTATTTTCTTGGCTCTAACAATTTATCTGATGAACTTAGCCTATGTTTTTTCTTTGTAAATTGTCCAAAGCACTTGGACTTCTCTAAATATTATTTGTAATTGTTTCCTAAATTGCAATACTTGATTTTTCGATCATTTGAAAGCTGTTTGCAGCTAATACTTGCTCATGAATATGAGAGCTGTATAATTTTATTTGGTTTAGTCACAGGGGTCTTTAACTGGATGAGCAGGACTCCTAATGTGATCTTCAGTCCTTATGAATTAAAATTTTACTTCCTATGGCTTCTTACTGATGCACTTGTGTTTCCTGGTTGTTTCCTTTTCCTGCCAATATAATAACTAATATGTTTATTCATGGAGAGAGAACATAAAGTGGATGTGACAACACAAAGCTTATTCTGGTCTTGGGGTTTTTCTAGTTCAAAAGAGAGACTGGGGTAATGAAAAATAAATTATAGGCAAATACTTATGCTTCAAGAATCCTTCACCCCCACTGAAACGCACACACTGTAGATTCATGTCCTTCTCTTGATAAGAGGGCACTGTCCCTGGTGGTCTTACATTCAGAATTCTCATTGACTTCAACTGTCTGGAAAATGGCTGAAGGTTAAGTGTATAGATAAAAGGTCACCAGTAGCCACAAAGTAAGTCATAACTATTACAGTTTTTCATTTAACAACTTGAGAAGCATTAAAGTAATGAATTTTCCATTATCCTTTCCTAGTAAATGCATTCTCGGCATGATAAGAGCATCAAGCAATGGTCAAATGTATGAATATAACCCAGATAAGAAAAATAGCTGACACCTGGGCACTGGAAAATGGAAAGCTAACTTTTCCTGTAATGCAATTAATTCTTGAAACAGTTAAGGTTTAATTGAATGAGAAAGCATCATGAGATAACTTTATTCTTGTCATTGGGTCATTTTTACCTTTGTATGAGAGGTGCCATGCTTGATAGAAACCAATTAGAACTGAATTTAATTTTGCAAATTATTCATTTAATCTCTAGTTCTCATTTATCAGTCTAGAAAATAAGATAATTGAAATACATAGTGAACAGGAATCGAATGAAATAAGTTGTAAGAACATTTGAAATTAGTTTAATAACTTTACATCTTCTGTGCCATTGGAAAGTATCTCCAAAGATATTGACAGCCATCATTATTTGACATAGATACATTTCCATATCCTGTTTATTCAGAAATAAATTGAACCACAAACATAGTGTACTCTTTGTGCTGATTTTCATACCTGTATGCCAGGCGTGTCCTTTGCTTTCACAGAATGTGCTAATGGTGGTTTGGCCATGATGGTCTGGGATGGAAGAGAAGTAATCACAGTCTAAGCTGAATCTCAGTGGGTGCCTGTCAGGACTTTGGAGTGTTTGTCAAGGCACACTGATGTAGTATTGCACAATACCCATGCAGTAAAATTGAAGTTAACATTATTGGGAGTTCGGGACAGTGTTTTTCAGGAGATTTCAAGTATCTCTTGATGCTATGCAAATACTTTTCAAAGAGGTCTGGGAGAGCTGCTCAGCTCTTTGATGGGCCCTTGCATTAGTTCAAAAGATTCAGCAGAAAGAAAGATGCATATAGTCAGTGAACTGCACAAAAATAGTAGCAGCTGTTTTACACAACTGTAACTTCCCCAATCTTTTGTAGTCTTTTTATTCACTTATTTTTTTAATTTGTCGGTTTTGTAGGTTCTGTGTATGTCACTGTGATGTTCCTAGGGCATATAAAGGTTCAGTCCCCCTGTGCTAGAGGCTAAAAGCACGTGAACACTGTCTCCTCTTGAGCACACGCTGGGCACAGAACCCAACAGAGTTGCAGAGATGGTGGGTTGAGGAAAAACATTTTCAGTTCTTTCAAGAGTATAGAAAAACTTAGATAAGCTGGTGAGCTGGGGCATCCCATGTTCCCCCAGCACAGTGTTGGTTAGACCTGCCCTTATCTGGGTAATGCCCGGCCCTTCAGCACGCTTATGTTTCTCTGCACAAATGCCAGCACTTGAAACCTCTGCTTCATGTGGACCTGGCCCTCTCAGACCCACTGTGTGTGAGAGCTCCCTGGTTTCCATGTGCATTGACGGTGAAGCTAAGAGTCTGGTGAGAAGATGACCCACACAAAGGCCATGATGGGCAGCATGTTTTCCAGGCAGCAAAGTCTAGATTGATAATGACTAAAGCACATTCCCATGCCAGGAAATGTTGAGCCTGTGCATAATGTGTGAATCCAGGGAATTTCTTCTTTCCTAATAATTAAAGAGTATAACACTTAAAACTAGTTGTTTAATGCTCAGGAATGATTGATCAGCGAGTTATGCCTGACTCCAGTTCCCTCTGATCTTTGCTCAGCAAGGTCCATCCAGTTTTGTTGGTGAGAAACTCAAGCCCTTCTCCCTGACATTTCGGTGGTTATTAAGAGCCCTGCTGCCTTCCCAGTCTGTCCAGTTGCTGCTCTCTTGCTCACAACTGAGTGTTTGCATGTTTCTCCTGATGGATAAGAAAGGTTGAAGCCAGCCCAGACAGGCAGGATTTTAATGGTCTGTAGACTTCAGGCACATCATATTCCTTCTGATTTCCCTATTTCATGGTGTGATAAGTTGATATATTGCAGTCAGTTTTCTTCTCAGTATTCACTGGAGTCCTCCAGTTCTGGGTATTACCACCTCTGAACAGGCGCTGAGCTCCCACATGAATAGGGCATAGTGTTGGGCACCATGTGGTGGGGTAAGCACAAGATTGGAGTTGTGTATTTATTTGTGATGCTGTGCTTTTTCACTCAGGAATACCTTCCAAGAAATACCTTGCTATTTCTAGAAAGCCCCAACCAGTGTTAAATTACAGCTCTATTTAGATGGCAATGGCACACGGTGGTTACTGGAAGCAGAGTTTATGCACTACTTAATGTATCATGACACCGCCAATATATTACCAGAGTGGGGTGATAATATATCAATAGCCAAACTTCCCTTTGAGCCAGGCAACAAGAGGAGCTATGAGCTTGGTTGATTTTGTATGTCAGGCTGTGTACACCCTTTAAAACACAGAAAGTTTTGGCATTCTGAAAAGCTGTGTCGGTTACAGCAAAGTAGCTTCAGCTACTCTGAGTTTTGAAATGAAACACGTATTCCTTTTGCATTTTATTATATGTGTATTTATTTCTCATAGTGCTTTTTAAAATTTGATTTTACGTGGCAGAATAACCGTATGCGTTTTCTGGTAACACAAATGTTTTCTGTAATAAAAATCACGGAGTCACATCAACAAAGAAAACTCATCTTTCCTCTTATTTGTATTCAGCTCATGTAATTTTATCCCAGAATGGTAAAAATATGTTTGAGAGATTCACATATAATGTTCATAAGATCTTAATGAATGTGTGAAGTGATTCCATCACAAATGTGTACTTATAAGTTCTGCACAAGGTCGGTCTTTGTCAGTATTGATTGGGAACGGAATTAAAATGCCAGAAGTTGTCCAGTTTATCATCAAGCTGCTGAAACCATCTTCTCTCTGATATTTTAACAAAGGAGCCTCAGGCAATCACAGTAATTATTCAGAAAAGCAAATCTCAACTACTTTTAAATGCAAAATTCTCTGGCCTCGTCAAATGATTGTTAGCAAGGGATTACAGCATTATAGAAGATACTTTGCCCTTCCTTGTGTGTGAATCAATCTTGTTTACATCTGGCCAAGCAGCAAAGTTAAAAATTCAGTCAACAAATTCTAGGTACCAGGCTTTGATGCACAGCAGATGATGTCACTAAATATGAATTAATGCAAGTGTTCAATACTACCTGGATAATAGTTGAGGTCTGAATGGGAAGTATCTTGTGATATAAATCAATACACTCCCAAAAGATCAAAGTGTGTTCTGTGATAATCTTCAAGTTCATGGTCTTTTCAATTAAAAAAAAAAAAAAAAAAATCAGGGCCTTACCTGGAATAATCTATAACCTGGCAAGAGTGGGGTTTTCCTTTCAAACTCAAAGGTACAGGATTGAAAGCACATAACCAAACAAGAGAGTTAAATATGGGAGTCTCAGCTCTTTCACACTTTACTGAAGCAAGTCTTCTTACTTGTTATCAGAGTAGCTGAGATAAAAATAAGTAAGTAAATAAATATAGAATGTCAGGGCAAGGAAAAAACATGTTGTCCACAGCCCACTCCTGCTAGGAAACAAGGCAAAGAGAAATGAGCTGCCCAGCAGCAGAGTAATTCTGGAGAGCCAGGTTCAATGGTAAGCAACAGTCAGCAACTCTTAATCCTGCTCAGTTTTTAAAAGGTCTTACCTGCTTGTCTTCAAGGAAGGACATAGGACAGGGACCTTGCTGAAACTGAAATACTAAAGCTGCCGTGAGGAGCAGGTTACACAGATTTGAGACACATGGCCTGAGCTTAGCTCAGGCTGGATTCCCCATTCATCTACATTAGGTGACTCTTGCAGATTGTGTGCTGCCTAAACCGAGGTCTGGGCTCTCTGGCCACAATGCGCTGCACAGGGAAGTTGTGCGCGGCAGCACCCGAGTCCTCTATGCCAAGGACAGCCTGCTGTGTAGTTTTCCCTTTCTAATGAGGCCAGATCTTCTACCTGATAGCACTCTACATCACTCAAGTGACTAGTTCATTTAGGTTTAAATGGCCCTTCTGCCTGAAGAGAAGTGTTGGCTGCTGTCTTCATCTGTCATGGCCATCTGCTCTACTCTTTTTTACTTCTCAGCATGACTAAAGTAACTTACATATGAGAACAGATTGCGGGACACACATTAACCTCTTTAGAGACCATAAATGATCCCCAAGGAGTATAGAGTTTACTCTTTAACTCTGATTCCTCTTTCCTTGCGAGCACACATACTATCTTATGCCACTATTCCCACATCTGAGCATTTCAGGCATCTCAAAATAACTGTCTCTCTAATTTCCTCTTTGGGGCACATTCTGCCTTTAGTTTTTACAGACTTCCCACTGACGTCAATGAAAGCTATGTGCAAATACTAAGGGCAACATATGTCCCAGAGTCAACACATTGCTTTTTCTCATGTCTTTTCTCCCTTAGTGGAAAATCATAGTGAATCAAATGTGTGTCATTAAAAAATAATGACATTCTATGACTTTTTGAGCTCTGCCATTGCACTCATGAATGAACCTAGGCATACACAAGATAGTCATCTCATGTTCCTAACAACATGCACTCTTCCTCTAAACACAAGGTTGACCAGAGTGTTAGCTGAGTAGGCTTTTAATCTTGGTATCAGTGATTCCTAAGAGCAGGTTTTGTATATAAAGATACAAATGGAAACGTTCTTCCATTTAGTGATATATAAAAAACCATCATGCATATTTTGATATCGATTCACTTCATGTGTCTAGATCATGACTGTCATACCAAAAGGACGTCATTTTTTAATGATTCCTTCTTTTTGATGAGTTCTGAATGCTAGCAACACTTATCTTGGAACTGTTTCAATTATTATGAAAAAGCCATGTGTCAATGGCCACATATTTCAAGTGCTTGAACCTTACTATACCTAGTCTTTCTGTATCACCAGTGTTGCAAAGAATTTTGGTCCAATTATTAAAAAAAATCTGTAGAGATCATTTGCTGGGTTTAATTTCCACCGACACAATATATCTACACATAGAGCTGACCAGAGCTTAAGGGACTTATGATTTTTGAGAAAATATTTCTGTACCCAAGCAAAACTCAAAAACACACAAAGATTATTGTGGTACTGATAGGAAAGTTGTACTTACTAGAACCACCATCATAAGAATCAATCAGTTCCTATTAAGACCTAAAATCTTCCCTCAAATTTTCTGACAACATTAAAATATACCCAAACTTTGGTTTTAGTCATATTAATTTGGCTAAAGACTACTAAATGGTGTAAAGTATAGTACTTTAACTAGAACTGAATAAAACTGTGATACCAACAGGAATATATTCTGGGAGGAAAGAGGGGAAAAAAAAAGAGAGAGACTGTGAGAGAAAACAGGGTGATTCCTTTGAAACTTGCTAAGAAGTCCCACACAGCTATAAAGACTTCCTTGAAGTATCTTCTTCTATTTTTCTTGAGGTGGGGGGGAAAAACCCTTGGTTTATGTTTGGACTTGGAGCTGGAGCTGCCAGAAACTATATAGGTAGGAAATATTCTTTCCTAATCTGGTCAACTCACAGAGAAATCAAACTGAAAGACAAAATGTTTTCTGTACTGTTTTATGGCCTGAGTCACAACCCTTGCTCCCATTAAATGTTGCTTACCTACATTAATAAACCATCAGCCAACCCGTATGAAATTCCCTGTGCTGCCCGGGGAAGGTAGAGAGCGCTGAATGAGACCCACAGTTAACATTTTACCATCATTTTCACTTAACTATCCAAAGTCCAACTTTTATCTCAGGGCGGGAGTCTAATATTCTTCAGAATGTCATAAATATTTTGTCAGATGCTCACAAGTCAACATCATACAGATAACCAGAGCTATCCCTGTTTGGTGATGAAGCAGCCTGCGGATTGAGTGCAGGCTAATATCTCTATTCAAAGCTGACAAGTTGTATCAATATGTATCTGTTTAATTGCCTCACCTCTGTCCCCGGAAAGGTAATGGAACAGCTTGCTCTGGATGCCATCTCCAAGCAACTGGAAGAGAAGAAGGTCATGAGGAGTAGTCAGCATGGATTCACCAAGGGGAAATCGTGCTCGACCAATCTCATAGCCTTCTACAATCTCATCACCGGCTGGGTAGATGGAGGGAGAGCAGTAGATGTCATCTACCTTGACTTCAGCAAGGCTTTTGATACTGTCTCCCATGACATCCTGATAGCAAAGCTGAGAAAGCATGAGATTGATGAGTGGACAGTGAGGTGGGTTGAGAATTGGCTGTCGGACCGAGCCCAGAGGGTCGTGATTCGTGGAGTGGAATCTGACTGGAGGCCTGTGACTAACGGTGTTCCCCAGGGCTCGGTGTTGGGTCCAGTCCTGTTTAACATCTTCATTGACGACCTTGATGAGGGAATAGCCTCGACCCTCAGCAAGTACGCCGATGACACAAAGCTGGGAGGAGTGGCTGACACGCAGGAACACTGCGCTGCTATCCAGAGAGACCTGGACAGGCTGGAGAGCTGGGCAGGGAGAAACCAGATGAGGTTTAACAAAAGCAAGTGTAAAGTCTTGCACCTGGGAAGGAACAACCGTTTCTATCAGTACAGGCTGGGGGATGACCTGCTGGAGAAGAGCTCTGTGGAGAAGGACCTGGGGGTCCTGATGGATGACAGGTTGGCCATGAGCCAGCAGTGTGCCTCGGTGGCTAAGAGAGCCAATGGGATCCTGGGGTGCATCCGGAGGAGTGTAGCCAGCAGGTCAAGGGAGGTGATCCTCCCCCTCTACTCTGCCCTGGTCAGGCCCCGCCTGGAGTATTGTGTCCAGTTCTGGGCTCCCTGGTATAAAAAGGACAGGGATCTCCTGGAGAGAGTCCAGAGAAGGGCTACGAAGATGATAAAGGGCCTGGAGCATCTCCCCTATGAGGAAAGGCTGAGAAGATTGGGACTGTTCAGCCTTGAGAAGAGAAGACTAAGGGGGGACCTAATTAATGTTTACAATTATCTTAAGCAAGGGATGCAGGGGAATCAGCCAGCCCCTTTTCAGTGGTCTGTGGAGACAGGACAAGGGGCAATGGCTGCAAGTTGGAGCATAGGAAGTTCCGCACCAACATGCGGAGAAACTTTTTCACAGTGAGGGTGACAGAGCACTGGAATAGGCTGCCCAGGGAGGTGGTGGAGTCTCCTTCTCTGGAGATATTCAAGACCCGTCTGGATGCCTATCTCAGTGAAATGTCCTAGGGAGCCTGCTTCGGCAGGGGGTTGGACCCGATGATCTCTCGAGGTCCCTTCCAACCCCTACAATTCTATGATTCTATGATTTATGTATTCTGAAGATTTTGTGCAGTTTGTTCAGAAATTTAATGAGCCTGCTGCTCATAAAACTTAAGAATAGTTACTTTTCCTTGAAAAGTAGTGTCATAAGACATTGACAAAATAAAAATGAGAGAGGTGAATGACAGACAGATGATAACATGGGATTGGGGAGCAAATAGTTCTGTTTGCAGAATCATGATCATGTTTGCATGACTTTGTCGCTGCCTGAGCATGCTGGTTTACTTTGATTAAAGCCCTCAGCCTCTTTATGTTGTGGCATCCCCAGCTGAATGATGAGAAGAATGCTCTCACTTGGTGTAACTCGACGTAACCCTTGCTGGTGTACCCAGACCACAGCCCAAAGAGCACCCACGACCCTAGAGCACAAGTGCCGGAGCTGTTTGTTGCACTTTCAGGGTGTATGTAGGACAGCTACTGTTAGGTTTGGTTTGTAAAGAGTTCAGAAACCTTGTGATTAAATAGTTGCTTCCCTCCTCCTCCCAAAGGCTCAGAGGCTTTGCAGCCAGTACAGGCAGCACCAACGCCTGCGGTTTCACAGATTAAGGCTCTACTCAGAGAGATTTGTCTTCTGTTCTCACCCTTTCATCTGAGATTCCCCCACAGCCTTCATGACTTGTGGGTGCTCTTTTCATTACTCCACCAGTGGCTGTAGAGCTCATTTTGTTCTTGGCTGGAATACTTTAAATGTTGTTTAAGTATTAATGGTGAAACAAAAGATTCTGCATGATAGAGTTGAAAAAGCATAAAGGAGCAAAACCAGATCAGTAGAAAGATCTGATTTTACCTGTCTCTCTCCTGGCTTCAGCACTGCAGCCCAAAGTACAATGCTACCAATTCCTGGTAGCCACGAGGAAGAAAGAAATAATCAGGGATCTTGGAAAAAAAAAAAGCTGCTTTTCACTGAATTCAGGGGATGTGAGAAGCAGCAGGCTGCCCTTGGGCCAATCCAGCCTGGCAGGGAATGCCATGCTGAGCTGCAAGTCTTCTCTGGGATCATGAGAAGAAACTCTCTGCCTCCCACAGTCTCAGTTCCTCTGTCCTCCTCTATTGCACAGCAAACAGGAGTTACTGGGACTTTTTGTACGGCCTGAGCATCACAGAAAGGAGGACGTTTAAGATGTCTGAGATTTGGGTGAAGGTTTATAGTCTGGTGTTGAAATTAGGACAGCTTCAGTCAGAGCTGTATTAAAACCTTTTTTGTTTTGTGGACTAATATTATGTGAAGATCTCATCTTGGTCTTTGCTATTTGCATGTCAGTTTAATTCCTAAAACATGAGGTTTTTATATTCATTGCAAGGTTTGCTTATATTAACTAGTCTAATGCCAGATAGTCTTGGCACCCCCATGCTGTGATTCAGCCATGGATTCTGGTAAATTAGTGAAAATAAATTTACCTTCATTCCCTACCCATCTGCCAGTCCTAGCTCTTCTCTTGACAGTGTCCAAGACTGTTGAGTTGCTCTGAAAGCTGAGCTGACCTGTTGGCATCTTGCACAGGATGGATTCTGCCCATACCCGCGGTTTCTGTATTCACAGTTATCCATGCTTTTTAAAATGGGCTGTTACAGCCTTGTAAATAATGTAAGGTCTTAGATGAAAATACTTTTTCCATCAGCCGTACCTGATTAACTTAACACGTTCGTTTATATGCTTTTAAATACTTTTTCCATCCCAGTAATTTATGAATCAATACCTCTGGCATGAAATTTTGTTTAACAATATAGGCCAACACTTAATTAGTGCCTCATAATCACATGTAAATCCTGTTAACACAGTAACATAATATATGTCCTGGATGCTTTGTTGCTCTAATCCTGGCCTGACAAAAAGGAAGCCATAATAAACGTATTTTTTTAATTAATGTACAAATGTAAAGAGATCAAGCTTGGAACCTATCTTCCAGATATAGCTTTTGCAGTAACAATAAATGATAGTTATGTAAGTTTTCTAGGCCACCAAAATACAGCCATCCCTAAGGATGTGTGAGAGTACGGATGTACAAGGTCAGGATTAAAATGTCCTCACTGAGTATATTGAGTTTGCATGGCAAGGTTTTGGTAGAGGGGGCTGTAGTTGTGGCTTCTGAGAGAAGCTGCTAGAAGCTTCCCTCAGGTCATACAGAGCTGATGCCAAACAGCTCCAAGACTGAGCCTATTTGCAACAATGGTAATGCCTCTGGTGTAATGTATTTAAGAAAGGGGGAAAAATTGTGCAACACCAGGAGTGGTTGCAGAGATAGAAGTGAGAAGATGTGAGAGGAACAACTCTGGAGACACCAAGGTCAGTGCAGGAGGGGCAGGAGGTGCTCCAGGCCTCAGAGCAGAAATTCCCCTGCAGCCCATGGAGAAGACCACAGTGAGACAGGTTGTGCCCCTGCAGCCTGTGGAGGATGATGATGGAGCAGAGATTCCACCTGCAGCCTGTGGAAGACCCCATGCCGGAGCAGGTAGATGCCCACAGGAGACTGTATCCTGTGGGATGCCCACAGTGGAGCAGACTTCTGGCAGGACCTGCAGCCCCCGGAGAGAGGTGCCTAAGTCTGAGCAGGTTTGCTTTGGTAGGCACCTGGCCTCCAGCCAGGGACAACCCACCTACTGAGCCTCTCTTTAGCTCTATTAAGTGCAGCATTGTCTTCTAAACACTTTGGGCCAGACACTGTATTTTTCCATTTGTTTTCGGAGAGACTGCAGGAGCATTGAATGCTAAATGGTAACTCCTCCAGATTGTTTTCTTACTTTTGGAAGAATCTCCTGGAATTTTCCTACTATATCATGATAATGATGTTCTGTTTATTTACTGATGTTGGGGGATCTGCCCCTTAGAAAAGGCTGACAGGTCCTCCAAGCCAAACCTTAAACAGCTATATTACGTAAACTGTGTTATAGGAAACCCTAAAACCAGCATGTTCTCCATGCTCACGCAGTGCAGCAGAGTAGACATAGACCAGTCAGGTATGCATTGGCTTTCAGTGTTGTGCAACCCAGATATCATGTCATGCACAGGCTCCAAGTCATTTTTTTATGTAGGATCCTAGTCTATTTTTATAGGTAGTTACTGAAGAAATCCTGGAAATAAGCAGAGTAAGCCTAAAAGAAAATGTATGCTCATGTTGCCTTGGAGAATATTTCTGTTTCTTTTTCACTTTGTCACTCGGTTTTATTGCCATAGATGATGAAACACCATATCAGGTTACCCACTGTCTTACTACTATAGCCCATACTGGTCTATAGGTGTGCAGCTTTTCTGGAAACTCACCAACCTGTTACATGAAGAGGATGATCCGTTGGTGTGGGTGGCATGTATCCTGCGACTTCATGGGAGGTGCACACCTGGGTTTGGCTGCCTGGGGGTTAGTGTGTCTGTGCACTGGTTGGAGGTGCCCTAGAGCACCTCTGATCACACCCTCTTCTTACAGCTGTGTTGTCTCCAGGGTTCCAGAGAATCCTGGTGCTTCAACAGACCCGATACAGTCAGGCTTTACAGAGCTTATCTCTTAGAATAAATGGTTAACAGGTAATTCAGTGTAGGCGACCAGACACATGAAAGTTTGTAAGACAAGATTTAAGTCTGCTGATTTAGCTGATGCCACGTCCTACTGAGAGCCACCTGTAAGCCTCCTTGGTTTAGATAAATTTGGGGAAAAGATGAAGTACTGGTTCCATTAAGCCATATACATATTCATGCAAGATTTGTTATTTGTATACTCATTATTTTTTCTGTCATAAGTATTTAAAAAGCAGTACCTTTTGTATGCAAATTTCTGCTTAATAATACTTGCCAGTCTTCAAATTAATGAATTGCAAGCATAATTTTGCTCATGACTTTAAATCACAGAATGAATTAAGATTCAGTCACAAAGATGCCATTTATCTTCAGTTTTGCAGTAGATGATTCTTAGTGCCCTGTGCGTCAGCATGTAAATATTCAGGCTGGAGATGCACAGACTCGTACAAACAAATTAGTGAAAATTTAACCCACTGAGAGCACTTCTTTTCTTGTGTTCTGAAATGCTTTCAGTAACTGCTGAGTGCACTGATTATTTTCACAGATGGGTGTGTGTATATGTATATACTGCATTGCCAGTGTTAATGCTAGGAACAATATGTACAATTCCTCCTCCTCAGAGATGCGTGAGGGTTATATAAAGATTTGTGGGGTTTAGCTGTACATACAAATATTGCCCAAATCATAGCAAAATCTAAACCTTGCACTATCTAGTATAATAAGCAAAATATGAAAGTTTGTGACAAAATTCTCAGTAACTGTGAAGGTTTTGTCTCAAGTGTTGCTTTCTTCCACAGTTCCCCCTAGCCTAGCCAGCAGGTCATTTCCATAGAATTAAGTAGAACTTGTTTCTTATTGTCTAATTGCCAGTTAATGCTTCTACCAAATAACCTGGAGGCTAGATGCTAATATAATTGGAGTCAGGGGCGTAAGGTGGAGACTGGGTGAGGAATCCTTGATGCTGCAAGAGCGATGCGTTTGTGCATGCCAGTCAGGTGTTGCAGCTCCCTGGTTTGGCTGAATGAGCGATTCCTCAACCAGGAGAAGAGACATTTAAAAAATGTAACAAGGTAGATGCATATTACCAAAAGTTACACATCCTAAATGAAACAATGGTAGTATTGAAGGCAGTTCATTTCATACTTGAGGACGGGTTCTGGACAGGTCATCATTTCAGTTTCATCAGCCTTAGTTACTGCTTGGTTAGTAAAGAGGAAAAAAAATATTAATCAAGCTGCACTACAATTAATCTGTGATATGATATGGCATGAGCAGTTATTACTCATAGTGAAAAGCAATTTACCAATTCATCCAAAAATAGCATAGGAAAAATCTTATCTATAAAAATGATCATTTTGCACATTATTTCCATTTATGCATTAGCTCACTACAGCCCCTCCTTTTTAACTCTGGGCTCTGTTAAGCGTTTTCCTAATGCATGTATCTTGAGAGGATATTCCACCGTTCGCATTTCCAGTTGATATAATGGTGTTTCTGAGGAATTTTCTGTATCCCACTGCATTTTCTTGCTTTTTCATTTTTAAGTATCTGCTTTACAAACCTTTAGAGAAAGTTCAGGTCCTCTTATGTTTTTGCTGTTTGGTTGAGGGGTTTTTACCAAGTATTTGGGCTTTCAGGAAAGGTGCTCAAATCAGAACCACAAAGGCAAGGATTTCTGAATGGTTTTTCCTTCACTTGCAGGAGGTTTGAGAATTTCATCCCATCCTCATTTCTCAGAGCTACTTGTTATGATATTTTTCTACAAACAAGGGCTTTTATTGCACTACTGTATTGTCTTCCTGCGACAGCCCTAACCTCCACTGATCTCTCTTCCCTGTTGCTATTTAAATAGCCAGTAGCAGCACCACAGAGTGTCCCCAGTAACTGACCAATGCAAACTGTTTGAAGTTGGTACCAAACGTACTTAACAGCACGTCTGTGAGCAGCTTATTCCCAGTTATAGCTGTGAATCCGAAGAAACTTTGCAGTAGTGAGTGTATCAGAAACAAACACTTTGCTTCTGCCTGTGCTGTTGTGCTTGGCACATAACTAGTGGGTACGGTCCAGTTTCCACCCAGTTGGTGTCAACTAAACCGTTTTGCTGTTCAGTCTTGTTCCAGGACACGTGAGGTATGGCAAGATGGTAGTCGAGTCCTGTGTGTTTCCTGGCACAGGCAAGATCTATTTGTACCTTGTTGCTCTGGTTGTTTGCCTCTTTTTTCATTCATGCTGAGGTCAGAAAGATCTACTTATGCTTAATGAGCCGATTGTTGTTGTAAAAGACACCAGTCACGACGACTGTTTTCTGCTTCTTATTATGTACATAAATGGATACTGGAGATGGAGAAGTATTGTAGTGTTGCAGTATTGTTCTGTATACAAGCAGACAAAAATTGCTTGCTGGAGATAATTACCCACTCATGTACAATTCAGAAAAAACAAATGGTTCTTTCATTAAGTTTGTGATTCAAGACACACATTTTCTTGCACATGGCTCTTAAGCATAGCACATAGAATATGGGAGTTTTTTAGTTTGGAACTAAATTTAGAGTAAATTGTAGTAATGTGAATTCTGTTAAGTTCTCTAGGACTCTCTGATTTGTCCACTAAGTGGACAAACTACAGGTGAAAACTTGAGTCTTTTAACATAGCATACATGCTGAGGCACACAAAGAAAATGTAAGTTCTGGTAGGAAATCAACCTTTTAAGTGATCATAGAATCACAGGGTTTGGAAGGAACCTTGAGAGATCATCAGGTCCAACCCCCCTGCCAAAGCAGCTCCCTAGCTCATATTGCACAGGTTGGCGTCCAGACAGGTCTTGAATATCTCCAGAGAAGGAGACTCCACACCTCCCTGGGCAGCCTGTCCCAGGGCTCCCTCACCCTCACTGTGTAAAAGTTCTTCTGCATGTTGGTGCAGAACTTCCTGTGCTCCAACTTGCAGCCATTGCCCCTTGTCCTGTCTCCACAGACCACTGAAAAGGGGCTGGCTGATTCCCCATGCATCCCTTCAGATATTTATAAACATTAATAAGGTTCCTGCATAGTCTTCTTTTCTTTAGGCTGAACAGTCCCAGCTCACTCAGCCTTTCCTCTCAGGGGAGATGCTCCAGGCCCTTAATCATTTTTGTAGCCCTTCTCTGGACTCTCTTCAGGAGATCCCTGTCCTTTTTATACCAGGGAGCCCAGAACTGGACACAATACTCCAGGTGGGGCCTGACCAGGGCAGAGTAGAGGGGGAGGATCACCTCCTTTGACCTGCTGGCCACACTCCTCCTGATGCCCCCCAGGATCCCATTGGCTCTCTTAGCCACCGAGGCACACTGCTGGCTCATGGCTAACCTGTCATCCACCAGGACCCCCAGGTCCTTCTCCACAGAGCTCTTCTCCAGCAGGTCATCCCCCAGCCTGTACTGATACATGTGGTTATTCCTTCCCAGGTGCAAGACTTTACACTTGCTTTTGTTGAACCTCATTTTGTTTCTCCCTGCCCAGCTTTCCAGCCTGTCCAGGTCTCACTGAATGGCAGTGCAGTGTTGTATAGTGAAATGCTGGTTTTCTTTAGACTTTTTTCTTGCCTATAACCACTAAATCTACAAAGAATTTTTTACTTATTTTCAAATTACAACTTTATGGTTACCTATAGAGGTGAAAGCTCTTGTGAAAACATTCTCTGTTTTGATTGGTAAGTCTCCCATCCACAGCTGAGAGCAGCATTTTCAGCAAACTCCCCATTCTACCCTCTATTTCCATGCGTACCCCCTACAGAGATACTTTCAGTTGCCTGTGGTAGACTGAAGTTGTTTGTTGTTTGTTTTTTTCTGGACTGTTTCCTCTCCTAGACAACAGAATAATTCTGGGGATATCTTTGGACTATAATTTGTCTGACTCCAAACATCACTTTGGTTAATTGACTCTTCGCTGATGTAACAACATTGCTACTTCCCTTTGTATACTTTGTAATTTATTTTAGTTTTACCTCCTGAGTTACTCCATCTGTGGCACCAGATCCCATCTCCTAGCTATAACATGCATCAGTGGACAGACTTAAGCTGGCCTGTAGTCGAAGAAGCTGATTGATGATGAACTCCTTCAGCAAGCAGCAACTAATAATAAAAATGACTTTATGGGGTGATTTGAGTTAGTGGAAGCTACTATCCACTGGCTGCAAACAAGCAGAGAAAGGAGTATAATATATAAACAAGTTGAAATGGAGAAGATGGTAGTGGTTCCCTTGAACTTCAACTACTTGTTGCAGGGAGAAACAAAACCCGCTGAAGCAGAGAGCATGAAAAAAGATCATCTGCTCAGACAAGTTAACCTTTGCTTATCATTTCCCTGCTCTCACATTCAGGTTATGACACCACTTCTCCCTGGTTCCCAAGTAATCCAAACCCGTATTGCGCTGACTTTCCAGTTTGTTGAAGACATGCTCTGACCAGCTTGGGGAAAAGGTTGTGTATGGCAGAATTTTATTCCATATGGATGATTCTGGGAATTGTCCATGCATATCCCACATTGTTACTTTTCAGCATACCTTCTGAGAGGCTTCATTCATTCTCCAACAATTTTTACCTTTTTAGCATCACCTGATGCAGTTTTTGCTGGCACAGATACAGCGCTGCAATTCCGTAATATCCTCAAACCTTTAGTGATCTCCTTTGCTGTCTGCAATAATAGTTTGCTAAGTACAAAGCAGTTTTCACTGGCTTATAATAAAATGATTTAAATGGGATAAAAATAAGGAAACTGACATTAATGAGGGGGATTTTTACAGCATTGAGAAAGCTGGGATTGCCACTTGTGATTGATATGCTTAGAGTTTCACACCACACAGTTCTGCTTTCTCAATCACCATGCCAATTATTATACTAAAATGTTAATGATACAGTCAGCGAGTCATCTACAGTTGCTGATTTATCAAGTTAGCTGAGGGAGAATGCAGGTAATTCAAAATGAGAACAGTTTTGGAAAGTTAGTTTGTCACTGTCTGTTGAGAAAAATCAGTGAAACCACTCGGAAATGTGGAAATTGGTGGATTTTATAAATGCTACAGGTGTTCAATAGAATTTGTATTATGAGAATTTTGTTCAAACTCTGTTAGTATCACAGGTAAAAAATTGTTATGAGAATGTTATAAGAATTATTTTATTTTCTGTTCTCTCTTAATCTTTGTAGCATTTATGAGTCATCACAGAATTTTAGTCTTTAATATATTGCCAGTTTCATGATCACCTCAAAATGCATAACAAAAAGAGAAACTGTGCATACTGAGTCCATATTTGTGAAAATTTAAAGAGAATAAATGATCTGCTTATGATAAATTGTGTTTCCTGGGCTATTTCTGATGCAGTATTTTCTAATCATAGCTATAAAGTAGCTTGTCCCAGAATTCCAGACAGAAGATGTGTGAAATATCATTAAGAGTTTATAATGTGTATAATAACTCATATCATCCATTAAATGTATGCTTGTTAAAGTATCATGATGGATGAATTACCACCTTATCCATGGAAATGGAAATCACATATACAGCTTAAATAATAATACCGGTTCTGTTTCTGCCCTGTATAGGGCAAAATTATACAAACAAGCAACAGTAGCATCTTCTGTTGGGCACAGAGGATGTGGTGATGTGTGAAGAGACCATATAAATCCCAGGTCAGTCATCCTGGAGGTATCAAACTGCCCATTGGAAAAGCTAGGTGAATCGTGTTGCAGATTGCTAGGCGAATCACGTTCCTGATCTGGATTGACTGAAGTATGTGTGGTTACATGTGAGATAAATTTGGCCCCAACAGGACAAATCACATCTGCTCACTACTCATACAGTCATGCAGTTGGCAAGACAAGGTGTCCATTACCCTACCAGAACAACAATGATTTATTTTTGCTCTTGCTAAATTGCATTGACCTTAAAGTGGTGACGTTCCATATGTGTAATTGTATTTGTCTCTTGGAGGATGGGCTAATGGAAAAAATTCCTGTGATAAATACATTCAGTCCAATTTGCCATTGTCAGATGATGCGATGACTGTCAACTTTGCAAAGGAAGCGTAAAATGATGCCTGCTCAGAGCAGCATGTGAACTCATTTTGCACTGGCTTAGGTGGTAACTCAAGGTACACAGCAATGCAGCTTAGGATCAGTGTGCGCAGTGTTTGATATTTTGTATAGCACAGAATCAGTTATTTAAATTCATAAATGATAAGAACACACTAGCAAGTAAGATTAAATGGTCATGCAAATTTTTCAGTTCTATGAGCAACTAATTTTGTCCTTAATTTTAATCCTTAATTTAAAAGGACAATAGATTCAGAGAGGTGTTTTAGCATTAACTTTATTTGAAATGTGCCCTGGATGTGGCCTAGTCATTATCATTTGAGAATCTGTCTCTGAATTTTGGCATCGTGAAAAATTGCTTTTGGGTGGCTTCTGCAAGCCACAGAAATAAGAGTGAGAAACTGTGTGGAAGTTGGCTTGGGAAGCAGTGTAGTATCTATCATTCTGTACTGCTTTACTAAAGTCCTTTCTGTTATAGATACTAACTACTATCTGTGAAATATTTTTTATCCCCATGTTTAGAAGATGGAAGCATTTTAGGAATTGCAGAGCAGTAATCCACATGAATTTTTCAGAATTGTATTTACCCTGCTCAGCAGTTACATCACACGAACACTTTTGCACTTCCCTGAGAGGTACTGCAGCCTAAATCAAAGGCAAAAATCCACATTCCGTCACTGCTGATAAGGTGTGCCATCATTTTCTAGTAGTGCCCAAAGATTCTGCTGAAGATTGGAGCCTGATGTAGCCAGGCTTAATACAGATACACAGAAGAGACACACCTTACTTCATCACGCAGATTTTGGTACTGTTCTTCATACTGAAAAATCAGGAAATCACCTGCAGAAGATAGTATTTCATGGCCCAAATGAAACTGTAAGAGGATTCTCTCTTCTGTCCTTTAATATTTTGGGAAAGGACACCCCAAGTGATACTGTATCATACTATCAGGGCTGATTATTTCAGGGTAGTGAGAACTGCAGCTTTCACATTGTTAGCTTAAGTGTTAATGGATACCTTTATTTAATTTCCTTGATGATAGAAAGAAATCCAGTCTCATAAAAAATATAATGCTAAATTTGCTAATGATATTAACATGAATTTAAGGCCATTGCTAACAGCTACTGTAGAATTTATAAGGAAATGAGAAGATGTTTTATTCAGTGCTGGCAAAGCTTATCAACAGCATGTGTCTGCAGCAGCGAGGGGAGCCTGCTGCAGTCCATCAAAGGCCAGGACAGTCTATAAAAACATTCAAGGTACTGAGAGAAGCAGTGGACGCTCTTCCAGCTAAGAGAGACAGCAGCTGTGTGCCAGGATGTTGTACTTCCTGCTACTAGGAGTAGCAGTAGCAAGCATAAATTAAGGAGGTGGATGGGGAAGTCGTGGAGAAAAAGTAACTGAACAACTTGGACACAGTAATTTACAAATTGTTTAAGTGTTTTGCACACCCTGGTGCCAGCAGGGATGGATCCAGCCTCAGAAATCCTTCCTAAAGATTGCTGTTGCTCTGCTGTAGCTCTGGATGAGAAGGTGATGGACAAATGCCTTTGGGAATCTGAGCCTGTATAAAAATGGATACAGAAAAGATACCTCTAGCAGGACACTGCTAGGTTCAAGAGCTGTGAGTTGTTTCTGGATATCCCTCTCTTCACTTCAGCCAGGGACTGAGACCAAAGATTCGTTTCACATAGGTCAGCTGAGAGCCAGCAGATAGAGGTGACCTTCAGGTACTCTCAATTTGGTTTGTCCCTGTGGGCTGGAACTGAACAGCCTCACTTTGTGCTGCCAGTTCTCTGACTCACACAGCTCTGTTGGCCTTTTTTTCTTTTGTTTTCAAGACCTTGTTCTTTGATTCTGGAAAGTCTCTGCAGTGGCGTCTGGAAAAAAAACCCATCGGCTTGAAGCCCGATGTACGTTTTCAGATGTACAGCAAAGCTGGGAAGGGGAACAGTTCTTGCCTAAGTAGTTGTACCTTCCAGCCAGCAATGAGGCCTCCAAGGAACAGTTGAATCTTGAACGGTAGGCAGTGATGCTAAGAAACACAGTCACAAGATGTTGCCACATAGATTTACAGGTCTCCCAAAAGGCTCACACACACACCCCGCCCCACTGGGTACTCCAGAGCTTCTGTTTAACATTACCCTGCTGAACAAGAGTATGCCCACTTAGAAGGAAAGAGGACTAACAGCAGCTGCCCCTTTCCAGCTGTGTTGGGATTCCTGCCTTCCTGAACTTGCCAAGAATGCCATACATAAAATCAGCACTTCTCTCTCTGTATGGAGGAAGTGAGGAGGCCTATCACTCGCACCCCAGCTATGGGGCATTTGTGCTGACTTACGTGGCCTCCCACAAAATGCCTCAGAGCTTAGAGTCTCATTCTGAAAGGATCAGTGCTCCCAACTGTCAGCATTTGTTTCCAGAATCCCTTCTGGTTTGCCAGGTGACATTTCAGCTCCTTTAATTTCCTCCCCTTGTCTTCGCAGCATTTTTATGGCTACCTGCAGATACATTCATCCAGGCATTACCTTTTCAGTACAGCAATCTATCAGCCTTGTAGAGAATATTTTGATGTATTTGGCCTCCCACAGTCATACAAAATTCCCTAGCAAACCCCCTACTCTTTTAGAAGTAGGTATAATTGCCTTATGGCTCTTCTTTTTCTTTTTTTTTATTTTTCCAAAGCTGAGTGGGATTCACAATAACACAAGTAGAACATCAAAGGAAATAAAACCTATTTGTCAGTTTTTAGCTAGAAAAAGAGAAGCACCAGCCCACCTTATACATGTGGGTGTTCTTGGTCTGTTCCAACAAGGTGCACGCTTTAAAATAAGATTGGGACAATAAAGCTTGGGAATCATTCTGCTGAAATTGCCAGCCTGCATATGCCTGGTAGATTAAAACTCCGGAAAATTTCAGGCTGACATTTAGAATGGAGTGAAATTGTTTAAACCACATTTAACAGTAACTTTTCCATAGCCCTCATCTCTTCATCTTCCTAGCATGGAGCCAGTGGGCAATTCTCTTGGCAGTCTGCAAGACGTCTGGCTGAGATGGTGCCAGTGTAAATCAATAATATACACTGTATATGCACTACAGTGATTCAGTGGGCTGCATTAAGATACCTGATAGAAACTTTGCAGAAGTGAGGATGTTTAACCTTTTAAAACCATATCTGGAAGGTGTTTTGCAGTATCCCATACTCATTACTGAAAACCACCTCAGGAGTAGGACTGACCCGCCACTGTGTTAAGCCCTAGCTGCATTAACCCTGAGCTGCACTGAAAATTGTGTGGGTACCCTGTGCTTAGTGCAGCGCTCGGGTAAGGCTCCGGAAGCAAGTATTCTGTCATTGCTACAACTGCAAATCATCTCGTCAGGTTTTCAGAGTAGATGTGTCAAGCGGGTTGGTGATCGTGGCATGGGGCTGCAAAACAGCCATAAATGCCATGATTCCCTGTGAGTTTCTGCAGTAGCAGTGATTTGACCAGTTCTGACTAACTTTTGGGTTATCCTTCTGTTTTATGCTTATGTCTGAACTTTATTGTTTTGGTGACATATGCCACTTAGAAAGCGACAGTATAATGTTCCTTTTCTCATCTTGGCAATAGATTTCAAACCCCATCTTGAACTGTAGCTTCAGTGGTTTAAAGGTGTTTGTTTAATTTCCTAATGCAAGGGTGCTTGGTTTTGGGAGGGGTTGTGTTGATATCTGGTATTGAGGCACTTATTTTGAAAAATTATATAGTTGTTTTTAAAATGTCTTCATAGACTGTAGAAAACATCAAAATAAAGCTAGAAGGGACCTCTGGAGATGGTTTATTCCAACCTCCTGTTCAAATCAGGATTAATTTCAAAGTTAGGTCAGGTTACTTACAGCTTTGCCTATTCAAGTTTGGGAAATCTTGAGGATGGAGACATATACAATATGGTATTATGGCTTTCCCTTTCCTTCTCTTCCCTCTTTTCCTCTAATGAGACATTCAAGGAATATACTCATTTAGGCAAAGCAAGCTGCAAGTACATCTGATTCTTGCATGCAGTTGGAGAAGGTTATGGGAAAACATTTCACCTGTGGAACAAAAATTTCCTTCAGTTGTTACAGGTTTTATTTTTTTTAACTGATGGAAACTTTGTGTCTTGTTTCTACTTCTTAAAGAAGCCTTCTTCCATTTCCATGATTCATACCGGAGCATAATGCCTTTTAACGAGTGGCTATATTAATTGCTACTCCAGACCAGCTAAGAATTGTTCACTTCCTATCATTTACCCCAACTCTAACTTGGTTTTTTGGCTCCTGCATTTGTTTTATCAGGCATTCATGCTCTAGGTTTCTAGGCCATGTAGATTTTCAGACAAGGAGAGCTTTAAGGAGGTTAATTTATTAGGTGTTTGTACAATACCTTGCCAAGAGGGCAGTGCCTTCCTTGTGGTTTGTAAACATGATAAAGAACAAAAGTTAAACAATAATAAAAATCCATTAAATTCTCAGAAGCAACTATATAAAAAGCCTTAATGCCTCAGCTCTCCTGCTTACCTCTCTGTGTATTCAAGTGATTTTCAAATGTATGGAGAAAGGTCTCTGTGGGAGATGTTTGTCTAACACTCCCAGTTAGCTATCTAGGGGAGGAAGGGATTGCCGTCTGGAGAGTCTGTTCCTTCTTCCTTGTAGAAAGATGCTTAACTTGGAAACAAGTAATGCTGGTTGAGGTATACTGCGATGAGGTGGGAGCAAATGTGGGGATCAGCTTACAAAGAATAGCCTTACCGATATGTGAAGAATATTAATATTTAATTGCTTACTTGTTTTGCAATATCCTACAGGGACTCACTGGAGTTGGAACTAGCCTAGAGGTAGCTTAGCTGCTTCATACAGCTTTGGCTTTTACATAGGAAGTCTGTGCCATACAAGGGTTTTCGTTTCTGTGGTGGGCAGAATCGAGAGATGGGGTGGGAGGTGAATACCACCTGGCATTTCGTAGCACAGTTGTCACAAGAATGGCAAAACCTACTCAAAGGATGCTCTGGAATTTGCATCCTCCTCCCAGCCACAAACAGAATTTCCAAGAGCCAGAAGCAGCTCATTGGCTGAGCATGAGTGAATGTAATGCTGTGACATTTGGGCTGGTCACATTCTCTATCACCTTGCTCATGTAGGGCACTTGGGATTCTGGGCAGTCAGAGAGCCCTGGCAGCTGGGTGCACCATGAAGTGCCCGTGCCATGGGGTCTAAACACAGCCTTTCTGTCTGGAGAAGGATTAAGTGACGTATGTGAGGTTAGCAGGTTTCTTGCATGTGCAAGGGGGAAGGCGGGTTGTGGAACTAGATGATCTTTAAGGTCCTTTCCAATCCAAACCAGTGTGTGCTGCTATGATCTAAGAGGGTAACTCACCCCCTGGCTTCATCTCTGTGTGAGTTTGCCTTTAGTCATCCAACAGAACCTTCCTGTGTCATATTCAAAGACACACTTCAACAGATTTCAGCATTCAACCGCATCTCACGTGTAACTTCTGCTCACCTCGTGAACAATATTGACTTGATTCCACTAAATGGAATGAAGTTAAATCTTAGCTATTAATTGTAATGAGCTGGAATTTATTTTTAGGATCTCAGAGTACTTAGTGTAGGAGAGCTCTGTTGTTCTAGCAACTGCATGTGTACCTATCCTCAACAGCAAATCGTTGTATTCAAACCTCTTTGAGTATCAATAATTAATTTTATTTCCCACTCCCCTAGTATGCATAAAAGAGTACTTATCTACTTTTGGAAATACAACTATATAATCTTTCATTCAGTCTTTGTTCTTAGTAGGCCCACTTTTAGTGATTATCTGTAACTACAGACATTTTTGCAGCTCAGAGAAAATGTCAGATAAATAAGGGCATAGCTCACACTCCAGAAAACCTGTGGAAAGACTCCTATTGACATCAGCAGGAGTTTCACAAGGGTTAAAATGTTTCATCCTCTTTTACTCCCTTTTTCCTTGTACTGTTATCTGTAATCTCCTCTATCAAATACAGTTCACTTCATACATGATAATGATAATGAATCCCCAAACAAGGGTACGAAGAATCTGTTAATGGGTAGAGAGTAGTTGATGACAGAAGCCAGTTATAGTTTCATAGGATTATGGTGGCATAACAATCAGTAGGTACGCCCTAGAAAGGAGATTTTCTTCCAATTTAACCTAGAATAATGTATTCCTTACAGACATGAGAAACATTAGGAAACCTCCCCATCATTGACTCTTTTGGGGACTTTATCAGGAACAGGTTATTTGTTTCTTGCAAAGCTTACTGGGTAATTTATCCCCCTTCCCCCCACCACCTTATGCTTTCTTTAAAATTACACAGGGAAATACTTGAAGGATCTTTGGGATCTCTGTTCACATGAGATACAAGAAAGTATTATGCTAGGTATGAGCTGAAATGCATGCCTGAAAATATATATAATATTTATTTGAAAGCATAGTTTAGTTTTAAGACATTTTCCAATAGATAAGAGCTGCCTCTTTCCTTAGCAGACTGTGCATAGCAAAAGTAGAAAACCTTCAACATGTCTTAAGTGTAGAAACAGGAATCTGGTGCTTCTCTCTGATTATCTCAATCGTCTCTTCTTTTACTTTTCTCTTTAGCCATCTGTAGCCCTGCCGAGATCTTTGCCTTCCACAGCCTGGTAAATTCACACTTGATACAAAAACATGTAGGCTGAGCACCAAAGCTTCAGTGGCAGTCTTTGCTGTGCTCTCTCTGGCAACAAAGCCACACTAAATAACTCTTATCTGATCCTGACCATCATTCTGTCCTGCCTCTTGCTCTTCTACCTGCTCTAGGCTACTGTCCCACCAGGTGTGATGATTCATCTGTTTGTAGGGCCTTGCCTGTTAGACTTAAAAATCAGGATTAAGAAGAAAATATTGCAGGATTTTGGAAGTTTTTTCATAGTCTGGGTCAAGTATCTAGTATATACATGTTGTTCCCTGACAGATAAAATAATCCTGCTGTGAGCTTAACCCCACTGATAGTTGTATTGGCTCAGCAAAGCAGCACAGTGAAGGGCAGCGGTCAGTATCAGTGGTCCAACACTTGCAGTGCTGGCCTATGCTACCAGCAAGAACCCAGTGTTTCAACATAACAATTAAGGTGGTGGTCACATGGGTCCAAAGACTATGCACAGCTAAGTTAGGTGTGACCTTGCAGTTTGCAAGCTGTCTTGCAGGACCCATGGGAAGGGATGTCCCACGGCACAGTACAGACTAGTGGGTTTACCCCATTTATTTAGGAGGGATGTCACCTGAAGCCCATAGTACCCAGTGCTAGTTGAGGGCAGGCGTACTTCCCATGGGGTAACTCACACGCCACAAATGAGAACTTACGCTGTCCTGTTCAGCTGCCTTATCCCAAGTTCTGTTTAAATCAGTGTAAAGCTTGATAATGATCCAGCCATTTCTTTTATAACTTAAATTATTTTTGTCTTTTAAATTAAGTTTTTCCGTGTCCTATTTAAAACCCTCTGCACGCCGACTCTCCATATAGCACAGACTTATCTGCTACAGACCTTCTCCAGTGATTGAAAGTGCTGTGCTTTTCACTCCCAGCGCAGCCAAGTCAAGCTGATAAACATGCTTCCCCTTCTCCCGCATGTCAGTTCGCAGTGTGCTCAACTTACATTTTCATTAACTTGACTTGAACAAAACTTTTCTCGGTCCTCCAGGGACAACCACCCCCCAGTGTAACTGCACAGAGCTCCACTGAAGTCAGACAACTTATGACACTTTCTACCAGCTGAGGCCTGGCCTGAGAACACTGGGTTGCATCTGACACCTTAATTCCTCATGAATTTGTTCTAGATTAACATGCTTTTAGTTGGCAGCTTTCTAGATGAGGAGGATTGCATTGTTTTGCCAAATAGAACTGAATGAGTGTGTTCCTCAGCAGAAGCTTCTGCATCTATTCTGCAGAAAGTTCTGTGAAAAGTTGTTTTCATTGAGAGGGGAAGGGGGAAGACAACCTCATTGTGTTAAAATATGATTTTCCTGCTGAATTATTTACTGTCCCTTCTGCCTCTGTTGCCTCAGGTGTTTTTTGAGGTGAAATGCCCTTAAAGCCGATCACATCAATGCCACTCTGTCTCTTACTCTCACTTCTCTGTGGTACTATTTTTCCTTTTTCTTGCATCTGTTGAGAGCTATGACATATCAGTTGCAGAGCCTCCAGCTTCACAAAGATGCCATGCTAGACAGCTTTGAGTTTCAGGAACGTGTCAAGGGTCTTTTCCTTCATTTTCATCCTTTCACCGCACAGAATACTCACAAAGATGCTGTGCTCATTTTTCCTTTTGGTTACATTACACGATTCTGATTACCAGATAAATTTATAATCTCATTACACCCCACCCCTATCTCTTTCAATTTGGTGAATGTCATGTTGTTTCACCCATGACATATCAGCCTGCTTGCATATTATAATTAATAGTTAAGCTCAGAAACCACCACTATACCTTATACTAAATATTTAACTCATGTCCTTGGCAGGGAGACAGAACCCTGACCATAGATTTAAAAATGGCCTTCAAAATCAGAAGCCATTATCTACAAAAAAGGTTTATTCTCAGTTCAGCCATCTCTAATTACTATGGAATATCAAGCATCTGTCTATCCTATTTATATTGCCAAAATGAAATTATATAACAGTGGTTTTATTCTCTTTATACTGAGAACTAGCATAATCCACATTCTTTGCAAAAATAATCACCAGCAGACACTTAATGGTATTAGCTTTTCATTTTCACTGAGGCTTCAAAATCTCCCTCCCTCCATTTTTATTTTGTAAATGTAGCAGCAAGAGGAATACTGCTTGATTACTGTCAGCAGCATTGTCACTAGATTGGCGTGCTGAAACAGAAGGAGATACAGCTCTGGTAACAAGTGTCTTCACCAGGATCCTACTGAACAGTGAGGGCTGTAGTGCTTAGCTCAGCCGGGAACTGGAAATTACTCACTCTGTGCTGGCTCAGGATCTAGAACTAAGCATATATTCCTTCTATGAATAATTCCATTGCCATCAGTGAGATAATTTATATAAATAAAATTCACACATAGCTGTATGGTTTCAGGTTCTTACTGTGTGAAATCACGTAAGCGTGCCTGCAAAAAGGAGAGGAGATGCTAAGTTCTGGTCATAGATTGACTATGTCACTTTTTCCAAATTCTCTGGTTCCACATTTACCTTTTTCTTTTGATTGGTTTGACCTCTGATCCAAGACATACATACATTTCCCTATGTCTTTAATTTCTGAGGCTCAGCCTTGCCCTTCTCTGTCCCCTGAGTTGAACTAGCAGCAAACTGGACTTTCTCTCTTTGACATCGTTTTTGGGTTTTCATGCTGTGAAAAGACACAAAAGCTGCCTGGACTCTCCTGACCTGCCTTTCCCAGAAAAAATCCCTTCTCAAGTACCAAGAATCTTGGTGAGCATAGACTTTGTTATTTGTCAGCAACCATGCTGAGAGTGGATGTGGTCACAGAGAGCTGTTTCAGAATTAGGGATGGCTTTTCATTCTGGGTGTCAAGAAAGTCAGAATACTCCCTGCCAGCATCCAAAAGAAATACCAGGAACTGAGGTATTTCTATTAAGTTTGGTTTGTTAAACTTTTCCTCCAGTGTTGTCAGCTGCTTTTGGTGGGATATTAAAATCCAAACCATATCCATAGTTTATAGGCACACCAGCATCAGAGGAACTGGTGGCAGAAGCTTATTGACTTACTGCTATGAGGATTTTCCATGTGAAACCCAACCAAAGCGCTGTAATAGATTTCTTTCTCAATACAAGTAGCCTCAGTGCATTATCTGCTTGTGCCAACTGGCTCTTTGTGGGAGGATTTCAGACAGCATAAAACATATAATGTACACAAAGAAACCAAATCATGCTGAGATCCACACAAATCTCCTTGTAGGACAAAGCTTAAAGACTTGGGGTTTCTTTGGTGGTTGTTTTTTTTTTCTTTTTGGTGACTGAACACAAGGAATCAGTATCCATCATTCAAAATACAAACAAGTATCTGATAATTCGTGGGAATAGAGTATCTAATTTTGGATGGGAAAAATCTAAGTCGACATGCAAGATTTGAGTTAAAAATCTTGAGAAATGCTGAAAGTGAGATGGTTTATTCTCTGCAGTTACAGAAGTCTCAGTACTGGAGGCTACTAATAGCAGCAGAATTTTACCATGGTTTTGTTAAGTTACGGTCCTTTTAACATGCTAGCACAATAGTTTGAGTTAAAGTTAAGGAAACCTTTGAGGTATGAATTTTACAATATGAAACAATGAAGAAGAACTAGAGGTTGAATTCTTTCCTGATAGGTACAGGCCTCTAAGGTTTGGGAGGGAGAGAGAGGTATTTAGAAGCTTATATTCTCTGGTTAATTTTAGGTTTTCACTCTGAGCATTAGGAGAAAGCAGATGGTATTGATATTTTGCCCACTTTTATCTTCGCATTCAGTTTGGAATGTATTTATGTAGCCTCATTGTCATGGAAATGCTCAGACAGGAAACTTTAAATCAGCTCAGCCATGTATGTGCTTTTGTAAACCTCAGTTTTCCTTATTTAGCTATGAAATGAGCCTCTTTTCTTTGTGAACATACATATTTTTGATATTTGATGTTTTAAGAAAACCTGGGGAGCAAGCATGGTTATATCCAATTAACCAGGGAGTACAAAATTAAACTTACTAATACAGGAGCGTAGAGGCTGCAGCACTGCATTTATGTGTGGTAGCAAAGGCAACAGAGTGGGCTCAGAAACTTCTGATAGACCATAAAACATTTGCAAAGGGTTTTTGGCTATTCCTCAGTACCATTAAATATTTATGTAGAATCAGTGTCTCCCTTCACTAAACTGATCAAAGTAAGTGAGATCAATAATGACCTTTCCTCTGATCCAAAGCCCTTATTGTATCATAGAAAATTCCTAGAGATGTAAAGTGAAGGAGACAAGGTCTATGAGGGAGATCCAAGGCTGCAAACAATGGTGGAACATAAATTCAGAGTACGTCACTCACAGGGCCCAGCACAGCAGAGGACCTGCTTTTACTGCACTTGAGACACGGTGGCTCATGCTCTGCCTGCGCTTTGGCATGAACCAGGTAGGTCCCTTGACAGGGAAACTCCATGTGGGTCCCTGCACCTACATGCAGCAGAGTACCGATCCAGCCCAAGGCTTGCTGATTGTCAGAGCACCAGAGCTTGCTTCAGGTCAACAAAAGCAGAGAGGATGTACAGGAATGAGTGTCATGCTAAAGCCAGTTCAGACATAGTCCCAGAGAGGAAAGCAGAGACACTAGGAAGGCCAAAGTTTTCCTCAGGTTTTCTTCTCTGTGTACAGTTATTCTTAGGTGCTACTTCTTTTAAAAAGAAACCACAGTTGCTCTGAAGAACTGTGTGTTCAGGACAGTTATTCTGAATTTGTTTGGGATATGAGGGAGTCTGTTTTAATTTTTAACCTTTCTGGATTTGAATCTCTGTATTAGTTCTGTCTTCTGAAAGGTGTTTGTGAATCATCAGCCTAAAAAACACAGAGGGAAAATCACCCGTAATAAAAAGATTAGCAGCGAGGAACTGGAAGGTACTAGTGCTGGAAGAGACCTGCTAGAGAAGGCAAACAGTGAATTAGATTTGCGTTTGTAATTGCTATGGCAGCATGAAAGACAAATGCAATTTGGGGAAAGATATGGAAAGACATCATGTGACAGAGCAAAATGAAATGTAATACTGTGTTTAATTCTGGGCACCAAACAACCAGAAAGAGAAGTTAGGAGTTAATTAGGATGCAGTGCATTGGTTCTTAGAACCACGTTCCCTGGAGGATTCTTTGAACTTTAATGCATTTAGCACCAACCATGTTCTAAGCTTCTTCAATTTTCTAGTCATCCCACAGATTTTCCTTCATTAGAGTCTTTTTCACAACTGAAATGTCCAGCATGATTCTGTCTTTGGCCTTCTTCCTGCATTTCAGTCTCTTCCTGGAAAAGCAGGTAAATGTTGACCACCTCACTATCCTTTTAGGAGATTAGGTCTCTGTACTTTGAGGGGCAAAGACTCATGTTAACAAAGCCTCCAAGGTTTTTCAGTCTTTTTTGTAAGCATTTCATGTGTTACTTGGATTGACGTTTGAATCACAGGAGTAAAGGAAACAAGGCACAGAAGGGTCAGTAGCTTAAAAAAGATGGTGCTGAATAACCCTAACTCCCAATTTTAGTTGAAATCATATTTTTAAAGTTAAGATCCCTGAAAAAGCCTGATAGTGTTAACTGTCCAACCTTTGTATTTCTACATCAGACAGTAACCTTGAAATTAGCAAGGAGATAGATAATTTGAAAGTAGAGATTGAGTGATTTATGGGCTTCCCCTTTTCATTTCAGTGCTATTAGAATCTCACTTGAGATCACTGCTGTAATCTAGATGAATGTTACAAGGGTGTTTGGTGGAGCAGCGTATGGGCTCTGTAATTATACTTTGCCAACGCACCTTGAAGAAACTGTTATTTCAATGAAACTTTAAGCCAACCCTATTGGCTGTGAAATGAAAAGTAGTCACTCAGGGCTCATCTCTGATAAACTGAGGAACACGTGGTTCTCTTTGTTCTTTTATTTATTTTCTTACAGTAAAATCGCTAGAACAAGTGCCAGTTTATCTTTATGAAATATGGTAATCTGGGGTTGTACATGAGGTGTTAGAATATAGATGAAATGGGTACATAAGCCTGTGACTTACAGCCCAAACTTGCTTCAGTCTCTTAGCAAATGCACAGTAATGTTCTAGCCTGATTACATACAAATAGACTTTCAAAATTCCTGTCTACTCAGTTTGGTTATCTAACTTTCCTTGATGCATTTTTGAAATGTATGCTCTTGATATTGCAGCCAGAAATGTTTGTTTACTTTGTAAAGTTGTTTCAGTTTCCTATTTCTGTGTATCTACTTTGTAAATTTAAATTAAAAAAAAAAAAAAAAGTTTATTTTGAAATTCTTGCACTTAAAATTTACTTTTGGATTCTTGGGATAGAATTTAAAGAGGACATAAAAAAAATATTGGAAATCACTTGGGCATGAATTCATGTGCACACTAGTTAGTCCTCTTAAAATCCTCTCAGGTCTTAGCTGAAATTTCAGGCATATTACTGAGTCTGGAGGTTTAGAAAAATTATCTCTCCTTTTCAGAAATCTCCAATTACTGTGAACGAGTACCAGCATTGTAACATTGCATAACCTCTGTGCGTTTCTGCTGGCCTTTCTTAAAAGCTGAATACCTGAGGAAATAGAACATTTCCGCAAAATGATCAAATATCCTCCTCAACTATAAAAAGTACTTTTGAAAAAGTGCTTTTGAAAAATGGTTTTGATCCAATACTTCATTTTAGTACAGTTATAACTTCCTGGTATTTAGTAGTCTAACAAGGAGAGAATGAAAAGAGGTCAACAGCTGCACCTAGATCAGCTTCAGGACAATGGAAATTTTTGCTCTTTTTTTACTTCAATTAGAGGACAGATTCCCAGATCTGTGGAGTTTAATTCTTTCATTATTGCAGTGTAAGTATGATTACACGCTTAACATATCTGTGGAGTTACCTTATTTCTAGTTTTAAAAGTTCTTTTATACCAAGCCATCAATTGAGAAACCTCTCCTCTGTCCTGTGTTCCCTTCCTCTTTTCCAAATCTAACTACTCTCAGGGATAATTGGAAGACCTCTCTGCCTTTCTGTTCTGCTGGAAGGAATTTAGAATAGGAATAAATCTGTCAAAACTCCCATCAGGTGAAATAATAATTTTGCTCATTTGGTTTTTAGTACCTGTGCTCAGAATACACAGAGCAGAGAGTATGTTGCATATTATCTCTCCTTTGGAGACGGGTCACTGTAATTACAATAGCAATGCTATTCCATTATAGTTGATCTCATGCATACAAATAAAAAACAATCTAAGTAAATTTTGTATTAAAGCTAAAGAATCTTTTTTTTTTTAAAAAAAAAAAAAGGCATTTGAATACAAGCTTCCAAATGAGTTTTTTCTCAAATATAAATGTAAAACTCTCACATCTGTATTGAGCCTTAGTCTTCTGAGACTGCATTATCTGGTGATCAGTTGACACTTGGAAATGCTGCAGATGCTGGGTTTTTTAAATAGTTTAACAATCGTTGTAGTAAAATTGCAGAGCCTCTACAAAAAGGTACTTTTGAAAGATTTTTAAGAGAGAGAGAGCAAGCAAGCATGGATGTGACAAAGGAAAGTCTGTGTGATCTCTGACTTTTCCTTCCTTTTTCCTGTGCACATTGAGCAGGGGGTAGGATGGCTCTCTGTAGAGCCTGGAGCAGGGAGCAGCAAACAGGGCTTGTGAGAAGGATCACAGATGTCTTTTCCTCAAGAGGAGAGAGGGTGCCAGGCATCAGCTGGTGTGTATGCTGAGACCATCTGGGATGTGATCAGGGCTCTGGTTTGATCCCCACATCCCTGACACAGGGATGAAGAGGGAAGGTCAGTCACTATCAGCCTAAGGAAACCCATGACATGGAAGGAGCCTGGGGGACAGAGTTTTCCTTCTCCCTTGCTCAATAGCCATCCAGTGCAGAGCACAAACACCTCCCTTTGCCCACAGAATTCATTAGATTTGAGGGCAAACTCTCTTGGCATGCAGATTTTCAAACACCTGGAGAAACAGCCTGAAGGAAGGAAGAATTTTCAGCTTTCACTGTAGCATAGCTAGCGCTGTCTTTCCCTGTGTACGAGTCGTATGTATAACTGCGGGTGTGTCAGGGAAATAATTTCCATTCTACCAGTTAACAAAAATGGGCACAGCCCCACCTGACTGGCACATCTGTCACGGGTGGAGACCAAACAACATCTGCCCAAAGGGCCAGCAGTTTTGACCAGCCAAGAATGGAGATGATCAAGATGCACTTTGGTTGCCTACAAATGCAGAAGTGGTTACCTGCCTGATGAACTGCCATTGCTTCTGCTCAGGTGCCTCTTCCCCAGCTAATGCAAAGCAAGCAGATGGGTTTGCTCTGAATCCCAGGCAGCCACGATGCAGGTGCAGGGCTTTGGGGCACGATGCAGCAGCACAGCTCTTCTGGCCCAAGGCCCCATGGGGAGCTGACACGGCAGGGCATGCAACTCTCTGTTATTAATATGGCAAGGGGTGCACTGCCGCATGTAGTTCCTGCTTTTCACACCTCCACACACACTGCTGGGCCAGCACACGGTAACTGCACCAAGGAAAATTTGACAGTAACACCTAGTTACTCTCTTTTTTCAATGAAAACAGGAGGATGTGTTACCCTGTTGCTGGCTATGCAAACATTGTATGTTTGTATAAGGTTAAAAATGTATTTTCCAAGTAGAGAAGATCTGTTTCACTCATCATGAGAGGGGTTGCATTGCCATTGTTTTTAAAATCAGATATTGCTTTATCTACCGTATATCAACTTGTTGCCTAACTGCTGATCCCAATACCATGTTACATGGTTCCTAATATAATGATGGTCTCTGTTTACATCATAAGGAATTTACATAAATTTTGCAGTTTTTCCCTGATAAACAACATCAGGAATACGAACAACAGGGAAGCCTCTGAGCGCTCTTGCGTTAGAGCAAGAGAGTATCAGCAGACTTTCATCTTGGGCAGCTGAGCTGATACTAAAGCACCTACATCCCAGACATAAGGTTTTACATGACTCTGGGTCTCCCACATTAATTGACTCTTTTAAAGATGCTTTTTCCCTGTTGTAAACACTGCATTGGAAACGACCATTACTGGTGTATGATACATAGTAATTGTCAATTGGTAACTCAATTCTCTTAAAAAAAGGCAGTTTTGCTGAATTACAGAATTTGCCCAAAGTGCATGCAGTGAGGAGAACCTAGTGATGAACTAGGACACTGTTTTTACTCAGTTTGCTGATTTCAGGAGAAGTCGGGACTCAAAATCAATGAAATCAATAGGAACCCTTCCTTTGACAGCAATATTCTTCACTGTGGAACTGCAGTAATGTTCAAAATATGTCTGTATTATTGAGTTGTATTTATTTTTATTTGCTGAGCACATTTACTAGGCATGTGATCTCCTCGTTAGCCTAAATAATCTTATAATGCTCCTCGGAAACACAGGAAGGAAAAAGAAAGATCAAAGGCTGGGAGACATGCAGCTGCACTGTTAAACCACAGGCATCGATGTACCTGGTGATATGTAAAGAGTCGGGGTAACACAATCACTGAACTTCCACCATTATAACAGTGAGATTTCATTTGCAATTAGAGAGGAGACCTGTTTATTTTGGTATACTTCCAAACAGGTTAGTAATGAACCAAAACAAATCACAGCTATGCCAAACAGGCAATGTTCAGTAGTATCACTGAAGAAAACAGTCTTGTGAGTGCATTATTACCCTTATTAGTCTAAGGGCATTATTACCCATACTAGTACTCCTGTAGCAATCAAACTACTATTTAGTAGAGCAACCAAAAAAACAAAGGTATGTGTTAGACCCGGAATTGTGTACTGGGCCCCCCAGTACACAAACTCGAATGCAAAATACACCTATTTTAATGCTAATGCCAGTCATTTCACCAGTGTGAAGCATAAAGCAGCAGAGCACTTTCAGTAAGATACATTTACCAGATCTTTATCCTCCCATTCACACATGTCCAGCACAATAATTCCAGGGCTTCCAATCCTTAATTAGAGGTGCAGATACACACTGCTTTGAGGACGGTCATTGTACTGATTTCCCCTTCTAGTTACCTCAGTGTTTAATCATAATAATAAAATAATAATAATAATAATAAAAAGAAGCCCACAATAATTACGTCTGCCATGATATTCAAAACACTTCACACTTTGTTCTGTTAGCCCCTGGATTTCTGTTCTTTTCTTCAGGATGACCCTTGTTCATTATGTGAGAGCCAGGGCTGGCGGGAGCTTTTGTTAAGCTTTTTATTTGAAACGATTCATTTTGATTTAAGAGCCTGCTTTGTAACAGAAAATTCATTGGGATTTATCTGTTCTGGGCCAGATACAGGAGTCTGAAAAATAAGTGTCTTACTGTGGTACTGCTATTTCATGCACCAACTCTGTACGTGCAAATGAAGCCAAACACAGTCAGTGAAAGATGAAAATTAACTGAAAAGAGTCTGTAGGTTAGTCAAACAGAACCTGGGAATTAATCTGCTCAGCTGAACATCCCAAAGCCCAGCCTGAGGCAGCAAAGCTGTTGCATCCATCAGCGTTGTTGTTAATATGCTGAAGGGCACTTTCTGCAGAGACTGCAGCTGGACAGATCAACACTTCACGAATGTCATGGCTGGTGGAAGGTGTCTCCCACCTTCACCTCATTTCAGTTCTTGGAAATTCAGAAGCAATCCGATGATAGGAAGGCAGAGAGCACTCTGACCCTGATGCAGCACCACTTGCTTCTTTCGGTGGTAAATAAAAGATAATCCCTCTGTTTGTACAAGTGCACAAAAGAGATGTAAGCACTGCCCCAAACCAGATGTAAACTGCACCACTCCCCAGAGACCCCTGAGTGCTAATGTGCTAATGTCCTTAATAAGGTCATAGACTACAAGGCCAAGAGAAATCTCTGTGCTGTTACTATCTTGCTGTGTTAAACATCAGTGAACTTACACTTCTTTGAACTAGAGTTCTAAGAAAAACATCTACTTTTGATTTTCAAATTACCATTGATAAAATTCTTCAAAACCTGTATTAAACTGTTGCAAGATCTAATAACTCCTCCTGTTAAAACTGGGAATTCTATTTTTAGTTTGAATATACCTGACATCCCTATCTGACCACTGAGCCTTTGTTAAAGCTTTGTTTGCAGGCTGAAGACACTATTAGTAGAGTTATGTTCTCCAGTTGGTCCTTATACAGTTGTCCTCTTTCCCCTTCCTCTTCTCACTGCTAAACTAAACAGACTAAGTCCCTGGTGCCTATATATTTTCCAGTCTTCTAAGCATTCCTGTGTCTCTCCATACAATTTAGCAAAAGCTTTTTGAATTGTAATTTTCCAGTACAGGTCTCACCAGTATCAAATAGAGAAATAATATTTCCTCCTAATCAGTACTTCCCTATTTCTATATTCAAAGATCTCATTGATCCATTTGGCCTCAGCATCACACAGGTGATTATCTACCTGGTTCAGCCAGCTTTTTTACAGCCAGTGCTTCCACCTTGGTCTCTTATCTTGTAAATATTGCTTGACTCTGTGTGTAGGACTCTGTCTGTATTATATTTTTCTGTGTCTTTGGACACTCTAGGATGTAACCCAGCACATTCAGATAACTAATTTATTTACACTATATATCAGGAATTTATTTCCACTTCACTTTTAATCACCATTACAGTAAGTTCTTAACTGTCTACAGAACAGAATCACAGACTGGATCGAGTTAGAAGGGACCTCAAAGATCATTTAGTTGCAATCCCCTGCCAAAGGTGTGGCCCTTGTCCCTGAAGATACTCACTGAAGACACTTGCTAAGGAAGCACAGTTTTCAAAGTTAACAATTAAGGCACAAGCCTTTAAATATAATTGATATAAAGTGTGCAACATCTAATTGATATTTTCTTAATCAAGAAGCAGAACTGTATGTATTATTGAGACATTTAACCCAAAGCATGGTCTTTCTGCTCAGTTTCTCACAAGTTTCTTGTTTATTAAAACCAGCATAGAATGAGTGTATGTGTGTCCTGTGTTGCACCTTCTCTCACCAGTAGTTCCAGCAGTGTGGGGCATGGGGGAGAAAAGTTTCTGAATACAATTACTTGCTTTCTACTAGTGGAAAATTATAATAAAATAGAGATCTGTTTGTAAGGTTCATCACTGGTCCTTAGTGCCTACTCAGTCATGGATCTCCAATATTTGGGTTAAACAAATAACCTCACTACTTGTTCTGTTACTGTGATTCTTGATTAGCTATCACAGGTAGGGGGAAGAGCCTAGATATTCACAGCAAGTTTCATTAGCTGTATTAAATATATCATGTTAAATCTACCTTGAAAAGTGAGTGGTGTCAGTTTATCTCTGACCTAGCATCTCTCAGCTGGTTCTCCTCTTCCAGGAAGAACCTCAAACCACCTGTGCTCTATAGAAAAGTCCTTCAGCACCTCTACTTGCCAAACTCTGAAATCAGTAAATGATCAGCCATACCACTTTTTGGTGTACAATATTAAGTGATTTAAGGTTTTTTATGTGTTTGGTGGGTTTTTTGTTTCAAAAAAACAAGTCATGATGTGTAGTGATCACCCCTATCAGTGTGCACCTCATTGGTCCACTCTAACAAAGGCTGAAGAAAAGATTTGTCTATATTTTAGTAGAGTTTAATACTTTGACGGTATTCCATAGCCTTTCTCTTGACACATCACCTGTTCTTCCCTTTAATGTTAAATTGCTTCCAAGCTAGTCTCCTGGAAAGCTTGTGTGCTGGTGACTCCATTTCATGTAGATTTTTAAACTTGTGGCTGAGTCATTCCTATGCAAACAGCTAATTTCCAGGATTCAGGTCTTTGCTGATTTTTCATTAGAAGTATGCAAACGTCACACCTTTATTCTGGATAATCTGATGAGGAGCTCATTTGCTATAGGCCAAAAATTTGAGAAATAAGACTTTTCTGGTATATTTATCAGTTTTGAATGTTTGCTGACCATAAACGTTCTTGTCTGTGAACATTTTGTGAGGTCAATTGCTATAATATAGGGTCAACTGGGACAAGAACATGGTGAGGAAACAGGGATTCAAAACAGGATGTAGGAAATTAGGTTTCACCATGGCACTGTTCCTTCAGAGTCCTCTGAAATCTCTGCTGCTGCTTGGTTGGCTCTACAAGCCCCATTTGGCACAGAACAGTTCAATAACCTTTGTGTTCAAGAGATCTATATATTGGGGGGTGGGAGCGTGCCTTTTTATGGCAGCATGTGATTTAGGGATTATTAAGGCAACAGTGGCAGAGACTCTTAAATCATACCAGAGCTTTGTGTTAAATTACGTGGCGCTGAGTTCAGTGCTTCTGGGTAGTTCTTCTTAATTGTGCTTGTTACAATGTACTTTAGAGTTAGGCGTTTCACACCGTGATTTATGGGTGTAGATCTTGCTGCTGCTCGTAAATAAGAAACCTTGTGTCCTCCCTGCAGCTGCCTGGCCCACTAAGTACCCATAAAGGTATGATGTCCCAGGGAGCCATTTAGCTCATCCCCTGAAGGCATTAGCAGGTGTCTTCTCTGTATGTTTTAGGGGGTTTGGCTGATCTGTTGCTCTAATATCACTGATTATCCACAAAATTAAATCTACATGAGGAGGTCCCTAGCACTTTATGGTCAGGTTTTAGGCATTCTGTCCCAGGCCAAATCCTAACTGCAGTCAACAAAGTCTGTACCAAACCATATTTGAACCTTGTCTTCTGCCTGGTTTTGGCATGCTCCTGTGGCTCCTTTTAAGGCTCACTTTATCCTCTTCATTTTCAGAAGAACTCAAACTAGAAGCCAGACTTGATAAATTTTTCATATTAAACTTCATAGACATCAATCTTAGAGACTTCTCCAGCTCAAATGAAAACCTGTCACATAAGATAACAGCAACAGTACTTAGAATATGTAAAGTGGGTGATACATAATGCAGTTTGCTCACCTGACCAGTGCCCATCCCATCCCCAAGCAGTCATCCCTTCTTCCTGGCCAGCCCCCTTACATACTAAGCATGACATCATAAGGTATGGAATATCCCTTTGGCCAGTTTGGGTCAACTGTCCTGGCTGTGTCCCTTCCTAGCTCTTCGTGAAAATTAACTCTAACTAGCTGAAAACCTAGATGAAACCAAACACTGTTCTCATTTGTTCTGGCAAAGCAGGAACTGTTTGTAAGAGGAGCTATTTCATATTTCTATCCAGATTTCTAGTTCAGAATTCCATTTCAGGGTTTTTTTCCCTGTAGAATTTATTCATTTAGTATGTTGCTGAAATTAAAGTTTCCAGGGGTTTCTTTCCTTGCCCGTGTGAAATGAATCTTGCCTGCCTTGTGATATTCCTTAATTATTCAGAATTCCAGCAGACGTTAGATACCAATATTTTAACAAAAACATGTGCTTACTAGGACATTTGGTGGAACCACTATACAAGTTTTTAATTAAATAGTCTACAGATGCAATATTTGCCTAGCAAATGTTATGTTTTTTACCAGTACAGGAGGAGAATTACATGTCTGGTTGCCCCTTCCCCAGCCTCTGTTTCTCAGATGTTAAATAAATTAAGCAAAGAAGCCGCTGCTCCCTGTTACTGTGGTTGGTTGGTTTGTTTTAGCAGAGCATTTCTTGTCTCTGAGGTGCCTACATGCCACAGTGTTTTACTGCTCCTGACCATGTGTGCACACATCCACAGCAGAGCCCTTTGAAGTTCTGCTGCTCCCAACTTAGACTTGGGGAAGAAAAAAGACAACTTTAAGCTGCAGACCAATGCAGAGATACTGGAGCTAGCTCCAAGGAGACTGCTATATCTGCATGGGTACAGTGCATCACCACAGCTTGGGTGCAAGGGGAAGGACCGAATTGCTGAATGTTTAGGAGCCAGCTGCTTCCACGGAAGCCCTAGGATTACTGCAGGACATGGCACCACCAGAGATAGGCATGCCAAATGCGATTTCTCTGAGGTTACACAGAAACAAATCAGTGTCTCCTGTGATAACAGTAATCATGAGACCATTCTTCCTCCTGTTATTCATCTCCCATGTGTGCAGATCTCTCTGCAGAACACAGGGACTGAGAATTTCAGGCTAAATGTTCTGAAAGCTTCACAAGCTCGTAGCTGGGAGGGAAATAGAGATAGCTAGTGCTATACAATATATCAGAGACAACTGGAAGAAAAGATACCAGTTACCCAACACTGCTGCAATCTATCCTGTTTCAAAAATGTGTGATTGTTATTGGGTTTGTGTCTATTTATAGTTTTTAAACAAGCTTTTCTTAGCCACTGAATATGTAAATTATTGACTTTTATTTTCAAAGGTCCATATTCTTCAGTTCTAGTTTCATCTAAGTTTCACTTAAATGAAAACTTGCATATAAATATTCAATGAGTTCTGCTGACCAGAATAGATGTGCTCATTTATCCTTCAGGCGGACGTTTTGGAGAGTCAGGCACAGTTATGCTTGCTTGAGGTTTAGTCCAGAAAATACATATCTCTGTCAGTCTCAAGCTTTCCTGTCACTCTGAGGCCCAGTATCCACTCAGCCCACCTCATGTTGATGCAAAATACTACCTATGAATCCTGTTACATAAACAGTGTTTTTTCATGCCAGTGTCTGTGCTGAAGAGGTTACTCCCTCCTTTCAATTCCCTCCCATGTTCTCTCCCATGTTTCTGGACTTTGTTTCATATCTCCTTTCTACTTCCTCTGGATTTTTTTCTTGTTACTCACAGGCTTGTTTCCTAGGCTTGGTTTAGCACCCCTTCTCCAAGAGGACTGGCTGAGGTCTCAGGGAAGCTGTTGCAAAGAATCCGGGACCCAGAATTCCTGATTTCCTACTCACTGTATACCAGATTATTGCTGGGACACTAAACTCTCTATACCACATCAAGATGGGTGCAATAATAATGCCAGTATTGAATGATATATATTATCAATGAACTTTTAAATTTGCTATGATCATGAAGGTGGAAATACAAAATATTATTTGCTAAAGGATTCAGCGCAGCTGTAGCTAACCAGAGCTGGAGATTTGGGAAGCTCCTTTAACTCATTTTTATAGAAAGCAACCAGAGAATCTGGAAAAGAACTGTTGATGGTATATGTAAAAGAAAAAAGATGGATTAACAAGGGGCCAATTCAGCTTTATCTCTGACCCAATGTGAAAGACAGGAATGGGTGGTAGATCTTTACAGAATACAGTATGCATTGAAATAAATCAAGTTACAGTCATTTCTGCATTCAAGTCCTATAGTTGCAGTCATGGTTTAGCTCCAACTGTTTTCCTGGGTATCTCCAGAAGTACTGCTATCCTAGATAAAATCTGTTTTAATCAGGATTAGTTCCGTTGCTACCACAATTTCTGTGTTCTATCTCACCTCATACAGCACAGTCCTTTCAATGCCTAAGCTGGCAAAATTGCCCCGAAGAAGATCAGGGTTTACAAGTAGTCTTTCCAAGTATGAACTATGGCAGAGCAAATATCTCCCATGTTGTTGGAAAGACCTTACATATTTGTGATCAATTTGGCCTTTACAAGAGCTCACTAAATTCAGTATTTGCACAGTTCGCCTGAAATTGCTTAACTGTAATGAGCAATGAATATCAATTAAGTGATTACTAATGAAAACCTAACTGAGCCTAAGCACAATTAATTTCTGTGGAAATCTGACCCCTCAAAATGTAAGTAAATTGACTTGGTTCTGTTTTAATGGAAAGGCTTTTTTTTTTTTAAATTTAAATATTTTAACAAGCCATGTCAATTTTATAAATCAGGGTGTCCAATTGCAAAAGTTTCCTCTTTCATTTGCAGATGCATACATCTTGGGAAGATGTATTACTCCATATGTAATGAGAAATTTCTGCAAAGTGATTTAAAACCGTAGAGAACTATTTGTACCCAAAGGCTCCATCTCAAAATATATGAACATGCTGATCATAACATCCGAGGTATACTCAGTAAGTTAAAAGCCTTGATCCTTCAGGTTTCTAAAGAATTCTGATGATCTCCTTCCCAAGATCCCTTTAAGGAAGGGAAGCACTTCTCCTAGGGATAACAAAGACGAGTGCCAAGGGGGAAAGCCAAGAATAGAGGAGCATCAGATTCTGTGCCCATGGAACTGAGATAGTAGTGCTATCAATTCCTCTCAAGACATGACCAGGATTGGGCTGGTCTTCCTCTTGCTTAGTGTGATCTGCCTGCATGGTCCTCCATAGTTCAAAATATGTGAAATGGAATAGGTTTGTTCATTTTTCTCAACTGCCAGTGAATGAATTAAATAGGCTGTAGGGCTGTTGCACCAAAATATCTGAGAAGACATGGAGCTATTTCTTAGATCAGAACTGAATTTTAAATTGTACTTGCCACAACAAGCTCAGCCAATGTTTTCCCTAAAAGATTTAAAATTCTTATCAAGCCATTATGGGGCAAGAAAAGGAAATGAGGCACTGTGGGAATTACCAATCACTCTTGTTTCTCATAACTGGTAATTCACCAGTTCCTGCCTTCCAGCTGAATGCAGAAGACCTGATTCAAATGCCTCGTAGGGGGCTTGGCCCCACAGTCTGGATGAATATCCTGATTTCACAGCTCTGAGGTCTCTCTTGTTTAACAATTCCAGGTCAATGAACAGGATAGAGCTCTTCCTCCAGCTAGGAGGCTGAGGATGCTGCTCAGGCCCTGGAAACACGGGACAGTTTAGGACAGATCAGGACAGCGGCCTGGTAGCAATGCCCTCCTCACTGCCACATCCCCAGAGCTTTGTGCTAACCACTGCACCATTGGCTGACTACTGTCTAGTTGTAAATTCACCATTTCCATCTTCTTCCAACTTAAGGCCATTTGTTGCATGCAAATTAAATTTGTGAACTTTGATCAGCAGCGGTTCTGGAATGAAGAGCAATTCAGTGGTACCTGTTTCAGCTTGTTTGTTCATTTTATGCTTGAATTTAACTGATCACTTCACTTTAAAGGGAGCTCTGAAAATCAATGCAATAAATAAATACCAGTTTTAAGCTCTGTACTTGTTTGTTATGAAATCCATTGTTTTAAATGAAAATTTCAATACTCACGCATACTACAAAGTAGGATCATTGTAAATTTTAACCCAACGTTCACATACTGCAGGGTACACCCATAAAATTTGTAGTGTTTATTAGCTGGTTTTACTTGTAGGTTACTTTGTTATTGATTTAAAAGCCATTAGCCAGAAGGCTTGCTGACATCAAGCTTTTATTTTTTTCTTTACAGTGAGTTAAGCCAGTAAGGACTCTAAGTCTTCAGACACTGGTAATATGCATCATTTTTTGTGCAGCCTTTTAATAATAAAGCAAAAGGATATGCAAATATGCCAATTTCATTTACAGAGTTGAAATCTACTTCAATAACTCTTGTGAGATAAGAAGAGATAAACTATATGTATTCATTTGCATCAAAAACCCATTGACAGCCAGCTTTTAAGAATAGCTCTGGCGCTTTCTTTGTTCTGTAGTACAAGCTGGAATTTGTATTTTCTAATAGAAAAAGAAAATGCAAGTGAAAATGGGCTATTATATACTGAATACTTCCCATGTCAGGCACCCTGCACAGGTGGCTAGCAAGATGTCCCTTATGCATCCTCTTCAAGAGCCTAGAGAAAATATTTTCAGCGCAAATCATCATTTATGTAGTCCTTCTCCCACATCCATTAGCCAGTTTGGAAGTAGATGTCAATGCTATATATTGGGAATTATAGCCTATAGATTTTAAATAAGTGATTCAACTGAGTTTTCCTCATGAGATTGGTCCCAAGAAACAACTGAGGTGTGATTTATATTGAGGTGAGCTGCCACAGCAGTGAGATAGTCCTTCAAAAATCTTTGACTTCTTCAAGATGATCCCTTCAAAAGTACAAACTTGTAAAGCAGAGATAGTATATAATGTTAAGAAACTGTGACAAGGATATCTTGTATCAAATGGCCTACAAAAGCTCTCTGTTAACCGAAGTTACTGTTAGCATCCTAAAGGCTTTTAGCAATAAAAAGAATAGGTATCAGTCCTTTTCTTAGCAGCTTGAGGTTGCTCTGCAACAGTAAGGGGGTTGCTGTAGGAATATTATTCAGCCTATATGTTACAGAGGGAAATTTGAAGTGCCTTAACTTTGCTGGTCTAGAGAATAAACAGCAAATATGTAAGACAATTTTAGCCAATTTCCTTGAATCGATCTAATTATTCTCCAGAGTGTAAGTGTACCGCTGTTCTAGTGAGTAACAATGTCAGCTTTGCAAGCTAGTTGAAACAGTTTTTGCATCACTAGCCTGTTCAGTGTAGTCCTGGAATGTCAGAACAGGAGTATCTCAGGGGGGTGAGAAACACCTACCAAGCCTTCAGCACCATTCCTGTGGGTGATGACTGTGAGTCTGGGGTCTCCACTCAGTTGAAGATCAAAGGGCAGGCAGCACTGGCTTGGTGTTCGTCAGCTCAAATACAAGCAAAGGCAATGTGCATGTGTTATCCAAGACAGACAAATCTCTCTGGGCAATAAGGCGGCTTGATTCAATCTTGTGCTTTTTTCTTATTACAAGCAAAGGAGAGTGTTCTTCATTAACTTTGACCTGTTGTTCTTGAAAGCAAACAATGTTATAAAACTGCTAGAAATTGCCTGTACATACTCATCCCGGTGCATTAACAGAGGCCACCTATCATTGCTGAATTTTTGTTCCACGTTACTTTAGTTTCTTTAGATGTTCCAATGGTACAATTTGCTTAAAATAGGAAGCCAGTCATAGAATCCCTAATGTCATGGGTTTTACCATCCGAACACACAGCTGGGGTTCACTGTTTGCTACAGATGGCTCTGGCTGTGCTCTTTGTCTGGGGAAGGATCCTGACAGTCACATTTGCCAGATATATCCCTGTTAAAGTAAGAGAAACTGGAGGCGAGAGGGCAAAGAGAGCAGTAGATTTCAATGTCTTTGAAGATACTGTCATTTTCATTCTTAAATAAAAAGCATACCAAGGACAAGAGTGACTGGAAAATTTAAGGAGAAGCCCTGAAGTTTAGCAGATTCTGGCTAGGTTTACTGCTGAAGCCACATAAAATATTTTAAAGTACTGTAAGAAGCCTAGAGTAAAGTACCTCTAATAATGCTGTTTAAATCTGAGTTTATGGAGAATTAACACCTAGAAAAACTGTTTAAAAAATGGAAGTTTAAAAACTTCTGGGTCTTTACAAGTGGCTAAGAAAAATGTAAGATTTTTCCTTGACCTAGTTCTGATGGAAGCCTTTCATTCCCATCCCATTAACACTAGGCAGTAGAACAACAAGAGTATTGAGAACAAAGATCTCTGTAAAAACTGACAGTGAGTTACCTGGGCTGGATCCTGTAGTTAATATAAGGTGAGGAAGGTGTTCAAATTAGTGCCTCCACTTTCAGTATTGAACATGAGACAGATGTGAGTGTATTAGATATGAGTGTATCAGATAGTATTTGCTGAAGCTCCTGGCTGGCTGAGATTCATAGCGAGTTATTTAACTACCTTTCTCATATCAATGATCTTGACTTTGAAGTCTTCTAAACTCAAGTGCACTCTGGATAACGAGAGAACTCTGACACATGCTGCTGTAGAGTTAAAATAACTGTTGTTTTTTTATGTGCCATCGCTACAAGTTACCGCTTCCTTACAGAAATACAGAGCACACCTTGGCCTTGCCGGTGCCTAACAAAGAGTCGTAGATAAACCTTTACAGAAATGAATATGAATTGAGTTGGCCAGACCTGAGCTGGAGCTATGGAAATGTGCATGTTGACTGCTGATTGCTTTTGAGGGTATTGTCTGTCAGCAAAATACCACTGCCTGCTGGGAAAAATACTTTCTCAGACTGATTCAAAAAAATATCCAGCACTCATGTCATTGCCTGGTTTGAAATACTTAATATTTATCCCAGGGTTGCCTAACCCTCAACATTTGATTATCACATTAGCGTCTCAGTCCATAGCAAGCAGTAATCTTCACGACTCCAACAAAGGAAAAGGCTTCTGGGAAAACTCCTTGATGGATCAGCATGTAGCTTTTCTTTTCACTGCTCTACCTCCCTATATTGGCAATACCCACAAGATCCTTCATCTGATTTCACCGAGGGATAGTAGTTACATAAATAAGCCTGCTATTCTATATATAAAACTATTATATGTACATTTTAAAGGAATATTGCCTGCAGGTATTACCCAAGAATTGAAAATGCACCAATCTTGGCTATATTTAAGCAATAATGACTGATGGAGAGGGTGTTTCTTTTCATGTAAGTGTGCCAAGACTTAGCTTATTTGGTAATTAACTGCCGGGAAAGTCCTCCTTGCCAGTCATCCCTGCTTAAATACGTGTTGTATGGGGGAGGGGAGAAGCCTTGTCATTAAAGACTAGGAAATGGAAGCTGCCATTTTCCTGTTATGGAACATTGAGGTATTAAGGAACAACTAACTTTTAAGGTATTGTAGTTATACATTGGTCTGCAAGTGGTCTTAGGTGGGGTTTGTTTATGTATAGCATTAAGAGATCACCACAGTGTCTGATAAGAAAATAGGACTATACCAAAATCATAATTAGCACAGCCATTGTTGCGCTTGGCTGCTTTCAGTATGCTCCCAAGTGAAAAAAACATTTCCTAGGGACAGGAACGCATCAAGTGTTTGTCCAGGAAGACCTGGAGTCTTCAGCCACAGGTACAGGCAGTAAGGAAGCTGTGTTGGGCAAGGAGCAGAATGCTCTTTTGGTATTTCTGGCTGGTAAGGTGCTTCATTGCAATCTAGAAGCAGTGTAATGAGTAAATAAGAAATATAGCTAAATTATAAATTACTAATAATATATGGCTTCATATTTATAGAAATATCTATATCTTTCTGAAATGTATTTAAATATAAAAATAAGCTAAAATTATATAGATGTCACTTATATAACTATGCTGAAACACAATAAATACATATAGCCTACGACATAAACAAGACATGGCAAAATATATTCTATTCCAAGTAAGCAAAGGCAGCTCAGTTCATGGCTGCCTGGCAGTCCTTCAGCTCCAGCTTGTACAGAGGCAGCTGTGTGGACTCACTCCCTTGCATACAGCCAGTGCTCTCATACTGCACTGTTAGGATGGAACTGGACTGCTCCAGCCCGAAGCTGCTCTGTAGGTGCACTCCTGAGCGCACCGTGTGCCAAGGCAGAGGTGGAGCCCTGGCCCACTAAAATTTTTGTCCATTAGTGACTGATCTTGTGTTACTGCAGCCCTAAAAGCAGTTCTGCACTCAGCCAGGGGTCCCTTCCCTGAGAGTAGAGGGGTTATCAGCTCCATCTATTGCTGTGTACATTTGTCTGTCTCAGGAGGGGATAAAGCTGACCCAGATAGCAGCTGCAGAAGTTCGAGGGGGCTCTTAGTTTCCACTTGGCATGCTTTGGGATTTGCATGTAGGTTCTAATGCTTTCACATGAGGATCCAAGTCATGGAAAGGGTTTTTCTCATCTCACCCAGAGGGTGCTTCCTGTCACCTTCCCCTTTATAGCAGCAACAGTCAGTACCAAGAACCTTCAGAGCAGCATATTCCAGGAGGAACAGTCAGCTAGTGTAGTTTACCATGGTTGTTATAAATATTGCTACCTTTACATGCTGGTGCACATATGGACTGAAATCCTAACCTTGTTGAAATGGGTGGGAGCTTTGCTAGTCACAGTGATCCAGGTTTCGCCCACTGTATCTTAAAACAGAAAATAGCGCCGTATGCAACCGATACAGAACCCCACCCTGCCTGTCTGCCACACCTTTGGCAGGTATTCTGTAGAACAATGTTAAGATCGTTTCTACATGACTTATTTTCCTGAAGTCATGTAATTTCAGTGGAGTTACGTATATGAGTGATACCCAGATGAGAGTAGCTGCTTCTAGATATATTACCAAATCTAGTTTAAATCCTAAGATTTCAGAACAAGGGATCTAATAAGGCTTATCAGAGAATGTAATAGTATAGCAGGCCACCCTGGGGCAAGTAAGAATTAATGAAGCCACAGTATTGATATTTTAGCCCAGACACAAAGCAGACTTCATAATTTGATGCAGACATAGTCCCCTCAGCAGAAGGCTTGACGAGCTTGCATATTATACAGCATTCGTACATAGCGTATTACCCAGCTCCCTCCTGAGAAAACAGAGCAGGTTGTGTGCACGCTGTGGAACGCCCACAAACAAGAGTGTACCCTGCTTGGAAGAACCGCCCCAGCAAGGAGGCAGGGGCAGGAGAGGGTTTAGTGGGAAGACAGCCCACATCAGGTAAAGGAGAAGATGGGATCAGTGGTTCAGAGCATTGTTTCCCAACAGTAAAGGCTGATGCTAAGTCAAGTAGTTGTTTATGGTGCACATTAATTGGAAAGCATAATTTTTATTTTTTTTTTTGTAACCACAAATTGTAATTTAGGGTTAACAGGGAGAAAAAGGGAAGTTTTCATTGAGAAAGTTCATATGTTAGTCAGTAATGGTAACAAGTGTGTACTTTTTTGAACATTAAATCTTCTCAGATGTGCATTTCTTAATGTCATAATTTATTACAGAAATGTTTCACTAATTTTGGGGCTAATGTCTTAGATTAGGGTAGAGGCAAGTGAGCTATCAGCTCTGTCCTGTCACCTACTTTCTCCATGATTTTGGGCAACTCCATTTTTCAGTCTCAGCTTTTCACCCATTGAATAGGAACAGCAGTGATCATACTTTCACTTGTCTCAGCTATTCCTCTCCCCCTCATATACGCAGACTTCTGGGTTTTTAAAAAAAAACTGCTATATACTATAAGCAGTAAGATATGAGCTTGGTACCTTGGGGATCTTCTCTGTTTTCTTTCTGGATGTGCTGTAGATCCACTTGCCTTGATCTCATATGACCATACTCCTATTATATAAATGTTAAATAATGATGTTGGTAAGTGTAGAGTCAGCATGGAAATGAGTCTTCAGTAAGGATGTCCAAGAAAGGAAAGTTGTTTACTGGGGGAAAGTTGAAGACTAAACAAATAAAAGAAGCCAGGCTTATGTTTCAGCAATGCAGAAAAATTGGTGGCTAAAATAAACTTAGTATGCCTGGAAGTTATGCATTTCTCTAGCATCTGGTTTACATGTTTATCACTTGGCCTTGAAAACTTCTAGTTATTTTGAGTCTTGTTAGCTCCTAATTTGATCTAGGACTTAATTTGAAGTTAGATGTTTCTCTGTGCCATGGTTGTATTGTCTTGGGTTTTCTCATTAAAAAAATCTTATTTTTTTTCTTCTGTGTTAGGAGTACATTATGGATGGTTGCTCTGGATTGTCCAAAAGAAGTAAAAAAAAGGTTATGTTGCAATTATTTGTATACTTGTTATTTTAGAACTCTTCACTACAAGAAAATTGGATTTGAAATGGCTGGTTCGAAGCAGAATGGTTAAATGAAAAGATCCATGTTCATTTTCAGTTATCCTAAAAATATAATCACATCATTTATCATATTCTCAATACTGTAAACATTGTTCAAGTAAGAGGTACCAGAGAAAGTACCACTCCAATGGTTTTGGTTACTTTTTAATCAGCTATTTTACAAAACCCTTTCCAGTACTAAGAGTATTTCTGGTTGGGATGGGTCGGGGTGGGGGGCGGTGAGAGAGAGATCTACAAAAGCCCTTCAGAGACTGAAAGTACTTTTCCTCTTTATCAGGCAAGTGCTTGGAGCCCAACTTAGGAAGGAGCTGGTTTGCTTTAAAGCCAGGAGAGACCAAAGCCCCAGTGGTGGTCTCTGGAGAGGAGTGCTTGAACGGACCCACAGCCTCAGTGGATGCAAGGCGCAGACCCACACTGAGCAGTTGGGCTGAGAGCCCAGGGCTCTGTTTGTTCAGCTGTCAGTGCTGCTGCCTCGCACTCCAGCTTCTGTCGGTGACATTCTCTATTGCATCTGCTTCTGCACCCGATAGCCCAGAACACAAAAGCGCTGCTTCCTTTGCGGGTTCAACATGGGAGTAAATTAGAGAGGCAGCCATCAGTCCACCCTAGTGCGCAGTGCAGGGCCTCCAGCAGCAGAGGTCTGTACCTACCCATCCTGACTGTTATTTCCGAAGCAGCTTCGAATTGCCCGAGAATGTCACAATAAACAAATGAAAGACAAATGAACTCAATTAAAGATAAAGGGGGAAGGAGGAGCTGGATTTTCAAAACTGCTTATATGATTTAAAGCCATAACTCCTGTCATAACTCCCAATTCACAGGGAATTGACTGTCTAAATCTTTCAAGCTCCTTTGAAACTACCACCCAATAATTTTTCCTTGGGCGGATATCACTAGCTCTTGCTTTTCCCCGATGAGATAAGTGTATCATAAATAACATTCAGCAAAATAACTCCATAATGCTCACTTTTTATACAGTTTTTAGGCACTTTCACAAGGGTAAAATACTGTCTGTACAAAAAGTTAAAGTGGTTTAGTTCTGCCATGGATTAATACATATTTAAACTGTAAAATATTGATTCCTTGCCAAATCTCATCTGGGGTAGCATTTTCCAAGTCTGTCGTCCATTTTATTTTGGTTTAAAGGATCAAAGAATTTCCATTACCCAGTAAGCCAAATAAAGTGGGGAGACTGAAATCTCAGGTTCAAAATTAAGTGTATCTAAAGGCTAAAAAAAAAAGAAAAAAGGTTTTATGTTAGAGGTAGGTAAAGACTGCACAAATGTATCCACCTCGCTGCAATGAAATCCACACCCCACCTCTACGGCCTACAGAGTTTATTTTCCAGTGCACATGAACAAAAGGCTTTTCTAGTTCCAAGCCAAGATGAATGTCATGGGATGTTTTCAGAAGTGTCAGGACTGGTGTTCGTGAAGTTGCACCGAATGTGGGATGCACAGCAGCCTCCAGCAGTGCTTTACTGCAGGCTAGGTTGCAGCAGGGTCTGCAGGCCTCAATCCGACCTGCTCCTCGAGCAGGTGTACGGGATAGATGGCATTAGAGACATCGCTTTCTGTTGCGGGACTTTTCCTGTTCTTTGATTTGGCAATTTTAAATTAGTGAGTCTAAAGAAAAGAATTTAAATCCCCAACCAAAACCGAACTGTAGAGAATGTCTGTTCAAGTCTGATGGGGCTTTGGGACCTTTGCACTATAATATTATGAATGTGCCTCAGAGAAGTGTTAAGAGGAAAATGAATTAGTTTGATAATGTTTCTGGCCACTTCATTCAGAAATGGCACTAATTCCGTGCTTCAGGGGAGATATTTAGCATGAGGTTCGTAACATTTGACTTTATCCATCCAGAAACTAGGTGTCCATTCTAAACTCAGCCTGGTTTCCATAGAGGTATCACCAAGTAATCCATTCCATCTTTTTCAGACTCTTAATTTAGGCCAGTATAGAGTGCTTTCTGGTGGTACCTATCTGGCAATGTATAGAGCAGAGCATAAAATCATTTAGCTTTGACTAATGATAATCTTTTAGATATTTAACACTAGGTAAAATAAGTTCTACCTTTAAAATTTGCCCTGGTATATGGCCTACTGTCTGGAATTGCTTCCTATCCTTGTCACTGTTTCATTCACTTCAAGACTTCTGGGGTGGAACTATCTGTGTATGTTGGTCTGAAAACATTTCTGTTTTGAAGATTTAACAGATGTGGTTTCACATCTTTAGTTTTTTTCATTTGATAATGTTTTCTGAATGTTTCTGCTTTTTAAGCATATTGCGTGACGTATTGCTGTCTTACTTGATACTAGAGGGTGTATTTTGAGTCCTTCCTTAACAAATCCTGTAATCCTGCACATTGTTTGCCTTTCTCGTTGGAGTAATTCCATTTAAGTGAGATGGGAGCATAAATACGAGAAGGATTTGATCAAGACTTCAGGTTGCATTTCAGGAACAAATAGTACCCAGTGAGAAAAGTTGGATGTGGTTTATCTGTGAGTTATCGCCGATTTATAGATGCGCATACACAAGGCTTTGATCTGATATTATACTGATACAGATGTGTTATGCTGGTCGTTTTAGTGTCTGTTCTTTCTTAGAGCTAAATAGGTTTGAGCAAGGCCAAGTTTTAATTCGTACCAACAACAAAGACCTTCCTGGCTCTCCAATCCTCTCTGCTCTGCAGGAAAAATAATATATGAATGTGTGTGTGTGTGTTTATGTATATATGTATATATATTCAGAAACTAAAGCAACAAAGAATGGAGGGAGACAGAAGCATTGGCCAAAATGACTTGTGGAATTCTGGGGATGATCAGAAATTTCAGAAAGAGAAATGGAAATTAATCAAAATTACATTCTATACCAGGAAATAGTTGCAGAATAAATAACTCGACAATGCTGGCCATAAGGCAAAGCAGATGTTTTGAGGAAGTAGGAATGTTCTCATGTTCTCATATTCTCAGAGTAGATGCGGATTTCTTGTGTGTCATCCTTATTGCTCCTCAGCATTAGCACAAGGTGGTATTTTAAAGAGGAAACAGAGAGACCAGAAATAAGAGCATTACAGCTTGAATGTAACAGTTGCCAAATGATACTGTAAGATTTACCTGTGTATATTATCAAAACAAATAGGTCCACTCAATCATGAGAAAAGAATATTAGAAAGGTTTATGTTGTGTTGTTATTACAAAATACAGAGTGAAAATACCTCTGAAAGTAATTTTTTCGCATTTCATTACAGTTTACAATATGCACCCTCAATACTGGCCATTAGCTCTGTAAACTATGATATAACAGCATCCTTTCTAATCCTAAGCAGTGCCATTATAAGCAATTTTAGCAGGTTTATTGGGTCAGTGAAAATTTTATTCTCTGAAAGATTGTAAGAGAATTAATTACTTTATGAAAAATACAGCATAGGGCCATGTATGATTTGAAGGGCTAATCCACAACCAGTGAGATTCCCTGCTTTAATAAACCACCTGAGCTCAGAAGCCAAGTGTTGCTTCTCTGTGTGTGAGTGGTTCTCTTGTACACTGTGGCCAGGGAACGCCACCTTTGGCAAAGTTGCGAGACCTGTTGCCAAAGTTCATGGTGTCTGGCAGTCTTAAGATGGATAGGTTCTTCTGCAGTTGAAGATCTTTCCTCAGGTTAACTTGGTAGTTGCTGCTAGGTAAACTGGCAGGTATTTTCCTGTGTGGTTCCTCCATCGCAGGAAGGAAAAAAACAAGGACTAAAGAGAGCTTTAAGTTCTTTCTTTTTGAAGACTTGAGACGTGGAGGGTTTTATTCCTAGGTGCAAAATCTATGTAACAAGGAAGAAGGGAGATGAGGGTGTTAACAGCAGATTGAGGGGCTGTGGTGTGAGTGTGCTGCTCAGAAATCTGTGCAAGGCTTCTCAGAGAAAGGGATCTCAGGGTGCGCCAAGCCTGCCAGTGCTGGGTCTTCTCTACTCTGTGCTACACTACTTGGAGAAGAGACAGGCTAGGGCAAGACTGGTGTGTGAGCTTAGGAAGCAGCAGCCAGGTACATCAGCTGATGTGTCTCAGGGTGTTATAAATGACTGGGCTAGATTGCAGCAACCCATAATCAATGGTTTTCAGGCTTTTTCAGTAGAGAAACCCTAAACACTTCCCAGAGGAAACACAGAATCATGTGAGGTGAAGTTAAGCCATTTTTTTTCCCCTCAGTTACCTTTCTTGGATCCCTTATAGACCACTACCCTCTGGGGCTCACAAACCGCAGGCTGAAAAGCACTGCTGTAAACACACACACAAATCAAGCAGTGGCACTAATGTTCTTCATAGGCTGTTGTTCACTTCACATTTGTTTTGTCTCTCTGGACTGCAGGTTTTTCAGGGCAGGAACTGCCGTTTTCTGTGTATAATGCTGAAAACAGCAAGGACTGGATTTCAGGCGACAATACAAGAACCCCAACAATGAGAAACAATGAGTCAACTCTGTGGTTGTCATCTAGTGTCAAACAGGATTCCTCCATGGACCCCCAGGAAGTCAGATACCTGATTACAATGAGACAGAGAAGGGGGTAAAAGAAGTTTTCCCTCCTGTTACTCATTCATTTATTTGGTTTTGCAACTATTTTATTGGTGCAGCAGTTGTGGGGTGTAATGGGCATTTCTTCCTATAGCTATTGTACTTGCAAAAAAGTGTGGCATGAAATGTTGCAACCATGCCTGCTCTCTCACATGTGACTGTCTAAATACTGACACAAATATTGTACCCATGCTGTTCATTCCAGAAATCTGACATTTCTCAAGATGAGGCCAAATGTATTTACAGATAGATTTCTGAGTTTATTCAAGCTGAAAGGTACTTCTCATCTTTTGAAATGTCAGACTGCTGCTCCAAGAAAAATGAGTACAAGAGATAGGGACACTGTTGCACAGCTCCATTTTTAAATGAGCAATATCTGATTGCAGATCCCAGCATTCATACAGCTCAGTGTTTTGCTGTGATATATTGGTTGCACTGGCAGAGTGTAGTTACTTGAGCCCACTGATTATTTGCTTCACTTGAGTGCTCACAGCCGTCCCCAAATTCTAGTATCCTTTACAACCCTTATATCTGTTTCAACATCTGTAATATCACCCGAGGGGCTGTACTTTTTAAATGAGTGACTTAATAAGCTGGAGGGCACAGGTTTGCTATAGAGTTACTCTGTAGCTAGGTAAAGAGAGGCACAAAAGGAGAGCACGGTGTGGTTAATCTCACTGTGACTCCAGAGCCAGCAGGCTACCTGTGCATTGCAAGAGCAGATTGGGAACAGCAGTACTGAAAATGTCAGAACAATTACGATCTGATGTCTCCTGTACCTACAGCTTCCATACAACATCTCTCTATTTTTTCTATAAAGTTGTCTCTAAAATCCATGTGTAATTTCTGAGCCCTTGTACCATACTGTTCATGTAGCTTCCGGATATATTCTGGCTGAAGATGTTTTTAAAAGGAGGAATCTGTTGCGAGTATGTAATGTGCCATTGAGATTAACTCAATAATTAGTTTTGACTATTTGCCTCAAAATTGCTTGGATATGGAGAATGCACCACACCAGCGAATCAAACAGAACAGGTTAATAAATCATCTGGCTGTTCCAAACCCCCATTTTGGTTCCTCTGGTTGTATTAGAACTGCTGCAAGATAATAACGTGGTTTTGCTGTTGCTGTGGAAGCCTCAACTGAACCTCTGTGCCAAAGCATGAATTACCTAGTCTACACTTAGCAGTGGAACCGCTTTGACCTATCTCTCTGCTAGAGCAAGAAGACTGTTTAGTTGAGTATTTTTCAGTACAAAATTAAAGGTTAGATTATCTGTAACAGCTGCAAGGTTTAAGTGTGGCAAAAGCACTGTGAGGGATTGGGTCACCTAGCTTCCATTAAACGCAAAGTGAAGCCGCTTGGAAAATCTCTCTGTAATTTTTTGATGTTTATCTTTTAGGTTTCCCTTTCCCTTAGTGAAGGTGTCTGTTGTCAGCACATCACTTATTACAAACCCCAGTGCTTGACATAAGCTGTTTTATTTTCACTTGTCTCTTCAGACAATTTCATCATAGTCTCTCTTCTTTTTTTCCCATATGGCACCCTTCTGTGAGAACAAATATCAACATTAGATATGTTCTGCTTGTATGGAGAAGAGAGGTACAATGGTACTTAAATGACTTTTAAATAAAGCTAGTACTACTACTTCAAACGAAGCAAGGTTATGTGGAATTTGTCCGAAAGAATCTATTCTAGGGAGAATTTTATCATCAAGGTTTGTATAAACAGACTGTAAATAATACCTAGTTGTAAATAACAACAGCCCCTAAATAGCACTAAACTTAGAGCAGTATATGAAGAAATTACAAGATCAGGATAAATCAAGGAGAGTTAGGTCTGTAAGAAATCTCTGGACATCCCCAGTAGGCGAGGGAGAAGAAATCCAACTTGCAGTCACTCTGCTGTGGTGATACATCTTAACAAAGACTTGAATTCTTCCAGCATCTTCTATGCATATGACTTCAAATGTCTCCCTTCCAGAGACAGCCATGGAACCTGCTGGAAACACAGCTTTGTCTAACATGCTGGTTTAAACAGACACTAGAGAAAGCAAAAACCTTGTTCCCTTCTCTCCCTTGATTTGGGGAAACCATACGAAGTGGGAGGCTAACAGCTGTTACAGAGTCAGGAGGTGCTGCCTCTTTGTCCAACAACTTTCAGACCAAAGAAGCAAACAGTATTCTCTGTGGTGAACACTAAGGCAACAGCATGGTGCTCAGCACTTCCCACGAGGCTCCAGATGCTGGTGAGACCTATCACAACCCTAGGCAGGAAAGTCCAGGCCTTCCAGCCTCCCTCTGGTTAGTACACCCAGGTGCTTAACTGGTTCAGTTTGTTAATGCCCACTTGTGGTCACATGTTGAAATTGTAAAAATTAATAAATAGAAAAAACCAATCTGAATTAAGGACGGAGTAGGAGGAAAGGGATTAAGCTGCTGAGTTCTCAATGCAGCATCAATGCCTTGTAATATTTCCCTAGCATAATTTTGTTCATAGGAACTGATGTAAGATGAAATGAACATACTAAATACGTGAAATGTGATATTGGGAAGGATTTTGGATACACAACTTCTTAGAGGATCTCAGTGTCTCACATTTATGAATCTGTGTGTGGTAGTCTGTACTTGCTGCCGCAGCACACATTTAAACCTAATGATGACAAGTGTATCCTCTTTATGCCATAAACAATTGATTTTCAAGCAAAGATAAGAGAATTATATATTATGTATTCCATCTGTAAAACTAATTAACTCCTTTGATTTAGCTGAGAAAGGTGATGTTTTCTGAAGCTCAACTTTACTGAAAATTGACCTTTCCATCTACAAACACACCATTTAATTTACAAGAGAAACAAAACCTTCGGAATTATATTTACTCAGTAACTTTAACAAAGGTCAACCCTTTTCAGAAACAATTGTAAATGTGGCATTTAGCCTTTCATATTTTGGAAAGTGTTACTTGAATCCCCACATCCAAATAGAACATAGTGTTTGAATTAAAAACAACTAAATAAACAAGAACAAAGAAATTTTACAAAATTTTCTAGATCTAAGGTGTTGTAATTAGCTCTTAACTTTTATACTTCTCTAGGACTATTTATTTTTGAGTTCCCTGTGACTAAGTTCAACTAACGTTCAATATCTATAGTGCATATACTAAGAATGAATGCAACATGTTTTAAAAGGTCCCCCAAGTTCAGCAGGAAATAGAAGAGGCTTTTTCTTTGACCTTTAGGAAGGAGACTTGGCAAATTCATTCAAGAAAAGCTTATTCATTTGAGATATGGAGGCCCCAGTCCAGCAAAGCACTTTAGTATATGATTGACTTTGTATGAGTAGCCCCACTGCAGCCAATGGTTCTACTCCTGTGCTTGAAAGCAGGTGGCACTAGTTATTTATTGTGTGTATTGTAGTTGAACCCTGGGGTGTCAAGCACAGCCCTGCGGTGTAATGAACTGGAAAAAAAACCAAACCACCAACCACCGATTTTTCTGATCTACAGGTATGGAAAGTGGCATCCAGACAGAATTTCCTTGCTCCTTCTGACTCTCAAGCTTACCTGTGAAGCTGGAAGGAGTGAGTTTTTTAATCTGTTAATTCTCAAACAGAAACTAAACTAATGAAATCTGTTTGGAACAGAACCCCTTGAAGTTTCTACAGTCTAAAGAGGAAATTATCAAATGAGAGAGTGAAGGCAAGCAAGGATTTATATATGTTCCTTTCACTCCTGGTTGCTCTCTGAAAGTGCATTCTAAGAGCAGACAATGCTAAAGATGGTGCTTAGTTGGAAAGCTTTCTGCCATCTTATGTGATGCTGTACAAGGAAAAAGGTTGGATGTCTGCAGTGGATCTAAACTGCTGTTCTAAAGCTTGGACTTTCTGAAGAAAAAACAGTCTCTTACAAGGTATTTGTGTTGCTTTTCAGTGTGTGGATCCTATAAGCAACTCCAGAACCCTTCCAACAGCTTCAGTGAGGAAAGGATTTACATAAATCCAATAAAAAAGCTTACATTTGTCATCATACGATAACATTTCAAAGTAGCATGTGGAAAATTCTGCCTAATAGAATTAACCAGAGAATCGGATGGCTCAGGACATTTCAGTCAGATTAATACTAATCTTACAATGATTACAGTGTGAGGAAATTTTCTCTACAGAATAAACATACTGGAGTCTGTTAAAAAATGTTGTTAACTGTCAACTTCCATGCCATTATACCTGTATTGTATACCTACATTTTATGTATTAGAATTGTCCTCCCAAGTGTCCTTTTCTACAGTTTTTAGCCAATATTGAGTCGCATTCCTTTAAGAGCCCAAATTATTATTGTTTCTTTGATCTCCCGAGTTGTGTGCTAGTACTGTGCATTGTGGACTGAGTGCTGTAGGCTAAAATTTAAGTTTGGAAGCTGCTGGAGCAAGAAATTGTTTTGCAGAGGCGACATAAAAAAATCTTCTAAAACAAACTCAGTGCGCAACCTATAACAAGGCAAAGTCATAAATATCTTGCTAGATGCAGAAACTGTTCTGGACTGCTGAAGTTCCTTGTGGGTTCAGTAGCAGGCAGGTTCAAAAAATCTTCTTGCCTGCAAAATGTTTGACCAAAGGTGAACCAGCTTTCAGCAGGTATCTTTCAGAACTATCATCACAGTCTTCAACCTTGCCATCAGCATTTCACCTAAGCTTCTATGTGCTTGAATCTCATGAAACATCTCAGTTAAGACCAGTCTCAACCATGCAAGTGCAGTGCATTACTTTGTGTAAACGATAATTGAGAAACACTCTTCACTTCACTGCACCAAGCAACCCTCATGAGCAAACCACATGAGCTTGCTCAGAAAAGCAGAAAGAAACCCACTTCAAAGGGCTGGGGAAATAAACCAGTTAAAATTAAAAGAAGCAAAAATTTCATTATGTCCTGACATCATAAAATGAAGCACATCTCAACTGGACTTGGGGAGGAGGGCTGTGGCAGCTTTTCACAGAGAGAGCATAAGCACCTTCATCAAGCTGTCAGACAGCTGTTCAGATCTTGTAGACATACTGTCAGCGCAAGTGGACAATCCAGAGCCAGGGCAGATGAAAAAGAACAACTCCTGGTGCATGATACTGTATCTACCTGAAAGAGGAAGGAAAACATGCTCATGTTTCCCTTTGCTCCTGAAGAGTAACAGCAGCTTGTTGGTGTTGTTGCAATAGAGTGAAGGATCTATCACATGCTTTTTGTGCCATATATTTTATGTTCTTATTTGAGGTCCCATCAGTAAGATTTAATTGGTTCCTTCACCAGCTACAGAAGACAGTCTCACTGGAATACTATTGCTCATGTCAGTTGTGGTGGGACCTCCAGGAAAGAGTGGAAATAAGGTCTTCTTTCACTAGCCTCTTGAAAACACAGAGATAGGTATGTGAGGGGACAAGACAAATTGGAAAAAGGTCGAAGCACAACACACAAAGTGTTGTCAGTGCAGAACCAGACAGGTTATAAAGTGTTGTTTTTTTGGCTTTCGGCTGGGGAAAAGGGATGGGCTATGAGAAAAGGAAAGAAGGCACCATGTAAAGCTAAGTGTTAATCACTGAATGACTAAAGGTCCTTCTCTTCAGCTGTTCTATACCTGCTTTATTTACTTGAATTTTCAAAGAAAACCCTCTTACAGTGTTGACAAAAGCTATGGACAAAGAAGGAGCATTCACTGCATTTTATCCAATCCTAGCTCTCTGTAATTTTGCCCACAGAGGATTTTGGAGTTTTGGTTTGAATTCAAATTTTGCAACTCTTAAGATACTAAGATATTACCAATATTTCTCTCAGTACTATTAAGTACTGTCATCACTTAAGCTGTGAAAGGTGTTTGATTCTGTATGAATCGATGGCTGCAATAACGACAAGGACTAGTTCAAGTACTTGACAGATTTTTCCCTGTAGTAGAGACCAGTAACATTTTGGCTATATGAATTATTTATCTCAATACCAAAAGAGTCTGAATTCTGTCTCATTGTGAAATGGTTCTAAAAATATGGGTTGATGAATCAAGTTCAGTTATTCTTTCCCACACTAACAATAACACATGCTTCACCCCCATAAACTGACTGCTTTCTTTCAAATCTTTGTCTCTTTTGCAGTGTTGTCACTAAAAATGCAATCTCACTCAACACAGTAATAAATCTCAAAGCTAGCTAGAGAAACTCTTTGTGATGTATTTTAAGTGACACTTCTGTCTTGTCGTGTGTCATTTGGACAATAATAAAATGGCAAGGGTTGGCATGAAGCTAGAAGGATCAGACTGTATGTACTGGGTCAGGCAACATGCACATCTTTGTTACAGAATAAAACCAAACATTTTTAGCTAGGAAAAACCTCTTATTTTGTGGAAACTTTAATGATAAGCCAGACAAATCGGTCTGTTCCTGTCAAGTTCTAGAAGTCCTGTAGTATATACTTTTCCATTTCCAGAGCAAATTCTCTCCTAGGCTCAAAAGGTGAAATCATGACGTTTGAAAGCCTCATTGCTTTGGAGATGAAGGTGTAGTTTAAAGAGCAGAGGGGAATACAAAAAAATGTGTGAATATGGGTTAAAAGAAAGTAAGTATTAAGTCAATACATTCAGTTGTCTAAAAGCAGCACTACTAGTAGTGTTGCTACTTTCCGACTTTAACTCTGAAAACAAATACACATAGCTTTCCCTGCTAACCATTAAGATTTGGTGGAACTTACTATGTTAAGATAATATATTTAGTAATAAGCACTGTCTTGAGCCAAGTAGTAAATGCAATCTGAGAGTGAATACTAAAAAGGTCCTTTTACTCATGAAGGAATCAACACAAAATTCCAAGAGACAAATACGTCCACTGTCAAGCACCAGCTGTGCTAGTTTCATGCTTATCTTATAGAGACCGCAGGTACTGAAAATGTGCCCTTCACCCTTTCAGACTGGGCATAAATATTTCAGTAAAGAGAGCTCTCAACACACTTGGTTCTTCTTTTTGAAAGGAGAGTAAGAAAAATTCTGCGTTTGTGTGAATGCGTCCAAATATTGTAACAGTATTTGTTATTTGTAATGGTGTTTGTGAATGGGATTTGTCTTTGAAAACTTACTCATAAGGGACTGCAGACATTGCACTTGCAAATGTAATGCTCCTGGCCGCAGTTCCAGCGTTTGAGCAGCGTGCCAAGGGGCTGATTGGGAAGCGTTTGGCGCGCAGCATTATCTAGCTCTGTTCACACTCCCTCACACTCTCCTCCTTCCCTCTCTTCCTCCCTGGTTGACACAATTCTCCACTAGCGGTTTAGAATCTGAAGCGAAAAAATAACAAGTTCCCATGTATTCCTTCAGAAGCCCCACTGGTCACAGTGGGAAGTTTGCATATGAAAGGATGACGAGGTTGGGCTGTAACCAAAATCCCAACTTGCAAAATGGCAAAATCTTATGCTTCTAAAGCTTTAGAGATGCCTAGAATGCAGCAATCCCATGTTTCTCTTCAGTTGCCATTCTCATCCAGGCAGCTGGACAGCATAAAAACATGTAAAATAGACCAGAAGTTTCCCGTTAAAACCCCAATCCTCCTTAACAGGTATTTGTTCGTTCTTTTCACATTGGCTTCAGAAGAAACAAGCAATAAAGAGAGCATCCTACCTAAGAGAAGCATGCAAAGGGCAAGAAAAAACCGAAGCTAATCATTGCTATCTTGGCAATGCCTTTTTTCAGTGCCCCAGTGGTTTGTATCCCGTTTGTGGCTTCTAAATTGCTACAAAGCTCCTTGCTAACATTTGATTAAGACATCACATGGTGACTTGAAGGTGATATGGCAGCTGCCCCCAGGCAATTTGAAACAAAAAATAGAGGTGTGAGTGCGCCCACACACATATGGGCTGTATTGACTTATACAGAACCGGTCTTCTGAGACTGGTGACAGATAGCCAATGAGTCTAGGTCTTCAGCTACGCTCTGAAAAACACTGTTCTGACTGTAGATTTTGCTGACTTGTTTGGAGCAGTGTATTAACTCCTGCATAAACTGCCTGTGCACATTTCTCTATTTTAAATGCGGTTCATTCTTTCATGGTTTTGTGAGCCTCTGTTTGATGACAAAGTAGCTCTTCGCTTGTCAAAGGCTGAATGCCACTTCTGTACAGCGCTGGAGCTTTTTGTGCCTAGCTATCAGTGCATGCCAGTGTTCAACAGCAAAGTGATGAATTCATAAAATGTACTAGCTGCTCAGCATTAAAAATTCTGCACCACTAGGATGTGATAATCATTCTGACTTTTGAGAAAATGTTTTGGGGTTTGGTATTACAAAAGGTCTTTGTGTCTGGGAGTTGATGCTCTAACCCCTACTAGTACTAGGAGACTTCTGTAGCATTTCCCCCCTCTCTAAACAGTGTTCTTGCTGATGTGCTCAGATTTGTCTGGAAGCCCTAGCAAGCTCTTTCTTTCCCCTTTCACACATGCCAGTGACAGAATAAATTTTCTGTTTTTGGTAAATAAGGTATCAGAAGGATTTGAGCAAATAAGCATTCTCACTGAGTGTAAGCATTCACAAAGCTGTTTCAAAAGAGCTGATGTGTTTGCAAATCATCCAGATATGGATCAGAAACAATGCTATGTGACTGAAGTGACCAGTAACACTTACAAAACCTAGAGAGCCGATACTTCATTCATTCAATATGTAACAAGATGAATAGTGCTGTTGCCTTTAATTCCTCTGGAGGGTTTTTCACATGAATATGTATATGCAGGCCCTGCTGTTCCGTTTATAGATTAAGTTTTGGAAAACTGAAAGAATTTCTTATTGATGCTGAAGCTAGAAAGGGAAAGCACAGGCATTGAGTGTGGTTACAGACTATGTATTTTATTACATGCAGTCATTAAATTGCTTACATCTCTGAATATAGTGGTAAACAGTTATTGTCAGCAAAGTTTCTCGTGTTTATGTGATCACGTCATTTAAGAGGTGGGCTCCTGGAGGCAGATGAAGAAATGTCAGAGAAATGAGAAGAGCTACTTTGAGCATAGAGTAGTCAAATCTAGACCTGCTTATGGTTAGTCTCCTGCATCTATATTTCACCACAAAGTAACCAGGCCTCTCAGAGCTACAGAGCTGCTTCTGCTTTCATTGACTTACACTGTTTTCAGGTGCCTAAATTAGAGACTTGATTTCAGAAGGTATTATTCACAGTTTAGATGTAATGTGAAATGCAACTACTCAGTGCAGGGATTCTGTCTGCTTTTAAACTGTATTTGGATGTAAGGAGTTGCCTAACCGGGGAATCAGTTTGTTTCTCACCCCTCTGTTTCACTTTCTTTATAGCAGTCATCCCTGGTTCTGCAAACACAAAACTCCTAAGCCTTTTTTATAAAAATGTGTATCACATAATGCGTTCTTTGAGGGTTTGAGCCTGTGCCCATTGAGGTCAGTGACAAAGCTTCTATTGACTTCAGAGATACAGAATCAGGCCCTGCGGCTCAAAGAATTGGTGCATTGTTAATCCCTTGGTGCTAGCAGGCAAAGGGGGCTTGTAAATGCATATCCTACTGCCAATACGTGGATGCCAAGCAGTTAGCATTCCTTGCACCCAAAACATATGCACTTCATGTAGGCTTACAGAAGTCTAAATGAAGTGCAGTCCCTCCATACGTTCCCAGAAGTAACTTTTTCTGCCTTCTGATTAAAGCATCATTAACTAGCAACCCAAATTTTGCTGAATTAATCAGACCAAACGCAATTCCAGTGTAGTTGCATATGAAAGAGGTATAGTCTGCTTGTTTTATTATCTCCTCTGTCATCGATCATGTACAGTACATTTTACAGAGTAAAGTTTTGGAATGATTAACTGCCCTGTTTCCCTATAGTACTTCACACATTTGATCGATTTCTAGTCATTTCATTCCGCCCTGACCTTGCTGTGTTACAGTCATTTCTATAGCTCCAAATCCAGTTAATCTGTGCTTAGTGTCTGAATTTATAGCTGAACCACCAAAATATTTAAATATTGACTAACCTTTGCCTGTGTCTATATTCTTTTTGGCTTCCTAAGTTGTTATGGTATGGTTTCGGTATTCTGCACACCAGCTGTCGGGCCAGATCCTGAGGTCTATTATCCTTTCTTCAGCAGAATAATCTATTGAAGATAGAATTACACTTCCAAAATTTGCAAGGTTATTTCTCTTTTTTTTTTTTTTAAAGAAAACAGCCTGTTTAGAGAATGCCTATGTCTTTGAAACAGTGCAAAACATTAGAGAAGGGGAGTTGAGGGTTGGGGAGATAATAGACAGTTTTCTAATAATCTGAATCCAAAGATAGGGAACATTATGATGTTTGTGTGAAACAGCTTTTGTGTCCGTGCTGCTCTCGAAACAACAGAGCTGCTTTTGTGATCAAACTACCTTTCATCTCAAATCATTTTTTTGGGCTAGAGTACAAATCATGTACTCTACTGAACAGAAGGAAGAGCCACAGAGCTGAGATACATGCTAACCCCTACCTGAGATGTTTTGGCCAATGTGGAGAATCAGTTTATTGTAGGTTTTCACTCAGCATTCCTGCTCACATCTTTAAGAATCAGTTATGCTGCCTTTCATGCCAAAAATAGGCTTTCACTGCTCTCTTGCTTTGGCTTTTCAGAAAGAACCAGCACAGCTTGTACATACAAGCTGGATTCTTACTGGCAGCTTCAACAGGATTAAAAGTTTCAGATGTTTCAGTGTGTTACATTTGATAAACCCCACTAACAGGTTCAGGCTGCAAGGATGTCACTTGGGGTGGAAGTAGAAGGCAGTGGTACCACACAGAGACCCCTCAAGGTCTCATTTGGCCTTTAATGACTTTACTTGGTTGTGAGATTGGGAAGGGAGAGAATATGACTTTATTGTCTGGGCCTCAAATGAGTTTGCAGAACTGAGAGTTTTAAAGTGCATTTTTAATCTTAAAAGGACTATGTTTGTTACGAGTAATCAAGAGATGCTGGGACTCCACAATGCTGTTTTTTCAAAGCTGCTGCAAAGTACTTAATTTCTGGGTCAGTTGGAAGCATTCAGCCTTCTGAATCAGAAATACATTTCCTGTTGTGGGGAATGTATATGTATCTGTACTGCATGTTTTTAAGATATGATGGCCATGGCCTAATCAAAATAAAATTAGAATAGTATTTCCTCCTCCTTTACGCATTTGTGATCTAATGACTCGGAGTCCAGCCTGAAGTTTGCTGATGTCTGTGAGGGTTTCTTACTCACGGCACATGGGACCAGAACTTTGTCTCAAGGTTATGTCTTTATATTTGTAGGTTTAATGACCTTGAGGCAGACCATGAACTCTGAAAAACGCTGTTGCTACCAAGAGCTGCCATTCGGTTTCCCTTTGGCTTCAGTAGCCTACGTAGTCTTGTTTATTCCAAAACCTCACCAATTCAGCAAAAGCCTTTTGATGAACACCAACTAAATTGAGAGAGTAGAACTTCCCTGATGAACCAATTTTGGAAATTTTAGTTATGTTTTGTCATCAAAAATGAACGTTGCTGACGGATGTGAGAAGTGCTGTCAGCTGATCTTTGTGTTTTTAGCTTACAGCTAGAGTTCTGAGAAAATTATTTTCATGTGTCTATTTTAGACGATCACTATCAGCTTATTTGAAATGTACCATAATCAAGGCGTATGTGAGTGTAAAGTTATGGGGACTCTGCTATTTGAGCGAATAACTCTTTAAATATGAGAACTACGGGAATAATCTCTTATGAAAAAGCTGGCACATATATTGCATACTGAAAATAAGCAGAAATTAGTTGACTTTCGTTTCATTATTGTGCAAAGTGTGGAAAATGCATTCACTGAGAACAAGGAAAACAGCTGGATTCTGGTCCTGTTTTAAATACAAATCTCAGCACTTATGAAGTTCCCAATGTCATCTCCAATGTGAAACAGCTGGTTTAGCTTCAGCAAATGTCATACTGCAGTGGGAGGAGGCTGTGGTCTGAGCTAGAGCAGTAGAATGTATCTGGGGTACATGACCATGCTCACACAGTTCCGTGCCTATATGGAGACCTGTCCATCACAGCCTGACATTTTACTCAGATTTGACAGTAGGTCTGCAGGGGTATTTCTCAGGCTGCTAATTGTCCCTGACTTGAATTTCTTTCTATATTGACTCATAATTTCTGCCTTTTCTGAATTCGTTTCATCCTCTGAATTACAGTATCATCCCCAAACCTCTTTTTCCTAGTCAGGCAAGGTCCTCTCCCTAAATATCATATGCGGTCTGACCTGTTAGACCAACATCACCAGGCTGGTATACACAGATTTTCGTCTGACTGCTGACTGAACAGGAGCTGAGAGGGCTCCTAGCACCCTAAACTGTAATTTACAGTGAGCTGTTGTATTTACAACAGTGCAGCCCGCTGAGGTGACATCTTTCAGCATTCCTCTGCGAAAAGAGACAGAGCGTGTGGAGCAAAGGGTCAGATGCTGAGTAGAGGTACATAAACTGGCAGGTAGCTTCTAGGAAGAGCCATGTGGGAGAAAAAGGATTCAGAAACTACAGGGTTCAGGAGATTCAAGTTTCGAAAATCTGTGGTCATTATGGTCCAATTCATACAGAATTAGAATAATGCCCTGTCTCCTTGCTTACCACAGATAATTTCTTTGGCTTTCACTCTCTCACTACATTAGTAAGTCCATAAAAAAGGTATTTATTCTCCAAACTGAATCCATAATCCAATCAGATGTGTATAGCAAACTCATGATTACATGTGCGCCTTAAAGTCAAACTCCTCGCTGAGTCTATGAGGACTCAAACTTTATGAGTGTCGGTCTACTTAGAAGTTGAATTCAGCTGTAATGGCAAAGCCAGATTCAAAGTTGATGTCTATCTAGGCGTGAGGGATTGTGTTACACTGGGTGGAATGGGCTGGTCTGTATGCTATGAATAATCTTCCAGTGAAAACATACCCTTTGGTGCTGCTGTCATCAGATTTCACCTTTGACAGCAGAATGTTTCCCTAAAGAATAATAGAAATAAGTACTTTCCAAGAGATTTCCAGCATGTCACTTTTCATATATACTTAATACTTCAAAACCTTATAACAGCACTCCAGAAATTTACAGCACCAAAGAGCCCTATTTAGCAATGCCTTTCCATTAATCTGCTTTCCCCTCCCCCCTTCAACAGCATAATTATGTTAGAAATAAGGAAAGCAACTGTATATTCATGATCCAATTGAATAGGCCCCAATACTTTGCTAAAGCACTGCAGTGCATCAGTTGGAGTTAATTATGATACAAGATTACACTGCAAATAACAACAGTATGTCAAAGTAATGTGTAAGGTCTGCCTTGCAACACAAAAGCAAGAAATTTCAAAGTTAAGTCTAAAATTACGTGTTTGCATTTCCTCCTTGACTCACTACATCACACCTGAAGTATTACAGCCCTGAAGAAACCTTGTGTAAGACTAGCCAGTTCTTAGTTAACTCTTCTGTTACCTGTGTACAGCTGATTAAGGTGGTGTTAAGGACAGTTCTGAATTGCCCCTCTTTTAGAGATTTAATTAACTGGTTAATCACTGTGAAAGTAATTGTGGAGTCAGATGCTGCTCAGAGTCAATGTCATAACCTAGGTAGAAGAAGCAAAGCTACTGATTCTGAAAAAAAAGTGATTTTTAAGTAAACAGATTTCAAGGTAGAACTAAAGGGTTTGTCACCACATTCTTCTTCAAAAAAAATCCACATTCTCTTCTTTATACTTTCTAATGTATGAAGAACAAATAGCTTATAAGAAATTTTAAATAAAAGAATTCTAGTTCTGCTTTTCCCACTGTTCCCGAGTCTCTCTTGCACTGTGGATATGTAGGAACAAAATAGGCTGTTAGCTTTATTGAAAGACTGCTGAAGTCAATAGAATGATGCTAAATTAATGCAATGGTTTTTAGATTAATCTCCAGGCTACTGCATCATGAGTACCAAGGAAATAGCATCTGACTCATGGAAAGATAGGTTTTGACTTGATTTACATTTATGGTTTTGCATTTGTTAAGATACACAAATTATTAGCTGGGATTGAGTGTTCAGCTATGATTTGATATTTTAAACAGTTCTCTGTAGTACCAGTGGGAACTCTGGTGGAAAGAAGAACAATCACATTTGATATCCCTAATATTTAGAGAGAAATATAAAAGATAAAATAATAATTTAAGAGTAAAAACAAATTATTTCAAGATTTCTTTATGTAACTTGAAGGAAGAAAAACACAGTGCTGCTTTTTTCAGTTAATTTTGCTCTCTTGAAACATGATTCTTCAGGGGGAACATGTGCAGCTAAGTTAAACAGTTAAAACAGATTTTAAATTCCAGGTTGTATAATAATTTTTAAATTAAAGGAAATTTCTGCCTAGATTTTAGTCTTAAGGGATGCCAGAAGGATTGTGAAGTCTGCCACTTAGTTCCTAAACAACAAACATGGAAGGGTGAAGAGAGTGAGTTCATTCAGTGGTGTGCAGGCCTTGATCACAATCTTCATGCCACGCAAAATATGATAACTGCATTTACGGTGCAGAAAGCTCAATAGAGTCTACTTGTCCTGCTCCACAGTAGAATTACCTTCATTGTTCTAAAGTGTTTTACATTGGATGAGGATTTGGTCCAGTGTATTTTGAAAAGCAACACTGAGAACTGTGGGACTACGGACACCAGATAGATGGGTACCTCTCCCTTGACTCTGAGTCCATTGCACTGTGAGTCTGCTTTCAAATTGAAAGTAACGGTTGTGTATACAACACAGAGCTGCATCAACAAAAGTAGGATGCTCTAGCAACATCATGGCTTAGACAAAAATAGGTGTTTGGTGGTAGCAGTGATCACTGCTTCATGTTAGTGCTTGAGTACTTAGTTATTATTGAGTGCTTATGAGGACACGACAGAACTCAAAACGGGATTCCAGCAGTTCACACATTCAAGAGCAGTTTCAAGATAAGCTGATACTAAAACAACATTTAACAGATGATAATAAGTAAATATCTCTTTTCCTACAAATCAGGGCTCATGGACTATGTCTGAAGAGTCTGTAAAGGTAATTAAGAAGAGTAAATCTATTGTCAGTCGACTTCAATTTGCTACATAAGGACCACTGCAGATCTATTGGAAAAATGCTTAAAGACTCTTCAAATTGATATAAGATGAGAACTGTTATTTCAAAACCCTTCTGCAATTGGTTTTTTTTTTCACTTCTTAGGCCTTCTGTTGTGCTGAAAGAGCAATTGGTCAGGCAGTTTTATACTGTAATTGTCAAGATCCAGCACAATTGCTACAAGGCGTGACTTACAAAGCCAAACAACTTTTAATTAGGAATGGAAGTTTCATAAAGCATGAGAACACTTCTGTTAACATTGGCTATATTGTTAATATCAGATCTTTTCAAATAAGCCACTGGGTTTCTGAAGGATTTGCTTGTCTCCCAAACACTGCAGATTATTAGAACCACGTTGTGTTATTCACATCAATGTAAGTGTACAACTGCTGTCATCTTTGTACTCTCAGTTAATCCCACTGAAATCAATAAAACAAATCATTTTAGGTGAAATTCATCTCTGTGCAGATGGACAATGCAAGTCTTTTACACACAACAAAACATGATTTAAAGACTGTGTATGAGATCTTACAGTATACAGGGATGAAAATCTCCAGCCTGTGGTTTAGACAGTGATGTTGCAATAGTATCTCTCTATATATATATGATTTTTCTCTACTGCTTTTTTAGATTCTGTTCTGTGCATTCCCTATATTGACAGTTTGCTAGCATCCTTGGTGGGTTTTTTCCATTTATTGTCTTATTAGACCTTGAGATGCTGCTGGAATTGAATGGTAGGTTAGGTAGGTCTCTAAGTGAGAGGGAAACAAAAGTCTTAAAGAGTTACAAGAGCTGCTCATTCTTACCACCTATTCTATATGTAATTCTTTCTTCTAGGGAAATGCTTAATTATCATAGCAGTTGCATAGGGTAATTTTTTCACATTCAAGGTGACATTTCTTGGGTAGTGACAAAGCAAGGGAGAAACCAACACTCCACAGAGAATATATTTCCCAAAGCTAAGGGAGACACAGCTTAAAGCTCCTTTTCTGTCTAATTTCCTTCCCATATTAACTGCTACCTTATTTATATGAATTGAATGTACATTAAGAAAGAGTTGATTCCATACCCTAGTGCTGCAAAGGCTCAGTCCAGAAGTAAAACCTGTTCTTTGAAATCATAAGAGACCTGAATGCCAGTTTTCTGTGCAACTCTTAAAACTTTACGGGACTGCTGCTGGCTTAGGGGAGGGTAGAAATTTCTTTTTGATCAAGTGGAACAGAATAAATTTGAAATCCTTAAAACTTCAGTGAAAAATGTTAGTTCTTTTTTTGTCTAAACATCCATGACAAAGAATCTATGGGCTGTTCCAAAGACTTTTCCATTAAAAGACACTACTGCAGATTTGAATTGAGATGAGATGAGTTGTAATAAACACACATTGGAAGGAAAATGGACTTTTGATTGGCAAACCAATCACCTGGAGTGATTATTTACTACTTAGGGCTAAAAGAGATTGTCTTTAAGGAGAATGTATTTCAGTAATTATTATACAGAAATTAAATATGCAGTGATCAGATCTTGCACAGTTGAAGTGGGTACGAACTGAGTAAAACTCCCCAGATTGCTTGAAAACTGTTCATAGGTATAAAACAAAAGGAGACAGAGGATTCACTTTATTAACAGTGTACAGGGGATACCATTACTTTCTTATTTGATTTACTGTTTCCTTAAGTAATAAATATAGATGAGTACAGCAAAAGTACAGGTTTAAATAAGAATTGCAGGGCTGTGTTATGCCAGCAGTGCCTAGTGTACAGTTAATCAGGGAGCAGAAGGTAATATAAATTGTTTCTGACATTATGGGACTATAATAACACTACATTTCCACCAGTCCCGTAGCCATTAGAAGAATTAGAAGTATGTATCCTGAAGATACCACAAACCCAAGAAAAATGAAGACATTTGTACATGCTGACTGTTTCCACATTTGTGTCTTAGTCGTGCAATTGTAATATATATAGGTTATTACCGTAACAGTCCATGTTCAGTTCTGATAAAAGCTGCTGTATGAATTTGATTCTGCTGCCTAAAGTTGAATTAGACTACAGTAATGGAGTAATGACATTTATTTATCAACAAGTTTCCTCTTTGACCCTGTTCCAACACAAATCTTGATCATCCTTCCACGTACTAGAACATATTCCTATGTGCCAGACCATGTTATTCTGCCAGGATGTACTGGGTAAAATCCTAGCTCTGACAATAGGGGTAATAAATCCACCATACAGTCCTGTAGTTCCAGGATTTCACCTGTTAGCTGTTGTAGAAAAAAACATGACTAACAATAAATCAGTAATTCAGGTAGTCTCCTATCCTGTCTCTAATGGTGACCACTACAAAAAATTTCAGAGAATGTTACATATGCTCTAAACTCTCACCACACGTAAGAATAGGACTTTCTTGAGGCATCTGGGAGCTACTTTTTGGCATGAATTCTGAATATTAATTCCAACAGCTTTTTACTAGTTAGTCTAATGCATTTACTCTGCTAATTCACATAAAATTTGGAACTTTAAAAACAATTATTTTTGCCAAGAATACTGTGTGGAAGACAGCTTTATAGATTAGCTGTAAACTGCATAGCAGAATATTTCTGTTAAACTGTCTCTTGTCTGCTGCCTTTTAATTTCATTTTATGTCTCTGTTATAGCATGGTAATGAAAGGTAAACAGGAGAGCTTCAATAGTTTGTTCTGTGCCCACTCATAATATAATCAAATCTTAACTAGATGTCCTTTTGACCTGTTTCCCAAAATGCATAAAGCTGTAATGTCTGTATTCATTTTCCCTCTGTTGACACTGTACTTTCCCCTTGACTCCTTCTATCTGTAGTTGCATCTTCTCTCTGAATCCCTTTTCATCTTTGCTTCTGTCGCTCCCCACTATCACTCTATCGGTTAACTGTCTATTGTAGATTTAATCAGCTTAGCTAATCAAAATGCTGACATTAATATAAAGTTCCGTTAATTGTGTCTCCTTTGTTTTTATGAAGAAATAACCACTTTAAAACAGCCAAAAAAAGGCTCTGAGACACAACTGGTAACACATTTATTGGCAATTACATGATTTGGTTGGTACTGGGAGCAGCACAGCCGTTTCTAGAAAACCACTACTTGAGCTTCTCTCTTGCCATTAGAAATAGGAGTGACAAAAATTATAAAGTCAGTGTAGTGCAGTTAGGGGGAAGCTCAGGCCACAGAATCCTGGTGTAGATCTTGCCATGACTTTATGCTACCTCTGTGGGTTTAGCCTAGTAACACCAGAAAGCTCAGTGAGAACGCCGTGTCCCAAATTCCATAGCATTTTTCTAATCCGCTATTAGACATTACAATGAGAACACATTAGCTAATTATGAATCATTACCTCCTCCTGCTCAGGTAGATAATACTCAGAATCCCCAAGTGTCCCATAACACCATAAATTATCTAAACATGAAGCTCTGATTATCCTGCAAAATCTTGGATCCGTTTAGTTAGAGAAGGTTTGGGCAAGCAACTGGTATGACCTCGGTTACCATGGAACTCATTAACACGAGCCACTGAGTATCCCTAGCAAAGTATATAAACTATTTGTATGGCATTAATATCCACATAAAGCCAACTAGTCTCCTACCATTTTCTCCTAGGACACACTGTTTTCACTCTAAGAAAAACTGGGATGGGGTCTTTTTGAGTGTCTCCAAACTCTGCATGGGACAACTGCTATACCATTTGTATCTGTGAACAGTACCTAAGATTATTTGCCTAAGCAAAAAGCAAAGTGTTTATTGAAAATGCTAATAATAGTAACAACAATATGTATACTAGGGGATTCAGGAGGAAAAATGTGGTTGATAATGAAAATTTATTTGTCTCTCAGCACAAATTTATCTGGGATTATATCAAGACTCTCCATTTTGGGATGAGGCTGAGAAACACCTTTTTATTTGAGCTGAGGTACCCATCCTACTGGCTGTGTAGGAAAAGGAGATTCTGACACAGGCCGCCTTCATTAATGGCTATTTTAGCTCTTCTCTTGTCCTAACTCTTTTCATAATTTTTCAGTCCATGATCAGCTGTCAGCATGGCAGGTGGCAGTCAGCCTGGAATACACAGCTGCAGGGTTGGAGAGAAGAACTTTGGGAAATCAAGTGAAGAAGAAAGTAGGGCCACTAGGAAAGGACACAAAGAAGATGACAGCAGGATTTTGTGGAGAATGTGTTAGAAATGGGGTGGAGGTATGTAGAATGGGGAAAGGTAAGTAGTTTACAACCGGAAATTCTTTGCCTATAGGAAGATGTTTTCCACAACTATCTTCAATGTCCAAACTTCATGTACCTGTAGCTTTCGGTTCTACTATGTTTACCAAAGGACATTTGGGACAAGAGTGCTCTATGGTGAAGCTGAGCTGTTGCTCATGATCTTACTTCTGGGTGTGAAACTTCCTGCATAGGTGAGCTGGGCCTGCTGCTTTCCTTGATTTTTAAGTTTTTACATCTGTACAAGAAGAAAATCATGCCTCATGGGGATGTTACAGGAATTCCTAGGCAATATTTGTAGAGTGCTTTGAGCCTAGAGTGCTATAGAGATGGACACTATACTCCACCTATCACTACAGATAAACATTTCTTTAAATTGAGAGATAAAGTTACAACTTCCATCTCAATCTAAAAAGGGAACAACCACCCCACAGCCTTATCCCTGCCCTGCCTGAACTGGAATAAACTCCATCTTCTGGGCATGATTCTCATAAAGGAATATATAACATGCAGCAACCACTGCACACACCTAGGAGTGAGTAGGGATCACATATATGCTGTTAAAGGCATATGTGATGCTCCTGCATCATGAACATGTTCTTCAACTGTGCCTTAGGTTTTCTTCAAGAGTAGAGCTTTGAATGTCTGTTGTTATTCATTAGCATATGTGCGGTAGTCTGCCACTGTCTTACATCTTGAATGCTTAAATGAAGCTACAGCCAGTGACACTGCTTGATTACTTTGTAAATGGAAAGGTAACTGCTTTTGATATGTAACTCAACTGAACATAGACCAAAACAAAACCAGAGTCTGAGAGAAAAGGAAAAAAGGAAAAAGCAGAGGAGGAACAAGGGAAATTGACCTGTTAAAATCAGAATAAGAGGAAACGTAAGGTGAAGAACAGTCTTCCAGGGGCGTATGAGACACGCTAGGTGACCTGATATCTCTTTTCTGTCTCAATTTTGTACAGTTTTGCGAGACTCAAAGAAGCAAAAAAAGAAAAGAGCTGCAGGATCCACGTAACTATATGTCAAGGGGACAGGTGCAAGATCAACCCCTCAGAGAGCCAAGCTTCAGGCAGCACCACAATAGCTCCCTGTGGATGTTGAGATCAAGAGGTGCTCAGCCAAGAGGTGGGTGGCAGAGGCATACAGGACATCCAACACCCACCTGCCTGCTCCCCTGCTGCCATCAGGTAGGCCAGGCTTTGTGCTCTGTGCTGGGGCAATGCTGTGCCTGGCAGAGATGCTCACAGTCTTTATCCAGCATAAAGGATGAAACGGGGATACTTTGTTGGATTTCCTTCCTTTAGAGGAGGTTGGAAAGGACCTAATATTCCCTTGTGTGGGATAAAGTCGTCCTTGTCTTTCTTCACCTCATGGCACTGTGGGCGGATGAATGCGGGAGACTCCCCCTCAGGCGTTCGCACTGGAGGAGGGATGAGCAAAACTCGGGTGCAGGGCAGGCAGCCCCCGGCAAAGTGCATCGCGCCTCGGCGATGCTCGTTGGCTGCGCTGTGGCCCTTCCCGGCCCTCCCTTCGGGAGCCCCCGCGCTCCCGCATCCCTGCCAGCTCTCTCCCCTCAGGCGGGGCCGAGGGCGCCGTGCGGGCCCTCGCCCCCAGCCGCCCCCACCCCTCGGGCGTCGTCCTCCGCCCGCCGAGGGGCAGGCCCGGCGGCAAGCGGCTGCCCCAGGTCTCACCGGGCCTCTCGCCGCCGGCACTGAGTCGCCCCTGCCGCCTTTCGACCCCCGGCCCTGAGGCGCCTCCACCACCCGCCTTCCCAGCCGCCGGGCGCGGGCAGGACCCCGGCCGCATCCCCTTCACGCACCCTCCCGCCTTCTCTCCATCCCGGCTCCCCGCCCTTCCCCCGCCCGCAGACAGGCGGGCGCACGGCGCTCACACCCGCACTCACACACACACACACACACACCGAGGCGATGCAGCTTTAAAGGGGCCAGCTGCAGCCCGGGGGCTGGCCCACGTGAGGCCGCTCAGCTCCCTCCGACCGCAGCCCCGAGCGCTGCTGCCGCGGCCGGGAGACGCCAGCGCCGGGGCTGGGCGAGCGGGCCGAGCCGAGCGGCTGCCAGCCCGCCTCACGACAAGTTTGATCGATAACCCCCTCCCGGCCCGGGCGGAGCAGCATCGCCGGCTCCGCTACCCACCATCTTTGGGGGAAGTCCCTGCGCTGGGGGGGCTGCCGGAGACCGGGGGAGAAAGGCAACCTCGCAGCCAATGAGCCCTCCCAGGCTGGGGTGAAGACAAGAGGAGAGGGATTTGGGGAAGAAAAAAAAAAGAAGGGAAGACAGAAGGGGGACCGTCCACCCCACTACCTCCGCCAGCATCGCCACCACCATCTGACACTACTCCGAGTCTCCAGTTGCGCCCATGCCTGTGCCACCAGTTTCGTTTTAGGGGCTGAACCGCAGGGGCCGAAGAAAATGGGGCAGAGCTCGCCCCGGACCCTCCTGCTGCTGCTGGCGGGGCTGCTGGGAGAGGCTCTGGCAGGGTTCCCCAACACCATCAGTATAGGTAAGCGCCCGCCGCGGCACCGCGATCCGCTCCTTCCCCCGCCAGCCGAGGGGAAGTTGTGTGAAGGGGGAGCGGGGGGCGAGCTCGGGTGCTGCGGGGTAGGGGCACGGGCGGCCCCGGCAGCTTTCGGGGCCAGCCCAGCTCCGGCTCCTGCCCGCTGTTGCGAGCGAGAGGCAGGAACGGTGCCCGGGATGCGCTGGCCGGCGGCTGCGAGCGGCGCCGGGCTGCTGCGCTGGCCGTGCACCTCGGGAACGGCGGGAGGATCTGGTCCGTGCTCCTGCGGATTCGTGCCCCGAAGCGGCGCATCCCGCCTAGCAAATAACGTGAGAGAGTAACAGCGTGAATCTGTAACGACGTGCCCTAAGCCCGGGGCCGAACGAGCCGTAAGGCTGAGGGCATGCGAGTAGAACTTGGTCTTTTCCCCGGGAGCAGCGCTCAGCTGAGCGTGTGCTCCGCCAGACCGCTGGAAACCGCACGTTTGCCACGCCGCACGCCACCGCGTCCTTAGCACATACCTCTACAGAGGCGTTATGTGGGGAGAGAAGTGAGAACTGAGGAACCACCGCTGCCCAAGTTAGACTTTTAAACCCGTGTGTGGGCACCCCTGTGTAAGTGGCCTGGTTTTCAAGGCGCACCTGCAGCTGACAGTGACTCCCGGTAGCTCAGGGAGCACCTGGATGTGATGTGTGGCTTTAAAACCCGAACTTTGGAGTTAGGAGTATGTATTTCATGTATGCGCTGTCAGAATGATGTGCTCAGGCTCAGCCTACCCCTCTTCATTCTTTCCTGAGATGTGCAGTATGCCACTGTTTCTCCTCAAAATTCATTCTGAAATACCTTTTCCTTTTTTTCCCCCCTATCCTAGGTGGACTTTTCATGAGGAACACTGTTCAGGAGCACAGTGCATTTCGGTTTGCTGTGCAGTTATACAACACAAACCAAAATACCACAGAAAAACCTTTCCATTTGAACTATCATGTAGATCACTTGGACTCTTCCAACAGTTTTTCAGTGACAAATGCTTGTAAGTAAACATATGCTTTTTTTAAACAAAATATTTGTTTGTTACTTACCCATACATTCAGTTTCTCCCTGGTAGCCTTGAGTTCTTGTTCATATAACATAGTGCAACAAATGTGTGTCCTGACATGAGGTTTTGTAGATGGTTTTAGATGGTTAAATAATACCTTAGAAAAAGTTCTCTTATGACTTCTTTTCACCCCTTTAGGTTTGTTTTTCTCCAGAAAAACAACCATGTTATTTATATAGCAGCGCTGTGTAGCTGTGATCAGTGAATTGCCGCTGAAGTAATATCCCTTTTCTGTTGAGGCTACAACCTAGCTGTGTGAAACAGCGTGATTTGCAAATAATACCATGTAGGAATAAGACAGAAACAGCTGTTCACAAGTGACCTTGAGGGGACAAGGCTAGAGGGGCTTACTTGCCTCCTCTGCCCTGAAATAGTGGGTTGTTTTCTTACACTGGGAGTCCTGTTAAAAGCCGAGGAGACTGTGAGCTGACAAATACCGTTAGAGCTGAGGGTAGAGAAAATGGAATCGGAATGCTTAGTGTTATGAGAAATAGCTCTACACAAGCAGTGCATGCGTGTAATTCGAGCCTTTATTAACAGAAGAAGCAAAGTAGAACTTTGAGTAGTGTTAATGTGGTGTTAAAATGCGAAATCTCTTTCTGAAAGACTAGTGCGTGTTCTGCATTTTAAAAAGCATTCCTTTGCCAATAGTAGCTCCTGAATATTTGTTGTACTGATGTGTCCAAATTCAGTTATATAGTTTTTTTATCATAAACCATTGAAAATGATTGGAGTCTTGTGAGGTAGTTGCATTCACTTTGCAGTGTAGAGAAATATGTCTACATGAGCTAAAGGAGCTTTGAATGCAATGCACTAACTTTGTGTTAGGAACAGGAATCCTGTTCGTATACTCATGGTATAAAATGAACAAAGAGGAAGCACTATGCTAAGATAGTGAAGTGTTGGAGTACAGAAAAATACTATCTCATGATTTGGAATGGTTTCATGTTTTGAATATCTTATTTCTTTAATTTTTTGTTTGTTGCAGATAGGATAGTTCCTACAGTCCTGTCCCACACTGTAGAATTGGAAGGCTGGACAAGTAGATATTTTGTTCTTCTAAGATTTTGACTATTTTCTGAGAAAGTTGATGGTTAGAAAACATGTAAGGAGGAAATATTTGGACAAATTTTGAATTGATATTCCAACATATCCCCCATGTGACTGCTTCTTGCTAGTGCAGCATTACACTTTTTTTTAAAGGGCTTTGAATTAGGACCTTTAAAACTTTATACAGGGGGGTTAATTATGTAATACCCAATAAATACATCTGGCAATGTGGAAAAAAATGGTAAATAAAAGCATGTCTGTACTTTGCATCTTATTTTACTAATCCTATCCAGCCTCAACAGCTCTTACAACAAACATCAGACTATTAATCCTTAATCAGTGTAATCCCTTCAAGAGGCTGTATCTCGAACATAGCTTCCTAAATATCAATTATATGGATTTAAAGTAAATACATTAAACTACTTGGGTGATTAATTATTAGTTGTTTCTTAAAAGTTCTACCCGCACTTCTGAACCGATCCCAGTAAGACAAGTGAACCACAGAGGCAGTCAATCTATTATTTAGTCAGCGTGCTTCTTGTCTTCTGACATCTAACAATTTTTGTCATTGCTTAGTGAAAGCTGTGGCGATTTTAGAAACATGAGATGGTTTTCTGTAGTGCAGGGCAGCATGTTCCAACACACGTATTACCAGTGTAGTAAAACTGGGAGAACTTAAATCTCTGGAGAAACTATAGACCTGAGAATACCAACCTTACAGTAACCTATTTAAAAATAGATGATGTGAAAAAAAGAAAAGAAGATAAAAAGGTGACCTTGTCCACAGCTGTGTCAACAATCTGGTAATATTGTTGATAGGAAAAAGATATGATGAGTCCAAGTGACTAGTTGTATAGGCCCCAGTAGCTCCAAATAAAGAAAAAAAAGAACAGTTGCTCTTTTTTGAATCTGGAAGCAATTGTCAGAATGCTCATACATTATCTATGCATTAGGGTGAACTAATAGCTCCTCACTACCTGGCTAAGGTGTAACACTGGCATAAGTACTCTTAATCACATCTTCACTTCCCACTGAAGTGGCGGATAATTTCAGGGTGCGGCCACGTCCATGAAGGAATTCGTTCCACAACATTTTTACTTCTCTTGGAGAGAAGCATAAATTGTCTCCAGTGCTGTCACACAGCCGTTTTGATCAATATTTGCAATTGGCAGGGATCCATAGGAGAGAAACCTGCAGTGACTCCGACTGCCTTCACTGGAGAGGGAGGCTGTGGCTGACTTTGTGGTGGGAGACATGAAGGAACTGAAGGGAAATGGGAGAAAGTAGCATGCGTAGCTTGAGCCTAGTTCCTTGTACTAGCCAGTATCCATAAAAAAACCCTACTTTTCATTCTCCTTTGCTTTGATTTATAAAATAATGTGGGGTGTGTGTGGGAATCGAGGGGGACTCTGCTCAGGAAAGACTTATGTTCTTACTGTACAGCTGCACATTGTGCTTGGTGCAATCTGGTGCATTCCAGAGGCAGGAGGAAAAAAATCTCCTCTGAAGTATCCTCATGAGCCAGAGATAAAAACCCCACCTCTGATAGGACTGATTTGGCAATATCCTAACATGGGAACAAACTTATTCAGAAGCAAAAAAAATTCCTGTCCTAAGCCCCTCCCTCTCATTCCTTTTTCAGTTAAATGATGCATAATCTGATTCATGTACGTGTATTCCCTGCTAGCACTGAGCCCCTCTCTCTATACTTGACTTGCATGCAAGTCAGTATTTGTCCACTCTGTATTTATCTGCCCCTGTATTTATTTAGCTGTGTGATTCCTTAATAGAGTGCAAATGCAATCACAGATGAAAATTCCAATATTTTTAAAGGTGAACTGAAGTGTATCATCTGAGGAATGAGGGTGGGGAGGGCGGTGGGTGGGATTTATTGCATCTCTTAAATAGGCACCTTTTTGCCATTTAAAAAAAAAAAACAAAAAAAAAAGACAGAAAGGAAGAAAGTTATCTTGACCTGTGACTGAATAAAATCAAATAAAACATAGATGTTCTATTTTCCTAAGAAATGTTCATGTAGGGAGTGAGCTGCCTTTTTCAGAATGATGTGAATATAGCAGCTCAAACATGTTAATTCATCACTGAAGTGTCTTTCATGCTTTTCTTATAACCTCTGATGAAGAATGTTAGTATTAATGTTGAATTATGCGTACAGTTCTGTAGATCATATTCCCTAGAAATAACCCACGTATGTCTTTCTGCTCTGCACTTGTAGTGCACTATACTAACACTGCTCTAGCCTCTGCAGTGTCAGCTCATTAGCACACAGATCTCATATTCCCTCTCTGCACTGTCATTGCAAAAAATTGCTGTTGTACACCTTTACAGCCAACAAATGTGCACTTGTGTTACGTACAATTTGCAAGAAATATTTAGAAAAGTAAACTCTCTCTTACATGTAGTCCCCATGGAATTTCTCAAAAGAAAGCATTAGTTTTCATTAAAATCTGTTGATCATGTAATGATAGTGGTGGGATGCGTATGGGTGAAAAGGGGTTGTGATTGTAGAATCTAATTAATCTACAGGCAGATTTCTTCTCTCAGCTAAACCTAACCTATCAGCTGCAAATTCTTGTCCTGTTAATTTTTCTGAGTCATTTCTCATATATCTTCTGAACCCAGAAGGCTTTTTATGTTTTACCAAATGTTGATGTGTAGTGGTTGGGTTTTTTTCTACAGGCACTTGTTCTTTAAGAGACCGGAAAAAAGAGTGAGGATACAATGACATGCTTACCTTAAGTTGCTAAAATCCTTTAAATGATTGTATGGACACTTCCTTCAAGGGTCTGATTTCAGACTTCGATAGAAAATACTTTTTTTAGCATCCTTGAAGTCCTTGTGTTTAATCTTTAATTCAACTTGGTCGTTTTTAATGGGAAGTGTGCCTGTTTGCTGTTGTGAGAACACTGCAGAAAAATGATACTACAGGGCCAGTAGCAGACAATTTTTCCACTTTTACTCCAAGCACAGGTGCATGGAGAGATATATATATATATGCTCATGTGCATACCCATGCGCGCATGTGCACACACACACTTTTTCCTTAGGTGCTGCTCAGCATTTCTTTTTGCCAGTGGGCAGATAATTTGCTTCCCATGCATCTGTGTACTCTTTGGCCAGCTGGCAAAGGACACTGATGCTGAAAGTGGTCAGCTCCCTTCTGCCAAAAGCATGAGCATGTCTCGCTGAATGTCTTGCCAAGTTTGGGCCGTGTACTGGTGGTTTTGGGTGAGTAGAGATCACAGGGTAGATGCCTCACTCTCCTAATAAGGAACACACTGTGGTTTCTCCCAGCATTCTGTGATAAAACACCTGGAAATGTGCTTTTTACATGCCTTGACTCCCAGATCCCTGAAAATGTCTTTTATGTTGCAGAATGTACTCAAGTGTTGTATGTTTCTGCTGTGTCGCAATCAGCTGGCTTTAAGTTTAGGGTCCAAGGCTTTTGCAATATTGGGCTATGTCCAAGGTGCAGGGTGTGTTCTAAACTAAAGTTTGTTTCTGCTTGATGGCAGAGCAGATGTTTTTTCATTGAGTTGAATGAGATCTCCATGTTAGCAGAAGGATCCATACTGCTTTCAAGTGTGTTTTATTATTTCTTAAATACATTTTCAAGAAAGCTGACTCTCCTTTCTCTCTTCCTCTGCTGCCTACATAGCGTTTCCATACTGTTGAGGGTTAACTCTCACTGCAGAGATGGAAAAATATGAGTGGACATTTTTTTGAGAAACTCTGAATTCACCAAATAAATAAAGACTATAGCACAGTGAATAGCACTATTCACTTGTTTGGTTTTGGAAGGATTTTACTCAGATGCAGAGATGAAATTGTTCACTTTTCCTACATAGCACTGGTCCTAGAGCACCCATGAGACTGTTGGCATGGGTTGGAGAGCTACCAGTTAACTAGACATCCCAATAAAATGCATAATGGCTGTAGTTTAGGAGGAAGTGGAGATGCCATGGTGGAAAACAATCATCTGACAAGTAGCTTTTAACAATAAAACCCTGAAGTTTTGTTGAAGGCTGACTTAAGAGCTTGTCCAAGAGCCACAGAAAACAGTGGGTTACTTTGCTCTGGGTTCGCTGTGTTCAGTGTCTAGGAGGTGGGAGGCCGTCCTACTGCAAGTGTAGGACTGTTATGCAAGAAAGTGTGAAATGAGGGAGCTGGTGTATCTTTAATAATTCTTTATTGTCACAATCCAGCAATTTGACATTTTTCCATTTAAAGTACTTATTTTGTCATTACCCATTTTGGAATGCTAATTTTGATTTAGCTAGGCATCCTTAAAATGTTTTAGAATATGTTATTTTTAAAACAGCAACAGTTTGGTTTCATAGCTCAGTTTCAAACCAACCCAAACTATGTAATTGAAAGCTGGTGTTCATTTATTGTAAGAAAGCTGTTTAAGTTGAGTTTGTGTTTGGCATATAAGTTAGAGCCTGAGATCAGTACTTTCTGTGCTGCTACAAGGTGTCGATCCCTGGAAGGCGGTGGTGTCCTCTCTAAGGCAGCCTGAAGACTGTACCCATGGTCGCAAGGTTTGCTATGCCAGGGCTTATAACTCCACTGGAACAACGTGGCCATCTAGAAATAGAAATATAAAAATGATTTATCTAGATCAAAACAATTTCTGTGAAACTGTGTGATGATTGCTGCGGTGAAGCAATTTCCAAATTTCATCCATGGGGATTCTTTTTCTTCTAAATGTGTGTGTTAGTTTCCCATCAGAGGCAGAGGCGTGCTTCCCTCCAGGATATCACCCGCTTTATATTATTGTTGATCTTCAAAATATCAGATGCCCTAGAAACCTCAAACTTGAAATCACCTTGGGAGTTTTTCATGTGCAGTCACCTGATGAGGACCCTGAAGTTGATACTCATGTTCAGCTGTTTGTAGCCATTGCAGTGTAGACCCAAATAACTATCACAGAGCTTCACAGTATGTTCTCTGGTCTGACTGTATTGGGGAGTTTGGAGGTATTTCTGTAGCACCAGAATTGGAGAGTTCATAGCACATAGCTATATGTGAAAGATTCAAAGGCAGTGTGTGCCTTTTTCACTGGTCACCAAGATACAATTTTTAGGGGTAAAGCTGTTATATATATATAGATAGATAGATAGATACACACACACACAGAGCAAGAGAGAAGGAGGTGATACGGTTTCTGTGTGAAGAGGAAGAGTTAATGTGGGAAGGAGTTATGTCAATGAATCCAACCTAGCAGTCATTCCTGCATATCTTCCTTGTGGTATCTGAGGCACTGGGGTCTGTTTTATCATCGTAACTGCTTCTAAAATAGCTAGTTGCATCATGCAGCCCTTGCACATAGACTGTGCGAGGCACAGAAGCCCTTGCATGTGAGGATCAACCTGCAGGGACACTGCGCTCCAGATAACTTGATGCCCTGGCGCTTGTAAAGAGGGTGAATTGCTCTCTGAGAATTGGATAATAGCCCAGGTGAGCACTCTTCTGCTGGAATGGAGTGACCTGTCTGGTCACTTGTATGTAATTATTTTGCCAGACTATTTGGATGCTTCAGATACACTGAAAGTTTGTTGGTTTTTTGGAACACGATGTACAGCGTGCTCGCTTTCAGACCACTTGTAAGTTCTGTGATTGCATTTGGATGCTTGGTCCTGCACTTGTGTTGAGCTTGTATTTGTTGGAGTTTATTAAAACGTGATGCTTGAAATTCAGATCAAGAATTTAAAATAAGCAAAAAAGCAGGCTGCATGATGACTTCACTTTCTTGAGTCCTTTTTCATACAAGAGCTGTCTTTAAAATGATATGCAGGTACCTGGGGAAGATAGGTCATTATTTTCACACCTCTTTCTCCTGGACTGATGTGTGTAACGGTTGCTTATTGCACCATCAGTAGTTTTGTCCTATGTAAACATCAAGCATTTGGGCCCAGCCCATGGGGTAAAGAGATTAAACCTAGGACACTGTGGAGTCTTCTGATGGCTCTTTGCATCATTTGGAGTAAGTCAGTCTGTACTTTTGGTAGCACGGTTTTGCCGTCCCTTAGACAAGGGTAATCCTGTTTACCTGTATCAGACAGATACTGCAAGGCTCTTTGCAGTCAAAAGCTTGGAGAGCTTTGGTTGAGTGCCTTTTTAATTTTATTGATCACTTCTGCTTCCTTTCCTAAAAATCCCACAAAATCAAAAAGAAAAAAAACCAAACCCCACCAAAACCCAGCGTTCTCTTCATGCATCTGAAAAATAAACTGGAATTAGTACTTACTAATTTGTTACCATTATCAGAGGACAGTGTATGTTCCATCTACAGCAAATTGACTTAGCACTTGACAAAGTAGTTTTCAGCTCTTTACCCAAAATAAGCAAAACCATTGGAAAGAAAGCAAGTTTAGTATCAGCAAGTTCTTTGTCTCCTACACATCTTGGATTTTTATTATAAATATGCTCCACACTTCTACAGCATGGCACATGCCCAGTTCTTGCCTATGAGATATACTCTCAGACCGCTTACTTGAGCAGTGGGAGAAAGAACTGTCTTCACTGGAGGTGGTGCTGCCTGTTGATCTCTCCCAGTGAGGTCTATGGAATGTGCTGCAATCGTTATGTCAGAGCTGCCAGCCTTTCCAAGAGATGTGTGGCAGTGCATTTCAGGGACTGGCGCCTTCCGTGACTTCTTGGTCTGATTTCCATTTCAGGGATCTTAGTCTGAGATAGGCACTCCAGCCTACTTAGTGAACACAGGTTCTGATCCTGCGAATCACAGGGTTTCTGCATCATGGCACATGTCTTGTTTGGTCTTTGTTCCCTGTGGTGGATGCTAAATTTCTTAACTTTTTTTGGTGGTTGTAGTTGTTTGTGGTTTTCTGAGGAGGTGAAGGGGAAGAGGTGGCTTGGGGAGGAATGATAATTATAAGTTTTTTCAGGTGATGAGCTTTACATCACCTGTCTACAGCAGGACATGGCAAGACATTGTTTTTTTACTGATTTACAGAGGGGTTATCTTCTTAGGCTTTAGCACTTGTGTCACCAAGTTTGGATTCTAATGAAGTCTGATGGTCAGAAAACTCAAGTTCACCCGCATTCTTTTTTCCCAGCAGTTAGATGAGAGCTAATTAGTGTCCATTGATTTGCAAAGGACTGACCCAGGGTCTAACCCTACATTGAATGAAGCTGTTAGGGGGATTCTAAATTGTCTAGCACTTTTAATGTACTCAGCCATCTTTCTGCAATGTGTTTGTGCAGTGGTCAGGTAGCATCTCCAGAGTGGCTTCCTTGCTGTTGTGGAGTATGTCAAAAGGACTTGGATCTAAGGAAATGCAGACTGAGCAAGGAGTCACCATAATTCCTGCTGTCGTCCTACTTTCAATTTCCTTTTTAAAATACTGCTTTTTGTGCCTATTTGCTTATAATTTCTTGATGAATATAAAATATTAGGAATGAGTAAAAAAGAACGTGGTCGTCCTATGCCAGCTAATCGTACTTCTTTCCTATTTCAGCCATGTCAGCAAGAGTGATTCTCATGACTAATGGTAGTTTGTATATTTATATTTAATGCCTTGGCCAGCTCAGACAGAGTTCCTCTGCAGAACCATTATCTCATTGCTACGCTGTGCATCCCAGAAACAGATTGTATATCCCAGAACATCAGGTGGCATGACTTCAAAAACACGTGTGATTGGAAACGATGGGAGCTGTGTGTCTTGCTAATATTTCATTTCAGATGTAGCTTCAAAAATTTTTAAAGATTAGATTGGAATCAATCAGAAAATTGGAGAATTAAAAATAATTGACTCAGATTCAGTTGAAGACAAATGCTTTGAATGTTTGGGCTGTTTCTGGGGTTTGTACCTTTTTTGTTTTTTCTTGATGGAAACAATTTGGTGAAGCCTGTCAGAGTTAGCAAGATGTTTTTACAGGCAGGGATCTGCTTTTTTCAGTGTAAAACCACCTGTTCTGTCCAATTTTTATAATGACATAGAGATGATGGATGTGAAAAAAAAATTGTGTTTTGGAAGAAGCTGTCTACATTTTTTAGGTATATAGTTCAAGCTGCTTGTGATGGATTTTATGGGTAGACAATTTTTGTCAGTTACAGTATATATAGTGTGTCTTTCCACACCATCTACAGGCAACTTGCTTAATTACCTGGAGAGCCAGTGAGATCAGCCCCAAATTGATCAAAGTGAGACCAGTTCACCTTCCAGAAGCTTTTCACTATTCCAACTTGGTGTTCCTGATACAGAAGTTGCCCTTTTTAAACCATAAATCAGTATAGCTTTACTACACGCAGAGTGCTGTGAATGTAGTCATGGTTTCTGTGACCACAATTTCCTGTTTCAAAGGTGGGCCTTCACATGCATCAGATGTGCTTTACTGCCAGGGTGTTTTTTTGCTACATAACACAAAGAAATTGCAAGCAGTGATAGGTAGTTTTGCATATCTGCAATGACCACTGGGACCTAAACATCCGTAGTGCTTCATTGCTCTACCCCAACAGAAAGAAAAAAAAAAAAAGCTGCTTTGTATCCCATTAGATAAATACAGGCAGTCAAGGTACTTCCTGGAGTCGTCTTCTGATGTGGTTTACGCCAGGGTATATTTGGAGTAGCTATGCAGGACTCTGAAGGAGCAAAGCCAGTAAAGGGTAAAAACAGAGTGGTCCCTCATGGGGTATTCCTGGCTTTAAGCCTCAGGGTAAGTGTGGGATGTAGGTCCAGTGCAGCCAGTAGAATCTTCAGGAGAGGCTCAGAGCATCTTAATCAGTAGCGCAACTCTCCTCCTGGACTACCCAGGTTGTCCAGGCTCTTGACTTCAACAACTAACTGAATACTCCCTTGTGTAGCTTTGCACATATTTCCTCTTGGAACTTTGGGAAATTTAACAAAATGTTCACGTTCAGCTGTAGTAAGTGTCCCTTTATAAATGATGCTGGGTATCTCAGAAGTATGTGTAATAGACTGTGTAGAGCTGAATCTGCCAAGGAAAGATTTTGTTTTTCAATTGAAACAAAATAGCGTAAATCAAATGGTCTCCAGTGGCAAGTGCTGACCTTGCTTTTAGCAGGAGTCACTTATGCCATCTCTACTTTCAGATTTTCATTTTTCTTTTTTTTTCCCTTTCCCTGTTTATCCATTCTTGTAGCTGTGAACCTTTCACTACTTTTTTTTCTCTCTCTGCATCAGTTTATGGATTTTGCAATTCTTCTCTCAGCAGAGGCTGTGTGACATTAAAAACCATAGGGTCTTCTGTGAAATTTAACTCATTGCAGCTCTTATGTGCTCACATGAATAGTGATGGTTCTGATTAAAAACATGGCACCTTTTTCTCAGTCTCTCTAAAGGTAATTCAAGAACAGATCTCTGGCAAAACAGCATCTTTTAGCTGAAGCATAAAGCTAACATTTTAACCTTTTTTCAGCTGTAAAAACGCCCTGTTATTTTTCATGAATAGGGAACCTATTGTGGGCAGCGATGCTCCTGCATCCTGGTCAGGTTCCAGCTTGGATCATTATCAACATAAATCAGTTATTCTCCTGGAAGCTTTATTCAGATAAATTATCTGCACTTCCTGTCTTAAATTCTTACTGTGTTGTTCTGCAGTGCTAGCCCCTGTTTCACATAAGATGCGTTTGAGATTTGAGTTGAGGCAATCTCTGCATGTGCTGGAGGATATGATTTGATATTAAAGTATATTTTCCTTGTGGGCTTTTCTGAAAAGGTTTCGTACTTCCTTGGTAATGTCTGGAGATTCCCTGGGTTAATAGGAATTGTTTTGTTAATTGATTCCAGAATCTACTGCTCTGGAATAGTCTGCGTTAATCAGGATCATGAATTTAAAAATGGCATCTTTCTGGCCAAAATTGCAACAGGATTGATAGGAGATCTCCTTTCTATTACATGGTCTCTCAAAATGTTTATTTCAGCCCTGCGTATTTCTTGTGTATCCTGGGTTGAATTCAGTCTATCGCAACAGTCTCTATAAGGGGATTAAAATCTTCTTGAAAATATCTTAATCAAAATCGATTATTAATTGTGTTTTCAAGAAGCCTGGGTGAAGCTGTGTGTGAAATACAAATCTACCATTTCAGTTTCTCAGAGATTCAGCTGTGTAATTCAATGCATGTGAAGTGCACTTGCAAAAAGTACCCGAAAGCTCTAAAGACAGAAGACCTCCTTCTGCAAAATGGGTGTGGAAGGGCAGTATCAGTTTAAGATTCTCCCCTGCTATCCTGCCTGCCTCATTCCTGGATGAAAGATGCTATAGAAGTGTAAAGCATTAAGATCAAACCTCCTGGATAATCAGGACTGTGACTTTGTTCTGTATGACGGGGAAGGGCCTGCAGTTCAGACGCTGCTGACTGCCTTCCTCCGCTGAGCCTGCCAGCAAAAGGGTCAATTAGTGCCAACTGCAGGAGTGCGGCTCCGTTACAAAGCCCGTGTCCGCTTAGAGCTGTTCATTTAAGCTTTCATTATGGACTTTAGGTTATTAACGGTCTAGACTGCTACCTAATCTTTTACCTGAACCAGTTTAGCCAGCCTCCTACCCAGTTTTTTGGGGGTGACATAATCCAGCTTGAAATCTCAGAGAAGTGTGTCATGTTGTGCTGTGATGATTACAGTTCAAGTGTTTAGAGATTTATTGCCAATATTGAGTAAAATGTAGTAACTTGAAAATACTGATGATCAAAGCAATAAAGATCTGCAGCTTGATAAATTTACCCATTCTTAAAAGCTGGCTTTTCTCTATTAATGTCCTGCAGACAATTTTACTTTACCAATCTAATCAAGGCTTTCATGTTAAAACAGCCACTGAGTGCATGTTTGCAAAGGCAACCTCCAGAGTCCAACCTGTCTTGTTTCTCAGAGGTGTAGAGGCACCAACTGAGTTGTGAGCTCCTGTTTGTACCTGGGAAAGTGAGGGTTCTCCCTCAGAAAAGTTGGTGCCTTTCATCCTTTCACTGTCATCTGTTATGTTAGAAACATGACACTGAAATGCTTTCTTGGTGCAGCTGGGTATACCGATTGTCCTTCATATTATACTATCAGTAAGCTTATAAATTGGATAATGTTACAATTTGAAGATTATTTTAATTGCCAAGATACAAATTTTCTGAGCAACAGGCTTTAAGACAGAAAAATGTGACTTGTTAAAATTGGTCCAGCAGTAGTCTGGTTACGTGGATGTATGAACCTGTGCTCTACTCAGAGGACTTGGGCATTTCTGCAGAGCTCATCTGATGGAGTTTCTTTGGAGCACTGTGCTCTGTGTGAAGGAACTGAGAACTGGATTTGTCTCTCTTTCACAGTATCTGCAAGAAAGAAACTGCTGCAGTCCACTGGTATATTGAGCTCCCTGCAGTGATATCTCATGGCAGCACAAATCCTCCCTGGAAGCAGATGAGTGCCAACCCCATGGTCATTGGGAAAACTTACCATTCCTCTTTTCCCTAGAGCACTCACCAGGCACCTTGTGGTTCCTAACTGGTGAAATAGAGTAGAAAACCTCATAATAATTCCCAGTGGTTAGGATGTTTTCCTGCAGGAGCAGATGTGTTCAGAGCCTCAGGGCTGGTGATCTACTGGTCTGCAGGCTTGCAGGCTGGGCAGCAGAGGTGGTGCTGCACTAGCCCACAGTCCAGCAAGGCTGCCAGGGAGAGATGGCTGCTTCAACCACAGAAATTGGATCTTTTTTCACTTGATAGCTTTGGAAGTTTTCTTAGGGATCTGTACTTTGCAGAGATGTGGGGTTTTTCCCTTTAGTCAGCTGCCTTTATTCCTTTTCTTCTGTTTATGCTTTGCTTTGATAGATAGGAGCAGATAGACCATAATTTAAAAAAAGAGCTATTTCACTTCCCAGAGACAGCAAACAGGCCTGTGAATGGCGCCTTCTGTTCTCTGTCTGCCTGGGTTCACCTCACACCCATCAGCCTCAGCGTTAGTCTCATTCACGTGGAGCTGTTGGGCTTGTTTTGCTCTCAAAAACTTTTGAGAGTGGGCAAGTTTCACACTGAAGTAGTTAGAAATCCCAAACTTGCTCACATTTCCTCAGAAGTGCCGTTAGTTATTCCCAGGGGTAGGTTTACACAGATCACTGGACCATTCCCTGAATCCAGTTTAACTTTTGAGATGGCTTTAAATCCTTGTGATGCTGTAACTCTCCTGCAGAGCTGGAGTTGCTGGAACAGAAGGGATCCTGGTGCTTTCAGTGGAGCCTGTATGTAAATATAGTAACTGGGTGAATGAAAAACTAACAGTATAATTCCCAAACATTTCTTTTTTGCTTCTTGAAGCTTATAATGCTTTTGCACTGATATGAGACTTCTGCAGCTTCCAGTGACGAACACCCTGAAACAAATGACTGAGATTAGTATTATTTATAGATAACCACAGAGATCATTTATTCCTCTCAAGCTGTTTATTTTTGGGCAGCCCAGTGAAACTGATGAAATTGCCAGTTGCCTAAAATGCTACTGCCAGTTGTTTGAATGAACGGTATTGATTATAGTTACAGGACTATTCATCTCATACTGGCACACACACAATACATGTATTATAAAAATGTTGTCTCTGTTGACAGCTGGGTTATGAAATGATACACTGAATTGTATATCCTTATAGGCAGTGTATACATAGGCTTTTCTTAATCGTAAGCTATTAAAAGTTACTTGAAGGAATACAGTCGCGTATCAGACTCTGAGGAGCATTGTAATACCTCGGTTAGAAACAACCAGTTAACAAATTTATCTTGAAATGAGCTGACATGATGAAACCTCAGTGGGTGCAAACTAATCTAAACAACATTCTGGAGGTGGAGAAAATTTTATTTTATTAAATGAGTAAAGGATTTTTTTTTTTAAATGCAGATAGAAAAGAGACCGTTTAAATCTACTCATTACCACAGTTTTGCTTTAAAAATCAAAGAAAACCTTGAGGCAATCCTACTTTGCAGTGGATACAGTAGTAGTTTCCTGGCTTCATAGTAAATCCTTCATCTTTCAGGTTTGTGTTTTTTTAATTCAAAAAATAGTCATGCAGTGATCATGTTGGTCTACACTTACCCTCAGAAATTTTCCATCCTTCATTCTGTTGCTTACTTAAGGATGTGTGTGTCTCAGTCGCCTGAGTTGCTCCTTCACATTGGCTTTTGCTCTTGGATTCACTGGAGGGATGCTCACCACATTTCCCTTTGGCTGCAGCTTCTGTCCCTTTGCTGGAACAGACTGTTGAAATAGAATCCCATCTCATGTTCCAGGGGATGCCATCTTTCATTGCTGCATTGCTGTATATTTGAAAGCTTTACATTTTGAAAAACTGTGATGGTTAACTAAAGATTAGATAGCTTTTAAAGTCCTGTGCTTGAGAATTTCCATTGTCTTGCTCTGTACTCATCAGTGATCATAAAATAAGGTGCTCAGAGCTTCCTCCCCGTCCAGGTTTTACTAATGCTTACTTTATAGTATCTGTAGGAACACCATTGTCTCCAGTAGTTTCCCTGGGAGCAGACTTTCCCCATCTTTACCTGAGCTCACTGGTACATGGAACATACCTGGAATAGCACATGGTGGTGCCAGGTGTAACTGCAGAGTGCTGGGGTGTGTTTGTAAAGTCGGCTTGAAACTGTAGCAGGGTTGTTAAATAGCTGCATTTAAGGTCTCCTAAAGTGTCTAAGTCCAAAGCACTGCTGTGGTTTGACTTAGGCTGTAAGTGGATGGAACCTGATGTATATCACCATAGTTTTTAAAATGGTGTTTAACAATTCTTTTTGGGAGTATAATGGATAGAAATCTTTGCAAATTTGCATGTTGTTAGGTTGCTAAAGGATTTTATCCTTCAGTTTGCATTACCTATGGTAGCTTTCAAGTGGAATTCTTCTAATCATAATTTTAATTTTCTGCAGCATAAACTGTCTATTCCCTGAATATGAAAATCATTTTTTTGTCTTTTTCTGAGATTTTTCTGTACCAATAAGTAATATTTTTGTAACCCTGAAGAAGGTTCATTTGAGCATCTCTTGTCACTGGCTTTTCAGATCCCAGCCAGCCACTTTTCATGTCTGCTTCCTTCTGCTCAACACTTCTTGCTTGCTTCTCCTCTCATCAGTCTCTGCAATGAAACTCTGCAATACAACCACATTAATTGGTAGTGGGTTTTTTTAAAATTCTATCTCTAAAAACCTAATCTCCTGTTACAAAGCAGGATATTTACGTGCTCATCCTCTGTAAAAGTGGATATGTTAGTGGAATAAGCATCTGACACTTGTGTGGGTGAATAGACACCCCCTCTTTGTCCCCATGCTGTTGATTCTGTTGATAGTTTGTGCAGCGTGGTGGCTGACAGGATACAGCAGTGAGGGTAAAACACTAGCTACAGCACTTGGCAAAATTTAGGGGTCTCTTCAGCTGGAATGGCTCCGCTTAATTGTTAGCGAAGCCTCCCCTGCTGAAATGATGCATCAGAGCAGCACAAGCGGAACAGTTGTGTGCCTGAACTTGCTCCCGCTGCTCATGAAGTGGATATACTGTAAATGCAAACAGTAGGTGCTCCCCTTACCTCTAATTAAAGCACGGATGCCAGTTTTGGGCTATTCAGCTGCAGTATCACGTTACTCAGAAAAGCTGACTTGGGAGTTGAAAAGCAGGTATTTTGTGCTTGAGACATATTCTCAGTACCTTGATTTCCTGGCTTCCTCAGCAGAAAGGACAGCTTGAGGGTGCAAAAATGTACAAGGGTGAATCTTCTTTTCTTTGTTGTTTTTGTTTTCCTTCCTTTGTGTTTGTTTTTAGTTATGGAAAACTGATATTTTCTACTGTTCACTTCAGTGTAGAGAGGAACATTTCCTGGAAATCCCAGGGAAAGTTGGTCTTCCCTGAGCAGTATTTTCTCATTTTTCTGTGGGGCTGCAGTATGACTGATTCTGTCTTGTTTGTCTTTTAAAGATACAAAATCATTTATGACAGTAAGGATTGCATGTGATGTTTATCAGGATTCTTCAGAAAATGAGAGAGGAGGAAATAGAGAAGGGCAACAGTTTCATTTGAGAGGATGCTGATATGTGGCTTGTAGCTAAATGTATGACATTCTTCCATTTTATGTGCATTTCTCCATAAAAACATTAACAGCTTGTTGGAGAACTCAGATGTTGAAATTCAACACTCTGATACAGTCTGCTCAGCTGTATAAAATGCTGGGTGGATATTCTGTTTCAGGTCCCTACTTTGTTCTTCTGCAGCCACAGCAATATCCATTGCAAGAGCAAATGTGTTGATGCGTGGTCTCCACCATGATCTTCCATTAGATGTTAGTCAAATCCCTGCTCTGGATGGTTTGGGGTTTTTGTCTTTCAGGAGAGTGAGAACATGTAGATTTGCTTAACTTAAATAACTGGTTATTTTTCAGATCCAGGTAATCACAAGCCTGAGTTCTTCACCTGAACAGTCTTTCCAGGGTCACCTATTCAAGCAGCTTTTTCTAATCTTATGCAACAATTTGACTTTCTAAACACAGAAACCCTGATTATGGAGTTTTTGAGGAAGAACCCTTACCTTCTAAATCACATTTCCTCATGTCATTACTTTCCCTATTCTTAAAAAGCCTTGATTGATACTTGATTGAAACTGATATTCAGAAATAAATCTTTTCAGATAATAATTTTAAGTATCTTGCATTGCCCACATTGTTTGCTCTAATTAACTCACTATGCTTTGAATTCTCTTCTTCATTTGTGAAGTTTGAATGGACTCAGCAGTTTTAGAAAGAGACTGTTGCTAAACCAGCAGTTTTAGAAAGAGACTTCAGAATGTGGCTTGTCAGAAGACTACTGCTCTGTACAGCGTGGTTAGTGTCACTTACTGGCTTGACCCAACACATTTATTCTGCTTCGCTGAAGTCATGGAAATGCTAGATACTGTGCTTGGTGACCTGTGTTTGAACGGCCCATTTGGTAAAAGAAAACATTTTTATCGTGGCAGTTTGATGGTTTCTCTTTATTCCCCAGTAAACTCCATGTGATGTTTTTATTCAAAGTTAGTTATGTGATAACGGGATATGTTTGTATGCAGTAAGGTTTGGAGGCTGGGAAGGAGGAAGGAAAGGGCCAAGTGGAGGGAAGCCGCAGCTTAGAAAAGGATCCAGAGCCAAGAGAGTTAAATTGTACTTCTTTGGAATATGTGAAATTGCTTGAAAATACTTCTTTCTAGGGCACAACCTCAGTGTGTTTGCTGGTGCTGTTTTGAAAGATTTTCAATTACCGTATCACAGGTAGATTTTATGGAAGGGAAGATTTCTTTCTGAAGAACAGAAATTAAATCATACTTGCTTCTTTTGGAACTAATATGTAGTGTGTATCCTACTGAATTGTCGTGCTTGTGTCAATCTTTCTTTCTGTTTCCATCATCCCTTAACAAAATAAGAGGCCAGATTCAGAGTGTTTTGCTTCCTCCATAATAAAGAGGAGGCTCTTATCAGCTCGTCACCATCTGAATCCACATAAAGCCTGAGAATTTTGATGAGATGAAAGATTTTATGGTTGGACTCAATCTCAAAGGTCTTTTCCAACCTTGTGATTCTGTGATTTTTATCAAACATTGATTAAAACAGAATAAAATCCTGAAGGTCCCATGCTTAAAGAGGCACTGTGATTGTACAGATTACATATACTCTGTGGAAAATTGTCTTTCCTTTTGTCCTTACTCATAAAACCAACATGACTGTCATTGGGAGAAACATTTCTTCTTTTCTTCTCACTTATTTTTGCAAGTAGCAGCAATTTCTGACTTGTTGCAGTATCACAGCCCTGTGTTAGTCCCATCACTGTCTTCATTTTTTTTTAATGCAGGAACAAGAGAGAGGAAGAGCTGTTTATAAAAGTATGCTGTTAAATCCATAAACATTTTTGAGAGAGCTGGGCTGAGTGTGGGGCCCAAAAGTGCCTTGAAAATGATCTTTAGAAGCTGACTTTGTATCCTGCTGAGCATGGAACCAATACATTGAAGATGATGAGAAAAAAGAAGCTGGGATAATGCAAGTTTTACTACTTAAACAGAGGAAAAAAAAATAGTTCTAATACAGTAACTCAAATCTTCATTGCTTTCCTTAATAAGATGGCTTCAATAGGAATTAAATAGGACTAGTTGCACTAAGCTGTGGAAAAATGGATAGCCAGGAAGGGGTGGGTTTGTTTATTTTAAAATTATTTTGCTGGTTACAAAATAATCTGGGAACTTTCTTTTGTTTGAACCAAGTTTGTCACTTGGTTTGTTTGAGATAGGTTTCTGTAGATCTCCAGAATTCTTGAAAGATTGGTCTGACGGTGCTTAACTAAAGCTAGTGACTGCCTAACTGCATTTGTATTTCTGGCATGTTTTAATAGGCTTTTATACTTTTCCATGGAACCAAGAAATGTTGGTAGTTTGCAATATGTCTGTACAGTAACTTCAGGGTTCACAACCATGCTTCTTAACCAGAAAGGGTGTTACATGTATGTTACTGTAATGAGAGAGATTAGAAACAAATTGGAGTCATTTTAAATGTTTCACATTTCCTTACTGCAGCTTCAACAGCGAGTTTAGCCCCAGAGGCAAAGAACAGCATAATAGAGGGACCTGAATGTCTGTTTTTTCTTTTATAGGCGATCTCTGTAGAACAGGCAGTAAGAAATACTGCCTGGGTTTCTTTGGGAAGCTTGGAAGAGCTGATGAATTCATCAGTCCTTTATATGCAGCTGTACTGGAGGATTTAAATCTTCACGTCTTCAATTTATGAAATTATTATGAGAAAGTCATTTTATTGTTATCAAATTCATTTTTCTTTAGCGAGTTTCTATCCTATTTTTGTTACAGAAAGGTATTGTCTCACTGATAACATTGCCAGTGGGAAGGAGGGCTTGGGCTGGCTCATGTAAATGGAAAATACACAGAGAAAATCAGAGTACAAAGAAGTCTTCTGTGCCTATAACGGACATTTCTTGGAAAATGAGGTCTCTTATGCCTTCTATTATAGTCTGGAGAGACACTTCACTTAGTCCATTAATCTATCTGAAAAGCTTTACTACGTGAGTTCACCAAATAAATCTATTCCAAGGCCTACAAAATTTTCAAGTCCAAAAATAATCTTGATGGACTGCTTTGAAAAGTTTGACTCTGTCAAGGAATCTCTCTGAAAATCAGACGAAGAAAATTCCCTAACAATAGCCCAGCATTAGCTCCTTTAGGTGTATCAGTTTAAACAAATACAAAGACATGTTATCATAATCCTTTCTGTTGTCTGCTATTTTGATAGGCAGTACAGAATTATGTATATATGTGTGTGTGTGTATGTGTCTAAGTGGAAATACAGAGAGAGATTTCCTGGTTTGGAAACTAAGCTTGCGATGAGCTGCTTCCTTCCTGAATGATGTGAATGCTTCTCTTGATAACTATTACCCTGGCTTTAAAAAAAAATATTTATTTTAAATTAAAACTGAAAGTGGCAGTGACATTTGTGAGTTAAAATTCAGAGTCATTAATCTATAAAACCTGGAAGACAATGTGAATTAATTTTGGAGAAATTAGTAAAGCAGAAATTGAATGTGTTTATATTTGGTATGACGTGGGTACATTTACTTGAAAGTAAGGCATTATTTACAGTCTCTAAATGGAGTCACATCTCAGTTTCCATTCTGTTGTGCATAGCAAGCTGATTTTCTTTTTAAAGGTTATTTGGAAGGGAAATGAAAAATTAATCGAGTTCATTGGGTTCATGAAACAGTTCTTCCAGTGGCATTGCCTGTGCCTCCTGTGAATAAGGGCTTCCCTCCCCACAGAGCCTGGCTGTGTCATCCAGAAGGGGCCGCGTTTCTCTCCAGTTTGTCATCTCTCAGTAATGTCTGTCCTGTCCCTGGTGCAGTTTTGTTCAGTGATGATCTCCCAGAAAAGGTGCTGCAAACAAGGGGTAACCAGCAAGGGGGCCAGGCCTTCAGGGTGCCAGTGGGCTTCTGGAAAGTGCTCATCCTGCACTCTGTGCAGACCTAGAGTAACAGTACTGCCATGCGACAACTCTTTTTAAGACAGGAATGTATTGCCACCTATCATCCAAATGCTACAATTATACTGCTTGGTGCTGGTAGATTGGCTGTAGGGGCTACTGTCAGAGATGCACACTGCCATTTTAAGGCTGTTTCCCCTGACAGTGTACTGATCTGGCTATTGCATAGCTGTGTTTG